>OX335792.1:5000-1291207 GCA_946896805.1 Scutellaria galericulata | reverse complement strand
GACACAGCAAGGCCTGTTAGTTACCCTTCTTTCTCACACTTTGCATTATTACAGTTCTATAGTATAAGGCGAGTAAGTTGTAAATGAGAAGAAAAGTCCGCTGATAACTATATTATGGCCTATCATTGTAGCTGTGTACTGCAGCTTCTTGTTTACGCCTGAACTCGAGTATTTTACATTATTGCTTGATATATACTTCTTCAGTTATTTCCTTATTTATAACTCCCAAGTTGAAAACTTCTTTTGATTCCCTCCTCCTTGTAGCAATGAGTGTTTTCTTTGGTTGCGTTTTTCTTATGCCCCTTTCTTAAGATGATATTGCAGCTATTATTGACTGTAGGTTATTTTGGCTGGGAATAAAGAGACAGTTGCTTCAGCCATGAGAAAGGCAGAGAGGTTCCGGACAGAGCTTCTCAGACGAGGATTTATTCTGGTTCCTGTTGTATGGGGTGAAGGCAGAGAACCACAAGCAGAGAAGAAAGGCTTTGGTCTTTCTTCAAAAGCAGCCTCGTCTCTTCCATCTATAGGGGTAACACACATTAGACATGGCATTGTGTGTTCTCAAATGCAGTAAAATCCTTTGAATTTTGCATGATGTCAATAATGCTGTACTGCAACTATCGGACAGTCTTATAAAGTTCTCATTAAATAGTAAATATGGTGAATAGTTTTCTTACATATCCATATGGTTGCACTGGCCTGGCTTTTAACTGGAAAACCCACTCTCTCTTGTGTTTGGAGAATGGATATGTTGTTTGATCTGTTGGCTTGTTCTTTGGTAGGAAGAATTTGATAAGAGAGCTCAATCAGTAGTGGGAAAATCAAAAATTAAAGCAGAGATACGATTCCGAGCAGAAGTGGTATCACCTGTTGAATGGGAAAGGTTGGTACTTGCAGGTTATGCTGAGTAAATTCCCTTCACTTCAGTTTCATGGATGACAACACTGCCCACTATCAGAAGTAAAAGCATCTTCAAAATATGCTTAACAATTGCAATTTCTATATATCTTATTCGAAATATACTGAAATTTTCTTTTAAATATATGGATGTGTGTCCTCCTTTAAATCAGGCATCTTAAATCTAAAGGTAGATGTAGGTGAAGTTGAGATAGTTCCAAGAATCTCTTATCAATTTGTGTTATAGTTGATTCCCCCCAAAATATGCTCCAAAATAAGATGGAAAAGTTTAGAGTTCTGAATATATGCTTTTATTATTTTCTCTATTCATTGTTTCTACACTACTTAAAGTTTTAACCATAGATGGCCTTTGGCCTTCTCCTTCCAGGTGGATTAAGGATCAACAAAAGTCTGAAGGCATAACCCCCGGTGAAGATGTGTATATAATTCTCCGTCTAGATGGTCGTGTTCGGAAATCAGGGCGGGTTAGTGATCCTTTCTTGATTATATAATACAATGAAATTGACACCGGTTATTACGTTGGACACTCATAAATTCTATAGATTGGTTTGATGAAATTTTTTTGATGGACAATGTATTAACCCAATGCTATGAAAGGTTTAGACACGAAACAACATCTTTTGAGGTGTCTTTCTTGAAATGGGCTCATCAGCAACCAGAATTGATGACTTCCTTGTTTACTTGCCCACCCTATTGCATTCATAATCGCAATATTTCCTTATATTAGCCATCACTATAGGGTCAGCTGAAACAACTATTTAATCAGAATTATTGAAGCATTGATAAATAGGCAATAGCATTTCTCAAACATGTCAAATCAGTTGTATCATAAAATGCTTCTGATTCATAAAAGCATTACGGCTCAGATTGATCTGTAATTCTCTATACATTCAAATCCTCGTATTGGCGGTACCTTGAAACATTCATATCTAATCACATTATGGGGCATTTTAGCTTTCACATCAAGCTTGAGTTCTATGGTTCTACTGTTCTGTATCGATTATCTTTAACCCGTTGGCTTTCCAGGGGATGCCCGATTGGCAAGAAATTGTGAAGGAAGTGCCCCCAATGGAAGCTTTCTTGAGCAAGCTGGAAAGATAGTACAAGTTCTTTAGATTCTTGCAAACATTCAAGAAGAGAAACAAAGATCATTGAGCTTAATTTTTTAGTTTCTATTCCACTGTTGAATACATATATATCTGGAATTTCTTATTACAATCCCACAAATTTGTTTCACATATTGATTTGATTTGATTTCTTTCACATATTTAGCTCAGTATAGATTGACTATAATCCCTTCGTGCTAATTGCAAGTATGCAATGTGTGGATGGATGATTGACAAGTGTGTATTTGCTTGTAGGGTTGTAAACGAATCGAACCGAATCGAATATTGGCAAATTTTATTCGAATTCGAATTTTTTTAACACTATTCGAATTCGTATTCGATTCGAGTTCGAATATTAATTTTGGATTCTTATTTGATTCGATTCGAAAATTCGAATATATTCGAATTTGTATTCAATAACCTTTTTTTCGTTTGTTTTCCATAAATTCAATTAATATTCGATTCGATTCGAAAATATAATTCAAATATTCGATTCGAGTTTAAAATATTCGATTCAAGATTCGAAATTTTTACACAATTTTATAAATATTCGATTCGATTCGTGAAAATAATAATGATATTTGATTTGAAAACCGAAAATGCAATCCCTAATAGAAATTGTTTAATTTTCAAACTTAATAAAATGAAGGTTCACTACTTACCTGTGTACAAACTAAAATGAAAAAAATTAGAATAAAATAAAATAAAAAATTTACAAACTAAAATAAAATTGAGTTAAGTTTAGAATTTTAGGGTTTTGGATTAATTGGATATATGAAATAAATTAAAATGAAAAAATAAGTGTATATATATATATATATATATATATATATATATATATATAAATATGTATATTTAAATATTTCGAATCGAATATATTCGAATCGAATACACCGGTATTCTTATTTGTATTCGAAAATAATTCGAATATTAAAAAAAATTCATATTCGAATTCGAATTCGAATTTTTCGAATACGAATCGGATCTCGAATCGAATCAGAAAATTCTTATTCTTTTGCATCCCTATTTGCTTGTAAAAGTATTGTGCATCTAATTTGGTAAGATTTACCAAAATATTTTAGAGTGACACTCATGTGCACAAGGTGCAACAATACTGTTATATTATATGAGTGATACTGTTATATTAATATAACAGTATCATTCATATAATATAACAGTATTACTTCATATAATATAACAGTATCACTCATATAATATAACAGTGTTACTTCATATAAAACAGTATCACTCATATAATATAACAGTATCATTCATATAATATAACAGTATTGTTGTGCATAGATTTGGATCCGTGCACCTTGTGCACAAAAGTTTTTGCCAATATTTTATTAGATTTTGAGAATTTGTAAGGTCTTTAAAAATGTCTGACAAGATTTCAAAAGATAAGATGTTAAAACTCTATAGACTTTTTTTTTTTTTTTAAATATAAGGAGTTCTCATTTCATTTCTATAATAAGATCATATTTTAAAAACTCTTTCAAATAACTTATCATACATACATAATTGTCACAATTAACATCTCAAAAGTTTCATCATCTAATTTTATTCAATTACTACAACCTATTTAAAAGTAAGATCAAACATTTTTAATGAGACAATAAAATATAATGTAACATCTTATAAGACGTACAAATTTATAAATTTTTAAAATAAACTCATTTCGACACCCTCATAACCTCTTTTCAATCAAGTGTGTATGTATATAATTGAATAAACTATATATATATATGTGTGTGTGCGTGCGCGCTAGATTCGATAGAATAAACTATATGCAATTATTCTCGTTCTTTGATTTTTAGGTATTTTGTATGTTGGGGCATCTTACTTTATTTAAATCCTTTAAACTATTTTTTTCTTTCATGTTAAGAACTTTTTAACTCAAGATAAGCAAAAAAAAAAAAAAAAATTCAATGATTGAATTATACAATCAATATAAACACACAACACATCACCAAGAAATGATTCAACATTAAAAGAAAATTCATAAACTTAATAAAAATACGAATTATATTTGTAAGCCAGATTAATATATATATATATATATATATATATATATATATATATAAATTACTTTACTTTTTTGATAAAACAAATATAAAGATATCATTTTCCATGAGGTTAGGTATGAAACAATGAAGACGCGCTTGAACCGCTCAAACTAACCCCAATTTCAATTTACATTATTTTATGCCCCCGACCAATCACAAACATTTTTCTATTTTTCAACTTATTAAATTATTTTAATCTTGGTGTTAGGTTTAAATTTCCAATTATTTTATTAATTATTTTACTATTGTTGGGTTAAGATTAGGACAATTCAACTGTTGATGGTTGTTGGGCATATCTTGATTTGACAAAGTGCTAAAGCATACATCTCTTTTGAAGTGTTCCACCCCACATCAACTAATTATTATAATCTCAAAATACTAAATTACTATTTGTAGTTTATGTGAGATTTTGATCTAATTTTCAGAATGATTTGGTTCTTTAGTGACATAAACAAGTCGAATGAAGATGAACATGAAACTATTGGTGTATATTTGAAGTTTTATTGAGTTTTTATTATTGTGTTTGATAATTGAAAAAAAAAAAAATTATTCAGTTTTTTGTTTGATCATTTCACATGTATTTTACTTTTTAATTGATCGAATCGAGTTTGAATTGAGTCTAAAGAAAATGAAACGAAGAAATACCGTATTATTTGATTTTCACTTTTCATCATAAAGCACAATAAAGATGCAATTCATGAAAACAATAAATTTTTATAATAATTCTCAAATAAATAAATTAATGTATGGTAGTTTCTTTTATTATTTTATTAATAGAAAAGGCACAATCTGATATTGATCATGACTGGCAATTAGCTAGGGAATCCTTTCTTTTCTTGTCGTTATCTTTGTCTTATTTTGTTAATCTTCCTTTTTTTTTAAATTAAATATTTTTCAATCTTACTTTTGATTAGGTCTTATTTTTGCTTAACACTAATTAAAGATCAGAAACAGCTAGCAGGACTTGTAAGAATATTAGAGAAAAAAAAGTATGGACTTTTTTCTATTTTATGTTTCATAAAAATTTATATGAAATACACAAAATTAGATTTACGAGGGGTCGCACAAAATAATCCTACCATATAATTTATATTTATGAAATGTCAAGTCAATTACTTTAAGAAACAATAAATTCAATTTGTTCACCAATAGCCAAATTATAACAGCTGTATTTATTTTCATTTCATATTTGTGACACCAAAAAATAAAACGTGTCCTCCACCATGAAATCAAAGTCTATGCGTGGTATTCTTTTAAATAAATAAATCACAAATATAATTGACTAGTTTCTACATTGATTCACTTCACTTAATTTAGTAATAAAATCATTGTGGTCAATTAAGTTACTAAATTCATTAATAGAATGGTTCTGAAATGTGAACCACAAAGAGTAATGTCTAACTCCAGCTTGCTGAAAATTGATTTTTTTCAAAATAATAAATTGTTTATAATTATTCTAGAATCGACTAGTTACAAGTCATCACATTATTAAATGACATTCTATTTATTTATAATGCATATCCCAAATAAGTATCGTTATGGAGTTTTTTTGTTAAAATTTAAGGGAAATGAAAATATAATTAGTATACGTATTCATAAATAAATTCAAATCAAATAAAAATAAATTCCAAAACAAAGGATATCAATCAAATGCTTAAATTTTAATCAAAAGTACACAATAAGAATGTAGGCAATGTTCATTACGTACATTGATAGAGTATCTATTTCAATACAAATCATTAATATTATGCTATATTACGTGTTTTTTAGCAACATAAAATACTACTCCCTCCATCTCAAATTATTTATCGTTTTAATTTTTGAGATTTGTCCCAAATTATTTGATGTTATAGGAATTCAAGACATATCTTCCCAAATTTACCCCTATTTATTATTCCTTACTAAATGCTCTATTATTTCAAAATAGGCATTGGAAATATGTATTATTAGATTTAAATAGGGATAGATCAGTTTTTTTGTTGGTTTCCTTAATCTGCGTGAAAAGTGTTAAAACGACAAATAATTTGGGACGGAGGGAGTAGTGATATGCATCGAAATTAACATCATTAAAACAAATATTATGTTTTATATTAAAACCCCCACATTGATAATTCCAAAAAAAAAAAAAAAAAACCTACTATCATTCAAATTCTTGAAGATATTTTTGTAATTTCCTTGAAATGATAAAGAAAAATATTACATTAATTATTAACAAGTGGAGTGGCAAATTAGTGAATATAGAGAATATTAGAACCAGATTCATAATCCAGCATCTACTTAAAATGGTCTGCCAGCCCGCTCAGTTTCTTTTCTTCATTAAACAAACCCGAAAATCAAAATCATTGACAAAATGGCGAAACCTCGCATTCTCTGCCTCCTCATCGCCGCCGTAGCAGTGGCGGCTCTCATCCTCGGAACCGCCGAAGCAGGCGGAGACTTCGCCTACATTCCGATGAGTAGGCCGGCGATTTGCCAAGGATCGATCGCCGAGTGCATGGCCGACGGTACAGGTGAGTTCGACATGGATTCGGAGAGCAATCGGCGCATTTTAGCCACAACCAAATACATCAGCTACGGTGCGCTACAGTCGAACAGTGTACCGTGCTCGCGGAGAGGCGCATCGTACTACAACTGCCGCCCAGGCGCCGAAGCTAATCCGTACACGCGATCGTGCTCCGCCGCCACACAGTGCCGGAGTTGATTTTTTTTTTAATTTTAATTTTGTAATTTGTTGTGTCGTTTTATTTATGTGTTTATAATTTGGTGAATAAATTGATTTTTCACATCGGAAGATCTGGTTTACACACACTCCAGAGTTGCATCTGGTGTGTTCTTCTTTATAGTTTATATATAATCTCTGTTGAATTTTTATTTATATACAGAGATACATCGATTTTTGGAATAGTTTCTTTGCTAATATACAAATTGATAGGTACTTGTTTTGCAGTTATTTACAGAAATTGTCAGCTTAAGATTTTATTTGCAGTTATCAAACGATTCGTTGATGCTTGACCTTATTCAAATTGCTATTGAGTTTCTAAAATTATGTATGAATTAATTGAAATATTAATATGAGCTTTAATTCTGTACAGTGTGAATTAATTGTTTGGTTTCTTTTGCACCTTTTTTTTTTAGAACACAATCCAAACATGGAATTTTGTCCAACCAAAATCTTTGAAAGTTATTGAAAATGTAAAAAGCAGTGGCAACTTTAAGTTTCATGCTTTTTTTAACCATGAGAAATTTTTTTATGTTTTTAGATTTATTTTTACCCTTAAAATCATATTAGCTACATAAATATAATTGGCGAAAACTTATTTTTCTTGATTAATAATAAATAAAATTCAAGTTGTAGCTAAAAAAGGATCAGTTTTCCCTTTTTTCATTTTACAAAAGGTTAATTTAAGATTTCGGCAAAGGATATTCAAAGTCACTCATAATATTTATCGAATCAAGTTGAAACAGATATTTAATAAACTAAGATTAGCATAATAATTAACACTAAATATGAAGGAAATAATTTATTTGGTTGGTCCTGAGAACCAATGGAAGGGTCGAAGAAGGCAACTGTCTGGGACTCTGAATGGACAAACCACTATTTAATGTTTCTAAAGAATCATTTAATTTATTATTACCATTTACCAACTTTGTATTAGGATTTTAATGAATTGAGTTAATTATTTGAATTTTTTTAGTAGTAGTTAATCTGAAATTGTTGCCTATTCATTAACAAATGATTTGGATTGATAATAAGAGTTGAGAATATTTGTGTAACAAATAATTAGATATTAAATTTGATATTGGTCCAAAAAGGGTTGAATACTCTGATCAAATCAAATACAAATCCGTTTCGAATAACTCATATTTTTCACATAAATATATTTCATACTAATTAAGTAATTTAATTTAAAATCCTAGTAGAGACCTAGTAAACTCAACTCAAATTTTTGTATACTTGTCTTTGTAAGCAAGATGAAACCCAATTCATTGAACTAGTCATCTCAGTCCCACCCACTTCTTCTTTTATCTTTATTGTTGCTGTTGTTATTATTATTAAAAAGAGAGAGCCAGTATTTTCTTGCAATGAAACAGAGAGCAAGAAGTCAAATGAGCAGAAAGAACATCTAAATATCATCATGTACAAAAAAGAAGGATAACAACTTATTGCCAAGAATCTTCTTCTCCAACAACTCGTACATAAAAAGACAAGTCTTGTACATAATAATATAATATGACGCCATTAATATATATTTGAGAGAGAGAGAGAGATCAGTATCATCATCTTTCTCTTCAATTTAGTTCAACAGATTGTATAAAGTGCCTCATAAGACTTGCTATGACTCATTCCTAAAGTTACTCAAAAAAAGAAATAAAGCGGATACATGCAACCCTTTCCTTTAAATTACAAAAAATGCAGATGTTGAAATTCAATATAAGCTTAAGTAGAACAAGAAAGATGTGATTGAAATAAGATAAAATGAGGGTCTTCAACCTGCCTTATTTTTTATAGAAGCTGGTTTGCCATTTTTATCTTTAGCATATGGATATTCAGGTGGTGCCATCCATAAACCTCCTAGTATCATTAAATGGGCTCCAAGCAGAAGTATCGATGAGTAAACGTTAGAGGGGAAGACATTCCAACAGAACTCCACTGTAACGAACAAAATCAAACTGCAGGAAATACTTCTTGGATTATTAAAGGGGGCACACTGCTTTTAAAACATGAGGATTTAGTTTATCGTCAAGAAACCTACCGTAACCACGTAGGAAATGGGGTTCGCCACAACAAATAGGGCATACTATAGAAATACCTGAAAGAATAAATGACATTATGTCATAAACCGAAGATCATTAATGGTCATGCTTGAAACGGTTACTACATTAAGACAAATGTTAGGGAACCACATACCAAGAGTAGAATTGATAATGGAGAGATCGAGCACACACAATTCCAATGAAGTTCCCGACAAAAAGAGTTGTTGTGATATCTGAATCCAATTAATGAAGTGGAATAGGCATTAAATAAAATAAAATAAAAAAAGACAAATAGAAATATCTGTGAGACGAGGAGATGAAATTAGCTAGCTATCACTTACGGTCTGCTCTAAGCACCCTGAAATTTGAATTGTGCCTATTGAACTTTCTGAGCGGGAAAGAACTGAGATTGGAAAATTTAAGCTTCATTTGCATAAGTTTGGAATGCAAGAGAGAGAATAATCCTCCTTCATGCCTGCACAAAGCATGAAAGAAAATAAAGAATGTTACTTTAAGAAGAATTATAAGACCTACGAAACTAGTGGCTGAAAGCTTTACTAACTATCAAAGAGAACGAAAGAAAGAAGCCAGAAAACTGCCAGCTTAAAAGTTGTTAGCCCTTACCTGCACCATCTATATTGAGCAAAGACTGCAAGCAGGATAAGATGAGCAGCCAGTAGAAACAACGCAAATCCTTTTGACACGAAAACTGGTTCGGGGACAAATTTAAAATTAACAGACCTGGAGAATATAGTTAAATGTGGTCCTTTGTTAATCATAACCATACAAGAAAGCTTCAGTTACTCCACATGCACAGATGAAATATTTAATTGTTAAATATGTCCTACAGTCCTTATCATGCATATATAATACTCATATAATGTATAGAAAATCTATTTGGGCCAGTGAGAGTACCAAAAGTGGATGAAGATGCGACCCAGATTGAAGGCTCTTGAGATATATTCAACTGGGTATGATATAATGAAAGGCAAACCTAAGAGAACCTGCAAACCCCCAAAGGTGATGTTGAAAAAATGATTTCAATCAGATAATGTTCTCTGCACGTTTAAGTTATATTGAGTTATTATTGAATAACTGTAACAAATAAAGTAAATGGATCACAAAAGGAACACATTAAGCAACAAGAACGTAATTGTTAAAGAGGTAAATAAATGATACTGTAAGATAGTTTGTTAAAGAGGTAATAAATGACAGTGTAAAATAGTCAAGCATGAATAATAAAGAAAAAGCACCTGTACTACAGCTGCACCTACACCAGCAGTTATAACGCCAAAAATATCCATCGCCTGTAATCAATTTGTTTCCAGGAAGAGTCAAATGTTGCTTCAGATACGAATGTCCATTTCTGGACCTGTATAAATGTGAGCGATCAAAATCTATCTTACCTTCAGCATGAGGAGTAAAAGGGGAGGTGCAAAAAGAAGGACATTCATCTTCACTGAGACAGCTCCACTGTGCTAACAGGAAGAACGTCTAGAACACATTTAGTCAATAAATATAAACACCAATAAACAATGATGGTGCTACCAGCATTTACATGACAAACATTCAATTAATCCGGTATTGTACCTGAAAATAATTAAACCCAGATGCCACTTCTGATAAAGAAATGAAAGTAGAGCAGCATGAAAGAGAGTTGTGGCAAAACAGTCATTGAACAAGCGAAGCACGAAGATTGAGTGCACTCTTTTAGAAAGAGAAACTAAGCAAAGAGCCCACCAGGGAACCTGCAAGATAGATAATCTGAAATCAAAATCTGATGTTACGGTTGCTACTTGTAGGATAGATAGTCATAAAAGTAGAAAACAGAAGGAAATCTAATTTCCAATATCAGCACTATGAGTGACAGTACAAAAGCATGATAAGATTATTCTTCAATCAGGAATAGTTTTAGCTCTTCATTTGTCAAGCCAATTGAAAGTGGCAGTGCCTAGCATGAAATTCAGTTTCACTATCCTATTGCTCAAAGAACTCCACTTCCAACAGAAAAACCTCAGTAAATATGATCAGACATTTCGCAATTGACATACTTAAAGCTGTTCATAAATGTCAGAACTGGAAAATCATATGTCGAGTTTCATACCACATCTGTCTTCAGGTAAATTAAGAGAACCATTGCAAGATTCACAATGTAGAGTACGCCAAACAAAATCTGCAATCAAAAGAGAATATAAGTTATGACAACTCACATAAATCAACAAACAAGAGGTAGCCCAAGATGAAGTCAAAAGAGGATATGACTTCCATGGCTAAACTTTGTAGTTAATGCAGTCAGTAGCATAATCACAAAGGTCAATTCTTTAAGAAATGAAAATAATTTGGTATTAGACTACATATGATAGTGACCTGATGTCTTAAAATGATTAAATCAGGTGACTGAATAAGCATTTAAAAGGAGTACGAAAAATCTTCCATCAAGATGTCAAAGAAGGTTCAGTGAGACATTATTGCAAAAAATCATATTACATTGAAGTTATATGTTTTTGTATTAGTAAAGTATGACAAAGATGCAAAGGTTGAGTTTTAGAATTCGCCAGCATTTGCTATTCCGTCTTCCAGTAGAAACCTTTGGAAAAATAAAAAATATTGCCAATTTTTTCTTCTGATTACAAATTGCTTTATTAGTTAATTTTTTCTAAAGTATTATCAATAACAAAAAGAAAAATGTGATAATATCCCACATAGCCCTGAGAATCTTGTTATTCTATTCATGAAAAACACAACAGAAAGACAAAATCCAGAAAATTCATATCAGTCATCCCCATACAAAAGAATTATCCAGAATAGCAGTACTTCTCATAGCTTTTTATTTATCAACAAAAAATGTCACTTGATAATCTATCCTGAATTCCCCCCCCCCCCCCCTCAGAAACACCTTCAACCATTTCAAATTGTTGTCTTGCATAAGGATAAGAGCATAATTGCACATATATGCATTGATCTATCACAGAACTTAATTCCAAACATATCGTTGCAATCAAAAGATACAATTTTTGTATTTCTCAAAGCACTACTTACAGCCCCAGTATCATAACTCCAGATTCCATACCTGATTGGAAATAAATCTAAAGGTGAAATTGCTTTTATATTTATCAAAAATGTCCGGAACAATATAACAACAACAAAATAAGAAAAGACGATAGATCAAGTACACATTGTTGGCAGCAAGGAACTAAGCCTTAAGATCAGGAATGTGAAATACTACTACTCTTCCATATGCACAAGCCAAGACACAAGATAATTTTGTACAAAGAAACAAAAGAAAATGAAAATGTACCTGCGCAGGGTAAACCTCGCCACCAGTAACATAATGAATAGCAGAGTATGTATAAAGAAATCCAGCTGGATATACCAAAGGCCCAGTGTCCCCTTTCAGTTTGCTGTAATCTCTTTCTCCCCCAAGAAAACCAGTAACCTATTAAAATCAATTTTGCACAATAAATTTTCTAAAAATACCAGCAGAAATTAGGTATTAGCTGACAAAAAAGAAATGCTTCTAACTAAATTCTCATCAACTTTCTCTCACACACACAATGGAAGCAGCAATTAAATTTCCCATTTTGTTTCAAAATCAAATCAAGGAAACAAGCAATGAAAGAAGAAACATCAAAATGTGTGTTTCACCTGCGACATATATGCATCCCAATCGATCTTTGTATCTGAAACGCATAGGCCAAATAAAGTTTAAGAAATAGGAAAATTGAAAGAAACAACGCGATTGGAAAAGTGTACTTGAATTTTGTAGTTACATGGTACATAGGAGATGATGAGAGAAACCAGGACGGCGTCGGCGACGAGCACGGCGACGGCGGCGGATATTTTAGGGTTCTCGATAATTTTCCGAATCAATGACTGAGGTTCTTTGGTCGCCTTGGACCTAGCGGCGGAGGATCGTGTCGCGGCGGCGTGTCGCGGCATCGGAGCGAGGAATTCAACGCCGGCTGAGCTTGGCTGCGTGATTTTCAACTCTGAAGGTTAAGATTTATGTTAAAACGCAGCGTTTCGACATTCGGGTCAAATGTTAGGACTTTGGGCCAAACTTGGTACCCCAATTTAATCAAATGAAACCCGAAAAAAAAAATTAATTATTGTTATTGGAACTAGATATTCACTAGTTATTACTCTTTCCATTTAAGAAAATGCTGTATATTCTAAATATTTTTTCTCTTTAAAAATATTTATATTTATACTATATAATACATAATTCATCCATTGAAAAAGTTAATTGTGACTGACAATATTAATCCAAGATATAAATGAGGCGTGTGAAAAGTCATAAAGTGCATTTATTTGCTTGACAAATCTAACAAACCTATTTCAGAAAAATATACAAAGTCCAACTTGATTTTAAACTCAATATACATTGAAAAAATAGAAAATTTGTTAGGCAAATCTATTAATTTAACATTTCTTGAATAAAATTTAACATGTTAATTACTTAAAACTCCACTCAACATATTAATTTTGTCCAATTACCATTATTGAATATTAAAGTGAATTTCAAAAAATATATTAATAGTGATATTTTTCTTTTCATAAATTTTATTATATTATTATATAGAATATACAAGGATAGAAAAAAAATTATTATCACACGATAGAATCAAATCATGTCATCTCATAGGCACAATCAAATTGGTATAGCATGTGACAACGATGAAAAATTATCTGACAACACAAGTTCAATGTAATGATATAATAGAAACGAGCTGAATCGAACTATTGAGTGTTCGAGTTTTGTTTATTTAGTTATCGAATGAATTCTAGTTTAATTATGTTTATAATTGACAAGTTTACTCTAATTTATCCGAGTCCTAATGAGCTTACTTTAATTTAACCAAGTCCTAATGAACTTAATAAATATTAATAATAAATTATATTATTCGTTAACTTATTAGCAAAATAAATTAAATATTCTTTAAAATATAATATATCACCTACAACTTTATTATTGTATTATAAAATATATTTATAATTGGATATTTTTATATTTATAATAAATAAAACTATATAAAAATATATATCAAAATATCAAATATTAATAATATATTTTATGAACTAATTCACAAACCTTCTAACAAACTTACTAACGAGCTAACAATCCAATTAATATCAAGTTTGAATTTGTTCATTTACTTTAACCAACCACGATAAAAGAATTTAAACGAACGAACCACGATAAAAGAATTTAAACGAACTTGATTTATCTACATTCATTCTCATAGGTGTCTGTGCACCTGGCTGAATGTCAATATTAAAATAAATAAAAAAAAAAGAAAGAAAAAAGAAATCAAGGATTCAAGGGTCAACGAAAGTGAAAAAAAAAAAAACAAAACAAAAGTGAAATAGCGAGTCACTGCACCAAATCGTGCCACGTGTACACCTGGTGCCACCTCTCAGCGCCGCGTGGCGGCCTTGTCCATGCAAATCTAGCAGATAAAGACGCTCCACTCTACAAAATCTCCACCACTCCGCCACCTCCGAATCCCTCCTCAAAATTCCAACCATGAATAATTCCCAGGACCTCATACACCGATCCAAACTCCCACAACAAAACCAAACTCCAGATCCACCACCAAACACAAATACCCAATCCTCCTCCTCCGACGAGATGCACCACCGGAAACAGAAGAAAAACGCCGCGGCACGGCGGGGCCTCAAATCTCTGAGCGTCGCCGTCGTCTTCCCCTTCACCCTCACCCTTCTCGACATCCTCCTCTTCGGCTCCACCACGCGCTACCGTACTCTCCACAAACCCTTCTACTTTCCCCCGCTGTGGGCCCTACATCTGGCCTGCTTAACCACCGCCTTCTTATCGGGCCTCTCGGCCTGGCTCGTTTGGGCCGAGGGCGGGTTCCACCGCCGGCCCGCTGCGTTGGGCCTGTACCTGGCCCAGCTCATGATTAGCCTGGTGTGGTACCCGGTCGTGTTCGGGGCGGGCGCGGTACGGGTCGGGTTGGTCCTGTGCGGGGCCCTGTTTGGAGTGTTGATAGAGTGTACCAGAGTGTTCAGGAATATGAACCCCATTGCTGGGGATTTGGTGAAGCCCTGTTTCGGCTGGGCACTGCTCCTTGCTATTGCCAATTTTAGGCTTGTTTATAACTGAGAATCTTTGATTTTCTCTCCTGAGCTTGTTATCATGATCATCGTCCTGTAGATAGATGTATTTTAACACGTGTTATATTTTTGGAACTTTCAAGTACTTTGTAATTAAAGTGGTTACATTTATAGTTCAACTTCTTTTTACGTTCCTTCTGAAACAAATAAAATTCATTCCGAGTAGGATTTGTGCAACCCTAAATCTAATTTTCTCGTGGAGGTAAACCTATAAAATGGAAATTTGAATTTGTAAAACTAATTTGGTTGTGTGAAGATATAATAAGGATTGCAGTAAAAAGTCAATTTTTGTTGATGGGAATATGTGTGTATGATGAGTTCAATACTTGTGATTAAATAACTACTCCAACGTATTTTATATTAGCATTATAATTTCAATATTTCACTACAAATCTAGCTATATGCATGTATGAACAATATCATCAACTTAAAGTTGGGATCAAATGATTTATCATAAAAATAATACCATTAATAATATCAGCTGGGACTTGGGATCAAATCAAGTGAGGATTTTATCAAATTCTTAAATTTTATATGATATTTATAATTTACAATTTACAAATGGTATATTATAAATATTATTGTTAGGGCATCTCCAGCATTGCACAATATTTTAGTGTAAATTTTGTACTATTCTAATGTAAAAAATGTCGTTCATCTAGCATTATTTGTTGCACTAAGATGAAATATTCTATAATATTCATTATTATTATTATTTTTGATGTTTCCTTCATTTATCATATATTTAGTAATATTCATAATATTGTTGATTTATTAAATTTTGATATTTATTATTGTATGATTTGTATAGTATTTTAAATTTCATATTTATTTAATAATTATAATTTTTATTATTATTCAAATAACCTATTATAATAACACTTTAAATATAAAGAATATAAAAGGAAGAATGAAAAAAAAAAGAATAAAAAAACAATAAGAAGAAAGAATAAAAAAGAATGAAAAATAAATTAAATGAAAATAAAGGAAAATAATGAATTAAAAAAAGAAAAAGAAAACAGAAAAAGAATAACTTAGTACAGGTTGGCAGTTATAAAAAGATTAGAGTAGGTTTTAACAGCATCGTTGGAGATAATAATTTACAAATTCGGATGGAAATACAATTGTTGGAGATTTTGCAATTAGAGTAGGTTTTAACGAGATAAAAAATTGCAAATTCATATAGAAATACAGTATTGTTGGAGATGCTCTTATGTTTTATTCATTACATACTAATATTTTCTAAAATTTGATAATTTATTTGTTTTTATTTTTAAAGCCGGAATAGATGCAAGCCCAAATAAAATGTTTCCTACAAAATTATGTAGTTTTGATAACATAAAAAAGTGGACTTGTACAAACAGGGGACTTAATTCAATCATAAAATGCGCATAGAATCCACAGAGGATTTCATCACAAAGGTGGAGTGTTGTATTATATCCACTGCTTCTATTCAGTTGGACACAGCCTTCTCAGTGTGATGGAGGTTCTCCTCTTCTGCTTGAGTTCTTTCCCTTGCCATATTTGAAACCCGGGCTTGCGATTTATCTCGTGCTTCCATAGATATCGCGCCTCTCCCCACATCAACACCATGGATCCCGGTGTTAGAAGCACTGGGATCTTCCCGGAAGCTACACCATTTTCGCCCACCTCTTCAACACGATCGAAGTGCATCACGCATGATGATTCCAGGCTGACTATTGCTATTCCATCTTCGAATCGCATCAGATCAACATGTGCATGAATTCCCTACACCAGAATCAATGCCTTTGTTGTAATGTAAGTAGCTAATAAACAGATTGAATCTAGCAAGGATCAGAACGCACCTCACCTGGCTGGTATATGTTTACGATGAGTTGGTTGAAAAGTGGTTCCCTCCATAATAACTCTGATGTAAAAAGACGTTTTTCCTTGCTGTTCTCACTGGTCGTTAGGTCTATTGATTCAGAAAAAGAACTGCTAAATAGAACATTTTCACGGACAATGTATGAAAGTTCAAGGGCCCAAGGGGGGAGATCTCCAAACCTCATAGCCTGCATTGCTAGAGACAGATGCATTAGGATCAAAGGTTTCATGCCATGTATATCTTTGGGATATTCACATATAGATCAGTTACTACACTATACACCTAAAAGAATAGAAAAACATGCATGGTTAGTACATACTTCCAAAGCCCGAATGAGGATACATCATACATACAACCTAAAGAGACGAGGATACAACCTAAAGAAACGAGGATACAACCTAAAGAAACGAGGTTAATGTCGTTTACTTATTCAAACGAGAACAAGATTTCATTCCTACAATTCCCTGTTTGTGATAAATTAAGGGGAGGGCTGATTTGCAAATTAGGAATTAGTAAGACAATTTCGAGGGGGTTCCAAGTATAATCAGTTTCTCACCACTTGGAGATGTAGCAATTGATGATACGAGATCACAGGGAAAACCCCTAATTCAGAAAAAAGTGTGCAAAAATATCTGAAAGCTGTCTTCACATTATATCGTTTGCAATTAGAGACTTGAGCTAAAATGAAAACCCATCAATTTTCCCAAAAGCTCGCAGCAGAGAATTCCAACAAATTTAGGTTAAGCAAGGAAACAATTGATCGACTCTTAGCATGAACCTACAAGCTCGATAATCAACTCTTTCCACACATTTATCTAATAATTAAATAGGTGAATTTTGTTAAGGAAGTGAGATTACCTGATTATGCGAGGCTTCAGCCAAATATCCCTCTGCATCCAGCAAAATTCGAAGCATAAATTCGATTGAACAGTAAAATCTGATGTTTCAATGCACATTCATTAGTTAACCTTTTTCAAGAGCAGATAGCAAAGAAAACTGTTGATCGGGGGACAAAAATTCCCTGCAAATCCACAGGCCGTTGATTTCAGTGACCGGTTCCCAATTGTGTGTATCGCCAAAAATTGACAGAGGCTTCACCACTTCATCGCTCGATTCGTTGACTTCAACTCGTCCCCGGCGATCACACGGCGACTCGCCGTCGCTGTCCGACGATGAATCGCCAAAAGCTTCGCTCAGAATCGCTTTCAGCTCCTCCTCGTCCCCCATTTCTCGCTGATTTTGATGGATGGAAAAGGTATGTAACTTTACACTGAAAGCGTACGAACAAAATGCGGCACTGCCTTATAAAAGTCGATACATCGATTGAGTTGTTTGTTTGCAATAAATATCTTTGTTAAAAAAAACAAAATTAATTTACCATGGAAAATCCACTTTATTCTAAACCCCAGCCATTAGAATTTCAGTAGCAATATAGCACATTAATTACAGTTAATGGTCTCTAGTTAGTAATTAAAAATCTAAAACCCAACTTCAGAACCTTGTACAAATTGTTTTATCAATGTCTTTAATGAAAGATGAGATAAGGCTCTATCCATATAAAGTAACGTGTGTATATGACTTCGTGAATTGTTTCATGAATCTAATTTCATAAATCAACCCACAAATCACAACCCTAAATCAGAAATTGACTCATGAAGATATCTGTAAAACAATCTAGAATAAGTTTTTGTATAGTTTCATTTATAATTGACAAAACGTAGAGCATATTATGTCCACAAAGAAGCTGTAAAAAGCGGGAAAAAAAAAAAAAAAAAAAAGGTGTGTTCTCTGCATCTCATCATCTGGGCAAGAAAGAGTTGATTTAACCATCAAGAATTACAAAGGAAATACCGAAATCATTATTCAAAAAAGCAGCCAGAATGTAAGGCTTTATAGTCACGAATCATGCTCTCATATAAATAGGAAAAACAAGGCAGCAATGAAAGAAACCAACACTAGTAGATCGAGTACTTCTCCCCTGCACCCTCAGGATAGAGTTTCCTGTAGACTGAAAGAGCAATCGGGATAATTGCAGACAGTGCCAGCGAAAGATGCTCCGAGCTGCTAGTTCTCACCGTGATCTGTCCACTCATCTTGTTATTGATCCCAGCTCGAACAGCCACCTTTGAATTACGCCCAATCGTGAACTGAGCCAAGCTGTTGAACCCCAGCGCCAAATCCCCTCTCCATTTGATTATCGACATGCTGAATGTGGACTGAACCTGCCCGATTGGATAGTCGAGCTCCCTTCGTTGCAGCTCAAAGTTGGCCCCATAGGCAGTGTCGTGCTGGGATCGTACAGCCCCGGCACTGCCCACCAAGGCGTACTGCTTCCCGATTGAAATCTGGTCCTCAATCTTCACACCAGGGACGATGTTTTCGCCCAAGAATGTGAAGGATATTCCACCTGTTGCTTTGTTTCTCTTCAGGTTCTTGAATTTGGTTTCGCCCCGGACGATGTAAGCGAGCTGCTTTCCGATGCTCTGAATGTCAAAACCGGCCATGGTGGAGATGTTGTCTCCTTGCTTGGCTGCAACAGAGGAATCCAAGCTGATGGTGAAGTCCTTCTTGTCCTTTGTGATTTGAACAGTGTATGATGCTGCGAGGCGGTTGAGAATGGGAAGGCTATGTTCGAGGTTGACTCCATCGTAGCCACAGTCATGGTCCCAGCCATGGCTGTCGAGAACAGGCCTCGCAAGGAACTGTGAGGTGGGCTCCAAGAAACGGTATCTATACGCGGGGTTGTCACCATCGAACGATGGTGGGAGAGCCATGTCTGGGAGGGGCACGGCCACAGGAGCCGCGGCTCCAGGGTCGGAATCGTCCTCTGGAAAACCCAGATCAGTGGTAGCATCTTTGCCTTTCTTCTTAATCTCTCTCATCCTTTTCAACTCCTCTTTCCATTGCTTCTTCTGGAGAAGCTTCACCCGGTAATCGTACTCTTCGAAATATGCCTTTCTCTGTTCTTTACTGAGCTTGGCCATTTGAGCTTTTCTCAGAGGCTTAAATGGCGGAAGCTGGTCGTACTCATCCTCTTCTTCTTGGTCAGAATCCGAGAAATCATCCAAATCAATATCGGAATCAACACCATCACCGCCTTGATCGGATGGAAGCTTTGGATGTGGACGAGACTGCAACATGGATGATAACATGTATGGAAGAGGTGGTGAGCGAGCTCGAAAGCCAAAGAGCTTCCTATGGTCAAACGGATCTTGAGGTTTCGAGATTAAACTGGCTTCTGATAGAATCTTCATTGAGTAGCATAGTAGCAGTAACTGAGGCCTCCAAATCTGACCATTTGGAAGTATCTTCTGGCCCTCCCTGTTCTTCCTACAAGAGGGGTGGTTTTCGACAAGAGAAACTGGATTCATTAGAGACGGGCTCATCATTCGTAAATCACCCACAGCATGGCCAATTGACTGCTGAACAATATGAGATCTTTGAGAGATGAACACCTCATAGCTAAGAGGGGCACCAGAAGGTCCATCTGGAGGAGCAGACATGCCATGAGTAAGGGTGACAATGGCGCTTCGCCAGATGGCAGAGCCAAGAGCACTAGTAACCGACTTCAAAAGGGGCAGATCGTTAAGATCTCTAGACTGTGCATCCAACCGATCCACATAAAGAACAACATCGGTGGGGTTCTTCTTGGTGAACTTCTTCACAGAAGACAATATACCACGGTTCACACCCTGCTCCATAACAGAAGACTTCAGACCAGGTGTGTCCACGACCCGAATCTTAACTCCATCAACATCCCCACAGATCTCTCTAACAGAAGCTGTCCCTGTTTCAAATGCATCGATTGCAGCCTTCTCTTCTCCAAGCAACGAGTTTATGGTGGCACTTTTCCCCACCCCAGATTTTCCAATAACCAGCATGTTTAGTGAGAAGTCTAAATTGTCTCCCTCCCCTGATTCAAGCTGTAAAGCTGTCGCCTTGGCAGCATCCAAGCTGAATGTCTGGGCACCTTGCCTTCCACCAAGAAGGGCCAGGCGATATAGAACCTGTTGTGCCACGGATTCTTCTGGAGAGAGGCCTAATCTATGAACGAGCCTCAAGAACTTCACCCTGATTTGTTGCAATTTCTCCAGTTTCTTCTTGTCCTCTTCACTCAAGTTCTCCTCAACCTCTCCGCTACCAGCAGGAGTCAAGGTGCTGAAAAGGCTTGGCCGGTTCTGTCGAGGAGCAGGTCTCAGAGACTGAAGAGAAGATCCCAGACCAGCAGGACGTTCAACCGAGAACAGCCTGGATCCGTCCTGAGAGGTGATAGTGATATTGCCACCACCACCAGCATCAGCACCTGTTGCAGCCTTCAAAAGAGCCGCCAGGGCAGCAGAATCGAACAGTTCCTTCCCCTCTCCTTCATCATCGGTTTCACCTTCTTCTTCCTCTGAATCTGTTACAATTTGACCATCAATTCTTTGAGACTGATCAACACCTGTAAGAGATTCCCCACCAGATTCCCGTTCCAGCTCCTCGATGAACTTTTTGGCAGCTTCCGAGCTCCCAAAGATCATACCATCAGTGTCCTCCTCATCTGATTCCTGAGGAACTTCTTCATCCATTTCATCCTCCACTTCTCTGATTTCTTCAGGATCATGCACAGCTTTTGAGATATCAGGCTGATTCTCCCCATCAGTGTGAGTCTTGGCTATGTTACCATTCTCCAGAGTTCCACTGGTCTCGTTCGAATCATTACTGGAATCCTGAACTCCATTCACCAAATGGACAACAGCCCCTTCGTCTAACGTTTCATCTCCTACAACATTTTCAGGTTTAAGTGACTTTGACTTAACATCCACTCCAACTTCCCTAGTACTCACATCTGTCTCGATACCATCACCACTTTCAGAAGCACCACCAACCAAATCCACTCCTTCAATTTTTCCACCTCCGTTTTCTATTATCTCCCCAACAACAGCAACTCCAGGCTCTACCAAATCAACCTTAACCGAATCAACAACAGAATCCCCATCAGGCATGAGTTTAGCATCACCAAGATCAACCTCTTCACTTGGTACCTCCACTCCTTCAATCTTCTCACCTCCATTTTCTTTTGTCTCCCCAACAACAGCTACTCCAGGCTCTACCAAATCAACCTTAACCGAATCAACAACAGAATCCCCTTCAGGCGTGAGCTTCTCATCACCAAGATCAACCGCCTCATCAACCTCCTTTGGCTTTGATGTATTTATCTCAGCTCCAATTTCAGAAGCATCAACCTGAATGGTGTCAACTACAGAATCCCCTTCACTTTTCAGACCCACATCACCAAGACTAACCACCTCAGGTTTTTCTGGCTCAGCCAAAGCCACTTCAGCAACCACTTCCTCTGGCTTATTCACCACATCTCCGTTTTCCTCCTTCTCTCCAACAACAACCACCCCAGGGCCAGCCGCATCAACCTGAATGGATTCCACTACAGAATCCCTTTCAGGCACGGACTTCACCTCAACCGCATCAATAAACTCCGATTCTTCTGGTTCAACATCACCCGCATGAGAACCCTCTTTCACCACAGGCTCACTCACCTCATCCCCAAGGCTCAAAGATCCACTCTTATCCTCCTTCACTTCCTCAACCACCACCTCGCCGGCACTTTCAACGACACCCTCATCGGAAGTCACGCCCAATTCACCCTTCATATCTAATCCCTCAACCCTACCCTCACGACCATCATCTGCAGCAACTCCACTCTCAGATTCTTTCCTCACCACATTACCATCTCCCTCAATAACCATATTTCCTTTTTCGACATCATCAACATCATTCCCAACAACCCCAGAAATCGGCAGAGATTCAATCTTCTGCGCCAAGGCATCAGAATTCCCCTCCCCAACAACCTCCCCTTCGAAATCCTCATTACCGCTCACATAACCCTCATCCTCGGATAAGGTGCCCTTAATATCGTTCCTAGTGGTATCCTCGTAATTTTCGTTCAAAGCATCACTCAATAAAACTTCATTTTCATATGGAGATGAAGAAGAAACAGAAGAACCTGGGGCAGCTTCGGTCATTGGATACGACGCCGCTTCCTTCGACTCCATGGAAGCGCTGGATTGAATAACAAATTGAATACTGAATTCGGAGAGAAGGGTTTTGAGGGTTTATGGATAAGGAGGCAGGGAGAGAGAGAGGGGGAGATGTGAATTGTGATAAGGTTTTTGGTATGTTTGGGTTTCTCAGTTTGGCAGCCGCTGAGTGCTGCGTTTGTGAAGCTTTTTTCCCTACGAATTTCTGAAAGTATATATATTTATATATATACTGCAAATTTGCAAATTACTCCCTCCGTCCTACCTCAACTTGTCTACTTGTCAAAAAATGAAATCAAAAATTACATTTCAACGTGGGTGATGGAACTCCATCTCACGAAAACTATCCGTGAAACCGTCTCACATGAGTTTTTGTGTTAAAAAAAAAGAGAGATACAACCTTTTTAGTAAACATTCTTAGTGAACAAGTAAAGTATTTATAAGTTACATCCCACCCCACAAATTTTTTTTAACAAGTTAAAATTAAACATTTCATATCATCTTTTAACATATACAATAATATTTTTCATCATTTATACTATCATCTTTTAGTTATAACAGTAATATTGATCAAGTTCTACATTAATACATGTATGACTATAAACTATAACGTTAGTATGCTAAGACAGCCATCAACAAATTGTTAGATATTATTTGGTCTCTAAAATCACTCCATTTTTTATAACATAAACTTTATTATATTCACAAACAATCTTCTTTTGTTCATTTGTTGTGCAGTCTTTTTACCTCCACATCATCCTATTTTTTCTTCTTCTTTCTCATATTCGCAGATGCCCAACAAAATGGAAAATTAAAGTTTGTGTAAAATATCAGAAAGAAAAAAAAAACAATTACAGTAATAATTCAAATAAAATTGTGATATTTTTGTAGTATATGCAGTTTTTCATGTAATTTTTTTTATTTGTAGAACAATCTCTTGCTTTAATAATATCACACAGGATCACACTATCAAAAGAAATATTACATTATATTAACTCAATTTATGATATTTCTATACAAGTGTCTAAATGCTTTATGTGGCATGGTTTTCATGAATAATTTAAGTACTGCAACAAAATATTTCAAAATCTACTCAAAAGAAAATTCTTAAAATCAAGTAGTTTTTTTTTTCTTTTCCGAAGTACAGTTGCTAATTTTTTGAAGAATAAGCAACAATATACAAATTAAATCGACTTTTAGGGAACACAAAAACTTGCATGAGACGGTCTCATGGATAGTTTTCGTGAGATCGATTATTTTTATCCACAACCCTAACCCATTTTCATTCATTTACATGTGAATTATGTAATGTGGATTGTGGGTGAGACGAAACTCTAACCCATTTTCATTGATTTACATGTGAATTATGTAATATGGATTGTGGGTTGATCCGTCTCACGTAACATGATTCGTGAGACGGTCTCATGTAAGACTTACTCGTTAGGGAATGAGAGAAGAAAAAAGAAAAATATATATATATCAAATGAAATAGTGTAAAAATATAATAGATGACTATATAAATAATAATAATAATAATAGAATTGTGTGAAAATATCTTATGAAATTAGAGTTATCCATTATAAATTAACTTGTGAAAATGAATTAAAATTATGGGTAGTTGAGGACCGTCTGACGAAATTAATTATATACATAAAACGATCTCATATAATTTTTTTACGAACAAGGCAATATTAACTATTTTCATCGCATTAAATAATTAAAAAAAAAAAGTCGTCAATAATTGTTTTATCTCAGAGCAACCTAACTGGAATTTTTTCGGAGACTAGCGGGATTTTAGGTTGTTTAGTTGCTCACTTACCACAACTCATAAAAATGAAAACAATTAGTAAATCCAAAACCTGTATGCTATTTATATTTTATTCATTCAATTTTTTATGTAAGACAGTTTTACAAATATAATTCTATAAGATATAGTTTATTAATCACAAATCAAATTTATTTTAATAAATTCATTTGTGGATTGATCAGTTATCTATTTCAATTACATAAATTTATATTTATCTATTTATGTACAATCGAAATATTATTACATTGTGATTGTATTATATGCATGTGGATATATTAATGAAACAAAATATGAAAATAACGAATGATATATATATATATATAAAAAAAAATTTCTTTCTTGTTAGTCTGGAAGACTAGAATGGATATTTTGTTTGGTTCTATGTTGATGATAATGTTTGGATTTTATTTTGTTTGTTTTTTCAATTTCTTCCTTTTAAACTTTAATGTATGTGTTTATTCACTCCCTCTCATTTTTTATCTTTAATGAATGGTCAGAATTTCTCAGGAGAGAGAGAGTAGTAAATTGAAGAATGGAGATGGAGGAAATTTGGCATTTTCTTAACTTCAACTGAATTATGTATAAAATGACAAAATACAGAGAGATTGTAATTATATCTGGAAAAATCGAAGATAATTTCATGTTTTTTTTAACTATAATAATTTTTGTGAAATTGTTCATATTTTAATTTTGTGACATTGATCCATCCATATAAAAATATATTTGATTTTTAAAATAAGTATGAATAGTGTGTGATTGAACTTTGTCTCGTTTAATATATTTATAAGATAATCTCATGTAAAATTTGAATTTATTAATTCGTTTTATAATTTTTTTTAAAATTTTCCAAAATAAAATCCTTATTTTGTTGTATAATTTTGTTTTTTTTCCCTTCATATTTAGAGATTTATTTTTCCCCAAGATTCTAAGAAATCGTTTTTTAATCTGAATTGTTAGTGTTTCCTAAAACGAGTGTTAGTAATTGGAAATTTATCGATAAAGATTGATTAATAATTCAATAACTCCTTTAAAATTCCCTTAAAAATATACATTTTAAATTCTTTCAGGCATATTAAGCCATCTATGAATGGAATTGATTTTAAAATGACTTTTATAATAAGCTACTATCTCCATCCCTTGACACTTTGCACCCTTATTTGTGCACAGTTTTTAAGAAAAATTGAATGTTTGCTTTATAAATGAGGGCATAAGGGATAATTCTACTTTTTTCTAATGAAGAGATTAGTTTGAATGTTTGTGAAAAAGTAATGACATTGTGTGTAAATAAGTGTGTATTGTGAAGATAATAATTCTGATAAGATTTACCATTTTTTTCTGTACAAAGTGTTTGGAGACAGATTAAAAAGAAAAGTGTGCAGAGTGTTAAATGACGGAGGAAGTATTTATCTACAAGCACGTTTTGCTGACTTTTGATTTCTTTTACTTGCATTTTTTGCAAGTCGACAATAAATTGCATCTTTTACCAGACACTATAAATTTTTATTACAAAAACTTATATGAAACAGTTTTACGGATAGTTTTCATAAGACAGATTTTTATTATCTGAACTCATTCATAAATTCATATATGAATTGTTAAGTATGAGTTATGAATTGACCCGTCTCACGTAACAAGATCCGTGAGACGGTCTCACATAAAACATACTCAATTCTTATAAGCATTTTTTTCAATAAAGTAATACATGAAAAGTTGATCGTGTTCTTCTTCTTTTATTTGTTTTATTCATCTTTTAAGGTAACATGAAAAGTCCCTCAATCATCTTAGAAATTGACATATGTTTTATAAATTTCTTGCAGACACATAAATTATTAAAATGGATAATTGTTAGAAAAATCTCAATTTTTAAATAAATTGTCATTTAAGTTAAATTTTTAGTATTTGCAAAATTAATATGATTTTATATATGTAGTATCTATTTTGACTTTGATCATTAAAAAAAAAAAAAAATCTGCTGAAGTATACGGTTGCCCAAACAGGTCCAATATGGAATTTTTTTTTTTTAAATCATTACCTTTATGATTACGTAAAAGTCACTAACATTTACATAAATTACAATTTTGACCAAAGTTTTTTTGATAAATTCATCTAAATTCATGTATTTTAGATAATAATGATAAACATTAATTATATACCCCTTTTCTAAATAAGTGTCACTTGAAGTATTTTAACAAGGTTAAGAACAATTATAATTTGATATAAAAACTCGTATTCAATCATTATCTTTCTCCATTAATTCCTTGATTTTATCTCTTTCTCAATTCATATTGTGATCAATCTCTATCTTTCTTCTTCAAATAACAAAATATCTTATTGCAGTAGAGATTTGAATGATACTTTAAAGAAAAACTGAATCATAATTAAAAATACAAATATGTTACAATAAGACTGAGATTTAAAAACCAGATTTATTCAAAAACAAATAAAATTATTTAATCAAAATGTCACACATGTTTACACACATTGTTAGCAATAATATTTTGCCAACTTGCAATGCTATAAATCATATAGTATGAACCCAATTAAAGCACCAACCAATAGTTAGTTGTACATAGCTAAGCTAGATCACCAATAGAAAGTTGAAAAACTCAACTCGATGAACCCAATGTGGTGGCTAACTACTAAATCAAAGTACATAGAAAATTAGAATTGTTCTCTTGTGAGTTGTGACCAAACACATAATTTATCTCATAATCCCACCAATATAATTACATAAAATGCCTAAATAATGTGGTAATTTATTTTCTTATGTTTTTTAAGTTCAAATATTTGAATAACACTTTATTAATTGCAACATATCTAGATAATATTTATTCATTTTTAAAGTATTCTGATTTCTTTTTTCGTACTAATATATTATTCACCACATGTTTTAATGTCAAAAACCTTTCTTTATGTATGCACACTAAGGTACGTGGTGCAAAATGGAATTTGATGGTAAAAAAAGTATTTCTCTCAGATTTAAAAATTAATACGTTTAAAATTGTAGCTAAGAAAAAACATTTTATACCAAAAAAAAAAAAAAAAGGCTAAAAACAAAAGATGCCCTTATAAAAAAATTTAATTTTTTTTTTTTGGGTGTATCATTTATTGTACTGTGGGTTTGTTGCAAACTTTTCGGACATCACAGAATTCGATAGTTTCGATAGAGTAATGTCAAAATCTCTTTTATTTCACCTAACTTTATATTTGTATATATATAAAGTGATATATATTCCATTTAGCCGTCACATGTGAAATAATGGACCCATCTCAAATTTATTTCATCTAGCCGCCACATGCGAAATAATGGAACAAACTAAAAACGTAAAAAGTAATTGAAACAATATGTTTTAAAACTGATAAGATGTTACTATTTTAAAATAAGTCAGTGTTTTTTTAATCCAAACTTATATAAAATCATCTTATAAATTTTATTTAGTGAATAATCATAACTCAAATTAGTTAATTTTTATTTTTATTTTATGAATTATATATTAATACAGTGTAATTAAAATTTGTAAGACGGTTTTATAAGGGTTATGCTCGTAATAGTAAAACAATAATAGCAATTCTATATATAGAAAATAATCAAAATTTAGAGTGCTATAATAATAATTTGACTTTCTTATGGATCCGGGTATATTGATAGACAAATTGGAAAGGTCACTAAAACATCATATTAAATTGGTCAAAATTGTTGGTTGACTCAAATATATCTACCAATTTTAAAAACCTGAACTGTACAATATTAATATATTTTTTTGAAATTTTAAAAAATGTTGGTATTAGTATTTTTCTTATATAAAAAAGGTTGGAACTGTTCTGAAGAATGATCGTTATATTTCCTATTCAAATGAAGAAGCATGAGTGAGAATTGCTAGCTTATAATATGATATATATTTATTCAATTAACAAAAATAAAGATAAACCAAACATAAAAATCGGATCAACCCAAATTTATATTAGGTTTGTATATCATAACCAAATCAAAACCTAATTAATAACATTTAGGTTTAACAGACTTAGTCGATTTTAACATTTGAAATAGAAATTTTCGATTGCAATACGTTTTTGGTCACTGTTAATAACAAATCCAATAAAATAGTCATTAGTTAATACTAACGTTAGCAATTTATTTCCATTTTCATGATTTAATAAAAAAGTAAAAGAAATTCAAGAAACGACTATCATATTAGATTTAAAGTAGTATCATATATATATATATATATATATATATAAGATTAATATAGTATATCACATTATGAATACTTTTTAATTGTAATTACAGAATTTTATAATTATGTGGTATTTCGTGTTCAATGTTTAATCACTGTTGAGTTTTTTAAGTCATATTTATTATAGTTTCGTTGGAAACTTTTCTCGTACATTAAATTGTAAAATTTAAAGACCGGGGCTTGTCTACTCCTGAAAATGGTGTGCTCCAATCCAACTCTAATATCTTTAAATAATAGAACTAATACATTTACATATAGTAAGTAATATCTTAAATAATATTTTTCATTAAATTATATATTTCAGTCATATAAGTAAATAATTTGTGAGTAAACAAAATTATTAATTAATATATTTCATTAAAATATATTTTTTAATTATACAATTAATACCTTATAAGTATATAACTAATACCAAATTAAAATTCATTTGCAGTACGTAAGTTTTTTCCAAATTTAAAATGTCCACACATTAATTTGTAAAAGATGTATTGAATTGCAAATTGGTAGGATGTTCATGCATTTTTTATTATTTAATTTTTTGGCAATCATTCCTTTATCTAAATTGGCTAATTATATTCCATCTACGGAGTGTTTGCCTTCCAAATAACACATAATCACATGATTTTCCTCTCCGTAGATGGAAACATTAAATTCATTTGAAAATAATTATTTCTACCTTATTATTGATATAACTGTGAAACGTAAATTCCATACAATTAGACTAAAGTGTTCATCAATCCTGTGTGAAAAATAACAGAAAAAAGGGAAAAAAATTATATACATATATATCTTCATGAAGATTTTGTAAAATATTTAAAAATTCTAAAATAAGTGTACAAACTAATTTCTTTCATTCATATTTATTTTTTCATTCAATTTCCAGCTTAATTACAATATAAAACACGAACTTTTATATAACTGTAATTCCAACATGAATTTTTAAATTTAGTAAAATAATCATGAACTTAATCTTATTTTGTAATTCGAATCACCACTGATTTTCTGATTAAAAAATTTGTGCATATATCTAATCAATTTGTTCACGTTATTTGTTGAATAAAAAAAAAAATTACAAAATAATTAAAGATGAACAAAACAACATTTTGACAACATGTGAATCAACGTGATCAAAATTGGGCGATAATTCAAATTATTGCTAAATGTACAATCATGGCATTTGACATATTTTATTTTTTTGCAATTAAATCTAAATTTTCTAATTTTTTATTTGGTCATATGAAACTGACCTCGTGCCCTTATAAACTCTACAAGCTTTTCGAGTACGCAAGTATTACATATTAAAAGAATATAATATAAAATGAAAAATTGAAATATAATAAAAAATACAAATGAATTGTAAACCAAAAGTAAAGGCAGATCAAAGACAAGACGATAGATTGCCTTCATAGGGTGGGCTACGCTACTTTAACATCTGATACTTTGGTTGAGTATATTCACAATTATTTAACACACGTGACTATTTTGTATTTTGTATACAACATTTAATAGAACACTACAATGGATGCATGTTCTACCAAACCCATTCGTAGTTGTGACGCGAGACAATTTGATAATTCATCAACTTTCTATTGCATTCTCAATTGATTATAAAGCTTGTAAATACTTAATACTTTATTTGAAATCGACCATTAAGATATCATTTGAACTTGATTTAATAAATATAATCAATAAATTTGAATATAATTCTTTATGAGATATAAAGTATGTATGGGAACTTGATAGGTAAAAATGTATAAAATATACAAACAAGATGATTCAACCGATTGAACTCCCATCGATGCTGAGAAAATCAATTTTTTTAAGAGAGAAAAATCAAAACTCAATTTGATCAATAATCAAACAATTTTAAGTATGATGTTTAAATCGTTGGATTTTAGTTCATTTAACTATACTTCTACTTTATAATTTATTGTTGGATTCAAGAAAATGAAATTACAACTTCATTTTTCAATATTGAGTGATCCTATTTTATGAGATAGATCGATCCAATCCGATTAACACGGGTCATCACTATTGACCAATCAATCAAGACGGTTAATGGTCAGTCAACTATCGGTCAACATCGCAAATATATACATACTTTTATGTATATCACATGATTTTTTGAAAAAAATATTATATGGTACTTATGGTTGCAAAACGCATACTTACAAGACATTTATTAATACATATCGTTGCAAAACGCATGCTTATATGACTATAACTAATACTTATAGTTTCAAACTCATATTTATGAAAAACTGGTGTAAATCAAAATCATTAAACACTTACTTAAATAAAAATAAAAACACATATTTATAATTGGGAAACGTATACGTATAACTGTCATATTTGGATTACGTTGATGGTGTTGACCCGCTTTAACTGATTTATATGGAGCTCCATCCTACATAAGTGTTTATGTGAGATAGTTTCATATGAATTTTTACGTTTAATATTTTTACATTTATAAATAATTATAGATCAATATAATAACTTTTTATCAAATTTTTTAAAATTACCAACAATCAAAAAGTTGACCATATTATTAAAATTAAATTAAGAGTCCCGTGATACAATCTCACGAATTCAATTTCACGAAATGAGTCAACTGACAACTCATAAAATATAAATTGATTTGTAAAAATTTGATTGAGTTCCATCTTAGCAGTGTTTATTTGTATGACGGTTTCGTATAAATTTTTGTGAATAAATCAAAAATAAAAGTGTAGGTGTTGTGTATATATGGATGACACTGTTAATGAACACCAAATACGAGATGAAAACAAAGAATATACGTTTCTCTTCATGTCTAACCATTTAATACTAGTTGTGAACATTTTAGGTTGGCTTAAAATGATGAGATTGTTTTAAACAGATATATACAGATGGAAACTTATATTTCCATCGAATCTTTATAGTCAAGTGTTCGTTTATTAGCGAAAAATGGTGTTTAATTAGGATTAAGGTTTACAATATTTCAATATGTAGTTTAGGGGTGTAATGAGTAAAAAAATTAAAATAATATCAAGAGAAATACATATAATAAAAAATACGATATTTGGGAAAATCGATCCACAATTTACAGTATGTTTCGTGAAACGGTTTCACACTAGGTTGTAAAATAAATGAGTTATTCACTTATTTGTAATAAGAAGCAGTACCAATAGCCGACCCAATATATAATCGATCTTTCCTCAATCATCAACTTTTCTTCTCCCACCCACCCCCCTCTCTCTCTCTCTCTCCATCTCTCCATCTTACTCTATAGCTGTGTATTACAAACCTAAATTATATATAAATATAATACAATTTATTTGCATACATCTCTATATTTCCTTGATAAATTTCTTGATTATCTGCTTGAGAATCAGAATTTAGGCTTCCATTTCTAGATTGTTAGATCAGAAAAATGGTTGAAACGCGGCGGAGTTCTTCTTCTTCTAAGCGCCCCCTCTCTTCTCCTTCATCTTCTCTGCCCAACGCAAAACGATCCAAGGTTAGGGTTTTGTTTCTTTCTGTGATTTTATTTATTCCGTTGATTTTGGTTTTCCGGTGGTTTTCGAATTTAGGGGGTTTTTTGCATGCAGGCGGTGGAGGCGTCTTCTTCCTCTTTGAACGAATCGCCGTCTTCGGAGGAAGTCGTTGGCGCGGTTGCGGCGAAAGAATTGGAGGCTGGATCGGCTGATCTAGATAGCGGCGGCGGTGACAAGCAATCGGATGATGCGGTTGTAGGGAAAACGCCTGAGGCGGAGGCGGAAGGTGAGGATTTTGATTCTCGCATGACTGTAGGTGTGATCTCTTGTTTTGCATGTGTCTTTTCTTGATTGAACTTTGGTATTCTTTTTTGTTTTATGGTCTGTGAATTCTTCAATTTTAATTTTATTTTTTGGGGATTTTTACTTATCTTCATTTTTCTTGTTCGTGTGCGTGTGGTGTGGATACAGGTGATCCTGTTATTGATGCGGAGAAAGGGAAAACCAGTGGGCCATCGGTGAATCGGGGGAAAAAGCGGCAACTGAAACCGAATGCTGGGGTTGCATGGGGGAAACTTATTTCCCAGTGTCCACTGGTAGGCTTGATCTTTTCACTAAATTGTGTATATTTCACCTTGTTACGAAATCCATAAGTGAAATATTCATTATTAGACAGATATATAGTTGACTATGATATTAGAATTGATGCTAAATGCTCGTATTTGAGTTTGTTGTAGGGTGCAGTCAACACTATTAGTTGGCAAGAGTTCTTTTTTTTCATCATTTAATTTCTAATGTTATAGACTGTACAGCATACTTCAGGGTTGGAATATTGCAGGGAATAGATTGTTATTCTGAACTTTACTCTGAAGAGTGTGATTCTTGAAAAAAGCTGAAATGAACTAGATCTGTATTCTGTTTTCTCCAATGTGAAGTAGCATGCCATGAGAGAAATAGGTTTTCTACTTGTCTAGGTTTGAGATGATGGATATTGGTTATGCTTGATTAGATAGGATCTTTTGTGTGGTTGAGGCAGACACGAAGCTATGAACAGAGGCAATTAGCAACACACATTTGCTATTTGTTGAAGCTGTTCCGTGAAACTTCTGTGTTTGCACATTCTATTTTGCACTTATCTCCTTGCCCTTTTCTTTTTCGTTCTGACTCTTTCTTTTTTAAGTAATTGGATACTTGGATCAAGAAGGGAAATTAACCTAGTGAAAGATCTATGTTTTACTTTTGGAAATGACTATGTCAAATATAAAGCTATTTAGGTTTGTATCTAATTGTGAAGTAAATTCTTTGTAATTGTATTCTCATTTGAATAGTAACCAAGAAGGGTACCTACAGAAAAAAACTGGCTACATTGTTTAAGTAAGCTTTATCAATTTCTCATTGAGGTCTGAATGTGATGGGACTGCTTGGCGAACTAGCATAATCTCACCTTTTCATCATAGTCCTTGATCATGACTTTATTTGTTTGATGTTTTTGTCTCAGAATCCGCATGTTATCATACATCGTCCCACCTTCACTGTTGGTCAAGGTCGCCAGTGTGATTTGTGGGTGAGAGAACCAACAATCAGTAAATCCTTGTGCAAACTGAAGCACATGGAGTCTGAGGTGAATTGTGACTTTTGAAGTTATTTTGATTGAAATTTTGAATTCGTTTGATTTTCATGATGCCAGAGGTATTCATTTTCATCAGTCTAATGATTCTATGTCTGATCCAGGGAGGAGACTCACTTACGTTGCTTGAAATTACTGGGAAAAAGGGAGCTGTACTAGTGAATGGCAAGAATTACTCCAAGGATACCACCATTCCTCTAAACGGAGGTGATGAGGTGGTGTTTAGCTCGGCTGATAAATATGCTTATGTATCCTTTTTAATGTGTTCTAGTTCTTTCCTGTGTTACTATATATATTGTGTTCTTCATAGAGCTTTGCTTTCATTTTTTTTTCTTTCTAAAACAGTAGTTAGAATGAATGCAGTTGTATTCTAGTTTGCTATATATGGACGAAGGGGACAAATATGTGCCTCTGTACCTTATCTCCGCACCTGCATATTCCCTTAACATACTATTAGGTTTTTGAACAACTCACAAATTTAAGTGGATCTGCGACGGATGTCCCACCTTCACTCAGCATTCTAGAAGCTCATGATGGATCCATAAATGGCTTGCATATTGAGGCGAGAGCAGGAGACCCTTCTGCAGTGTCCATTACATCAACACTGGGATCACTATCAAACCATCCTGAAGAATTATCCATTCCCCCTTCTCTGTCTCAGGATGGCACAGATGTACAACATGGTTCTGAGATACCATCTTTACCTTCTGTTTGTGAAATGTCAGACAACTGTGCAGACACTGCCACTGGAAAAAAGGAAGCGAAAGATGCTTCTGGCCATGCTGATGGTGGTTCTGTTTCAGTTGTTCAGAAGGCTGGTGTAATATCCCCTGATGTCAACAATGAGAACCTTAATGCTGTTTCCGAGGATGGGAAGAATCTACCCAAAAGCAATGACTTCAGACCCCTTTGGCAGATTCTAGCTTGTTCAACAGCTCCCAAGTTTGAGAAAAGTGGCAGTAGATCCAAAATTCTTGATGAGCAGAGGGCATCGATCAGAGATCAGGGCAAGGATGATCCTCCCATGTCAATCTCATCGAGACGTGAAGCATACAAAGATACTTTACGACAAGGACTACTACACAGCAAAGATATTGAGGTTTCATTTCAGGATTTTCCTTATTATCTGAGGTAAAAGTTCTTTCATATTATCAGTGTTTCTCGCCCCTTAATAATGATTTTGGATACAGATAGGGTCCGTGGTTTTCAATGTAATTATGCATATTTTTGATTGCAACCTAGGTATGTAGAGAGATTTAGCGATAAGTTATCAGTTTATGTTCTGCTTGAGTTAATTAACAACTGCTGCTGGATAATGGTTACTTGAGCTTTCCTATTGTAGTGAGATAAGATCACAGATAGTGTACGTTATCTGTGTTTGTTTATTTGCCTCCATAACTCAATAGTTGTGCTTATGCATATATGTTCATAGCATGGAAGGTTTTTTTTGAAATGCTTAGTTACGTGTTTGGTTCTCTGAACTTGAAGGTTACAAGCAGATATATTTTCACCCAGCAGGTTTAGGTTTTAGCTACTAACTGGTTATTATCTCTGTGTATTATACATTTCATGCGAAAGTTATTTCCAGGGCTGGAGTCTCATTACTCTTTTGAACAACTGTGACAATTTTCCATGTATTAAATGTGTGTTATTTTTTTTTCGACAGTGAGACCACCAAAACTGTTCTTATTGCTTCAACATACATACCTTTAAAACGTAATAAATTTGCGAAGTTCACTTCAGATCTTCCTACTGTCTGCCCGAGAATCTTGCTGTCAGGTCCTGCTGGTAAGATAGCTCCATGTTTCATGTAACCTTTGTTTTAATATTTTTGTCTTACATTTCCTATCTAATCTCGTTGATTTGCATTTGTCATTTTCCTCAATAGGTTCAGAAATATTCCAGGAAACACTGACCAAGGCCCTTGCTAAACATTTTGGTGTGGGACTACTTATTGTTGACACTATTCTTTTACCTGGTGTAAGTAACTATGTTACTTGGTTTCCAAATTTCATTTTATTCATAACTCTTATCAGTTTTTTATTGACGTACTACCAAACAATTTGATTAGGGACCAATAACCAAAGAAGCCAATCCAATAAAAGAAACTACAAGGCCTGAGAGAGCAATTGTATATTCTAGGCGTAATGCTACTGCTTTACACCTCAAAAAACCAGCCTCTAGTGTAGAGGCTGATATAACTGGGGGTTCTACCTTAAGTTCTCAGGCTCAACCTAAGCAGGAAGCATCTACTGCTTCATCAAAAAGCTATACTTTCAAAAAAGGTGACACTCAAAACATTTCTTACCCCTATTTTTTCTTAATTGGCTGTGAAAGTATTATCTTTTAACAGATTCCTTTTGTTGTTTCGGCAGGCGACAGAGTGAAATATGTGGGTTCTTTACCATCAGGCTTGTCTCCAACTCAGACTCCAATTAGGTAACTATTTTTCAAATTTATGGTGTTATTGCTTGAATGATGTACATAATATGGAGCATCAACATCAAGATTTTTGACGTAGTTGCTTACTATAGACTTTAAGGAGATAATATTTTATATCATGAGTTATATTAGGCGTAGTAGAGTATTTGTATTCTGTTGCTTTCCTTGTTAATTATTGAATCCCTGACACATGGTTTGATGACTACAATTTTGAGCATCCTCTTAGAATTTTAATTATATAATCTGAATCTCTAAATTCAGAACTTGGGATTTTCAAATGCTTAATGATCTCAGATTAACTCACTGACTGAAAATTGCTACTATTGCTTAGTTTCATTGCACATCCGCAATATTGAATATAAGAAAACTCATGACACTGTATGAATATTACAAGCCTAAGTTATTATGTGGTCATGCATCATCTTCTTAAGATGAAGATCTGGTCATCTACAAGCTTAAGTGTCAGGCTTATCAATGCACTGGATTCTTGGCTCTGATATAAATTGTCTAAATCGTGATATGCCCATATGGGATGGTGTATTTTCTGCAGTAGGGGTCCAACCTATGGTTACAGAGGCAAGGTGTTACTTCCTTTTGAGGATAATGTCTCTTCAAAAATTGGGGTCAGATTTGATAAAACAATCCCAGAAGGTAATGATCTTGGAGGCCTCTGTGAAGAAGATCATGGTTTCTTTTGTGCAGGTAATTTCCTTTGTGCTTCAGTGTATAATGTATCAAAGTACATTCAAACATGTTTAGTGACTATTTTCCCTCTGTGCAGCCGACTTACTCCGTCTTGAGAGCTCCAGTGCAGATGATGTTGACAAGCTTGCCATTAATGAACTCTTTGAGGTAAGTTCTATTGAAGTGCATATGATAAGAATTACAAAATTAATTGGTTTTTTTAATGCATGGTATGTGCTTGCTGACAAACACTTGCAAATATTTTAATTTTGTAGGTAGCTTCCATGGAAAGTAAAAACAGCCCATTAATCTTGTTTTTGAAAGACATAGAGAAGTCCATGGTTGGAAATCCTGAGGCTTATGCAACCTTTAAAGTTAAGCTTGAAACTTTACCAGAAAATGTTGTCGTAATAACTTCACATACTCAGACAGACAGCCGAAAGGAGAAAGTGAGTTTTTGTTGTGTTGTTTATGCTTTTTGATTCATCACCCCACCCTCACCAGTCACCACAGATGAACGTAAACAATTTTTATGGAACAGAGACTAATCTATATGTATTGAATTCAGTCTCATCCTGGTGGATTGCTTTTCACAAAATTTGGAAGCAACCAAACAGCATTGCTCGACCTGGCATTCCCGGTATGCCAAATTAAGCTCTATTCCCTGTTGTTGTCATATGTTCTAATTTACCTGGAATTTTGCATTTTATATTGGGTAGAATCATACTTTAGTGTTTCCTTATCTCCTTACTTGTAAGCTTGGTCCATTCCTTATCACTAAGAAGATTTTAAAGGTTATGGAATGTAAACCATGCAAATGCTTCGAGAGGATGTCTCTGGCTGTTTATCCATTCTTTATTACATTGGCTACTTTTTTTGAAGCGTAAGGGAGACATGTTTCTTTTGTAGGATAACTTTGGAAGACTGCATGACAGAAATAAAGAAACTCCGAAGATACTGAAGCAGCTTAGCCGTCTTTTTCCAAACAAAGTGACCATACAGATTCCCCAGGTAATCAAATTTTGGTTTGTATAAGACTTTCATCATCAACAATCAACATTTTGAAACAATCTGTGTATCTTCTTTAAACATTACAGGATGAGACAGTCCTAGTTGACTGGAAACAACAGTTGGATCGTGATATAGAAACGATGAAATCACAGTCAAATGTCGGTGGCATTCGCACGGTGTGTAACTTAAATCCAACATTCCTTCACTATTTTCTTGCTTTGCTGATTTGTTTTCCATGAAAATTAATATAGGCCAACACTTTGCAGTTCTTGTGTGCGGTTAAAGCACCCTCTAATGTTTTAAAAAAAAGATTTGCTTAATATTATCTTTAGTAGCAGTGCGGTGCTCGCTTTCATTTGTGTCTGATACTTCATAATCATCTGCTCCCTGATTTGCATAGTTACCAATGAAATCAATGTGGACTATGTACACTTGGTTCTTTCTGGTTGTTCAGCTTACAAATTAACACCATTAAGTATATCCAAGGAACTTCAGGAGTGCTTGGATGTGTGTCAGCTGTTTTGTGGGAAAAATTGAGAATTAATGTATTGGGAAAAACAAAAATAAAAGTGATGTATCAGGAAGAAATTGAATTGGAAAACTTTGATTGTATTTTTGGAGAAGTGAGAAAAAAAATGTTTTGGGAAGTTATCCAAACATTCCCCGAAATGTTTACTATATTGGTTGGAGTTATGTGGAAATATAGAACTTGTAGCTTTTCTACGTCATCTGATATTATGTCTATTTGGTAAACAATTCATACTGCTAGCTTCACTGTCATCAGTACCATGCTGACCATATGCTGTCTACCTTGGTTGTACTGTCTGTCATCAATCTAGACTTAACATTCTAAATTCTTTCCTTTCTTCTCATGAACTCAGGTTCTAAATCGGTATGGGATTGAATGTCCGGAGCTGGAATCAGTATGCATTAAAGACCAAGCTTTGAGTAATGAAAGTCAGTCTACTTAAAGATGCTCGAATTTGGTGTATGATCTTCAATTTGATGTTTCTTAAAATGGTTGTTCTGATGTTAATAGGCATTGAAAAAATCGTTGGCTGGGCTCTGAGTCATCATTATATGCATTGCTCTGAAGTCTCACTCAAGGAGTCAAAAATCGTCATTTCAAGTGAAAGGTGACTTTTGAATTTTATTTTATTTTAAATTTAGGAAATGACACTATGGTGAGAATGGAAGACGACTGGGAATGAAGATATTACTAGTCTGGTGGTTCTTATTGTTTCACTTTCTGGCTGTATGTTGCAGTATCAGCTATGGGCTCAATCTTCTACAGGGCATTCTTAACGAGAATAAGAGTTTGAAGAAATCACTCAAGGTAAAGCTTGCAGTCTCTAAATTAAGTTACTCACTGATTAGTTTGGTTGATGCTTCCCATTTCATTTCATATAATGTGGTATTGGAGAATGACTGCTTGAGTTTTAGGACGTGGTTACTGAAAATGAATTTGAGAAAAAGCTCCTTGCTGAGGTTATTCCACCTGGTGATATCGGAGTAACTTTTGAAGATATTGGAGCTTTGGAAAATGTTAAAGAAACTTTAAAAGAATTGGTGATGCTACCTCTTCAAAGGCCCGAACTGTTCAGCAAAGGGCAGCTCACAAAGGTAAATAAATTGTATTAATAGAACATAATAGATGTTTAATCAATCTTTATCAGCAATTGGTTGATCTTGTTTACTGACTACGTTGTTCTTGGCAGCCTTGTAAGGGAATATTGCTCTTTGGGCCTCCTGGAACTGGTAAAACTATGCTGGCAAAGGCTGTTGCAACGGAAGCTGGTGCAAATTTTATCAACATATCTATGTCCAGCATCACATCTAAAGTACAGTTCTTGTTAAACCTTCAATTCGGTAGTCATGCTTGTTATAATAATAATAATAATAATAATAATAATTATTATTATTATTATTATTATTATTATTCTTGATGGTTATTAATTTTTTGGCTTTCAGTGGTTTGGTGAAGGAGAGAAATATGTGAAAGCAGTCTTCTCTTTGGCCAGCAAAATATCCCCCAGTGTTGTTTTTGTTGATGAGGTTGGTATATTCTTTTGATATGTCATTCATGTTTCTTATCATTACGTGCTCATTTTTTCTTGCATCTTTCTGGGCTGTAGGTTGACAGCATGTTAGGGAGGCGGGAAAATCCTGGAGAACATGAAGCAATGCGCAAAATGAAGAATGAATTTATGGTGAATTGGGATGGTTTGCGTACAAAGGATAAAGAACGCGTGTTGGTACTTGCAGCCACTAATAGACCTTTTGATCTTGATGAGGCTGTAATCAGGAGGCTTCCTAGGAGGTTTGTCCATCATCCAACCTAAAATTATTTGAACTAAAATGAAATTTTGTATTTTATTTTATAAGATTGTAAGGCAAACACCAACCACTTTTTATATCTAAATAAATTGGTGCAGGCTGATGGTCAACTTGCCGGATGCTCAAAATAGGAATAAAATTTTGAACGTGATATTAGCCAAGGAAGAATTGGCTCCAAATGTTGATCTTGAAGCAGTTGCTAACATGACAGAAGGGTATTCAGGAAGTGATCTAAAGGTTTGTGCACAATATCTCAGGGTGTAAAGGTCATTCTTCTTCTACTGGTGGTTGTACTGAATTTGTCTAATTTGGAAAATTGGCCTTTTTGCAGAATCTCTGTGTGACTGCTGCACATTGCCCCATAAGAGAAATTTTGGAAAAGGAGAAGAAGGTATTTCTGTCAAAAGTTGTATCAAAAGTTTTTCTGTCAGGGCATTTACTGAGATTCTATATATTTTACAATGGCCAAACATATATTCCTATTTGTCTTTCCTTGCATTTGAAGTTCTTTTATTAGTATACTCTTTTTTGTATTCCATTGTTGTTTTTGTATAGCATATAATGTGGTAAAGCTTACATGTAAAATATAGGAGAAAGCTTTGGCGCTGGCAGAGAATAGACCACTGCCTACATTGCATAGCAGCACTGACGTTCGCCCCATGAACTTTGATGATTTCAAATTTGCACACGAACAGGTATAGACATCTGTTTTTGTTAATGTAACTGGACCCTTTTAGTCTCATTCATGTATTCGATCTGATTTGGTTTTTCTTGTCTTTTTTTTTAGTCAATACAAATTCTGTGCTTTTCACTTGAGTATTTAATTTTCTTTGGTTACGTTTTCCGTTTGCAAGTTGCGTCTGATTCTGTGTTGTGTCTGCTGAGTGCTGAAGCTTTATTTTGCTGTCTAACTTGATGAGAAGCATCGTTTATGTGCTTGCAGTCATGCTTATGTGTGTGCACTTAATTAAGTTTAAATTATGTACATGCACGGGCCTGCATTAGAGATGTCCAATTTATGTTTTTGGTTATGCTCAAGTATTATGTGGTCCATATTTAAGATAAATTTCCATATTTGATATAGTATATTGTTCTTCGTTGTTCTAATCTATGCCTAAATCTGTATGCTCGTATATATGCTTATCAGAATCTCAAAGGGAAAAAATAAAATAAAAAAAGGTCAAAAATTTTGGTATTAAAAAATAAATCAATACAATATAATGCTTCTTGTTCATCTATGACACTGCAATTGTGTCAACTTGGGTGATGTTACTGCAAAGATCAACGTGTGTACATGAGTAAAATTTTGTACATCAAGGATGAAGTGAGTACATTGATGAGATATACCTGATGTAAGTTGTAATTGATTTGCTCAACTCCTCCCCCCCCAAAAAAAAAGTTATAAGAATTAATTAGGAATAGGTGCTGGGATAAACGGGTCACTCATAAACATCAGCAGCTGACTAATAAAAATTTCTCTGTATTGTGGATCTCCTGAATATGTGAAATCTTTTTCTTGATTGTTCATTAATAGTTTTATGGATACAAAACTCACATTTTGTCTGACAGAAAGATAAAATGGACAGATTTAGATGTTTTATTAGGTTCCATAGGGCCAACACACTCGTGAAATCTTAATATCTCTTGTACCTGATTTTTACCATTAGTTAAGACAACTCAGTTTTCTGGAGTGACCCCTCTGGATGATTTGTTCACATGAATAAACAGCTTCAAACATAGGGAATTATCTTAATTCATTCTCCATGGTCTAATTTGTGCCAAGAGTATGAGTAGATGATGGTTTCCGATGGGATTTAATTTGATTGCGAATTAAATGGCTCCATTTTTATTTCAAGTTTTATTTGCATACTTCAATAAATATTTGTCAAAACGTAGGTATGCGCAAGTGTTTCATCAGATTCACAAAACATGAACGAGCTTCTCCAATGGAATGAGCTTTATGGAGAAGGAGGGTCAAGAAAGAAGAAATCACTAAGCTACTTCATGTAGAAGAGCTACTAGAGGTGTATACTGGTCGGATGTTTAGGCGCTTTTTTGTTTGTTGACCTGATATGGGTTTTGGGACCTGTGCTTGTGAAAATCGAATTTCAGGTTCCTCTCTATTGAATATCTTTTTTTCTTTTTTTGAACTGACACTTATCTGCGATAGTCTACAATTACATTTATCTATCTAATATTCTCTACTTCTACAATCTCTTTCATTTGTATATTTAAACATAATTCTAATCCAGTGGGGCAATCTACTAAGGCGGTTAAAGTATTAACCGAAGAGCATTGCCGTTGGAAGAGTTTTAGATTAATTCATTATTGTTGTCGTTTCTGGCCTTTTGGCTCGAGTCGAATATGATATCATCTATTTGAGAGGGTCGAGCTATGATCGCAGAAACCCCATTTTGATTCATTCCTGTTTTCTGTTGCTCTGCTGTATTTGCGTTTGTTGTTTCTTTAATTTATTCAAATGCAATGCTGTCGTAATTTAATCCCGTGTTGGCTTGGATATTCTCTTTCGGTTTATCCATCCCTATTTTACTGCTGCGTTTTCAATGTATTCGCACAATTCTATTTCTTCTGGAAGCACAAGATGCAATATTTTTCAATTTAATGTGCAATTTGCATATTATTGTTGCTATTTTTTCTATTATATTTTATTTTGAGTCATAATTGTGCAAGTTGTTTGTAGAGCATATTGTACGATAGCTAATTAGCTATGGATTTGATGGTAAACAGCATGCTGAAAAGCATGGTAGCTGCTGCCCCTCATTCTCTTTCTAATGCCAGGCTGTATGCCTAATTTAATTTTATGTGATGAAAATTATTGCCACCGATTTTTCATTTTTTAATATCTAATTTCAAGTTTATATATCTAATTAATTTCAAATCAGCAAATCGATCAGGTAAATTATCGAAACAAACAGAGTTTGACATTAGATTTATTGATATCACCACTAAAATTTCACTCGTCTTTATAGTTGATAATTTTCTTTTAGAACGCTAAAAGGTATAATGTCCTAAAATACCACCTTTTATATAAGAGATTATTATTATTATTATTATAGTTTTTTTACTTTTCTCCAAAACTTAAAAAAAAGGACAAAAATATCCTTTTGATTAAATTTTTTTTTTATGTCGGATATTACATTATATTTGTAGGGATGACAGTTACCCGCGTAGATGCGGGTATTCTACCCACCCAATTCTTAATAGGACGAGTATGAGTAGTTCTAAATGGGAATTAGACAGGTTTGGGAACAAATTTAAAATTCCACTAGATGACAGGACGGGTTTGGGAAGAGGCCCCCTACTCGTGGGTACCCGATACCGCCACCTCATATAATATAAAGTATATAGTACGTATTATGTAGGAATTAGACCTTGCACTTTTTATTAAAAAAAATTATGTACCACTAAAATAGTTAACATTTTATGATAAAACTAGTAGTATTCTCGTGCGATGCGCGGTTTATTATGTATTATGACAATATATACGATTTGCAATAATATAATGAAATTGTTATTTTAAAAGGTTATTCATGGCATCTTATTATTTCGAAATTTGTAAAAATCTGTATTTTTTTTATTGATAACATCAATATTCAACAATTAAATATGAAAATAAAAATGAACATAATATAATAATAGTTTTGTGTTTGTGAGTTTTTAATTTCTAAATAATTAAAAAAGTGATTAATTATACTTACTAATATGTTTTGTTCATATTTTTATTCCTTTATATCTTATAATTATTTTTAGAATTTATAAATAATTTTCTGCATTGTCTTTAGACGGATTTGTTGAAAAAGCATTATATTTATTCCAAAAAAAATTTAGTTTATATTTATAAATTTAGGTTTCAAATTAATTTTAAATTTAAAAAAAATATTTCTTAGATTTTTGAAACCATTTTTCAGAATTTTTTGGAATATATTATAGTTTTTTAAAAAAATTAGATTAATTATATCTATTTATTTGAAATAATTTTGAATAAATTTTATCAAATATATATATATTTTTTATTTAAAAAAATTTATTTAATTTATTGATTTTTATATCTTACACAATTAATATTACATATATATTTGAATTAATTTTTAAATTTTATTTGTTGATTTAAGATTGTTAGACTTAATCTCACAACCTTTTTTTATTATTATTATTATTATTATTATTATTATTATTTTAAAATTTTTATGATAGTTTCGAACTTTAAACATTTTACAATCCTTCATAAGATGAAATTGAGATTTTAATACTATTTTCCACATTTATATATTAAAATTATAAACTAATTTTCAAAATTTTTAATTTTTGACAATGTTTAAATCTCATTATTTTCAAAATTTAATTATATCATTAAAATATAATCATATCATTTAAAATAGCTTCTTTTGTTTCATCTCTACTCCTATATATAAATTATAAGATATATGTGAAACTTATTCTATAAGATACTTTAAAGTTATTTATTTTTTCTTTTTTTCTATTGGTTGATAGTTTGGGAGGGAAAATGACAAATTTGTAAAATTTGCCAACTTCTTTCATTTTATATATAGTATAGAGTATAGATATTCACTAAAAGTGTATATTAATATATTAAATATACAAATAAAAAACATAAAATACAAAATATTCATTCAAAATACTCATTTAGATTCAAATAAAAAAATATTTATATTTGGTAAACGGGTAATAGGTGGGTACGGATACCCGACGGGTAATGGTAATCGGGAACGGGATGGGTTTGGGAAACATAAAATTAATAGGGTTAGAGTTTGAGATTTCCTAAATGATAAGGTATTCGTTCAATCCCTACTGATATGTGTAATCCTATAAAAATACACATATTGTTGATTTGATCTCAGTGGGAACTACACGAGTGATCATAATTCATAATGTGTAACCCTATAATAAAACACTGATTCAATGATGTGTTTTTCATACAATTATTGTGTAACATCAAATTTCTTGAATTGTAATACAAAAATAATAAAACTACCATTAAAAAATATAATCCTTTATATAAGTTGTGCTATTTTAGCCATCTAATCCTTCATTAAAATATCAACGGAGTTGGGTAGTTCAAAGATGGAAACAGTATCACTCTAACGATGTCAGGGATGAATAAAAAATGGAGAGAGCACAAAAATAAATGGTTTATTATATTGAATGTCTATTCTTTAGATTGATACACAAATGAGAAAATCCTTATTCAAAAAGTAGCACCACCGTCCTGTCACAAATGCAGCACTCGTTGGATAGAAGATTCGAGAGAAAGAGAAAGTAGATCTAAGATTGAGAAGAAAATATCTGAATTTTGTTATTGATTCATCATACACTAGCTCATATATATATACCATCCTTGCTAAACCAAAATGATGCCGTACGCAAATATAAAGGAATGCACGCACGCTTCTATAAGTATGAAATGCGACTTCTACTCCCATCATCATCTAACCAAATGAACTGAAAATTAAAATGGATCAACCACAAGCAATTCAACCAAACATACTCTCATGTCATGACACACCGCTGCTTCCACCGGAATCTACTCGGAAGGAGTTGTGCGCCGCCGGTAATTTTATTTCCTTTTCATTTTTTTTCCGACTTATTTCTAGAAAACCCGATTGTTGACTCACCGAGTCATCCGGATCTCGCCGGTTTTGACTGGTTTTCATCGAACCGGTCTGTAGCATAAACTGACAAGCTTGATGTCCGGTTTCGGGTTGAATGGTCGAACCGGTCTTTTTTCTTCTCATTTAACCTAATGTGAATTAAAATAGTTGCTTAGAATTAGTGCATTACGTCTGAATATAGAATAAAGTATGCTAAAGTCAAACATAAAGGTTTGAGATCATCATATCTTCAAATAACTAACCACTAAAGGAAAATTTCATTTTGGTGTCCTATATTCATCTTATTTCTACATATGATACTTGATATTTAACCACTATCATATTTGATGCTACAAATGTTTAATTTGTTCCCATTCAATTTTTTTTTAAAATTTCCATTTATAATTGATTGAAAGTGTCAAATTTGGTAGCTTTTATTTATGGTATACTTCCTCCATCACGTCATGTATAAAAAGTCATATACTCATATTTTAGAAAGAACCGTGTCCCAGAAAAAAAATCTTCGTGTATATTATATTTATAACTAATTTTTAATTAATCATAACAAATTTTGAATAACGAACTTAATGCAGATTGGTTATAACTTATAAGTTAGACTTCATGTATTACAAAAACTTGTACATTCTAAAAAAAAGTTGCACTTTGTGAAAAGTGAATTTTATTTTTGTAGAATGTGTACTATTTTTTTATTCTTTTTTTGTCATTAACAGTATATTTTGGATGGAAATTTAATAGAAAGTGTATAATAAGACCTAAATTAAAAAATTGGTACTAAATCTGCAAATACAATGAACATCAGGTACCGAACACGAAAATTTGTGGGACCAACAAAAGAAAAGTTGACCGCGCATTCAATTTACTGTGTCCTCATATTTGATATTTCCACAAAACTCGAACCTCTCCAGAGTAGTCTTCATCTTCTGCAGTTCCTTCTAGAAACTAATCGATCGGAGTTTATCCATGGAAGTAATGATTCATTCGTCGTCGTTCCTCCTCCCCAGTTCCCCCGCCGAAAACGGCGCCGCGCTCAAATACGTGCTTGTTTTACTCAACCGGAACCTGCCGCGGTTCACTCCTCTTCTATGGAAGCACGGTGATTTTCATCCTCCGAGTTGTTTTTGAGATTTTGTTTGTGTGATTTGATTATAGGTTGTTTAAGTTTTCGCTTTGTTTTGTAGAGCAGCACAACTTCGCATCTGTGCAGACGGTGGCGCGAACAGGCTGTATGATGAACTGCCGCTGTTGTTCCCCGATGAAGCTGCTTTAGATATTCGTAAAAGGTTCGATGAATGCGATTTTCTTACTTTTAGTGAAAATAGGTGTTAGTTAATGGAGAATGATTTGGATACTTTTATGCACTTAAAACGTAGTTGTTTGGAGAAACTCGTGCTAGATAATTGATGAAAGTAGAAATATATTGATTTTGGAAATAGTGTAATACTGTGGTGAGCCAAAAGGAAAGTAGCATTTGATCTGAAGGTAAGAAGTCTTGCTAATTAATAGAAAAGTCAATGAATGTTCGTATGCTGTTTGTTTAGAACTGGGAATTTTCATTTTGAATTGAGGTTTAAGCGATGTAGCTCCTGAAATAGCTTGTTCTGTTTTGTGATGATGTGGAAATTCAGTCGGTGTTAATATTTGATCGTGGTTTTTGTATTTAATGTAATTTGGGATCATATATAAACCTAGATCTAGTTACATTTCTCTATAAGCAATCAATTTAGTTTTGCGTTTGTTGCCTGTATCTGCCTTTGGAAAGTCGAAAAAGTAGTGAAAGGCAGGTCTCTCTTTATCGTACTGTAATACCAATTAACTTTGGTGGATTAACTAGTTTTTGCAAAGTCAAAGAAAACTTTTGTTTCTGAAACTACGAGGAATCACTTGATACTTTGGGATTTCGAGGATTTAACTAGATGTGTATGAATAAAGTGTATAGTTTCCTTCTCCAACTCTTTGATTAAACAGGGTTAGCCAAAAAGGACGCTCTTGTAAAAAGAGAATAGGTGTTGCTGGCAAAGATGAAATTCTTAGTTCATATTTAGTACTTACTCGTCATGTGTCTGATCCAGGTATAAGCCTGATTTAATAAAAGGAGACATGGATTCTGTTAGAGAAGAAGTTTTGGGATTCTACAAAGATTTGGTAAGTTTCTTATATGCTTTTTTTTTTAAAAGAAAGCTAGGCTTAGTGAGGAAAGAGAATGCATCGAATGATCTAAATCTTAATTTAGTTTCTTTGCTTGCTGAGGGGTGTGAAGTATAAACTTCATTATTTGCATATCTTCATATAAAATGGTAACTACTGGTGTATTTTGCTATGTGATTGCCAAAGCCGCTTTACTTGCTAGCTACCGCTTTACTTGCTAGCTACTTACCAAGTGAGGTATTGTTAGATGCAATATCAGTCGTGGCTTTTGTTGTTGGTTTCCCAATTTTACACATGACGATCATTTAACCAATGGATTTGGTCAAGTTCTCACTTCCATCCATAGATGTTTTTCCAAATAAGCTTATGTTTGAAACACACATATATATCAGTGATTTTCTGCATTTGACGAGATCTATGTTGTCTGTATTAAATTGTGCTTTAAATGCAGGGAACTGAGGTAGTTGATGCTTCAGATGATCAGGACACCACTGATTTACATAAATGTGTTGCGTATATTCAAGATTTACCAAATCTGAAGAATGAAAATGTATGTTTAATATTATTTACCTAATTGTTTTCGTGTATTTATTTACTATAACTCTGTTTTGGTCTGTCTTCATCTTCAAACTGTAAGGTAATGAGGAAACTAGGCTGTAAAGCTATACAGTCCATTGCGGTCTTGTCTTGGATTCCAATTGCACTCATCTTGTTTTTACTATTGTCCATCTTGATAGGAATTTTATTTATAATTTTCTCTTTCATTTCTATACTTGCGAGGTTTCCATTCTTCACCACATCATCAGTTAAGTGTTTGTTTGTTTCAGTTTTGCATTCTTGTTGCTGGAGCACTTGGTGGAAGATTTGACCACGAGATTGGAAATATCAATGTTATTTGCCGTTTCTCAAGCACACGTATAGTTCTTCTTTCTGATGATTGTCTTATACAACTTCTTCCAAGTAGTCATCATCATGAGATCCATATCCTACCCGCCGTCGAAGGACCACATTGTGGTCTCGTACCTATTGGTGGGCTTTCAGAAAGTAGTACAACCACAGGCCTTCAGTGGAATCTCTGTGAGTATATCTATAAATACATCCACTGTCACATTCTAGCTGTATATGGCTCAACATATTTCGCACACTTTTCCTACATCATTAACTCCACCATTTGTAGATTTAATACACACACACACACATATATGTATAAATATTGAGTATCTCACCATCAGTGGTGTGTTTCTGTTGTAGACTTTTAGTGAGATTTGATGCATCATCTACATGTCTTCTGCTTCTGTGAATAGATTTTTTAGCTTTTCAGAGTGCTTTATTTGTAGGACAATTACACTTTGCCTTATGAACTCTGTTTTAAAATAATTTTTTTATATGCAAAACTACACATAGTGCCAAAACAATCCTGTCAGTGACCAAATTGACCTATTCCAGTGGGGTTTTCAACATGCCTTGGGCCACACGGGCTGGCTAGGTGCACTGTTTGTAAGTTCATGAGGCAACATGTTATGGAAAAAAATTTGATGTGTGACATCTAAACTTGGTCATACTTTCATATGAAAAAATGCAATTCCCCCTTGTTTTTTCATTAAACTCAAACCTGATCCATCTCTATTGCTCATGTTCCAGCTGATACAGAGATGAGATTCGGTGGCCTTATCAGTACATCAAATATCGCTACTGGAGAAATAGTTACGGTAAAATCTGATTCTGATCTTCTTTGGACTATATCCATCAAAAACGCATGATCAACCTTCTAAAGAAAATCGACAGTCTATGCTATACGTTCATTTGCTGGATAGGTGATTGGCCCTGCGAGGTCTATGATTTACGTTTGATATATATTCTTTATAAAGCAGTGGTGCAACTCTTCTTTTAACTATCATATCGATTAAATTCAAATAAGGCCCCCAAGTTAGATGCTTCAAGATTTTGCGCATATGTTTACCGTTCTCCAAATGTGTTGTGCTACAATTCATCTTTCAGAGGAAGGTTTGAGGCTTTGGCATATGATTTTAATTTTAACACGTAGGATGTAAACGGAGAAGGGCATTTTTGTCCCAAAGATTTGGCCAAATGTACAATTCTATTCGATAAGTTTTATAATACTTGAATTTAATCTTAGTATTAGTCACTACATGATGAAATAATTTTAACTGTGATGTTAGGGAATTATCTGAAATAACTATTTCTGTGAAGTGCAACATTATAATTTTGGATTCAAATCAAATATTACAATTTCAGTGGAGCAAATAAATGAATTAGGATGAATTTGTATATTGTATAAACCATTATGATAAAACTGTGTACTTGATGACTCAAGTATTTAGATAAAGCCATGTGTAAATGGATGTTTGGTAGAAGACCATCCAACACAACTCCCAACTCATTTATCTGGTCGTCCGTCAATAATCGTGGTATATCCATATCAAATAGAACAATTAACCAAATTCGAGTTCAAAAAACAAAATGAAAAGCCAAATAAATACATACCGAATAATATAATGACAATGAGGAATAAATAGATAAAAAAAGGAGGAAAAAATAAATTGGCTTCGCCCGGACTCGAACCGGAGACCTTCAGTGTGTTAGACTGACGTGATAACCAACTACACCACGAAACCAGACATCAATATCTATTAAACTTTAATTAATAACAACAATATTTAAAAAATAACTACGATGCATTATTTTGCTGGTAATCGCCGGCAATTTTGGCGGCAAAGCTTCAAAGTCTAGAGTGAGTCTCCTCCGCGCATAGGGTTTCTTCTCTGCAAATTGCTCGCAATTTCTTCCTCGCAAAAAATCCTTAGAATTCATTCAATTCGCTTGATGCTCTAGCTCCAACAGCATATTTTCCACCACCTTACAGTTCTCGGGCTCCACAATCGGGGGCTCCTGCCTCCGTGTAATTCCGCCGCCTCCCGCGACCAACGAGTACGTCCATGGAAGGTGGAGTTGCGAATTCCAGAGTAATTAGGCCGATAAACAAAGGCGTTGTCCACCGGATTTGCGCCGGGCAAGTGATATTAGACCTCTCATCAGCGGTGAAGGAGCTCGTTGAGAACAGCCTCGACGCCGGCGCCACCAGCGTCGAGATTGCGTTGAAAGACTATGGTCTTGAGTCCTTTCAAGTCATCGACAATGGCTCCGGCATTTCCCCCCAGAATTTCAGAGTAATTTTTTACCAAATCACCTTCCTCAATATTTTGATTGATTTCTTCAATGTTGCATTTTGGTCCTCGGTTTTGTATTGGAAGGTGAAATTGAGAAGGGAATCTATCATTTTTGTATGAAATTTCCATCTTTCTGTTTTCGAATGCAGTGATTTTATTCACACGTGACTGAGTAGTGCATGAATTTACTGGATCAATCTACTTATGTTTGCACAGATTATGTCTTGTTTTCCTTTTAAATCAATATGCCTCAAGTTAAATTAGAGCCTTATTTTTTTTATTACTTTTTTTCTATTTTACATTGCGATTGTTAGGTTTTAGCACTGAAGCACCATACATCCAAGCTCTTGGATTTTCCAGACCTTCAATCGCTGACAACTTATGGATTTAGAGGGGAGGCACTGAGTTCACTCTGTGCATTGGGGGAATTGACAGTGGAGACACGCACAATCGATGAGGTGGTGGCAACGCACCTGACATATGACAGTATGGGTCTTCTAACAGCTGAGAGGAAGACCGCTCGTCAAGTTGGTACCACAGTTACTGTCAAGAATTTGTTTTCCAATCTACCTGTGAGGAGCAAAGAATTTCGCAGAAATATTCGCAAGGAATATGGCAAATTAATCAGCTTGTTAAATGTGAGCATTTTCTGCTCTTCTATATTAATTTTTTGGTTCATTATGATTTCTCATTTTGGTGCTACTGGAATCTATGGACTACCCATGCTTCTCTAAGGCTGTATAGCTGGTCGAATGTTTTCGATGAAGTGTCTATTTTAAGTAAATACATTTAGCACTTTTTCACTGGATAAATTTCATCCTTTTTATATGTTTTAGGAGAGGATTATTTTTTATAATTTTTCCGTTAGTTTCTGTTTATGAAATATGATCTATGAGATGTGGTTTCAGGCCTATGCTGTAATTGCTAAAGGAGTGAGATTAGTTTGCACCAATACGACTGGGAAAAATGCAAGGTCTGTAGTGCTGAAGACGCAGGGCAGTGGATGCCTCAAAGAGAATATCATCATGGTGTTTGGAACAAGTACCTTTTCCTGCTTAGAGCCTCTGAGACTTAGTATATCAGATGGTTGCATGGTGGAAGGCTTTGTTTCCAAGCCTGGATATGGAAGCGGACGCAATTTAGGGGATCGACAATTCTTCTTTGTTAATGGCCGTCCAGTTGACATGCCCAAAGTTGGCAAGCTTGTGAACGAGTTATATAGAGGTGCAAATTCCAGACAATATCCTATTGCCATTATGAACTTTTCTGTGCCCACTCGATCATATGACGTGAATGTTACTCCTGATAAAAGAAAAGTATTTTTCTCTGATGAAAACTCCATTTTACAGTCCTTAAGAGAAGCGTTAGAGAAGATTTATTCATCAAACCAGGCAAGTTACTCAGTTAACCAAGTCGATGAACTTAATGATGGGAAGCTTGCTTCCAATGTTAATTCTCTGCATGAGAGATCTCAATTGCTTTCTGATAGTAGTTTAGAGCCTAAGGAAACAGATGATAAATTATGTGCAAATGGTGGCAGTAATATCAAAACAGCTTTAGATAACGTAAGAGATTCGTCCTGTGAGAAGATGAGACAGCACAGTGAAGGGTTGGCATCCCGAGTGTATGGCAATCAGAAGTGCAAGTCAGCTGAAAACCCTGACAAGAAAATTATGGATTTTGTTGTTGACAAAACTGACAAACATACTTCTCTACAGTCGAGATCTACCCAGAAAGGTAGCATCAGCAGTGAAAATTCGCTGGGGAATTCAAATATTGTACAGATGTCACTCGACAAATTTGTTTCTGTAAATAAGAGGAAACATGAAAGTATTGAAACTACATTATCTGAAGTCCCACTCCTTAGAAGTGAACCTCCTATGGGTAGATTAAGAGAAATCAGCTCTTTCAACCTTACTGCATCTCCAAGCTCCCGAGGAAATTGTGTTGAAATTGATGATTCCATTAAAAGTAATGAGCCTCAACCAACCAAAATCTCAAGTATTGACAGGGTATTTGGTGAATCAGATGTGAGTGTTCTGCTTCCTTGTGGAGATAGAAAGCAAAGTAGTGGTCATGGTGATGCAAGTGTTCTGTTTGCTTGTGCGGAGAAAAAGCAAATTGGTGATAGAGAGGTACAGAATTCTGTGAGTTCTTTTCCTATTAAGTTATTTGTGAATGAGAATTTTCATGTTGAGTTATACATGGTATTATATAATAGATTCCTGAAGAAGAAACACCAATTTTACATGAATTAAGAACATGTTTCTGAACCACAAAGAATTTGTGCCCTGCTTAAGTTCTTAATCTTTGACTATCAGTTAAATTTCATGATGCAGAAAATGAAATTGCAGGAGCAGAAAGCTCAAGTGAGAGTTCTAGATGATGATTCTGTACAAACTGCTTCAAATAGAGCAAATTCTCAACTTGTATCAGATGACCTTTCAGATGAACCTATCCCTTTACATTCTTCAAATACATTGACTGATACTCCAGTGGTTTCTTCTGGTTCAAAGGTTGGTTTCACATTGAAGTTTAGTTTTAAAGATTTGATGTCAAGGAGGAAACAGAGGCATTCAATACTCCCATCGATCAGTCATACATCTGGAAGAATAAAACTAAAAGGGTACACAGAAAGTTAATCCTCTTATGTAACATTCAAAGAATATCTGAAAAAGTATAATAATTTTCAGTTAACTTAATTTGTTGTTGATCTATAGGGGTTTTGCTGCAGCATCATTGGAGCTCTCACAAGGAGAGGATGAGGAGGGGAAGGCCAAAGCTTTAGCTGCTGCTACCAATGAGCTGGAGAGACTGTTCAAGAAGGAAGATTTTAAACAAATGAACGTGTGTACCTTCACTCATCTTTATATGACATTTTTATTCATTGCAAAAAGACATGCGAGGCATTTAAATCAAATGTAAATATGATTCATAATCCCATCCCATTTCACTATATTTGGCATGATCACTACATGTTCAAGCTTGATTTAATATCAAAAAAAGTTTTTATTCCTCATCCGACTAATTTCTACCTCACCTGCAGGTGGTTGGACAATTTAATCTTGGATTCATTATTGGCAAGTTACATCATGACCTTTTTATTGTGGATCAGGTGATTTATTTACTTCTTTTTAACACAATTTTGTACAATTCTGTTTATGATGTCTATTTCATTATGTGAATAGTCTAGCTTGTTTGATTTTTTATGCTTTTTCCCCAGCATGCTGCAGATGAAAAATACAACTATGAGCGCCTGTCACAAACAACCATATTGAATCAGCAACCTTTACTTCGGTAAGGCATTTAGTCAGTAATGTAAATAAGCGCCACTCAATCAATTTGCCTATCAGTATACCCTTCTTGCTTCAGTTGGGTAGATTGTGTTTTGGTTTTAACTAATAATCTTTTGACTTTTTCTCCCCTTCCATAACCTCTGCTTACTTTCTTTTCACTAATCAGCTTTGCTTCTGACAGCATACATGTCACCCGTAATACCTATTCTGGTATCTGATAGTGCCAAGTGTCACTTATTTTTTAGTGAACCTTATACTTTTTAGTATATTTGATTTGTGCAAATACCATTTCACTTCCTTGTCTTATACATCAGATCCTGAATGAGGAGGTTTCCTTTTCTTCTCTTATATTATTACATTGTCTTCATTCAGGCCATTAAGAATGGAGTTGGCTCCTGAAGAAGAGGTAGTTGTGTCCATGCACATGGATATCTTCAGGTTTGAGTTCTCTATGAGTGTCCTTACTTTTTTAACTCCTCTACACATATGACATCCTGCTTTGGGAGTGGTCAACTGTGCCTTACTGTATGTTGACATTTGGGAACTATAGCTCATACATCATTGCAGACGTTTGTTGCATGTTATGGGGATAGCGAGTTCCTTTTCAAAAGATTTGTATGGTCAGCTGGGGCTGTACTTTGTATATCTAACAGTTCATAGATGCTTGTGATTATCAACATTAAATGGATATTTGAACTGACTGATTATTTTGTGATTTTTGCTGCTGTACCTGTATTAGATAGATCTGACTGCTCTAGCAAATCTCTTTGAGCTTCTCATTCAATCTTCTCCTTGAAATTTCATATGGCTAACATGTTAGTGGCTTGATTGTCTTGTACTACTGATAGCAACCGCATCCTGCATTCAGGGACTTTTTTTTTGATGAATTCCTGATGAGATATTTTTTGTTCAGCTGATTTGCTCCTTTACAGTATTAGATATCTTCAATGCTTTTGCAGTAATAAATATATCTTAATTTCAGGAAAAACGGATTTTCATTAGAGGAGGACAATGAGGCTCCTTCCGGTCATCGTTTTATACTGAAAGCAGTCCCTTTCAGCAAAAATGTAACTTTTGGAGTTGCAGGTAATAGTGACTATTGAAAGTAGTCCCTATGTATATATTTTGTTGTAACTCTTAGCTTGCGTGTTATGGGGATATTTCCAAAAGATTTGAAGGCTTGGGAAAATTGCAGCTTTCTCCCTTTTTAATTAGCTTGTTCTCTCTGTTTTGTGTTTTCATGTTGTCTGCAGAAAATAATAGGGCTCTCGTTAATCAAGACCTAAGTTTATCCTGATATAATATCCAGTAAATCAGCGGAGAGTTTTTTGCATATTGCAACTTGACATGAGTGCATATGCATCCATCCACATTTTTGTTAGTTAGCAATAGGCATTCACGAGTCATTTCTTTTTCACTGCACACATTTACGCAGACATCCTCAAAATCCTCTAATGTTGGTTATTGTCAAGCACCATGTCTTTTTTTTAATGCATGTTCTCAAGTTGTAGCAATTGCATTTTGATTACTATTTACCTATGGAAGCAATATCATGGGCAGTGATATTATTCATGTGTAACTGCTTTACAGAAAGATTAAAATTCTAATAATGATTCAATCGTCTTCTATCACAATAATCATGAAAAATAAATATTTGTTTGATACATATATTTGCTGAACCAAGGGTGTGTGCAGACTCGTGGAGCTGCAGCTTGGATTATCTTAGAATAAGAGGGGCATTCATAGGAAATGACTTGCTTTAACTTAAAAGACTCTTTTCCAATTACTTGGTCATGTGACTGTTCTCCTATGTTTTGCACAGATATCAAGGAGCTTATTTCGATTCTCTCTGATACTCATGGAGAATGCTCCATGATTGGCAGTTATCGATCAGACACTGCCGATTCAATTTGCCCACCCAAAGTACGTTCAATGCTAGCATCTCGTGCTTGCAGATCATCTGTTATGATTGGAGATTCACTCGGGAGGAATGAAATGCAGAAGGTACTTAATCAAAGGTGTTCATTGGATTCAGAAATAACATGACATAAATTTTAACACTCAGATCTTGATTTCTTAATCATGATGATCGTGAAAAACACTCCATATCGGCCCTCATCGCATCAGCATTGTCGACATTAAGTTGAGCACACAGCGTATAGCGGAGCTTTCTTGACCCGACCATATAATTTCCTATTTCTCCCTTCAGTTCTTATCTATTTAGCTGCCTACTTCAACATAGAAAAAACGAGTTTTGTAACACCTGATCGTTCTGCGTTTTACACTTGCAGATATTAGAACATTTGGCGACTCTCAAATCGCCATGGAACTGTCCACATGGACGACCAACAATGCGTCACTTGGTTGACTTAAGAACTGTCCATAGAAGAGGAGATGAAGAAGTGATGGATTTGTGAATAAACCTTCTCTATGAATCTCCTCTTTTGCTTCTGGGTATAAATTATTGAATGGTAAATGTTGGTTCATGACTTTATCCACTAGCCAATTTTGTCTTATAGAAATTGTAATCATGTTTAAACTTTAAACTAAAAAACCCTATATTTTGTAAATCTTAGCCCATTAAAATGGTACGTGAGTTGGAATCCAAACTTGTTTGATCGGGTTTTGTTGAACCATGATTGGGTGGAGTTTGGTGCAAATCCCAGTTTGAATCAACCCCACTATAATCTTATCTTTATCAACCTTTAAGGAAATAAGTATAGCAAATCACCCACTACTGTATTATTTAGGATTAGTATCCGAATTTGCCAAAATAAATTATTTTACAGGATAAATATGAAATATAATATCAAGAAATATACAATAATAAATAAATTAAATGTCTCATAATTAATTTGCGATGGAAAAATCCAATATATATTTCTCCAACTTTCTTGATTATCTTATCTATGCATAATTAATAATCATATGACTAAATCTTAAGATTGGGTTTGTATTGAGAAATTTGAGAAATAGTTTGAAATTTATAATAGTAAGTCTATTGGTAACATTTTGATTGATATGAATTTGAAATCAATTACTTTTATTTTGATGTATTTTTTTGTTTAATTGAAATTGAAATTTATTAATTTCACATTATTTATTTCAAATTAGTCAATTAGTGATTATATAAGGACATGTCATGTCGTTTTAGATGTGATTGTTTGGGGATTATTTTGGAATTGAGATGATGTTTTGGGGATTATTTTGGAATATGGGACAACATAAATTATTTTGAAATAAAAAATATATAATCTATAATAATTGTTTTAGAATAGGAATAATGTTTATTTTAGAATAAAAGAGATCAAATATAGACATATGATAGCAGTAGAAACCCAAGTCCTTGATACTTTCTTCTTCAAAACAGTATAATAAATAGGGCATTTGAAACCAAGGAAGAAACATAGTACCATCAACTCATTTATTCTTCTTCTCCGAAGAGAGAGAGAGAGAGCTACAGAGAGAGAGATCGCGACAGTTCTCCACTCCGTGGACATATATTCAGGTTCGCCTCTAGCTGCTCGTAGTTCTGATTTGTTCTCGCGAAATTCCGTAATTTTGATTTTTTTTTTTTGGCGCTTAGGGTTTTGCTTTTACGAGTCGCAATTTTTTTTTTTTTTTTTAACAGGATGCATCTCCTTCCATGATTTTGTTATCTTACTTGTGTATTTTATGTCGTTTTAATCTCTATGAATAAATGCAGTTGGATTGATTATACGCCGTTGTAGAATCTAAGAAAGGTGAAAAATGGTAAGTTTCTACTCTCCGCTGTGAATTCTAGGGTTTATACTGGTTCGGGTTTTTATCTTTTTGGTTTGTTGGTGTTTCAGCTTCCACTTTCGCTGCTGAAAACTTCGCAAGGTCACCCCATGGTACGTATTTGCCTTAAACCTCTATTCTGTTTTTGCCCTTTTCCTCGGATCAATTGAAAGTGTGTTGATTTAATTTACCCTAACCGTGTATCTATGTTGCCATCGTTGTTTGGGTGTGACATTATATATGCCTTACGAATTTTATGGTTATATTCGACTTCAATGCATCACTATTGGTCTCTGCTGCATCTATTGTTTTATGATTTTGATGTTGATATCATATTTAGCTTCTTATAATATGATTTTACAAACATCATAAAAACCAATTTTCCTTTTGATTTGCATGATCTACAGTTGGTGGAACTGAAAAATGGGGAGACGTACAATGGTCACTTGGTTAACTGTGACACTTGGATGAACATCCATCTCCGAGAAGTTATATGTACCTCGAAGGTATTTTATTTTGAAGTTTGGTTTATAAGCTGTTTTTAATGTTTCTCTATAGCTCTATGTTTTGCAGTTACTTTAAAAATATAATACCATTTAAGAATGCTTCACTCCTTTCTTTCCCCTGTCTAACTTTTGAGTTTTAATGTTTCTAATCATATGTAGGATGGAGATAGGTTTTGGCGAATGCCAGAGTGCTACATCAGGGGGAATACAATTAAGTATCTTAGAGTTCCAGATGAGGTATCTTTAATGCATTCTTCAATTGCAGATGATGATTTCTGTCTGTCGTTGACTTGAACTAATTTTCATGAATGTAACTCATAAGGCTGTTAAGATTTTAAAGATATGCTTTGCCATTGATGTGAATTATGGTTATGGATCAAATTCTTGGGGGACTCTTATACTACCAATCAGTATCGTTTTTGAAAACTTCTGGCTTCTTGTGATATCTGTTTATTTTATCTTGTCACATCTCAAAACATCCTCCATATCTGTTGGTGTTTAAAGTTTCAGAAGGTTAACAACACCTCTATTTTTTTTGTTTTTGATGAGATGTCTCAAGAGGAAAACTATAATAACCTTTACATAGATTCTTAGAGTTGTTCCAGGTATCGTAAGATGTTTCCTTTTGAACCTCATGGGATTGTTATAATCACCCATTGCTCTCCCCTCTATAATTGGTTCGATTAACAAATTTGCGAGGAATCTTCACATGTATATACAGTCACTCTATTGTTTAGGATGTTAACAAATTTGCCAGGACTCTTCATATCTTTTGCACCGATACAAGCTTGTTTGTGTGTATATTGCTTCAATATAGATTTTTGTAGGTGAATTATGATAATGTTTAATTGGTTTCTCATTCAGGTGATTGATAAAGTTCAAGAGGAGACAAAAAGCCGTTCTGGTAATTTTTTGTGATCCAGCTTTTGTTTACTCTAAATTGATGACTGACTGTTTTCTAGGCATTATTGATGAGTGACACATCTTTGATTAGGAAATTGAGACATAGTTCAGTAGAAAATTTCAGATAGTAGTTCTGTCATTTGTTTCTGCAACAAGGTCACCATGATTGCTGTTTCTCTGATGAGATGCTCTAATATTTCTTTGTGCCTTTATCCCTTCACATTCTACAAACATGAGTTTAGAATCAGTTAAGTATTATCTCAAGATGCCTCTGAATTTAAATGCTGTTATTTCACAGATCGAAAGCCACCAGGAGTAGGGCGTGGAAGGGGAAGAGGTGGTAGAGAGGAAGGTTCTAAACCAAAAGGAGGGCGTGGAGTGGAGGATGGAGGTGGCCGAGGTGGTATAGGTGCAGGTCGAGGCAGGGGTGGATCTGGAGGAGGAAGGGCTGGTGGAAATAGAGGTGGAGGTCGAGGCCGATAAGCTGCTACTCATCTGAAGATGATGATGTGGTCATATTATTTTTTTGAAGACCACTTTTGTTACATCCCTTGTCTGTTTGATGCTTTTAACACAGTTCTTGCTCATTACTTATTATGACCATAATCTGCCATGTATGTTTCTATTTTTTAAGAACATTGCTGTGATTGTTTTGGCTATAATATATTATTATCTATTTGCTTGATTTGTCTAGACAGTACATTGTGTTTTACCATAATTCTCACGTTCTGCACAAAACAGTATAAATCATTCTTTTTGCATCGCATTGGGTACTTGGTGATAATTTGCATGGTAACACCAAGCCATATTTTTTGCATCTGTTTTGATACAAATTGCCCAATTAACATAGTGATATAAATTTAATACTCATTTCCATGCAAGTGACATAATCATCCCAATGACCTTCCAACGAAATAACCTGAAAAAAAATTCATATATTATCAGGCATAGAAACAGTTGCAATACAGTTAACAGAAAAAAATAACAAAAAATAAAATACAACAGGAGGGTGTATTTGAGAAGGTGAAAATAAAAAAAGGGTGGATAATCAAGTTCTAGTAGGGACTATGTCTTCTTCGGGTTTTTGGTGATTTTTCGACCAATGCACTTGATATCCATGAACAATTTGTCACTGAAGATTCATCAGATGACCAACAACACAAGCGACCATCTTCGCCACCTGTCCATCCGTAAATGCCATGGCTCTTAGTTCTACCAGGTATGCTAGACATTGGCAACACACTACGAACGATCCCTGTATGCCCACCTTGGAAAACAGCTTCTGCAGAACCAATCGATTTGGTGCTACCATACTTCACCGGGAAGTATCCAAAAGCACCACCATTTGTACCTCCGATCAGCCACAGGCAATCTTCCTCGGTCGAATAGTGGCAATCAACAAAATAGTCTACCTGTCATATAGAAAGGAAACAATATGTGAGCTTTTAGCTGGTCTGAGCATCCACCACACAGCAAACTGCTACAAGGAAAGGGGGGTCAGCTTTTTGCAATATGGATGGTAAAAGTAACAATTGCAATTAAAAAGTTCGAAGCATCTTGTGGCACAATGGGAATGAAATCATATTCAATGTGTATTGATTTAATTTGTATTTGGCTGTAAACCTACTCAAGGACAAGGCAGGTTTTCGGATCCAGTCCAATCCTATGAGTATGACCTTCCTCAATAACCCTAATTCTGTTGCTGATTCAGCTGTCCAAGGTTACATCTAAATGGAAACTGAGTCGCTTCATAACTACCGTTAGGGACGTGAGGATGTATCGTTATAAAAAAGGAGACCATGAAGCCAATAGGGCAATGCAATAATAGGGCTGCTGTTTACCAAAGTAACACAATACTATATCCCAGATGGTTAGCACATGAACAAGGAGACAACACGATTTAAGCTATCTAAGATGTGGTTATTATCGATCAATTTGAAAAGCCAGGTTTTGGTAAGTGCAGTGCTAATCAGCAGGTAACAGATATATAATCTCAAGGAACTTACAACTCCATATAAAAATAATGAAAACATTAGTATAGTAACACCAATATTCCAGCGACAGCAAGCCAGAGAGAAGAATCACAATTGATTTCAAGGTAACATGCAACTGAAAAGGGTAAAACTCACGTACATTATCTAATGTCCAGCTCTTAGAGGCTAATTCACGAGCATCCTCAAAGCTGGCCTCAGTTGTCGCATCATTCCAATCCCAAATACTAAAGACGAGCATCATAAAGTAAGGAGTTGAAGTAAAGAATTATGTAACTATATCCTGTGACGTAAAGCTATGAAGGAAGGATGATAATTGACATAAGATGCAAAAAAAATGATGTAGCAGGTAAAAAAAAATGTTACCTCAAGGTTTCAATATGAGTTAAGCACCACAACTTATGATTTGCCTGACCAAAAAATCCCACTTTTCCAATTGAAGTTCCCACATTGATCACCTTGTTTCAGTGCATATGAAGAGTATCAGCACAAATATGCCAACGACCTTCATAAAACATTTACGTGAAAAGTGCAAACATCCCTTTCAGTCAAAACAAAATATTGTAACTGCTAATAGTACAGAAGTTGAAAGCCTTTGTGATAAAAACAACTAAATACATAACTCTTGCTAGTACAAATGTAAAAAATGAAATGCACTGAAAATCATTAACAGAAATTGTGCAAGATGTCTTCAGAAAAATATGTACAGAAGATAACAGAAACTAGAAAAAATTCATCTCACTTACTGACGCCAAGTGATCATCATCATTTATGTTTCCACTGGTATCGAACAGACACATTAGGCCATCAACAGAAGCTGACAGAAGCTTGCTTGGATGACCAGGAACAAAGTGAACCTGCAGTTGTTGCTTATTCTTAGTGAGAAACTCCAACAAATATAGACCAAAAGATTAAAATGCAATCCCCCCCCCCCCCATCCCGCAGAGAGAGAGAGAGAGATACACTCAAAATACAAAAAAAACTTAGATATCTATATATTCCTAGTCATAATGCATATTTAACTAACTGATTAAATACTGAAAATGGATGAGATGGCATGCATGCTACATGCCATAAATTCTTTTACCATGTATCCTCAACCTCACATTTCATTCAAGAAAATATGATGTTAGTGCATTGAAATGTAATAAATTCAGGACAAGTAATCTAACCCTGTATCAAAATTAGCAGAGATATAGCAACAAATCTGATTGAAGAAGAGACTTTATACTTGGAACCAAAATAACATATATATGGACTTTGATGAGTTCATCCTTATCACGGTCTGCTCACTAGCGGAGGCAGGATTTTTCTGGTGTGCTTCCTATCCCTTCTCCTTTTCTTATCATGGTCAGGTGGGGTTGCAAGACTAATTTATTGGTGTTTTATTTGATGCTATTTCTACCTAGTGAAGAATTCAAAGGCAAACCTAATTACCTGAGTAACATCTTCCATGTGAGATTCCTCCAAGCATGCAGTCTGCTTCATTGTCCTCCAATCCCAGAAAAGTATCTGCATATTGCCGAACAGTAAACAGAAAAGATTTTAATGTGTGGATAAAGGAAAACACACAATAAACTACAGATCTCATTTCTTTAGAATTAAATATACTAGAATAACAATGGTAAATACTAAGGTAACACAAAGTTGACGAAACCATTATGAACTGATTAGTGCATTTCTGTGGTTGTAACTTATAACACTATATGCATGCCCAGATACCCAAGGTTAGGTACAAGGTCTGCTTCTGCAACAAAATTATCAAACAAGAGCATGGAATGATATCTAGGATGCTAGCAAGATCAGGAAGATAACTGCATTCCAGCAGTTCACTACTTATCCTATCATGAAAAGAGAAAATAATTATTTACATGCTAAAACCATAAATAGATATCAATTCAATTATCATTGTGGAGAACACTAATCAATAAACATGAGAAAGAACTACCTGAGAATTACACCCTGCAGCGAGAAGGTTACCATCAGCCCCGCCAAACGAGAAGCTGAAGACCTCCTGTGATGGACCTGTATTTATGCAAGACACCTGCATTACAAGCCATATTATTACAACCTTAATCCAAATCGTTCTGTTGGTTGAAAATTCTCTAATGAACATTTCTAACTAGCTTATCGATCAGTTTAACAAGTTTGATGCTACAAAAAATTCAAATTCATGTAGTATTATAAATTTGTATGCATTTTTACACTTCAAATAGCATCAGAAAATTAATATTCAACAAAATTATTGAAGTATGATGCTTCTGCAAAAGAAAATACAGAGACAGGTCAAAACCTGTTGGAAAGACCTGGAATCCCAAGCTCTGATTGTAGAATCAGACGAGCAGGAGTACAAGACATGCGGAGCTGAAGGCCCTAAGAAAGAAATTTGATTGATAGTCGAAGAATGACCTTTGCATTCACCAAGGTACTGCCCCGTCAGCGGCGAGTACAATTTCACAGCATTAGTTGAAAGCGACACCGCCATCGACGTCCAATCGTCTCTGAACACCACAATTACTTCCATAACTACAAACAGAACTGAGAAAACCGAAATCGTAAATGAAGTTGAAGAGAGAATTATACTTGGGGACAATTTGGAAAACGTAATCATCGCCGAAATTCGTTTGGATAGAGTTTTTGACTCCAAATCGCTTCAAATTAGTATGACTTGGAGTTGGTTTCACTTCTTCAACATCCATATCATCTGCAATTTCCATCTTCGTCTTCTTCTTTCCTCTGTTTGTGAGTGGTTTTCTGTTCGAGCTAGGGTTTTTGAGGGGGGCGGGGTAGTATAGTCTATGACTATTATTACACGACATAGTATGTACACTTGGAAACATTATACAATCAAAATATAAATATAAATTATATGAATAAATAATAAAATAAACTACGATAATATGTGATGGATTTGATATAATTATTAATTAGGATCTTTAATTTCTGACACTAACATTATACCATCAAAATATAAATTATATAGACAAATGATAAGATGAGTTCGATAGACATGGTAGGAAAACATGAATTCTCAAGTGGATGAATCTTAAAAAACAAAAAATTGAGAACCTTTGAAGCATATGAATAATACATACTCATATCAAGAAGTATTCAATTGCAATTTAGATTTGATTGATAATTTATACAAGTTCGATTGAAATTTAAGAAATTTTTTAGACAGTTTACTTTGAAGTACTTCGACTTGAATTTGAACTTGAAAGATAATTAATTCTTGTGCCAATGATAATTTGAAATTGGAATATTTCATTATCCTTAATAAACAAAACATGTTAATTAGCAGTGAAAACTTAATGACCTCTAAACTCCAAATAGAAGGGCCTTTTGATTTGACAAATGAAGGCAGTTAAATTTAGTTATCATGTTCAAAATAAGTCCTCGAATAGCATCACAACTGTCATGGCCAAAAGTGAAACCCAAGATTTGATATCCCAATTCAAACACCACCCTTCTTGAAAGTCTGATATCGTTCCTACATTGTAACTAAAATTACACCACCACATAGTGGATGGGACTATTTCTGTGCCGGATAGAATAAACGATCGAAAAACCATCACTCACTATTCAAAGAACGAACGCACTCTCCTAATTCATAGCAACGGACATTCATGAACTCGGGATGGCTTCTGCTTTGGCCTCTGAAGATTCACCTTCCGCCTTATCATCAGCATTCTCTTCCAGGTTATTGACCTCTGTAAAGCAGCATCGACAAACGGATAATTAGTATAGCTTCAATTAGTGCTACATTTTGAATATTAATGTAGTTCAACCAGTACCTTCATCATCGCTATCATCAAAGTCATCCCCCATAGCATCACCTCCAAGGCCACCCATGTCACCGAATTTCTGTACAACCAAAGAAATCAAGGGACATTAGAGCTAGTGAGAATAAACTCGACAAAACCAAGAATGAGATAAAGCCTACCGAGAAATCCATTCCACCCAAATCAAGATCAGCAGGTCCTCCACCTGATTACATCACGAGGAATTGAAACGTAATCAATCTATCTTGTAAAACATGTCAAGATTGCAAAAAGGTATCTAAGGAAAATAATCAAGTAATGGTACCGGTATCATCATCTTCATCCACCCATTTATCCCAGTCTACTTTCACATAATGAGGTGTCTTTTCATCTCCACGCAGAAGCTTCTTCCACCATTTGTTTTCCGCTTTCTCCAAAACACAGAATATGTTTCGCACACCTATGTTTATTTTGCACTCCTAAAAAACAATACTTCTAAGTAAAACTTTTACAAGTTGGATTAAATTAGATGACATTAGCATAGACTGATTTAGAGACAAGGGAATATTGTTTTGTCCCAATTAAGGCAAGCCATTATCTTGTTACAAGTCAAGTAAGTTCCTAGAAGAGAACATTATAGTTTCTAATATTTAACTTCTAATATTTAACCTGAGAAAGAACCAACAGGGCATATAATGGAAAATTTTACTTAGGTGTACAACTAATCTAGTTTATCCGGTTGTTTCAAAGTGTTACACAATGTATAGCATGACAACATTCACGAACCTCTAACCAGCATTCACCACACAATTATAGAAACGGTGGAAAGAGAATCTCACCTCTACATTAACTTTATCAAGAAGATCGAGTTTAAGCTCATAAAGATTGTTGTCTGTCCCAGCAGTGGCAGCAAATGTGAAAGTGCCATTTGGGTCTACATCGACCTTAGGATTTTTAGCATCCGGAAGTAGCACGGTAAGATATACCCTGTCCTCCGTTTCAGCCCACTTCACCTCTGGGTGTCGGCTACAAAATTGAAGACAGTAAGTATCATCTCAATGTCATAACAGGAAAAAGACGATTCTTTAAATCAATCATGGTAGACCAGAAACTTACATGAGTCGCTATAATATAGAATAAAACCAAAATGCAAGAGTTGAAATTATTATAACATTAATTACCATCAAACTTTCAGGACACATTGGTGCATTCAACTAAGGAATCACTGATATTGCTAAAACCATTAAGCAACGAAACTTCATATTGATCGAGAGTAAAACAAGGATGAGGCATAACTTGAACTGCTAAAGAATGTTTACTCGTGCCTGCACTAGATGGATAGACTTACAGTGCTAAGTTTCACTATTCACTTAACTCTTACCTACATTAGCGTGTCCACTTGTATGGTTTTCAGAGGAAATAGGGATAAAATAAAAATCGAGCTCAAGACAAAACATGCACACTGCCAATCAAGTGCAGGTTATTTTTCCAACAATTATTTTGCAAGTAAACACCGTTTCTCAACAGTAATCATACATTAGCATAAGTTTTTAGCAATGGAAAATAGAGCCGTTGAAGAATTTCAAAAAGTTAAAATGCAGAGTCCAAAAAATTGGAGAGAAGATACCAGATCATATGAAGAGACAAACTGCGAACAAACGAGTCAAACGAATTACACAACTCAAAGCAACAGTCTCCAATGGTGTTATTTAAAAAAAAAAAAACAACAACAGTATTGTATCAGCGCAACAATCACTTGCCATCGAAGCAACACGAAAATTTGAACAAAATTCAGTTTAAGTACATGAATGAGAAGCACTAAATACCCAGCAACATCATATAATTCAGTTCGGCACATCAAATTTATTTATACGATATTCAATTCACCAAGGATTTAACCTCATTACAATTGTCCTTCTCATACACTGTTCCGCAGAAAATTTAACAACTTGAAGTTAAATAATCGTAACAAAAAATTCAACTAATTCCATGCAAAAACAATGGATAATTACACTGGAAAACTCAAAAAAAAAATTAATTAATTAATAACACCAAATTCTGCTTAATGTCTACCAAACCAATTAAAAAAAAAAAGACTAAAGCGAATCTAACACGGTTCGAACTTCAATATAATTAAGAAAAAAAGTGTTACCTCATTTTGAGATTGAGTTTTTCGAAGAGTTTGAGAGTTGAGAAAGAAACCGAATCGAAACCCTAGAAGCAGCGGTGCACTTAAAGGAGCCGCTGCTCTACCATTTGAATAGAGAGGACTGCTATTTTCAGAAGGTTCGCGAATAACGCCATTAGCAAAATCACGGAATTGACGTATCTACCCTTGTGGGTTTAACATATGACATGATTAGGAATGACAAAAGAAAAAAAAATTCAAATTTGATTTTGAGACTACTTTGAAAAATTAAAATAAGAACTTATTTTTATTATATAAAATGTTTTGAAGTGAATTGATTATGGTATATACTCTATTATTATTGTATAATAAAATTAGAGCTACCAAAATGGTGGGTTGGATTGAGAGGTCCACAATGAGGTGGACCTAAGTGGATATAATCACATTGAGTTGGGCTTTTATGGGTTGGTCCCCTTTTTTTTTTTTTTTTTTTCTTTTTCCTGAAAATATAGAAAAGAGATAAATGATGAAGATAAAAATTCTTACATAATGTAAGTAATGATTTATATTGATACCAGTAATTTATTTATAGGAATGAAGAAATTTTAATTAAAGAATTATTTGTCAACTCTTATTTTGTATATTATATGTAAGTAAACACATATTTGCCTAAAATGTATTTATATATATATATATATATATATATATATATATATATTAGATATGTATTTTTTTTATCATTTTAATAAGATCAAATGTTCTAATCTAAATAGTCTTGATTTAAAAAAAAAAAAAAAAATTCTAAATAGTCATTCTTCAACTCTCACTCAAAACAGACTCAAAATTTTATTTATTCTTTTCTTAAATAGGGGGAGAGGACATTGAAGTCGAATTTAATACTCGATTCCAAGGGGTGAGTGATACTATTGAGTTATAAGATTAATGTTATTGTTTTCTCTGATTAGATATGGTAGCAGTCTCATTTATATTTTAAATTTCTAGATAATCTTTTTTTTATGTGTTGCTATTCAATTATATAGCATTAGATGCACGATCATCTTTTGGTTAAATATCTATCACTTTTCCATAATGGATGTCTTTGTTGATTAACTTTGATTTTTTGTATGTGTCATTTAGCAACCCCTTTAAATTTTTGAAAAATATCCACTGCTTTAAAAATGATGGCATCTACCCACTTTGACCAATAAAAATTAAATTGTTTTTAATGATTTAAATTATCTTCAATTGTTGACATTGAACTCTCGAAATTTGAGTCTAATTTCGTCAAGGCTATCATGACAAGTTAGTCTTCATACTAAAAAAATTGATGAATATAGACGTGATAGAATTTGATTTATTGAAGATGTTTTTTTTTTTTTTATTGTTTGACAAAGTGAGAAGATTTTATTTCTCTAGAAATGTGGATATATTTTATATAAATATTTTTGGGCCAAGCCCAATTAGATAAATAAAACGTTTGTTTTTGAAGAGTAAGGCCCAATTCGTATCTTATGGGCTGATTAACATGGTTACACACTTCATGATTGAATTTTAATTTATTATCTAAAGTATTTTCTTGGATAGTCAAATGTGGAACATGAGTGAAAACTAATAAGCTATTGATAATATTTTTATACTTTCCATTTCAAATCATCTATGAAAGAAAGTCATTCATGCAGCAGTCACTAGTGGCCTACCATTGTGTGTTTTATTTACATTTTAAAATAACTATTATATTCTATCTATATGCTAGACACCCACCAAAATCTATCAAAGATCCAAAGTTCCGAACAATTAATTACATGCATATTTAATTATTTATATTGTGTTGTGTATAATTGGATGATGAGTGATATAACTATTGAATCTTACTATTTATAAAAAAACTGATGAATTTAATTACCAATTCTAATTAAGAAAAATCAATACGAGGTGTTCTTTTTTTCTTTTTTCTACGAATTCTTTGTAATTTGAAGAGAGGAGGACATACAAAATAATGAATTTAAATTATTATAATTTCCATTTTCATCTGCTCCTCTTTTTCCCTATTTTTTTCTTCAAAATTTACTAAAAGAAAATGGAAAGAAAGCATTATGCACACTTGAGGCCCAATTTAATTGGAGAATAAGTTAAACGTATATATACTACATAATATAATATAAAAGGATTATCTGATATATAGAAAATTATTTTTAATTACATAAAAATATTAAATAATTTAGTGTGTGTTCGACTTGACCTACTCCGTCTCAGAAAATGAGATTTCGTGGGATGGACTCGCACAAGACATCTAATATATGTAAAATAAACAATAAATATCATACCGACATGAAATTAACTGGAAGAACACCCATTTAATTTTCCCATCTTATTTTTTATTGATTATACTGTTTTCATTTATTTCTCCCAAGTGACAGCAATCCATATAAGAATAAGGAAAACATGCATGTCGGTCAATCAGTGATTGTCCAATACCAAACAAAGTTTTATAGACAATAGTCTCCCACGTTATTTGATTTTTTGCCTCAGAATTTTTATTTAAATTACCTAAATATATAAAATTAATTAACCCCCAATTAGTTTTAGACCAAAAAGGCAGAAGATGGAAAATTTGGCCAAAAAGTGATTTTCTATTCAAAGTAAGTTTGGTGACACTTAGCCAGGGTCAAGATGTGTGGAGAACAAGTAACACGTGTATGCACATTTTAAATGTTCAAAGTATATTTAAATTTACAAAACATCATATAAACTCGTCTCATAAAATTATAGTCATAACAAGAGCTCAAATGAGGCCAACCAATTTAATACTCCATCCGTCCCGGCTCAATTTGCTTACGTTGATCGGGTACGAAGGTTAAGAAAACACAGTTGACTCAATTAAATATGCTTACTTTTTGTTTTTTTCACTTTATTTAGAAATTGGATTAACTTTTGATTAGTGTGTTAATGCAAAATGAATTAAAAAAAAAAACTGGAAAGCATAGAAATCATAGCTACTGCCAATTCATTTTCAACACAATTTTTTGTCAGAAAATTTCCCACCAAATCACCTCAAACACATTTGCAACAGAGTGGATGAACTCCCACCTAAAATATTTAGATTATTACAATCAAATCAAATCATCTCCACTTCTTATAAATACAAATACAAATACATTGAATGCATTTTCAACAACCTGCTCTAAAATTGGAGAATTACAGTTCAAATATAACTTGCAACTAAAAAGAAAAAAACCTTTCTATCAGTGATGTATTATTTTAAAAAACCAAAAATATATGTATATTTAGTGGATGTATTAATTGATATAATGTGATTGATGATTTAGTTTGGGTCAACAATAGACACGCAAAACATTTAATGTGGTTGGGTCACGTGGAGTGAAACCTGATCAAATCAATGAGAGAGAACTTAAAACCAAAACTTATATACACATGTTCAACGGATCTGGAACCATGCACTCGACTCATCATGTACCATCATACAGTACATCATCAGGTCGTGTATAAATTCATCAAAAAATTCGCTCCCAAGTGTTATATTTTAATCATACATTTTAAGTTTTTAATTGTACTTTAACTTTTTTTTTTTACGCAAACATATTTTTAGACAACTATTAATATCTTTCATACACTTTAGTTATATTAGTCGTACATTTTAGTTGTGTTAGCTGTACTTTTATATATCACATAAATGTATGATTATGTTGATATAAAGGAATAAATAATATCACATAAAAATAAGAGTAATATCACATAAAGGTAAACATGTACAATTTGTGCCGAAATTAGAGTTTTTTTTTTGAGTTAAAATATTATATTAATGTATGAAATCTGAACATAAAAGTATGATTAATATAACATAAATGTACGACTAACATAACACAAAAATTAAGGGAAAAATGTGCGGATCCAAATCGTATCCGGCAAAACCGAACCCGAGTTCATAGATCTAAAATTCATGCACCAATTGCACAGGAGATGTCTGATACTTTATAACCTACTACAAAATTAGGGTTAAACTCACATATGGTTGCCCCTCACTATGATTAATGATATAAATTACATTGGATATTAGGATAAGAAAGGTCAAATTAATTTAATAAAAAAAGGTCTATTTGTATATAGCTTTAGGCAAATTGAGTATAAATTTATTAGTTACTTAAGGACCAAATTTTAATATAAATTTAAAACAAATCGGATTGAAAGTACATAATAAACCCCAATTGATGAAAACTATAAAATGTAAAAGTATCCAATATTTTCAAACAAAATCTAAAAGAAAAGAGAAATTAAGTATATATATATATTGTATGACATGTGATAACCCATACATCATTTTCCCGGAACCATCCGTCGTTCAAATGTAGCATCTGCCATTTTGGTGCCACCTAAACGTACGACATAAATATTTAACATTTAATTCCTAAATATATTCTGACAATTTGAGTTTTATTTATTTATTTATTTTGTTTCTGTGGATATATTCCAACCTTTTAAAATATTAGTAAATCTTTATTCTGTTTAAGTTTGCATCCGAGTCGAATCTGGAATTTTTTTATAAATAAAAACATGGGAATTATTTCAAATTGGAAAATTATTTTATGTATCTAAACAACCTAATAATCGAAAAACTTATTTCAGATTTTTAAAAACAAACTAATAAAGTCAAAATGCAATCACATGTGCCAAAATAAAATCCAGAATTATTTATTAAATTCAAAAATTTAACGAAATAAAAATAAAAATCATTCAATATATTTAAAAGGGGAAAGTTATAAAATATATATGATTTATTTATCATTGTTGCTTTTTTCAATACATATGCATTTTTAATTATTATTGATGAATATATAAAATTATATTTGATATTTAGTTAAAAACGTGGCTCCTTTCCTGTCTCATGTCCAATATCCTGGATCATTTCAGGGTCACATGTATTTGGTGGACATAGAGCTCAAGAAGAACATTGACTCTTTATTTCATTCCAAATCTAATTATTAATTCCATGGACATTAAATGAAGAAGAGAAAGGTTGGTGTGGATAATATGATTAATATTTATACATGACAGGTATATAAGATTTTGTGAATGAAAAAAATTATACAAAAACATCTCATGGATATAGTTTTATAAGTTAAAATTTTTGTTCTGTGGTTATAAATTACTCCATCTCTCGCTATTATACTCGTGAGATCATTTCACAATAGTTTCATTCAATTATTTTTATCAGTGTTCTAAAATGCGCCCTAGGCGGCCGCCCAGGCGCTATGCGCCCCAAGCCCGAACCGAATTCAATTAATTCGTTGAGAAAATCATCCGGGCGCATAATCGGCGCGTTTTCACCGCCTAGGCCGCCTAGGCACCCCACAGCCGCATTGAATGATTTTTTTTTCATTTTCTCAAATCTCAAAACGACGTAATTTAATGTTGAAAAGAAAACCCTAATTCAAAATGTCTTCTAAATCACGTTTTTTTGCTCTCCTGAGTCCATTCTTCTCATAATATAGTTATGAATTAGAACTTTCTTCCACTTATATAGTTATATTATGTATTGTTATTCACTTATTTTGATGATGTATGAGAGTTTGAGACTATGAAAGTTTGAAGTTTGGATGTTATATTTTAATTTTGGTTGTTTTGTTAAACTTTAAAATGATTTAATAGATTAATATGTCGTTTCAATTACTAAGGTGTGTATTTTTTTTAAATTTTATTATTAAATTGATTTATTTTAGTAGGGCCGCCTAGGCGCTAGGCGCCAGCTTGGCGCCCGACTGGCGCCTAGCGAACTTTAGAACACTGATTTTTATTTAAATAATAGATTTTATATTAACAAAGATAAACTTTATTCATTGAACAATACTATTCTTTCACCAATTCTTTTAAAATATTTATGAATTACAGTAACAATTACTCCATAATGTTCCATGTACATATAGGTTGATTAGAATTTTCACAAGAATTGAAAAAATCATTGGAAAAGCCAATTGAAAATCTAAGTTTTCTAACATATTCATATTTAATGAGTACTGTATTTGTATATATTCTCTAATACACTATTTAATTTTAATATTTAGAAAACTTTATATTTGAGGTATTATAAAAAGAAAAATAAGACTATATAGGAAAGGAAAGAGTATGACATTGATATTGGTTTATTTAATATTCTAAATCAACTTGAAAATTAGCTACAGATATTATTGATTTGAATGAACGTGTTACACATGTGCTACAGATATTGGTTTATTTAATGTAACAAATCAACTTGAAAATGGTTTTATAGAAAATCATGATTTTCGACAACCAATATTTCTTTCATTCCAATCCCATCCCTCTTTCCCAAAACCACCCCTTTTCTTAATTTAGTTTATAGACTTCTACATTTGGGTTCATTTGGTTAGTGGATTTGATGAGAATTTGAAGTTCATGATAACAAATCCATCAATGGTGTATAAATTTTATTATTATTATTATTATTATTTAAAACTTCATGAAATCAAAAATACAAGGAAAATCCAAAAAACTAGCAAAAGAACGAGAGCATTTTTAGCAATCTAGTTGGTGTATAAACTTGTAAATCATGTTTAATGATTTAAAATACCAAGTGGTCTCATGTTTAAAGAACTTGTAAATCATTTTTTAAAAAATACCAAATTTTTTTCCGAATTTTATAATCTCTCAAACATTTTTTGAAAGTGTAACATGTAATGAGTTGATTGCAAATTGAAGTACAAAAAATTATATAGAAGCATGGCACCATCTTACAAATATAATTTTATAAGATAAATTTTCAGTATCCGTAATTAAAAATTATATGTACTAATCAAATAATATTATATTTTATGAATCGCCTAATTTTATAAAATTGAATTTGTGAGATGGCTCACAAAATACATACTCAAATTGATCTAACTTGTGACCACAGAGAATTGCAAACTTTTCTTGTTGGACTCATTCATATGACTTTTCAATATTAGAATAGAATATTGAAAAAAGTAAGAAAAAAACAAATACTAGGAACAAAGTTGAGGTCTTCAACTTTTGCACGTATTTATCACAACTTAGTTTCTACATTCAAATTTGGCATCATCAACTGACACTGATTGTGATTTGTGACATCCAAAACAAAAGTGTAGTATAATTTTTTTATATAAAAAAAAAGATCAATTTAATTACAATAATCCAAACTATCAATCAAAACTATTGTGACATCATGTATGACGAAAATCATCCAAAAATATACTGACACAGAGAAGAAGAATTCAGCTTACGACAATATTACTAAAACGAATTTGTTTTCTTTGTACTAAAATTAATATTACCCAAAATGTATTTGTCTTTGGTTTTGAAGGAAATGATTTATGGAAGATCTGGTTTTATTTTTTATCCTAAATTCGATTGGATTATTCTAGAATATGTCTTTGGTAATAAGATTTAAATATGTAGAAAATAAAGGTGTATTTCAATATTTTGTTAGAAATATTACGGTATGATCATTTAACAAACTATTCATAATCAATAAAATAAAGGTCATTACTAGTAAAAATAAAGGATAGGGTTATACACTTATATACCATGCACTCATTACTAAACACTTTCACTTTAAAATGATTTAATTCCACCAAATTTCTAAACACATCCCACAACATCATCATTTTACTCTTTATATAATAAAATTAATTAAAAAACTGGAAACAATAAAAATATTCATGTCTTTTAAATATTTACTTTTGATTTATTTAATAAGAAGTGTTTGGTATGGGTAGGGAATGTATAACCCAGCCAAAAATGAATTTGGATTGTCAATAGTGGTACATCACAAATAATTGTATCATTAAGTTGTTTGTCTCATTTAAATTTATATGCTATACAAAAAAAAAAAATCCCATTTAATTTGTTAAATAGATTAGTTAATTAGCTCAATTTGAGTTTTAAATACTTCATAAATATTGTAATTATCGAATGTTTGTAATAATTAAATTATTGCTTTTAGGAAGTACCATAGATTGCTAAAAGAAAAAGGTAATAGGTCGAGCATTTGTTGTAATTATTAACTCATATATAAGCACTTTTTGTTTTTAAAGAAAACTAAAAGAATGGAAATGAAACCAAATATAGTAAGTCGCCTGTGTCATCTTCAACAAACTTTCCTTATTTAGGAAGCCACAAATCCATGTATTGGGAATCAAATGAAATTTTATTATTTAAGCTGCGTATTCATGTTCATGTGGTGTGGATTTTTGTCATTTAATGAAAAGTAGTACAATGGCTTCATAAAAAATGTTATACAATGAAAAAACAATTAATATCACATTATTTTTTTGTATTAATAGCATAATATAATTTGATTATCGAAAATATAGCCACATCTCAATTATTGCAAGTAGAATATTTTAATCTTTATATTTAGTTATATTCAGATTAGTTTCTTATTTTATTTCTTCTGGACAGTGTGATACATTTACAATATTATAGTTATTATCAAATATATCTATCACATACATTAATAAAAAAAAAATTATCAGACAAACAACATTAAAAGACAAGGACTCACCGATTCACCAAATACGTTTTGTCTTAAAAAACTGTCATCATATGTAGTTTAATTTGAAATGTCACATCTCTATATCCAAACAAAGACTAAAATAATAATGAGAATATTATTTTATAAAAATAATGAGATCGTCACGTTCCCTCAAATATTAATTCATTATAAAAATATTTTTATAAGTTGATGTAAAATTAAATACAAAATCTTGTCCCTCACCACTCATAATTTATACTCATAAATAGGGGGTGTAAATAGTTTAGACTAGTGGTGCCCATCCGGTTCGGAAAACCGGAACCGAACCGGGGTCAACGGTTTGGAAAATCGTTGACCCGGTTTTGGTTCCAAACCGAAACCGTGAACCGTGGTTCGACGGTTCGGTTTCGGTTTGAAATTTCTTCGAACCGTAAACCGGCGGTTCGAACCGCCGGTTTTTCATTTTTTTTTAATTTATATTTTTATATAAATAATATTATGTATTTATGTTATTTTACTCTTTAATTTTAAGTTGTATTGATTATTATTATTATTAATTTGTATTATAAGTTGTAATTTTTTTAGGTTTATGGTGTGTATTGGTTATATTTAAATTGTAATTTCTAATTTTTGAAATTATAATTTATAAGTTGTAATGTAGTGTTGTTGTAACTTGTAAATGTAAGTTCTATTTTTTAATTTATATCAAATTATTTACTCAAAAAACATTGTTATTTTGTAATATATAACATATAATTGTAATATTTATATGCAAATTTAATTTTTTAAAAATTAAAAAAAAAAAAAAAACAAACAAACCGACCAAACCGGCGGTTCAAACCGGAACCGAAACCGGCGGTTTACAAACCGGAACCGAAACAGAAATTCCCACGGTTCGGTTCCGGTTTGACCCTCCACGGTTTTTCGAACCGCCGGTTCGGAACCGGAACCGGCGGTTCAGTTAAACCGGACACCACTAGTTTAGACTACTCGACAAAGGCCTATGATCCAGCCTATTATTGGTCTAACTCGGTCCAACCTTTTTAATAAACGAGTCAAGTGTTAAAATTGGAAAGCAAAGTGTATTTCTTCATTGAGTAAACAAGAGAGATTACATCATATATATATAGAGATCAAAACTACCTAACTAGCTCGTCTAACTAACGATGACATGACATGCCAACATGGCAGCTAACTAATAGAAAGAAAAATGACTCCAAAGCAATAGTAACTGCCATGTATGCAAGGTAGTGTTAGTTGTGATATTTAGATAATTAGTTGTTTTGCTCTAATATCAAGTTAAGACTTTTTATCAAGCCTATTTATGAATATAGACTAGGCTCGAACCTTAAAAAAAACCTAATAGACCTAACAAGCCTGTCTATTTATAATATTTATATAAAATATATGATATATTTGATATGTTTTATAATTGTATTTAAATGTAGTCTAATTTATGTTCTATGTTTTTTATATTTTATATTATTTTCATTTATCGGTGTAATTTTCTAAATGTAAATGGTTTTTGAAAAAGAAAAGATTTCATACTAGATAATTTTGTAGGCTTTTAATAGACTTTTGATAAGCTTTATGTTAAACTTATCCACAAAACAAGTCAGATTTGGGCTAAAAATAAAGTTTTCCACATCAAATAGGCCAAACTTAGATCTAATATTTAAATTTCAGCCCAAACCGACCAACAGGAAGCCCAGCTTGGCTAGCCTATTCCCACCCCTACTCACAAATCAATATTTATTTTATACATTCATCAATCTCATTTAATTACATTTATCTAACGACTCATAAAAAAACTTATTCAGAATAGAATGAAACAAATATCTGGCATGCTAATTTAATGAATTAAACAAGAATCTCATATCAAACGTAGGTAAATGTCACCTGAAATTGTAATAAAGATAAAATAAAAGAAGACATCATCTATGAGACAAAAAAAAAAGTACTAAATTCAATTACAGTTTGATTTATTCTCTGAATCTTTACTACAAACCAACAAAATAAATGTTGCACTGTCACGAAATTATGTCCTTTTTCGTGCACACGCCTAATAAAGCTATACATAAACAATTACGCCACGTGTATTTTAGTATTAGAAACAAATTAATATATATCAATATTTCAGCTGAAAGGAATAAATTATACTTTTTTTAGCCGGCAATTCTAATTTAATGGTATAAAAATATGACAAAAAATTTCGGGGAGAACTTCTCATGTCTCAGACTACGTAAAGTGAAACAGAGCTTTATGATAATTAGGAAATTTAAATTTTATTTTATCAAAATAACAATAAATGAATTATTCTATTAATAAAAAATTAAAAATATACATAAATGTACATATCAAGTTGTTGTTTTAAATGTTAAATTATTACTCCAATAAAAATAATAATGTATAATAAAATAATGATCTCAAATCACAATCAATAATAAGCAGCGAAAAGACTACAAATGTCAGATGAAAAATACCTATCTAATTTTGATGGTGGTGGGATGCCACTATAATTTTGAAAACTTTAGGAGTAAGTCTCTTGTGAGACTGTCTCACGAAATTTTAAATTATTATGTTGAGATGGATCAACTCATAATTCAATTATTCACCACTAAAATCCTACAATTCATATATTATTTGTGGTGATGAGCTCTGTCTCACGGAAACTATCCATGAGACGGTCTCACATGACTTTTTGCGAAACTTTAAATCTTTCGCCTTAACAGACAATTAAACCACGTCCCTTTCTTTCTATCTATCTATCAATATTATACTGCATATAATATATATATATATATAATATTGATGCATATAATATATTTAAATTCCAAAAAGTAATATATGTAATTCTTGTTATTTTTCCCCTTTTAGTGTATTCTAATCCAATTCTTACCCGAATTACATTGTTTTCAAACCAAATTGGACATCATAATGGTGTTTATATTCTTCATTTAATGATTTAACCATTTTTCAAAGCATTATGCTTTGACATTTTAGATCATGTTTTATACCTTTTTGTTTCTAACCTAATGGCTAATGCCACGTAGGTTTGACAATTTAACACAACTAGTGGCTTTAAAGTTGCAACGTCAAAGTGTCATACAATTTACAGCTATATAGCCTAATACTATTCCCATGATAGTGACATGAAATTGGTAAATACTTCATTATTTTTAATTTTTTACACACTCGATAACCTAAACCTAAATAAGTAATGATCTTGTATCCATTATGAACATTTCCTAACATAACTACCGTTAACGTGTAATTTGTAAAGATCATATCTTTTAAATATTATAATTTAAAATTAATAATTATATTATAATATGTTCCGCTGTGAGTAAGATAGTAGATCTCAATATAACAAGAAAAGATGAAAAACTTCACTAACAATTGATTAATCCATGTTTTCTATTCAATGAAACAAGTCACAACTATGAAAATGGAGAAAAACTCTATCTAAGGTTAGAAGTCCATAAAACTAAGTTTATATAATATTGACTAATAATAAAAGAAAGACAAAATTAACTTATAAGATGAAAAAGTTTGACTGTAACATGTAAATCATCATGTGTCTCTTTCGTGCACCTAATAAAATTATACCATTTTGGAATTATTATTTTTTATATTTAAAACAAACTAATATATAACATGCAAAATCGAATGATACTTCTAGAGAAAGTAAAATCACATTTTGGACCGAAATTGATGTAGTAATGTTGGCTAAATTATTGGAACCAAATAAATAAGTATAGCAAGCATGGTTTTATTTGATTACACTAATAATGGATAAATCGTGGGAAAACAAATTGTGTGAATCCCCACTCCGAAAAAGGGCAAAAGAAAAACAGAAATAATATTTTTGGAAATTCAACTAGAAAAAGACAATGGAAATGAATGTAATATTTGTTCATAAACAGCAGGGTATACGTGTCTTAATTCTATTGGCCTAACGGTTTTGCCTAGACTTGTCAAAGCTGTCACATTCTAGAATGGTGGAGCAACCCAAACTACACAAATAAATATAGAGAGATCAATTTCTATACAAAAAAATATAATTATATCATTTTCTATATAAATTTGTATAAAAATAATAAAAAATACACATTTTGTTAATAAATCCCCTCCCAACCCATTTGTACTGATTTGACATTAATGGCCCATTCACTTACACGAAAATGAAGTGTAGTGAGACTTATACAAAAATTCCCAATTTTTGAGCTTACATGAAAATTCCCAAATTTAGGGTTTACACGAGAATTCTCAATTTTTGGGCTTACACAAGAATTTCTAATTTTTAGGCTTACAATAAAATTTCTAGATTTAGAGCTTACACAAAAATTCCAAAATTTAAGGCTTACACGAAAATTCTCAAATTTAGGGCTTACAAGAAAATTCTCAATATTTAGACTTACACAAAAATTCCCAAATTTAAGACTTATACGAAAATTCTCAATTTTTGGGCTAACACGGAAATTCTCATGCGATCATTTTCATCAACTTTTACAGACCACACATCAAATCAATACTGTTGACATGTTAAATCAGTGACTCAATTATCAAAATATATAGTTTTGATATATAATATAATAAAATGTGTAGTTTGGGTATGTTATTATAACAAAATGTGTAGTTATTGTATATTATTATAACTTTTAGTGTATTTAGGGTATTTTCCCTTCTAAATTTGATGATGAGAGCGAAAGGAAATTTCCTTTCATTTTCTTAAATTTAAGATTTTCTACATTTTCCTGCGACTATAATTAAACAATGAAGTAGTAACGTTGTCACTCAAAATTGGTTTTTAAAAAAAAAAATTGTCACAAAAAATGTGAAAATTGAATAAATGGTACTTACATAGAATCAAATAAATCGAGTAACATTCTTATCACCCCACAATTTATAATTTATATATAAAATTATAAAAATAAATTTGATTTGTGTATAGTAAAAACACCATCGTATAAATTTATATCCACAAGAGTTCTCGTATGAGGTTTATTTTACCTAAAATCCATGATGAGGTAGAATTTAGACCTCCTCTTAATAGGTTTGCTATAATAAAAATCGTGCATTTTATTAATAAAGAAAACTTTAATTACTAGTATTAAAAATTGGTATATACAACCCTACTCGCGTGCAATAGCACCAACCAAAAATATAAAAAAAGTTTGAATAAAAATCCTACTCATATGAGAAGAAAGAGTAAAAATATTTGTTTTTTATTTATTTTCGAGGAACTATTATTGACTATTTATTTCTAGAAGCACATGGAAAAGCCTTGCTCTAATTATTAATATTAGAATCACGTACACGAACTCAAGACACAAAACTAAAGTCTGTTTGGGTATTTTTTTGTATTTAACTTGTTTTCCACGAAAAATACAGACAATCACATTCATATCTTTTGATAAAGTTATATTTAAATTTTATAAAAACTTCAAAACCACTCCATCTAATTTAACTTAATTGTGGTTGTACAAATTACAAAATACTATTTTTGTTATTTATCACGACTTTTTTATTATCAAGAAATGTTAATGTTTTTTTCTTTCAATTTGACCCCTAGTTTGATTCTTTATACTACACATCTATTGAATGTAATATTTTAATTTTACCTATTAAACGATTAATAACATATCACGTTAAAATCATGTTTTCGAGTTCTTATCTGATGTAATTATTATGGATTGTCATGATTTTGATGATGATTGATTTTATCAATACATATACACACACTCACTTTAGGAATATGGGATTCTTGTGGTTCTCTCTCAGATATTATAAAATGTATATATATATTTTTAAATAAGTTAGGAGAAGTGGAAAGAGGAATACAATAAAAATTAAAAAACTTGCATGATTTAAGTTCGAATCAGTATATCACAATCTACATGACATATGATCAGTCATTGTATAATGATCTCATATAAACTAGAGTTAGTCAATTGTGACGGTCGTGTCTCGAAAAATATTCCGATAGTGCACGACTACCCACATCCGCTTGTATTTGGTGAACAGTCTTGTCTTGAGACACGTTGTTGTGAATTGTTACGTATGCTCATATTTTTGAACATGATCCGACCATATGCGATTGTCTCAAATTTTCCTCAAAACACTCTCATATGAATTTTTGCGTATAAAATATTACTATTTTTATATACCAAATTCGTATAAATTATTACTAAACAGTAGATTCTGTCGTCAATGGTCATTTTTTAATTATTATAAAATTAAGATTATTAAATACAACATTATCAAGAATATTGAAGATCTAGTCCATGCATCGGGTCAAGTGAAAATGAAATGATTAGTTCGACGCCCTTCACGTCATTGCTTTTCTATTTCACGCAAATAAATCGCGAATTTGCTTCTTGGAAAATGTAATAAAACAAATGGGTGGCGCAAAATCAACTCCATTAGAATATGCATAAATTCTACAACTCCTCCATCATTGCTTCACCTTGGTTTTTCGAAAACTCGAAAAACCAAAGAAGAAGAAGAGCAAGCACAAGGTATGTTAATGGAGTTTTTGTCTTTTTGCTGTTTTTGTGCTTCTTCTTGCATGGTGGCTATGGCTTTTCATTTCTTAGCTGTAATCTATAAATAGGGATGGTGATAAAGTTCAATTTTTTTGGTGGGGTTTTGCTCTTTTTCCTGTATTTTCTCCTTTTTTTGGGAGAAATTATCGCCTTTTAATGGGGATTTCTTCTTTATATCACCTTCTTCACCTTTTCTTGATTCTGAAAAAGATTTGCTAAAAGCTTACTATCATTTCTCTGAACTTTCAAGAATCATAGTTGAGGAAAGTTGTGATCTTTTATCATTTAGCCTTGTTTATACTCTCTCTCTCTCTCTCTCTCTCGTTTCATTGCATATATAAATTTGCCACAACAACTCTTGTACTATTAGTTCATTATTATTATTATCTGGCATGGTCCCTTGAAATTCTGCTAATCTGTTATTTCGCATTAACTCTTGTTTCTCACTCTACAATCTCTCTTTCTCTCTATATCCACAGAAATGAACACTGGTAAAAACTCAGTGTAGAAGAAGAAGCCCATTTCTATTCTGTTTCAGAGGTTGAAGACTGCCAGAAAAATGTCATCACCATCTTCTTGGATCACCACACTTTCTTGCACTAACTCTGTGGTGCAATCAACAGACAGCTCAGTTTCTGCAATTGCTCAATGGCTAAGATTCATATTCCTCTCTCCATGCCCTCAAAGAGCCCTTTTATCTTCTGTGGACATTCTTTTCTTGGTTGTTTTGCTCTGTTTTGCCATTCATAAGCTCTATTCAAGATTCACTTCAAATCGGCATTCGAACTCCGAAATCAATGCACCTTTGATTGGTAACAAAAGGGTTGTTGTCAAAACCGATTTCTGGTTTAAGCTTACTCTTATCGTGTCGTTGGTTTTAGCTGTTGTTTCGATTGTGTTATGCTTTGTGGCTTTCTTTACAACTGTTGAGTTTCCATGGAGCACTATAGATGGCTTGTTTTGGTTGTTTCAAGGAATCACTCATGCTGTGATTGCTGTTCTGATTGTTCATGAGAAGAGATTTAAGGCAACAAAACATCCATTGACTCTTCGAGTTTATTGGATTTTTGAGTTTGTTGTTTTAGCGTTGTTCTTTGTCACGGGGATTATACGTTTGATCTCTTTTCAAGAAACTAGTTTGAAATTAGATGACATTGCCTTGGTTGTTATATTCGTTCCATCGATCGTCCTTCTTGTAGCTGGTCTCAAAGGGTCCACTGGGATTCAAGAATTAGGCGAATCTGAATCGGAAAAGGATTCAGATTCTGTATTCGAATCCCTTTCGGATAAATCCTATGTCACTGGATTTGCTTCAGCATCTATCATTTCAAAAGCCTTTTGGCTATGGCTGAATCCCCTTTTGAAGAAAGGTTACATGGAGCCTCTAGAGCTCAATGACGTGCCTTCACTTTCACCCGAACACAAAGCCGAACGAATGTCTCTTCTATTCCAGAAGAATTGGCCCAAGCCAGAGGAGAATTCAAAGCACCCTGTTGTCAAGACATTAGTACGATGTTTCTGGAAGCAACTCGCCTTCACAGCCTCTCTTGCGATCGTGAGGCTGTGTGTGTTGTACGTGGGGCCCACACTAATTCAGAGGTTCGTTGATTTCACAGCAGGGATCAGAAGTTCACCTTACGAAGGATACTACCTCGTGCTGATTCTGTTGGTCGCCAAATTTATCGAGGTTTTGAGCTCACATCAGTTTAACTTCCACACACAAAAGCTTGGAATGCTTATTCGTTCGACGCTTATAACTTCTCTATATAAGAAGGGATTGAGGCTATCAGGCTCGGCTAGACAAGCTCATGGAGTTGGACAGATTGTGAACTACATGGCTGTGGATGCTCAACAGCTCTCTGATATGATGTTGCAGCTACACTTCTTGTGGCTCATGCCATTGCAGATTATCGTAGCTTTAGTTATCCTATATCAGTATCTTGGAACTGCAACGATTGCTGCATTTATCGGGCTTGGATTAGTCGTTGTGTTTGTGTTGGTTCGAACTAAGAAAAACAACAGGTATCAGTTCAACATTATGAAGAACCGAGATTCGAGAATGAAGGCAACGAACGAGATGCTTAATTACATGCGAGTGATCAAATTCCAAGCTTGGGAAGAGCACTTCAACAAGAAGATTCAATCGTTTCGTGAGACTGAGTATGGATGGCTGTCTAAATTCATGTACTCTGTGGCGGCTAATATCATCGTTCTGTGGAGCACACCGGGCCTTATTGCAACGATAACATTCGGAAGTGCTTTACTGCTTAAGTTTCCACTCACGGTTGGCTCTGTGTTCACGACCACCTCGCTCTTGAAGATGTTGCAAGAGCCGATTAGGACCTTTCCACAGTCGATGATCTCACTTTCGCAGGCTATTATCTCTCTTGAAAGACTGGATAGATACATGACTAGTAAGGAGTTGGTTGAAAAGTCGGTTGAACGAGTCGAAGGGTGTGGTGGAGACGTGGCTGTGGAAGTCAAAGACGGGGCTTTTAGCTGGGACGACGAGAATGGCGAAGCCGTGGTTAAGAATTTGAATTTGGAGATTAAAAAAGGGGAACTTGCAGCGATTGTTGGGACGGTCGGATCGGGGAAGTCGTCCCTTCTTGCCGCTATTCTTGGTGAGATGAACAAGTTATCTGGAAAGGTACACTTTTTTTAGCGTTATTGATTTGCATAAGTCTTATGAGTTTGTGAACTAAAATGGGTTTTGATGTATGTAGGTAAGAGTTTGTGGTAGCACTGCCTACGTGGCGCAAACGTCGTGGATCCAGAACGGGACGATTCAGGAGAATGTACTGTTTGGCTTACCTATGAATGTGGAGAAATACAAGGAGGTTATAAAGGTTTGCTGCTTGGAGAAGGACTTGGAAATGATGGAGTTTGGAGATCAAACCGAGATTGGAGAGCGTGGAATCAATCTCAGTGGTGGCCAGAAACAGAGAATCCAACTCGCAAGAGCCGTTTATCAGGATTGTGATACTTATCTACTTGACGATGTGTTCAGTGCTGTTGATGCCCATACTGGATCGGAAATATTCAAGGTGATTAACTTTTCACATATCACTTAGCATTATGTTTGAATATCTATATTCATTTCGTCTTGCTCGTTTGCAGGAATGTGTAAGAGGAGCTCTTAGAGGCAAGACCATTATACTAGTCACCCACCAAGTCGACTTCTTGCGTAACGTTGATCAGATCCTTGTACGTATAAACCTTTTCCTTCACAAATTAATTGAGTATATGGTGCATCATTATTTGAATCTTTGGCTTATCGAAACCAGGTCATGAGAGACGGAATGATTGTTCAATCCGGGAAGTACAAGACCCTACTCGACTCCGGAACGGACTTCAAAGCTTTAGTATCGGCCCATGAAGCCTCCATGGAACTCGTCGACGTGGAGACAGCCGAGAACGACCCGTCTGCAAAACTATCGAAGCAAAGATCTTTAAAAGTTGGAGAAGAAAATGGCGAAGCTAATTCTCCTAGACCCGAGCCTAATAAGAAGGGAAATTCTAAGCTTATCAAGGAAGAAGAAAGAGCAACTGGAAGGGTCAGCTTAGGCGTTTACAAGCGATATTGCACCGAAGCTTTTGGATGGTCCGGGGTTGTGGCCGTCTTGTTCTTTTCCTTGGCATGGCAAGGGGCTATGATGTCTAGTGACTATTGGTTGTCTTACGAAACTGCAGAAAAACGAGCAGCTTCGTTCAGCCCGTCTCTGTTTATTGACGTATATGCCCTCCTTGCTATAGTGGCTTTTCTGCTCGTTCTTATGCGAAGCGTTTTGGTTTCGTACATGGGATTAAAGACCTCTCAGATTTTCTTCAAACAAATTCTTCACAGCATTCTACATGCTCCTATGTCGTTCTTCGATACGACTCCTTCTGGAAGAATCCTGACGAGGGTAACGAAACATGAACTAAGACGGTAGTTTTCGTTATTCAAGTACTTTTAAGATTGAAACTGAACATATCTTTTCGCACGTGCAGGCATCGACCGATCAGACCAATGTCGATATTTTAATTCCTTTCTTCATGAGTGTCACCGTTTCAATGTACATTACTTTGCTAGGCATTATTATCATCACCTGTCAGTATGCTTGGCCAACTATTATCCTTGTGATTCCACTCGGTTGGCTCAACGTTTGGTACAGAGTAAGCCTTCTTCTTATAGTCGATTATTTTTCTTGTCAATGTTTAGTTTGGTTAATTTAGTTTATATTTTCTCCTTTTTTCAGGGGTATTATTTGTCTACGTCCCGTGAATTGACTCGTCTCGATTCCATCACAAAAGCACCCGTTATTCATCATTTCTCCGAGAGCATAACAGGGGTTATGACGATTCGCTGTTTCAATAAACAAGAAAGTTTTAGCCAGGAGAACGTGAATCGTGTAAATGCTAATTTGCGTATGGATTTCCATAATTTTGGATCGAATGAGTGGCTCGGATTTCGTTTAGAGCTAATGGGAAGCTTCATCCTTTGCATGTCCTCTTTGTTCATGATAGTTTTACCTAGCAGTATCATTGCACCAGGTGTGTTTCTTCATTGACCTACCAAAATAAGAACGATTTAAACTCATTTACTTAAGGCATTTCAAGTTCGCCATTAAGGTAGTTAACCATCGTAAAATTTGCAGAAAATGTCGGTTTAGCCCTCTCATACGGTTTGTCTCTAAATTCCGTGCTATATTGGGCCATATACATGAGTTGCTTTTTGGAGAATAAGATGGTATCGGTTGAGAGGATAAAACAGTTCACCGTCATACCATCTGAAGCGGAATGGAGGAAAAAGGACATCCTTCCTCCGCCTAGCTGGCCAACACACGGAAATGTCGAGCTCAAGAACTTGCAGGTAACTAACTTATAACGAATTGTTTTCATCGTATTTCGCACCGTCTCCGCGACTTTTGTGATGAATTGGTCAATTCTTGGATGAACAGGTCAGATACCGTCCGGATACCCCTCTAGTTCTCAAAGGAATCTCTCTCAGCATAATCGGGGGTGAGAAAATCGGTGTTGTTGGTCGTACGGGTGGTGGAAAATCAACACTGATCCAGGTTTTGTTTAGATTGGTCGAGCCATCAGGTGGAAAGATAATCATCGATGGCATCGATATTTCAGTATTAGGGCTCCATGATCTTAGGTCTCGATTCGGAATCATTCCTCAAGAGCCCGTCCTTTTCGAAGGAACCGTTAGAAGCAACATCGATCCCACCGGGCTTTATTCGGACGATGAGATTTGGAAGGTACGTAGTTTTTAGTGTTGGATAGTTACAACCTCCGATTTCATGATGCCACTATTATAACGATTTTTTTATCTTGATTGATCATACTTTAGAGCCTCGAACGTTGCCAACTAAAAGACGTGGTGACTTCAAAACCGGGGAAGCTCGATTCTGCTGGTATAATCATCATAAACCACGTGTATAAATCTCGTTAATTTCTAGTGAACAAGCTCAAAAATTGCATGTATTTTTTAGTCGTTGACAATGGGGACAACTGGAGCGTGGGACAGAGGCAACTACTGTGCTTGGGACGAGTGATGCTAAAGAAAAGCCGACTTCTATTCATGGACGAAGCAACCGCTTCCGTTGATTCACACACGGATGGAGTGATCCAGAGAATCATCCGAGAGGACTTTGCATCGTGCACTATCATAAGCATCGCCCACAGAATACCCACAGTGATGGATTGCGATCGAGTATTGGTCGTTGATGCAGGTTCGTGTCTTATTCCCCGTTGCCTCATTCATATATCGACATTTTTTATGCTAATTCTTGCACACATGTTTGATGTTTCTTATTTCGTCTCGGAACAGGACGGGCTAAAGAATTCGACAAACCGGGCCACTTGCTCGAGAGGCCATCGCTATTCGGAGCATTGGTTCAGGAGTATGCGAACCGGTCATCGGAGATTTGAGCATGAACTTAAAGATGTTTTTTCTCCATGCTGAGATAGTCATATGTAGTACTAATAATCTAATATAATGTCTAAAATTTCTTGCATGAGAAAGGGTTTGCAAAATGTTTAACTAGGCATGCAGGAAAAAAAGAGCTAAAGACAGTTGACATTACAATGTTTCTTGAAGGTGGAAATTATTTAATAATTTGTAACTGATAATTCTTAACATTGATATATATTATAGTTAGTTTGGTAATTTATTGCAACTACTTCTCTCTGTTTGGTATGAGTAACCGCATATATTTGATCATGAATTTATTTGTATAGAGTATTTGCTATTATGAGCCCAATTAGTTGAGAAATTTGCTATTTGTTGTGTGTTGTGCTAATGTGGAGTATCCTACAAATCTTGGAGTTTATAAAAATTACAATTAGACTATTAAATAATGGAAAAACTAAAACTTATACAATATATTGATAGATCATTCAAGCCCAATTTTATCCTATACTATCATAATTTAAGTTTTATAGCAATTCAATTCTAACTAGTCCAATTTCAACATATACTATCATAAATTAAGTGATAGATCTTATGTGTAATTTAATTCGAACTCGCACAATTTTATTCTATACTATCATAATTTAAGTTTTAGAGCAATTTAATTCTAATTAGTCCAATTTCAACATATACTATCATAAATTAAGTGATAGATCTTATGTGTAATTTAATTCGAACTCGCACAATTTTATCCTAGACTATCATAATTTAAGTTTTAGAGCAATTTAATCCGAACTCACCCAATTTCATCCTATACTATCATAATTTAAGTTTTAGAGCGTTGAAAATTTGATTATTGAAATATATTTAATTTTAATTTTTACAAACTTCGAGATTTGTTTGGTTATTTGTTTGATCAAATTGAACATGATCTTTCAGAAAGATGTGATCTTTTCAAAATGTTTTCATTTTTTTTCTCTATATAAATCAAACACTCATTGACCACAATTGTTGGCAAACAATATATCACAATATTTGATTTATAATGCTCAAGTCTAACTTTAAAAAATTAGTAATAATTATGAATAAATAACATTGAACAAAAATTTGAGCGGTCAATAATGACCGGCCTACAACCTATCATTTAGTAAATGTAGTAATACCTTTAAGTATATATTAAATATCTTCATGTGATACAAATACTATCTTTATATTATATTTCTGTTGTAGTAATACCTTTAAATATATGTTAAATACCTTCACGTGATACAAATACTACCTTTATATTATATATATATATATATATATATATATATATATATATATGTGGCAAAAAAATTGTATGCCTCCAACCCGACCCGACACGGGGGGCGCGCCCCCCGCGGCGCACACCTGGTTTACTCTTCATGTATCACCTAATTACTCTTCAGGTATCACATATGTTTTACTCTTTAGGTATCACATGATTTACACTTCAGGTATCATATATGATTTACTTTTCAGGTATCACCTGATTTAATCTTCAGATTTTACATATAATTTACTCTTCAAGTATCACTGATTATCACATATGGTTTATTCTTCAGGTATCACCTGATTTACTCTTCAAATATTACCTAATTTACTCTTTAGGTATCATATATGATTTACTCTTCAGGTATCACATATAATTTACTCTTCAGGTATTATATATATATCTTTCAGGTATTACACAAGTAACTTATAAGTATCATACATTTTTATTATCAATAGCACCACAAATGACAGGAAGGGCTTTTGTGCAACAGAACCCGACTAATTTCTTCGAATAACCATCCATCCCACCCTCCCATTCACTCTCAAATTCTTTAATCAGCAAATCAACAGAAGTATAAGTACCCTGTGAGCCAATTGCAATAATTTTGTCATGAAATGTAATTTTGCATATGCTAGCACATAATGAAAAACAAAAGGCACTTTCTTGATTAACCATGGGGCAGCAGACGGGATTTTACGTGGGTAAATTGAAATTTTTCGAAATTTGTATAATCTTTTAGTTGGTATTGAATTTAGTCCTAAAGTCACCAAATATTGAGGAACTCAATTTTCCCATGAGTAAATTCACAACGACCAATCTAGAGAAAGAAAAAAAAGAATTAGGAGGAGGAGTTGCAGCGGAAGAAGAAGAAGACGAGGAGGAGTTGCAGGGCTATGGAGAGGAATTAGGAAATTAGGGTTTTAAGGAAAAAAAAGAAGATGAGGAGGAGTTGCAGGGCTATGGAGAGGAATTAGGAAATTAGGGTTTTAAGGAAAAAAAAGTATATGGGTAGAGTGGTGGAGCGTCAGGTTGGGGGATGGATCCTGGGATCCGTGCTCCAAGGCACAAGAGTGCTGCCCATGTTTTTTATTAAATATTGAACAACTATCTATTCTAATAAGAGCAGCTCTCATGTGTATCTGGTGCAGTATGCAATCGGGACGGTTCGGATTAGATCCAGATCCTCACCTTTTTTGTTTATATATATATATATATATATATATATATATATTAATCATACATTTATATTATTATATTGGTCATAGTTTTATATATATATATATATATATATCATAACTTTTATATAATATTTTAACTTAAAAAAATTAATTTTGACATAATATATATATCATAACTTTTATATAATATTTTAATTTAAAAAAATTAATTTTGACATAATATATATATATATATATATATACTTTTATGTGATATTACTCATATTTTTATATAATATTACTTATATATTTGTTTAGAGTAATTCCTATTATGATCCCAATTATTTGAGAAATTTGATATTTGTTGTGTGGTGAGCTCATGTGAAGTATCCAAACAAAGCTTTGAGTTTGTAAAAATCACATCTAAACTATTAAATAATGAAAACACTATAATTTATACAATATTTCGATAGATCTTATGAGTAATTTAATTTGAATTTGTCCAATTTCATATTATATTATTATAATTTAAGTTTTTTAAAGGATGTTATGTTGAAATTTGTTCATTGAAAGAGATTTATTTGGTTACTACTTGTTTGATCATATCAAATATGATCTTTTAGAAAAAGATATGTGATCTTTTCAAATTTTTATTTATTTATAAAAGTCATTGATAAAAACTTTTATACACCCGTTGCATAGTTTTGAAATTGTGCACTCGTCTTCCACGCGCCCGCACGCGCCCCAAGGTCGCGCACAAATTCGATCATAGATGTTATATCTTTATGTAGTATTAGACATACTTATATGTAGTGTTAAGCATAGTGTTAAACATACCTTTTAAATTTTTACATGTACCTTAGCATATTTTCAGATAACTATTAATACCTTTTAGTTATATTAGTCATACATTTTAATTATGTTAATCATACATTTTAATTATGTTAGTTGTACATTTATATATTACATAAATGTATGTTTATGTTGATATAAATGTATAAATAAATGTGCGGGTTCAGGTCGGATCCGACCCAACCCGATCAGAATACATGCATTTAAGATTTATGCACCAATTGCACGGGAAACCTACTCAAGTAATTGGCAACAATTGTTGGCAAACGACATATCATCATACAAATATTTGATTTATCATGCTAAAATCTATATTTAAAAAATTAGTAATAATTAAGAATAACAAAATAATTCTGAATAAAAATAATAAGAGATGTATTTTATTTTTTGGGGAACCAAACAGCAATTTATTTATTTCCTTTTCTAAAAAGAAAGACCGACCAACCATTCAATTAGACGGGTGGGTATTAGTTTAACGAGCCACGAAGTGGTAAGTAAGATGGGCCGGGCCGGGTTGTATTGTCATTGTCAACGATTGAGCCCGAACCCGTTCTCGAACTAATGGAATGTTAGGTATTGTCAATTTGTCATTGTCAAAGTTTTAGCCGCCAAAAATTAAATTCTGCGAACCTCACTGCACATCACAAATTTTTTTACAGCAAAACTACAATTTTTAGGTTAATTTTTTCAATAAGATTTGATCTTATTTGGGAATCAAATCAATCACTGACTTTCTATTCAGCTCCTTTGATTTCTCTGAGCATGCAGATCATCTGCGTTTCTGTGCCTGCAACATGTTCGATAAATTTCCCCAACGAGGAAACTCAACTTAGTTTCTGGACTTTTTTCACTCATCAACCGAATTCATGTTATTTTGAAGATCCAGATCGGTGTTGCAATGAAGGTGATGAATTATGCTTGTGCATCATTCTGTACTGGCTCAGATCTCGTGGAGCTACCAAGAAATCTCAACAAATCTGAGAGGGAAGTCTTGTGCATCATAACTTATAATTTAATTGTGGTTTTACAAAACACTAATTTCTGTAATTGATCTGAATTTTTTATTAATGCTTGTCATTCCAATTTCACTCTGGTTTGGTTTTTTTGCACCAAGCATTTGAGAATATGAAACTCCATCATCTATAATATCGTTTCATCTAAATTTTCGTGACTATTATGTACACGCACTTCTGTTAAATAATAGTTGTGAATCTCCATGTAAAAGGACTAAGATTCTAGTGTTGGAATATGTAAATTTTATATTCTTAAAACAGTAGAACCCGCTGCAGAATCGCAGATCTTATGTTAGTTCAACAGTATATTCTGTCGTCAATGGTCAGTTTTTTAATTATAAAATTTAGTTGATTTAAAAAAACTTTTTCAACAATATTCAAGATCTCTTTGTCAATGCATAGGGTTATGTGAATATAAAAAGATTCGTTCATGGCCCTACAATCATTGCTTTTCGATTTGATGCAAATAATTCACGAATTTGGTTCTCGAATAATGGAATATCATTTACTCCCTCCCACCTTAACTTATTTACTTGTGATTTCTGTTTATCCCATCTTAACTTATCAACTTATAAATGACAAATTTTTTTTTACATTAATATCCATATATTTCAACATTATTACAAAAATATCATCCAAAAGTGCATATAATTTGATTTGATGTGCATATTATTACAAAAATATCATCTAAAAAATGCATAAAATTTGATTTGATGTGCATAATATTACAAAAATGACATTCAAAAGTGCATATCCAACTGCATTTTCTTAACCTCCGTGCTCGATCAAAATAGAGGTAGTACATTCTGTTAACATCCTTTCATAGTCTAAACATTATTAGTCTTTATTTTTGGGTTCCATTTATTACTTGCACCAACCTTTCAACACATCTTTATTCATATATTTATAGAAGAGAAAATACCCTCAAATACCCAATTTGATAAAATATATGAACAATTCTACCTACATATATAAACAATTGTCCCCAAATACCCATTAATAAAACATATTATCCCTAAATACCCAATTTTAATTTTACTAATTATTTTATCCTTTTCTTTTACTATTCATTTACTTACTTTGATATCAAATAAATATATTTGATATATCATATACCGTATAATACGTATGAATATATTTTCATTAAACCCTAAAAAATAAAGGTTTAACGAAAATTAATTAAAAAATATACTTATTCGTTAAACCCCTACTTTTAGGGCTTTAACGAAAAATTATACTTATGGTATGTGTTTCGTTAAACCCTTATTTTTTGGGGTTTAACAAAAATATCCAAAATGAGGTATTAAAGCACGAAAATTATACTTATTGTTCGTTAAACCCTTATTTTTAAGGTTTAACGAACAATTCACCATTTAACGAACAATACATTTGATTAAAAAATACCTTTGATTAAAAAAAAAGAATAATTAATTAAAAAAGAATGAATAATTAATTAACGAACAATGTATGAAAGGTATTTTTAGAAAATTTTGATTCATTGTTCGTTAATTAATTAAAAAAATACCTTTCGTTAATCACCATTTAACGAACAATTAATTTAGATACCAATGAATCAACATTTAACGAACATTTATCTCTTAGTGCTAAGTATAATGGTTTCATATTTTGTTCGTTAATTAATTATTCATTTTTTTAATCAAAGGTATTGTTCGTTAAACCCTAAAAATAAGGATTTAACGAACAATAAGTATAATTTTCGTGCTTTAGTTCCTCATTTTGGATATTTTCGTTAAACCCAAAAAATAAGGGTTTAACGAAAAACATACAATAAGTATAATTTTTCCTTAAAGCCCTAAAAGTAGGGGTTTAACGAATAAGTATAATTTTTAATTAATTTTCGTAAAACTCTTATTTTTAGGGTTTAACGAAAATATATTCATACGGTATTATACGGTATATGATATATTAAATATATTTATTTGATATCAAAGTAAGTAAATGAATAGTAAAAGAAAAAGATAAAATAATTAGTAAAATCAAAATTAGATATTTAGGGATAATATATTATATTAATGAGTATTTGAGGACAATTGTTTATATACGTGGATAGAATTGTTCATATGTTTTATCAAATTGGGTATTTTGGGCGGCGATTCTTTATAGAAACATGGAAAAGCCATAAAGTAACACGTGGACCATTTTTTAACCTATTAAAATTTAAATATATGCTTAAATTCTTCAACTTCTCTCTGTCCTTGCTTCACCTGAAAACAAAAGAAGAAGAGCAAGCAGTAGGTGCTTTTAATGGAGTTTGTTGTTGTTTTTCCAGCACACTTTTGATTTTCTTGCTGTTTATGGGCTGCTACCACCTTCTTCTTGCATGGTGGTTATGTTTTCATTTCTTCTCTCTCTCTCTCTCTCTCTCTCTCTCTCTCTCTCTTGTTGCAATGCATATCTAAATTTGCCACAGCAATTCTTGTACAATTAGTTCCTCATCATCTGGCATCACATTAAGCTAATCTGTAATTTTGCATAACTCACTGTAGTTTCCCCTCTATAATCTCTCTCTCTCATTATCCACAGAAATGAACATTAGTGAAAACTCAGTGTAGAAGAAGAAAGTTCATTTCTTTTCTGTCTCTGAGGTTGAAGATTGCTAGAAATATGTCAACATCATCTTCTTGGATCACCACACTTTCTTGCACTAACTCTGTGGGGCAATCAACAGACAGCTCAGTTTCTGCAATTGCTCAATGGCTGAGATTCGTATTTCTCTCTCCATGCCCTCAAAGAGTCCTTTTATCTTCTGTGGACATTCTTTTCTTGGTTGTTTTGATCTGTTTTTCCATTCATAAGCTGTATTTAAGATACACTTCAAATCGGCATTCGAACTCCGAAATCAGTAGTCCTTTGATTGGTAACAAAAGGGTTGCTGTTAAAACTGATATGTGGTTTAAGCTTACTCTCATTGTGTCAGTGGTTTTAGCAGTTGTTTCAATTGTGTTATGCTTTGTGGCTTTCTTTACAACTGCTGAATTTCCATGGAGGTCTGTAGATGGCTTGTTTTGGTTGTTTCAAGGAATTACTCATGCTGTGATTTCTGTTCTGATTGTTCACGAGAAGATATTTAAGGCAACAAGGCATCCATTAACTCTTCGAATTTATTGGATTGTTGAATTTGTTCTTTTAGCATTGCCCTTCGCTACAGGCCTTGTATGTTTGATCTCTTTTCAAGAAAGTATTTCTGATTTGAGATTGGATAACATTGCCTTAGTTGTTGTGTTTGCTTTATCGATTGTTCTTCTCGTTGCTGGTGTCAAAGGGTCCACTGGGATTCAAAAATTAGAGGAATCTGAATCAGAAAAGAATTCAGATTCTATGTTTGAACCCCTTTTGGATAAATCCAATGTCACTGGATTTGCTTCAGCATCTATTATTTCGAAAACCTTTTGGTTATGGTTGAATCCCCTTTTAAAGAAAGGTTACATGGAACCTCTAAAGCTCGATGACGTGCCTTCACTTTCACCCGAACACAAAGCCGAACGAATGTCTCTTCTATTCCAGAAGAATTGGCCCAAACCAGAGGAGAATTCAAAGCACCCCGTTGTTATGACATTAGTCCGATGTTTTTGGAAGCAACTCGCCTTTACGGCCTCTCTTGCGATCATGAGGCTGTGTGTGTTGTACGTTGGGCCAACACTAATTCAGCACTTTGTTGATTTTACAGCTGGGGTCAGCAGTTCTCCTTATGAAGGATACTATCTTGTACTTATTCTGTTAGTCGCCAAATTTGTCGAAGTTTTGAGCTCACATCAGTTTAACTTCCACACACAAAAGCTTGGAATGCTTATTCGTTCTACGCTTATAACTTCTTTATATAAGAAGGGATTGAGGCTATCTGGCTCAGCCAGACAAGCTCATGGAGTTGGACAGATTGTCAACTACATGGCTGTGGATGCTCAACAGCTCTCTGATATGATGTTACAGCTACACTCCTTGTGGCTCATGCCATTGCAGATTATTGTAGCTTTAGTCATTTTATACCAATATCTAGGAACTGCCGCGCTTGCCGCATTTGTGGGGCTTGTCTTAGTAGTCGTGTTTCTGTTAGTTCGTACGAAGATAACCAACCGGTATATATTCAGCATTATGAAGAGCCGTGACTTGAGAATGAAGGCAATGAATGAGATGCTTAATTTCATGCGAGTGATCAAATTCCAAGCTTGGGAAGAACACTTTAACAAGAAAATCCAATCTATTCGTGAATCTGAGTACGGATGGCTGTGCAAATCCATGTATTCTGTGTCAGCTAATATCATCGTTCTTTCCAGTACACCAAGTCTTATTACTACGATCACATTTGGAAGCGCGCTACTGCTCAAGTTTCCACTCTCTGTTGGTTCAGTCTTCACGACAACCTCACTCTTAAAGATGTTGCAAGAACCAATCAAGGCCTTCCCACAGTCGATGATCTCTCTTTCACAGGCCATTATCTCTCTTGAAAGACTGGATAGATACATGACGAGTAAGGAGTTGACTGTTAAATCAGTTGAGCGCATTCAAGAGTGTGTGGGAGACGTAGCTGTGGAAGTGAAAAACGGGAATTTTAGCTGGGATGATGAAAATGGCGAAGACATAGTTAAGAATTTGAATTTGGAGATTAGAAAAGGGGAACTTGCAGCAATTGTTGGGATGGTCGGATCAGGGAAGTCTTCCGTTCTGGCTGCAATTCTTGGTGAGATGAACAAATTATCTGGAAAGGTACAATTTTATTAGCTTTCAGATGGAGAAACATATAACTACATGAATGAGCTTTATGACTAAAATTAGTTTTGATGTATGTAGGTTCGAGTTTGTGGTAGCACTGCCTACGTGGCGCAAACATCATGGATCCAGAATGGGACGATACAAGAGAATGTACTGTTTGGCTTACCAATGAACATGGAGAAATACAAGGAGGTTATCAAGGTTTGCTGCTTGGAGAAGGACTTGGAAATGATGGAGTTTGGAGATCAAACGGAGATTGGAGAGCGTGGTATCAATCTCAGTGGTGGCCAGAAACAGCGAATCCAACTTGCAAGAGCTGTTTATCAAGATTGTGATATTTATCTACTCGACGATGTGTTTAGCGCCGTTGATGCTCATACTGGATCGGAAATATTTAAGGTGACCACATTTATCATATCATTTAGGTTGTGTTTGGATAGATGGATTTGAGGAAGGATTTGAAATCCACAATAGTAAATCCATTGTTGGTGTTTGGATAGATATGTGTTTTGATATTCATCACTTTTATTTTGAACTAATTTTTAAGCAAAATGGGTGGATTTTGAACACTCTTACTTGAGTGGATTTGAAATTCATTCATTTCAAATCCCTCAATCCAAACACAACCTTAGTTAACTCATTCTTGAAATGCTTGCATCATGATCTTAATAGGTAATGTTTAGGTTTATTTTTGATGATTTACTGTTTATGGGTCTAATTGTTTTGATTGTTCTTTCGCAGGAATGTGTAAGAGGAGCTCTTAGAGGCAAGACCATTATACTCGTTACCCACCAAGTCGACTTCTTGCGTAATGTTGATCAGATCCTTGTGCGTACAAACCTTTTCCTTTACAAATAATCGAACTTAATTGAGTATATAGTGCATCATTATTTGAAACACTGAAAACAGGTTATGAGAGGCGGCATGATAGTTCAATCTGGGAAGTACAAGACCCTACTCGACTCTGGAACGGACTTCAAAGCTTTAGTATCGGCCCATGAAGCCTCCATGGAACTTGTTGACGTGGAGACAGCTGAGAACGACCCTTCCCCGAAATTATCAACCCAAAGATCTTTAAAACTTGGAGAAGAAAACGGTGAAACTAATTCTCCAAGATCTGACCCTAATAAGAATGGAGATTCTAAGCTTATTAAGGAAGAAGAGAGAGCAACTGGAAAGGTCGGCTTAGGTGTTTACAAGTTATATTGCACCGAAGCATTTGGATGGTCTGGAGTAGTGGCCGTCTTGTTCTTTTCCTTTGCATGGCAAGGGGCTATGATGTCTTGTGACTATTGGTTGGCATATGAAACTTCAGAAAAACGTGCAGCTTCGTTCAGCCCGTCTCTGTTTATCGACGTATATGCTATCATTGTTCTAGTTGCTTTTGTACTGGTTATTATTCGAAGCATCTTAGTTTCGTACTTGGGATTAAAGACCTCCCAGATTTTCTTCAAACAAATTCTTCACAGCATTCTCCATGCTCCTATGTCGTTCTTTGATACGACTCCTTCTGGAAGAATTCTAACACGGGTAAAGACAATAGTTTTCATGGTTCAAATAATTTAGGATTGAAACTAATCATGTCTTTTCTCACGTGCAGGCATCGACTGATCAGGCCAACATCGATATTTATATCCCTTTTTTTACGAATCTCTCGACCACAATGTACATTACTCTGCTGAGCATCATTATTATCACTTGTCAGTATGCTTGGCCAACCATTATCCTTGTGATTCCACTCGGTTGGCTCAACGTCTGGTACCAGGTAAGCCTTCTTCTTGTACTTGAATGTTTTTCTTGCCAATGTTTAATTTATTTTAATGCAATGTACATATTCTCCTGGTTTCAGGGGTATTATCTGTCTACATCTCGTGAATTGACTCGACTGGATTCCATCACAAAAGCACCCGTTATTCATCATTTCTCTGAGAGCATCACTGGGGTTATGACGATTCGCTGTTTCAATAAGCAGGAAAGTTTTTGCCAGGAGAACGTGAATCGTGTAAATGCTAATATACGTATGGATTTCCACAATATTGGATCGAATGAGTGGCTTGGATTTCGTTTAGAATTAATGGGAAGCTTCATCCTTTGCATGTCCTCATTGTTTATGATAGTTTTACCTAGCAGTATCATTGCACCAGGTATGAAAATTAGAATGATTTAAACTAGAATGAAAACTTCGTTTAGTTTCTTCTTTCGGTAACTAGTTTAAGGCATTTCACGTTCGTCATTGAGGTAGTTAACTATCGTAAATTTTGCAGAGAATGTCGGTTTAGCCCTCTCATACGGGTTGTCTCTTAATTCTGTGCTATATTCGGTAATATACATGAGTTGCTTTTTGGAAAATAAGATGGTATCGATAGAGAGGATAAAACAGTTCACCGTCATACCATCTGAAGCAGAATGGAGGAAAAAGGACGTCCTCCCTCCACCTAGCTGGCCAACACATGGAAATGTCGAGCTTAAGAACTTGCAGGTAACTAACTTATAACGTATTATTTTTGTCATGTTTTCATCGGTTCCATCCATCTCCGAGAAATTTGGTATGAATTGCTCGATTTTTGATTGAACAGGTCAGATACCGTCCGGATACCCCTCTAGTTCTTAAAGGAATTTCTCTCAGCATAATCGGGGGTGAGAAAATTGGTGTTGTTGGTCGTACTGGTGGTGGAAAATCAACGCTGATCCAGGTTTTGTTTAGATTGGTCGAGCCATCAGGTGGAAAGATAATCATCGATGGCATTGATATTTTAGTATTAGGGCTCCATGATCTTAGGTCTCGATTCGGAATCATTCCTCAAGAGCCTGTGCTTTTTGAAGGAACTATTAGAAGCAACATCGATCCCATTGGGCTGTATTCAGACGATGAAATATGGAAGGTATGTTAGTTTCTAGTGTCGATATAGATAATCTCCGATTTCTGGATGTTACTTACTAAAACAAACTATCTCTCGATTGATTATACTGCAGAGCCTAGAACGTTGCCAACTAAAAGACGTGGTGGCTTCAAAACCGGGGAAGCTCGACTCTGCTGGTATAATCATCATCATATTCTACGCGTATAAATCTTGTTAATTTCTAGCGACCAAACTCAAAAATTGCACGTATCTTTTAGTTGTCGACAATGGGGACAACTGGAGTGTGGGACAGAGGCAACTACTGTGCTTGGGACGAGTGATGCTAAAGAAAAGCCGACTTCTATTTATGGACGAAGCAACCGCGTCCGTTGATTCACACACGGATGGAGTGATCCAGAGAATCATCAGAGAGGACTTTGCATCGTGCACTATCATAAGCATTGCCCACAGAATACCCACAGTGATGGACTGTGACCGGGTGTTGGTCGTTGATGCAGGTTCGTGTTATATTCCCCGTTGCCTTATTCATATAATGACACACTTTGTGCTATTCATACACATATGTTTCTTGTTTCGTCTCATAGGACTGGCTAAAGAATTTGATAAACCTGGTCGCTTGCTCGAGAGGCCATCGCTCTTTGGAGCATTGGTTCAGGAGTACGCGAATCGGTCATTGGAGATTTGAGCAGAAACTTAAACACAGTTTTTTCTCTATGCATGAGAAAGTGTTTGCAAAGCAAATTGTTTAACCCAGGTAAAAGAGTAAAGGACAGTTGCCATTGCAATGTTTCTTGAAGTTTATTTGTAATGAGATTCAAGAATAGTATCAACTGATCATTCTTAACATTGCTTTGTTGTGATTATAGTTTTTGTAAAATAAATTATGGCATTTTCTTCTCTATGTTGAAGATCACACTTTGGAACATCATATTCATTTGTATCTAATAAAGTAGAGTAGATGTTCTTATGACCTCAATTCAGTTGAGAATTTTGCTTCATTTTTTTTTTTTAATACTAAAATAACTCACTCAGTGTTTCAACAAATATCATGGGTTTGAATGAGTAAGTTAATTCGAATTCATCAGATTTTTTTGTAGATATCAAATTATTATCATTTAAGTATTTAAGTTTTGAGAGTATCGTAACCACAAATCTTGTAACTCAAGTGGTATTCTATTTTTATAATAATACAGATTGCAATGATCACATAAGTTTTCTAGTATTTATTCTCAATCTTCCACTCTTTTAAGTTTGTTATTTAAAAAAAAATTCAAGAGGATCGAAAGATGAATATTCGATCATCAAATGAAATTAATTGTAATTTTCATGAACCTCAAAATTTATTTGGTAATTTGATAAAAAAGTCGTGGTAATGTAATTATCGCTATTCCATTAAACTAAATAAAAAAACCAGCCATAGCGATATACTAAAATCGCTATTCCATCTCGCGATTTTTCCGTGGAGTTGTGCGTCGAATCTCGAAACGAGAAAATAATAATAAATGGAGAAAAAATCTTAAACCCTAATTCACTTCTTCAAAACCCTAATCTCTGCAGAGGAGAGGGGTAGTGTATTCCGATGGGTGGTTCGAGGAGAAGGTACAAGAGATCAAAGGCGAAAGTACAAGTCGGGTTGCCGAGGAAGAACCCTCACATATTCAAGCCGGCATTCAACCTCCCTCCGAAATTGAAATCTCTTATCGATCCGTTCTCGAAATGGGATGAGAAGGCCAGCGTCATCGATAATTACAAGTCATTCGGCGTCGTTTCGAACCCTAATTTCCTCGGTGTACGGTCGCGCACACGCCACATCGTCGAGAGTGATGCTCTTCAGATGCCGCCCCCTGAGGAAGCCGTGTCGGAGTTCGAGCCGATCGACAGCGGCAGCGACCTTGAAGAAAACGGTAATCGATTATTCCTTCTGCTTTTTTATCGGTTTTGGAATGGATTTTCTATATTCCTGTATTTCATTGTTCGTTCGTTTGTTTTAATTGGTGTGGTGGCTGTTAATTGTAGTTTAAAATTGTTTCAATTCGTAGACGATGTGAAAATTTTGTTGAGTAATCAAGGTGGTGTTTACAAAACTAGTTTACCTTGAGCCAGAGTTTTCCCCAATCCCAGTATGGAAACGATGCTTATAATCACCTTATTAGGAATTGTTTCATACAGAAGATGAGGAGCTTTTTCTTGATCTTGTTTAGCTATGCTATAAATTTGAGGCATGTCAAGTATTTTAGTAAAGTTAATGGATAACTGAAAAGGCTGTTTTGCATGATAAGAATAATTGGTTCTTAATGGTATATTTTCTGAAATTCATGTATTTTGACTTGATGGTTGCATAGCAGTTCTAAAGTTAGTAGATATTGAAATTTGTCCTAATAGATCCTTGGGTTATAATGAAAAAGAAATTAAAACAAGATCTTTCTATTGGTTGCCTGCATAATTTGCTTTTCACCCAGTTAGTTACTTAGGAGCTCTACCATTGATTCTGAAATTGTGTTTACTTGGAGATCTTTCTGTCAATTAGATATATGCTTCTATAGTTTGCGTTTAATTTGGAGCAATGCAGATTTAAAGTCAGCTCTGGGAAAGAAGCGGAGTGATGGCGAACACGCACCTCTTCAACCACTTACTGCCATCCAACGGATATATGTTAGTCGCCTGGTGGAGAAATATGGCCATGATTATCAGGTATGTAGGCTGAGTGAGCTTCTTGTTGTCGATAGTTTGTTGATTTGCTTATCTAAACCTCGTTTTGCAGGGCATGTTCATGGATATCAAACTCAACAATATGCAACATTCAATTGCAACACTCGAGAAACTATGCCAACGCTATCATATGTGGAAAGATAAAAACCCCTTGATTGTCTGCCCTTCAAAGTGAACAACCTCGCTGGCTGAGGTCCTCTTTTAACTCTTCAAACTGCAAGATGAGATCAGATTTTTGAGGGTTCTTTTACATATTCCTGTACTATCTCGTGTTTGTCCTATGTCAATGTTTGGAAAATTTATGGTACTATTGTTAGATTTGAAGGAACATAAAAATTGAACAAATACACTTTTAACTAAACTAATTATGGAATTTATGATTCAAAATTGGAAAGATAATCAAATTAATTTCATAAAAAATATTCATATTAAATCCCTAAATTATAGCTAAGGAATGTTAAAGGGTTAAAATAAGCTCAAGGGATGAACAAGATTATGGTGATTACTATCTGACCTCAATCTCTATAGTAGGTGTAAATTATGGTAGTAATCTATCTCTTCAATAAATATGTAAATACACATGATTTTTTGGCTTTTTGCCTACAAATTTTGATTTATCATTAATAACTATTTAAGATTTGGTGGATTTGATTTCCATATAGGTTGGAGACTGCACGTTAAAAATAATAAATCGCAACTTTAGATATCTTTTAACCTTTTTTGTTACCATTATATTTATATTTAATGATTATTAAATAGTTGTAATATATTACATTTTTGCAAAGTATAAATGGACGGCAAAATCTTGAATTACTATTTTGGGTTATATTTTATTTTTATCATATAATCCCCCATTTCCAAAAAAGTGTATTTAGGAGTTTTCGATGCAAAACGATGTATTAATTATAACTAATACGAGTCTTGGTGGTTATGAGGGGTACGAAAGGCGTAATAGCCAAAACAAATACAAAGTTTTGCGATGATTGCTATTTTATCCCATTGTTTTAACATTATCATTTCAACATGTGATTTAATTGGTGCAATTATGTTCTAGACAGTCCTGTAGATCCAAATATATAAAAATCGTATCAATCATGGCTAAATCAAAGAATTAGCCAAGATTAAAGTGTACAAACATTGGAGTGATGAAATTATGACATAAAAAGGATGTAAGACAGTGGTGACGATGTTGTTCAGATACCCATGAATAGTCTGCACTGAGACTCCCAGTGCTCTTTTGTCTGCTGAACTCTCTCTATCTTCTCTGCTTTGCGCCTTTCTTTCCAATATTCCCCACATCTATTTCATTTTATGACAAAGTTACTGACTAACAAGTAATCAAACATCTACACATTTGTTCAAGAAAAGGTTACCTTTGGCTTAATAGAATATGCAGTTCTTCTAAATGCATTGCACCTTCATATACTCCTCCCTGTTATTAAATTGTTTGACAAGATTTTAGCCAAAAGATATTGCACTACTTCAATGTGACAAATGTAGTGAGATGGTCGAGGTGATTACACTTTGTCATCCCAAGTATATGCGTTTTTTTGTAACTACATGAATTTCTGCAATTCGTGTAGTTCAAAGACTCAAAATCGATAAGCTCTGGATGACAAAGTGTAACATCCCGTGAAAGACTAAAAAATGATACCTCTCGACAAATAGGGCATTTCTGGTCGGGCGTTGCTGCCTTGAGACCATCAACAACGGTCACCGAAGCAGCTTTACACGCACACAGGTAGCAGAAGATATGGCCACAGGTAAGAGAAACCGGATCAAAGAACGTCTCCTATTCATGGCAAAAGCAACATATACATATCTATCAAACTCATGATCATTCAACAATAGTACTCTTAACACAATAATCAAGCAAAGATTGATGCTCTAACCAAGCATATTGAACATGTCAAGTCGATATCAAGCTTCACCGTATCAAAGAGCTCACAAGACAAAGACAATTTCCCATCATTATCCACAACACAACATCCCTCCAAAAGAGAAGGTGCATTGTTCTTTCTTGAATCCACTCTCAAATTTATGTGTAAAGCCATAAGCTCACAGAGCCAAGGCGATTGAAGTATCTCTATGTGCTTACTTTGCGCTTGCGATTTGAACGCTTGCCCTTGCTTTGAATAGTGAACCTGCAAATAACAACACATAAAAAACATCACTTTTTTCTTCTTGTCTTTTTCTCAAACATATGGTGATCAATGGATTATAGGTTTGGTAGTAATCGACTGATTGCCTTATCGTATTTCTTGAGTATTTTGCGCATTGCAATGGCGTTTATGATGGCGTAGGTCACGAGATCCTTGCCTTCTTGTATCAATGCAATATGATCTCGTTTCAATTTATCCTTGAACCAGATTATACACTTGCTGAAACCTGATGCTAGGTGAATTTCGAGCAATTTCTGAGCTCGTTCGTTGAAGAATCCTACCACTTCCGACATTTCCTCGAGAAGCGAAGGGAAAAAGGTACCATCGCAAACTGTATATACAAAACAATCGTATAATTCTCGTAAATAAGCATGAAATTGCAATCAATTTGGGCGAATTTGAAGAAAATCAAATTGGGATTACGTATGAATAGAAGTTACCAGAACATTGGTGTGGACAAGTGAAAGAATTGTGAGGAGAATTGATGTTGAGATGATTAGGGTTGATGATTGGCTGTTTTCTGCAGGTTTTTAAGATCTTTTTGAGCTTTTTGAAACCAACACCAGGTAATTTCTTCTTCTTTCCTTCTCTCTGCATGTACTCCTCATATTTCTTGCAAAACTTCATTTTTACTTTCTCTCTCTAAGAAACTCTCTAGAACACCAATGGATGTTTTCTGTCTATTGATTTTGGAGACTCTCTATCCCTCCTCAAGATAATGAAGAACTTTTTGAAAACATCCTGCGTGAATGTGATCTCTCTTGCTTTATATCTCCCCCCTCCCTTCTCTCTTGGTTTTAAAACTTTCTCTCTCTAGAAATGAATTAACCTTTTTTTAAACATCCAGCGTGTCAATCTGATCTCGATTCCGCGTCTCTCTTTTTTTTAGTAATGTATTAAAATTTCAGTATTAGACAAATTTAGAATGATCCTTAATTTTATGTTTGTCAGTATTAATTTGATTTTATTTAAAATTTTATGTGGTGATATTTGTGTAATTGAGGATTTTAACTGTATGGAAGAATTGATATATGCGATTTTGATGGACAAAATTCTCAGTTAGAGGCATATATTGATTTATTCCACACAAATCAAAATCCATAATTTGTAGCATTAAATTTATATTGACTTTGTTTTATGTCGGCGATTATTGTACGAAACAGAATTTCCTACTAAAATAAAATTAATCATGAAAAAAAATTAAAACTTAAAGAAGTAGTATTATACTAGCAATTAATGATTTGGAAAGGAATGAAGGTCTAATTATAGGATTAATATAGAAATTTAGGCATGTCATCTATCATTCATATGAAGTGCAATATTATCCACCAAATCTAAAAGAAAGGCATAATATAATATAAGGCAGGTGACGTGTTGGTAAAGACAAAAAATAGAAAAAAAAAGTCAACTCAGTTTGAGAAAATATGAAGCAACAATGCGTGGCACACAAGTTTTACGAAACTGGCGAATCCATTTCTATCTTAAACGTCACCTTCCAATTTAATTTGCCAGCATAAATATCTGCCACTTTTAAATAAATTTAGCTTTCTATCTCTATTACAACTTGAATAATTGATTATATTTTTTTGTTATTTTCACTCGGCTGTTGAGAATTTATCAATAGTTTCATATGAGGTAGTATGTACGTCCAACTAGCTGTAAATTCATGTATATAAATCACATTTTTTTAATATGTTTTTCCTAGAGGAGATGTTTGATTATAAAATTAAGATTACCATTCATATAAGATGATTTAACAGATTTAATTTCATGAGATGAGTCAACTTAAAACAATCCATAAAATCGAAATAAATTTCTAAAAATTATTATGTATTTTGGATGATAAAGTTTTATCTCACGAAATTATATTTGTGGTCTTGTATATGTTTTTGTAAATTTTTTTTCATATACTTATGTTTAATAAGTTGATTTTTGATGTTATAAACATACTTACAAAACACATACATAAAAATCACTCACATGTAAAAAAAAAAAAAAAAAAGGTCAAAAGAGTCATTTACATATGAAGAGTTAAGATTTGATGTGTGTCATAGATTTAAGGTCTCAAAAGACACATTACATATCAAGAGTGGTAGTAGCCGAGTAGGTGAGCATCTCGTTCAAATACAATCATTATGGCCCTTTTAAAGTGGAAACTAATTATAATTACCCTAAGAAAAGTGGGTAATATTCACATTATCATATATAACCATTGTTGATTTCTTAATTAATTTAATTTTAATCATGTACGAGGGTTGGTGAAGCGATATAAAACTTCGATCTGCTATATTTTGATGTTTCATTATATATTTAATTTTCTTAATACAAACACATGTTGATTAATGAGACTATATATATATATCATGTAGTGATCACTTTAGAAAAATAAGATGAAAACATGTTGAATTAATAAAGAATCTCTTTGTTAATGAAAACCCTTAATGGTGCAAATGTGAAGTAAAAATGAACCACTAAGAATTGTCTGCCACTCAATTAATTCCACTATAAGTGAGCCCTCAAACAACGATCCTCGTTGCATCTCTATTTGATTAATTATTCTTATTTATAGCCATTCTAGAATATTAATATATAACTCAATACTAAATCGAAAACAATTCGAAAATTACTATTTATAACTTTATTATTGTTGTACATGATATGTTTGAAGCTCAACGTTGCATCGTGAATTTCGATAGATTCTTACCCAAAAACGAGTCTACTGTGTTTTTTATTTTCATCAATAATTAATTGGGATGATAATAACATTTACTCTATTAAATATAAATAAACTATATAGACTCGACCTATATAGCATCATTAAATGCAAAAATGAATCGATGAAAAAATATATAAATATAAAGGTTTATTTATTTTTAATAAATATAAAGGTTTTATGATATTAAGATAGCACTTTGGTACCAAGTTGCAAAAATCAATCTTGATACATCCAACCTCTTTTTTGAACCTAATTCCGTCTACATGCATTTTATTTATGTTATGGAGAATTAAAAAAAAAGTATTTATTTTAATTAATAGATAACTTAATATTTGATTAGTTTACAAAGTCAATGTATACATATGTATTTAAGTTAACTAGATTTATTAAATTTATTATTATTATTATTATTATATTATTATTATTTTCAATTTACATTGTATTAATCAAATACCTATTGTTTCATTGTAAATTTATTTTTATAACTAATACTGTGCTGATATAAAGCAGCTAATGACGATAAGATACAATATATGTATAATATTATTCGAAATTATCTATATTCTCAAGTATCAACAGTTCGTATCTTTCTATTAAATTTTGAGAAATTAATTTCATAACTTCAAAATAAAATAAGGAAATTTTAAGATGAGATCAAATTAAGAATAAATTTGAAGAAAATAGCATATTATAATGTAAGTCATACTTTAACAAGTTGTCAAATTGATGGGTGACGGCTAAATACAAAGCCTAATTCATGCCCTAAACTCTAGAGGCCGAGTACATAATAGGCCCATAGATAAAGCCCATATGATATTACAAGCCCATATGATATTAGTTATTACCTACCGCTCAACTTATTAATTCTAAAGTACTTGTAAGTATAACACAAAACTTAATATAAATATTTTGGACTATTCAGAAATTGACAGTTAATTCTAGAGAGTTGTAAGAGAATTTTAAGAGATAATCTCATGTTTAAAGAATATTATTTGACGTCAAATCAATTTTGTGATATATTGTTCGTCACTTTATCTAGGATTGTTCGTTTATTTTTTAATCCTCATTGTTCTTGCAACCATTAACTAATTGTTGACTTTTGTTTCAAAAAAGATAGTTTTTTTTTAATAAACTAAAAATTTAAACATTAATTTTTTATATATAAAAAAGTAAGGCTGCGTTTGGATTGAGGGATTTAGGGTGTGGATTTGAAAATCATTTTCTAAATCCATTCTACTTGTTTGGATAAAAAAATAAATGAATGGATTCTCAAATCCCAATTTTAAAATGAATGGACTTGAAATTTGTGATTTGAGCCATGTTGATTTGTAGTTAAATTTGAAAGGATTTACAATACTTCTTAAAACCAGTCATTTGAAATCTCTTGTCATACACACTACCTTATTCTCAATTTCACACCTCTCATAGGCTCTCTCTCTCATCATGTTTCTCTCTCATCAGCATCATCACGTTTCTCTCTCATCAGACGGATTTGATTTCTTCTCCTTACTTTTCTCTCTCATCAGCATCTCGCTCTGTTTTTCTTCACGGATCTAATTTCTTCTCCTTACATTTCTCTCTCATCATCTGCTATGTTTTTTTTTTTTTTTTTTTTCTGGCAATCCATCTAAATCTATTTTTCTTCACGGATCTAATTTCTTCTCCTTACATTTCTCTCTCATCATCTGCTTTTTTTTTTTTTTTTTTCTGGCAATCCATCTAAATCTTCCCTCATTTGCTCCCCTACTCTCTCTCTCTCTCTCTGTCTCTCTCTCTCTCTCTCTCTCATATCATGGATATTGGTCACGCTTTGATTTACCTGTAATTTGCCTCGTAAATTATCATTTCTTCTATTTCTAAAATTTTTCCATCTATCCCCATGTTTTTATGTTGGTTTCTTCATATCTGTTTTTTTTTTTTTTAACAATTAGATTTTTTATATTTTTTGTTTAATGGAGTTTTATGGGAATTTTTTTTAATATTGCTACTTTGTACTTTAGTTTGTATTTATTACATTTTATATTAAATTTCAATAAAATTATGTTTTATGTTATTTATTAAATAATAAGCAAGAAAAAATGATGAAGAGAAAATTTCAAATGCTCATTCAGTTTTGCCAAACAATAAATTTGAAATCTGTGGATTTGTAAAATAAATCCATACTTTATCCAAACAATGAATTTCAAATAAGTGGACTTTAAATTGAAGGAATCCAAAATCCATATTTTAAATGACTTAGAATCTCAAATCCTTCTATCCAAATGGAGCCTAAGATCATTTATATCACATGTCAAGCTCACAATTTTTCTCATAAAAATAATATTTTTAATAAATGAAATTTTAATTACAATAGCTTTTAATATGGCTAATTAGTGTTTTTTTAAAAAAAATCTAATTAGTGACTCTAAATTAATGTTTATAAGAAACATTACTAAATAATATAAGTTTAGTTATATTTTTTAAAATAACATATGTTATACTTCAAATAGAGAAACTATTATATTTTTGAAATTTGTAATCTAAAAAATTGACAAAAATATAAAAAAAAAAAAAAGGAACTAAATAAATGAAACAAAAAAAAAAGCTCGAAATGTTGAAAAATATAATAAATATAGCAATATATATAGTTTTCAAAATAATAAAAAAAGTATTTATATTATTTTAAAAACATAAATACATTCCAACAATTAAATAATATATTGAATCATATTATTTAATATTTAATGCTAAATTAGATGACATATATTGCACAAAACTATAAATTTATTATTCCTATATAAATAATATTTTTAAATTTTTATAAGTTCATTTTAATTTTTTAAAATATCATGTATTACACAGATCTTATACTAATATATATACACATATAAATTCATATACGACGATCTTACGAATAATTATCGTGAGACAGAACCTATCACCCACAAACAAATAGAATAAGAGTGACACTCCTGTGCACAAGGTGCAACAATACTGTTATATTATATGAAGTGATACTGTTATATTAATATAACAGTATCAGTTCATATAATATAACAGTATTACTTCATATAATATAACAATATTGTTGTGCACAGATTTGGATTCGTACACCTTGTGCACAAAAGTTTTTGGCATAGAATAAAAATCCGCCCAGCCTCCACTGTCCAATTTGCCCGATGAAATGAAGTTTTATAACTTTGGAAAAGTAATGAAACAATGACACGTGACATGACATATGGGTTAGTGGGTTCCAATTCAGAGAAGCAAAACAAGCGGCTAACTTACGCCTACCGCCGCATCCTGTTTCTCCTCTCCAAATTCCGTCTTCAAATCTTTCGTTTTCAACAAGCAATCACAGTACACTACGTATAAAACTTCCCCCGAGCAATCTGAACAAAGTTTTAGCTAAAGCCTAAATCCACCAGTTGAAAGTTCATAGAAATCATTCCAATTTTGTTGCAGCCATGGAGAAATCGGTGATGGTGATAGGGATGGACGACAGCGACCACAGTTTCCACGCTTTGGAATGGACTCTGCAACACTTCTTTTCGCCGCCGGAGAATTCCCTTTTTAAGCTTGTTATTGTCCACGCTAAGCCTTCCGCCGCCACCGCCGTCGGCCTCACCGGCCCCGGTACGTTCTCACTTAACCTAATTTACTCTTCCTTTGTTTCGGTACTGTAATCGCAAACCTTATTGGGGAAATCCGAAAATTATATGTTTTTGAAATAAATGTGAATAGTTAAAATATACGGTTGTTTAGAGATTGTGTAGATTAGGATTAATATCGTGGTTGTTAAATTAATGGTGGAAAAAGTATTATTCTGTAATATTATATTGTTAGTTGATGTAATAATAATGATTGGATAATTGTAATAGTAGAAGTTTAGGTATGTATTGAAATTTGTGTATTAATAGGTTATAGTATAGGGTTAATAATTGTGTTTTTATTTAAATAAGGTAGGATTTTGGTATATTATATAATTCACTTCTAACATCAAAACAAACGGGAATTTTATTGAATCCAAATCCCAAATCCTGACCAGTCAACACTAATCAAAACATCATTTTATTGTAAATTTTAATATAGTTACTTAGAGCCAACTTAGGGGACCAATTTTGCAATTTTACGAGAATTTTTAAGTAGTCGTTTGAGCTATTTTTGGATCAAGTGAAGATTTAGCTCTGTATCCATCCTGATGGATTAAAGTTGATGAATTTGGATTGATGTTTATATTTATGGTTGTACATGATTTGTAGGTGCTGCTGAGGTGTTGCCATATGTGGATAGGGATTTGAAGGTAATAGCAGCTAGGGTGTTGGGAAAGGCTAAAGAAATTTGCACAGCTAAATCGGTATGCTTATAAACCCTATTTGTCTCAAGAAATCGCATGTTTCATTCTATCTGATACAGCATTTAAATGTTGATGACGGCAATATATGAAAGAAGAACATTTAAGTGTAGAGATGATGTTCATTTCAATTTTCAAAGCTCCGATTTTTATGCAGGTAAATGATGTGATATACGAGTTAGTGGAAGGTGATCCTAGGAATGTTCTCTGTGAGGCGGTGGACAAGCATCGCGCTTCTATCCTCATTGTTGGTAGTCACGGCTATGGAGCAATCAAGAGGTATTTCCTCGTTTTACCAATACAAAATTTGATAGTCTTCTCAGCTTAGATTATCGGGGGGTTCTTAGGGGTGTAAATGAGTCGGACGAGCTGAGAAAGAACTGCCAAGCTCGAGCTCGGCTCGAACTTGGCTCAACTTATCTTTTTAATGTTTGAGCTCATCCAACGGATAATTTGATAAGCTTGAGTTCGACCCAGTTCGGTACCTAGATAATATTTATAAAATATTATAAATTCCTAAAAATATGTTTTAAAATGGAAATTTTAATAATAAGGCCAAAATAGTAAATTTAACAAGTGTGCTCGAACTTGAAGTTCAAGATCGAGCTTGACTCAATTATACTCGAGTCGAATTCGATTTTCTTGTGAGTCGATCCAGAAAAGCTCACGACTTGTATTATCTCATTTGAGGCCTTACGATTCCTTGGTTTCTTATGTTAATCATGAAGATATTGGACTTGCAGGGCTGTTTTAGGCAGTGTAAGCGATTACTGCGCTCATCATGCTCACTGCTCTGTGTTGATTGTGAAGAGGCCAAAGATGAAGCACTAAATCTGCATCTTATTGTAACTATTTCTTATGTCCATACCATTTTATGTTTGAGCTTGTTTATCAGTTGTGATGGCGCAAGAGAAGTGTGTATGCTTTGTAATAAGCTGAATAATTGTTTGCTCTTTGTATAAATTATATCTTTAACTTCGTAGATATGAACATTTTGTGTGAATAAAATAGGGCAAAAACTTCTGTGCAACTGGTGCACCAGTTGTACGGAAAACCTTTATGTTATAAATGTAGTACATTTATGTACAAATATTCGTACCTTTTTAAAATGAACATGTATAAAAGTATTACATTTATAACATAAATGTACTACATTTATAACATAAAGGTCTGTGCACTTCTGTGCAACTGGTGCACAGAGGTGTTACTCATAAAATAGTCAATAACAACTTTTTTGTGACTCGATGTTGATGGCTAATTCTTCCAATTTTAACTATATGCACCTCGAAATGTTTATGTTTTTATTTAATTATTCTCATCATTAGTGGGAGTGTTAATTAACATATTTGGAAATAATAGAAATTGATGATTTGGAAAGTCAACAATTGTTGGGAAACAATATACAGTATTATACAATAGATATAGAGTAAAATTACTTATTTAAATTACATTAATCACGGTAATTAAGTTGATACAGTGTCTCCCAAAATCCATATATTTTGAGTAAATTCACATGTCAAACACGGTTAAAGAAAATAATTTAGATGTGTTTGAGTCAATTTCATATAAAATTATCTTAACGGAAATATGTGTTAAATTACATTAATCATTGTCAGTTTATATAGTTTCTTCCAAAAATTCAGATATTTTATTCTTTTATTTTTTTTCTAATCAAAAGTTATCTTATATCACTCTAATCAAAATTTAATGTAATAAAATAATATTTTATTTATATAAAATATAGATTATTTATATTGTTTAAGTAATTAGAGTTAATATATGATAAAAACATTAAGATTTAATTTGAATTATGGTACCACACAAAGTTAAAAATATTGTTGTCAATTGAAATATAAGTATTCTAAATTTATTGAAATATTGATGAATATATTGATATTGAATGACGATATCAACAACATTTCGATAAAATAATGAAAATGCATTGAAATTTTGAAACACAGTAACATGATATTATAAAGAATATTATAACAAATTTTAATATAAAATTTTAACATAAAACCTCAATAAACATGCATCATGTTTGTTATATATATAATAAACTATGTAAATATTATCTGATGTTGCAATATGAGTTGATAATTAATATTGACAAAAATACTATAATAATAGTATCATATGTTAAATATAGAGAATTTAATACATCTATATAAAACTATTATCATAATAAATCATTTTTTTCAATTATAAATTACTTAGTATTGCATATCAATATTTAAATATTTTGGATATTCAAATTCATAATATCAATCTTGATATAAATATAAAAATCTTGAATTTAAAGAAATATCAAATACTAATATTGAATGTTTCTATAAAATTATAAAAATTTAAAGTTGTGTATATATTTATAATATTTAATTAATATTTATTAATGCTTAAAATATGTTAATACATCTTCAATGTTTTCAATATTGACAGTTACGAGGATAAATATATATTTCTTCAATTCCCATTAAATATAAAAAATATTCATATCATAACATATACATATATATCCTTAATTTGAAAATATAAATGCAAGCGAATATCAAAAATACTACAAAATCCATTTCCAATCCAATGTAGTGAAACTTGAACTGCGCTTCCAAAGAAATCCAAATAGTTTATCAACTGCGATGATTGTTGTGGGATGTAGAAAAACTTGAATAGGTTTTAAAAAAAAATTGTTGTTGTGGGAGTAAGGAAGCAAATAAGATTTGATGCAAATATTGATGAATATATGGATATCAAACGTCAATATCATTAACATTTTAATAATATACTGAGAATCTATTAAATTTTTGAAAAAGACAATATAAAATATTAGGAAATATTATAACAAAATATTAATAAATAAATTTAACTTAATATGAATTCATAATTAATATTGACATAAAACTATAATAATAGTATCATATGTTAAACATAGATAATTTATTACAACTATATAAACTATCGTCATTATAGTTTTTTTTTTTTTTTTTACCATTATAAATTTCTATTAATAATTAAATAATTTCAGTATGAAGATTAAATTATTGATGTTCTGAATTTAAGAACATATCAAATGTTGATATTGGAAATTTATTTAAAAAATGATGAAAATTAATAGTTAAGTATACTTAAAATTTTTAATATATATTAATGTTTAAAATATTTCAATACATTCTTGATATTTCCAATATCAATGGTTATGATAGATATATAAAAGATAATATATATTTTGGAATAGTCATAAATTATTAATGATATTGATATTAAATATATATATATATATATATATATATATATATATAACCGAACATGTGAAGATTAAGCAAATAAAGTTAATTCAATCGTAAAAACTCATATGAGACCATCTGACAGAAGACCTTACGTGAGATGGAATCTTATAGAACGTTATATGAGATCAATATTGACATGTTGGATGAGTTGACCCACTTTTATTGATTCATATGAACTTTGTTTTATCTAAGATTTTACATTAGATCTCTCATGTAAGACCTACTCTAATTCTTTTAGGCAGAATATTTTATTTTTCCTTAATTTTATATAGAATATAACATTTTGAGATCCAGAAAAGATAGAGTAGTATTTACATTAATCTGATTACAATTAAAAAATGAAAAATGTTTGTGGCTGGCATGTTTACCATAAAAAAAATATTGTAATTCATGCAATAAATAAGTTCACATTTGTAAACTAAGGATCTATAAAGGACGGTATCCCATTATCTTCTTAACAGGAATTGTAGTCAAATAAATATTTAAATATTACTGAAGATCAGAAAAATAAGAATCAAAATATATTTCAGTACAATTCTTTTCCCAAATATAGAAATATTCTTTAAAAAACAATTAAAGAAAAAGGAAAGTGTGGCAAAAAAAACAAATAAAAAAGATTGAATGAATCCATCCAGTATTTTATTTTTTGCATCAAAATTTTCATTAAAATCTGTTACGCAACTCCAATGGTGTATATTATTTTTAACATTAAAATGAATATTACATAATATTTATTATTATTATTATTTTGATTTTTGATTTATCATATATTATTATCAGTGTCACTCGAATCAACGGCTGCCTCATTGTTATTATTATTATTATTATTTTTTTTTTTTTTCTCAAAATGATTTCAATAAGCAGAGTCAAAAACTCACATTTATAAAAGTATATAAATAGCCAATCAGTAAGAACTCCTCGAGCAAAAACCAAAGTCCGAATTGCATTAAATTGTTGACGGTGGGGCAGAAGAACTTGTTGTGGAAAACTGCAATTTTTAGGTTAATTTCTTCAATAAGATTTGATCTGATTTCATATTTGGGCATCAATCAATCACGGACTTTGATATTTCTGAGCATGCAGATGATCTGCGAAGCTGTGCCCGGAACATGTTCGATAAATTTCCCCAGTGAGGAAACTTAACTTAGTTTCTCGACCTTTTTCACTCATCAACCGGATTTATGTTATTTAGAAGATCCAGATCGGTGTTGCAATTACACCAGGCTTTTAGGCGAAGATTTGACGAGGAGGGTTTCATAGCTGCTGTGAAGGTGAAGAATTATGCTTGTGCATTATACTCTACTGGCACAGATTTCGTGGAGCTACCAATTAAGCTCAAAAAATCTGAGAGGAAGCCTTGGGTCACTGGCATTAATGAAATCAAGCATAAAGAAAGATCTGAAAAGCAAGAGAGGATTGCTGTCCGAGAGGCGAAGTTAAGACCTCCCGAAAATGGATTATTGGTGAAAGAATTGATTCCAGTTGCTCATCATGTTTTAGCTGCTCGAACCCGATTAATCTCTTGTGCTTCACGAGTCTGTGATAGCGTCCCAATATTCGTTTGCAGGTGATCGAACATTGTCTCTCAAGTCGTTAGTTGATCACTTCAGAAAGATGAGATCTTTTTGAGGTTATGATCATTTACTTCAATCTCATTTCTTGTACGAATTAGGCTGATTATGATCGATAAACATATAATGCAGTGTTTGTGGAGACGTGCATGTGGGCGATCCGCCACATAGGATCAGAACTTGTGATGTGAGTGGTAGCGCAAAGAATAAAGAGCATACGTGGGAGAGAGGGGGCTTCGATCACGTATTTCCTGTTGTGGAGTCCTTTCACCTGTATGATCGGTTGGGAAGAGCTGTTTCACACAATGAACGGCTACAGGTGGATCGGATTCCTGCCATTGTTGAACTCTGCATTCAGGCCGGTGTGGACATTCCCGAGTATCCAACAAGAAGACACAACTTCCCCGTCTATCGTGTTGCTGGAAAGATGATCGATTTTGAGAAGAGATTCCCCAGAAACGATTTCTCCACAAACGACATAAATCCTTCTGGCTTTTGGCAGAAGAAACGGAGGCTAAATGAAGATCACAAGTCAATGGCTTTGCCATATAACGATCTCAAAGGTATTCGCATTTCTCATATTCTTCGAGCATAACTATGATCATAACTTGCTTGACATCATTGAGCAGGTTCTGCTGAGCAAGGAATGGAGGCGTTGGAAAGGTTACGTTGTGGAGTTTCTCGACTAATGGAGAAGTACTCTGTGCAAACGTGTGCGTATTGTAGTGAGGTTCAAGTGGGGCCCAAAGGGCACAGAGTGAGGCAATGCCAGGCATTCAAGCACCAGATGAGAGACGGGCAGCACGACTGGCAAGAGGCCACCTTTGATGATCTTTTGCCCCCAGTTTATGTGTGGCATGTCCCAAGAACACACAACACGCTTCTCGTAGATGGTCTGAAGAGATACTATGGTAAGTTGCCTGCATTGGTCGAACTGTGTGCTCGAGCTGGAGCTGAAGTCGGAGAAAACTACAGGGGCATGATGAGAGAGGATGTGACGATACCCAGTTTAGATGAAGAGAAGTTAGCTGTTTGAACTTTGAAAAGATGATCTAAAATGTTTCTTGATTTTTCTGGAAATGAATGGTGGATTGCATCAAACGTAGTTCATAAGTGTTGCATGTTATATACCAACTTTTAACGAGGTGATTCATCGTTTTCGTTCTTCACAATAAAGACTAAAAAACGGGTAAGAAATGATGATGATGTTTATATACCCATGAATCTTGCTGCCTGGGACTGCCAGTGTGCCTTTGCCTGCTCAAGCCTCTCTGTTTTTTCTGATTTACGCCTTTCTTCCCAATACTCGGGATAACTGTTGAAACGCATCGCAAAGTTCAATACAAACGAACAACCACACAATGCTGAAACGCATCGCAAAGTTCAATACAAACGAACAACCACACAATGCGTTTGTTGGATTAGATAAGCAAGAAACTAGCTTTACCTTCGTTTTAATAGGATATGTAGTTCTTCCAAATTCACAGCAGATTCATATACTCCTCCCTGGCATCATCAATAAAACAATGAACTTATCGAAACACAGAGAGAGAGAGAGAGAGAGAGAGAGAGAGAGAGAGAGAGAAACCTCTCGGCAAATAGGGCATTTTTTATGAGGATAAGCAGCCTTGAGACCATCGACAATGCTCACAGAACCAGCTTTACAAGCACACATGTAGCAAAAGAAATGACCACATCTAAGAGATACGGGATCAAACAATGTCTCCTGATCAAAGAGAAAACGGAACATAATATCACATAATGATATGGGCAGCTCAAGCCTTTTGAACATAGTATGTAACCTGAATTGGTTATAAGCTCACCAAGCAAATAGAACAGGTCAAGTCAATGTCGAGCTTGACTGAATCAAATAGCTCAAAAGACAGAGACGGTTTTCCCTCGTTGAATTCAAGGGCAAAACCGCCCAACAGTGTAGAACCATTTCCCACACTGGCTTCAGATTCTTGCAAGTTCAACTGAAAAGCCATTAGTTCATAGAGCCACGGTGATTGAAGGATCTCAATTTGCATACTTTGGGCTCTCGATTTGAAAGCTTGACCTTGCTTAGAATAGTGAATCTGTAATCGAAATACAAGCAGATAAACTAAACTCTCTACACACTCAAAAAAAATGGGATTTTGAATATAGCCAAGTGTCTTAGGTACCTCATCGTATTTCTTCAGTATATTGCGCATAGCAATGGCATTAATGCTAGCGTATGTAAGCAGCTGCTTACATTCTTGAATCATGGTAACTTGATTTCCTAGTAATTTGTCTCCGAACCAGATGAAACAGTTGGTGCAGCCCAATGCCAGGTGGCGATCGAGCAGTGTTTGGACCCTTTTGTTGAAGAATTTTATGACTGCCAACATTTCCTTACGAAGCAGAGGCAAAAATATCCCTTCACACTCTACACAACATATCCAAAATCTTTGGATCAAAATACTTAAAAAGACAAATGTGTTAACCAAATATCTTTCATTAGTACAACAAACATCAGAAGCAGGATCTTAGTTCTTACATTCAACATCACAAGTTCTTGATGCGCTCTCTCTCTCTCTCTCTCTCTCTCTCTCTCTCTCTCTCTCTCTCTCTCTCTCATCTTAGTTCTTACATTCAACATCACAAGATCTTGATGCTCAAATATTGCTTATACTCTCTCTCGCTCTCTCTAGTTTAGAAATACTACTGTCTCTCTTTCTAAAAATGAAGCACCATGCATTATTTTCAATAACAAACCCTAATCTCCAAATTCAACACCAGATTTTGTTCCTTATAAAAAAAACCCCCAAAACCAAGATTGAACATCAAGAAAATCAAGTAAAAAAATTACATAAATGTTTAAAAAACAAAATTCAAAGAACCTGAACAGTGGTGTGGGGCAGTGGAGGAAATCCGATCACAATTCTGATCATCATCATCAACAGCCTCATGTAAATGAAGCTGTTTTCTGCAACTTTCTAAGATGTTGTTGAGTTTATTGCTACCAATACGAGGTATCTTCTTCTGCATTAACTCGTCATATTTATTACACAATTTCATCTTCCTAAATCTATCATTCAACACTCTTTCTCTTTCTAATCTCCTATTTCTCTTCTCTTCATCAATTTAACCAACAAAATTATTGAAAAACAGAGGAAAAATAAAATCAACTCTGGAAAATATTGGAAGAGGAGAACTCCTATCCACTTGGATGTTACTTTATAATTGATAATATATTTAAATATACTTTCAAGTCTTTGTATATAGGAGCTAAATGTGGGCAATACTTTATACTCTATTATATTCCCTTCGTCTAAAAAAACATATCATGTTCTATATCACTATTTGCCTACACAATGGTATTTTCTCTTAATTTAATTTCCAATTTTGTTGCTATTATTTGCTAATATACAAGTGATGTGGAGTAATAATCACGTGGAGCTCACGTGCTATATTAAGTGGAAGGTTTAGTTCGTGAATACATCATGTTTTAGGTCTGCATTGCAAATGTGACTCGAGTATTGAACTCATTGACATGAGATATGTTTTCCCTTTTTATGTTTAAAGATTTGAGGTACGATTCTGTGTTGAGGTCTTTGATCCTGTGATCTAATTTTGATATTCAATTAAGATTTTCCGGTTAATGGATTAAGTTGGTTGGATTTATTTTAGGGTTTTGGTGGGCTCCACGCTGTTTTGGTTAGGGTCTTGGTTACCATGTGTCGTTTTCTCCTTTCTTCAATTGCCTTAAACAACATACAAACTTGATTGTCGAATGCTTACGTACGCAAGAAATGTTTCTAATATATTTTTATAGATTTTGGGGTTGTCAATGAGAAATTTGGACCATGTTGTGATTAGTTTTACAGCATTATATCTCATGTTTTAAATTAAATAAATTGTGTATTATATGTAATGAAATATGAGATATTACACCAAATATAACAAATAAGTTTTACATTGTTCACAGTTTTGTGATGAGTCATGAGAAATATACTTTGTTATCATCAGCAAGCAACATCAATAGATATCTTCTATGAATCACAAATATGCTTCATTATTAAAAAAATATTTTAAGTCTGGCTGCTATGTTTGTGATCTGCGTGTCAATAAAAAAAAATTGGACTTAGCCTTTCTGTAATCAGATTCTAATGATCTCTCTGTCCCCTAATAAGAAAGATCAAGATATATCTTCAATGATCACAATATCTGCTTAAATTAATATTGAATTTTATACACAAATTTGTCTCCTATGAATTATGATCGTCGTTGTGATCCTCATATCAATGGAAAATTAAAGCACAAATTTTTAAAACTGTCTAACAGATGTAATTTGGTGAGACAAAACAGTATCATCTATCAACTATACTCATTTTCACAAATTAATATCTATTTCAAACGAATTGGATACTCTATTACATTTGGTGTTGCATCTCATATTTCATAGTATTTAATACAAACTATGTGTTAAATAGTGATGATATTGGATACACATGGCATGTGATGATTATTTTGAAATTAAAATGTAACATGGAGTGTAATAGAAGACCTTATGTGTATTTAAGGGTTATACCTCTTCTTCAATCTCAATCTTATAAGTTATAGGTTATGTGTTTGACCATATCCCAAAATTAGATACGTTAAACAATCTCATAAGAGTTGCTCGAAGTTTGTATGATAAAAAATCTAGAACTACACGAAGTTGTTTATAGAAAGAAGCGTCTTTCCGAGCTAATTTTTTTTCTTTTAAAAATCATGTTATAGGATGTTTAAAAATTTATACATGTTTGAATTTTCTAAATTCTTGAAATAAGGTATTAGGTCTTGCAATATGTTAATATTAACATTCTATAGACTACATCTTTTTTTAAGATGTATTCAAACGTTAATTATAAGAAATCTTTTTTTTTTTTTTAGCAAATTCATAGTATATATTTTTAAATAAGCTTGGTCAAGGACTGGGAAATGTCGTGTAGTGAAATTAGGTCAAGTTGCATCTTTATAAATCAAATTAATATTTAAAAAATCATAGTGGTATCTTTTAGAAAGGAATAGAATACTAATTCAACCAATGTGCGTAGCTTGAAGATTTGTTTCGATGACAACTTAACAGCTAATTAATAATTTAAATCTACTTCAAAGTAAGTGTATGCCAACAACACATTCTATGTATAGAACTGAATCAAATATAACCAATCCAGGGGCGGACCTATAGTCCCCCCCCCCCCCCCCCCCCAAGAAGTGTATATATATATATATATATATATATATATATATATCAAAAATCAAGTTGTACCCTTTAATTAAAGAAATAGTATAGTGGGCTGCTCCAATTTCTAAATTATTAAATATATGATATGAAGTTTAGTGGCCCACTGACCCACATATCTTTAATGAAACAAATAAAAAATTTCCCTCATTCATTCCAATTCCAAACCTTCCTCACTTGATGTACAAAGTGAAAGCAACCAGTGGGTTTTCTTCTCAAATCCTTCTTGATTCTTGAGGTTTTTTTTTTTAATTTTTTTTTATACATAGTTAAATATTTTTATCTTCTATTGTTCTTATTATCTTGATTATCCCTCAAACCCCCAATATAATCATATTCTTGGATTCATATATATTTATGCATTTCATTTGAAATTTAAACTATAAATTAGTGTAGCAATTGCTTTAATAATTCAATGAAAGAGATTATGAGATAAATGATCATGTCAAAACTTAAACATTTCTCATGTGGGTGGGGTTATCCACATCTCAAAATTACTAAACACACCTAAAAAATGAATTGATATACCTTTGATTTTTATAAATTGGGATGTTCTTAGTATATTCATGAGATGTGTATAGTCTCACCATTTCCATATATATTAGGTCATTTAACTACTTTAAAATTCTACTGTTGGCCCCCCCAATATAATCATCCTGGGTCCGCCCCTGTAACCACACAAACTTATATGAAACGGTGTTATTGATAGTTACATTGAGACAAATCCTTATCATTCACACACAAAACTCATTTTCACAAATTCATTTATGAATTGTAATATATGGATTGACCCTAACTAGATTCGTGAGACGGTCTCATACAAGCCCGACTACCCGATCTTAAATCATTAATTCATTAAAAATCTGATCTTTAGTTCATCAAATATATCAAACAGATTCAAACATATTTTCGCATTTGATAGAATTTAAAAGCCCAACCAGAACTCAGACTCGAGCTTAACTTGTGTTTGACTCAATCAAAAGTTTATTCAAGCAATAACCAAACAATTAAGTTCAAAGAAATAGTATCGAGAATTTCACCAAGTAGAGTGTTGTCTATCACTTATCCTGCTACTTCCACCCTTCAAGAAATCAGAATACCAATGTGCTGAAAGCTTTGGATATCTCTTCAACTCTTTGTCATCCAAATCAACATAGTAAAACCCGAAGGCTGAGTTATAGCCATCAAGTAACTCTAGACAATCTAAGAATGTCCATGCGAAGTACCCCTTTATATCTGATCCGTTCCTTTCAATACAGCAATCAAGAAATAAGAGAAATTGAAGATATAAGTTGCCAAATTTGTTCTTAAATTGGAATGAAAAATGAAACAAAGATTTGGGATAATGCACTAGTTGTTCCATGGATAGGTAACATTGTTAGAAGATCAGGTGTGTGTGCTTACCTCATAGCATCAAGAGTGCTTCCGATGTAAGCATGTAAGTATTCCACTCGAGTTGTGTCCATCAGCGTTCCATTACGCTTTGTCTTCTGACCTGACCAAACAATTGTTTTGAGGTCATTAGAGAATGCTATACTAACAAAACATGATGTCTAGAGAGAGAGAGAGAGAGAGAATACCATTTTCATGGATATAAACAGGGGGATTGCCATAAACTTGGTTTATATACTCCAACACTCCATATAGACCTGACGGTGTAATAGGATACTGGTTGAGACCAAACAGAAAAACGATAAATATAGAAGCGTTCTAACACTGAAAGAGAGAAATTAAATCATGCAACTTCATATTTCACCTGATCAGGAGGTGTGTCATCCTCAGCAACTGTATGAGAATGAAGAATAATGAGTACTCTTAGTCAAGTTGCAGAATAAAACTTTCACTCTGAGAATTTAGATAGATAGGCTCCATAGCTCATACTCTCGTGTATAGAAATAAGCTCAGATAATCAATGAAATAAATCAGAAATGAAGTGAGTTTAAAATAATGGAAGTCTTACAAATTAGCTGTACTTCCATATCAGCTATTAGATCCCTGCTATCAGCATCTAGGACACTTGGATTATCCTTTATTAGAACTGTGTAATAGTGGTTCAACCCAATGAAGTCAAACGAACCCTTAATTTGCTTCGACTCGTACTCAGTAAAGGCTGGAATTCTTGCCCCGGCATTCTTTTTAACTATTTCAGGATAGTCTCCAAAAATTAGAGGATTCAAGAACCTGCACCAAGAATAGTAACATCATTATGTGACCACTGAAGCTTATATAAATTGTTGGTAAAAGCTTCATCAGCTTACCATCCAATGTAAAAGTCATTAGCTCTTAGAGTTGCTATAACATCTTCTTTTGCATCGGTGTAAGGAACTGTCCCCATAGCATAGATGTTAAATCCCACATAACCTTTCTGAGTGGCCTGCATTGAAGCTATCAGTCTCATATACATCCACGTCTACTTACTCAATAACTCAACCAAACAACTTCCAATGTTATAGAGACAATTATACCTTGTACTTTTTCTTGTATAATCTTGCAGTGGCTGAATGAGCCAACAAGATATTATGCCCCACGATGTAGGGTTCAATAGAGGAGTTGCCCTCAGGACAAATCTTATACGAACAGCGTCCTGGAGGGATGATTCCTTGATCGTAACCACCCAGTGCAAATATGTTGGCCTCGTTAACACTAGTCCAGTACAAAACCCTGTCCCCAAATTCCCTAAAACACACATCAGCATATGTTGTGAAGTCCTTCCTGCAGCACAAACAATATAAGAGGTATTCTGATTTTCAACTATAATAATAACAGTAAAATTATAAAGACAGAGAAAAACATACACGATTTTTCTGCTAAGCCATCCTCCATACTCATCTTCAAGTACTTGTGGAAGATCTATGTGATGCAAAGTGGCATGTGGTTGGATTCCTGAGCGAAGAGAGAGATTTTAGATGATGAAGATGGAACATTTTGAAGTTGCAAAAGTTTTGTGTAATTAGTTTCTTAATTAAATTATCTTAGAAAAGAAGCAATCACCATTTCGTATAAGTTCATCAATGAGATTATTGTAGTATTGCAACCCCATAGGATTTATGGGTCCTCTTCCATCTGTAACAACAGCAAACATCAAGCAAGGAAAGGAGAAAAATCTGATTTGGGATCACTGCTCATGGTAAAAACGCAAGTAAACATACTGGGAATCAGCCTTGACCATGAAATGGAGAATCTAGAAGCTTCCAATCCCATCTCAGACATGAGCCTTATATCATCCTGCAACAGGAATATGTATGATTCAACACCATTCATAGCACATAAGGTTTAATTTCCACAAATCTTGATGTGAATAAAGAAAATCAAAGGATGTACAATGCCCGTTCGACTTAGAAAAGCAGAAAATGTGGGAAAAGAGAAAAGCACGTATTTCTTCTCCAGAGGTGATTACAAGATCTCAATTGGTCAAATTTAGACAACTATTTAAACCCATGATGGAACTTTCCCATAAAATGAGACACTCTACAGTAAGGAAAACAAAAGCGATGGAAGTGGTTTAACAAATAAGCTTATATTAGAACCATAGCTAAACTAATACCTTGTACTTGTGATATCCATCACATGCAATGTCTCCATTTGCTCCATTTGTACGATCTGAGTTTCATAAAGAAAACAAACAAACTTACTAATTGATAAACTAAGAAGCCAAAATAAATATCTGAAAGAAAAAGTATTAAAAGTAGTGGTGACCAAACACAGATAGAGAAGTAAAGCAGAGACCAGAATGAGTGAAGGTGTCCCAGAAGCTAGGAGTTCTTCCATCCTCAAATGCCGCCCCCTCGTACTTTGTTGATTAAATATAGATGACATAAGATGCATAATAATTGTTTCAGACAAAGTTTGAAATAAGTGTCAATAGTGGAAAAAGAGGAGATGAAGAAAATATGTTGAAGTTGTTCCTTCATAATGTCACCATAATCAACTCCCTGGAATCTTAACCTCCACTTTTTCACTACTTAATGGAGGCAAAACAGGGTGGGCAAATTAATCAAATACCGAGAGTTCAACAACTGCTAAGAACTCGTTCAAACTCGATTATATTTTTGCATTTGATAAGATTTAAAGGTCAACTTGAGCTTAAACTCCTTCAGTAAAACATACATGAGCGCAATTACAATAGTTTTGACTGATTCATGCTTCATCAAAATTTATTCAATCTTAATCCAATTGATCATCAAATAAGTTCAAACACAACATCCGAAATATAAAATTAAATCCTAGCACTTATAATTTACAGCAAAACGAATGAAAAACCAATAAATATCAATCAAATTACTCATTATGAGATTATTAACAACATTTATGTAGAATCTCTTTCAAAATCGATAGAACAAGACAAATTCGTATCAGCGTGGAAAATATTCCTATAATCAAGGTCAAGTTGCGATTAATAAACAGAAAAGGTAGGCGAAACCCACTTGATAGGCGGCGGTTCCAGAACCAAAAACAAAGTCCGCCGGAAAATCAGCTCTGGTGTAGTGCTCCACGGCGGCGACGGAATGCACCACCACCAGAAAAAGGCAAAAAAGAAAATAAAACACAGTATTCATCTATCGCTACAATCCAGCGGATTCTACTCTCTTCTGTAAAAGCATTTGCTTTTATCGATAAATCACTCGCCATCTCAATCACAAACTCAGTAAAATCCAATAGCAAACTGAATCACAAACACGTTTGCAGTGACATGCAAACTGCAAATAATTACTTAAAGAACAAAAACAAGTTATTTTCGTGCTTTGGGTTTGTCTCATCCATTTTTAATCTTTAATATCTTTTTGATTTTTTTGTCTTTTATATTTAATTCATTTTATTATCCATCTATTTGTTACAACATGTAAATATTTTTTTATTTTTTAATGGACATTCATCACCTTGGAGATTTAGTCAAAGTACCAAACTGATTACAAGGTTTTTGAAAATTAAAAAGTTTCTTTTAATTATGAAGAGATCAAACCTTATTGTTTGTAGGATGTATTTATTTTTGTTTCAAAAATTAAAAGATTATAAAGAAGAAATGAGGATGGTGGAACTTGGAAAGCTGGGAGAAAAAAAAAAAAGAAAAAAAAGGTTTTTTTTAATGTTTTAATATAAGGGTGTTTTTAATTTTAATATTTCAATGAATGTTATTTTTGTCCAAAAATATGGGGACACATTGAGAAGTTTTGGGATGCAAATAGTCTCACCAATCTTCTAAACTATTCAAGTTTTACCCATTGAACTTTTTGTTGTTGCCTATTATTAGTATTCTGTATATTACACATCAAATTACGTAAATTGTTGCACTATAACTTTTCAACTATCAAATTTCCCAAAATATCCTTTAAAAATATATTATATTGAAAATAATAAAACTAAAAAAATTTTTAAAAAATTGTGTCAATGTTGATGTTCTAGTTCTCATAGTGAAAGAAAATGGCCACAAATGAGTTTAAACTAGGAAAAAAAAACGAATTTTCATGAAATTGCAATTTCAATAGTGAATTTTAAAATTTATATTAAATAAAATCATCAACTTATATTTTTCATTTCCAATCACCGACGATTTTCCACCTAAAAAATTACATCAATATGGGCTGGCTGTCACATTATTGATTATACAATAATAGGTGAGCAAAATAGCTAATTTGTGACATTTATTCCAAACACAAGCCTTAAATTATTAATAAGAAATTGAGATATCCTCCCCAGGTTGAGTAATAGCATTTGCAGTGGTGGTGGTGTTCTTTCCTTTCAAGAAAGCAGAGTACCAACGTGCAGAAAGTTTCTGGTATCTTGTTAACTCCTTGTCATCCAAATCAACGTAGTAAAGACCAAACGATGTCTCATAAGCATTCAATAACTCTAGACAGTCCAAGAATGTCCACTCTAAGTACCCCTTGATGTTTGATCCATTCCTGCATTGCATTGCATGCTCATTATTCACACACACACACACAGAGTTCTTGTAAGATGATCCCAAGATTCTTACCTCACCGCATCAAGTACAGCACCAATGTAAACCTGCATATAATCCACTCTTGATGTGTCCATCAGTTTTCCATCCCGCGGTGTCATCTGACCTGTCAATGGAATCATGCGAAGGATATATAAGTTCCGTGGGTAGTGAGAGTGAGAGAGAGAGAGAGAATGTGAGAGAGAGAGAGAGAGAGAGAGAGAGAGAGAGAGAGAGAGAACCATTTTCTTGGATGTAAATAGGTGGATTTCCATACATATCTTTAAGATGCTCAAGAACTGCTTTTAGACCCCAAGGCATCAGAGGATACTGAGAAGAATGAAAATGTTAATACATGACTTCAAACTAATTAAACCTAGGAAACAAAATTTCACATTTCACCTGAAAAGGTGGTGCCCCACGGTTGTCATCTACATAGACGAAGAAAAGAAAAGACAAGAGTGAGTTGATGAAGAAAAGAAAGCATTGCACTCTTAAACTAGTCCACTTTGTATCTAGCAAACTACCATGCTCCCTAACCTATCAAAGATTCTTATCTACCAAATGTATGTTCAGTGAAGCATTGTGTTCATACATATTATCTCTACCGCCATGTCAGCAAGGAAGTCCCCTTGCAAGGTGGGATCATCTTTGACGAATACCGTGGTGTAGTGGTTCAGTCCTATAAAGTCAACTGAACCCTTCACTTGCTCCAACTCATGTTTAGTGAAGGCTGGGATTCGCGTTTGGGCACGTTTCTTCACTATCTCAGGATAGTCTCCAACAATTAGGGGATTTATCACCCTGGAATTTGATATCCCACATTATAAATCAATCAACAACCAACTTACTCAAAGTAATTATTACATAGTTTATGAGTAACCTTACTAACCAGTCAACATAAAAAGTGTAGGCTCTTTTTGTTGCTATCACATCTTCTATTGAGTTCGTGTAGGGTACTATCCCGAAAGAATAGACGTTAATACCTATCTTTCCATTTTGAGTGGCCTAAAGAGCATGAATAAAGTCATTGTTAAAGAAATCAGTTTTATTTAGAAGAATTGGTTCTTGATAAATCAGATGATAGTGATACCTTGTATTTTTCCTTGTACAGTTTTGCAACAGCGGAATGTGCAAGCAGCATATTATGCAATACTATGTATGGCTCTGTTGCGGAGTTTCCCTCTGCACACCTAGATCGTTCAGAACAGCGGCCTGGGGAAATGGTTCCTTGATCATAACCTCCAATGGCAGCTATATTGGCCTCATTGATGGTTGTCCAGTGCAGAACCCTGTCACCGAATTCCTTAAAGCATACATTTGCATACTCCACAAAGTCTTCACTGTGGTGGCAAAATAGTTAGTTTCTACACATGGTCTATTTCTTTTTCTTGAAGGTATTGTCATGTAAGGAATTGTAATGTGCATACACAATCTTTCGACTAAGCCATCCTCCATACTCATCCTGAAGTGCTTGTGGCAGATCAATATGGTTTAATGTAACGTGCGGTTGGATTCCTGTAAAATTACAAGTTCTAAGGAGTGTGGTGATCTTGGGAGAAAAATCTTTCCTTCATATGAAATTGTGGAAGTAACATTTAAAGGAAATGCAGTTCTCACCATTGCTCGTAAGTTCATTAATTAGATTATTGTAGAACTGTAACCCCTTTGCATTGATAGGTCCTCTTCCATCTGTTAGAAGCAGAGATCAGAACAGTTCCAATTAGGAAAATAAAATGAGAGAGAGACTTAGAATGAGTCTTGACCATGATATGGATATTCTGACAGCCTCCAAAGCTGTGTCCACCATTAGTTTGACATCTCCCTGAAAAGATAATCATGCATCATTTTATGGACTAGACAACTTCATTCCCCCTTGTAATCGCATATTAATTTGTATTGTCTGGAATATTCAGATCACTCTTGAATCTTGATATTTAGTTTGTAAAGGATATGATAAAAGAGCATAACACCTGCCAATAACATATCATACCTCCCACAAAAATGTAAAGGAAAAGGAACCACAAGTAGAAAGAAAATCATGGGCTTGTCAGACACAACAATGGTAATATTTAACCAAATAAAGCTAAGCTAGCAAAACCTTTTAGTTCACATGTAAAAAACTACACCCCACCAATATTCAACTTCATTTTTGCACTTCAAGCAGAAGAAAAGATTGTTATAGACACAGCTTTCGAATTCTTTACAAACCTTATACTTGTGGTATCCATCGCATGAAACATCGCCAGTGGCTCCCCCTGCGCCCCCTGAAACATCAGAGGGTATAAATATATTTATAGAAAGAATACATGGGCTTTGTTGTATACAATCAAATACTAAATTGTCTCGGAAAATGCAAACCCAATATCCAACAGTATGAGACCATCGAGTTTAGCATACGAAACAGATAGAGTAAAACAGAGGAAACTAAAGATAGAGAACACAAACCAGAATGTGCAAAGGTGTCCCAAATGCTAGGAGTCCTTCCATCTTCAAACGCTGCTCCCTCGTACTTATCACATGCATCCCATATTATCCATCAGTTTATGTTCAAACATTCAATCTCGAAAACATAGAACAGAGACAAACAAACAAAAACTAAAATAAGGGGAAAAAAATGAAAAATATGAACTACAAGCAGTCATCATCTGTTAGATATTTAACGTTCCAATAACTTTCAGATACTGCATAATTCTACATCTTACTGTTTGACGCATTTAATCAAACACCTTGTAAGCAACTAAACATAATTCCTCAATCAATTAAGAAGAAGAATAAGAGTAGAAACCAACTTGAGGAGCGGCAAGTCCAGAACCAAAGACGAAGCCCGCCGGAAAATCAGCTCTGGTGTAATGCTCCACGCTGGAAATCGCAGTGGCGATATTCATCAGCAGAAGAAATTGAGATACGATGGTGGAGCTAAGCTGCGCCATTATCAATGAGCTCTGATATTCTCAATCAGAGATTGGTTTAGGAAATTTCCGCACCAAAACAAAATATGAGAAATGATGGGAGATAGGATGCTTGTGGTGGTGATGAGTTCGACATAAGATAGTTTTTGTCGTATACTCCATTAAAGCTGCCTAACCAGCGCTGTGACTGTGAAGCCATGAAAGTTACTGTATACATCGTTCCATGATTTATTTATGGCAAGTCTATATATGGAAAGTATTGGCTGAGAACGTCTCACTCATGTTAGGTAATATCAGTGACAATATATAATATTTTCACAGTGTGTTACTAATATTTTCTTCCTAGCGTGTGGGTGTCTCGTATAACATATAACTAGTATAAGTCTCGTGCGATGTACATACATATAAATTTCATTATTTATATATTTTAATATAAAAATATTGAACGAAAATTAATAATTTTTTTTGGAGAATTTCAGTCTGATTTGTTACTTCTATGACTCACGACCATAAAATCTAAATATTTCGAGTTTGATGTGAAAATTTTAATTTAAAAAAAAAAAATTAAGTTCTCATGATATTTCAATCTCATTTGGTATACCCATGTCCGTGTAATGTATGGACAAATAAATTTGAAGTGTTGGTAATTTTTGATATAAAAATGTTCATGAAAAATAATATAATTCTTTAAAGTGTTTTCAATTTAATCTACTACCCATATAATTTACGAATTTAAATATTTTTTATTTTCATCATACGTTGTCGTCACTATTGGCCTGAAACAAACTTATGCAAATTTATGTTCAATAATTTATTTATAATGAGTATGAAATGGTGATATTATTGAGCATTATAACCAAGTCTTGATAATATTTCAACCTCATTTGGTATTCGTATGATGTAGTGAATAAATTTCATGTGTTAGTAATTTTTTGATATAAAAATGATGATCATGGAAAATCATATAGTTTTTCAAAGTTATTTCAATTTAATCTACTACCCATGTAATTCATCTAAATATTTATTATTTTCATCATATGTTGTTTAACTATTTTAGTACTTGTTTTTGTCACAATTGGCCTAGAAAATACTTGTGCAAATATATGGCCAACAACTTATTCATAATGAGATTAAAATATTGATATTATTGTATATTACCCCAAAATAAAATTTTTAAATTTAACATACCATTAAAAAATTTGTATAATTATTTTTTTCAAATATCTTAAAATCAAAATTATCTATTAGAAAAATCATATTGGATGGTAAACATTTCAAAATTTGATAAATTTAAAACCATGAAATTATATTACAACATAAACTAAATGTATTTTATCATTGTTCTGTGAACTTCATGCTACCATGATTGTGAAATTTCAAAATTTTATTTACTTTTTAATCAAGAATGAAATATTATTTATTCTTACAATAAAAAAAAATGATAAATTCGCTAATTTTTTCGTGGATATATAAAATGATTTAGATTAAGGTACAAATATTTATTTACAACTTTTCATGACATGATATTATTACCATATATACACAAATCATACTAACTTTATAACATATCAAATACGATCATATTTTTTTCCTCAATTTTCATATATATACAAAATGATTTTCATACCATGAATATACATAAATTATGAAAAAACTAAATATTTACAATTTATAAATTTATAAAATAATAGATATTTGTATTTCTACTTTAAAAAGTAGAAATGAGGTTAGTTGGTTTTTATATAGATGACAATGAAATTTCATAATAAAAAATTCAAAGTATTTAAAATATATATGTAAAAATTCTTCATCTACGTATTATCACTCTTATAAATAGCATCGACTATCTATTCTTCATGATTAATAATGAAGATATATTTATATAATTTAGCATTATGAAATAGAACATATTTGTTATTATTTTTTATAATTATAAGTATAAATGATATTTTTTTTAATCATTTTTTATACTTAATTTGTAGTTTTTAATAGAAAGTATATGAATTCATAAATTTTAGACTTCCTAAATGTTATTGTGTGCAACAATATATCATATGTATATTTTTTATTATATTCAAGATATATTACAAATCTTTATGATTTTTAATAAGAATTAATATAGTATAATAAAATAAAATTATAAAAACACTATGTTATATTATTAACATTGTTACATAGAAGATATATAAAAATTGGAGTATTGTATACTTCATATTTGTCAAATAAAATTGTTTGATGTTTATAATAATTTTACAATACATATTTCGAATATAGTAAATAAAAATAGTTAATTTACGTTATTTTATATATGTTGGTTGACTTGATTAATAACTCATTTCTTGGTCTTCGACCAAGAAATCCTATCATTATGTTATTTTAATTTATTCAACAAACATATAATAATCTTTGATTATATCAACAATTAAATAAGTTATTAGATGAGATCATATTAACATTCATATACCATATATAGATAATAATTTCCAAAATTTTGTCAATATTATAAATGATATTATTACCATATATATATATATATATAAATCATGTTTAATACAATAAAATTAATAATTTATAAATTATGAAATAATATGTATTTCTATTTTTGAGAGGTGGAAATGGGCGGGAAAATTTTAGCATTTCTATTTTGAGGGGTAATTGTTATTATATATATATATATATATATATATATTTTTTTTTTTTTTTTTTTTTTTTTTTGTGTATATAAGAAAATATTTTGTTATACATATTTAATATATATAAAAATATTACTAAATAACTTAAAAAATATTACATAACTTTTTATGTCCGATTCGACCTACTCGTGAGATGGATTTACACGAAACTCTCTTTATATATTAGTCATTCACCAAAATGTCATATTCACGAAACAAATACAATAATATCATACAATCCATTGAATATTGATCATGTTAATCCTTTTAAATTAGAAAACCCATTTCATATTGTTAATTTTGTATAAATTTGATTATATTATAACCGAGCTAATTTAAATCTGAAGTTCAAATATGGAATTAATACTAATGGAGAAAGAAACATAGAGAATCAAAAGCTGGATAGATTGAAGCTTCAAGTATACAAAGGCCAATCAGTCCACGCTCCAGAGACATGCCCATTCTCACAAACGTAGGCCCGAACTACGGGCTCTCCATCATCGTGGAACCCGAAATATCGCCTCAAACAGAACGAAGAATGCAAATCCCATGTCTGATTCGAAGAGCAAAACGCACAGTTTATGTCGATCCTGCTCCTACTCCCATCGTTAATCGTTCTCCAAACCCTAGATTGCTTGAAGTTCTTGAAGATCCCTCTGAACAGCATGTAGTTCCTCTTCTCCTCGACATGAACACAACCGGGCCAATCACATATGTAGAGACAATCCCCCTTGAATCTGCTCGCGAGCAGCTTGTTGCCTTGCTCGCGGCTCAAATTCCAGATTCCTGATGCTAAATGCGATCTGTGTGACCTGCAGATCTCCCTCTTTTTGCAAGCGGTGAGATCGGGCTGCTCCTCTGCCCCTAATTCAATCTCCATGGCTTCGGGCTGGAGTTCGGGCCGAACTTCGGGATCTCTCGAAACCGCTTCGGAATCGGTGTATAACGTATCGAATAGCAAATCATCGTACAACGACCATACGCAATCAGGCACAGGAGCAGCGGATTCGTGATCGCGATTACTCGAAGAAGGAACTTCCTTCTCGGGCTCATCGGGCTGGAGTAATCTGTTGTCCTGGTAAATCTCATCGGGCCCGAGCTCGCGTTCGAGCCCGAAATCGGAGTTTTCGAGGAGGACGCCGGAGTGGAGCAGGCCGGGGCAGCAGACGGCGAGCTTGAAGAGTGAAGCCCAGGCACCGGACGCAGCGGCGGCTGCGGAGTGGAGGTCGGAGACGACGGCGGGGATCGATTGCAGGCATTTCGTTCTGCAACAGACGGTCCGGATTAAAGAGGAGAATTTAGTCGAGACGCAGGCGATCCGAGCCCAATTCCGGGGATCTTCATCGAGCTTATAGAGTATATTGAGGGTTACATCATCTGATAGCTTCGAAAAAACGCTTTCAGACATTTCTATAACAGATCGAATTGCTGAAATTCTCTGAAAAAAATTCGCAGTTCTGAATCAGGAATTGAAGAATTTCTCTGTTAATGAAATGAGGGGGGAGAGAGAGAGAGAGAGAGAGGGGGGGGGGAGGGTTGGCGGCGACTGTATGAGAATGGAGATGGGAGTTTTTATATTTGTGCTATGGGGGTGTTTTGCAATATCAGTATAATTCGGGGGGTGAATTGCAAAATTGCGTTTTGTGGATGTATTTGAGTTGGATAGCTATCCATAAGAATCAAGCGACGAAAGGAATTCTCACGCACACAAGGGTCAAAACATTGTATGATTATGATTCTTACACAACACAAATAAATAAATAATAAAGAAGATTGTCTTTACGTAGATAAATATAAAGTACATAATCTAAGTAGTTGACCGTACACTCTTTTGAATAATTATTATGCAACTCATATCATGTGATCAAATAATATGATTTATTGGTTGGGTCAAGCACCTCAATTTTAAATGAAATGTGAATTTTTATTCACTAGTTGTAATGTTGATGAGGGGATTTCATCTCACGAAATTATAATATCCATAAAATTTGAATCGGGACCTCGAAAGTGTCTACAATGTAGACTCACATGTCCAAAAAGAACCTACACCACATATTGAGAAACACACATCAGCATCAACAGATCATAGTAATGTTGAGAAGCAAATGGCCACAAATCCCATGTGCCAGCCCTCATGGCAGTCCCAACAAGATAAGAACTTTATATCTTACGACCACAAATTCATCTTACCATTGCCCAATAATGGAAATTACATCTCCCACCGAGAGAATGAATTTTAAAACTACGCCCATAGAAATTCTTTTTTTAGTATATACATATTCTCATATGATGATCTTAAGAAGGTTTTGAAAGGTTCCTAAAGTCATTTTAATATGTAAAGAAAAAAATATTACATTCAATAAGTATATAATGCGACCTTTGGACACAAAATGATGCATTACAAACATTTCAACACTACTTCAGATGCGTTCTGGCCCAAAAATAAAAAATAAAAATAAATAAGCGTCCGATGGACAGTCTGAAAAACGGACATATGAACAAAGTCTGAAAAACGGACATAATTCAGATAGAGAGGGGAAATTTCCTCTAATAAATAACATGGTTAAGAAAAGGAGATTATGAGGGGGAATAGTGAGACATAACCAGTAGTTAAAAGTCGAAGAAAGCGCATAGTATAGAATATGGACTGAGTATGCAACATAAGACGTTTAATCTACATCTTCCAGAAACATAAATTTAAGTATGAAATTATCTCAAAACAGTACAACACAAATTGGAAATGCCAGCACATCATTCATTGTCTAGCAAAACGCGACACCATCGGAGCACATCAAATGAGCCAGTTCACCTGTTAGAAGAAACGAGCAAGGGAGATCGACATCAACAACGTAGAACTTATTGGCTATTTTATATATGGAGAGATGTATGGGGGGGAGGAACCAACCTGGAAAGGCTCCTGCTTCGACTCTTGCTTGGGCTGCGACTCTTGATTGGGCTACGAATCTTGATGGGGCTCCGACTCTTGCTATGGTTCTTGCTCCGGCTCCGGCTTCTGCTTCTGCTTAAACTGCGTCTTTTGGGGCTCATTCTTTTCGGACTAGTACTCGCACGTTTCTGGCGCTGAAATTTGTCAAAACAAAAGGAAGAGGCAAATATAAAGCATACTGGGGGGGCAAGGGGGCAGTAGGGCATCAAATTATCTACATTTTCGAAGTATGCAAAATCTGTATTTGACTAGAAAGATGAAAAAGAACCAAGAATCAAACGATGAAAGTAAGACTATACTTACAGATGGTTTCGGGGATCTGGATCTTGAAGGAGATCTGCAAAAGTTCCACAAACAACCCAGTTTAATATCCACTCGTCCCTCTTAACAACTCTGATCCAAGAGCCTTGTTGCCACTTCCACGTCAGAGTGACCGTGACCAAAATGGACAAGGGGAACGCTAACATTTAGAATACACAAGAGGCGAAAAGGAAAAATATGAATTCCACCCAAGCAAGCAACCAAATCAAAGAAGAAACAGAACCTTGGTACAAAGCTGGAATATGTGAGAGATTTGAAAGACCAATAAGCAAAGATACCAAAAGAATCAATAAAATCTCGGATAATATGCTTTGTAAGCTTAGCAGCATTGGAGATAGTTAAAACGTTTCCACAGCAAAAAGGTGTTCTCTTATTCAAATGCCAATTAGTTCACTGTCCAGCTTCACCATAGTAATCCATCTTCATGTTTCCCAATCTAGCACCCATTTGAGATTTGCGATGCTCATTAGAACTGAGACATCGAGAAGGATTCTAAAGTTACCATCCATAAAACATCATACCTCCACAACCAAAAGAGTTGTAGCCACAACTGAATCAATATCCACTCAACAAGATCCTAATATGCAATCCCCAGATAGCGCATATATTCCGTATCTAACAACAACAAAGAAGGTAATTCACCAAAAAAAAAAACAGAGAGAAAAGAGATGATTCTTTGACACTCGTTACTTATTCTTAACATCACACTGAAAGCATAATGGAAGAGTGAAAGGGCAGGGTTGAAAGAGGGAAGGAGGAAGAGAGCAGACATTTTGCTCCAGCAAGGGCCACATTGAGCTGACAAGTCATGTGTTGCCCAGTTAAACAGTTCGTAAGAATATTTCACTGGCATCTACTTATTGTAGATTGTGCATTTCTCTAACTGGCATTTGTCATATTCATGAACATCAGTCATGATAGATATATGGTTATGTACATTATAATAAAACATGCATAACAGATAAAACTAGTTCAGGTCCTCCTTTGTAATTGGGCATTGTAACTTTGCCTACCCACAGACGATGGAAATGTAAACAAAAGATCAGTCTCTTCTGCAAACCACAAAAAAAGAACAAAATACTTTACCTTGATAAGGAGCGTGCCTTTGACCCAGAACGAGACTTAGAAGATACAGATCTCGAACGTGATCGTGAGCGGCGTGATGATTTGCCTTTAGGTGACTTGCTGCAATTAAATTGATAATTGAAAATGGTCTCAGAACTCAACGCCACTAAATAATTAAGAAAACATGAATCATCTGATAACAACATTCAACCTTCTGCTCCTGCTTCGACTGTCGCTCGGACTTTTGCTCCTGCTTCGGCCATTACTCCTTCCTTTTGAGTAAGAAGGGCTATGGCTACGGCTGCGGCTGCGGCTTCTAGAGCGGCTGGAATCATATTCCTTCACCTAATACAGTAAATAGATATTGTTACAAAAGGAAAAAGAAATTGTAATCTGGAAGGGATTAAATAAGAAAAAACAAAGCCCATGGCAAATACTTGAACATTAAGTCATACATGTACTCTAGACCGGGAGAAAGCATTACGAAACTCAGAACTGTTGAGCTTCTTGATCTACAAGAGAAAGAAAATAAATTATTATACAATCTGCAAGTCCAAATGGATGATCCAATTTACTCCAGCCAAAAAAAGAAAGTTCCAAAGTACATATAAAAATTCACGTACAGCAAACTTCATGTCATCAAAATTTGTGTAGTCCACTATCCCCGTCTTTCCTGCAGGAAGAAAGTTGGAAGCACTTTTATAACCTTATGCCACAAATAAGCAACTTATATTCCAACTTTGAGACTCAAGCAGAGACAACCAACATTATGTAGCATGCAAAATGCTTCAAGGCATTAAGGCGACCCAGTGAGATGCACAAACACAAGACGATGCACACAGGCATAAAATGGGTGATTAATAATATGAAAGGCAGGGGTAGAGATTACCATACGTTGATTGATAGTTGAAAAGGAACGATACATAGCAGCTACTTGAAAAGAAGATGATAAACAGATTCCAAACAATTTTCTCACAACTCAAATGTTTCGTTTACAAATAAGTCAACAGGTGACAAAGAGCCAAAAAATACTCAAACTTAAAATCACAGGATGGCTGGTCCTTTGATGTGACTATGATGAATACTCAAACTGCTTCATCATCAAATGGCACATGGAAAGGAGGCAAACACAGCTCCCAAGCGTCCATTCAAAAATAGGCATGGAAAGGAGGGGTGGCCATTGAGAACATGGATGAAGAAAGTTAAGAAATACATTTTAGATCTTGGCATAAATGAAAGTATGTGAAGAAAATCGCATAACTTGGAAAACAAAATCTTTGTAGCCAACACAAATAGCAGGAATGATCTCTGATTATGATGAAATTAATATTAAAAATTCCAATAACCCAAACCAAAATATAGTTCAAATACAGGAAAGGAAGGTACATGATGCAAGCAAAGCATGAGAAGATAAAGAACAGCTTGAGAGTAAACTGAAAATTGCTGTTTAGCATGCTGAAAGTTATCTAAACTAAGTTTAGCTAGCATAAATGTGTCGGAATTTGAGTAGATACACACTATTTTTGCTGGCTTAAATTGAAATAGAGTGTCAAAACTCAAATTGAATATTGCATATTCAAAAAATTAGAAAAGGTGTATTCAATAATTTTGGGTGAGTAATGAAGTAGCCAAAATACTTTGCTACTCAACAAATCAGATACCCAACCTACATTCACCCCTATAGCACTAAGATCAAGAAATTATACAAAAAATTCCAAAAGAAATAAGCTGGAAAACATATGAATACATAATAGATAATATTATGAACTAAAATGCATGTTAATTGGCCCATCCTAGTAGAAATATAAAAAAAGACATAAAACATACCACTTCCCTCATGGAAAACTTGTGAGAAGCAAACATCCCCAGCTCGACGCATATGATCCTAGATAGAAAGCATAAAACTAATAAGACTGACAACCAGTGCAAGGTGGTGTTATACAACAGGAGATCAACAATAAACACCAAGAACAACTATACTTACTTTGAGATCTTGCCATGAAGCAGACTGAGGCAAGCCAGTGACTAGAACTGAAAAATGAAACCAAATGAGACAAAAATGTAAGGATCTTCAATATTAGATCCTTAGGGAACATTCACATATGAAATAATGTATTCACCTCTGTATTCTGAGCGCCTGGAAACTCCACCACGGGGACCCCGACTACCGCCACCACCACCACTATGACGATCTATTGATGAAGAGTTGCCACGTCCACCATGCGCTAGCTCAACCTGTGTATTCAATATCACGAGTATATTTTTTACTCATTCATTGGATAAAAGCAAAAAGGTAAATACTACAATAGACAACCCACCCGTAGGCGATGCCCATCAAAATCATAGCCATCACGCCCTCGAATAGCATCTTCAGCATCACGAGCCTCTTCAAACTGTCATCAAGCATTGGGATCAAAAGCTCCAGGAAATGAAGACAGTCTAAAGTAACTCAAAACTTACCTCCACAAAAGCATAGCCAGGAGGCCTTGGTGGAATTTTCAAATCAATATGCACAACTGGCCCATACTGAAGTAAGAAACAGAATTCAATAATGTCAAGAAAATGGATAATAAAGGACACTAGTCTGGAAACAATAAAAGATAGACATTGTTGCATCATCCAAACACTTTTATACTGCAACTTCAGAGCAGCTATATTAAAACCATCCCTACTTTTAACCTCTACTAACACACTGCACATATAATAACTAAACGGGTTCATAGAGAGCTGCATCAACAAGTTACAAAAGCTCACATGCATAATCAGAATGGCACTATGTTAAATGTGGATACTGGATTCTACAGAGGAATCTGAGGGGAAAAAAGATAATTTGGTGTGATAGGAAGCACAAGATGTCCTTATGCATAAGTATTAGAGGCATTAATTAAGTCATCCACACAGCTCTTGGTTCTTGGCATTGCTATGTTGAGTTTGGGTTGGGGTTGGGATCTTCATAGTAGTTCATTCAGGTGAACCTTTTTCTCTGTTACACCCTAGGGCTTGGTCTGCTATTGAAGAATTTGGAAAAGGAGTTTTACAAAAATAATTTGAAAGAATGCTTCATCATAAAAACTAAACCACAAATATAGAAAATAATGCTTATTGAAACTTATTTGGAGTAATATCATCATGAAACAAAGCATAAATCAGTATACTGTCCTATACAACATGACAAAAAATAAAAAGAACACAAATAAAAACATTGTCATGTAATTACTCGCCCAGCAACTTTCAAACCAACTCAATACAGAGGCAGCACAGAATGCAGGTTCACACTTACAATGGTCATCAAAGCAGCATTTCATGTAAATCCAAATTCACCAAATTTACCAAAAATTACACCACAGAAACACAATGATGCAATACAAATTGCGACAAGAACTCACAATAATTCCAATTGAGAAAGCAGATAAAAAATGAAACCCAGTTGAAATTAATATGAATAACCTTGTAGAACAAATCTTCCACTTCGCGCTCACGAACATCACCAGGAAGGTTACCAACATAGAGTGTTCTGCTAGAGCGACTCATCCTTGCTATAAAAATCAACAGAGTCTAAAAGGTTAAAATAATTTGAATTCCGAAGAAAATACTCAAAATTTACAAAACTAATTACACAAGTATAATTAATTAGACAAATTCAGCTCACTGATCATCACAACCAAACCACTTCACTAAAAAAAACGAAAATCTTGGATTCAACTTAGAATTCATGAATGCAAAATCCCTTTAGGCATCACAACAAACATTGAAAACCGAAAAACCATTTCCAATAATAATTGATTGAATAATTTATCCGCATGAAATACAATAATAATCTAAGAGATGCAGAAATTTGAGATTTACCGAGAAAGAACAGAGGATAGAGAGTGGTGCGAAGTAGAGAAGCTGAATGAAGAGGAGTTGAACAATATTAGGGTTTTAACGGGGCTAAGAGCGAGAGGGGCAATATGGGAAAAGTATAATATAAGGGGCGAAATCATATGCGGACAGATGCAGGGGCGCAGGGCTCTAGTGGTTCTGCTCTTTGTACAAGGAAAACAATCAAATGTTGGGTTCGGACAAAGTATGCGAATATTCCCTTTCAAAAAATAATAATAATAATAAACTATTTAAATATTTATATTTTTAAAATATATTAAATAAGTGGTTTTATTGTGAATAAAATTTAAAGTATTTGAATATTTATATTTTTAAAATACATATTTAATAGTTTATTATGAATATGTGATTCTGTTTTATCGGTCAATAATTATGTAAAATATCAAATCATTTTTTGTTTGTCAAATTAATAGGTTGAAATTAGATATAAATAAGTATATTGTGAATGAAAGTACATATCAAAATAATGTTTTATTTTGAAACAAAATTGTGTTCAAGTGAGATCAGGTACTCTTTCAATAAGAATTGAAAAACGCAGTAGTAAAATGAAAATTAGGTATAAAAAAAAAAGTATGTTCAACCATATCATGAATTTAATTTTATAAAACAAATTGAACCAAATAATCAAACATATGAGTTTGTCAATGAAACATCGTCTTACAAATTTATATTTATATGCTCGTAATGTATTTTATACATTTCAATACATAGAGAACTTGGTTTTAAGATGATCAAAAGTTCTTAGGAAAAATGAAAAACTAAATGTGTTGTAAATAATTGGAGAAATAAGATCAATAGGATGCTATATAGAGTCTCAAAAATGCTTGGATCACTCCATTCCCTCTTATTTTTGCAAGAAAGTATCCCTGTCATTATCAAGTTGACATTCTTGATAGCAAAAAACTCGAATAGCTAAACAGAACACAACAAATATAAGAGCTGCCCTCCACCATTATAGGCACTTAACTCGGAAAGATCGAAGGCATGAATACACGATTGATCTGCTCGATAAAATTGAGATTTTATAAAACAAGCAAGTTTCACAAAGTGAAAAAACATAATCATGTCTCATTGTTTTTGAACCAAAACTCTCATTTTGAAGATGCAAATTCCTTCTTGTATTTAACATCCCACAACACTTGAATACAACTGGTTTATTTTTTATTTTCAACGAAGTTGGAAGAAATTCAACGACTCCCCATCCCTCTTTCACTCTGTCGAAACAAAGAGATATAATAACAGTTGTCAATGATGACCACCATCTCCACCTCCCTTGCCCTTCTCTGCAGCTGCTCTCAGCTGACGTTGCTCCTCCTTGTAGACTCGGTTCCTCCGTTGGAACTGCAATAACACTAGTATCAGAATAATGACTTGCTAGACCACATGAAATCACATAAATCTGACTCCTTAAAAAGAAAATATATTATTAAGGCCGAAAAAATGTTGGCCAGGAAAGTGCACAGAGTTCAGTTATTATACTGTGCAGCTTTGCATGTTGAGTTGACTCTTATGTTGTGTAGCAAATTTATTTCATATTCTTAAACATCTAAAAGCTTTTCTGGCCAAACCAACCTATTTCTAGAGCAAGGCTAGTTTAAGAGATGCAAGAGAGGTCATATTTGACACGACCAATTTTATTTTTCATTCCAGACATCATTCAAAAATCAACTGCTAAGTGGTATTTCAAACATACATTTGCTTTTCAGGTATCATCTAATGAGGCTCGTAAACCATTCTTTCAGCAACATCCATTGCAGTTTCATGTGATCTATTCCAGCTAAATGAGTTACTTCCTGTGTCATAGTGTGCTTGGTAGTGATCAATTAGCATACTAGCTGACAAGAAGGATTTGTCAATATAAGAAATCAGCAATTTCATTACATAAAATTACTACCATAACAGCTCAATTACTGCTACCATAGAGCACAAAGGCCAATACACAAGAGAAGAAAGTGAGGCATCAATGCAAGGGGAGCAATGTCTTAACCCAGAGCCTTGAAGTTCTTGAATCTAGTTTCAACTTTCAATCAATAAATCATTCTTTTCAGATCCTCACGCTTAGCAATGATTGTCAAGCATCGTTGTGGAAAGAAAGTAACTGAATAGCGACATAGACTAAGCACCCTCCATGTAACTTAAAGTTCATAGACAATAATCTTCAATTGCAATCGAACTGTAGGCCTCCAGCTCTTAGCGGCATAACACTTACATTAATGTTTGTTCAGATCATGTAAATGGTAAGTATACTGATGTAGTCACTTAGAAAACTGTGAGCTAATATCATCCTAAAAAATTTCCATATCTGGACATGTTTATTAGGCCCACCTTGTAAGCTTCGATAAAGGCCTCCTAAGGCTCTAATGATTCTATCTCAAGTATTAGAACTACCATTCAAAACATAATCTTGAAGACTTGTGAAATTGGTTGGACATGATAAAAGATTCGGATTCAGAAGAAATAAGAAATGCTCAAAAAATGTAAACTCTGTTTGCACTTAAACGAATCCCAGAGAAGTTACGTTGATAACTCTCACACATTTTCTTATTATACACCTTGACTATTTCAAATGGTGATTTGTCTCTAAAATCTCTCACTCCATGGCTTAACCAAAGAATCATCAACAGGTATATTTTCAGAACTGAGAATGCAAAAAATGTACATAAATCTTACATCTGTATCTCTTAAAGTGAACAAATATATATAAATGCAGGTAGAAACAAAACAACCACATCACTCTAACAACAAATCTTCCAATCAATGCATTCACAAACTATATTTTGCACTCCTAGAAAGCAAAACCAAGAAAATTCCTCCTGTTAGTACCCTTAAGCCAATCAGACTAGCAAATTGTGCATTTAAAATATCACTCTCGCTAATGTACCACATCATCACGTTTTCAATTGGATCAATTTCAGATCACATTATTTATTCATTAACTGAAGAAAACATCTACAGAAGCCCCTGACAATCCTCACATTCTACCACAATTTTCAACTCAACCAACAACAAATCCCCCGGTAATACAACTAAGATTGCAGTATATATACCTGTTTCCCCATATATGAATCGAAAACGTAAATTGAACTTCAGAAGGGGGGAAAAGTAGATAAAACGGATATACCTCTTTAGAGTGGTGGAGACACTCAAAATAATCTTCACGGAGAAGCACGCAGTCCTTAGGCTCCTTGCAGCGGGACATACATTCGCTGAAGTCCATCCAGAAATCGTAACATCGGCCCTTGTTCCCCGTGATTCCCCATCCCGACGCCATTTCACCTGAATTTCGAGCTTTCTCTCTCTAGGGTTGTTCAGTTGGACCTTGTTAATTTGGGTGTGGAGGATGATTCTAAGATATGAGACTTTCCAGGGGTCAAACTGGAAATATGGAAAGTTAAATATGGCAGGAGTAAGTCCACTTATAAATAAATGAATGAATAAATCGAGCCAATAAGATTATTATTCTGATTCATGCTTCTTTGAATGTAATTTGTAATCGAGCTTTAAGTATTTTTAAAATTTTCTTTATACTTATCGAGCCCAAATTCAAATTGTTTTTAAATATATATAATTACGTCAAGCTTGTTTCATATTTTCATCCGACTAAATTTAAATGAAATGATCTCAAAACAAGTATTGAATAGCATGATTTGTTTTTCAATCACATGATGTTGTAGCATAAGAAAAAAAAAAAAAAAAAAAAACAATTAGCCTACCGCACATAATAAGCTTAATTATAAAAGAGAGTTATATTTTCACATTATTTAACAGATTTTGGTCCAATCTTGAAAATAAAAAATCGAATTTCTTTCACTAAAAATATCAAGCAAGAATTTGTTATGCTTGTATCACACGTGGTATGCCAAAAAGTGCAAGAAAAAATGAAAATCTTCACTTTCAACAAATTCTTGCCAACATCTTAATTGGAATTGAAATCCATGCATTAACAAAATCAAGGGTAAAGATGCTCACTATACTATTCGAGATGCAATAATTGAAATTTCAATGAGTCTCTTCCTGTCATGGACTAACAAGACATTTCACCAACACTAACAGGTACAAGAACTACATCAAATGTGATATGGAAAATAAATCCATCAAGTCCCACTAGGATTACACCATCAAAAACAGTGAGCAGGTTCAGGATTGGAATATAGATATTTAGAACATGGTCATCCACCAAACAATACATCATGATCTATGCCAAGATTTCTCCGAGCTTCCATGCACAAATCTAACTTCACGTTATTGCAAAGTTCGCGAGAAAATCTGCTCTCGAAGCTTGCATCTATGATATTCTAGCATTTGCAAACTAATTTTATCTTATCAATGGCAACATTACTCATGCAACGGTTTCCAAGTCTTGTTTTGAGACACTTTCTTCTGTTCTTTTCATGTTTGCAATGTACTTCCAGCAGCGCTTATGGACCCCACTTATTTTCTTCGGTGCATCTGCAGCTGGCACACCTGCAACAAGTCAAATTCTCTTTAATCCTTTTTTGCTCGTGTAGGAAAATAATATTCTGCATGAATTAAAAACAACAAAATGATTGGCAATTACTGCTGGTTAACATCACACCTCTTTTGATGTTTCATCCTATCTAAGAATTCTCACCAAGAACAATCACATAAACAACATCAAGATCGAGGCATCTTCTCTTCAGACTACTTTCAGCAACAGAGTGAATATCTCAATATTGATTTTCAAATGTCAAACTGGATAAAATGGGAATTCTGTTGGACACATCAGTTAGTTTACTGGATACCAGCAAGATTAACAGCTTTCATAAGGCCAATTCGAGCCCGTCCCAGGTCTATACAATCACACCTCTACATTCTTCAGTTATTGATGCTTTGTGACAAAAAACCTACTGGCTAACATCTTAACAGAAAAATAGAGAGGCACATGATTTTGTTTGGATAGGCGATGACCTTGCAACACAGACTAATATGCTTCACGCAGTTCAAAGCAACTGATTAAAGATTAATCACTTTAGTCAAGATGAACATCATTCAGATATCAGAACAACAGTCAATTCAGATATCAGAATAACATCTTTCTTCTTATCTTTAAATGACAAATCTCAACTGTTCAATCGCCTGATAAAAATACTTAAACAGAATCAACCTAGAGTGAACCGATTGAGTATCAAATAATTATAACATATTGACAAAACATGCACTCACATGCTTTTGATTAATTGAAGACCTGAAGGCTGCAGAAGGTCAACACATTCACTCACAACAAACTTGGTGGACAGTGAACCTCTGTTTTACTGACATTTTGTTGACTCTTATCTTTTTCCTTCTTTTTTTTTTTAGTTTAATGAGAAAACATAAATTTAATTAATCAAAAATCATGGGAAGTACATAGGGATGAGAACTTCTTGAATAGTAAATTATACAAGCCACGAGTCTATATGAATATCCAATACAAAGAATAATTTGAAATCCTTATGGATTGAAATGCACCAAGCAACCTTAACCTGACCCTATCCCAAACCTAATCTAAGCACTCCTCAACATCTTCAACTGAAACTACAGTGCTAAGCAACAACAAATTCTCTAATATAGTTCTGCTTATGCAAGGCGACAATCTAATCAAAATGGTCTGAATGCTTCGAAGTTCGAATATCCATGCAAATAAGGTGATGCATGGGTCACATTTCGCCTCTCGAGTTTATAATAATCAAAAATCAAAATATTTCTAAGGTTGTCATGGTTCTTTAATACTAAGCATATATGCTAGACATATAGCTTTCCTGATGAAGAATTCTAATGATAAATAAGTTTCTCTTGGTATTAGACGATAAAAGAGAGACATGAATTTTGGTTTTCATTCCCCAGTAAAATTGATTCTAACATCATTGAACCTTCAAAAAATCAGAACATATGTTTCCTTATACTTACCAAAGAATAAAGAAAACCGTATATGTTCAATAGCACGGCAATTCAAATTTGAAACCTATGTTTCAGTTGACATCAGAATGATGGAAACACAATCCATTGCCATTTAGCATAAACTATTAACAGATATGAATTAATCAGAAAAAGGGAATTGAACCAACAAAGAATAATATCTCGTAATCTAAAGTAATATAGAGCATAAAATATGTTATTCTGATTACCATTTTTATGAACAATCCCCCAAGCTTTTCCATGTCTTCCATCCTGCAAAAACTCAGTAAAAAAACTCAATAATGATAATCACAAAACAGTAAACACCTCAACTACATACGATTTCTAAAAAATATAATCAAATTTGTAACAGATCAAAGCAGACTAAACGACATTACTTTGTAGAGATTGATCTTAGTGATCTCATAAGAAACCCCGGTCCAGTGAGTTTTGGCCATGTGATAGCCAATTCCCCAGTTAGGCAGAAACTGTGCCACCTCGATCAGGTTCTTCTTCTTCTTCCGCTTTGGCTTCTTATCTCCGCCGCCGCCCTCCGTCGCGGAGGTGGTGGTCGGTGTGGTGGTGCTAAGGTTGCGTAGGAAGCTGAATGAGATTCTGAAGAGAACAGAAGCTTTGCCAATTGAGGATGATGGTGCCGTTTTCGCAATCAGAGCAGTCGCCATTTCCGGTAGCACTCAGCTCAGATGCCGCCGGCGGCGTGTTTCTTCTTGGGGTTTATGGTTTTACTAGCCCTATGTATCAATTTGTTACGTTTTTATTTCAAGGAGGGACTAAAGACACACATACCTTCTAAGCCCACCCAAATTTAATAAATTTTTAATTAAAAAAATTAAAATATTAAAAAGTATCTATTTTACCTTTTTTTTTAATCCTATTCTTTTTCTTTTATTTTTTATTTTTTTGCAATTTTTTTTTCATCTTTTTAAATTTTTTGGTGGTGTTTTTTTAATTTTTTTGGAGGAATTGAATGCAAAATTGATAATTGACATATCACGAATTAGTCAAATATATGAAAATCGAATGAAAATTGAACGAAAAAAGCAAAAATTCAATCATGGTGGCCGAACGCTTTCCTGCGTGTTTGGCCAACCAGGGCCGAACAAGGATGGTCGGGTTTGATGGATTTTTTTTGCGTTTTTTCTTTTTTTTTATGTTAATTCTTTTAATTTTTTGAAGAATGTAATGCCAATAATGACGAAATTCCACGGATTTGTTAAATGTGTGAAAATCGTAGGAACAAAAAGTAAAAAAATGATCGAATCCGAGCAGTTTCATTCGTCCCTAATTGGCCAAACACATAGAAAAGTGTTCGCCCACATTGGCCGAACATGTAGAAGCACGTTCGGCCACCTTGACCAAACATGGAGAAGTACGTTCGGCCATAATAGCCAAACGGAACTAGTAGAGCAAAATCTAAGGGTAAAATTGATACTCGTATTATTTATTTTTAAAAAAAAATTAATTGATAAGTGTATGAATTGGAGTGGGCTTAGAAAATTGTGGGGTGTCTTTAATCCCTCCCTTTCTTTTATTCTCTGTTTGGGGGAAAAATAAAAATATTCAAACCATCTTCACATTTGTATCATCTAAATAAATCTTTTTTCCATGATTAATTATTTTAACTATCAATGCCCAACAATAGAGTGTTACTTAAAATGTGACGAAAATATTAAGTGGCTAAGCAAGATGTGAGAGGATTTAAAATAATCATATAGTTCAATAACTGACATCATTTTCTAAAATTGTTTGATCTCAATTATTGTCTATAGATTAAATAAAGAGTTCCATAAAATTATATAAAACATATATATGAAATATAAAATGTCATCAAAATACATTAAGAAAAATGACATATAATCTACAAAATGATGAAATTACAATCCGATCATCTATGTATGCCAATATCTTTAAAAACATAATGACAAATTATTTAATTATATTTTAATGTTTTCATCTTTCTTTATAAAAAAAATCATAAATACTTAAATCATATATATATACATCGGCGGATATAGGGGGCAGCTGCCCCCCAAATTTTTTTGCAAAAAAGACTTATTATATTGTATATTATATATTTTTTTATATCTCAAAATATTAGCTATGATACTCGCCCCCAATATTTTCTTATTTTCTTACCTATGATACTCGCCCCCCCAATATTTTGATCCTGGATCCGCCACTGTATATATATACACACACGTGACATACAACCTCATCCCCACCCTATTTTCGTGGGTGTAAATTTCGGGGATTTTCCAACTTTTTTGGTATGGATTCTTAAAAATAAAAAAAACAAAAAAAAAAACGAGATTCCTCAACCCATTGTCAAGCCACATTTACCAATATTAATCTTGTGATCCATATACCATATTAAAAATTGTTATGTTTGACCAATATCCACTGAACATAAGGTTGTTGAACTATCATTAATCGAACACTCATGACATTGTTAGTGTTACAACATCAAACAATATCATAATTCAATTCATTTGTTTCGCATAAAAAGGATAAAAATCTAATATCTTACGAAGAGACATTGGCAAACATTACATATTTCATCCCATCGAGTCTTTCATAGGGTCGAGTATAATTCGGTAAAAATCAAAAGACCAAATTGAGATTAATATTTTAGCTCAATTTTTTCAAATTTCCGTTCAGTTTGGTTTGTATTCTTTGAAAATTTGATTGCAAAAATTCAATTTGATTTTTGTAGTTATAACATCAAATTTGAACCGAATTAACTTACATTATTATGATTTTTGTAGGTATTTTAATTATGACCTTGATTCGTGGGATGATTATTAATTTTTTATGATTTGAATTATATTGATTTTATTGTTATTTTGATAGGTCCAAATTATCGATTTTTTTTTTGTTCAACTAGTTGATTTTTTATTGGCCCAAATACACAATTTTGGCTGATTCAGTTGTGTGATTTTGGACTAGTTCGGTTTCAATTTTAACTTGATTTTCAAAATCATTGAAATTATGATTTTCGGTTCAATTCAATAAGCAAACCGATGAAGCTCACCTTAATCGGTTGTAGTCCATTGTAGATGTTTTCAATTAATTATAAATATTTGTAATTCGAATTTATTGAATTCAAGGGAAGAAATTGAGATGAGAATAATTGAGGTGGATGAAAAAAATGTGTTTTTCTTTTTAATATGTATATTATATATAGGTGAATCCTTTTTTTTTTTTTTTTTTTTATCCATTAGAAATATTTCTACAAGTTATACGTTTGTTTCAACTTTATGGAAAATAGCTATGTATAAATGTGTTAGATATTTTGACTCAATTGGTGAAATAATATTTTTCCTTAAAAAATATGTATTTTTAATGATACATAGAAAATATTTTGTTGCAAATGATAAGATGATGAGTAATTATCCATACATAAAACTATAATGGTAGATATTAATATCAATTTAAAAAAAAGTAATCTAATGTTATATTATAAACAAAAAATTGATGACAATTGTTCAAGAATCTAGATTGATTTGCTTTATTAAAAAACATCATTCAATTAGGAAATAAATAACCCCACCCTTATAAAATATATTTTAAATTATGAATCTATACTATATAATAAAACAAGAAAGTTGATAAAAATTACAAGATTGTCGCTTCCTCGCTTAAAAGTGTCATGTCAATAAAATAAAAAAACAAATCTTACTTGATAAGTTATTCTTTAATAAGAATAAAAAAAGATCACTCCTACTCTAGAAGCTATTCTATAATCTATATAAAGTTAAAAGATGAAGAGAGATGCATTAAGTTCTCAAATCTATGTAAAACTAAAAAATGGCGAAAAATATAGTGATTTCTCAAAAAAAAAAAAAAAAAAGATATACAAAGAATGAAGAAAAAAACAAGAAAAAACCATAAATATAATTATTTCTCAAATCTATATAAAACTAAAAAAAAAAAAAAGAATACAAGATTTGCTAAACATTCAAGAGTAACACTTCTGTGCAACTAGTGCACAGAGTTGTACAGAAGACCTTTATGTTATAAATGTAGTACCTTTATATACAAAAATTTGTACCTTTTAAAATGAACATGCATAAAGGTGTTACATTTATAACATAAATGTACTACATTTATAACATAAAGGTGCGGATTGCACGGTGCACCAGTTGCACAGAAGTTTTTGTCGACATTCAAAGATACAAAAATTCTTCAATATCTTATTGTCTAAAGAAAAAAGAACAATATAAAATCGTAAATATAATGATTTATCAAATGTATATAAAACTAAAAAAATAAAAGAATACAAGATTTGCTAAACATTCAAAGGTAAAAAAAGTTATTCAGATCTTATTGTCGCATATCTTCATCTAAGGAGATCCCATCAAATTGTCTTTGTACACTATACAAATTGAACAAATAATTTTGTGAGAGAGAAATGAATAAATAATACAAGAAAACTATATGTGATGATTAAAGCATGAGAGTGAAATATATAAATTATAAAAAATATAAAAAATATAAAAAATATAAAAAAAGATTAATTATTATGATTGAAGAAAATATTATTATATATAATATTTTTTAATTTGACGAAAATATAAATCAATAAATAAAATAAAAATGTTTAAAAATAAAATTAACAAGTAAAATTATTAAAGTTATATAATAATTCAGGTGTAATATGAAAAATCATTTATATTTAATACATATTTTAAATTTAAATAATAAAAGATGTTATAAATAACATATTAATTTATATAACTTTATTATATCATTATAAATTGTAAGTATTAACACAATAAATAAAACCGCACATTGCATGAGTGTACTTTAATTAAAAAGACAGCGAGTTATCCAAAAATAAATATTTCTTCCATCTTAAGTCTCATGCGACGTTAAGCGCGTCGATTCCGTACAAGCACCTTGGCGGAAAAGGACTGGTTAACAGTGAAAGCGGAAACCCCATAGACAAGGAAACAAAAAGACTTTCCGTTTACTCACACACTCCAGTACTCCACACTTGAATGCTCAAGGGTTTTTGTTGCTTCCAGAATTTTGATCGCTGAAATTACACAAAGCAATGGCGTCTTCACCGACGGATTCTTCACCGGCGGCGTCTTCTGGCTCGTCCGCCGACGTGTCTCCCTCGAATTTCTCCGCACTTCCGGTGGTGGCGTTGAGGAATAAAATTGTCGAGAAGATTTTGGAGAATCAAGTGACTCTCATAGTCGGCGAAACCGGTTGCGGTAATTAGTTTATCGCCGTTTTTGTTAACTGCAATTGATTTGTTATGCGTTTGCATGTGAAACGGTTCGATGATTCATCACGACTGATATCTTCTGCTTTTCTTTTGTGGTTAAGGATTTTATAATGGCTGTCCTTGAAATTTTAGTTCAGGAGTATTGTTTCACATTTATTCTTTTACTCGGCACGGTTCAGTAGAGAACTCAGTTCGTTTAATTCTAAGAACCTTTGAAAGCAGAAGTACTTTTGCTAATTAAAGTAAAATATCGTTGGAGAAAACTGTGAAAATTCATATGCAAGTTTTAACATCTTATCGGCATTTTGGCATTCCAATTTTTGTTTATTGGGTTTTAGGTCTGTATTATGTTAATTTTACAGTTGATTAATTGATTTGGTCAGAAATTTTACCTTGGTGAACTTTTTAAGTGGAGAAGAATGAGTGGAGTCCATGTTCTTCAACACTACTTCTGTGCCACATGATCGCATGCACTGTGCAGATTGATTAATGTGTCAAGGGTGTATTGCTTTGTTACCGTATAAATAGAGCATGATTGGAGTTAACCTGATTCTTGTACTTCAGGATCTCCTCCCAGCAAACATATCTGGGCAATTTTTTTTATAATACTTGTGGAAATTATTTCTATTAGATCTGGTTGCACATTTTTGTTTAAAGAGACATATTACTTATTCATACAAGGTTTACATTTTTAAGGTGGTTGTTTGGTTTGGGGGGGGGGGTATGTTTCAGATTTCATTATGTTCAAATTTCCCAACTGGTTATGCCATCATGGTTGATGATGACTTGATGTTTCTTATTTATTTATTTTTTGTATTGATTTTTTCTTTGGGTACTTTAAAGCAATTACTCATGTTCACTGGATCTTTTTAAAGGAAAGAGTTCACAAATCCCACAGTTCCTTCTGGAAGCAAATATGGAGCCCATACTTTGTACTCAGCCAAGGAGATTTGCTGTTGTAGCTGTTGCTAGAATGGTAGCAAAGGCTCGTAATTGTGAAGTGGGTGGGGAGGTTGGGTACCACATTGGTCACTCAAGGAAATACTCTTCTAGGTAGGCTTATTATTAATGTCTCCGCACACATCTTTTACCCCTCTTAAACCTGCTCAGACGATTCATACATTTTGGTGGCATATGTGAGCCAACTTCCCTCTATTGTTGCAAATAAGGCATTTACTGCACGTGAACTCTGAAGAATTCTTGAGGAAGTTCTGCTGATTCCATGACCTACACAGTGTTTCTGCTATTGCATTACATTAGCACAAAAGAGTCAAAGCCTGTAACATTGTAATTGGTGATTTGTGCATTCATTCGTTTAGAATGTTAGAACTTAAAATCAAGTTATTGCAGGAGCTCATCTAAATTCCTTGCAAACATAATGGATATGACAGCTTCAGTAAGTGGAGATGAAAATATTGCTAGATATTGTCTTGTTGGGTTTGCTGGGCCATACACACACATATCTACATACATGGCCTATAAAAATTTTGTTTGAACTTGGCCTATAGATTACTAGTAATATCAATCATCTCTATCTAGTGTTGGTGTGTTGTTGCATGTATAGCTTTATTTATTCCTCATTATCTGTGTAATTTCCACAGGCACTGGTTATTATTAACTGAATTCGAGTCATTGCTTGTTATCTCTGGTTATTGATCGTTAACCAGGTGATTCACTCAGACCCTATTATTTAAGTCACTGACAAAATTTATAATATTTGTCAGTTCCAGGCTTGTTTTCAAAACGGCTGGTGTTTTGTTGGATGAAATGCGAGAGAAGGGATTGAAAGCACTCAGATACAAAGTTATAGTTCTTGATGAAGTGCATGAAAGATCTGTGGAGTCAGATCTTGTTCTCGTTTGCATAAAGCAGTTCTTACTTAGAAATAGTAGCTTAAGGTTGGCAAATTCTTTGACTTAATCCTTGCACTTTTTATATGTCTCTACACAGCACAGTTTGCAGCATGCAGCTCAATAGTGAATTATGGTATGAATGGTTTCACTGCCAGAAGAGAGTCTTAACACATATTTGATATTCTAGGGTGGTTTTGATGTCTGCTACTGCGGATATTTCAAGATATCGTGAATACTTCAAGGATCTTGGTAGGGGTGAAAGAGTAGAAATGCTGGCGATCCCCAGCACTGGGAAGAATGCCTTATTTCAGAGTAAAGTGTTGTACCTTGAACAGGTATTACATTCTACCAGAGCTTCTCTTGAGATCTATCATTGTCTTGGGGTCATTCTAAATGAAACTTGTAAGCAACATCTTAAAAAATCATTTCAATGTTTCTTCTCCATCCTACAAGTTTAGTAACTATGTAATGCTTCAGATATTCTTGCTTTTTTACGTGTTTCAACTCCAAAATTATGTGATCTGTTCCATTAATGCATGTTTTTGGTAATGGCCTTCTTGATGGTTGCAAAAGGATGCTCCAGTAAGAGATATGGAAATAAGTGCTTCAATACTCATATGCTGTAATGTCAAACCAGTCATGTTCTTATATTCTAAAGTAAAATATGTGAAGTGAAGACCTAGGAGAAAAATAGAATTTTAAGATTTTCTCCAATGTTGTAAAAATTCGGTCTAGGTGGTCTGCCTGGGCACCCCTTGAATGAAGCAAAAATACCATCTTCAGCGTGAAAAATCGGTTTACCTCAAAGGCTGTAATAAATTAGAGCTGAGAACCTAGGCCTCTGTGCAGTGTAGCTCATGCCATTTTATTTATTTATTCATTGATTTTTCCTTTTACCTCTGAGCAAGACGACACCTTCTTGCCAATCTGTCTACGATATCTGTCTAATATTTTGAAAAATACAATAAGAATTAAATTTAGTTATAAAAATTAAATAAATAAGTGTAATAAACTTTACAATTTGATGTATAATAAGATGTAATATTAGTCCAAGATTATGTTACTGTCTTCAAGAAACCCTTTAAGTGAGATGAATCCCTTGTTTTTCTTCAACCTATAAATTATAGATAAAAAATATAAATAAAAACAAATAAAATGGGGGGGGGGGGGGCAAGGGTCTGTTTGGAGCCTAGCCTGAGTCCCTGACTGGGCACCTGGTGAATTCTGCAACATTTGTTTTTCCATAATTTCCTTGGACTTGTTATCTCATGAATAGGAATAAAATTTTATGGATGGAAAGATGCAGTGGCCAGAGTGGTCATGTATGCGGTGTTCTGTTAATTGGTTTTTGTGTTTTCTCTGTGAGATGATTGGATGTCTTCTTCACTTTGTAGCAGGTTAATTGAGCTATATGTTATAAACTTGCACCAATTTCCTTTATATCCTCAATTTTCTTGGATGTTGTGGATTCTCACTTTACCTTGAGGATGTGGGCTGTGTTTTTTACATTTGATTGCACAATACTTGATCATTTGCCTTGAAATGAAACATGTGGCCTTTTATTGACCAGAATTTGATAGTGTGCATTTTATGTGAACTACCTAATTATTGGATACTTTATGAATTCACAATATTTGATTTCTTATTGTCAGTTTTTCCCAACTTGCTTTCATCAGAAAATCTGAAAATGTCTATTTAGCAAGAAAATCTATGGTTGTGCCAAAATATCCAAATAACTCTCTTTGTATGTGACCGAGAACATGGGTTTATGGTTTCACTCAAATGCTCTTCCATCTACAACATATAGTCACTCTTTTAAAATCTAACAAGGACATTACCAAACTGAATTAAGGCAAAGATTTTAAACTGTTTAAGTCGCATTGTCGGAAGTATACTGCAGGACTGCAGTGAGTAGCCTTGGAGTTTGTAATGATCTCTCACTACAATGAGAAGTCCTATGATATTTCAAAGAGTGAAATTTGTGAAACATGTGCTTCAATCGGAGTAAATTTGGACAAATTAGAATCATAAACTTTTTCTCTTGCTGTTTGTGTGTAATCAGATGTGTTTTCTGAAGTTAGTCATTGTTTTCTCTCTCACATAGGTAAGTAAACTTCTTGGGATGGAGTGTGAGAACCTTTCCTTGCAATTTTGCTCTGGACCAAGTCCAAAGATGGCCGAAGCAGATTTTAAGCCTGAAGTGCACAAACTTATACATGATTTGGTGATGCACATTCACAAAAGTGAACCAGATATTGAGAAGAGCATTTTGGTTTTCCTTCCAACATACTATGCATTGGAGCGGCAGTGGTCCCTCTTGAAGCCTTTTGGTGAACTTTTCAGAGTTCACATTTTGCATCGCAGTATTGACACTGACCAAGCTCTCAGAGCGATGAGAATCTGGAAGTCCCATCGTAAGGTAACATCTGTTCTAGGTTTAGTTTTTATTCATGCTTCCGCCTTCCTTGCTTATGGTGGATGATGCTAAACAGATTGGGAAGATGAAAAGCCTAGAAGACACTGTATTGTCCTCTACTGTGCTTATTCATCTCACTATATTTTAAATTTGAGCTGAAATATCATTGTCAATGCAGGTAATTTTAGCCACAAATATTGCAGAGTCTTCTGTCACAATTCCCAAAGTAGGATATGTCATAGATTCCTGTCGTTCTTTGCAAGTTTTCTGGGACAATAATAGGAAAACAGATGCAGCAGAGCTTGTTTGGGTTTCAAAGTCTCAGGTATAGTGAGCTATGATAGTTCATATCATTTTGTCTGGTGATATTGTTTATTCTTACTTATATGTATCACAGGCTGAACAACGTAAGGGAAGAACTGGCCGGACCTGTGATGGTCTGGTGTATCGGCTGGTAACCGGATCATTCTATGGTCAATTGGATGATTATGAGTCTCCAGCAATACTAAAGTTATCATTACGACAGCAAGTACTTCTCATTTGCTGTGCCGAATCTAAAGCTATTAATGAACCAAAAGGTGGTTTGCTATCCTTACCTCCTACCCTGAATTCTTTATCTTAGAGGTGGAAACTGAAATTGACCTTGTGCTAGACAGCCTAGACCTTTTCTTGGTCCTTTCTGATAGCTTCTGACCCATTGGATATCTATTGACTACCAATGACTTGCCAGATAGTCAAAGCGTGAAATAACAGGGTAATTAGACTTGGATTGAATAATTAAAAAGTTTACTATCTGCAGTTATAAACATTTACCTTTTCTAGAATACACCTGACCACGTGATAAGTCAAAATTTTAATTTGATTACTGTGCAAGATAAAGAAACTCCTTTCTTTTCAAACATGTTTTCTTAGAATTCATGTTTATCACTTTTCCTCAAAATACAATAGCAAGGGGGTGCTTGGTAGTGTGGTCTATGCGGAAGGTACAGGAAAGGAATGAAAGGTGGATGCTTGGCATAGAGGAAGGAAAGGAATGAAACCCATTCCTCACTACCATCACACTCATTCTCATTCCCCTTAAGGTTTCCAAGCACCTCCTAAGTTCATTATCCATTCAGAATCTATCTAAATAATCCCCTTGTATTATGTCATTCATTAAGTACCCCTACACTACATAATTGTTGAAGGGATTTTGTTTTCACCTACCTGAAAAAAGACTTCTGAAAATCTACTCTTCAACAATATTGGTTAAATGAAATAAGGAGTTGTATGCTATTGCTTTCTTAGTCTGTGTTTGCCGAGCAATACTGTAAAAGTAATTCATAATTGTTTATAGCAGCCTATGGATTGCACAGAGTTGTTTTCATTTTAAATTCCATCAATGTTACTCAACGAAGTCTGTTTTCTTGTCATCTTCCTCACCCATAATATATGGTATTTACAACATAGATCCATATTGGTAGCTGCATTATTTCTGCCAAGTAAAAAATGGAACCAGAAAATTCTTTTCTTCTTGGTTGTATCATATCACATGATATCTACATTTGTAGCGGTTTGCCATCAATTTTCCTTATAAATGCTTGTGGAATGTGTTGAATGTATCTATTGTGAACTCGATGCGTGCACTTTGATCAACTGGACATATGCTTGTTTGTTGATTATCTCTGTCATGCCTACCAAAGAAGAAGATAGTAGGTATTCATTTCCATCCCTTCTACTTTAGCATTGTTACAGAAGGCTATGGATCCTCCAGAACCTGAGGTTGTTGAGGATGCACTAGATTTGCTGGTTCACATCCGTGCATTGGAGAAGGCATCTAATAGGGGACGTCATGAGCCTACCTTTTACGGACACTTGTTGGCCAGTTTTTCTCTATCATTTGATTCTTCTCTCCTCATTCTCAAGTTCGCTAACATTGGAATGCTACGTGAAGGCATTCTGTTTGGTATACTGATGGATTTACAGCCTCTACCCATTTTGCGTCCTTTTGGTCAGGACGATATGGTATTATCTTGTTTCAATTTTAAGTTGTAATTTATTCCTAACATGTCTAGATTTACTAATAGGGACATATGATTGCTCCAGTTCATAAACTACGCTGATAGTTACTATAGTGGAAATAGTAAGAATACCGGGCTAGGTAAGAAGGAGACGTTATATATGGCCAACTTCTGCTCATTTCAATTTTGGCAACGTGCTTTTGTGGTAAGTTGTTCTCATTTGTGTGCTTTATTGGATCATGATGCCTTTAATTAGTTTCTGTAGCCAGTTAATTATGCCTTTGTATAGGACAAGTGCCAGCTTGAACGGCTCAAAAACATCAAGCTTGGTGTGGATGTTGATAAGACAAAGGTTGAGGAAGAATGGTGCTCATTTCACAACCTACTCCCATCTGCCTTTCAACTAGTTACTGAAACATGTATGATTTCTTGCAGCTCTGATACATCTGAGTTTTCTTTTTCATTAACCTGAACATGTTGTTTGCAGATGATGATATCCTAAATCTGCTGCATAGGGCTCGTCCCAAGTTTTTGGTTGTATTCAATAGCATGCCAATTCATTACGATCCATATGAGTTCCAGCATACTTGTCATCTCACTTACATGGAGAAGAATGAATTAGATGCTTTAGCCATGGAGGATAAAAACCCTGAGGATGTGAATGGATCAATGAAATGTGTTTCTGAGCCCTTTGTTCGACCCTATGACTTTCGTGCTGATGACGTGGCAAGAAAGTTCGCATCGATAGTCAAAGAGGTAAAACACTTTAGTTTCCAAGTGTAGCTTCTTGTGCCATGAAGGTGACCGCTCATTTAAATTTTCCTGTAAAAATAGATGAGAATCCAGCTTACAGGGGATGTATCAAGAGAACAGAATACTTTCACTTATGATAGTAGAGAATATACTGCTGGAGGTGCAGCACTGTGTAGATATTTTGTCAATGGTCTGTGCAACAGGGGTAGCCAATGCCCGTTTTCTCATTCACTTCTAGCAAAAAAGCCTGTTTGCAAATTCTTTTTCTCATTGCAGGTATCTTCTCCACTTTTACTGCATTTTACCTTAAGTTTGAATCCTATACTACTCAAGTAATAGACCAACTTATATTCCAACATACCATGGGGAGTCAGGGACTGGTCACTAGTCATTAGTATTTTTATTTACTGTAACTGTAGCCTGCAAATTACTAGCCGACAGCTGATTCGCTCTTTGATTCATCGTTGCTGAAAATTACTAATGAAACCATTTAATATCATATGGATCTATTTAATACGATTATCTTGATGCTTATGAGCTTATCTAAACATTTTAAGATAGATTCTTATTCTATGAGAAAAGAAATGTGATGGAGTTTGTTTTTCATGGCTTTTCTGTTTCCTTTCACTTCAATCAGCAAATTTCTAGATCTAAAAATGCATACCAATTTGCAATGCCGGAGTCACTGTATCTTATTAGGTGGTAATCAGTTTTTATGTTCGTCACATAGCCATGGTACATTTTCATCTACACAAGTCAATGTTTTTATAATGATCCTCATTAGATAACTTTTTTGTATTGCTTCTTTATTTCTTCAGAATTTTTTTTTTCCTGGACCCATTAAAACCCCATTGCCCCTCTGTTATAAAATTTGATGTTTGTATTTGCAGGGATGCCGAAATGGAGATTCATGTTTCTTTTCTCATGATTCTGATTTATTAGCTATATCAGCCCGTGAATCAAGTTTGTGTGTGCCGGAAGATGAAGTTGTTGATGCAGAGGCTCTTTTGCAATTCTTCCCGGATCCTTCAGATGGATGCGTGCTATTATTGGATGATAGAGATCTTCATTTTTCTTCACATTTCGTTCATCAATTTGAGCCTTCCTCTATAATATCCACAACTTCTCAGACAAATTCCTTCCCTATTGAGCCTTCGTTGATGGGGATACAAATTCTTTGGCAAATGAGCGACCTATATCAAACCATCTTGTCCAAGGAAGGGGACAATCTGGTTCCGTGGGATGTAGTCAAATGTTTACTATGGTTTCCCAGATTTGATGATGTACATGGGAAAGAATATCAAAAGAGGCAGGTTCGACCTTTTTTCAGTTATCTAGCTATCCGGATATTGGCAGATGCTCTGCATGAAGTACAAGTAATTGTTACCATGAACAACTTACAGTTTTCGAGCTTACAGGTAATAGGAAAAAAAAACTCAGCAAATCCAAAATTTCCTTGAGATTAGCATTTAAATACTGTTCAACTTTTCTACTTTGGAATTAGAATACCCCTTGGAACATCTGTAAACCAAGATATTGTCCAAGGATGAAGTTTCAACTGTGGGTGATACTTCTGATTCCTTCAACTGGGTTCAGATGATTTTTTATTGCTTTATTCTTATTATTGTTCTGAACTGAAAGTCCCAATATTTTTCCCTGCTTTCTTTCTTTTCATGATAGATCTTTGTTTTTACTGTTTTCAATGCTGTATCAGGTGGAAAATGTTGCTAGGGAAAGCTTTTTCTTTCTTAGAGGATCAGTTTCATTTGATGAATCAAGCTTCGGGAAGTTGTTTGATGAGACGAGTACCAGAAAGTCAATGCTGGTATCGAAGCCTGTTTCATATGTTTTCAATCTTTGCCCTCCATCCGAGTTTCAGTTTGGTGATTACAAGACACTACTCTACCAGAATTTACATGGTATTCATTAACGTGCTAGCAAGCTGCAAATCGGTCTTCTTAGGATCAAGTTCGTTTTGGAGATCTCAGCGGTACGTGAAGCATGTGTATATAGTAATGCATTTCATTGCGCACATCGTATCACAGTACAAATTAGTGGCCTTGGAGTTTGTTTTCTTGGCTTTGCATCTTTGTCTATCATACTCTGATTGTTTTCTACTTTATGGATCAAATATATGTTGTTTCTTTCTCAACAAGCTTTTGAATTGAAGTGAAAAGTATTAATTTTCTTGTATAGATCATATTGCATCTGTGCAGGTGGCCATTGAAGGCTGTTATCTAAGATAGTGGATATACATGCATGCATGCTTGTTTAGGCAACTGGAGTAATAGAAGCCGGGGTGCAAAAAGCAAAACATGCATCGATACATTTTTCAACTGCTTCTTTCACAACTTCAATTGCATCTAGTCACCCAAAAAAAATGCGTAATTAGAATAATCGAATCTCATGTCTCTGACAAAAAAGTAAAATAAAAATAATAATTACCAGAATTTTGGAGAGTGGTTATGGGACCGCACACAGAGGACAGACACCCCAACTTGCAGAATTCATCTTGAGTCAAATTTGCATCAAAATGAAATCTTTTGCAGCAAGTAAACTAAATAATTAGAACAAATGAGTTTATTTATTTTACCAGTTTTTATGAGAATATATATATATATGTCGCCTATAGTATAGACGACTTGCAATAGTTTTGTAATAAATGCATTCACACCCATTCACACACTCAATTGACATAAAAGTACACTATACATTAAATAAAATTACAACTTCTGCACACACTATACATAAAAGTTGTACACATACAAATGAGACTTGGTATATGAAATAAAATTACAAAAGGACACACATGCACATACAGTAACATGAAATGAAATTAAAAAGGGACACACATGCATACAGTAACATTGACTCAAAAACTATTGCAAGTATAGGCGACATATATATATATATATATATATATATTAAAAAATTAAATCAGTCGCCTATGGTATATGCGACATTTATATATATATATATATATTAAAAAATTGCCATTAGTCGCCTATGGTATAGGCGACTCCAATTGTCGCCTATACCAAAGGCGACTTCGCTTATTATTATAAACCATTCGAAAACCACCGTAGATCATTAACGATTTTTTTTCCACAATATTTGGTTAAAAAAGCAATGAACATTTATTTCTCAACCTCAACTATTATATTCTTGCATGATTGGTTATGTATTTCGTACAGTACCCCCAACCCTTCTCAAATTTTGAATTGTATATTTCATGTGATATTGTATTTCGCAATTCAACATTATAATTTTCTTTACATAATATTCTAACCTAATCATTTTTTATGTATTTTTAAGTGGACATGGAATACCTTGCAATTGCTGACATTGATCCATTCAAGGAGACATGTGCAATAAGAATTCGAGTTATCAGATCACGGTTTGCACCTCAAAGAAATTATCCACCGGAAAATAGTCTCATGTAGATGGTTTTGATGGATGATAAGGTATTTTAAGAACACATAATCTTATTACATAAAATTGGTATATATATATTCTTCAATGATGAGTTTTTTTTTATATTTTTGAAAATCTTATAATATGCTTACAATTCAAATTTATTTAATTCTAAATTTTTTTTCTCTCATGATTCATTTTCAGTTTACAAGGATCCAGACTACTATTGCACGTAGTCAAATTAGTAGATGCAAAAACATGCTAAAAGAGGGAGTAATTTGTTCGTTAAAAAACTTTCAAATAGGTCAAAATCAGGGAACTGTTTGGGCTACAAAACATGCATTTCGATTGAGCATGTATAAATTTACTACAATCAAACTTTGTCCTAAAGTCCCAATCCCTATGTATGGCTTTGAATTTACTGCATTCGAAGAAATTATCTCATGTCCTGATTTAGAAACTCTAAAAATATATATAAATTAAAACTTTAAAAATATATTTATATATATAAGTAAGACAAAAATTACCACGTGTCAAATCATACAATGCTTGGACATTAATTTCTATTATTAAGTGTTTTTGTTTTGTTTTTGTTTTAGATAATCTATCATTATACATGTAAGTTTGTTTCTTTATTACAAATATATAGTATTGAAAGAATATACTTTTAATTTTTTTTTGAGCAAATACTTTCAATAATTAGAATCATGATTGTTAATAACCACAATATTATCTAAAAAATATCATGTATAAATAAATGCTACTATTTATATTTTAAAATCTAATTTAAGTTTATAATACAATCTTAAATTTTGCACATTAAGTTCTTTTAATAAGTGTTTTTTTTTTCTTTTTAGATAATCTATCATTAAACATTTAAATTTTTTTCTTTATTACAAATATATAATATTGAATTTTTTTTTAATAATTAGAATCATGATTTTTAATAACCGTAATATTATCTGTAAAATATCATGTATAAATTAAAACTTTAAAAATATCATGTATAAATAAATGCTACTATTTATACATTAAAACCTAATTTAAGTTTATAATACAATCTCAAATTTATAAGAGATATAAAATAAACATTATTATTTATGTTTTAATATCTTATATTTAACATTTAAGATAATATACTTTTTAAATGTTATACATGATATTTTAGGTTATATATATACTTTTAAAATCTTACGTAATAAACTTTTTTGTTTACAAAAGATAATATACTTTTTATATCTTAACTTAAGATAATATACTAAATTTTCATATATTCCGAAGAAGTCAATTATTTAGATAGAAAGCCTAAATTTAATAACATGAGTTCTGCCAAAATCTATGTAAGATTTAATGTGATTTGATAATTAAGTTTTATAATAAAAAATTTCATTGCTCTTTAATATAATTTAATTTTATAAACCGTTACTTTTAACAAATCGAAATTACACTATAATCATGCAAAACTATGATTTAATTTATACATGATATTTGAGTTACACTAGAAACATGCAAATTAAAACTAGAATCATACAAATTGTAGTTACTTTTAGATATGATTTATTTCGAAACTTAAAATTTATTTGTCACTATAAAATTCAACCTCAAGTATTATATCACTGCATTCTTACTTGCTTATTTTGTACAACATCCCCAACTAATCCCTCTCAATTGTTTAATTGTATATTTCTTGAGATATTGTATTTCAAAATTCAACATTGTAATTTTCTTTACATAATATTTTAATCTAATCACTTTTGATGCAGTTTTTAGTGGATATGGAATATATATTATCTTGCAATAACTGACATTAATCCATCCAAGAAGATGTGTGCAATAAGAGTTTGAGTTATCATATCATGGTTTGTACCTCAAAGTAATTCCACATTGGAAAATAGCCTCATGGAGATGGTTTTGATGGATGATAAGGTATTTTAAGAACACATCATGTTATTACATAAAGTTGGTATATATTCTTCAATGATAAGTTTTTTTATGTTTTTTTATAATCTTACAATATGTTTACAATTCAAATTTATTTAATTCTAACATTTTTTCCCTCATGATTCATTGTTCAGTTTACAAGGATTTAGACTACTTTTGCACGTAGTCAAATTAGTAGATGCAAAAACATGCTAAAAGAGCGAGTAATTTTTTCATTGAAAAACTTTCATAAATTGTAAATGTATTATGAAAATATCATAAATTAAGATAAATATCATTCAAATTTAAAATTTTAAATAATATAGATAAATAACAAAATTTATTTATCATAAAAAATAACCCGTGTATTACACGGGTTTACCACTAGTGTAATATATAGTAGTATTATTTCCGGCCTTAATATTACATGGCCACAATGATATAGAGGTAGTTTAGTAATTATAGAAAGAAGCACATTATAGTATCAAGAATCACACATTTAACATTTGTAATTTAATTAATAATTACTATAAAAAACCACTAACCACTCGCAAGGCGCCAATTTGCTTCGTTTTATAAAAATTAAGTACTCCCTTTGTTCCTCTATAAGAGGGACACACCTTTATAGCACATACATTTGTTATATATATATATACTTCTTCTCCATTCTCCGAACAATAAAAATCCCCCAATTCAATTCCGACATTAACCTAATTTCACAGAAACAACGATCGCAAATTCTCATGATTCATTCACTATAATGCTATGTCACGCCGAACTCTAGATTCACCCTAGACTCCGATTCCTCAAAGCGCTGTTATGGTCCCCAAAGCAAGCGCCCCTGCCTCGCCGACCGCGCCACCTCCTCGTTCTCCATTGACGCGATCCTCGACATGTCCAAACTCAGCCTATTCGACGACGACAAATCCCTCTCCTTTTCCGCCGCGCGGAAGCGGTGGTTTGCCCGGAAGCGTCGCCGCCGCGGCGGATCGAGGTCAGTGTCTGGCCGGAGCTCCGATCGCAGGGGATGCTCCGTCGGCGTGTCGGCGGCGAATGGGACCTGTTCGGATTTTCTAATGGTGGCGGGGGGTACGGATTCCAGTGGAGAGCTGTTTGGGGACGCGAATTGGTCGTCTGATGTGAGCGATCGGATATCGAGGAGAGAGAGGGAGGGGAGTGGCGAGAGGGAGAATGTGAGTGTTGGGTATGGGCAGTTTGGGAATTGTGATAATCAGGTGAATGAGTCTGGGTACGGGAGTGAGCCCGGGTATAGGGGCGATGCTGAGCTCGGCTATGACGATGAGGAAGAGGATGATTCCAGGGTTTTCTTTTGGGGAGATGAATTTGGAGGTATTTTCTCCATCAAATTCTTGCTTATATATATACACGTCACTCTCTCATTCATTTGGTTTTCTCCCAAACCTCAATTAAATCATTAATGCTAAATTAATTAAATAAATTATTAACTATTAACTTATATATTGTCACTCAATATATAATCAATATGAACTTACTTTCTGAATATTGAAATACAAAAAAATATATTATTTATTATTGATTCATTAATATTGTTTCATTTATTACATATAAAAATTAAAATATTTTTGAAACAAATCAAATTAGAGAAGATTTAATTTTAAGTGCACTCATGATTTTATCTTAAGTGCAAAAATACTATATCAATTATTTTAAATGCATATAGTAAAATTCTATGTATATAGTCATTAAAGATTGAAAAAAACTTTGAAGAACTATACTGATTTTCATGATCAACATCAAAAAATTACCGACACTTGAAATTTATTTGCCCATACATCACACAAGTACCAAATGAGATTGAAATATTATCGAGAACTTGATTTTTTTTTTTTTGTAAATTAACATTTTCCCATCAAATTCGAAATATTTAAATTTTATGATCATGCCAAGAAAGGAAAATAATATTTTTTTTAATTCACAATATTCCGTTAAAAAGGCCCTCAAAATGACCACCTTGAAGTAGTAGGTACCATTCTTGAGACTAACTGATTAGCGATGTGACGGGAAAAGATATTTGAAGTTAAAGAAGAAGATTAAAAAGACACATTAATTAGTCTTTTTATTGACTAGATAACAGCAAGTAGAAGGATATACAATCTAGGATCGACAGCCTTCTACAACATAACTGAAATACAAACAGCTAGCACCAGACTATGAGACTAGTCTAGCTAGCATATTTTTGTCACGTACATACATGACAATTATTGAAAGCCAGAAAAGCAACACTTATTGGTCATACATGCATGCATGCTTGTTTAGGCAACTGCAGTAATAGAAGCCTTGGTGCAAAAAGCAGAACATGCATTGGTACATTTTTCAACTGCTCCATGCACAACTTCACTTGCATCTAGTCACCCAAAAAAAAAAATGCGTAATTAGAATAATCGAATCTCATGTCTCTGACAAAAAAGTAAAATAAAAATAATAATTACCAGGATTTTGGAGAGTGGTTATGGGACCGCACACAGAGGACAGACACCCCAACTTGCAGAATTCACCTTGAGTCAAGTTACATGCAATTTGCATCAAAATGAAATCTTTTGCAGCAAGTAATTAGAACAAATGAGTTTATTTATTTTACCGGTGTTTCCGAGAATATCATGATCCCAATCACGGGGACAAAAATCCCCACTATAGATTTTGCATCCAGACATTGATACACAAAATTCCATGGAGCCTCCCGCAGAGCGACAGGCATTATAGATATTTCTGACAGCGGGGGTTGGGCAACAAACCTCTGCCTCAACTTGAATTTGTCCCAAAACAAGGCTCACCAAAAGAGCACTCATAATAACAATTTTACCTTCCATCGATCTTCTCTTCTCCTGATATATGTATTGATGAAATGCTGATGAAACTAGACTTGCAACTCAAATAGTAGGTGTTCTGCCATTCAAGCTTCACCAGCTGTCATCCTTATCTCAAGCTCGCATGGTTACCACAAGAAAGCTCGCATGGTTTGCACGTTTCCAAAAAGAAATCATCACGTGTTTAAATAATGTGAATGGAAGTAGATAGAAACCTATGATGACCACACACATGTACAGTGTATACTATTAATTAATATTATCTTTATATATATATATATATATAAATAAGAACCAAGAATGCCACATGACATTCATACAATGCTTGAACATTTATTTCTCTTATTAAATGTTATTTTTAAAGATAATCTATTATTATATGTACAAGTTTTTTTTTATTATAAATGTTGATACGAAAGATCAACCTTTTTGATAAACTTGATAGTTTATGAGTAATTCGGTAATTATACGTGGCTAATTATTTTCACCGACCAATTAGCAGTTGGAAATAACGAATGAGTATTGAAACTATTTGGTGACCGATTATGCTAAAAATAAGAGAAGTAAAAAGAAGTTTTTTCTATTGCTCGATGTCCTTTTCTTGGGCATTAATTCCCCCCTTTTATAGTAGAATTTTTATCTAAAAATAGTAAAAACTATCATTATAGCTACTGTAATAGCTTGTACAAGTGTAGACTCTATTTACAGATGTACTGCTGCATGAAGTAGTAGGTAACAACTATGCCTTTGTATGTCTGACATCTGTTCTTCAAGCTTTATCCATCCGATCATTATCCTTCAATTGTTTTATTGGTCTGAAACGTTTCTGACCGATCATGAATGTTTAACGTCAGCAGCAAAGAAGGCCAATTCGGTGGCCAGTAGCCTTATCAGTAGCATAATTTAATCGGTGGTCAGTAGTTTAAATAATTTAATTTAATTGATGGTCAGTAGCCTTATCAGTAGTTTAAATGACTTAATTTAACTGATGACCAGTAGCCTTATTAGTAGCCTGAATGACTTAATTTAACTGATGACCAGTAGCCTTATTGACCGCGCGTCGCAACGCGGCAAAATTAATTAAATTCCTTTCCTATCCTAACCAATGAGTAGCTAGGGTAAGCAAGAGTCGATCCCACGAGGAATGACGATTAATTATGTCACCTAGATTCAATTCAAATGAAATAACAAATTGGGGGGTTTGGATTAGATATTATCTCTAAATTAATTAAATAAACTGGTAAGCAAATTAAATAAGTAATCAATGGATGCAAATATTCCAGTTAACAGTTCAGTTATCCCCCGATATTAATTATCTTCCAATTACTGTATCACCCCTCTCTCAGTTATCATGGAATTATCATCCCTAGTCTAACAACAAGCTCTGTTAAACCGAGTCGTCTCTTAAGATTAGTTAATCAGGATCCGCTCTCTAATTAACCCTATTCAATTGAACAACCTAGAATAAGCTCTCTAGATTTAATTCATTAAATGCATTAATCACCAAGACAACAGGATGAACTAGACTCCGAATACACAAGCTCGATTCGATAATTCTAGGATTATGTTACCCTAGAGATGCACGACCTCTAGTTTACCACTTATGAAAATTAAACCACAACAATTAGGATTCATGATTTAAGATTCTAGCAATCAATTATAAACACTTAACCTAGGTGATCAGGCTAAATCAAGCATCAACAATTGAAAACATTCTGCACAGATAACATAATCAATTCCATTCAAACATCGAGAAGGTAATACGAAATTAATTAGAACATAATAAATAATCAGGTTCAAACATCCCTGCTAACCGGAGTAGAAAGATTAGCCGAGCATCGTTGATAAAAGATCCACAATAGTTGTTGATGAATTCATAATCAAAATTAATCTAAGAAAAATAAAAATAGTGTTTCTCTCTCTAAAACCAACTTTCTAATCTAAAAGCTAAAAGTTCCTTCTCTCTCCAAAAGCTCTCTAATCTGCCAATTCCTTTTCTAAGCCTTTATGACTTGTTGAGGAAGTCAAAATATACGGCTGATCAAAAATATGCCTCTCCAACCCTTCTGGGCCACCAATTCTTCTTAGGTAATGGGCCTTGGCCCATTTGCTTCTCTTCACTCCAATTGGTAAGTCCAAAGGCCGATTTTTCGGGCCTTCTCTTCAATTAATTTATTAGGCCCATTCTTCTTAGCCCACATCTTGATTCCCTCGATCCATGCTTATCTCGTCTTGTCTCCAAAACACTTCAAAACTCCTAAAATAATCAAGAAAATAATTTATGAAGTACTTGGAGACACAAAATACAAATATATAGGAAAATCATGCATTCAATCAAATAATCAATTATAAAATCCCATATTAATCATCACAAAATTGCATGTATTTTCCACATATCAAATTCCCCCACACTTAAATCATTGCTTGTCCTCAAGCAACAGAAAATTAACACACAAAGGGAATTAAAATAAGAGATCATACTTGCTTGCTCAGATTCTCACCAACACTCGTAGGAATTCAAATCATGTTAGAAATAAGGCATAAAACACGTTGGACTGAATGTACTATCTCGAGAAATCATATAGCTAGGCAGGGTATCGAAAATCAAACAATCACAGACAAATCATCAATTTATTCTACCACCTACATCAATCGACACACTCCAACTCCTTTTACGATATCCTTCATCTAGATTGGAATTTATTAAGATTTCACATATCATGATTGACCCCCTTTTCTTTTCTCCATAGAATTTTTTTTTTTTTTTTTGGATGGGGTTGGCAGCTCCACACCACTCTTAGGTTAGTCTATATTACGAATTTTTTTCGAATTTGACTTTTCACACGGGACCCCTAAGAATAGGCAGCTGATTCCACACCCCATCATCTTTTCGCTTTTCAATTTTTTTTTTTTTTTTTTTTTTTCAACTACACACCTTTTTTTTCTCCAACTCATCAGATTTTTTTTTTTTCCAACCGAGGGGGTTTCATCAGAATGATCAATCTTTCAAAATTTCAAATCTAGACTACTTCCATCAAGGAATTAAAAGCATATCTCAAGATCCAAGTAAGCAAAACAAATCAATTCAAAGTCATGGATTAATTCTCAAACCAATACTATCCTTTCTAACAATAATTTCTCGCAAACACATTCAGCAATTTAACCAACAGCAGGCAATGCTCACCAACAAATCTCTAACACAATATCGAGTTCCCAAAATATGAAAATAACAGCACTCGAATCATCATCGCAAGCTCTCTTATTCAGCACTTTTTATATGCAAATGCAAACAAAATTAAACGTGCTAAAGCGAGTAAATATGCATCCTAATGCAACATAAATTACATGCAACTACATGGTCCTAAATGCAAACTATATGCAAGATAAATTCCGCACATCATCATACAAGCAAGATCATCACTCCCCCACACTTAGAATCATGCTTGTCCGCAAGCAAAATCATCAAGGGCACAACAAAATACGAGGCAGAACAAGATAAAGTGCGAGAGAGGAAATATAAGCAACAGTGAGTGAGAAATAGATAGCACCAGATCATCGGCGGGACGAGGGAGCACATCGCCGATGCTGCAACTGTCCCTCGAGCTCTGCAACCCTCACAGAGTCAAAAATTGACACTGGATGTTCCAGTGTCCTCCGCGTCTACCAGTGTGACGATGCAGTGAACAGCTACTCCAAACAAAGTAAATAGAAGAAAAATAAAAGAGCGTGGGTTGCCTCCCACAAAGCGCACTTTTTTAACGTCGTTGGCTCGACGAAACTCCCCCTTTAATTGCATGGTGGATTCTCTAGTGTGGCTCGTTCAACCTCCATCTCATGAAAACCTTCGAAATATGGTTTAAGTTGATGTCCATTAACCTTCATCGTTTTCCCCGTTCGTAGACTGTGAATCTCTACTGCACCATGAGGGAAAACATTAGTAACAACAAACGGCCCCAACCAACGAGAACGCAACTTACCCGGGAATAACTTGAGACGAGATTGATAAAGCAGAACTTTATCACCCATAGCGAAATCCTTTCTTATAATCCGGGTGTCATGAAGAGACTTTGATTTTTCCTTATAAATCAGGGCATTTTCAAATGCGTCGTTCCTAATCTCTTCGAGCTCTCTTAACTGCAACTTCCTATGGAGTCCGGCCTCATCGAAATTCATGTTGCACTCTTTGATCGCCCAAAATGCACGATGTTCGATTTCCACTGGAAGGTGACAGGGTTTGCCATAGACGATCCGATACGGGGACATCCCAATCGGCGTCTTATATGCTGTCCTATATGCCCAAAGAGCGTCTTCAAGTCGAAGGCTCCAATCTTTTCGATTCGGTTTAACCGTCTTCTCCAAAATCAGTTTGATCTCACGATTCGAGGTTTCCGCTTGGCCATTTGTCTGAGGATGGTATGCTGTAGAAATCCTATGAGTGACAGCATACTTTTTCAACAAAGCTTCAATGGTCCGATTGCAAAAATGAGTGCCGCGATCACTGATTATGGCTCGTGGAATTCCAAACCTGCAAAATATGTTACTTTTGACAAAGGAAGCCACAATTTTGGAATCATTAGTCCGAGATGCTTTTGCTTCGACCCACTTTGAAACATAATCAACTGCAAGCAAGATATAAGAGTTACCAAAGGAGTTAGGAAACGGTCCCATAAAATCCATGCCCCAAACATCAAAAATTTCACAAACCATGATTGGGTTTTGAGGCATTTGATTTCTACGAGAAATATTACCTGTTCTTTGACAATTATCACACGACTTACAGAAAGTGAATGCATCCCGGAAGAGAGTTGGCCAATAAAATCCACATTCCAGAACCTTATGGGCTGTTCGTTTTGCACCGAAGTGTCCTCCACAAGCATGGGCATGACAAAACTCAAGTATGGAGTGAAACTCCGAATCAGGAACACACCGTCGTATGACTTGGTCTGAGCAATGTTTCCACACATGCGGGTCATCCCAAACATAATACTTGGCATCACTCCTCAGTTTGTCCCGTCGAGCTTTGGGCATACCTGCTGGAAAATTTTTCGAAACAATGAAATTGACAATATCAGCATACCAGGGTTCAGAATCAGATTTCAACACTGGATGATCCAGTGTCGTGTGCCTCTGCCAGTTCGTCGACACAGCGAATAGATGTTCATCTGGAAAAGTTTCAGCGAGTGGCGGCTCATCGTCGGGATGCACCAGTCGACTTAGATGGTCTGCAACTGAATTTTCAGACCCCTTTTTGTCCCGAATTTCTAGATCAAACTCTTGGAGGAGTAAAATCCAGCGGATAAGTCTAGGCTTGGCTTCCTTTTTGGTAAGTAGAAACTTCAAAGCTGCATGATCAGAAAATACAACAACTTTAGTACCCAATAAGTAAGATCGAAACTTTTCTAAAGCAAAGACAACAGCTAAGAGTTCTTTTTCAGTGGTGGTGTAATTGGCTTGGGCCGGGTTTAAGGTTTTTGATGCATAATAAATGACATGAGCAGCCCTTCCAACTCGTTGTCCCAAAACAGCCCCTACAGCATAATCTGATGCATCGCACATCACTTCAAATGGTAGTTCCCAATCAGGTGGCTGAATAATTGGTGGTGTTGTCAATCGCTCTTTCAGTTTATCGAAGGCGGCCTTGCACTCATCATTGAACAGAAATTTCACCTCATTTTGCAGCAACTTGCACATTGGAGCCGAGATTTTGGAGAAGTCTCTGATAAATCTACGATAAAATCCTGCATGGCCAAGAAAAGAACGCACTTCCCGCACATTTGTGGGGTAAGGTAATGCCGAAATAAGATCTATCTTAGATTTATCAACTTCTATGCCCTTTAAGGAAACAATGTGACCCAAAACTATACCTTGTTCAACCATAAAATGGCATTTTTCCCAATTCAATACAAGGTTGGTTTCTACACATCGTTTTAAAATTAATTCCAGGCCCTTCAAACAATTTTCGAATGAATTACCATAGACACTGAAATCATCCATAAAAACCTCAATTATGTTACCCACATATTCAGAAAATATGCTTACCATGCACCGTTGAAAAGTGGCGGGAGCATTGCAAAGACCAAATGGCATTCGCCGATAAGCAAACGTACCGAATGGGCAAGTGAAAGTGGTCTTCTCCTGGTCCTCGGGTGCTATAGCAATCTGAAAATAGCCTGAAAACCCATCTAAAAAGCAGTAGTGAGAATGTCCAGCTAATCGTTCAAGCATTTGATCGATGAAGGGAAGTGGAAAATGGTCCTTTCGAGTCATGGAGTTTAATTTGCGATAATCAATACAAACCCTCCATCCGGTTTGTACACGAGTAGGAACAAACTCTCCTTCCTTATTCTCAACCACTGTGACTCCAGATTTCTTGGGTACAACTTGCGTAGGACTTACCCATCGACTATCAGAAATTGGGTAGATGATTCCAACATCTAAAAGCTTAAGCACTTCCTTTTTGACGACCTCCATCATAGGTGGATTCAATCTTCTTTGTGCCTCTCGAGATGGTTTGGCATCGTTTTCAAGGAGGATACGATGCATGCACAAAGCTGGACTAATACCCTTAATATCCGCGATTGTCCATCCAATGGCCTCCTTGTATTTTTTAAGAACTTGTAGCAAAGCTTCTTCTTGAAGAGACTCCAATTGTGCTGAAATTATTACAGGCAGTGAGTCTTTCTCGCCAAGATAGGCATACTTCAAATGATTCGGCAGTGACTTCAATTCAAGATCTGGTGCCTGCATCACAGATGGAAGAATTTTTGGGTGAGATTCTGGTAAACTGAGATAATGTAAATCATACCTTGGTGGCAAAGGAGGTTGTGACTGAAGAGCTGCCACAATTCCAAGGATATCCAGGTTATCATGTGCAGCAGATTGCCCCTCATTCCCTCTCAAATCCTCAGTCAACACATATTCCAAGTTATCCCTGAAATTCATCTCAAAAATTTCCTCGACAAAAGGGTCAATGATACTCAATGCAAAAACATCACTCTCATTGTCAGGATATTTCATGGCATCGAAAATATTGAATTTAATTACCTGCCCATCAAATTCCATCGTGAGGGTTCCCTCACGGACATCTATTTTAGTTTGGGAGGTGTTTAAAAACGGCCTCCCCAACAAAATAGGTGGCGAAACTGATGGGTCACCATTCATATCCAACACATAAAAATCAGCAGGGAAAATAAGTTCATTCACTTCAACAATGACATCTTCAATAACCCCATCAGGATGTGCAGTACTACGATCGGCCAATTGAATGATAACTCGTGTATCTTTCAATGGCCCTAGATCTAGAGATTCATATACAGAACGTGGCATGACATTTATAGAAGCTCCTAGATCTAGCATAGCACGCTCAAGTCGAACATTTCCAATACGGCATGGAATAACAAACATACCTGGATCCTTTCGCTTTGGAGGGAGTCGCCTTTGGAAAATTGCAGAGACGTTTTCTCCCATCAAAACCTTCTCATCACCCTTCAACTTTCTCTTGTTCGTACATAAATCTTTTAGAAATTTGGCGTACCTTGGGACTTGCTTGATCGCATCAATCAAAGGGATATTGATCTCAACCTTGCGAAAAACATCCAGCGTCTGTTTGTCTTTATCCTCCTTCCATGGTTTCATCAGCCTGGAAGGAAAAGGAACCATATTAGGATGGAAATTAGGGGGAAAATCGGAGTTCGCCTGGGCAGATTTCGTATTTTTCACATTGGATGATGGTTTGACACTGGGTGATTCAGTGTCGACCTGTTCAGCAGGTTTTTCTTCCTCATCGTTTTTCTGATTTTTCTCAGGCTTTTTGGTCTCTTCCAGCTGCTTCCCACTCCTCAGGGTTACTGCACTAACATTCCTTGGACTTATCTCTGGTTGAGATGGCAATTTTCCTCCATTCTGGGCTTCCAGTCGACTTACGGCTGTCGCTAATTGACTCATTTGCATCTCAAGATTTTTGATACTCGACTGAGTATCTTTTTGGAACTGCATTGTATTGGAAGTCAGTGCTTTCATCATATCTTCCAAAGACGTGTTGGAATTTTGTCCAGATGATTGCCCTTGATAATTAGAATTTCCTCCTTGATGGTTTGAATGTCCTCCTTGGTGATTAGGATTTTTCAAGAGTTGTAAAGGTTTATTATTCTCTCCATTGTAATTACCTTGCTGGGTTCCCCACCTTAGATTTGGATGATCCCTCCAACCCGGATTGTACGTGTTAGAGTAAGGATCATATTTTCTTCCTTGGTAATTTGAGTTGCTTCCTTGGTAATTTCCACTTCCCACAGCATTAGCATGAGCCTCGATTTCATCAAGCAGAATTCGACATGAATCTGTGGCGTGGTCAGTGGTATTGTAGAGACGACATGGTTTTACTTGGGGCACACCTGCAGCAACTTGACGCACAAAAGAGGTCAATTCAGTTAATCTATCTTCAATGGTGGAGTCATTTACCTCTTTTACAGATCGTAATGAAGAATCACGGGTGTCGAACTGTTGTGATGCAGCAGCCATGCTTGTGATGAGGAGTCTCGCTGCTGATGGTGTTTTATCCAACAATGACCCTCCACTAGCTGCATCGATGTGATGACAGTCCATTGAAGACAACCCTTCATAGAAGTATTGAATCCTAAGTTGATCAGAGAGTTGGGGCTGTGGACAGCTTGCTTCCAATTTCGTGAAACGCTCCCAATACTCATGCAATGTCTCCCCATGCTGTTGTCGAATCCCAAGTAATTCCCTCCGAACATTGGCTGCTCGAGATGCAGGGAAATACCTGGCCAAGAAGAGACTTTCCATTTGGCTCCATCTTGTGATGGATCCTGAGGGAAGATAGTACAACCAATCTTTTGCAGCATCTTTCAAAGAAAATGGAAAAGCTCTGAGTTTGATCTGTTCTTCCGTTACATCCTTAGGCTTTAGGCTTGAGCACACAGTGTAAAACTCCTTTAGATGTTTGTGGGGATCCTCACCTGCACGTCCATAAAAAGATGGAAGTAAGTGGATTAATCCAGATTTTAGCTCAAAGTTAGTGTCTTCATTAAGATCGGGAAAAGTGATGCAAAGTGGTTGTTGAGTAAGTGCAGGATTCGCTAGCTCCCTCAGAGTCTGTTCCCGAGCCAATCTTTCCTCAGCCATTTCTTCCTCGTTTTCAGATTCACTAGAACCGGATTGGGAAGAAGGTAGTGTAAACTCCAAAACTCGCTTGGCTTGTCTCCTCAAGATTCGATCTCTTCGGGTTATCTCAGGATAGAATTCCAAATCCTTATTTCCCTGAGATCGAGTACGCATCCACCACCTGAAATTCGGAATGTAAATAAGAAAACTCGATTCAGGCAATCTGCAGGTTCTGACACTGGATAAATTGGTTCGCACTGGGACTACCAATGTGAAAAGTATGATAGAACAAAGCAGACCTGGAAACGAAACCAAAGGAAAACAGAGAAGCAAACTAGGCAGAACAGAAGAGATGCACACGCTGAAAGTTTTTTTTTTTTTTTTAAATTTTTTTTTTTTATATATGTATAAACAAAACAAGAAAAGAAACAAGATGACACAATAAATGCAACCACTCCCCGGCAACGGCGCCAAAATTTGACCGCACGTCGCAACGCGGCAAAATTAATTAAATTCCTTTCCTATCCTAACCAATGAGTAGCTAGGGTAAGCAAGAGTCGATCCCACGAGGAATGACGATTAATTATGTCACCTAGATTCAATTCAAATGAAATAACAAATTGGGGGGTTTGGATTAGATATTATCTCTAAATTAATTAAATAAACTGGTAAGCAAATTAAATAAGTAATCAATGGATGCAAATATTCCAGTTAACAGTTCAGTTATCCCCCGATATTAATTATCTTCCAATTACTGTATCACCCCTCTCTCAGTTATCATGGAATTATCATCCCTAGTCTAACAACAAGCTCTGTTAAACCGAGTCGTCTCTTAAGATTAGTTAATCAGGATCCGCTCTCTAATTAACCCTATTCAATTGAACAACCTAGAATAAGCTCTCTAGATTTAATTCATTAAATGCATTAATCACCAAGACAACAGGATGAACTAGACTCCGAATACACAAGCTCGATTCGATAATTCTAGGATTATGTTACCCTAGAGATGCACGACCTCTAGTTTACCACTTATGAAAATTAAACCACAACAATTAGGATTCATGATTTAAGATTCTAGCAATCAATTATAAACACTTAACCTAGGTGATCAGGCTAAATCAAGCATCAACAATTGAAAACATTCTGCACAGATAACATAATCAATTCCATTCAAACATCGAGAAGGTAATACGAAATTAATTAGAACATAATAAATAATCAGGTTCAAACATCCCTGCTAACCGGAGTAGAAAGATTAGCCGAGCATCGTTGATAAAAGATCCACAATAGTTGTTGATGAATTCATAATCAAAATTAATCTAAGAAAAATAAAAATAGTGTTTCTCTCTCTAAAACCAACTTTCTAATCTAAAAGCTAAAAGTTCCTTCTCTCTCCAAAAGCTCTCTAATCTGCCAATTCCTTTTCTAAGCCTTTATGACTTGTTGAGGAAGTCAAAATATACGGCTGATCAAAAATATGCCTCTCCAACCCTTCTGGGCCACCAATTCTTCTTAGGTAATGGGCCTTGGCCCATTTGCTTCTCTTCACTCCAATTGGTAAGTCCAAAGGCCGATTTTTCGGGCCTTCTCTTCAATTAATTTATTAGGCCCATTCTTCTTAGCCCACATCTTGATTCCCTCGATCCATGCTTATCTCGTCTTGTCTCCAAAACACTTCAAAACTCCTAAAATAATCAAGAAAATAATTTATGAAGTACTTGGAGACACAAAATACAAATATATAGGAAAATCATGCATTCAATCAAATAATCAATTATAAAATCCCATATTAATCATCACAAAATTGCATGTATTTTCCACATATCACTTATCAGTAGCCTGAATGGCTTAATTTAACTGATGGTCAGTAGCCTTATCAGTAGAATTTTATCAACCGAGTATAACAATAAATATATATTATTCATACAAAGCTTGAACATTTATTTCTCTTATTAAATGTTATTTTTAAAAATAATTTATTATTATATATGTAAGTGTTTTTTTTATTATAAATATATATTATTGAAAGAATATACTTTTAATAATTAGATCATGTTTTTAATAACCACAATATTATTTGAAAAATATCATGTATAAAATTTCAAAAATATCATGTATAAATAAATGATACTATTTATATTTTAAAACCTAATTTAAATTTATAAAAAATTCTCAAATTTTTCACATTAAATTTTCTTATTAAGTGTTTTTTTTTTCTTTTTTTGCCACTACTATTATTATATATGTAAGCATTTTTCTTTATTATCTAATTTAAATTTATAATACATTCTCAAATTTTGCACATTAAATTTTCTTATTAAGTGTTTTTTTTTCTTTTTTTGCCACTACTATTATTATATATGTAAGCTTTTTTCTTTATTATCTAATTTAAATTTATAATACATTCTCAAATTTTGAACATTAAATTTTCTTATTAAGTGTTTTTTTTTCTTTTTTTGCCACTACTATTATTATATATGTAAGCTTTTTTCTTTATTAGAAATATATAGTATTGAAGGAATATACTTTTAACAATTACAATTATCATTTTTAATAACCATAATATTATCTAAAAAATATCATCTATAAAACTTTAAAAATATCATGTATAAATATAAAAAATATCATCTATAAAACTTTAAAAATATCATGTATAAATAAATCCTATTATTTATATATTGGTTTACATATATACTTTATAAATATACTTTTTAAATGTTATACATGATATTTTTGTTTACATATATACTTTTTAAATTTAAATCTTACATAATAAACTTTTTTTATTATGTACTTTTTATATTTTAATATACTAAATTTTCATATGATCGATTCATATGTTGTGAATAAGTAATTAATATTTAGAAATGAAACCTACATTTAGTAACATGAGTCATGCCAAAAGAATTAATGTGATTTGATAATTAATGCCAAATTGCAGTTACACTTAAATCTTATAGATCTATGATCATGCAATCATGCAAAAACTATAATCATACAAATGGCGGTTACTTTTACATATGTCTTATTTGAGAACTTCAATTTTATTTGTCACTAGGTTTTAACCCGTGCGTTGCACGGGCTTCATTTAACACTTATCTAATTTTATTTTAAAAGTATTATTATTTCATACGTGTTTGTTGATTTATATGAATGATATTTTTTTTTCTGTATCCTTAACATAATCTTTCTATCAGTTTCTCAAAGTTCTGTAGGTGATGTTGAACACCCATCTAAGACAACCCAACAACAAACTGTGTATTCAGAAAATGTGGCTTGATTTATAGTGCCTAATAGAAATCACATGTATCTATCATGGATTAGGCATCGAAAAAATCAATTTTCCACTCTACTTCATGAAACACAGTATACCAATTATTCATATACCGTAATGAAAAACAAATAATATCTTAAGGGGATAATGGTAGCTATCTTGTGTTTCAAAAGTGTTATTAATGATATACCTGATATATTGTTGTTTTTCTATTTGAATAGCTGCTTCTAGAGAAAACATAGAACGTCATCTCTTTTCTGAATAGCAAACTCAACAATTGCACTTTCTGTAAACCTATGAAAGGTTGTAATTAGGTATCAGCCGTAATGCATTCTTTAATTTAATGAGAGAACTTTAATTCCAACAACAAAGATATTATGTCTTGAAAAAACTACCAAATATGTATAGATTATACACATCAACCAAGCAACAAATATCTATAGAAAATATATGAACGAAACTTAATCATATGATAATTACCTTCGATAGTTTAAATATTACTCAGGCAACAGAAAATGATATCCACTGATCAATTGTAAACATGTATATTGTCAATCCACAAAAATGCAAACTAATGGGAAGATAAATATTCTTTAGTCTATAGTTATTGCTGGCTTCAACTTGGTAATGCATTTGCCAGTAGGTCTTCAGCCATTCTTCCGGATTAAAGATCAAAACACTCTTTAGAAGATCATTTTAATCATATATTTCATCACAGAAGTCATCTAAAATCAGGCCCTATCTACAAAAGTCCTATTACCTAAGCCCAACACAACGCATTGCAAGCAAATTTCTGAAATATTGAATTCAGTTTCATCTAATATAGAAGTTAACTTACATATCAAAAACACAAAAAAACGCATTAGTTAATAACGAATACAATTTCTCAATCATGGAACAGTATCACTTGTGAAAAGTTCTCATTTGGATTATGCATAAATCAGAAAACTGAGAAAATAACGCATAAACCTTGAGATTGATATGTATCTGACTCTTTTGAGCACTAATATTGTTGTTGGATCCCAATATTTGATTAATGGTATCCCTCAATGTCTTGTTAGGCAGAAGATCATCCGCAAGAATACTTGTGGTCCACAGAAACACTCTTCTTGAAATAATGCGATCTTGTATATCTAAAGGAACGTAAAAGGTCAGAACGTGTGAACTATTTTAAGAGTAAAAATTAGATATGATGGAAGATGTTGCTAATATAAAAATAAATTATCAAAGTAAAAACAACTTACATTTATCACATAAGCTAGTAAAAACCACTTGCTTGTAAAGACAATATCTTTCATCACTTTTTTTACATAGCGAGCAATGCAATTTTGGTGGAAGTTCACCAATTGGACGTGTGGATGGCATCCCCTCCATCTTTTTCTCAAAGGCAGCCCTAAAATTTAAAAAAATGTATATATTTTTAACTTAAATCCAGATCCCATTCTAATTCAGAAGTGGAAACCCCATTGGATACTCAGGGGCTTACGAATAAAACAAACAAGATGTTATTCAGGATGTTTATTCAGTAAAGGACTATGCAGAAAGAGCAAGCAAGCCAACAATACCTGAAAGCTCCAATTAACTCCCAAAAGAGCATATACATCCACACGACAGATTGATCAGCCGCTTCTCGAGCAAACAACAGGACATGCAATAACAGTTGCTTAATAACTCAGCTTTTATCAACTTGAAGCGTCCATAGTCTGATAATCTGTAAGAAAACACTTGGAAAACTGCGAGCTAGAATTATCCAAAAAAAAATTCCATATATAGATATTTTTATCAGGTCCCCCTTGTAAGCTACGATAAATGCCTCCTAAGGCTGAAATGGTTCTATCTCAAGTATCAGAAAGGTCTTTCAGAACATAATCTTAAAGACTTGTGACAGTTGGTTGGACATGATAAAAGATTCAGATTGTAAAAAGAAATAAGCAACACTCTAAAAATTAATCTCAGTTTGCACTTAAACAATCCCAGAGAAGCTACGATTGATAACTGACATATTATTTCCCTATATGCTTCTACTATTTCAAAAGTGATTTATCTCTAAAATCTCTCACTTCATGGCTTAATCAAAGAATCATCAACAGGTATATTTTCAGAATTAAGAATGCAAAAATGTACATAAATCTTGCACTTGTTCTCTTAAATCAAACATAAAAGAATAAACACATTTTATAACATAAATTTTTCCGTTATTTATATTTTAATTTAAGTATATCTCTATTGACTATGGAGTAATTGCTTTATTTGGCCTGAATTTCTTTAATATTGTCGGGCGTGCTCATATATATACGTATCCAAAATATGATAAAAAACTTCAATCTAACTATATTCTTAATAGAAAAGTTGAAAAGACCAATGAGGCTCACAATAAGTCTTCCACATCCCATTGAGTTATGGTTTGAGAGACCTCTATTTTTTGATTCGTCGTTTCTAGGACTTAAGGAGTGAAGATGCCGAAAGGAGGGAAAAGGCACATAGAAATTTGAAAGGCCGTCATTTTCTGAAAACGACCGAATGAGAGGAGGAGATGAAGAAAAATAAATCAACATCTAAAAATTCTTGGCATCATTATTGATGAGCAACCAAAGGGGCATAGGTAGTGAAATAGGCATCATTTATACAACAATAAATAAATGCAATCTTCTATTAATTGAATCCTTATTGTTGTAGATCATTTAATTGGAAGGAAACTATAACACTATAAGTTCAGTATCACAAACTCATGGAAAAATGTATATGCAATATAGTTGAAAGCTTTAATGTCATAAATAATCAATATAAACCACAATGACCAAAGATTGAAATTTAGAAAACTGCAGACGCGTACACTTCTCCAAAATGCTGAGGTGACAAGTTTTGGGAGAGTCAAAGCCTCCTTTTATATATATAAATTATAAATCTCAACTTCTAACTATTATATTCTTGCATGATTGCTTCTGAATTTCGTACAGTACCCCCAACCCTTCTCAAATTTTGAATTGTATATTTCATGTGATATTGTATTTCAAAATTCAACATTATAATTTTCTTTACATAATATTCTAACCTAGTCATTTTTATGCATTTTTAAGTGGACATGAAATACCTTGCAATTGCTGACATTGATCCATCCAAAGAGACATGTTCAATAAAAATTCGAGTTATCAGATCATGGTTTGTACCTCAAATAAATTATCCACCGGAAAATAGCCTCATGGAGATGGTTTTGATGGATGATAAGGTATTTTTAGAACACATCATATAATTACATAAAATTGGTATATATATATTCTTCAATGATGAGTTTTTTTATGTTTTTTAAAATCTTATAATATGCTTACAATTCAAATTTATTTAATTCTAAATTTTTTTTCTCTCATGATTCATTTTCAGTTTACAAGGATCCAAACTACCGTTGCACGTAGTCAAATTAGTAGATGTAAAAACATGCTAAAAGAGGGAGTAATTTGTTCGTTAAAAAACTTTCAAATAGGTTAAAATCAGGGAACTGTTCGGGCTACAAAACATGCATATCGATTGAGCATGCATAAATTTACTACAATCAAACTTTATCCTAAAGTCCCAATCTCTATGTATGGCTTTGAATTTACTGCCTTCGAAGAAATTATCTCATGTCCTCAATTAGAAACTCTAAAAATATATATAAATTAAAACTAAAAAAAAAAATATAAGACCGATATATATATATATATAAGTAAGACAAAAATTGCCACGTGTCAAATTATACAATGCTTGGACATTAATTTCTATTATTAAGTGTTTTTGTTTTAGATAATCTATCATTATACATGTAAATTTTTTTCTTTATTACAATATATAGTATTGAAAGAATATATTTTTTTTTTGAGCAAATACTTTCAATAATTAGAATCATAATTGTTAATAACCACAATATTATCTAAAAAAATATCATGTATAAATAAATGCTACTATTTATAATTTAAAATCTAATTTAAGTTTATAATACAATCTTAAATTTTGCACATTAAGTTCTCTTAATAAGTGTTTTTTTTTCTTTTTACATAATATATCATTAAACATTTAATTTTTTTTCTTTATTACAAATATATAATATTGAAAAAAAATATTTTTAATAATTAGAATCATGATTTTTAATAACCGTAATATTATCTGAAATATATCATGTATAAATTAAAACTTTAAAAATATCATGTATAAATAAATGCTACTATTTATACATTAAAATCTAATTTAAGTTTATAATACAATCTCAAATTTATAAGAGATATAAAATAAACATTATTATTTATGTTTTAATATCTTATATTTAACATTTAAGATAATATACTTTTTAAATGTTATACATGATATTTTGGTTTATATATATACTTTTAAAATCTTACGTAATAAACTTTTTTGTTTATAAAAGATAATATACTTTTTATATCTTAACTTAAGATAATATACTAAATTTTCATATGTTCTGAAGAAGTCAATTATTTAGATAGAAAGCCTAGATTTAATAACATGAGTTCTGCCAAAATCTATGTAAGACTTAATGTGATTTGACAATTAAGTTTTATAATAAAAAATTTCATTGCTCTTCAATATAATTTAATTTTATAAACCGTTACTTTTAACAAATCGGAATTACACTATAATCATGCAAAACTATGACTTAATTTATACATGATATTTGTGTTACACTAGAAACATGAAAATTAAAACTAGAATCATGCAAAACTAGAATCATACAAATTGCAGTTACTTTTAGATATGATTTATTTCGAAACTTAAAATTTATTTGTCATTATAAAATTAAACCTCAAGTATTATATCATTGCATTCTTACTTGCTTATTTCGTACAACATCCCCAACTAATCCCTCTCAATTGTTTAATTGTATATTTCATGAGATATTGTATTTCAAAATTCAACATTGTAATTTTCTTTGCATAATATTTTAATCTAATCACTTTTGATGCAGTTTTCAGTGGATATGGAATATCTTGCAATAACTGACATTAATCCATCCTAGGAGACATGTGCAATAAGAGTTTGAGTTATCATATCATGGTTTGTACCTCAAAGTAATTCCACATCGGAAAATAGCCTCATGGAGATGGTTTTGATGGATGATAAGGTATTTTAAGAACACATCGTGTTATTACATAAAGTTAGTATATATTCTTCAATGATGAGTTTTTTTATGTTTTTTATAATTTTACAATATGTTTACAATTCAAATTTATTTAATTCTAACTTTTTTTCCCTCATGATTCATTTTTCAGTTTACAATGATCTAGACTACTTTTGCACGTAGTCAAATTAGTAGATGCAAAAACATGCTAAAAGATGGAGTAATTTTTTCGTTGAAAAACTTTCATAAATTGTAAATGTATTATAAAAATATCATAAATTAAGATAAATATCATTCAAACTTAAAATTTTAAATAATATAGATAAATAACAAAATTTATTTATCATAAAATATAACCCGTGTATTACACGGGTCTTAAAATAGTGTAATATATAGTAGTATTGTTTCCGGCCTTAATATTACATGGCCACAATGATATAGAGGTAGTTTAGTAATTATAGAAAGAAGCAGATTATAGTATCAAGAATCACACATTTAACATTTGTAATTTAATTAATAATTACTATAAAAAACCACTAACCACTCGCAAGGCGCCAATTTGCTTCGTTTTATAAAAATTAAGTACTCCCTTTGTTCCTTTATAAGAGGGACATACCTTTATAGCACATAAATTAAGGAGTATTATAAAATAATAGATGTTTTGTAACTAAATCAGGAAGAAGTATGAACAAGAAGAAACAATAGATAAAATAAAGCTTTATTAATGGGAGAACAACTTTTGAAATGAACTGCTTCTAACGGCAAAAAAGAGGAATATGAATCCATAAGAGCTCCAACTAAATTCTATTTCTTTTGCTAAAATTTTTTTTTGATGAATACTTGGACAATCTGAAAATTGTAGGCATGTTTAAATACACAAATGAAAGGCCTTTGAGTTCATGGCCACATATATCATTAAAAAAGTAACGGCATGTACTTCATTGAGAAAGGAAGACTCACCAGCCGATCAGTTTTGTTGCCAAAACTATTTGTTACTTCAATTGTATGATGATAAGAATTAATTGAGTTGCTCATAAGATTAAGAGTCGAAATGAAGAGAGAAGTCTAAACGGCTGATAGAAAGTGATGTCATTGAGGCAGTTCATCAAACAACTGGTATGCAAAAAGTGAAACATTCACAGTTGATTCATCAATTAAAAGGGCTAGGTTTCATTCATCAAGTAAAGAGAGAAAGCAATACATGAAGAGAGGAGATAGAACGATGATACGATCATTTGCATCTCTTTCTCCACGTGTCATGAAGAGAGAGAAAGCAATAGATGAAGAGAGGAGATAGAACAACTTCTGCTCATTTCAATTTTGGCAACGTAAGTTGTTCTCATTTGTGTGCTTTATTGGATCATGATGCCTTTAATTAGTTTCTGTAGCCAGTTAATTATGCCTTTGTATAGGACAAGTGCCAGCTTGAACGGCTCAAAATCATCTTTAAGCTTGGTGTGGATGTTGATAAGGCAAAGGTTGAGGAAGAATGGTGCTCATTTCACAACCTACTCCCATCTGCCTTCCAACTAGTTACTGAAACATGTATGATTTCTTGCAACTCTAATACATCTGAGTTTTCATTTTCATTAACCTGAACATGTTGTTTGCAGATGATGATATCCTAAATCTGCTGCAAGGGGCTCGTCCCAAGTTTTTGGTTGTATTCAATAGTATGCCAATTCACTACGATCCATATGAGTTCCAGCATACTTGTCATCTCACTTACATGGAGAAGAATGAATTAGATGCTTTAGCCATGGAGGATAAAAACTCTGAGGATGTGAATGGATCAATGAAATGTGTTTCTGAACCCTTTGTTCGACCCTATGACAGAATACTTTCACTTATGATAGTAGAGAATATACTGCTGGAGGTGCAGCACTGTGTAGATATTTTGTCAATGGTCTGTGCAACAGGGGTAGCCAATGCCCGTTTTCTCATTCACTTCTAGCAAAAAAGCCTGTTTGCAAATTCTTTTTCTCATTGCAGGTATCTTCTCCACTTTTACTGCATTTTACCTTAAGTTTGAATCCTATACTACTCAGTTTTTATGTTCGTCACATAGCCATGCACATTTTCATCTACACAAGTCAATGTTTTTATAATGATCCTCATTAGATAACTTTTTTGTATTGCTTCTTTATTTCTTCAGAAGTATTTTTTTTTTCTGGACCCATTAAAATTTGATGTTTGTATTTGCAGGGATGCCGAAATGGAGATTCATGTTTCTTTTCTCATGATTCTGATTTATTAGCTATATCAGCCCGTGAATCAAGTTTGTGTGTGCCGGAAGATGAAGTTGTTGATGCAGAGGCTCTTTTGCAATTCTTCCCGGATCCTTCAGATGGATGCGTGCTATTATTGGATGATAGAGATCTGCATTTTTCTTCACATTTCGTTCATCAATTTGAGCCTTCCTCTATAATATCCACAACTTCTCAGACAAATTCCTTCCCTATTGAGCCTTCGTTGATGGGGATACAAATTCTTTGGCAAATGAGCGACCTATATCAAACCATCTTGTCCAAGGAAGGGGACAATCTGGTTCCGTGGGATGTAGTCAAATGTTTACTATGGTTTCCCGTGCGTGGGAAAGAATATCAAAAGAGGCAGGTTCGACTCTTTTTCAGTTATCTAGCGATCCGGATATTGGCAGATGCTCTGCATGAAGTACAAGTAATTGTTACCATGAACAACTTACAGTTTTCGAGCTTACAGGTAATAGGAAAAAAAACTCAGCAAATCCAAAATTTCCTTGAGATTAGCATTTAAATACTGTTCAACTTTTCTACTTTGGAATTAGAATATCCCTTGGAACATCTCTGTAAACCAAGATATTGTCCAAGGATGAAGTTTCAACTGTGGGTTCAGATTATTTTTTAGTGCTTTATTCTTAATATTGTTCTGAACTGAAAGTCCCAATATTTTGCCCTGCTTTCTTTCTTTGTAGCAAAAGGGGAAGCCCTCGCCCCCTGGCCCGACAGAGATTGGTGGAGGAGGTAAATTGCTTTCTTTCTTTGTAGCAAAAGGGGAAGCCCTCGCCCCCCGGCCCGACAGAGATTGGTGGAGGAGGTAAATCATGGTGACTCAGAGGCTCATTAGGTGAGAGGACCAGTGTCTGGTGCCCACAAGGAGCTATCCCCCAAATTGAGGAATAAAACTCCCACACTGCGGCTGCCAGGACTCGATCCTGCGTCCTTGTAGCAATCTGCCACCCAGGAACCGACTAAGCTACGCCCATGCGAGCACCCTGCTTTCTTTCTTTTCATGATAGATCTTTGTTTTTACTGGTTTCAATGCCGTATCAGGTGGAAAATGTTGCTAGGGAAAGCTTTTTCTTTCTTAGAATTCTTATTAACTATCAGAATCATGTAGTTTTAACTTTTAATAATTGCATGTACGGAAACTATGATTTGGTTATGTAGGCCGGAACACTCATCATAAATTCATAATGTCATTGTCCGAGCAATGTATCTTGTCCTTAGGCTATCTTCATCAACGACTATTTGGACAGGTCGTGAGCAAAATGACAAAAAAGTGGAAAAAAAGAAAAAGAAAAAATAACGTAAAATCCACAACCTATCATTAGTTATTGAGTTTGTTGTTATTTTAAGTGTATGAGAAAAATATTTTCCTTATTATAAAAAAATTATATCAAAAAAGATTTTAATCTATGCAATTATTATATTTTTAAATATAATTAAAAAAATTCCAAAATAATATATTTTTAAATATTTTGGGTTTTTCGATGATTTAATCTATGAGAAAAAATCATTTTATGTTGTGTTGTAGATGAAAGAGAAATAATATTTTATTAAAAAGTTGGGTTGTATTAGGTTGTTGATAAAATATAAAAAATTTGGAATTGAGTTGGGTTGTAGGTTGTATATATGAATGAGAGAGTAATTAATATTTTATTGTAAGGTTGGGTTGTGGGAGGTTGTTGATGAAGATAGTCTTATGTACCTAGTATGGGCCCACATGACAAATTATTCAAAATAATTGCCTTGTTGGGCCCCACCTTATTGATTTTGTGGCTTCTTTGTAATCCACAATAATCACGTTGCATTATTTCCAATAATCCACAGTATTTCCACCACCTCCAGCTGTCCCAATCTATCATGTGCATCAACTTCCACCACCAATTTCATTATTTCCAAATTATTTGGACCAATAACCTAGGAAATTATAAATCTAGTTTTCCTTATATATATATTGAAATATAACACTTGCCCATTCATATAACTTGATTAAAAATGTAATCATGGATGTAACTATGAAAAAAATATTTTGAATAGTCACTTACTCTAAAATCTTGGATTGAAAGCTTTATTTAAAATGTGAATTTGGAGTTCCTACTATTAAATCTATTGAGATTGCTTGTAGGATGAGTTCATCAAATTAATGTAACTGTCCTTTATAATTAATTTCTAAAGTGATAGTTATTCAAATTATTCCTCAAAACCCCCTCAAGTTAAATCATGCAAAATGTCTAAAAAGTGAAAACCTAAGAATGTTGAGAGCATCAACCTCTGGGCTGACCAACGAGGTAAGACCTAACTTAGGTAGATGAGGTTTGGATAATATAAATTGAATTAGATATCAATTCTTTAAGGGGTAGACAATACGCATTGCAGAAAAAATGATTTGTTTAACAATTAAGCCCAAAATAAATAAATTTCAATAAATACATAACTAAATTGCTCCATAGCCTACATGGCTACATTCCTCGACTTCGTTAAGACCTACTCTCCCTAGTAACCCTCACCCACTCCTACTGAAATTATTAATTCTCGTGTGTGTTGCATGATTTATGATATTTATAGTTAGAATTCAAAAATTAGTATATAAATTATAAAGTAATCATTAAAAGCATCATATTTAATTATTTTTTTTAAAAATCATATACACTATTTTATATCAAAATCTTCATTACAACAATATATAACATCAAAATTTATCAAAATCTCATCATATCGTATAATAAACTCATAACACGTAATATGACAATCCATACATCGCACGAGTGTATTGTTAGTGTATAAAAATAACTACAACTTTTATAAGTACAATTTTTTTATAAAACATGTTTATATTCAACATTGATTGATATTAAATAAAACAATATATAATTAATACATAAATATAAAATAAAATACTAATTAAATGAATAAGAATGATATTTCTTGTATTACGAACAAATTTTAAATAAAAAAGTCGTTTGATTTGAAATTAAATTTTGTTTAAAAAATAAAATTATCATACTCCCAACTCCACAAAAGTGTAAAAATAACAATAAACGAAATATACAAATAAAACAAATTCAATACATCATACATTAAAAATAAATTTTAAATAAAAATTAGTTTAATTTGATATCATAATTTGTTTATTAAAATACTGTCACAATATAAAATTACCAGCATGAAATGAAATAACATTAACCAAACTTATATATAAAAAGATAAATTTAATATACAAAATGATTTGAAATGAGTGAGTAATTTAATTTAAAATTATAAATTAAGTTAAGTTAAATAAACCTATCCACATACTGACACACCCTAGACAACCCAACCCCCAGTCCAGCCCCAGCCGCCCACCTCCCCCAACCCTCTCTTCTAGCCAACTTAGCCCTGCAGCTTTTGCTGTAATTTAAGTATTTTTTTTTTATCTTTCTCTTTTTTCTCTAACTACTCTATTTCCATTTATAAATTAATACCATATAATTGAGGGTGATTTAGCAAAAAAATGCTTAATAAATAAACATTTGTGAAAATAAGGAGATTTATAGGGTATTAGCAAACTATAGCAAATCATGCTTGGGAACTGCGACTCCAAAATTTCAACAATGAAGTCGCACCTGGGAACCAGGACTTCCATTTTTTGGTATTTTTGTATTTTTTTAATTTAATTAGAAGTCGCGATTGCCAACCGCGACTTCAATTTCGATTTATTTTTTAATGGGAGTCGCTGTTGGCAACTGTGACTCCATAATGATTCTATTTTCGCAGCACCCGTAGTAAAAGCTCAACCACCACCTTTCTCCCCTCCAGTCAAACCTTTGAAACTGTAAAAACAAAGAAATAATTATATCTTTCTTCTTAAATTTCTCAAAAATTACTCTCATCTCTCTTTTACTCCAATGATGTGAAGTGTCCAACAGTAAGCTTCATATTTGTTTTCAACTCAACTACAAAGTAAGACGCTTCTCTAATTTTTATTTTTTTTTATGTAGTTTTTCATATAAATATATGATTTTTTGCTTGAATTGATGAAATTAGTTGGTGAAAATTTGTTGTATGTGAGTGAAGAGAGAGAGAGGCAGAGAATCAGATGACTGTGTGTGTTTGAGAGAGAGGGTGGGGTGGGGTGGGGGTTTATTAATTTATTATTAACATTATGTTATATAATTTTAAATTTTTATACCATAATGTAATAATATAAATGTTGAGTATGTTTTGTCTTGTGAAGACTGCCCGGTTCTCATTCCGTAAAATAATCAAAAATAATATTAAAATGCAAGATTACATAATATTTAATCAATATTGATTATAATACTAATAAATAGTTAGAAATCTGCAAGCCATTTGGTTTTTGGATGATACAAGCTGTTGAATTATAAGATTTTATAACTTTATATATACTCACGAATTATGTCACTCATGCAGTCATGCTCATCACATACCATATTGTTTATTACAAATATTTTGACATCAAAAAAGTAAGAAAAAGAAATTTAAAAAAAAATGTAAATGAGGCTAAGCTAAGCAACAGAGGAGAAAATTGGCTGAATAATGTACATACAAATTGGCTGAATAATGTACTTACCCTTTTCACCTTTTCAACAGTTTCAATATTATTTTTATTTTTGTATTAGTATGTGTATGGGACAATTACTTCTTGAATTTGGCTAAATATTTTAGTTAAGTTTAATTATTTTAGTTACAAATAAAATTTATTTTAAATATTTGTGCTAAATCAACCATATACATTGCGTAAAAATAATTGCTTTGAGTCAGTCTGATGATTTTTTTTTTAATAATTAAATTTCAATTTTATATCTAATTAATTATTCTAATGTGATTTTTATCATATATAAATGTTGCAAATCTCTTTTTTTGGTTGAAAAACACTTTATCTATTTCAACTAAAAATTAGACAAATTTCTGCTCAATATTTGTGAGATGAGTATGAAAGTCATTGTGATTAGGTCCAAAAAAAATTGAAATGATGTTTTTTTGTAAATAATTAATTATAAGTCTAATTAAACAGTTGTCCAAAACATACCAATGTGCTTTAAGTAATTGTATTACAATTAAACAAATATATAATCGTATATTTCATTATTTATTTTATTTCTTGTGATTTTGGAGGTTATCAAGTGATTCTCTTAAATATGTTCTATAATTTGAATTGTAATATCTTATGTGATTTTAGGATGGACTTCCAATGCTATTATGGTCCACGTGATGATAGATTGTTATATAAGCAAGTAAAGCATACATCACAACATATACAAGATGGGAGTATAGATGACACATTATCTGTCAGACGGGGCGATAATTCCATTTGGGAACTTTATGTTAATGACGGATTTCACCATATAGTTATACAAAAATTACATCATATGGGCTTTTTGGGTGTTTTGCAATGTGGTCGAGTTAAGTACGATTGTCATTTGGAAAGACTACTATAACACTACAAGATGTTGCTATTATTTGGGCCATACCTATCAAAGGCGAGCCAATCACGGGCATTGATATTCAAAAAGAATTTGACACTTGGGTAGAAGATTGCAATGTGCTTTTAGGCTTCCGACCCACAGCTAAACAACTTAGGACATCTGACAGGATAAAAGTCTCAGCAATAAAGAATCATTTATCGAGTTTTCCTGTAGATGATAATAGTTCAGAACAACATATTGAACAATACTCTCGTGCGGTCGCTTTTATGATATTTGGGTGTATTATATGTCCCGATTCAACTGGAAATGCAATCTCATTGATGTACTTACAACACTTTATCAACTTGGACAAAGTTCGATCATACAGTTGGGGTAGTGCTGCTTTAGCTACATTATATCGTGAGATGTGCAATGCATCAGAATACACCAAGAGATTTATTAGTGGTCTAACCACACTATTGCAGGTAGCAATTTTACACTATATTTTACTAATACTGAAGTTTTTTTGTTTCTTCTACGTTCTAACAAAAATTATGTCAGATTTGGGCATGGTCGAGAATGAAGCATATTATGCCTATGCGCATTGGAGAGCTGGACATGACCCCTATATTTATTGATAATGAGGCAATATATCCTCCATACGGTGCATGGTATATATTACATATTCTTATTTCTTAGAACTTGTAATTATTACAATTTTCTGCTTTAATCATGGAAAATTTTGATTGGGGTTGCTAGGTGGAAGACATCGAAAAGTTATGTTGCTTCTGGAAGGAATTTGTTACAAATGTTAAGACAAATGCTTGATGTATTGTCTCAAGATGGGGTACTTATTTAAATGCGTGAATGTTATGTACTATTTTTAAATGTAATTGCAAAGTTAAATTAATTATGAATTTCAATTTATATTGTAGTTTGTTTGGCAACCATATAACATGAACTCACCTGAGATTGTCGCATTGCCATTGGATGTTCATGATTCTAAACTATGGAGATCGAGGTGTCCATTGATATGCTATGCTCGTGTTGAAATGCATCGTCCTAATAGAGTTTGTAGACAATTTGGATATATACAAGATGTCCCGGATGATCAAGATGATAAAGAAGTGGATATTGTTTTACATAATTGTGATCGTAAAGGCCACGTGAATCGAGATTGGAGGGATTTTCATGCTAGATATGTACAAGAATTGAAGGATACATGTGAATATGATGCAAATGAAGATTATTCACCAAAATACATGACCTCCAAAATACACCAATACTGTAACATTCCTCTTAGGTGCCATACTTCACATTTTAAAATATATAAATACATCATGAACTCATCAATATTAATTAAAAGAATCAACTAATCATGGTTTGTTTATACATAATATAATACTCCTATTTTTTAACTATCACTTTTTTTATTTTATTTTATATCTCTAAACAATGTATGAGTGTCATGTGTTGTAAATTATTCTATCATATATAAATTCAAATAGTGCAACACAAATAAATGGCTAAATTAAAGACATCAAAGTTTAATTTAAATAATGAAAGTCAAATCTGAAAAACTATCAAAAAGTGATTAAAACAAAATCAAAATTATATAAATCTAAGGTAGTTAAATCATTAAGTTGTTTGTATATATGTTTAATATTAATAATAAAATTATATTTTATTTCTCAAACTCTACATAAAAAATTTCATAAAATGTACATAAATTATGAAGACAATTAAAATGATGAAGGAGCTAAACTTACCAGTGCAACAAAATCATCGACAACAAAAAATGGCAATTGGTGAAGGTAGAATAAAGAAGAGAGAGTAAGATGAGAAAGAAAATGAATGTTGCTGTAAAATGATTTGTGGTAGAGGGGAGGAAGAAGGGAAAATCGAGTGAGTAAAAAAAAAAAAGAGGAAGTCGCAGTTGCCAACTGCGACTCCCATTAAAAAATAAATCGAAATTAAAGTCGCGGTTGGCAACCGTGACTTCTAATTAAATTTTAAAAAAAACAAAAATACCCAAAAATGGAAGTCGCGGTTCCCAGGTGCGACTTCATTGTTGAAATTTTGGAGTCGCACCTTCCAAGTGCGATTTGCTGTAGTTTGCTAATAACCTAAAAATCTCCTTATTTTCACAAATGTTTATTTATTAAGCAATTTTTTGCTAAATCCCCCATATAATTGAACAACTAAAATAACAATTGGATGGTTATGTTAATTTTTTCCGTGTGTAGGCCACTTGAATTCATCATGATTTTTTTTTGTTGAAATATTATGAATTTGTGTGTATTTATTTTGTGTTGGTATTTATTTTGTTTAATTTGAACAAGAGAAAGACGTATAAAAAGAATAATGACAGAAAATTCCTTTGATCCTGATTTTTTAACTTGTATGCTTGAAGTTGAACCTCAAACATTAATACTACGAATGCTCCACAATGGAAGTTGCGGATCTTCCACATGACCCACTTTGGCCCATCCCATAGTAATTAATTAATTAGATCGAGAAAATTATACATATACTAGAGCGTTCGAAACTGATCAAGAAGACAGACGTTGAGGAAGAAGTTGAGGGGAGCCTATGTACAATAAATATCTAGAATTGGATTTATATATCATTCAGCCACTTTAATTATTTTTTGCAAGTAACCATGTTACTTATGGTTAAATTATTTTTTGGAAGTAACCATGTTACTTAAGATATATTGTTGGTAAATTTAATTTTATTTAAGTTTAAATTTCGACAACTTATTTGTCAACTAGAAAAGATTTTAAAGTTTATTCCGGCGGGTCATCTTTTTTGGTGATGCATGGTAAGTAAAAACATTTTTCTCCAACATCTCAAAATGACCACCTTGAAGTAGTAGGTACCATTCTTGAGACCAACTGATATTTGAAATTAAAGAAGAAGATTAAAAAGACACATTAATTAATTAGTCTTTATATTGAGTAGATAACAGCAAGTAGAAGGATATACAATCTAGGATCGACAGCCTTCTACAACATAGAAACAGAAAATTAATAACGCAAATACAAACAGCTAGCACCAGACTATGAGACTAGTCTAGCATATTTTTGTCACATACATGACAATTATTGAAAGCGGAAAAGCAACACTTATTAGATGTATACCCGAAGTGGGTATACATGCATGCATGCTTGTTTAGGCAACTGCAGTAATAGAAGCCTTGGTGCAAAAAGCAGAACATGCATTGGTACATTTTTCAACTGCTCCATGCACAACTTCACTTGCATCTAGTCACCCAAAAAAAAAAATGCGTAATTAGAATAATCGAATCTCATGTCTCTGACAAAAAAGTAAAATAAAAATAATAATTACCAGGATTTTGGAGAGTGGTTATGGGACCGCACACAGAGGACAGACACCCCAACTTGCAGAATTCACCTTGAGTCAAGTTACATGCAATTTGCATCAAAATGAAATCTTTTGCAGCAAGTAATTAGAACAAATGAGTTTATTTATTTTACCGGTGTTTCCGAGAATATCATGATCCCAATCACGGGGACAAAAATCCCCACTATAGATTTTGCATCCAGACATTGATACACAAAATTCCATGGAGCCTCCCGCAGAGCGACAGGCATTATAGATATTTCTGACAGCGGGGGTTGGGCAACAAACCTCTGCCTCAACTTGAATTTGTCCCAAAACAAGGCTCACCAAAAGAGCACTCATAATAACAATTTTACCTTCCATCGATCTTCTCTTCTCCTGATATATGTATTGATGAAATGCTGATGAAACTAGACTTGCACATACCCAACTTAAATACTAGCTCTTCTGCCATTCAACCTTCACTTGGCACCATCAACTTCACCACCTGTCATCCTTATTTCAAGCTCCGGATATTGGTTACCACAAGAAATCATCACACGTTTAATTAATAATGTGAATGGAATTAAGTAGATAGAAAACTATGATGTGGAGTAATGTAAATGGAATTAAGTAGATAGAAAACTATGATGACACACATGTACAGTGTATACTATTAATTAATATTATCTATATAAGAAGGACCAAGAATGCCACGTGGCATTCATACAATGCTTCAACATTTATTTCTCAACCTCTAACTATTATATTCTTGCATGAAAACATGAACATTGGCTTTTTTAACAAAATATTGTGGGAAAAAAAAATCGTTAATGATTTACGGTGGTTTTCGAAAGGTTTATAATAATAAGCGAAGTCGTCTTTGGTATAGGCGACTTATGGCTATTTTTTAATATATATATATATATATATATATATATATATATATATATGTCACCTATGGTATAGGCGACTTGCAATAGTTTTGTAATAAATGCATTTACACCCATTCACACGCTCAATTTACATAAAAGCTACACACTATACATTAAATAAAATTACAACTTCTGCACACATTATACATAAAAGTTGTACACACACAAATGAGACTTGGTATATGAAATAAAATTACAAAAGGACACACATGCACATACAGTAACATGAAATGAAATTAAAAAGGGACACACATCCATACAGTAACATTGACTCAAAAACTATTGCAAGTCGCCTATATAAAAAATTGCCATTAGTCGCCTATGGTATAGGCGACTCCAATTGTCGCCTATACCAAAGGCGACTTCACTTATTATTATAAACCATTCGAAAACCACCGTAAATCATTAACGATTTTTTTTCCACAATATTTGGTTGAAAAAGCCACGAACATTTTTTTCTCAACCTCAACTATTATATTCTTGCATGATTGCTTCTGCATTTCGTACAGTACCCCCAACCCTTCTCAAATTTTGAATTGTATATTTCATGTGATATTGTATTTCACAATTCAACATTATAATTTTCTTTACATAATATTCTAACCTAATCATTTTTTATGTATTTTTAAGTGGACATGGAATACCTTGCAATTGCTGACATTGATCCATTCAAGGAGACATGTGCAATAAGAATTCGAGTTATCAGATCACGGTTTGTACCTCAAAGAAATTATCCACCGGAAAATAGCCTCATGGAGATGGTTTTGATGGATGATAAGGTATTTTAAGAACACATCATATTATTACATAAAATTGGTACATATATATATATTCTTCAATGATGAGTTTTTTTATGTTTTTGAAAATCTTATAATATGCTTACAATTCAAATTTATTTAATTCTAAATTTTTTTTCTCTCATGATTCATTTTCAGTTTACAAGGATCCAGACTACTGTTGCACGTAGTCAAATTAGTAGATGCAAAAACATGCTAAAAGAGGGAGTAATTTGTTCGTTAAAAAACTTTCAAATAGGTCAAAATCAGGGAACTGTTTAGGCTACAAAACATGCATTTCGATTGAGCATGCATAAATTTACTACAATCAAACTTTGTCCTAAAGTCCCAATCCCTATGTATGACTTTGAATTTATTGCCTTCGAAGAAATTATCTCATGTCCTGATTTAGAAAATCTAAAAATATATATAAATTAAAGCTTTAAAAATATATTTATATATATAAGTAAGACAAAAATTACCACGTGTCAAATCATACAATGCTTGGACATTAATTTCTATTATTAAGTGTTTTTGTTTTGTTTTTGTTTTAGATAATCTATCATTATACATGTAAGTTTTTTTCTTTATTACAAATATATAGTATTGAAAGAATATACTTTTAATTTTTTTTTGAGCAAGTACTTTCAATAATTAGAATCATGATTGTTAATAACCACAATATTATCTAAAAAATATCATGTATAAATAAATGCTCCTATTTATATTTTAAAATCTAATTTAAGTTTATAATACAATCTTAACTTTTGCACATTAAGTTCTCTTAATAAGTGTTTTTTTTTCTTTTTAGATAATCTATCATTAAACGTTTAAATTTTTTTCTTTATTACAAATATATAATATTGAATTTTTTTTAATAATTAGAATCATGATTTTTAATAACCGTAATATTATCTGAAAAATATCATGTATAAATTAAAACTTTAAAAATACCATGTATACATAAATGCTACTATTTATACATTAAAATCTAATTTAAGTTTATAATGCAATCTCAAATTTATAAGAGATATAAAATAAACATTATTATTTATGTTTTAATATCTTATATTTAACATTTAAGATAATATACTTTTTAAATGTTATACATGATATTTTGGTTTATATATATACTTTTAAAATCTTACGTAATAAACTTTTTTGTTTATAAAAGATAATATACTTTTTATATCTTAACTTAAGATAATACACTAAATTTTCATATATTCCGAAGAAGTCAATTATTTAGATAGAAAGCCTAGATTTAATAACATGAGTTCTGCCAAAATCTATGTAAGATTTAATGTGATTTGATAATTAAGTTTTATAATAAAAAATTTCATTGCTCTTCAATATAATTTAATTTTATAAACCGTTACTTTTAACAAATCGGAATTACACTATAATCATGCAAAACTATGATTTAATTTATACATGATATTTGAGTTACACTAGAAACATGCAAATTAAAACTAGAATCATACAAATTGCAGTTATTTTTAGATATGATTTATTTCGAAACTTAAAATTTATTTGTCACTATAAAATTCAACCTCAAGTATTATATCACTGCATTCTTACTTGCTTTATTTCGTACAACATCCCCAACTAATCTCTCTCAATTGTTTAATTGTATATTTCTTGAGATATTGTATTTCAAAATTCAACATTGTCACATTGGAAAATAGCCTCATGGAGATGGTTTTGATGGATGATAAGGTATTTTAAGAACACATCATGTTATTACATAAAGTTGGTATATATTCTTCAATGATGAGTTTTTTTTTATGTTTTTTATAATCTTACAATATGTTTACAATTCAAATTTATTTAATTCTAACTTTTTTTCCCTCATGATTCATTGTTCAGTTTACAAGGATTTAGACTACTTTTGCACGTAGTCAAATTAGTAGATGCAAAAACATGCTAAAAGAGGGAGTAATTTTTTCGTTGAAAAACTTTCATAAATTGTAAATGTATTATGAAAATATCATAAATTAAGATAAATATCATTCAAATTTTAAATTTTAAATAATATAGATAAATAACAAAATTTATTTATCATAAAAAATAACTCGTGTATTACACGGGTTTACCACTAGTGTAATATATGGTAGTATTATTTCCGGCCTTAATATTACATGGCCACAATGATATAGAGGTAGTTTAGTAATTATAGAAAGAAGCACATTATAGTATCAAGAATAACACATTTAACATTTGTAATTTAATTAATAATTACTATAAAAAACCACTAACCACTCGCAAGGCGCCAATTTGCTTCGTTTTATAAAAATTAAGTACTCCCTTTGTTCCTCTATAAGAGGGACATACCTTTATAGCACATACATTTGTTATATATATATATATACTTCTTCTCCATTCTCCGAACAATAAAAATCCCCCAATTCAATTCCGACATTAACCTAATTTCACAGAAACAACGATCGCAAATTCTCATGATTCATTCACTATAATGCTATGTCACGCCGAACTCTAGATTCACCACTCCAGGCCATTGAATCATGCGCTTTCCAGCTCCTCAGCTGGAGGCCTTTTGGCAAAACCCTAGACTCCGATTCCTCAAAGCGCTGTTATGGTCCCCAAAGCAAGCGCCCCTGCCTCGCCGACCGCGCCACCTCCTCGTTCTCCATTGACGCGATCCTCGACATGTCCAAACTCAGCCTATTCGACGACGACAGATCCCTCTCCTTTTCCGCCGCGCGGAAGCGGTGGTTTGCCCGGAAGCGTCGCCGCCGCGGCGGATCGAGGTCAGTGTCTGGCCGGAGCTCGGATCGCAGGGGATGCTCTGTCGGCGTGTCGGCGGCGAATGGGACCTGTTCGGATTTTCTAATGGTGGCGGGGGGTACGGATTCCAGTGGAGAGCTGTTTGGGGACGCGAATTGGTCGTCTGATGTGAGCGATCGGATATCGAGGAGAGAGAGGGAGGGGAGTGGCGAGAGGGAGAATGTGAGTGTTGGGTATGGGCAGTTGGGAATTGTGATAATCAGGTGAATGAGTCTGGGTACGGGAGTGAGCCCGGGTATAGGGGCGATGCTGAGCTCGGCTATGACGATGAGGAAGAGGATGACTCCAGGGTTTTCTTTTGGGGAGATGAATTTGGAGGTATTTTCTCCATCAAATTCTTGCTTGTAATCAATTTCATTGACTAGCATAGGAATTTCTTGATTCAAAACGAATGACTTTTGAGTATCAAAGCTGTTTATGAAACTGAATTTTTTTACTCTAACTAATGTCATAGCCTATTGTGAAATGGATTTTGAGTAATATATATATATATATATATACACATGTCACTCTCTCATTCATTTGGTTTCCTCCCAAACCTCAATTAAATTATTAATGCTAAATTAATTAAATAAATTATTAACTATTAACTTATATATTGTCACTCAATATATAATCAATATGAACTTACTTTCTTAATATTGAAATACAAAAAAATATATTATTTATTATTGATTCATTAATATTGTTTCATTTATTACATATAAAAATTAAAATATTTTTGAAACAAATCAAATTAGAGAAGATTTAATTTTAAGTGCACTCATGATTTTATCTTAAGTGCAAAAATACTATATCAATTATTTTAAATGCATATAGTAAAATTCTATGTATATAGTCATTAAAGATTGAAAAGAATATATTTCATATATTTCATGAATAAAAAATTATGTATATATATTGACATTATAAATACTTTTTAGGTCATAAGATTATGAAAATATTATTTTAAGAAAAATTAACCTTAGTAAATTCAAGTAAAAAATTTGTTGTTTGTTAATACTAATATATAAGATAAGATACTAAAAAAAAGTGTGATGTTAGTCTATGCATATTTACAAAAAATACTCCAAATATATCATATTTTATGTCTTACTATTATATGGATTTTGATTCTAATTTAATTTAAATATAACATATAGTTAATGTGTGTGTGTGTATATATATATATTACAAACTTTGCTAAAAAAAGATTATAAAATCATTAATAAAATGTTAAAATATTATTCGATTAAAAATATTTATTTTGAAAAAATCCATGTGATACACGGGGTTTAGACTAGTGATATAGTAAATGAGGAACCATATTTGGAAAGATCATATCCAGTGGTCAAAATTCGAACTTTCAGTTATCTCTTTTCGGATGAAAGATGCAACATATGTGATTGTGGAGTTGCTAGGAATGGAGCTTATTGTATTTATTCATTGAGAATCATCGGAGTCTAAAGAAGTTAGCAATTGGTTCGTTTGATCTGTCAAGTGTACTGCTTCAAAGAGATGAAATTCATTATTTTGTTCTGTTTTTCTGTGAGTTTGTCCACCTCCCGAGTGTTTATCCTTAAGGTTTTGTTGTTATCGCAATTGAGTTTCATACTTGTTTGTTGATTTTAAATCGTATTGGAGGCGAAACAATAACATGCCATGTAGTTTTGTATTGTTTTCCTTTTTGATGCTGAATTTGTTGTTTTCTATGGATTGAAGGATTCGAGTGAGAGATTTTGAATGGTTCCTCCATGTTATGCAAATTTCAAATCCATCAACATCACAGAAAATAGTTCAAAGTATTGTTTAGAATGAACTCATCCAATTAATCTCGATGCAAGATGAAATTGTTGTACTTGTTATCTATATTTATGTTGGATCAATTCTTATGTCATTCACTGTCCTTGCACCAGATAATGCTTCCAAGTTGGAAAGAGTGGGTGAAAACTCACTGCAGAAGACTCATCACAGATGTCGCCGTAAGAAACATGATATGAGAATGGTTGATACCTGAGCTAGTTATTCTCAATGCTCTCTCCATACACTACCAGTTGATACTGTTGTTGTTGTTGATAGATTTGCATATATTGTACAAAGTCAATTTGGATTGTGGGTGACATTTTTGTTGATTGTACATCTCATGAGAACAAAGATATCTTTGAACTTTTATCGAATTGAGGAAATTATGTTATCATCATCACTGGCCCAAAAATTTGAGTTCTGATTTTCAGGTTATCTAAGTTGGGGTGCTATTTTCTTGGTCAGAAAATCAATGATTGTGTAAATTAATCTTGGTAGAATTGAAAGATTTATGTTTCAACTTATGCAAAAATTTATGGAGCTTTACAATTTATGTTTGAATATTTCTTTTGAACTATTTCTTCTTCATAAATAATTTCCATTTAGAATGAGAAAATGCCCCAATGACACTTTTAGTGCGGAGTGTGAATACATTATGATAGAAGAACTATTTCTTCTTCATAAATAATTCCATTCTGATTTAAAATGAGAAAATGCCCATTTCTTCTTCATAAATAGTTTCTAGTCTGATTTAAAATGAGAAAATGCCCCAATGACACTTTTAGTGTGGAGTGTGATACATTATGATAGATTTTAAATTCATTTTGAAAGAGAATTTGATTCGTTTGGAAGAGAATTTGGAAAAGGAGGTGGTTATTAACACCCCTATAAGATACACCCCCAATTTTTTGGACTAAAATAACCTTTTAAAAATTGATTAAAATATCATTTTTATAATTTATAAAATTTAAATATATTAATCATTAAAATCATAATTTTATTAAACCCTAATTCACCCTTGTTTAAATTATAATTCTATTCAAGCTACAATTCTAAGTAACTTAAATCATAATCCTCTTCAAACTGTAATTTTTTAATATTTTTCAAACTATAATTCTTCCATATTGAAAAGTATAAATATCTAAATTTTCTCATCCGGTTACTTCACACCGTAATTAAATTTTATAACGATAAAATTTTAATTCTAAATAACAAAGGAAAACAATGGATCGTGAAAGTTCCATTGAGATGGGGAATGTAAGTTTTTCGTTTTTTTTGTGTCACTTGAATTTACATTTGAAATTTGCATTGTGAAATGTTCGACAAAACCAGGGAGAACACATTACAGATATTCAATGGATTGTGAAAGTTCATGGAAATGGAGATGGGGAATGTAAGTTTTTCGTCTATTTATGTAGCTTGAAATTATATTTGAAATTTGCATAGTAAAATGTTAGACAAAATCAGTGATAATTGGTTGTCGAGCCCTTTAAAATTATTTAGATGCTCGATCATACTGTTCTCATCTTTATACTCCAACATAACTTTAATGTGAGCTTTATTTCGAGGTGTCTTCTTTTAAATCATGGACTCAAGCTTCGTCCATAATTCATAAGCATTCATATACGTAGCTACATGCTCAAACAAGCTCCAGTCAATGTATTTTTGAATTCGCTACAATCTTGCGGTTTAGCAGCTCCCATCCTTTGTCATTCTTCCCCTCCAGCTTCTTCTTCTGGTGAGGTGATTGGTACAGTACAAAGGATAAGAATAGTTCACAATGATTGGCTTGTGTAGATCTCTACATACAAATGATCAATGTGCTTTCAATAAGAATAGTTCTCCATCGTGAGTTTGAACATACCTTCCTATCTTAAATCACACAAGAACTCTGATGAACTCTGGTGCACGTTGCAATTTGGTGCTCTCTTGTCACGGATGGGAAAAGGCTATGGATATGCAAAAGCGTATTTTATTCCCTTCTATTTAAGATAGACAATAAAAATGATAATATTGGAAAACAACAAAGTAGTATAAAAAAAACACATCAAGAAAAACCACGTTAGTCCGAGATTTCTCGACAATAACTTTACAAAGTTTCTCCCTATAAACAATAAAACTACAAAGTTTTTTTCTTTCTAGTCTAAACTAGATGATCACTCTCAGTCCCTCACTATTGCAGAAGATAAGAACTAGATGATCATTCTCAGTGAGGATTATTATAAAGATTCTCTCTAGTCTAAATTAAAAGATAACTCTCAATCACTTACTATAACTTTTTAAGATATCTCTACAAACCTTAAGATATCTCTTGACATGAACACTTCTAGATATGTATCTCTACAAATCTTCCAAATAACTCTAGACATCAACACTTCTAGATATTGGATCATAGACCACAAGATTACTTCTAGATATGTATCTCTACAAATCTTCCAAATAACTCTAGATATGAACACTTCTAGATATTGGATCATAGATCAATAATCTTGTGGGCTTCCTAATTACGAGGAACAACCCAATAAAAAGAAAATTTTCCTCTTTTAAAAATAATATATATATATATATATATGAAAGTGAGTAACACAATATTTTTCTTACAATAAAATAGTTTTCCTCGTTTGCAATGAAATGATTTTGATGCAAAATAGTTTTCTTACAATAAATTAGGGCATGTGCATTGATTCATTTTTAAATTATAAAAATAATAAATAAATAATGATGAAAAGACGTGATGTTGACTATTATCTCATTCTCTCTCCATTAACACAATTTAATACTAAAAATTCTGCAATAACACATCAAATAAAGATATTAATAAAATATTTAATAATGTCCTTCAAAATGAATCAATGCACATGCCCTTATATATAGTAATAAATTATTTCTTCCAAATAACCCTAAATGAATAAATCCCATACGTATAAATTAGTTCTTTGTTCCCAACATACCTATACTGCTAACCCCTGCAATACGACGTCGTAGTGAGAGAAAAATGGGGAGCGAAGCTGTGAGGGCATACAGAGCGGTGCTGAGAGCGGCCCGCCGGACATTCGCCGGAGATACCCTGATGCTCCGGGAATCCGCCGCCGAGGTGCGGAAGAAATTCGAGGAGAATCGTCACGTGACGTCCGCCGCGGATCTCAATCGCCTTCTCGAGGAGGCACGTGAGGCCTCCCACTTCATTTCAACCATGATCGTTCAAGCCAAGCTCAACGAACGTGGTGGTTACGGTATGATTAAACAACACATTGCTTAAATCTGTCCCGTATTATTTTGTGTTATTTTTATGTTTTGATTGTGCGCGGCAACTGTTTGTCGAAATTCCTGTTTAAGTGTGATTGGAAAAACGTGTCACTTTTGTGGTTTTGATGCGTAATAGTTATTGTATCCATGTTTTCTACGAACAGATTCATTGATTTGTGACAGTGACACTGATTGCTTTATTCTTGTCTAGGGTGATTGTTCTTTTATTTTCCTCAAAATTTAGGGTGATTTTTCTTTTATTTTCTTCAAAATATTATTTTACTCGCATTATGAAGAATCGGCTGAATACACCAAATACATCGTGATCGAGTGTGTATTCGTCAGTGGAACTGGGATGGTTATAATTAAAACGAAATAAGCAATCTTGAGTGTTTGTACATTTTTGAACTGAATCTCAGGCATTAAAGATCTTCATTTTTAGGCTTTTCACCAACCAACTAAGCAGCATTCTGAAAGCTCAATACCAATTGATTTATTATTTGCTGATTTAGACAGCAGAAGTTGTCAATGATTTATTGTTTGGTTCGTATAATATTAATATGCTCTGTGGACATTGATTGGTTCTTATTATGATTACCTCTATTGTGGAAAGTTTCTAAAAGAACGAAGAAGAAGCATCCTTGAATTGGATATTGTTGCATTTGGGATCTGGGATCTCCGGCATTAAAGATCTTCGTACGAGCTTTCAGTAACAAAAACAACAGAAGCTCAATTCTGAGCAATCTCAGTTCTTTACCTGATTAAGTTGATGTCAAAGTGGGAACTCTTCTTTTTTTATTCTCTGATGATTCAGTCAGCAGAAGTTCTTTAACTGGTCTCATTATCACTCTAATCTCTGAGCTAATGATAGTCTCTCTTAATACTTTTATCCTTTCAATTTTCACAGGTTTTTATCCGTATATGAGGATAGATTTATCACATAATGTTGTAGAATACTGAATTATGTCTATGCTTCTAAAGAATACAATGCTTAAATTTGTGGATTTCATTTGTTGTGGTATGTGTCTATCCAAGTGATGCTTTCAACCCCACATGTATACACAACTCTGCTATATATATATTTCACCTAAAAACTGTTACTGCAGAAGTGAAGCCTGAAAAAGTGCATGCTGGAGCGACCCTGGAAATTCCTTCTGAAGAGATTCTCAAGAATTATACACAAAAGTAGTGGAGTATCAACAATAAATTATGAAATGCTTGCACAAGTAAGATTTGCACAATGATTGATCATTTTGCCCGGAGTCGGAAAGTTTTTATTGTTCTTTCCCTCTTTTGAAGTCTTTCAGTTTTTAGCCTTTTTGCTCGCATAACACTGTGGACAACGTAATTTTTTGGTTCTCTTATATCATCACTGAATAACAAAGATGAGTAGTGGTGTTGGTTTTAGCTTAAGCTCAAATGGCTCTACTGATTCTGCAGTCTTCATAATCATAGAGATGCATTTTGTATCGATTATCCATGAAACAGTTTACTTTCAAAATAGAACAATTTGTCTATTTTGATGGCATATGTTGTAATCTAGAAAGTCAACTGAACATGGACTACTGTGGTAACTATATGTTTAAATTTTGTTTTCAGTTTTTTTTTTTTTAAATTACCAGTGGTATCTGCTTGCATCGTTTTTTCTGGTCATTGTAATCCTGAACATGGTGGGGATCGATTTGAGCTGGGAAGAATTTCGAAGAGCTCGTTTGAGCTTGGCTTGGTAAGAAGTTTAGCTGTTCGGAATTGTAAATGACCAATTAAGTTCGTGCTCAATAATAACCATTTCTTAAAACTAGTGAACATACACTCATGAGAACAAAAGTTGATCAAATTAACCAGTTTTGGGCAAATGGTTGAACATACACTCGAGAACAAAAAATGTTGATCAATTTTGGGCAAATGGTTGAACATACACTCGAGAACAAAAATTGTTGATCAATTTTGGGCAAATGGTTGAAACTTCAACGTTATACAAGCTTGTTTATGTTCATCTGTAATGAATAATGAATCCTAAACAAGCTTGTTCAATCTCTGTTCCCTTGTTAAATGAGCTTTAAAATTGTTCATTTATGTCGGTTAACTAAATAAATCAACAATCAAATGCCAAGTAAATTTGACAACGAATTGATCATTGAACACTCTAATCGTCATATTCGTATAACATTACACATAGTATTAAACATGTCAAACTGTTCAGGACATGAGATAGACAAGCCTCTCTTTTTTTTTTTTTTTTCCTTTCTCTCATCAGCATGCAACCGTGCTTAAACAAAATGGGCCTTGAGACAGACTAAAATACAGAAGAATTCGTACAAACTAAAGAAAATGGCCGTTCAGATGGGCAAGAGTTGTTCTCTCTATGCTCTATTCAGCTAGCAAGTTACACAATGTTGGTTTGTGAGGACAGCTATTCTTCATTATCTTCTAGTTCTTCATCATCATCCTGTGCTTCTTCATCTTCGTCTTCTTCCTCTTCTTCGTTCTGATGTTGTTGAGCTTCCTCAGTCTTTTGGTTCTTGCTTGATCCACCATCTCCTGAAATGAACATAACAGGATCATCAATCATATGACTTGAGTGAGTCCCACATAATCTCTAACACAAAATGAAAAGAGAATTCAAAGAGGAGCTGAAACGGCTATAAGTTAAAAATCATGATCACCAAGAAGATGCGATTTTCAGAATATAAAGCATGTCTAATAGCACCCCACTTCCTTAAACATAGATACAAGCATATTATAGCAACTCTACAGGCTTGCATGGGGAGCAGGAAGTGAAGCTCCTAGCAAGGTTTGGACTGGTTTTACGGAATGTAATTGTAGTAAGATGCAATTCACACATCTAGAGATGGAAAATTGTAGAACTTCTCTCAAGTTTCTATAGACTCAGCAGCTGATTTAAAAATTAAAGAGCAGGATTTTTACCAGATTCGCTGAATATGACTGCACCATTACACAATCCTTCCTCAATCTTCATGAGCTTAAGTGTCATCCTGGGCCCAAGCTCTTGAAGCTTGACAGCGCTCTTATTTGATGCCCGATTAACTCTACCAAGATCTGTAGGTAGACTTACAGTTGCTGCTTCATCATCCACTTCACTTTCCGATAAATAACCAGCTCTGCAGGGAAACAAAGAAAAGAATAAACTAAAAGTTAAGGGAACATGATCAATATGGCTAAATGGCAAGAAAACGAATCTAAACAAACAATATGTTTTCTCACTTCTTATACTTATTGTTCATTGAAAGATCAAAAGGTTAACAGATACAAAAATCTGATGGAAGAACTTGATTCTATGATTCTGAAACCAACTTAAAAGGACTGGTGGATATCCTTAAAGTCAAAGTTAAAATTCAATAACTCTTCAAGATCATTATTCCACACCTCCCCCAACTTCAAATTATACCAACTTATTCATAACAGGAAAGTCTCAATGGAAACTAAATAACATACTCATTAAAATAATAATAATAATAATAATAATAATAATAATAATAATAATAATAATAATAATAATAATAATAATAAGAGGCTGCAGAATATTGAAAATTAAATTTTAGAATCAAGTCGTTGAATTCATTTCCCCCCGGCCGTGCACTGGAAATTCAGGCATAATTGATAGGGCCAGCTTGTAAGACATGCTAGGGGACAAATTTCCTCCACAGGCCAAGAACATGTCAAAGCAAAAATATCATTTACATGGTGCAGTTTATCCGAGAGAGAGAGAGAGAGAGAGAGAACCTTGTCAAAAAATCACTCACATCCTGGAATTCACTCAAATTAGGCGCCTGATGATTCTGTACAAACTTTCTTATTCTTTTGGACACTCCAACAGGCTGTAGTCTGATCGAGTAGTGCCGGAAATCAATAAGCTTGGTGTCTTTGTTGTAATTAAGCAATACAATTCTTTGGCATGATGCAAGCTTAACCTGCAACACAATAACGGTAAGACAACACACCATGCTCAAGCAGAAAAAACAAGATCCAGGTCACTGATTCGAAGACTTACAGTGTTTATATCAATAGCAGGAAATATGTTCTGAAACATTATGGTAGTAAGCTTTAAATGCTGCTCTCCAGTCCCAAAACCAGATAGTACAATCTACAATTTCAATCAAAATATAGTTGAGGGTTTTAGACAGAACACTAACATTGTTTTCCACAAATACAACAAGCATTCAAGTTTACATTAAGGAAATGTACAATTACCAATGGGGGGTTTTGAAAAAGATCTTTATGACTTCTCGGGCGTAACTGAGACTGAGCAACATCAGCAGCCAATGCATACTCATGAATCTTGAAAGTAAGGGTTGGACCCTGCGGCGTCCTAGCTACCCTCATGAACGGTGCAGTGTCAGTTTTCGACAAAATTAGGAAATGAGTAACACCCATTGGCCCAGAAACATTCAAGAAGTCTTTCAGATTGTTTCGTTTTTTTTCCTACCAAATCAAAACAATACATCCAATAAGAGCAGAGATAGTTGATTCCCAATAGATCAAAAGTAGTAATGATCAATTCATATCTTGAAGTCTATAATCTATTTAAATGCAACTCAAAAACAATATTTCAAAATAGAGCATTTGCTTTCATCATCAATAACAGTAACACATAATAATAAAATAAACCAAAAATGCACCTTGAGATTAAGAGCAGTGAAAGGAAGCATCGTTTTTCTTATATCCATCTGCAATTGTCTAAGAACACCGGGCAATTTCCCCCGACAAAACACGAAACTCTTCGGGATTTTATCCCCTGTTACGTGGTCTACCGTGGGCTGCTTCCTAGCCATAGGTTTCACGAAGGGTTTCCTCTTGTTCTGAGCCATCAAAATTAACAAACAGAAACAAATTAAGAACCCAGAAATTGAAGAAAAAAAAAAATTCAGCCATAAAAACAACAAGTCCATGCTTACTTTTCGAAATCGAGCCATCAGAAAATGTTATCAACAGATACGAAAGAGTTCTGAGAAAACGAAGATGTTTGCAAGGAGAGAGGCAGAGACAACAGAATGGAGAAATGGCGAGTAAGGTTTTAAAAGGGTTTAGGTTTCCTGGGAATAAGGAACGACGCCGTATTGAGAATTGTATAGCATCAGAATTGAGAACAGTATAGGGTTTCCAATATACTAATTGGGAACCGGGATTTACTATATTTTTTTAATTTAGTTTCAAACAAATTTTATGCTAACATAATCGAACATACATATTTTATCAACATTATTTTATTTTATTGAAATTAGTAGGATTGCAAAGCGCTGTGAAAAGAAAGCTATAAAATTCTGTATATATACTTTTAAATAACTAAGATTTAGAAAGAATAATAATAAATAACAAAAACTTATTTAAGACACACTAATTGTATACGACGAAACAATTCAAACTATTTTCATAAATAAATTTATATGCCAACTATTAATAAATTAGCTATGCTCAATATATTCCTGAAATAAAAAAATAAAATAAAAAGTTTAAATTCTTATTAGAAAATGGTGCACACTATTTAAATTGTTCATGTGAAATTAGTACATACATATATCTAGGTAGTGAGATTGGGCTAGGCCCATTTGATATCCAATATCAAATTCGCTAGTGAGTTGGGCTAGGCTCAATTTGAGTACAACCTTTTTCAGTGGGCCTAACCTGAATCTTTCTAGGGCCCTACGCCTTTACGGGGCATTGCAATACCAGATTGTTAAATAAATATTCACACATTAAAAGAAAAAAGAAAAAAAACGAAACAAAAACAAATATATTACACTGATTTTATACTAGTATAAAATAACAAAAAAAATTAATCATAACTAATGATTATAGATGAATCAGGGACCCTTGCATTTTAATCATATTTTTTTCTTGATTTCAACATTCCTTTCAAGATAAGATATGACTTTTATGCCTGCATTACTACTGGTCCTAGACTATATTTTTTTTAATCACACCATTCATGATCCATAAAATATGGATTGACTTGTAAAAATGAATTAAGGTTGTAGATAATGAAATTCCATCTCACAAAATTATATGCGTGTGAGATGATATTATATTAACATTTTATAACTTTTTTGCATTTTTTCCCAACTTTTCCAAACAAGAAGTCATGAAACATATGGTGTGATATGAAGAGGCAGATTTGTTGAATCATAAAAAGTTCACCTACCATACCAATTCACATGACTATAAATCATCCTAAAATTTCTTCCACTTTGAATGCATTCACCAATTTCTTGCTTCTCTTCAATACTTTTCCAACCAATCCAAAAACCCCATTCCTTTTAAAATGCCATCTTTGTGAACCTCTCTTATTTACTTTTACACACACCATCTCTTCATCAAACATGTCTTAACATACAAACTTGTCAATCTTCTATCAACCCACTTCTCTTCTTGATGGCTCAAGTGAGCTTTGTCTCACCATTGATGCTACTAGCATCCCTAATCATGCTTTCATGCCCTTATATTTCCAAAAGTGATCAAAACAGCACTGATTACGTTCATGATGCATGTGAGGTGACACGTTATCGTGACCTATGTATACAATCTTTATCCCCGTTTTCCAATGCAGCCAAACACAACCCTAGTATGTGGGCCCGGGCCGGGGTCTCGGTCACCATTGGAAAAGCCAAGAGAGTTGCACAATACTTGGAGATAGTGAAGAAGAGCAACAAAACAAGACAAGGAAGGAATAGAATGGCTCTATATGATTGTGTGGAGTGTTTTCAAGACACACTTGATAATCTTCACAAGTCACTTGGAGTACTTAGAAAGCTTAGTGTTAGAGAATTTAGTTCTCAATTAGGGGATGTAATAACTTGGGTTAGTGCTGCTCTAACCGATGAAGATACTTGTGTGGATGGCTTCGAGGGCAAAAAGGGAAAGCGTGTTAGGAATTTTATAAATCGTGTTTCTACTATTACTTATCTAACTAGCAATGCTCTAGCACTTGTTAACAAACTCGCAACTGCTGGCCCAGAATGCTTAAAAGATGACTAGGAATTTATTGAGGAATTATAAATGTTTTCATTGTCTTATGAATTAAATGTAATAATAGTTATAGAAAAAATAAGTGTGTTTTTATTTAGTGTGTAATCTTTGTGTGGTCCAAATATATGTGCATTTAATTTGGGGGAACGGGGAACACATCTTGCACTTAATATCATGAAAATGCTTTACTCAAAAAAAAAAAAATTATAAAATAGGTGTTAGTAAACACTTAATAATTTTACAAAAAAGAAATTATTAGAATGAGTTTGTAAGATTATAAAAGTTGCTGAGTTTACAAAATGCTAGTGGGCTCCCACGGATTGGGCGGTTGGCCCATTTATTTTAGGTAAATTATGGAATGATGAAGTAATGGGATAAAAATATCAAGAGATCTCATAAGACTTTGGTCAGACACACGAGCTGACTAATGTAGACAACATGTTATATTATTAAGAGTAGAATTTTTATGAGACAGTTTTATGAATTTAATTTTGTGAGATTTGTCAATCTATAAATTAGAGATAGATTTGTGAAAATTTGTTTGTGTTATGGGTACTGGAACTCCATCTCAAAGAATTATATCAATGATATGGTCTCATATAAATTATTGTGTAAATTATATATATATATATATATATATATATATAAAGTTTTGTGAAGTATAATATACTTATACACTGTATATTATTAAATTAATTTATGCTTAGCCTTTTATTTATTTAGTTAAAGTTTTAATTCTTTGGGCCAAGCCCATGTCATACAAAAGCAGTTCCAAGCCCATGATCCTTTTCAGTTTCTCACATCTTAAATTTTAATATAACTATTCAGGTTTTATTTCCAAAGTTTTTTTTTTTTTTCAAATTTGTTTCAATAATTTCCAGATTTTTTGTAAGCCTTTCTCTTTTTTCTAAAAATTTTGAGATAATTATCTAGTTTTTGGTGATTTTCAAGATTATTCAAATTAGATTTTGTAAAAGAGGATCAACGGATTTAAAGTATCTTATTTATTAAAGGAGTGACACTCTTGTGCACAAGGTGCAACAATACTGTTATATTATATGAGTGATACTGTTATATTAATATAACAGTATCATTCATATAATATAATAGTATTACTTCATATAATATAACAGTATCACTCATATAATATAACAGTATTACTTCATATAAAACAGTATCACTCATATAATATAACAGTATTGTTGTGCACAGATTTGGATCCGTGCACCTTGTGCACAAAAGTAAGTTTTTGCCTTATTAAAGATGATTAACGAATTTCACTTCTATTTCTGGTGACTCGAACCCAAGATTTATTCTAGATAGCAGATGTTTTTTTACCACTAAACTATCATGTTTCGTTAAATATATGTTGCAAGCTTACGATGACAATGTAATCTAAACATATCTCTATCGTATAATCAATAGAAAAACTTCGCATCATTACAATATGCTCGAAAAGCCCCAAACCTAACACTCACATCCGTGATACATGATTTATTTCCACAAAAATCGCTATTTTTGTTGAAATTTTTGCTCAAATAATGCATTTTCCGAACTCAACTCTTTATTTTCTTTAAACTCAACATATATGTGTGTGTGTGTTTGTTTTTTTTTGTTTTTTTTTTTGGTGTGATGACCAACTCTTGTTAGACAGTGTGGCAATGTATATCTTGTAAGAATAAATACAAAAATAATAAAATTAAAATCCAGTTAATATGAATTTTTGAGAAATGCCACGTGTGAGAGGAAGGTTGAGGAGGTCGCTTGGGTTAGAATTGAGTGCGACGTGCAAAGGAAGTCCCCTCATGTGGGCCCTTCCAATTTCAGATCTCACCTCCTCATGTGCTATCGCTCTCCCACAACCATGCCTCGTCTTTTAGATATTATTGTCTCCATTTTATGTTATACAATCTTTATATACATTAATTATATGAGATAATAGTCCATAATACATCATTTGATGTAAAAGAATCTTTATTTACCATAAAAAGTAGTTTCGTGTCTTTTTTTATTAAAATTTTGGAAATTTAGCAAAATAACTTATTTTATCTAATTTTTAGATTTATAGTAAAAAAGACACAAAATTATTTTTGATGGTAGAAAATGAATCTGTTATATGGATTAGGTAGTTTTGCCATGAATGCCTTAATTATATATATAAACTTATACAAACAGGCACATGTATACATAAATGCATTTGGATTGTTTATCTATCAAAATATGAATGTATCGATTGTTGTTGTGTCACACTAAAATTAATTTTAAATCATCAAAATCACAACCCTTATATTTAACAGTTGACACGTAATTAACACCTTGTGTAGAGTTAATAAATGAATATTTCCCATACATATGGGTGAGTCGTGGTGTATATCTTTAGGTGTGAAGGTTGTATATGTAATATATATATATATATACATATATATATATATATGTATATTTTTATTTATATTTTTTTAATGAGTTTAGGGGAGTGGAAGGGAACCATAAAAATTAGAAAACTTGTTTGATCCAAATTCGAACCTTAATCATTATAATTTGCATTTTTATAAATGTGAGATACCATTTATAAGTTACAAGGTTCGTGGTTTTTGATCAAATTAAAATTTCGAAAATATTATATAAAAATACATTTATGTTGGTGTTGATGTTAAACGGGTTTCTAATATTGCCAACTTACTGAACATATAAAATTGAATAATAATAATAATTATTATTATTATTATAACAATAATAATAATATATAGTTTATTATTTCATTTGAATGACAAATGTCCAAATATTCGAAGCAGGGGCGGAGCCACCTTAGGGCCAAGGGGGCACTGGGCCCCCCTGAAATTTTGAAAAATAGGCGGGGTATTTTAGTAATTTTACTATTTTAATTAAAAAAAAAAAAGGATAACAAACACTTTTTCCTTGTCTTCCACCCAACATAAATCCCTCAAGCCTCAACTTTGCTTTTAGATTTTTTTTTTTCTCTCTCAATCTCTTTCTATCTAATTTTAACATAAAATATTATTTTTATATAATTTTTATGGTTTATTTTTTTCTTTATTATTGTAGATTTATTATATCTTAAATTGTATATGTGATATAATGATTAGATGCAAAAGATTGATGAATGATTTTGTATTTTATTTACAAATTCTTTATCCATACTTATAGTTATGGAAAAAAAAAATTATGGTAGGTAATTGTCAAAATATTCTTTAAAATTTGTAGTTTTTGTATTCTAATAGTGATAAACAATATTTAAGTTTAAATGAAGTTATAAATAGAATTTATCAAGCATTGAGTAAATGAAGAAAGTGAGATAAAATTTTGTAATTCAAGTGTTAGATATAATTAAGTTACTAATTTTGGATTTTATTATTTTATAATGTAATATATTAACTTTATCGAAATCATGATAAATTTATGTGCTTAGTTTAAAATTATAGTATTTTTTTTATAAGTTGACGTGGGCCCCCTGGATCGAAATCCTGGCTCCGTCACTGATCCGAAGTGTGAGTCTTAAAATGATAATAAGGTAATGTTTTAGTTGATATTATTTTCAATGAATAAGGTAATTTTAATAGAGGAAATGGATAATGTATGTAGAAAAATCATATATGTATGATGTATCTAAACCAAATGTATTATACAACAAATTTTGGATATATTTTACTATAGTTCCCTTTGCTAATGTTAATACTTATAGTTCTAAATAGCCTTTTCAAGGTAACCAAATGTCATTGCAAATGTATTTCTCGGAACTTTTTTTTTCTCTTTTGGTTAGATAATCAATTGTTGGAAATAAAATTAAATAAATCTCAACATCTCTTTCAATTAATTGGAATTTTTATGTCAAAAAAAGAAAAAAAAAACTTTTTTTTTCTTGCTTATTTATTTTATGAGTAAGACATCTTCTATATTTAATTTCAATTAATAAATTTGATTTCGTAAGATAGATCAACTTTAGCACTCATAACCTACAGCACAAATAGATCACTTGTAAAAATAATTTCATAACATATTGTAAAAATAATTTCATATATGTTATGAGTGGTGAAATTTCATCTCATAAAATTATATTAAAACAAGAATTTATGCAAATTTTTGTTATTTTATGGTGCAATTGTTAATCCTCATCTTGTCTTTTTCTTTGAAAATTCCTAAAGCTAATTAAAAAAAATATGGAATTCAAAAATAATAAGATTGGTGCACATCAAATGTCTTATCAAGAAGAAGATATCAAAAAAAAGAAAAAGGAAAGGTATTGTTATTAACTTATTGTCTAGGTCTTGATTTTGACACCACACTTTTCATGTAGACTTTTATTATAGTGTAGTTATTGCATAAATATTTTATATTTAATAGGTATACCGTATATATAATATTCAAACAAAAAAAAAAGTATATATAAAAATATGCATATTCAAATTAATACATGTGTACTATTAATTTAAATTTTCGCAATTATATTGGATGGATTCAATTCGTACATTCCCACTTCTTTTTTTTTTTTTTTTTTTGACTTTGAGATGAACACATAATTACTTGTGCATCATTTTATCACGAAACATTTATTTATTCATTTAATTTTTTTATTATTCATCATTTAAATAAACATTTAGAGTTTTTGGTTAAAATGCTCTTAGACCATGTTTATTAGGAAGAGCATGCAACCGGTTGTTACTTTAGTGTCATCTTTCTCTCTAATTAGTACGTCACTAATTTATGATGTGAGATAATGAATAAAGGAAATTAGATATAATTAAATAAAAAATTAGAGATCATTTTTGGATATTTTAAGATAAAATTTAAAAACATCGGATTATACCTAAAATACAAACAAATGTAAACAAGATTGATTTTTTTTTTTAATAGGATATATCTAAGAGCATTTCTGTACAACTATTTTGATGATAATTTATAAAAATCTTCGTATGATTAAGCTAAAAATAAATAAAAAAATGTACGAGGTCTCAATCGTGGCGACATACTTTCCATGTATATACATATAATACTGAGCCCAGACATGTTCGTTGATTATTGTAACAAAAAAATAAAATAAAATACGTTACTGTTTTCTTAAATTGTACGTACTAGAAGTGAGAAGCCAATGTTATTTACACACTTGACATTTAATTTGCATTTAAATTTTTATTGATTAATTTATTTATTGCCACTAATGATGGAACTTGCTCCTATTAGCAAAATTCAGTATCATACCCTTTTAATTTGGTGCTAAGGGCCAAATAATATAAAACTCATATCTTATGAATTTATTGTTATTTTTTGAAAATAAGCACTACAAGAAAACTGTCAAATTCCAACGGCAGAAAATCCGTTGGAATATGGTGTTTTTCCATTGGAATCAATTCCAACGGTAATTCCAACGGAATTTGCGTCATTGAAAAAGTGGGCGTTGGAATTTCAAAATTCCAATGAAATTTCCAACGGTAATAACATTCCAACGGTAATTCCAACGGTAAAATACTGTTGCCGTTGGAATTGGAATTTCAAAATTCCAACAGTAAAATACCGTTGGAATTATTCCAACGCTTTTTTAATATTTTTTAATTAAATATTAAATAGGACGATAACATCATCATAACAATGACACGTCATCAAAGTACTGATGTCATCATGCCACATCATCACAGTGCACGTCATTGAAGTGTTGACGTCATCATGTCACATCATCATGTCAAATATTGCGCGTTGTCTGGGATTCGAATGAACCCGAGTGACAAGATGGTACTCCAACCACTAAACCACTAGTGTTTTATGTAATAATATTCTACATGCATTTCTTTTATTTCAATTTGACAAAATTCCAACGGTTTTGACTTGTTGTTGGAAAATTCCGACGGCCACAAATGCCATTGGAAATGCCGTTGGAATTGCCATTGGAATTTGACAAAATTCCAACGGTTTTTCAGTCCGTTGGAAATAGTAATTCCAATGACAAAATTCCAACAGTTTTGACTTGTCGTTGGAATTTCCGTTGGAAATTTCCAATGGCCACAAATGTCATTGGAAATGCCGTTGGAATTTGACAAAATTCCAACGGTTTTTCAATCCGTTGGAATTTTTCCGTTGGAAATAGTAATTTCAATGACTTTTCCAACAGTTTTTACTTGTCGTTGGAATTTCTGTTGGAAAATTCCAACGACCACAAATGTCATTGGAAATGCCGTTGGAATTTGACAAAATTCCAACGGTTTTTCAATCCGTTGGAATTTTGGTGTTTTCTTGTAGTGAAGTTTGTATATTGTGTGTTGCGAGACTTTATCATATATAATTTTTATATTAAATAATATATTTCCATTTTCACCTTGTGATATAAACCTACGTCGATTAGTATATTCAATTTGTAATTAGTAAATTGACAATTATTCTCTTAATGTTAGACTAGAATAATGATTAATGATGGGCATATGGTTTCTAGTTTAAAACTATTTGAATAATATAACTTTTTTTAAAGAATTCTACGTGTATAAGTTTGTCATTATAATTTGATTAAAATGAAAAGGTTGGTCATAATAATTATATCTATCTGTTCTTATGCTTGTTAATATCACCATGAATCACTTCATTATTTGATTGTAGAGCAATATGGAAACATAAAATTGATTAAATAAAATTACTTTATAAATCATCTTTTAGGAGGTCTGATATTATAATTTAAGTAAAACCAAATTTGTTGAACAAGATTACAACTACCTTTTGCATTATTAATAACGTACTGCAAAAATTGGTGTGTTTTTTTTCGATTAAAAGAAAAGGTAACATCCTTTATTATTCTAAGCCAAGTTGGTTATAACTTATATGATGATTAATTGTTGTTTACTAATTCTATTTAATTATTCTTAAAATTTTATATGAGGTGGTTTCGGACATAATTTCTTGAATCGGAGATTCAGTATCTGTAGTACAAACTCATTTTCGAGATAATCTTTATTTTATGATATTGCTTGTGAATTAATTTATCTTACGAAATTAAATTTATGAAACAATGTCATAACAATTATACTTACATTTTTAATTACCGGACTTGAAAAAAACTAAAAAAGATATTATGCTTCATTGTGTTGCTCAATAATAGATATTTTACAAATTTCTAAATATTTTAATAATAATTAATTAATTAATGTGTTAACAGGGATTGGGTTGGCACTCTTTGACTTTTCCCAAGAAAACGAGCGTTCAATTTACTCAAAGATGCCACCAAATTGCCTTTAAGTAATTTTCATTCTATTGACCAACTTTCGCTGTAAAGACAATTATGCCCTTTATTTTTCTATATTGCACCTCTATATGTATAATGTGGAAAAGAAGTAAGAATTTTCCAAATGTTGGTCTAATGTTTATCTTTATATAAAATAATTTTTTTCACAATTATATTTCTACACATCTATATGAAAGCATTTAAAATGAGTGATAAATATTGATGTGAAAATGAAGATCATTTATGTATAACAGTACATATATATTTATTAGTGGGAGATACATCAAATTATGCTTTAAACTAGATTCATATTCTTATTCATTTCAATCAATAATAAACATTTTTATTCTTCTCAAGGTAATCACGTTTTTCACTTATTGATGTAAGCATTAGAGTGTTTACGTCGAAATTCATATTCTTATTCTTTTCAATCAATAATAAATATTCTTATCCTTCTCAGTGTAGTCACGTTTTTTGACGTAAGCATTAGAATGAATACGTCGAAAATGAAATCATTTTTGACGCATCTCCACAGGTTTATTGAGATAAGAATGTTGGAGAAGAAAAGTATGTTCGCTTCATTATATCTTTGATGATATTTTTTGTATATTCTTAAGAAGTGTGATTTTATATCCATCAAATATTTTTTTTAAGATAAACCTAAAATTAGGAATAATATACACATCAATGGTAACTACCAATATTTTTTAAAAATATTTTTGCACCTATTAGCATATTTTTCGTTTTTAAAATTGGGTGTAGTTACGAAGGTGGTGTTTCCTTTTCCATTCTCATTTCCCTATTAAAGTTTAATTAAAATATGCATCCGAAGTATTTTGTGAGAAAAACAAAGCATGTTAGAAATGGTCTTAAGATGTTATATTAATTTTATATTGTATTGCGAGTGAATAATAAATTAATTATTGTTTTTTTAAATCTTTTAAATAATTGCAGATTATCAAACATGACATCGACTTTTGACTAGTAAAATTCGAAGCGATTACAAAATATTAGTATTCTAGCTTGCATATTACACCTGCAATAGTATTATGAATTTTGTCGACCATATATTAAATGAACACAAAAACCTATAAAACACCATTTAATAAATATAATTTCACCATATGAAACTTTATTATTTATCACGAGTTAATTTTGGAAGTTAGGTTGTCTAACAAAAAGTTACATACACAAATAAAATATATACAAAATGAAATTATCATTCATAAACTCACATATGCATAGATATACACTACATATATAACATAAACAATGAAAATATTAAATACGTGTATATATGGGATATCATGTGATTAGATCAAAAATGAATACAATAGTACCCATCTTAAAAAACTCTTAACCATTTATGTAAAAATTTTGGCCATGTTTGACAATTTATATGATCAAGTACTACTTAGGTTGGTATATAGGTTAGATTTACGTCATTCTCATCATATATAATTAAATTTATTCATTGAAAGGACGTTTGTTTTTATTTTATTTGGGATAGTGACTGTAACAAAAGGAGTAAATATTTTCCACCAAATTAGGATGCGTCTAGATTTAGTAGTATGGATATTTAGTAGTAAATCTTTTATTTTTCAAATTTTAGTTGTAAGACATATTGTACATCTAATTTCCTGAAATAGATTGAGGACAATTCTGTTTACTTTTAATATTCTTTAAAGTCATTTAAACATATGTCTCAAGAAATTATCTGAGTGAGACAATTTCATATATATTTTTGTGATATATATAAATGATTAATTATGTGGAATAATTAAATGAAACACTCAATACACACAGAACAAGTATAAGGTATTGTTAAATTAGATAAGTAAACAATTATTTGTTTAATTCATTGACTCTAAAATTTTAATATTTTGAAATAAAAAATCACAATGGGCCTTCTCTTAATTCCCCAATAAAACACAGCCCATACACACCATTTGACCTTTTAATTTATAATTAAAATAATTAAAATGGAATCGGAGGGTAATTACGTAAGTTCACCAAATGATATCACCCTTTTAAAACTCCGCCCCTACACTTCCCCAAACCCCTACCATACATCAACCCCCACGTTCCTCACGCGCCGGCGGGTTGAACTTGATCCGAAATTTGAAAATGGCGTCTGAGCTGATATTCCGCGGCCACGAGTCGCAGACGGTGAGCGACGCCTACTCGCCGAAGCAGCCGAAGCCGTGGCTCGGCGTGACTCGGCCGATTCACTACATGCTGCGCGAGCAGCGACTCGTCTTCGTCTTCGTCGGCATTGCCCTTGCCACGCTCTTCTTCACCGTCCTCCCCTCGTCTGAGACCCACGCGCCGATCACCGACGCGTACTTTTCGTCCGAGTTGACTCAGCCGCAGCCGCGCCGATCCACGTACCAGAACGGCCACCTGGCGACCGGGTTCGGGATCAACTCGGTGGGGAAAATCCCGCTGGGATTGAAGCGCAAGGGTTTGCGAATCGTCGTGACTGGTGGGGCCGGCTTCGTTGGCAGCCATTTAGTGGATCGTCTGATTAGCAGGGGTGATAGTGTCATCGTAGTGGATAATTTCTTCACCGGCAGGAAGGAGAACGTCGCGCACCATTTTGGGAATCCCAGGTTTGAGCTCATCCGACACGACGTCGTTGAGCCGCTCTTGCTCGAAGTCGACCAGATCTACCATCTCGCCTGCCCTGCTTCTCCTGTTCATTACAAGCACAACCCTGTTAAGACAATCATATCCTTTTTTAATTCTGTTTTTCCTCGTCATTTTTCATTTCCATTATTCTAGATCCAAAATTCGGTGAATTTTTTTGCGAATCCTTAATTTCGGACCGTGCACAAGACAAACGTGGTCGGAACGTTGAACATGCTGGGATTGGCGAAGAGAGTTGGTGCGCGGTTTTTGCTAACGAGCACCAGTGAGGTGTATGGTGATCCCCTGCAACACCCCCAAGTTGAAACCTACTGGGGCAACGTCAATCCAATCGGTGAGTTTTAAATTTCTTAATTCTTATTTAATTCTTTCTTAATTTCATTAACATCGTCGGAGACTGGTCGGGCGGCGCATGTTAGCGCGGCGATGGTGGCTAACGTGCACGAGCTCTTCGATTACTGTGATAACATTCATTCGTCAATAGTTTACAGATTTCATACGCTCACGCCACGTGTGTGTTCGTTAGTGGGGTTTAGCATTGTCCTTTTTGACTTGACGCGATCTATTCTCCAATTTTAATTTATAAATAAATATCTGTGGACCCCACCTTCCCTTTTATTTTCACTTATTTTTTCCACCGTCACTGGCACAGCGGCGGTTGGTGGTGGCGTTAGGTGGTGGTGGGGTTGCGTGGTTTTGTAGTATTACAAGCTAGCGTGGGCGGAGGGTAGATGGGTCATTTCACATGTTTGGAATTGTGTAACGTGAAATCTCAACAGTTTTTGTAATTGACAATTTTGTTTGTTAGTTTTTGACAAAATTTAAAAAGGTTTGGGTGGATGTGGACAGGTGTCCGAAGCTGCTACGATGAGGGGAAGAGGACCGCTGAGACGTTGACCATGGACTACCATAGAGGAGCTGGAGTTGAGGTAAAAGAAATTTAAAAAAAAAATTCTTTTATTTTCAATGCAACAGTAATTATTTATTAAATAAACCCCACCAAACTCTGTCATATTTCTCCCATCTTTATTGTACAAGACAGATTTCTCCTATCTTCATATAGTGGTATATGTCATTTGAATTATTTTCTGTTAAGGGTATGAGATGAAAATAGAAGATTTCGTGTGTACCAGAATCTAATAAGTCATAAAATTGTCCCTTTTCACAATATGAGATGAATAGTGCATGACACTATGTAGGACAGATGATCTCATGTGATATAATTGACCTTTTCACCTTCAAAATTCAAGAAAGTGGATTATTTGTGCTTGTTTATTGTTCTTTCTTCTTTGTAACACATAGTTGCACCAACCCATTTCCCTAAATTCAGTTGTTCACATGTTTTGTGATTTTGATTGAATGAATGGCGTGTCTGAAAACGTGCAGGTTAGAATTGCTAGGATCTTTAACACATATGGTCCTCGCATGTGCATCGATGATGGTCGTGTTGTCAGCAACTTTGTTGCTCAGGTAAATTATTTTCGGAGAAATTAAGGTACTTTCTGTATGCAGATACCGAAATTGATTGGCTCGACTAATTGTTGTTGTGTTTGAGCAGGCCTTGAGGAAGGAGCCATTGACTGTTTATGGTGATGGAAAGCAGACAAGAAGTTTCCAATTCGTTTCCGATCTCGTATGCATCTTAACATGTGTTTGGTTATCCATTAGAAAACAATGTTCACTTAGTTAACTTCATGTACTAAAGATTGATCATATATTCTAATTAATCTTGTTTCAAATTCGAAGGTTGAGGGACTCATGCGCTTGATGGAAGGCGAGCACGTTGGGCCTTTCAATCTTGGCAATCCCGGAGAATTCACCATGCTCGAACTTGCTGAGGTACGTTCTTCTACATTTGGTGCATTGCACCACGTATAACGTCTAAAGAACCATATGTATTTGTCCAAATGTAACATCAATCTGGGATTATCTTATGAAGGTGGTTCAAGAAACCATTGATCCAAACGCAAAGATAGAATTCCGGCCCAACACAGAAGATGATCCACACAAGAGGAAACCCGACATCACCAAGGCGAAAGACCTCCTCGGTTGGGAGCCAAAAGTAGCACTTCGTAAAGGTCTCCCAATGATGGTGTCGGACTTTAGGCAACGAATCTTTGGTGACCACAAAGAAAACGTTGCCACCTCAGCGTCACGTTAGAAGCTGTAAGAGTCGCGTTTGCTATGGATCTCTTAACCCTATCGGAGAATCACACTTTAGGCAAGGATGATTGTTTCTTGAGGGTACAGTGTAGTAGGGGTATGGCATAAAGAACCCCATTCTTGCACTATAAGATAGTATTGTGTTCTTGTTTTTTTGTCATTTATATAATTAATTGAAATTCCAATGCCTGCCCTTTTAAATCTTCTGTAAACTGGATTTGCAGCTATATATAATTACTCCACAGGATTTTGCATGAACCGCGATCCACCTAGTACATACATTTATTTTTTAAACTTTAATCATTAATATATTTTGTAATTTTGCACCGACTTTCAATTTTAACCAAAAAGATTAAAATTGAAATTAGTTATGATCAAATATAAATCGAGTATATATAAAATTTTACAAAAACATGTGTGTTGTCGGTGGGTAGGGGGTGTGCATGGTCCCGAGTTGGTTCGGAGATTTAAAAATCTTCGAAATCGAACCAAATTTCGGAGAATTTCAAAATTGATTCTTCGAAACCAAACCAAAATAAAAAGTCTCCAAAACCAAACCAAATCAAATTTCGGTTCATTTCAGTTTGGAGTTTCGGGTCCATTGGTCTTGGATCAGTTTGGGACGGATATTCGGAGATTTAAAAAAATATTAAAATCAAAAAATAAATAAGTTGAAATGCACCAAATTAAATTAGAAAAATAAATAACAAAAAACAAATTTAGCATGTATTAACAAAGTTTTATTGACAACAAAAAACTACATAATTCATTTCAAAAGTTACAAAATTTCATAATTTAAAAAGATTTATGTTTTCTTGATAAGAGTCATTAGAATATAGTTCAATATTATTAATTATTAAAAAATAAAAAATGTAAATTATTTATAGCTTTAAAAATTATTAACTTAATCAAAATATGTATTATGTAATTTTATCAAGATATAGAAAAATAAATGATATATATATATATATATATATATATATAAATCGGTTCTTCGGTTCGGTCCAATTCGATTTAGTTCTCGATTCAGATAATTAAAAAATCTCCAGAACCAAACCAAAAAAAAATTCGATTCAATCGGTTTGGAACTTTTTCAATCCGAATTTCAGTCCGATTTCAGTAATCGAGACAAGTGCACAGCCCTATCGGTGGCCAAAGAACAGTTTTCTAGTAAAAAAAAACATTAAAAATATATATAAAAGTGCAAGAATTAATGTTTCAGCCCAACAAAACAAAGTAAGATTGTTATAAAACTGTTTCTAAGAATGTAAGTTCATGAAACCAAATCTCACATAATTATACTCATGATGATTTCATACAAGTTTTTTTTGAACAAAATAAAGATCAAATACACGTCATTATCTCATTAAACATATTTCAATTGAGTTATGACTTATGATGCTAATATGAGCAAAGTAAATAAAGTGAATGAAAAGGTAACAAGTGGGAATTTGATTCACCACACTTAGAAGCATCTTAACATAGAGGGAATGGAATAATAAAGTTCACAAAACTTAAAGTGCATCTTAATCCCCACGCATCACACATGTAAGCACATGCACAGTTTGCAACAATAATGTTTTAAATGTTTTACAAATCTCATTGTCTTCTAATGAGTAAGAAATCGACTTCTGTGCATGACCTAAACCCGAAAAGGATCCACACCAACTAAGTTTAAACAACAATTATCCCTAATTTCATTAAAAATCTCACCTACAGGCTACGAGTAATGATGCATAGTAGATAATGGTATTTCTTGATGAGTTGATGTTGAATAGCTAGAATCGAGCGAAGACTTAAAAGGAGGGCAAATAGTTCCGATGAAGGGAATAGAAGTGATGTATACCAAGTTCAAAGTGTCGACCATTGCTTTGAATGAACTCTACCTGCATCAAATGAAGAAGTAAGCACACTGCTGAAATACGAGACAACTGATGCCAAAGCATAAAAGTCCTACACCAAACAATCACAATGGTGGGCATTTAGATTGATGGGGAATCTCATGTTATTAAATTTCGAACTCTATAGATCAACTTGAAGATGAATAAATTGGCATCAAATACCATACAACTTGAATATTAAAAGCAATTGTCTCTAGATCTTTAGCAATTATCTTGAATATTCAAACCTAGCTTCATGTTCACCTTTTTTTTAATGGGCTTTCCCAAAGGTTAACAGGCACAATTATAGGATTATGAGACATCACATGACTTGTTTCCATTGTAAGAAATAAACATAGTAGACCAAACATGACAGCTTGGCAGAGAATTGATTGAATAAAGAGTGAACCACTTCTGGACTGTTAGTACATGAGATACAAAACAAGGTAAAAGGGGATCCTCAACCAAAGATAACTACTATTTAGTTAATAATGAAGTACACCAATAGAACTATTATCGAGCACATTATGCCTCAGGAATGGAACTATCTAGTGGTCATGTCACAACTGAGGTTTCCAATCAGGCTTGCATCTTGTGGAAAGACATTGCTTGGAGATGAGATAATTCTCTTACCTCTTACTTAGGATTTCTGAGGACAATGATCACAGAATCTCCACGAAGAAACATCTTACTGATAAATCGATCCTTGTTTATTGGAAGAGCTTTCTTCTTGCCTTTCCCGGTCTTCGGCACCTATCCAAGAATACAAGGAATTAGCACTAAAAGCAGCTGCATTCAGAAAATTAACAGCATAAAAAAAGGCAACTTGCTATGGCATTCAAATTTCTGAAGGGAAAATGTTCCTCTGTAAAATAAAAAAACCTCGGTCCACATCTCCCGCACATTTTCTAGCACCATGTTGCAGTGGCGGTCAAAAGCTCTCACATGGCCCAAAAGCTTTTTGTTATTGCGGCAGTTGATGAGCACCTAGAAGCCAAAAGATGATAAAGTTGACTAACCTCAGAAAGCATATAAACACGAGGCATCTCAAGACATATAAATAATTGAACCAAGCCCCAGCTCCGCTCAAGCCACTGGGATAACGACATTAATAATGAGAGTACAAAAAAAAAAACAATGATCCAAAAGCTCAAGCATAAGAAATGTCATTAATTCATACCTGCGTGTTATTTTTCACACTCATCATCAAAACGGAAAGCGGACCTGTGTTGAACTCCTCTTCCTCATTCTTTCCCTGTCAAAAGATTTTGCTATGTAAATCATGGATGCTCATTTATTTACTTACAAAAACCATAAATGCAATACCAACCTACCACCTTTATAACTAAAATTCTAAGATATATAATGCGAACCAAAAAACTCAAACTACAAGAACAGGAATGAGAAAATATAGAAGAGTGTGATATCTTACGGGAGGAGGTTCCTCATCCATAGGCCGACTGGCAGAACAGCAAAACAACAGACAATATCAGTAACTTTTAAATCAAAATTTAATCTGAAGAAACAAAGTTAGCTCCTAAACACACACACACACACACAACAATAAACAAGACAGTAACAGTTCAAAGAATGAAAATATCAGCAATTACCAAATAAACACATGAATTTCAAATTTAAATTAATTTCAGCCGAATTCTGATTAAATCCATAAATTACATTCTGCTCCATCATACATAAATACCAATCTAGGGTAAAATAAAGACAAATATAAAAAGCAAGGCGAATTTGCAAAATACAAAATGACATAAAAATGCTAACGAATCTCACCTCATTTTCTACTGAGATTGTGAGCCTCAAACAAACGAAGATTTCAGTACGACAAGCTTAGGGTTTATACACCTGAAAATGCAGCTTGAATCTTACTCAAAATTGAGAAAAAAGAAAAAGAAAATATACATATAGACAAATCATATATTTAATGAAACGATCAAGAACACCAAATTAGCATAAACCTAAAACGAAAACAATAAATCGAGAGATTTGAAGAAAAGGACCACTCACCAGTGAAGGGTTTTGTTGTTTTGTTGCGAACAAGTGTTTTGACAAATTCCCGAGATTTTCAATTTTTGAAGGAAAATAAACCAAATAGAAATAAAGGCGGTAAATGTACAGCTCCTTAGGGCGTGTTTGGATAACCTCATTTGAAATCAACCAAATTTTTTAGTATAATTTTTTTCTCCAAAAAAAATTTAAATACGCACAAATCACTTAAAATTAGTTCGAGTGAAAGTAACATGGTTCAAATTTACCAATTCAAACAAATTAATTTACTAGTGGATTTCAAATTCATTTTTTAAGTCTGTCAAACTAGTACATAATTGACTTGAATAAAGAAAAAGTTAGGAGTTCCAATTCTTTTGACTCAGTTGCAAAAGGATTTAATTTCTTTTAACAACTAATGACAACTTATAATTAAAAAATGATTATTTTTTACAAATTCAACAAAATAAGCTGCATTTCCATAAAAAGCTTATATTAAAGAATTTATAGAATTATTCCAACATTTTTTTTTCTTTCTAAAAATGCTTGAGGAGTTTATATGATTTTTTTTAATTATGTGTATTTTATTTCAATTGAAAATTATGAGTAATTTACCACATATCAAATATATATTTTTCAAAATATTGTGATACAATTCGAGTAATTTATCAAGTGTTAATATATTTATTATTATAATATGAAAAGATGAAGAAAAACAGATAGAAAAATGATCTGATAACACCACACCTTCTTCTTGCAAAACATAGATTCTACATTGCAGGATTCTTACAATCTGAAACAAGAAACTATATTGATGCATCATGGTACAAGCTACGACCCTTCAAGCCACAGAAATACTTGACACTCGGTCGCCTTCTAACCCGATTTTTCCCATTCAGAGCTGCAGGTGATGCTGCAATGAAGCCATTAGGGACAAGTGTGGGATCAATGTCCTCTATTGATGATTTCTTGGTCTGAATATCGTCGTTGTTTGCATGCTTATCGAGCCATGATATGATATCCTCAAAGACTATCTCAATGTTGTCGTCTGTTTCGCCTGATGTTAGGCCATGCCACATCCCGGGATACAGTTTTATCGTCTTGTCTTTGCTGCTGGCTCGTTCGTATAGTGCCCTGCTCACCTCTGGATCCGTCACTGTGTCTGCTTCTCCGTGTAGAACGAAGAATGGCAGTGTCACCTGTCAAGGAATAGCCCAACAAAGTGGAGTGTTGATTGTCATGATCAGTGCCTTCAAGAATCATGGAAAATTATAGTGTTTTGAAAAACTAGCATGATTGGAGTAAGGATGAAAATATTGCTAACAACAATTAATTTTATTTACGGATATATTGATGGGTATATCGATATCGCAACAAAATTGAAAAAAACTACTGAAATATTTTTAAAATTTTGGAAATTTAACATGAAATTTTGGGGATTATGATAACATTATTATTATGGATATGTTCCATTCAAAATCACAATAAAATGATATGTTTAAAACAATCTATAGATAATAGACTATATAAATACAGTATGATGTAAAACAACTGAAAATGCAATACATAATACAATGCAAACTCACTAAAATTAAGAGCATATGAGAGAATTAAAAAATAGGATAAAAAATAAGAAACAAAAATATAGAAAACAAATTAGATATATAAAATCATAAGTTAAAAAATTGCAATTTTTGTAGATATGTGATATCATATTTTCCAATCGATATTTCACGATATATGCACAATACTAAAAAAAAATACATTATCCCTAATATTCATATCGCAATATCCAAATTTTGTGATATATCAGTGATATTTTAATTCCTTATTGGGGGTGAGATTGATTGAAGAAGAAAAGAGAAATGAGAAAATGGGTGTGATTATGATCATTAATACCATCAAGAATCAAGAAAATGATAATGTTTTTAGAAAGGAGCATGATTGGAGAGTAATATTGATTGAAGAGAGAGAGAGAGAAATGAGTGAGATTTTTCTTGATTGTCATTATTATTAGTACCATCAAGAATCACATAGAATGAAAATGTTTTGAAAAACAAGCATGATTAGAGAAAGTGAATAATGAGACCTCATTCAAACTGTCCTCAAGATTCATGCTGGTTCTGAGCATTTCCAGCGCGGTTTTCAGCCTGGGCTTCTGTTGGTATATCAGCTTGTTGCAACGAATCTGCAGTTTCAAACGAAGGAACAATGCTCAAACGATGATTGAAAAGTCGTCTTTGCCATATTTAACGCTCACCTCTTCTCGTTTAACGGGGTCCTTGAAGGCTGAATCGATCACATCCTTAGTAGGAACGATCTTCCATTTAGGTATCATATCCTCCACCTTAGTCAGTAGACTAACCACCACAGGGTGTGGCTTCACCTTCTCGGAGATCTAATGTTGAAAAAACGAGAAAGAAGATTAGAAACGTATACATTGTTCAAATCAACCACGCAGAGATTAACAACATTGATGATGTTAATGACCTTACACATTGGAGCTACAAGAACTGCACCGTGCCAGAAACTGGGATCCTTTTTGTGAATCAACAGAGCAACAGCTCCTCCCATCGACTCTCCATACAAGAATCGTCTCTTTTCCTTATACTCTTCTTGTCCTAAAATTCAAGAAAAAAAATCATTCAACTATTCACATCAAGATAACTAATCCCACCTAATGTGAGAAAAATAATGTTGACCTTGAGGCAAGAATGAGTTATGGTTGGTTACTTACCGGATATTGACTTGAAATGGTTAGTGCAATCATGTATGATATTGTCAAACCTCTTGATGTAACAACGCGCGCCCATGGACCGTCCATGCCCTTCGTAGTCAATTCCAAAAACGGCGTATCCATTGCTCGCCAGCTTCACACCAACACCTAATCAAGAATTGATTGAACAACTAATCACACGTCTCGTTTTTGTCTATATAGTACGAAAACGGGCAAAATAGAGCAAGAATGGTGTAGAAACTGAACAAATTAGACTTGTACTTGTTATGGTAATGATAGGAACAATTGATAACCTAATCAAACCAAACATAACCACCTAACTCATTTTTCGAGCTTATTCAAAGTTGATTATCTTAGCTTTAGGTTAATCAACGGGAAAAAGACGAAAATACCATCAAATGGTTGCTACTAGAGATTGTGGAGAGACAATATTATTGCAAGAATGGATTCACATAACATTGGTTGGTTGGTATGAATAATGAAAGCATGTTCACATTCAATGAAGGGAAGATGGTTGGGAATATGCTTTAATTACTTGGACTCAATGTTCAATTTAGACATCAAATGATCTCTATAAATCAATGAAGGTTTCATGGCTTATTAAAACAAGAAAATAGGAAGATCACATGATAAAACATTAAAGACTCACCTTTCATGAAATTACTGCATTCCATGCCATAACCTGCAACTTTGCAACCGCATAATCAATGCCATTAATTGAGAAAAAACAAAAGGTGAAGAAAAACAACACAACACACGTGAGAGAGAGAGAGAGAGAGAGAGACCATGGCAGAGAAAAACCAGAGCTTTTGGAGAAGAAAAGGGGAGCCATCTGCAAGTGAAGAGCTGAACTCCTCTGGGGTTCTTTACATACTCCTAAAACCCAAAATTATTACCAAAAAAAGTAAAATATTTATGGTCATGAAAAAATCAGTAAGAATTTGCAGCACCACATTTACTCTGAAAAAGTGTAAATGAATTAAAGAAAGGAAAATAAACAAAGCCCACCTCATGATATTCAACATCCATGCTTTCTTTAACTCTTTGCACACAAAAAGAGACGATTTTTAGTAGTCAATGAGAGCCAACATCAAGAAAAAGACCACACTTTGGACGACCAAAAGCATAACAAAAACAAACTAGGAGTTGATGTGCAGATAATGTAGTTGAAGCAAAAGAAGAGGGAGGGAGGGAGGGAGAGAGAGAATAAGTAAAGAAAAGATGAGAAGTTTTATATTTGAAAGAGTGCAGAATTATAATGAGGAGATTAGAATTAATGTGGGAGGTGGGTTCCAATCCAAATCTTTGGTGAGAAGACGTGTATGCTGACCCGACCCATGCCCATTTACTCTCTCTCTCTCATCAAATGTATGAGCAGTATGACATTGATAATGGTGGGGTGGGGATAATAGCTTCTTCTACGGTAATGAGAAATTTCACTCTCTCTCTCTCCCCCCCTGGAATTGGCGAATTCGGAATAGCTTGGTTATGTCTTCTGGTGAGGCCGGGAGTACAGTTTTAACATAGGATGGACAGGTGGCATTGGTCCATTGGTCAAAGACGATTTATTGCGGGTAGATGGGTAGTTAAGTTTACTTGTGTTCAATTATTTTCACCTACGACCTTTCTTTACCCAAACGGCCCCCATCTCTCTTCTATTCCATCTATCTTCATTCACCAAACATTCAATACAATTGACAAGCGTCACAGAGTTAGTCTCGCAAGAGATCGTTTCACAAACTTTATTACGTGAATTAGGTCAACTTACAACTCGTATTCTTCAATTCACTTATTATTTGTAGGTAATGGAAATTGTTGCCGTCTTTTTTGTCAAATACCAAAAAATTGGTTATATTTTCAATTAAAACAAAGGTAACAATTTCGTACGCAATTATGCCAATAGAATTCATATCGTGTGCGAAATAAAAAAAAAAAAAAAATTAGGAGGGGAGATGCATATAAAGATGAGGGGAAAAAACATAAGAAATACAAATAGTTAAAATAATAAAGACTATATAAAGTTATAGAAAACTTTTTTTTATTTTTAATGAGCAACTATGGTCATTATACAATCTTGCATCTTTATAAACATGGAATACAATTTGAGTTATAGGACTCGTGGTAAAAGTAATAGAAATCTTATCATTCACACCTTAGAAAAAAAGTATTATTCAAAAGTTGAACTTGTCATTATAGTTCGATTATTTAACAGGAAAATGTTGAATATCTTAAGGTTAATTACTGTACGTGAAAATAGTATAATGTTAGTCGTAAAACATGTTTTTGTCAAAATTTAATTAATTTTAATCGAATTTAGTTCTAAATTTATGAGTTAAAATTTTCAATTTTGAATCTAATCAAATTAATCATATATGGGGGAATCTTGAATCTTCAACAATCGCGTTATATAAAATTTTCTATAAAACAATTTTATAAATATAATTTTGTGAAGGACAACCCCACTATTCATAAATTAAATTTATTTCACAAATTCATATGAACATACATATAAATTGTGGATTATAAATTATCAAACAATTTCATGAATAATGAAACTTCTCGATTTCAACTGATACCAATCAATGAAACCAGATATTTATGGTAGTGGTTACCATAAATAATATGGAGTACTATTTATGATGGTGTGTTTTTTCGTACGTCAAATTGCATTGAATTTGTTGCTTGCTTTATCAATAAAATGAAAAATCGTTGCTTCAAAGTCGCCAAATACACACACACACACATATATATTAATTTGCGATTTATTAATTTTTACGTGCAGTCTCCTACCTATATGGAAATCAAATCCACCAAATCTTTAATAGTTAATAATGATAAATCAAAATTTGTAGGCAAAAAGCTAAAACACCATGTGCATTTACATATTTATTGAAGAGATGTAGTTACTGTACTACCATAATTTACACCTATTATAGAATTGAGGTCGGATAGCCAACAATAATCTTCAATTTTAAAAGTTCAGTTAGGAAAAAAAAAAATTAAATCACTTTCCAATTCAATATTGGAATTTCGTGGTGCGAAAACCGATTACGGTGATCACCAAAGTACCAGCAATTCAGATAAAGATATCACTACTATTTATGTGTAATATTAATTGCCAAAATAATTTGATCATTCTTAGTGATTTTTATGAAAATGGTATACTTTGAAAATTATATAACCGTCCAACTTAATGATAATAATAAGCGTAAAGCAGTTGTTTTTATAAATAATAATATTTACTTAATAATGAATTACGAGTGTCCCCATTGATAAATAAAAGAAAAAATTACAGAAAAGAAGCTATCTCTAATAAAATATAAATAAATATTTTTAGTCAATTCAGTTGTTAATTAAAATTACAACAGAATGATAAGTATAGACTACACAAAAAAGATGTACATGTATAACATAATTTACTATTATTAGAAATCGAATTTTTAATTTTCTGCAGGTTTAAATGTAACAAATATATACTTATTAACAAAACACAAGCACATGGAATAAAGTCAATACAATACACGAATGAATTCTCTGCCCAAGTTTAGATTCTTTGTAGTAGTTCTCTTTTCCCAAAATAACAACATTCATATTTTTAGAATTCGATATTTTTTTTTAAGAATTCATAATCCAAAAATAACAAAATGGGTAGTATGCAATCACCCAATTGGTCCCATGATGCAAAAGTTCTTAGTTATGGGCTAGGAACTGTACTGTACTGTCTGAATGAGTTGAAACCTATTTTTGAATTCAAAGACATATACATAGGTAGATACAAATCAAAGGTCAATATGACCAACTAATTATGGATCAACCATCCCATACAACATATATTTATTAGATATTCAATTCATCAAATGAAGATAAAAGGACAATAGATGTTTCCAGATGTTAAATGAGTTAAACAAAGCCAAACCCAAATTCAACCAATCAAGATCAGGATCGCGTAATAAGGCGACCAACCGGAGAATTAGTAGAAACGTAGAGGTTGTTGTCCTTGTTGCAATTCTTTGAGCAAAACCTATGGAGGCAAGAATTGTAAGATTGCAATCAAGCAAAACTCAATCTTGAGTACAAATGCATGTAAATATATATTGAATGGGTTAACCATAATCGATATCAAAACTCAGCCAACAAAGACAACAAAGCTTTTCAGGTAGAAGTAAGTTATATTACAGTCGACCCCAGAATCCAACAATCGAGACTATAAACATCAAGGTTATAAAGTTCTCCAGATTTCAAAGGAGTCAACCATAGTCGAACCTAGATGTCATAGTAGTTAATTTGTTAACCATAGTGACTCTGGAATCCAACCATCGATACTATAGAGTATCAGATAAAAGAGGAGTAGCTGTTATATACAACAGAACATACAAACATTATGCATTGGCAGATATATACGTACTGGAATAGCAGATATTAGTAATTTCGAAGAACGGGATTTTCTACAACAGCGAACCTGTGCAGAGGAGCAGTTCAAAAGTGATGACTTATAGAGAATAGGTTCGGTACACATGTACCCGATCATAGTTCAAATTCTGATTCAAAACAGAGAGCTCATAACTACATAAGGACTTTATACCATATATATTGAAAAATGTGATATAAAAATCACTTGATCACCGTACCGAGTTCTTGAAAGTTGAGCATCAAACAGTTTAAGAGTCCTTCAAGAGCCCAAAAGTTGTACAAAAAAGTCCTGTATATATAGCCATTTGTTTCCATTTCCGGTTTCCAGCACCCAAAGCTGCCCCAGCAACAACACCCGCCGACAAAGTGTTGACCTACAAAAAATAAAAGACATGGTGATGTGAACTTATTCATGAGTGAGCAACAACGCTGCACAGACAAGCCAAATGTACCTAGTCTTGGAACAGAAATTAGTGTCATCACAGTGATATACACACAATCCTTGACAACCAAAATATTTTTTCAAGGTAAATAACACATGCGATTACTAATAATATATATAAGAGTATGTCTTACTGTAAGATAACTCATTCAACATGGTAATATCGATCACAAATAAGACCATATCAATTTCCGTCTCACGCAAGGTCTTATGTGAGATGGTCTCATATGAGTTTGTGTATATAATGAAAATGATAGACAATGCCATTAAGCGTGATGAAAATGTATACCTTACCCCATAAAAGAAGCCTTCTAAGTTAATCACTCGCTCATATTATGTGTGATTTGTCCATCTTTATCATTATTCTAATTTCTATATCAGAACCAACAATATGTAGTGTCCTGGAAATCATATTAGATGGAACCGAAAGGGCATACGTAATAAATAAATGTTCTTTCTTTCTTTTCCGATGCCATGTATAACCATACCATTGGGGGTTGTATAAATAAAATATCCTATCCACATAAAGTTGTAAAAAAAAGTGTGAAGCTGATTTATCTAATAGGTATTTAAAAGAACCTTTAAAACATCTTCTCAAATGTTTTCTCTGACACATATGGTCTCAGTATCTTATACAAATCTCTCAAACTCTAGAAACTTCTTAACATACATCAAGAACTATAAAAACTTCCATGTCTCTCGCACTTGATCAAATAAAGGAGTACTAAAAAGCATAAGCAAAACCAAAAAATAAAAAAGGTTAAAGAGTCCGTATTTCAAGGTTATCATCTTAATCATGGAATTAAGACAAGAGAGTAAAAGGCAAAGATATATTGACTAACCCAGTCTTTCCGGCCTCGATACCTTTGTATTCCGCAATGAGAAAAAGAAAAGATTGCAGCAAATAATCCTAGGAAATTAACAGAAAGACGTCACAAAATTTTAATGATCATGGACTATTGCGACGATAAACAAACTTAACGATTGCAATTATCAACACATAATATAAGAGATGAATGCATAATGGCACAGTCATACAAATAACAATCAAATATTCATAGAGACTCCTTGTCTCAAAAATATAACCTTTATCTTTCCTTTTTTTTTTTTTTTTTTTTTTTTTCCTGTTTTCAGGATCAATGAACTCACACATAAAACTTTCAGAAACTTCTTTTTTTCTTTCCTTTTTTACTCACAATGTTAAGACCAACAAATAAATCAGAAAACTTATGAAAGAATTGAATGTGAATACAATTTTAAAATAATCATTATGCACAGATCATTACCACATTGGAACCCACACTTGCCAACAGTCTTTGCCTGCACTCAGAACAGAAGGGCACACAAAATTAGCTGAAGTAACTATACTGAAAACCATTAAAAAAAATGGAAAACAAGAAGGAAAAAAAAAAACACAATAAAGTGGCAATGTAAGCTAGTAATTTACAATGAACGATATACGGGCGCTGCCACATAGACCTGCAAGTATCTATCGCAAATTAGCATAAGCACAAAAGCTAAACAAACAGTGATAAGAGAATTGGTGAAAAGGAGAAATCACCTTGTCTATTAGCATCAAAGGGGCCAAAACAAGAACCCCAGATTAACCCAGCCTACATTAGAGTTTGCATTAAAATAGTAATTTTGAAACAATTAACTAATTAAACTGATAATCAAACAATCTATGAACTACGCGATTACTTACTGAGCTCAAACGTATGACGGAATCGACGGCGAGGGAAGAGCATGGTAAGTAATCGGACAAGTCTTCCTCCATAATATGACGGCAGTGATTAGCTCTCTTCTTCTTTTGCCGGCGGCGGTGGCGGCGGCGGCGGCGGCGGCGCCTATAAGGTTCGAATGTGGGAAAAGTCGCAGGTTTGCATATTTAATTAAATTTATTTTATTTCCAGTGAATATTTTCTGTTAATTCTAATATTTAACATGGGCCGTACGGAAAAGGAAGATGGGCTTTGATATGGGCCGAGTACCAAAACGCTTTCATTGGAGATTGTTTGCTACACCTTAGTATGCATACTCATTTTCATATTAAATGTCTCACAATATATAAAATATTCAAAATAACACTAATGCGTCATATATGATTATATTAACATTTGATATAATAATTTATTCGAACGTGTTTTATATAATAAATCAATCAATAAAATTAGAATACACAAGTAGTTTAATATAAGCATTTACTTTTATAATGTATGTTGTTGATGTAGCACGCAATGTCATTTATTATAGTAGTTAATCATTTGATATTAATAATTAGCAACAAACACTTTTAGAACTTATAAATTAAAAACACTTTACCTTAAAACTAAGAATTTATTTGCCACGACAACAACATAATTAGAAGCTAAGCGCATAACTTAAACTATCAGCCGAGCCATCTAAATTCAAAACATGCACTCTTATATAAATAGATACGAAACTCTAAATGTAAACTAAACGCCCAAATTTATGTTTAATTATTAGATTTTTATACGTGTATACTTAATAATATTTTCATCATTAAAATATATCGATAAAGGATATTAATAATTTTCCTAAAATGTTGAATGGTACTACATAATTGAAATACAAATATTAATCTAAAAAATACTTAGGGTGACATATAATTTCATACAACACACATATTATATATATGAATGAACAATAAAATGCAATAAAAATGTGAATGAACTAATAAAATATGATTAAGACCAATAAAATATGAATGAACTAATACAATAATTATACTATTAAATCAAATGGACTAAACAAATAAAAATGTAAAATATAAATAAAAAATAATTGACATAACATTTTTTTGAGGGAAAATGACAAACCTGTAAATATCTCCAATTTCTTTGTTTTTATTATAGTATAAATATAGATATAGATTTTGACATCAATTATTTTTTCAAATTAATTTCCTTTTTTATTAAGCTTCCACACAGTCTTTAAAGTTAACTATCCTTTTAATCTCATTTTGTTTTAATGTATCCTCTAGATTTTCACATAATCACTTCAACCTATTATAGCAATATTATGTTAATAGATAGATATAAATTATTTAAATATAACATGTGTTACACTAAATCTAATTTATTTTAAGTAGTATAAGATTTTAATAAATTAAAGTCAAGTAAAGTCTATCGGTTTAACTAGTAAATGAAAATAAGAATGGATAAAGTAAAATGAAATTACAGCAATAAAGATGCTAAAATCACATTAACATTTATCAATATCCTCAATATTGAGATTATCTTTCATATCTAATACACAACACAATATCCTCAATATTGAGATTATCTTTCATAGCAAGAAATAATCCTCAATATTCTCCTATTTAATTTGAGAAGTTTTCGATATTTAATTATTATTTTTGATCAATTCTATATTTAACCCTCATTGTACTCATTATTCATACATGTATCAGCCTAAATATCATAAGCCAAAAAATATAAAAAACAAGGTTATTATATTTAGTAGATATCATATATCTGATTTTGGTTGGAATGATCCATCATTTATATTATCTTTATATACAATAAAATTAGTTCATTTATTGTTTTTGCTATCGCAGAATGTATGTTTTTTAACTTGCATTTTGAAAGAGTTTTGGAAAAGATATTCGAGCAAGAACTATATGATTGGCTGGACAAAGACCATGCCCGATACGATATGTCGGTGGATGGAGGAAAAAAGACAAATACCTTTAGATGGATGGGGTGGGTTAACTGGTTTTTTTTTTCTTCTTAATTTTTAGATAATAAACTATTTGGTTTGTGACTTGTAGGGAAAAAGAATTTATCTGAAGACGTATAGACAGTACATGGTGTTAGAGAAATTGGAGAAAACACCAAAAATTCACTTGGAATCTAATCAACTAAGAAAAAATCAATTTCAAAAAGCAAATTTTTTTTTTTTGTATTTCAACAATTTTCAAGATTTTGAGTCAGAAAAAAACATATATGTAGATTTGTGGAAAATAATTATTTGATTTGATACTTATATATATTTCGACAATAAGTATTCAATATTAAAAAAATGTTATTTCATTTATTTAAAAAAATTGAAAAATATATTGAGGAAATTGAAAAAAAAAATGGAAAACAACACGAAAAGAAAAACACTTAAATAGTATGTAAGCTAGTAACTTAGCGCTGTTGGATAATATTTTCCAATATTCAATTCAAATTACAAATTCAAAATAATAATTTCAATAAAATATAAACATTTTGAATTTAAGAAAATATTGGATTTTGCTATTAGAATAATTATTAAATAGGATGAAAATTAAAAGTTAAGATTACATTATCTATTTTTTAAATATTTATTAATGTTTAAAATATCTCAATACATCCTTGATATTTTTAATATTAACGTTTATTATATCCAATACATCCTCAATATTTTCAATATTCATGCTTATCATATAAATGACGAATATATTTTTCTTAAATAGTCTCCTTCACAACGTAGCTCATGATGTCATTTATTATGTTAGTTAATTATACGATATTAATAATTAGCAACAAACACTTTTAAAACATATATATTAAAGCCATTTTAACTTAAAATTAAGAATTCATCTCTTTAGTTTAAGGTTGATGAAATATAAAAGATATTTTGGAGAGAGTTGAAAAGCATGGCACATATTGGAAACTGGATATAAAAATAAATTAAATATACAACATATAACAAGTGTAATACTAAATATAAAACATAATATTGTGCAATACATTTCAAATCCAAAAACATAACCAATCAATTTTAGTTAATATTTCTTAAATTTTGATTTAATGAAAAGAAGGAGGACCACGGTAAGTCTCATGAATGCGCAGCATCAGATTAGCCCCAAACCCGGTTCAGCCGATAGCAAAGCAAAACCCTAAACCAGCAGCAACCATCTATCATTTATCCCATTTCGCTCTCTTTTACACACACTTCACACAGTCGGCGGTCGACTCCATTAACGGTGAGTTTCTCTCTCTAATTTCTCTATCCACTTCTACGTACATGAACACGCGTGCTATAAAATCAATAATTTCTGACCGAATTGCTCGCAGGAAAGCATCAAAGATGAGTAAAGGCGCGGCGGCGGCGGGGGCGAAAGGCGGGAAGAAGAAGGCAGCTACCTTCGTGATCGATTGCACGAAGCCTGTGGAGGATAAGATTATGGAAATTGCTTCGCTCGAGAAGTTTCTGCAGGAGAGAATTAAGGTCGGAGGAAAAGCCGGCGCCCTCGGTGATTCCGTTACCGTTACTCGTGACAAGAGCAAGATCACCGTGACAGCCGATTCCACTTTCTCTAAAAGGTGATTTGATTTTCTATTTGTTTATCCAGTTATGGATCTGTATGAATTGTGCTTTGCCTGTATTTGCTGTTTGTAATGAGTGTCTATGTATTGAACCAACTAGTTGCAAATTTTGATTAGTTAATTATCAGTTGAACCAACTATGTGCTATGGATAATATGTCTGTTGGAGAGCAAACATCAAATTAATCTAATTCATCGAAGGATCTAAAAAGAGTTGGGGGATAGTGTGCTTTGAGTTTTGCTAAAGTAATATAATCTTGTTTGTCTCATTCATGGTATTTTTTTTGTCTATTGTAAAGCCTTCCCCAAACTGATTTGTTCGAAAAATTATCCATCTATACAATTCTAGAAATATTTCTATAAAAAGTTATATTAAGATGGTTTTATGATAAAACAAGGAGTTTTTCCTAGGGGAATTTGTATCATTACTGCAACCATGGTGTTTGCATGAGCCAGTGACATGAATTATTTGTTCTTAAATTAACTGATCAAACTTTTCAGCTAGTTACATATGTTCATCTTTTATGCAACGTAGTTTTGAAAATGGTTTAAATATTTTAGTAAGAACAAGCCATTAATGATTTTTGTATTATAGAGAATGAAGTATTAGGAATGGATAATCTTCTTTTGAGAGAAGTAGGATTGTCTGTTGCATTTTATAGATGCGGGTCAAATACCCAAATTCATTCATTCAGGATAGATGAGAGCGTGTGTGGAAATTAAATTAATAATGACTGGTATGTCATATACCTCATTTTGCAAAGTTTTGCGCCTTGTAAATTTTTGCTCGTTGTCTATTGTTGCTGATGAAGTTCTTACAAAATTTTTGTGCCGGATTAAAATGTGAAGTAAAATTGAAGTTTTTTCTTTATTTCTTTTTAGTTCACAGTTTGCCAGATTGTGTTTTTCAAAATTACTGAGGTTAGGTTATAATTTTGTTGAATCATGGGGAGGTTGTTGAGTTGTTATTGGAATTTTGCTAATATATATTTGGAAGATAAGTTGCATTTGTTGATGTAAGATGATTAAGTTTTAAATTCCCGACTTGTGCTCTTATGCGAGTCTTTGTTTCCCACCCTTTTCCACATTTTAACACTCTTTGTTTCCAATGTGTACTGATTATCATTCTATTTCAGGTATATCAAGTATTTGACCAAAAAATACTTGAAGAAACATAATGTAAGGGATTGGCTTCGGGTGATTGCTTCCAACAAGGACCGCAATGTTTATGAACTGCGCTACTTCAACATTGCCGAGCAAGAGGGAGAGGAAGAAGAGTAAACTTTGTCAAAACACTTTTTGGATCAGTTTATGTTGCCGGGTTTAGTATCCATCCTGAATTTTCTACATTCCAGGGTTTATGATTTTGATTTTTAGTTATTCTTACGTTGCTCTTATTCTATACAATCACTTCTGTTATTCTATACAATCACTTCTGTGGCAAACAGATTCTTTTTTGAGTGTACTTGCAATGTTACTATTTTGTGCATGGTGTGTCTTTATTCTCTTAATGATGATCCTTAAGAGTTAGGGACTTATAAGTTATGAAAGAGCTTTTCAAATTTCCTCCTTTTTTTTAATGTCAATCTTGCTGTTTGCTAACCAACAAACTGTGGAGTCAAGTGAGACTGCCCTCGTTTACTGATTCGATGATTTGTTATAAAGGAGCAATGTTCTAAAAGGCGCTCGACTTGCATTGTATAAATCTAGTGAAATGATGCTCGAAAGCAGGTAGTAAGGACTTGTATGGTTGGATGGATAATGTCTTTTTGTTTTCAGATTCAGTCGACCTAAAATATAATTGATGCTTCTCATCTTTGATATGATATGTTAATGTAGCTAATTAACTTGTTTAAAATCCTTCATATGCCAAACTTTTGAAACTTTTTGAGTTTGATTTTGTTTCTTTGAAATCTTCTTCTTTCGCTTCGTCATTACTATGTTCTTCACTGTATAATCTTTATTTTTAGGGTCCATTGGATAGATGGATTGATATGAGATCTGAAATCCATGATAGCGAATTTGATAGTGTTTGGATATGTGTATTTGTAATTCATCACTTTTATTTTGAACTTATTTTTGAGTCGTTCAGATGGATTTCAAAAATCCACTCATGTTAATGAATTTGAAATTTGTTTATTTTAAATCTTGGAGTTGAAATCATTATATTCAAACACGACCTTCAATTTAAAACATGATTGTACATGGAAGAGAATTTGCACTTGTAATTGAGGAAAATCGACAGTTTAGGATGGTTCAAACCGTTGTTGTTTTTTTTTTTTTTTTTTTGGTTCTTGTTTAGGTTCTTTTACACTACCCTTCTATAAATAAGTTGGATGTATTCATCTTATTTAACCTAACTTTGTAGCAGCGTTGCAGTAATAAATCATGCAATGAATAACATGAATGGTCGGAATTCAAAACCTTGGAGGAAGACTATCATTTCGGGTATTTGGGTTATTATTAAAAAGAAAATTTTAGCTCAATTTTTTTAATTTTAAATATGGTGTATTATTGCCTATTTAAATGTTTCAAGTTTAGATGGACAAAATACTATTTATTGGCTAACTCATTATGTCATCTCAATCATTTTGTTGTGAGATATTTTATATACACGTGATTCTTGCATAATTGTATCCCATTTTCTTACCAAAATATCGGTTTTAATAATAAAATCCTTGACGTTTCCTCGTTTGTTTCGAGGGAAAATAATTTTTTAATTTCGAATTTCTTGAATTTTTTAGTCATTTATTTGTATATAATTTTAAAGTGTTTTGCCTTATAATTTTAAATTTTCAGTTTGATTAACTTGTTATGATAACTCAAAGTGATATGTAGTTGCTTAGTTGGCAACTTGGCATCCATACTTAAGACAACTTGCTGATTCTTTTTTTTATCTACATGATGCTTTCATGAAACTTTGATTATATTTAGAAAAAAAAAATGATTTTAAATTAATAAGTAGATTTTTTAAAATATTTTGTATTACTCCCTCCGTCCCGGATTACTTTGCACACTTATTTGTGCACGGTTTTTAAAAAAATTGAATAATTGTTTTTTAAATGAGGGTATAAGGGTCAATTATGTGAGAAAAAAATAAAAAGTAATAAAGTGTTGAGAGAGAAAAAATAATGACATTGTGTGTAAATAAGTGTGTATTGTGAGGGTAAGAATTATGTTAAAATTTGTCATTTTTGGGTGTGCAAAGTGTTTTGGGACAGATTAAAAAGGAAAGTATGCAGAATAATCCGGGACGGAGGGAGTAGTAAACTAATACAACCATTACGTACCCATGATTTTATAATTATTGTAACGGTTATATATTACTTCCTCCGTCCCGCTCAAATTTGCATACTTTCCGTTTTCGTCTGGCTCATTCAGATTTGCACACTCAAAAAATGACAAATAAAATTTACAAAATTGCCCTTTACTATTCAATATTAACACTACAAAAGCACATTTTTCTTAACCTCCGTGCCCGTCTCTACGTGCAAATTTGAGCGGGATTGAGGGAGTATACAATTTGAATGTCAAACAGCCAATAATATGTTTATGGTCAGTAATCAAATTCCTTTTGTTTTTAAAATTATAATTATTTAAATGTTTGGCAACATATTAATGGCCAACCTCGACGTGTGATATCAATGGCCAAGCATTTATATTATAAAATATCACCTATATATAAACTTTAATTTTTCCTGAAAAATAAAACTAAAGATACAGTTACAGCCATGACGGTGACTTATGTGTGAACTGTGTATCCCATTCCCATTTCGTCGGAAAGAGAACAGACATATTCCCACTTCTTCAAATGTGATGATGAAAAGGTGAAAAATGTAAAAAACGAAGCTCAGATTTCATCCATTTCCATGCAAGCTTGTTTGCTGGTTCCTGGATACTCATCGCCGCAGCTCGTTCGTTTTGTCGGCGGCTATTGTGGATCTCGCCGCCGGACAATCGTTGCCCGGTGGTAGTTTTGGCCTCTTCTGTTGTTTTTCCTCTTTAATTTATGTGTATTTCCTCCGTGGATATAAATGTTATCAGCTAAGATAAATGCGTCGCTTTCGTGGAAGTGTGAAGGTTTGGTTTTCAGTATTGAATTATTGATGAGTCTATAGTTTACATGGTGGAAGTGATCACACTGTTTGATTATAATGGTGATAACATTAAGTTTGATTAGGCGTTATTTGTCAAAATTTCAGTGTGAGAGCCTGTTTGATTGCTGCCAAATGTCTTTGATCTGATTTTGGGTTGAAGAATAATTGGAATCTTATTTCATGTGTTTTGTCATTTTGATGGCTCTTAATTATTGTTAGTTCGTGAAGGTTCCTGATTGATTGCATAAAATTATGAGTTTGGTGTTGTAGGGATGTCTAAAATTGCCTATTTCTTGCTAATTTTTTTGTTTTATCTTTGCTTCATTGTTTACTAGCCTTATATGTGCGTGGTGCCTACTTTGCGAATTCCTTGCATGATGAAGGTCCATACTGGCCCTCTTTCCCTTTCCATTTTGAGTAAACTCCAAGTAAACATATTTATATAAATTGAGCATACCGGAAAATGAACTTCACAAAATCTTGATGATGCTAATGATGTTCATTGTACTGTTCAGCTTCTTGGTTCTGCTAATTTTGCTAGTTTTATGTTGCTTTAAATTATCTTTGAGTATCTGATGTTTCCTCTTGTTAGTAATTGACCTTCAATTATGCAATAGGTGCTTTATTTGTTCGGAGGATTATTCTGTGGTATGGATGACTCTGAAATTTAAACTACTATATTGAGATGGGCCCTCTTAATAGCACCGGTGAAAACATAGATAGAGGTTCCAATATCTTTGGGATTGAGAAATTCCAATTGTATTTTCATTTCAGTGATGAAACTAAGTTTGGTAATGGATTTTGGGGCTTCTGGTATTTTTTGGCTCTTGCCTACTGTTTTATTGGATTATCAGCTATAACTGCTCGCTTCTTCCGGTCTATGGAACATGTTGTTAAGCATACTCAAACAGTTGAAGAGATAGATCCTTGCACCAATACCAAAATTATCAGACACAAAAAAGTTTGGAATTACACCATAGCTGACATCACACTGCTGGCATTTGGGACTAGCTTCCCCCAGATTTCATTGGCCACCATTGACGCGTTAAGGAATCTTGGGAACTTGAGCGCTGGAGGTTTGTTCCTCTTTTATGTTGTATGCACATTATATTGACAATCTGGTCTCACCCATGGTATTCCTGTGGGTTCTATATAAGTTCTGAATAAGAGCTAAAAGTTCATTCTAAAATTTTCCTTTCCAGAGTTGGTATCTGTACATTATGTTATTTTCTAATTTCCTGACCATAGAAAATCACTTCTCTTAATTTCTTTGGATATGCCATTTCTGACGACTCAAGGCCTTTAAAAATTAATGCTAGAAGAAGGAAAGTTGGCAGAGAATTTGTCAAAATCAAACAGGGGACATTCTGGATTTGTTTTCAGTTTCAGGGGCATTTCAGAAATTATTTTCGTTGGATGTTTTAGGATTTGGCTAGGATTTATCTGTTTGTTTGGAATTAATTTTCGTTGAGTTTATTTCTTTGTTAGGTAAGGGTCATTTAGCCTAATCCTTGCTGAAGGAGGATTTCTTCATCTTGGTCTTTCTAGTAGGATTAGGTTAATTTTAGCATACAAACACATTGCAATCTCTTTCTATTTCATGGATCGATAGATGATTCAGTTTCTGCTAGTTATGGATTAAATATAGGCATGATCCTCACCGTGGTGAGTAAGTTGTTTTATGTTTCATTTATCTGGTTAGGTAGATTCGGTTCTTAGCACAAGGAAGATATTGTAAAAAGACTTAATTTTAACGATAAAACAAACAGTTTGGTAAATCAAGATTTAGCATATTTTGAATGATGAGATATTAATGAGTTAACACTTAGGAGACATCATGAAAATGTTTTTGATTGGAAGATATTGCATAAAAAGTTTAGATATGAAATGTTTTGCTGTCACTTTTCTTTTTAATTTATCTATTGCATGAAAGTTGTCCTAATTTCTTTGTAGAACCTTTGCTTTTACTTGAATATTAATTGTTTTACCGTTATATGGTCAACAGGTTTAGGCCCTGGAACACTTGTTGGTTCTGCTGCTTTTGATTTGTTTCCTATCCATGCTGTCTGTGTTGTGGTTCCTAAAGCTGGAGAACTGAAAAAGATATCAGATATTGGAGTCTGGCTTGTAGAGCTCTTTTGGTCTTTCTGGGCATACATCTGGCTTTACATAACATTAGAGGTACTATTTATCTATTCTCAACCCAACTTTTCTGCATAGAATCGAAATAACGGAAGATAAATCTGTTATCAGTTTATACTTTATATGATTAATTTTATTAGACTTTCTCTGGATTATCATTTTCTAATTCACCACCCCTTTCTGAATCATTGTGCCTACTTTATTCGTTCCTCTTCGAAACACTTATTGGTTATCATTTAACAGCCCTGAAAACAGGTCAATTATGGTACTAATTACTCTTGCAATTAAAATGTAGAAAAGGGAAAAAAAAAAAGTAACAGAAAATACACATAATAATCATCTTTTCTTTTATTTTCTTTTTGTTTCTTTCTTTTTGTGGCACTCTTTTGTTTTTAAAAAGAAATGCAAAGTTTTTAAAATCCAATTTGCATTAATGGGGATAAGGAAAAATTAATAGTTTAAGTGTACTCAGATCATCCGAACCGGATGTCATCACTTGACTTGGCATTACTTTTTCAGGTACAACTTCAAAATATATTTTCCTCGATCTGTTACACACTTACATTAAAGGGCTTGTATGTTTGACAAATTTTGTGCATTTTCTATAGTTTGAAAATAGTATGGAACATATGTTATATTGTTTACTAAAAGCACAACCAACTTTTCTACTAAGCCCTCACTTTACTAATTTATTTACATTGCTTTTTTATTTCCCTTTTTTGGTTATAAATCATTTTTTTATGACAAAATAATTAGGAGAATTCAGACAGAAAAATTTTGGAACTGAAATGATCCATTCTCTCAGGCGAGCATTGTTTGTGCTAGCAAGGATTGTGTTATAGTCTAACTGCTGCTATATGTATGTGTGAATAAAATTTGCTAGGATTAGACCCACATAATGTCAATTTGAAACTCGTAAGATTGAAAGTGGCTACATCTTATTATGTGAGTCCATCAAATTGAGCTGGCTGAGCTATATCCCATTTGGTTTGTGCTTGGCCCAGTTCAGGATCAATTGACAGGAAATGTCTTGTTTTACTGATACATTGTAATTTATCTTTACCATGTATAATGTAATTGTCCCCTCATACTGTTGTTCTACGAAGACAATTTGCTTAATGCATTGCAATTTCCATTGAAACGTTAATCACTTGTGGTTCAAATAACTCTTTGCAGGTTTGGACACCAAATGAGATCACTCTCTGGGAAGCTTTATTGACAGTGTTGCAATTTGGATTACTGTTAATACATGCCTATGCTCAAGATAAGCGTTGGCCCTATTTGTCTCTGCCTCTGTAGGTTTTTGGTTGATAAACTCAACTCTTTTCCTTCCACTCTACGCTAATAGCCTGGCATTTCAGTTTGTATCCTGAAAGAAAAAAGAAGAATTATATGGTTTTCCTTCTTTCTGATATCAAGTTGTTCAATCAATAACCAGAGAAAGATCAGAGAGGCCAGAAGAATGGGTACCGGTTGAAACTGCTCCAAACAGTGATGAGAAATGGGGTCATGATAAGGACTCTGAAGTCCTTGACGATGAAAATGGGAACTGGAACGTGGTTGACATTTTCTCCATCCATGATGGTAACTCAAATAATCCTCATTTCTGAACACTTTTTTTGAACTCAATCGATGATAAGAAAATGGTTATATCTGACTTTGAGTCTTAAATGATTCTCCAGTTTTCGTTCAATTCCTCTAGTTTTAGTTATCACGTCACCCCTCATTTTTCTATTGCAAACCTAAATGCTGTAATTGTTTGATGCCAGACAATGAGCAAATAGAACTACTGCCATATCTTGCAATATATTCATGTGAGTGGTGGACAATCAGGCTGTTGCCCTATTGTAGAAACAGCTTAATTGAGCTAAAGGCCAAGATATTTTCCCTAATTGTCTAATGCAGCTGTTTGGTCTAACCAACTTCACATATGTGTATTTCTTTCCCTGTGACATGGATAACAAAAGAACAGTTCTCTAAAGATAAAAAAGTAAATTGTGGCTCTTCATATGATGTTATATTCGGATCATGCAAGTGGATTTTGTTGTATAATAATAATTATTTTCCACATATATTTCATGACTTTGTTAAGAGGAGTGAAAAAAATTCTGCAAACATACTGACTCATATTTGATATATAACTGGATGGCACATTGACAACAGGGTCAAATTGAGTAAATGCACTGGGGATAAGTGTGGTATGAAGAACCTGGAATGTAGGTGATGATAGGAACTATTTAAGAAAGGCTTGTGAAGGTTACCCTGCCAAAAGTTTAAGGAGGATCAGTTGTCCAGGATAGAAAAAGTATACATTGGTAGAACTAAGAGTAATGGAGAAGTACTAGCAGAAATTCTGATAATATTGTATTCTGAGCTGATTCTTTTATTGAGCTTTTGATAAAACAGTTACTTACATGTTGCCAAGTAACATGCTATTTTTCTGTGATTTTGTGTGCCATCAATGTTTAGTTTATTGATTCTCACATTTCCTTTCAAACCATAAACCTGCAGGTCATTTGTATCAAAAGTTGCCTAAAACAGATGCAGCTGAGCCTTCAGAGCAATCCAGCAGGGAGATTTTTGAGGAAGATAACTTGCTCTCAATCTGGAAGCAGCAGTTCGTTGATGCATTTGTGGTACTTTGTTTCTGGCTTCCTTTGATTTCATCCGTGTAGAAAGCTGAGAATCATTAACTCAAATTAAAAGGGGAATGAGGGAAGCGGATGACCAACCAAAAGTCCGAAAGTATCATTACAAAATTATGTTATACATAAATATAAATGAGAACATGTGTCTTGACTGAATTTGCAAGATATTATCCAACCCCACATAGTAGGATAAATGCTTAGTTTGTTGTAGCATATTTTATGCATGAGACATCAAGTTTACTAATGGCCATGATATCTGCTTGCACCACATTCTAGATTTGCTCCTCTTTTACCCTCCAATGGAAGTCTGCATGTACACATAACAAGTGGATCGTTTTTAACAGTATCTCGCTTTGTGCTTGATATTCTTTCATTAGGATGCCTAGCAACAATAATTTAATTGGAGCACTACCAAGAGCCTTTATACCTTTTCCTTTTCTGAAAACTATCTATCATCCTTGAACAGTTGGAGGGCCCAAAATCAAGAAAATCGAACAAGTGTCTAAGGCTATTGAAGGCGTTCTGGGAGTTGCTTCGCGCACCATGGCGAATTCTGTTTGCTTTTGTTCCTCCATACCAGATTGGTCATGGATGGATATCTTTCATTGGCTCTTTAATTTTCATCAGTGGGATAGCTTACATTGTGACCAAGCTTACAGATCTAATAAGCAGTGTCACAGGTTCACATTTTAGAAAACAAATAATATGCCATGCTATTCCTGTTTCCAGCCTTCCTTTCATAAATTTTAGCTAATAACATTATGTAATGTTAATTTTCAGGTATTGATGCTTATGTCATAGCATTAACTGCATTGGCAGCTGGAACATCCTGGCCAGATTTAATGGCGAGCAAGATTGCTGCAGAGCGACAGATCACAGCTGACTCTGCCATAGCTAATATCACTTGCAGGTTATCATCTTTGATGCTTCAGATTTCATTAAGCATCATTAATATGTGTCTTTGAAGTGTTGATCTTTGGTTATGCATACATACATACATAGATTTATTTATTATAGGGAACTTTCGCCATTTTGGTCAATTCTTTTAAAATTGTCAATTTTGCCCGTTGATTTAGGCTGCTAGGCCTTTTCTTACAAAAAATGTAGCACTGCGTTATTCACTTATGTAGAATCTTTGTTTTTGCAGCAATTCAGTAAATATTTATATCGGGATTGGCGTACCTTGGCTCATCAACACGTTATACAACTTCATTGCCTATAACAAATCGTTGAAGATAGACAATGCAAACGGTCTCAGTTTCTCTCTGCTCGTATTCTTTGCCACATCTGTAGGCTGTATCGGAGTTCTTGTATTAAGGCGCCTCACATTGGGTGCAGAGCTTGGAGGGCCAAGAGTTTGGGCGTGGTTTACTTGTGCCTATTTCATGTCTCTATGGCTTATTTTTGTTGTATTGTCATCTTTGCATGTTTATGGCTTTATATGAGTATTTATTCTCACCACAAGTCTATTTTTTTAGAGTAAGTGTATTATTAATCTTTACTTAAATATATGATTGTTATAAAAATGTGTGTATCTTCTTTCATACTTACATAAAGTATAAAAATTATTTACACAAGTTGAGATGAAAGATCCTCGCATTAAGCATACAAAAAAAAAACTGACAAATCATGAAAATCATTCTCAACTTAATTGATCTCTTGTTTACGATGATGCAGCGAAAAGCAATAAGAACGAAGAGAAAATGGAAGACGGTTTATTCAATATCTCCTCAAGGGTAAAAAAAGGAACGGAGAATAGACAATCTAAACCACCAATTGTAAAATAGTACAATCACATTCATTGCTCGGTTTCTCAGGTGTATGTGATGCCAATGAACAAATTTTCTATGTTATTCAAATTCCATGATCGATAACGTACAAAGGTCTTAGAATCTAATTCTTACTCAGGCGGCAGCACCTGTACAAGCTGTAGCTGGTGCAATGCTCTGCTGCTTTGAGGAGCTGTATTTCCTGGTGATGAATCTGAGAAAACAAGAAAGATTTGTTTCGTAAATGGTGGGCGTCTGTTAAACTGCCTTCTAACTATAAAAATCTTAGCAAGTTCACAACGAAGCTTAATGTGCCTGATTAGACTAACCTGAAGAAATCCCTCCACAACAGCTCATACATTAGCCAGTTCATTCCAGTATCGGATGTCCCACTTCCGTCATTTTTCTTGTTAGAGGCAGCAGAAATCATGCTGTAAATATACAGGTTTGTGTTAGTGTAAAGACTGTGGGCAAGAGACAGAGAGAGAGCTATAGCAAATAAAATAGGGAAACTGATTGTAATACCTGGAAGCAGACTTCTTCAGCTCATCAAACATGGAACGAGGAGAAAGGCATCCCATGGCTAGCCAGGGTGATATTTTGCATGAAAAATTAGCCCCGTATATGCTATCATTGCCTCCATCCTTAGATCCATTATTTGGTTTTGCCTTGGATTCTACAACAAAAGTTCTCAGTCTTTGCATGGCCTCAGTCTCTCCACCGACAAGAGAAGCATTAACTGCTGTTTTTCCATTCTACATGAGACAATAAAAATTACTTTTATTGCTACCACACAAAACAGCAATACTATCTCATTCTTTCTGTCTGCCAATTCGTGTTTTTTTAAGAGTGTGTTGCATACTTAGAATCGACTCCAGATTTGCAGGACCTTCATATTTTGTTGCTCTAAGCATTCAAAAAGGTATAGCAGTCATCAAAGCATTATATCACATAAGAGAAGTTATAACATCCGGATTTCCTATTTTAGAATATAGATGTGCTGTTCCATCTCGTAAAATTTTCAAGTGCCACGTTGAACAATCATATTCATCAAAAGAGATAATTACTAAGTTCTATACTACTAGTACATTAACTACCAAGAGAGGTTCTGCATGTAGCACATATAAAAAGTGCATCCTGTTAAACAATATCAAGTGCATAACGTTTTGCAGATTAGAAGAATATAAAACTGGAGTGCAAAATAATACATCAAAGTGCAATTTACATTTACAAGAACCTTCTACTTCTTTCGTCAATACAAAAAGGTCATATCATTTAATTTATTTCCATCTTATCTTACAATTCTCGATTCAACAAAAGAGCCATTGAGTCACATTGAGCAACAGATTTTATTATGTTCTCAAGTCTCCTCATCTCCAACACTAAGCAATTCTTGCTGAACAACATTATACAAACAAGAACTGCTTGACTCAATTAACTTTCAAAATCTCAAACCAAATATTAAATCAAGAGTAACCAAATTTTGACTTGTGCATTTTCCAAAATTGCAAGTTATGTTTATCATTGAGATTGAGCACTACAAAGCCCCTTACTGCCTCACAAAAATACAAAGACCAAACTTTATCCTAAGTAAATAAGATAACCAAATATTCGATCTCCAAATTCTCCAGTAAAATCACAATCTAAGCATTAATTGTCCAATTAAAGGTCAAAAACTATAAGCCAAATCAAACCCAGCATAGTGTGACTACACAAAAAAAATGCTGATCAATTCAAGCGATAGCAAGTATTCTGCCCAAACAGTAACATGAAATTCAAAATACCACAAATCAGAATAGTCGAACCATAAACATAGCATATAAACAAAAAAACAACAGAAGAAATGCAACAACAATCATTCATTCACACAAACAGAGTGAATTGTCAACCAAATTAATAAACGAAGTAGAATTCACATTATACCTGACTCATCGTCGTATTCTGATTAAGCCCCAAATCCAGTAAAGTAGGGATTTCCCCAGCCTCCACATCTCCTCTTTTAGGCAAGCCCTTCATCCTATCCAAAGCCTCAATAGTCTTCCTCACCTCCAACCCCTTCACCTTCTCCTTAAACCCACCATAATTCGTGGGCATTTCCTCCAGCTTAAACGGCAAATCATCCATGTGGTACAATGTGCTTCCCCAGAAGTACTTCACCTCCACTCCCTCATCCTTCATAGCCTCCTCTATCTTCTCCTCCGATTTGACCTCATCATGCGAAACCTCTCTGTGCATATACACAGCATCTGCCCCCACCGCTTTAACCACCTCCAACAGCACATTCTCGGGTCTCCCAATTCTCACCACAAGATCCGACCCGCGGGCCTGCAAATTCCTCCGCAAATCGGAAACAGATTCTATCAAAAATGTAGCTCGATACGGCCCCGTTTTGTCAAACCCTGACGATGACTTGCCATAATCCCTGGGGTCGAAGCAGTAAACGGGGAGAACCGAAATAGATTCGTTGTTGGCGGTGGTGAGGCACTCGTTGTCGTGGATGCGGAGGTCGTTGCGGAACCAGACGACGGCGGAGCGGCGGAGGGCGGCGGCGCCGGAGGGGTTGGATGGGCGGAGCGGGTTCAGAGTGAGAGTGTTCTGCAGAGGGTTGGCTGAAATGGTGGATTTGAAGAAGGGTTTAGGAGGAGAGAGGGAAGAGGAGAGGGAGAAGTGAGAGAGAGAGGAAATTTGAGATGGGACTCTGACTTTGTTTGGTGGGGCGATTTGCTTTGGTGGGAGGAAATAGGAAGGGAGGAGAGTGGAGAGAGAAAGGGAGATTGAAGCAGTGGGAATGAGAGAGAGTGGGATTTCATTCTGGGTTTGCTCTACTCCTTGGGATTCTTCAGGGGTTTCTGTGGTGGTGTTGATTCGAGAATCCATTTCAGAGAGAAAGGGTGGTGATGGTGATAAGTGGTGGTTGAGTTGCTGTCCTCTGGTTGGGTGTGTGCTATCTTACGCCTCTCTGTTCCTCTACTCCTCTGTTATGGCGTTTGGTGGCACCTATCTCTAATTTTGGCCTTTTATATCACTCTTTTTGGAATTCAATTATGATAATATTTTCAATTTTATCTTACTAAATTTCTCAATTGTCAAAAAAATCTCATGATTGTCAGATTTTGTCTTGCTAAATCTTGTTGTGTAATATTCTTCAATTTCATTGAATTCTCTTTTTTAATTTTGTTTCCATTTTTTTTTTTGGACTTTTTTATAATTTATTCTAGGGCCCAGCTCCACATCCCAATTTTTACTAAACACACCTCATTTATAATTTTAATTATTTAAAAAATTCAAAAAATGGCAAAATGACAATTTTACCCTCCTTAATTAAAAAAAAACTCCTCTCTTCTCCTCCCATTTTCTACTTCTCCTTCTTCCTTTTTTTTTTTTTTTTTTCATTTCTCAAACCTTAAATTCCCTTATAATCGAACACGCTATCTTTGTGTTCGACAAATCAAGATCGAACGGGTCCTCAGATTTGTTGTTATTTTTTCGTTCTTTTTACACGATTATTATATATTTTGTTAACTTATAAAATGATTTTTGTTAATAAATTCAAGGTTGGAGGAATGAAAGAAAAAAAAAAGAGAAGATAAGAGAAGCCGATGAGAGGGAGGGGAGGAGAGAGAAGAAATTAAATTTTTTTTAATTAAGAAGGGCAAAATTGTCTTTTTACTATTTTTAAAATTTTTTAAATCAAAAACAAAATAATTGGGGTGCGTTTAGTAAAAACTGGGTGTGGATAGCCGGGCCCTTTATTCAAAGATTATCCTATTCTTTAAATATCTAAAATTTTGAAATATGATAGCAATTTTTTTTTAATTCATTTCATTCTCTTTTAAATATTGAACCATAAATTATATTTATTAATTTAAGACACAATAGTCAAAACTTTACGCTTTTTAATTTTGGGGTGGGGACTCAAACTCAAGACTAAATCTATAAATACAATGGAATTTTTCTTTAAAAAAAAAAAAAAGAAAAAAAGAGAGTAATTAAGAGTCTAATGCAACAAAATTTAAAAATTTGGGGCTTACCATATTTGTATTAAATTTTAGGTGGCAATTGTTTTTGATTAGTTGGTAGAACACTCAACCACCAAGAATGTACGTATTTGATTTTGGCAGCCTTCCAAATCGAAATTCTTTCTTGTATTTTTTATTTCCTTCTTTATTAAATAATCGGATATCCCAAGGGTAGCCTTTTACTTTTGTTCACTCTCAATGTATATTGGATTACTTTTTAAAATAAAACATAATTGGTTCTTGTAATTTTAATTTTAATTATTTTTTTGTAAACACTAAATTTACACGTGGTCTTTATAGTTAGGAAGTTGATGGTGTCAGATTGGCTACATATAAAAATTAAGTAAATATAAAATAACTAAATATTAAAACCAATCGATAAAATGGGATTTCCATGATGGGTTAGTGACCCAACATACGATATGTACAAATAAATCTCAAAACTACAACACAGTTTCTTCACATACAAATCGATATTGAGGAAACAGAGCAAAAGCCAGAGAACAATATACAGGCATTCAACGCCATCAAACAAATATCCAACACTTACTCGAATTTACAACACGTACCTGATAGGATTCTGGTAAAAACATGTTACACTATTTCCGGCTTCCAAAAGGACCGTTGGAGCTCGATCGTCTAAAAAGGAATTACTTTAAATTTTGATTGGATCAACTGCCAGAAATAGCCAACGAAGCTCATCAGAAACACAGTAGTGACTCTAAAATGGGTCGAGCAATCAAATAATTTCGAACGATTCCAGAGGAAGAAGATGGCAAATCTATTAAAAGAAGATTGTGATGATCCAGTTAATTATGGATCAAATAGACAGGTAAAACTGAAGATTTCAAATTTAACTGATGATCACCAAATTCATCAAATTGAAAATATCACTTCGGATAAATCTTCCTTATTACCAATGTATGAAATAAACTTCATAAGACAAAGATGTCAACCTTGGTATTGTCATCTCAAGGCATAAAAAGGCCTAAATCATTGCAGATGCGAGTGTTGGACGAGGTCTCACAACATTCAGCACCCCTCTAGCAGTTGTCTGCCAACACAAACATTTGAAACGTATCATCGCACTGACTGATTTTAGAACAAAATTCTTACCATACTGCATGAATCTTACCTCAAAGAAGGAATTGAAATTGAGTCGCAAAAGGAAACGCCTAAGAAACGGGGCTCGTTGACTCCCAGCAATCCTGCTACTACGGAGTATAGTGTACAATGAATTTGACTTTTTATTGAATTCCTGCATTAATCAAACAGAAGTCTGGCCATTACAAGGATGGAAAAATGTTTATCCAACTTTGTCTTACAATGCATGACAGCTAATATACTTGGAGTTGGAAGTGATGCATCGCCTGTAGTACCTCAGATATGTGCTCCAGTTCAGTAGTGCTTTCTTTATTTTCTTGGTTTTCAATAATCGAGCAAAATTGCATACAGAGTTTCATTATACCATCAAGAATACGTGACACAGAACCAATGTCCAAGAAAGATTGTGAAATTAGTGCAGATAAGTACCTGCAGACATAGAAATAGTCAGAAATTTTTGGCTACTCTATTAGCAGTTGAAACGAAAGAAAAAGGAACCCAGCAGTACATATAATCACCAGCCACTTCTTCTGAGCTAAAAATTTCACATTTACATCTTTTGGCAAGATCGATACCTAATTAGAAATCAACAACTCATGCATATCTTCTTAAAACATCTTCATACATCGGATTTCTGCCATTAACTATATAATTGGATTGTTTAATATCCAGAAAATGAGAACTGCCACCAGAACTGCACCATTACTTATAACACAAAAGAACGCAAGATATGGACTGAAACCATTGACATCACTTACTCTTGGTGGAAGCTGACCAATTCTGTAAAATCACGAGAATTTTGAATATGAGCTTGCAAGACGTTCCACTGAGATTCTATTACATCCACCTAGCAAGTTAAACAAGCAGCTGTTCAATAACTTATCTTTAGAAAGAAAGGTTTACTTAAATAAGGTGTATGAACATACTCTAAGAGCACATTAGTACTTCTAAACGATTAAAATCGGGAAATTCCAAACTGCCATGTAATTTTCATAAAATCACTTCCATATTCTGCAATGAAATTACATTTGATAAGTGTCTTTTGATATTCTTATTCCCCCAAAAAAATCCGTCAGGATGAACTTTAATTGTCCCAAAATCCTACTCTCATCTTTATATACCTTATTCATGGAATCAGTTCAAATATACATTGAAGTCATTATCTCATTGTAAATATATATTTCGCAATCCAACATTAATTTAAAAAATAAATAATACTCCATTCCTACCCGCACGTATCCCAACCCTACACCCAAAATGCATTTTACCATAATGTTTCTCTCAAACATCCAAAATTTACCAAACAAGCTCAACAGTGTAGATTTTTAATATATGAGGTGCCTGCTCAAGAAAAAAGGTGCACTTAAGGGTCTTGAGGAAAATGGGATGTTAAATGCAAGTATGCCCTTGACTTCAATCTACCTATTTTAAATTGCTTTTAGCATAGAATATATCTCATTTCAGCAAAGCTCAACCACGAGCTCATCAATGACATGCAAATACTTTAGGCATATATTTTTCTGGTAAGCCACCTGAATATAAAACTGAAGATTTCTGATCAGGAAGGCCATATGCTCTCTGACACGCCACATTGGTCTAAAGCGCTGCCGTCTCTGTTGAGATATTGAATTCATACCATCACTGCGACGTTTGGCAAAATCAGAATGATCTTGATGCATTGCAGAAGCCCATGACTTTTCCAATTCCATCTGAGTCCGCTTTAGGCGGAGCAAGTACTGAAAGATCCTAAGATACCTGTTCCAACCATGTGGTTTATAATGAAAAAAGTTGCTAATTTAGCCACAGGGATGCTATGCTACAAAGACAACTACACAGGTGCGCACTTTCACCAACATTTTAATTGGCAATGAAGGTTTGGACAAAAAAAAAAAGTCCTGAATTTATCTACTATGCTCATATCTTAAAAGAAGAAAATTATTGGAGCTGATGTATAGCTTACCTTGATAGCACTTCCTGCGTAAAGAACAACTGCAAAGGCCAGTCAACAGAGTATTCAAGGGCAATCCCATCCCAGCCATCAACTGACATCTCTGTAGAAGTATCTAGTTGGATACCCGAGTCTCCATCAGAATTAGCTTTTGCTTTTGGTAACTCAACATGAGAGGATTTAACTGTGATTCCTGGCATTCTTAAAGTGGTGACAGAAATTAAGAGGCACTGTTCTAAGAGCTATAATTCATATAAAGCAATGGAAGTAAAAATATAGCATACCGCAAAGACACTCTGAAGAAATATTTGTCCTCTTCGCCAATAGTCTTAATTGCAGCCTGCACCAGATATAACTTTCCAAGTTTACAATAGTTTACAAAGATATGCGGCTTGAAATGCAAAAATAATAAAGTAAGGTATAGGTAGACCATGTGGCTTTGGTAACAGTGGCAAATGGAGTCGAGAGGCAAAAAGATTACGCGTCTTGCTTGAGTAAGCAAAGAAAGAACTATGAAAAAAATTTAGTAGAAAACTTTTACGTGTTGATTGTAAAGATCATGTATGCAAAATAAAAGCTTGAGTTGAGGATCGCTGAAAATGACAACTGAGTGTTACTTGGGTGCCCAAGAGGCAAGACAGCATGGTTAATAAGTCAGACTCAGAGTGCCATGTCATATAAAATAACTGATGAAAGGATATCATTAAATATCAATTATCTTATTAGTTATGATGGTTTTCATAACTAAAACTTACCAGTTGAAAAGGAACCATAAGATCAGCTTCAGCAGTTGATTGACGAGGTGGTAAGCGCATCAGCAGGCGACTCTCCTCAAGAAAGCTCTATCATGTAAACACATCATCTGTAAGCATACTATTATAAAAGGTGAAGACAGCCAAATCCGTAAGAAATCTTATGACAGTCCTAATTCTGGAAGGTTTTTATAAACTAAAATAAATTTCATCACTGAAACTGCTGCTGATATCTCATGCATGTTTGAATTTTAAGAGTTCTTTCAACTTCACAAAATCCTAGTTCAAGTCAAGAATATATAAGCAGCTTGACAGATATAAATTCCTGCAAATGGCTTATTTCTTTTATACATAGCTTACATGTCTCCAAAGGCAATCTCTGAGCTTTCAGATTATTTCAAGGTAAAAACATGACCATGATGCAAAGTTTGCAACAGATGCAGTAGTAAAGTAACTTAAAATTATCCTACCTGGAAAAAGTCACCTTTTGCTAAAAGAAAATAATCTTTAAGAGCTTTCAAGTGGCCATTGAGGTCGGCACGCACAACAACAAGCTGCAGATATGACCAAAACAATTACTTTTCCATTTAAAGATAGAGGGACCTCAATATATTATATTATATATGCAATCAACACCTGCCAAAGGTTATTTGCTGCAATTGCTTTGATTGAGTCAACTGCAGTCTCAAATGATCTCTTATGGAACTCCGACGACTCCTGCAAATATGAAACCAAAAAATACCAAATATTAGAAGATAAAAAAAATAAAAGAACAAAATATGTAATAAAAACAAAATACATAATGGCATGAACTGCTTACTCCTGGGACATTGAGTTCATAAATATCAAATGCCAATAACATTCTAAAAGTGCTATTACAAGAGCAAAGACCCATATTGCATCAAAATGTTAAAAAGAAATTGAACCTTCAAGTTTTGAAGCATAGCCTCAATTTTGTCAGCCTCAGATTGTGGAAGTAATTCTTCTCCAGTCAATAGAGATTGGACAGAAGAGTCCTTCTGTAGAGAAAATCTTCCTATTGATCCTTGTGTCTTTTGTGATCCTTTTTGTATGTGCTGCCCCTGAAATTGGATAGCAGGGCTTGGATTTCGAAGAATTCTGATGGCTTTCCCAGCAAATAGAATCGATTCAGCAATGTGCATAGGAACATACTCAGGAAGCATGTCCTGCAAAAGAATTAATAAACATAAGTGTCAAGAATTTCTTTTTCTTTCTTTATTTTTATTTCTTTATTGGGTGCTTTTTTGGGTGGTGGTGGGAGAGGTAGAGAGCTCTGGATTCTACCAGTTGTATCAAGCATCATTCATAAAGATCTGTGTTGTTATTGAATCAGAACCACTAAGAAATATAAAATTAGTAATGACTGGAACTGTTTCAATAGAACATATTATACAACACAAACGCTTCAAAATATCTTCATGAAGATATAATTCATGCAACAAAAACATATAAATTCCAAAACTAAGCATAATTGACAGCAAAAACCAAAATATATACCAGAGTTATATGGAAGCCCAGATGCCAATCAGTTACAGACACATCATTGGTTGACAAGCGAGCTAATTTCTCAAGTGTACTTGCAGGTGAGTCGTGTTCAGAGTCCCTATCTTCTTGCCTGGGAAAACATAAATTTTATCAGATCTAGATTAATAAAGCTATTATGGCCAAAAAAAAAAAGGAAAACAAACAAAGAGCCCTTAGAAAGCCACACCTGCTTATGAAAAATTCTCCATACTGATCATGAAGGATTCCATATACCATCCATGATACAAGTTGGTTGTACATGACCTGATGCCCATGCCATAGAAGCCTGTTTGAAAAAAAAAAAATATAAATAATAATAATAAATTCTAATATCATTTCAAGGCGACATGAAAATCGCCCACTTTGTGATGGCACATTAATGAAGATCTCACCTATAAGAGGTTTTATTACAACTCATGAGAGAAAATCAACTAAAACTTAACCTTTTCAGTAACTTATTTTCCAGGATTAAGATATTAATGTCCAAAATCAACCTCAAACAGTGATAATCATCCTTCTGCTCTATGATATACTTTAAAAGAGTTCTCTCCTTATCCAACTAAATGTACTAAGAGCCAATTTATACATTGCAAGAGAACTGAAATTTAATCGGCAAACCCTCAAATTGCATTGCTGACTCCAACCTTAAGAAACATGTCAAATGCTGGAATGTATAAAGTATACCCACCCAAACTTATCCCATCAAATTTTGTAGTGTTAAGACTATTCATCTCAATTGGTTTATCTGTTAGTAACAATCCAGTATAAAAAGGCACTTTTAACATAAAAAGTCGTTCTAAGTATTCACGCAATGTGCATTGAAGGCTTAAACAAAAACAAAAAACATGTTGTCTGAATTGAAGTAGTTCAAGAGACGTGATATTAGCACAACATAAGAATTGAGTTAACTAAGCCTGCTTAAGACACCTTTAGTTAGTACTTGCCCTGACTTTCTGTTAATTTGGCAGGAAGAAAACCTCTGATTTTATATGCATTATATTCCCCAAAAAGTTCCTGAACCGAGTTATCATATATGTCACTGAAAATAGCTAGAGGTAAAGAAATATGATCAAGCGCATATGCAATAGAACATCATAAATAATTCATACCGCTGAATGCATGTTTGCAATTCAGGAACCCCACAATGGCATCGCTTATGTAAAAGGTTCAGAAGCCTCCCTCCATAAATACTGTCACGCTCAATCTCCAAAATGAGCTCGTAAAGAGGTGGCAATAATACAAAGAACTAGACATATATTCATAAGTTAGCTGAAATTAAAATTAGACAAGAACAAATAATAAAAAAACTAAAACATGGTTTAAAATAAATGCTTCAAACTTGTAATATGGTAAAGTAGAACTACACAACCCATAGGTAACTAATATCTGCTTAAAAAAAACACTAAAACTTGGTTTAAAGTAAATGCTTCAAATTTATAGTTTGATAAAGAAGAACTGCTCAACCAATAGGTTATTAACATCTGCATTTACACAAATACTATACAGGCAGTTTGCATCATGCTGACAAAATCCAGCTAGTTTTGGTGTAAAGGTGGAAGAAAATAAAGGAAAACAGAATAATGCTTCCAGAAACCTGGATGAAAAACTTACGCAACAGTAAGCTAGTGTTCCAAAAGAACGTACATTATTTACCTAATGGTAATAAGACAAGTTGAACTTAATATTCTGATCGTTTTTTACCATAATTTTGAATAGAAATTCTTTTTCCTAAAATTTTGCTTTTTGTATTTAACAAATGGAGTCACTAAACAATAGAGATATAGAAATTAATATATTTTCCATTTCATGCAAAAGGGAAAATACATAGAGAAATCATGTGTCACATAAACCAGCATATGCACAGATAATTAATGTTAGATGACCGCTACCTTAATGAGTCCTTGTGTCACAGTTGCCAGGATGGGCAGACAATCAGACAACAATTTCTGCTCAATCTGCAAGACAGCAGACCTGTAAATGGACAACACCTCAACGATTCCATTAGCTAATGCTCTTCTATACACGCTATGTTTCAACTTCTTCCCTTTCAAAATTTCTGTAGCTCTTAACAAAGGAGACTCATTTGAAGATCTGATCCAACTCAAATTTCGAGATTTAGCAGCAAACCGTTCTAGCTCTCTGTAGTAAAACCCCAGTGTAATTACCCTCTCAATAATCTCCCTGCAAAGTATCACGTCAACAACACCAAAATCACTCAATTTGTAATTCAAATAGATAAAGATATACAAAACATGGAGAATTCAACTAATAAGAAGGTGATTACAGTAAAATAGGATAACCACCCTCTCAATAACTCCCCTGTCAACCAAAACCTGTGCGGATTTAGCTAGAAAATTAAGTATCCAATTCTCCATAACAATCCGAAGCCAGTGCGCTACATTAAGATAAACCTTCGACATTTACTCTGAATTTAAGCAAAATCAGAACTGTAATCTAATTTATGCCGAGTAGAGAAATCATCGAACACAGTCAGTGAGCAACAGCAAAAAAAAAACCAAGGTGATTACACTCTCAACGTTTTCCCCACCAATCGTAAAACTAGCCATTTTTCACTTGATAATTAAACTAATTAAACAGAAAATCCACAAAATCAATAGGGCAAAAACAGTAGATACCTATCGCTGGGTTCAATGAATGAAAGATCGGGAGCGAGCTTGAATGTCGGCTCATCGGCGAGCGGCGCGTCGGGAGATAGGTTAACGCAAAGGGATTCTTGGCGTTCTCTCTCGTCGATTATGAGATCTCCGGTGTAACCCAGGAGTGCCAGTAGCAATTCGTGTAGCATTCTAGCGCAAAATTCACTGATAATGTTCCGAGATTAAAAGCCGCCGATTGTGAGAAGAAACGCGGCGTCGCCGGCCGGTGAGTTGGTGGTTGCGGCAACTGTTGAGGATAGTAAAGTGAGGGCGGCGGGAGCCCCAACCAGTTCCCGTGTAATTCAAAAAAAAAAATACTGGGCACAAAAATGCCTTCATTTTTGCATTATATAGTTTTTTTTTTTTTTGTATTTATTATTTGGTTTGTTTGTTTCTAAAGGGTAAACCACTCACTAATTAACTAAATACATCTAATATTAAAATAAGTTCAAAGTCAATGTATATTAAAATATATAAATACTCTTACTATTTGGTTTACATAATAATAAATTGAAATAAATCACACCCACCTAAAATAATTTCTAAACACATTCATTATACTTCATAATGCATCTTCTTTTTTCTTTTTTCAAAGTTTTAAACTCATTTCATTTTCTAGGGTGGAAAAACCCTAACTATACTATATAGTATTGTGAAATAAGCATTGTGGAGTAAAAATAACACTTGAAACGAACAATAAAAATTTCATCATTAAGTTTTTATGCTTTTATGGTAGCTTTAAACAGTGTATGAAAATATGTTGAAACCTAAAAAATAACAATTCATATAGAATATGATCAATCGATACAAGTTTAATGGAGCACTGTTTGTTTGACCTATACCGACTGAACGATTGAGAGATTGGTTGACTTATGCCACCCGAACATAGCATATAATATTCGACTCAGAGGGATCAAACACTGCATATATAGTTTGAACAGTGTATTTTTTAATTTATTTCATGTTTTTTGGTTGAGCAATATATCTATTACCTACATCCCGTACTTTTGTAGGAAAATACTTCAAATGACACTAAATGAAGCATTATTAACCGAATTGAATAACATTATATAATGGATTTGAACCTCGCAAATCCCATATATGTACATATAGATTTTTCAAAAGAATTTAGAACAAACAAAAAAATCGAAAACCATGAATTGTTGGTGAAATGGGCATTTAGGATAAGAAATTGACTTAATAAGGTCACTATAGTTAGACGACCGGATAGTAGGATAGTGGTGGGCAAGCTCTGTAAATTTTAAGTTGTGAGCGTGATGGTGAATATTGGATGCCTAAAACAAAAATTGCTCAAGGAAAATTGACGAATATTGAAAAAAAATCAAGATAATAAAGACTTATTGGCACGAATGAATGTACGATGAGATTATGATGACCAGAGTTCGAATTTGTGTCAAGCAAGTTTTGCAATATTTGTTCCCTTCCTTCCACTCCTTCTAACTCATCAAAAAAATGGAATAAATATTACAAAACTTGCAACCATATTTTTGTTTTTAGATAAGGTCGACATCAAAATGGGTTGCCGTGAAAATTTGTTAGAACATCAACATCAATAACTTCATAATACAAATTGTTGGAAAAACATAACAATATCGTTAAAATATTGATTTCGGTAAAAATTAAAATTGGAAATAAATGTTTTATATTATAATGAATGACCAAACTTTTGAATATATATATTTTTTACCTAAACAATATCATAATTTAAACATTTTATCGTAACATGGTACATGATTTAAAATTCATCAAAGTTAAAATAATTGAAGATAAAATTTATGAGCATGGTTATGTTTGTTCCAGATCTAAGGTGATTTTTGCAAATTTGAATTTGGGTTTCAGGAGAATTTAGTAAGTATGAATTTTGAAAATATTATATTTGTTTTAGGATTTTGTATGGTATAATTATATAATTAACATGTTATTTTCACATTGAGAATTGTAGAAAAAAATAAATATTTTTGTTGGAATTGTAGAATAAGTAAATGCTTTTATCTGAATTATTTTTTTAAAAATAGGATAAAATTGTAAGTTTTTATAAATCTCGCAAAATGAATTAAACTGAACCCATAAAAAATCTAGAAAGGGCAAGTTGTGTCCAAACAACACCTAATAAGTTGTGAATTTTATAGAATAGGCGCCAAAAGAAATCGTGTCCCGCACTGAGATTTCAACACAAGCTGCTTCTCTCGTAAGCTTCTTATTTTCAGGTCTTATTCATATATAACCCAGTTTCAAATTTCAATACCCCTTCTAAAATTCTCTTTTACACTCTACAAAATTCTTTCTAGGCTACAATGGCGACAAATGACCTCAAAGTAGACGAACTCCGGGCAGAACTCGCCAAGCGCAGCCTCAGCACAGCCGGAATAAAGCCTACTCTGGTAACATCAGTTTCAACTACTCGTTTTTTTTTTTTTTTAAATTAATGTTGTACGTGTTGCAAAATAATTTCGGTTTTTTTGTTTGTTTGTTTTGCAGGTTCGGAGACTTGAAGCTGCTATTCGAGATGAGAGCGAGAAATCGGAGGATTCAAAAGGTCGGAAAAGGCAGAGGGATTCTAATGCTAAGGATGCCGATTCAGAGGCGTCGCGGAAAATGAAGGCCATTGATGAGTTGCGGAGCATGACCGTGAAGCAGCTTCGTAAGAGGGCTTCGAGTCGAGGAGTTTCCACTACTGGAACTAAGCAAGAGCTTCTGGAGAGGCTTTGTGCTGATGATGATAACGTTCCAAGTGGCAATGATCAGGGTAACTGAATTACTTTTGTTGAAAAATTGTTGAATTAAATATGTTAGGTTAATTTGTAAGTAGCAAAGCAATTAGATATAGATTTTCTCGACTTGTAGGATAGTAAACAGAGAATTAGATAGCCACATTGCTAATTTGACCATATTTTGAGTTGTGTTCTCACCACTAAACAGATTCAGCTGTCATGTGCAATGGTGATATGGGGTTTCGATGAATCTTCAGGATGACTGTCATCATGTATATGAGAATTAATTTTGATTCCTATGGGGCCTTTTTGCAGTGAAGGATGAAAAGAAGGAAAATGCAGATTCAACTGCACTGCAGAATGTCAAGGCCATCGATGAATTGCAAAAAATGAATTTAAAGCAGCTCCGAGAAGAGGCTGCCACAAGAAGTGTTTCTATATCTGGCACGAAGAAAGAGCTTCTGGACAGGCTTTGTGTGGATGATGATGACAATGTTTCCAACGACAATGGTTCAGGTAATTGCACCACTTGTTTTTCTCTTTTGAAAATGACTTCTATATCCAGCTTCTAAGTTTTCAAGGTTACTTATCAGATTCTGGATATTATAAATTGTAGACAGAAAAATGTCCATTTCCACAAATGTTTTGTCAGGAATTAGTAAAATTGGTTTACACATGTCATATGTAGTTGTTGGTTGTAATAAATGCTTATCTTGCTTGTGAGAGCACTAATATTATAAAGAACAGTCTCTTAATATATAATAACAGTACTGAATTTTTATGAGTCATCTAATGTTTTACATACCGCTCATGCCATTTTAGTTATGTCATCTGAAATGTACTTCTGCTACAATTTGGAAAATGTTTTCAGTGAAAGTGGAAAACAATGAGGAGAAAGTTGTTACAGCTTTGAAGAAAGGTTCTGCTGTCTTGGACAAATGCCTTCCCGACCATATTAAGGCTCAGTATCATGTTCTGCAAGTAGTAAGTCATTTGAGTGTGTTCTCAAGTAATGAAGATAAGGAGAGAACTATTGTATTTTACTTTGATCTTGACATTCTGATTTTCCATGCAGGGTGATGAAATTTATGATGCCATGTTGAATCAAACAAATATCGGGGAGAACAATAACAAATTCTTTGTCATTCAAGTTCTAGGTTACCCCTCCATTCCTTTTCTGTAGTGATAAATTCTTGCAGCATTGGACTTAATATACTTGTAATTCAATTCAGTGAAGAGTTACCGCTGTGTATTTAGATGTTTGTCTTAGTTTTATTTATAATCTGAAGTCAGTTTGATATGAATTTATGACAATAATTGTCATCTTCTTAAGATGTCATCTGCTTTGTCAAATGAAAACTCATGTTGCAAAATTATTCTTCTTATATTATCCTGTACTTCTAATTGCAGAATCTGATGATGGTGGCAAATTCATGGTGTATTTCAGATGGGGAAGAGTTGGTGTGAAGGGTCAAGATAAGGTGAATGGGCCCTACACGTCAAAGCTAGCTGCCATCTCTGAGTTTGAGAAAAAATTCCTTGACAAGACCAAGAACCATTGGTTCAATAGGAAAAGTTTTGTTAGTCATCCAAAAAGCTATACTTGGTTGGAAATGGACTACAGTGAGACAAAAAACGAACCACCAGTGAGTTGCTTAATGCAAATTTATGTTTTAGCATTTGAAGAATTGCTCTCCTGCATGGGCCTTTCAGTCAGTTTTATGCAAGACATATGCATCAAAATTATAGCATAGCTTAAAGAAACATATACTCAGATGGTTCATCAAGGCTAAAGATAAAACACTCTACTTCCCATATGATTATGCTAAAATCAGTTATTGGAGTTTCTAGCCAAAAGTTTTGGAGCTAATATTGACTATCATTCTTAGGTTCATCAGAAGCAGGAATGTACAACGACACTGAAACCTAAAGAATCAAAGCTCGAAGCTCGTATTGCAAAGTTCATATCGCTTATTTGCAATTTGAGCATGATGAGGCAACAAATGATGGAAATAGGTTTGTACATTAATGATTTTTGTTATAGAATTTGACGCATCTCTATGTATCCTCAGCATTACCTGTTCATTTCATGTTTTGTATATTGATTTCTATAAGTGAAACGAATTTGAACCTGGATTGAGCTTGCAAGTCATCTGTACATGTTTGTCTGATTTAATTGTCTCTGAATATTTGCAACAAAGAATACGCTGCTAGAAAGCCTATCCATGTTTTGTATCCTCAAAGTTGGATGTGAAGTGTTTCTGTGCTGTGTATTTGGTTAAACCATGAGACCCGCAACTGATTTTATGGTTTTAGTGACTTCATAATGTTATAAATTATGTTGATTTGAATGCTCTTCTTGTCCTGTAATAGGATACAATGCTGACAAATTACCTTTGGGGAAGTTGAGTAAATCGACAATTTTGAAGGTGAGAGATAGATATCGAATTAAATCCTTTTAATTAATTTTTCTTTCTTTCTGTTTTTCCAATTTGAATAGTCACCAAACAGGAATATTTATGCTTGGAACTTATTAATGTGCTACAATTACCCAGAAATGTGACCTAGATGACATGATTTATCGTCATGATCAAGTTAATTTTTTTTTTTTTTTTTTGTTAATTTCTTGGGCTTTCTGTCCTTAACATCCATGGAGACCCCAACCTTTTGAAATGTTTGTTATTATTACCTCACCATTTTGTGATTTTGTAGACTGTAATCTTGGCCCAGTGTTACTTGCAAGTTCTTGTAGCTTCAAACTATTTATTCTATGATTGATACTGAATTTTCATTGGCTGAACTCTCTCTCTCTCTCTCTCTCTCTCTCACACACACACACACACACATTAAAATTCTATCGAGAAAGCAGAAATAAATTTATGTGGTCTATTTCTCAACTGTTTAAGTAACATCTTTTCTATTGTTTTCATCTGATCAATGTAGGGTTATGATGTCCTGAAAAGGATTGCTGATGTGATTGGCCAAGCTGATAGGAAGACACTCGAGCAATTAAGCGGGTAAACATTTCTTCTGTTTTTGAATTGAGTTTCTGATTTATAAAAAAAATGACATGACACACACCATAACTATTTGATCATTGTTGGTAGCTTTCTTAAATTATGCTCCAATTTGGCTCTGTTGTCCAACTTGCAGAGAATTTTACACTGTTATCCCCCATGACTTTGGCTTTCAAAAGACACGTAAGTTGCCTCCATTCTCACTAGATTCTGGGATATTCTTCAGTAATTGATGTCTCTTTTATCTATATTGTTGAACTGACTTGTTTTCTATATAGATTTATATATACATATACATGCAAATGGCTAAAATTTATTTCTTCTATTTGAAAACTTTTGTTTAGTTTTTTGTCAGACTTCTAATGGCATTATGTCTATATGTGATGACAGGTCTGTTCATCATTGATACCCCTCAAAAGCTAAAGAACAAATTGCAAATGGTGATTCCTTTTCCTATCCAGCAATGTTAAGTTCTTTAGTTACATTTCACTGACTTTTTGTACGATGCTGGGCAGTTGGCTTATAGTACATAATGTAGAACATCACTCAGCACATTACTGAATAGACATCCAGATGAATTTTAGCTTCTGCAACACTTTTAAGCTGGAAATTTTAAAAAATTTCTATCTGATTCTTGCAATAAAATGATAGGTTGAAGCGCTTGGTGAAATTGAGCTTGCAATGAAGTTGATTGAGGATAATATTGACGTGGAGGTACATCATATCTATAACTTTCTTGCTGTGTATTTAATAAATTCAATGGTCCAGTTTTCTCCAAGCAACCCGATCCTTATTTTGTGTTGATTACGTCAGTGTCCGCGGCTCTTTGACTCTACAGTGACCTGTCATTGCCTTCATTACTTAAGAATGGGATGTTGATTTCATCATCATAATCTAGCTTCTTACCGATTATCTAAGATTGTGTTGGATCGAAAATTTTGAAATTTAAGGATTTAAAATGAATAAACTCAAATCTACCGAAATCACTCTAAAATTGTTCAAAATGAGATTGATAAATTTTGAATCCATCTCCCAAATTCTTCAATGCAATTAACCACTAATGGATTTGCTATTATGAATTTTAAATCCATCTTCTAATTCTTCAATCCAAACACAACCTAAAGTTATTTCCTTCGTTGATCATAAATTCATACTGTTTGTTTTAGTTCTTGTGGCTAATCGTTTTTATAATGTTGCTGGCTTTTGGCTCTAGGACCCTCTGTATTCTCAGTATCGACGGCTTCATTGTGAATTCATGCCACTTGAAGTTCATTCTGAGGAATATTCCATGGTAACATACACTTATTCTTTTCTTTCTCCTTTATATTTAATATATCCTCCTATGTGTGTGCGCGCGCACACACACATATTTGCAGTCACTTTCATGCCAGATTAATGTTTGGCATTTCTACTATCAAATTGTACTCATTGATTCTTGGTTTTATGGATCACTAACTAATTTATGCAAACAATTTGTTGACATTGACATGGAATCTTTCTGATATTGATATAGAATGATGCATTAAGTTGCTACAACTTTTTTTCTCTACCAAACCGTGAACTCCTTTGTGTCTCAGATTGAGAAATACACAAAGAATACACATGCAAAGACACATTCAGGTTATGAAGTTGACATCGTTCAGATATTTAAGGTGTCAAGAGAGGGTGAAGCTGAACGCTTTCAAAAGGTGAACAATGAAATTCAAACTATAATTTGTTACCTAACTTTTCTGCACATTTTCGATCAATGTATTTATTCTCTTAGATCATTCACCATTCAAGTGTGATGAGTTGCCATATTATGATTGGCAGTTTTCGGAAACAAAAAACAGAATGCTCTTGTGGCATGGCTCCCGACTCACAAATTGGACTGGCATTTTGTCCCAAGGTTTAGCTTTTTTTTTTTTGGTTGTTCACCAGTAATTTATCACGCATCTTATTTGTGCTGTATATGATTACACTCTCTCACCTGAAAAAGTAAATGCCAGGTTTGCGCATTGCTCCTCCTGAAGCACCTGTAACCGGTTACATGTTTGGCAAAGGCGTTTATTTTGCCGACATGTTCTCAAAAAGTGCCAACTATTGCTGTTCGAGTAGAGCTGCCAGTGATGGCGTGCTGCTTTTATGTGAGGTGATATACACTGCTTCTTTGTATTTGCATTTTTGCTGTTTGAGCATACAAACAACATTTCTTATCTCAATAATATATTCTATTTCTGCAACATGTTATTGATGAATTTGCCATTGTAAATGTTTGTAGTGCTGATTCTACTCGTCCCTCTGCAGGTAGCGTTGGGAGACATGGCTGAGCTGCGAACAGCTAATTATAACGCTGACAAATTGCCTCCTGGGAAGCTTAGGTTCGATATTATGCTATGTTCTTACCATTCGAGTTACTTGAATCAAATCAAAATTTCCATCAATTTATCTTTCCATATTTGCCTTGAATGAAACCATTATTCAATCCAAATGTTTGGACCCAATCTGTACAGCACAAAAGGAGTTGGAGCAACCGCCCCGAACTTAGCAGAGGCACAAACACTCGAACATGGAGTCGTTGTTCCCTTAGGAAGACCAAAAGAGCAACCAGGCCCCAAGGTCGCGCACCTCGTATTTTATATCATTTTTTGAATTTAATTTGCAAAGAGATTATATTACATCCCTCTTAAATATTGTGCTAGATTATAGTTTAGAAAGCAAACTAATGTGATCTTGAAAAGTTTCTTTGATTTTCTTGTTGCAGGGTAGTTTGTGTTACAATGAATACATAGTGTACAATGTGGAGCAGATTAGGATGCGTTATCTTGTCCATGTCAACTTTAACTTCAGGTGATAATGTTAGTGACTAGTTGCAGATTATTGCATCAGAACGAGATTTATTCAGTTCACATTATCAGATAGTGATTATTATGTATTTATGGAACACTAAATATTGTATTGTCAATATTTGTGATGTTTTTTTGGTGAATGAAATTAAATGAGTAATGTAACCCCTCATAATTTATATGAGATCTTTTATTTTTTATAACTTGACGAGTATTTTATTTCTTTAGTTTATATACTGCATACTATTAATGACATAATCTGGCATGTATAACTTGTATTTGTTATATAAACTATGACATTTGATAATAAGTCCAATGTTGATCTCTTTTACAAGAAAAACAAAATTTCTCTCGGAAAAAAATTATAAAACAATAGTACAAATTTTATAAGGTTGGGTTAGCATCCCTATTTACCACAATTTAGGATATTAATTACTTTCCTACCACACCACTTAACAATATTACTTTTCTACCATGTACTTTAACTTTCTTGAAATCGTAATAATGGTTCTATAGAAAATATCATATCATCCATACTATTTAAATAATAATCACTCGAATTTAACCTCAATTATAGATCTGAACACCCAAGATATTCATGCTTTCTCAAAATTTAATTAAACTTTCAAAAATTAAACTGACCTCATTACTTGGTACAGTGCCGGAATTCATCTCACCGTCCACCACCTATATTAGCCGACTCTAGAGATCAACTCTTTCAAAATTTTGGGGAGTAAAATTTTGGAGAGTACTAAAGGCACAACCCCCAATTCTAAGAGCACAACATAAATTTAAAAAAAAAATAAAATTACAGTTTTATCCCTAGGGTTGTTGAACTAGTTTTGTTCGGTCAAGATGACCGAACGAGCTTCAAGGTGTTCGGTCAAGATGACCGAACGTCCTTCTATGTGTTCGGACAGAGTGGCCGAACGCCCTTCTAAGTGTTCAGCTAACTAGGGCCGAACGAAACTGCTCCAATTCAATTGTTTTTTTTTACGTTTTTTGCTACGATTTTTACACATTTAACAAATTTGTAGAATGTTTATCATTATGTTGGCATTATAATCTTCAAAAAATTAAAATATTTAATATAAAAAAAAATGTAAAAAAATCGATCAAACCTATCACAAAAAACGCAACCCGTCACCTGTCGTGCGCGCGCGCACAACGCCCCCGTCCTCATCCACGCGCGCCCGGTGCCCATATCACCTCGGTGTTCGGCCACCCTAGCCGAACACTTAGAAGGACATTCGACCACACCCTGGCCGAACATTGAGAAACACGCTCGGTCAAGTGTTTGGAACGGAACTAGTTCGACAAAATTCACTTTTTTCCATGGGTTAATGAGTTAAACGACATGACATGACATGCCCTCTTTTGAAAGAATTACTTTTCAGAAATTGGTCAATCTTTGACCTGACACTACTATGTCTTATCAAGTGTTTAATTTGAGGAATAAAAATATTAAATTAAATAATTGTGGTAATAAAAGTTATATTGTTAAATCTTGTGGTAGCAAAGTAAGTACTATAATAATATGTGGTAAAATGGTACATTTCCTCTTTATTTAAGTTTAAAAGAAAATATTTATGTAATCAAAATTGGCTATTGCTTATCCTCCCCCCCCCCCCGTCACACGCACACATTTCAAACAGCACAGAGAAACTCAGTTCGATCTGTGCCTAAACCCTATATACACTTAAACCCAGAAAAATCTTTCGGATTACAGGAGCTGCTGTCGGGCTAGACCGTCTCGATCAGGTACATTGCGAAATCATGGAATTTGGATTGATTTTATGCATATCTTGCCATTTATGAGCATGATTACAATCTTCCTTTACTAAAAATGAATGGAAGAGAATTGCTCAGTCGTGTGTGTAGGGATTTATGCCAAAGCAGAGAATTTTTGGCTATTGATATTCTGATTTCCCTCTTTGCAGCCTTTTTTGGCTCCCAAACCTATCACACTGCACACCAGGTGTTTGACGAATTGTCTACGACCTTTTTGTTACCATTTCAGCTTCTCTAAAAAAACTTATATTTCATATCATGGAATCTCCTCCAAGTCCCTCTGTAAGATTTAGTTACTAAAGCCACCCTAACCCACCACAAGAAAACACCCCTGTTGGTGTTGCTAGAGAAAGCCACATTCGCATTGCTTGTTTTGACTTAAGTGATTCAACAACCGCGGTTGTGTTTGGTCCTCCAAGTTTGGCAGTCCAAAGAAGAATCAAATTTGAGCTTAAAAAAAAGAATTAATTTTGGCAGTGTTCTATCTTTTGGCTGAATGCTTTTTGTAATCATTAATACTTTCAACCTTAACTCAAGCTTTTAAATTCCATTTATCAGCATGCTATATTAGTTTGAGTTGCCTTCATTTTTATTATTATTATTATTATCTTTTTTGCAGTTTGTGTATTCAGTTGAGACTGATAAACTTTAAGGGTTGATATGGCTGAAAGACAGCAGCTTGAGCCTCAGCATATCACTGATCCACAATCACAGCCTACTCCTCCTTCAAAGGAAGACATGATCTCCTATGTGATGGCCTTGGAGGCTGCTCTGTTACCTTGCTTGCCTGCGAGGGAACTTCAAGCAATTGACCGGTCTCCACATCCTTCTCATCAGAGTGAGTAAGAATTTGCCTATTTACAGTTTACCACGATTGTTGTGAATTCATATTGTGGATGGAGGTATTTAGATATTCTGAAGCAGGTAAAGGACAAACAAGAAAGGAGTAATGAAATTGATCTTTTCATTTATTTATTTATGATTTAGTTTTGATGCTATCTTTTTGTGGCTAGTTCATTGTATTTGTGGTTTTGAAGAACACAAATGATTTGTTGTGAGCACATCATTTCTCGTTTTCTTGGTGTTCAACTCAGCAAGAAATTCTTTTATATATGTCAGTGTACTTAATTCAAATTTTACATAAGTTCACCTTTGTTTTAATTTTGACAGAATTTTGAGCACAGTTGTTGATTTCATATTTAGTAGTACATGTAGCTAAAATTTTATCATAATAACAGATTTCCATTTTTTTTCCTTTAAGTGAGTCCAGCTTGTTTAGGGAAATGAAAATTGTTTATACATCTTGTTTTTCTTATTTGTAAAATGTTTAAACTAGGTAAGAGTAAAATAAGATGAGATGGTATTCTTAGTTACAGTTTTTATATTATTAATTGCATTAGTTGATGTTAGAGTAAGAGAGGCTGAGATAGTATTCTTAGTTACAGTTTGTATATTTTGAATTGCTTTAGTTGATGTTGAGAGACATGCTAGAGACTTCATGGAGGCAGCCAAAAAGCTTCAGCTCTATTTTATTAGTTTGCAACGAGAGGATCAACCTACCAGAGTAGAAACCCTACAAAAGGTAATGTAAAAATAAATCTGGATTAGCATGATGTATTATTCACCTTAGCTAAATGCACAGATGCTGATAACTTGACAATCAATACCATTATCTTTAGGAGATTGCTATGATGGAAGAAGAGTTGAAAGTAAAGACAGAGCTTATCAAGAAGCAAGAGAGGCTGATTGAAGCATGGAGAACCGAGGTGAAAGATCAATTAGACAAACACAACATTGAGTTGGAAAGAGTGTAGTAGGACGAGGATATCTGTATGCTAACTCGACGCTTTTTTTAGTTCAATGTCTCATGTATTATGGTGTGCCATAAACGAGTACTTTGTACCAGTGTTTTAAAAATCGGGCTAGGAAGCATCGAACCACACCAATTTTAAAATGCTTTTTAAAGATTAGGAAAATAGAAGTCATATTTATATATTTTGGCACCAAATTAGTGTCTAGTGAAGTTTAGAATACTATTTTGTACATGTTAATCAAGCTACAAATATCAATGCCATTGTGAACCGCCCACAATTTTATCGAGCAACATTGATCTTTGTCGAAGGTGTGAGTGGTTTCTGGGAATTCTTGTTCTGTTTTCTAGAATAAATTGTTTTATAGATGTGCTAAGAAATATGAAGATATTTAGCATGTGTACTTTCTTGCCCACATTTTGTGCTGATTTAGCATTCTGCTTTGTGAACTTTGAAGAAATAATGTTGTGCACTTGTGTGAAAATTATGGCGGATGTTTATACTATATATTAAAATATATCAACCACATGTAGTATGCTTTTGTAAAAGGGATAAAAAATAAATAAATTTTGTGAAAGAAAATTCAGTTCAAATTAATAGTCACTCATACAACGACTCATCAGTACAAAGACTTGTGCATAACAGTTATCAGTTAATCCTCCGCAAAAGAAACCTCATAAAACGTGAGCTCTCAGTAGCAAGTACATGTAAACTAAAGCTTAAGAACATAAAAATGTCAAATTCATAACTAAAAACTGATAAAATAGTAAACCGAATGTAGTTTCTACCAACTAATTACACCTACGATTACACTGATACAAATGCAACCTTTAACCCTGTCTCGATCCGGGTAAAAATTTCAATCAATTCTCTGCAGAGAACAACAGAAACTTCATCTACTTCTTTGCGTAGGTAATCAACATAGGGTTGTCTTCGGTAATCTTAAATCCCTGAAGGCCCTGCATGGCAACGGTTGACTGCATCTCGTTTTCAAATTCTACGAAAGAGATGCCAGGCTTTGCTTCTACCATCCGGACTTCCTTAAATCCGGAAAACTGGCTGAAAAGCATTTGCAGCGTCATAGAGTTTGTTTGGTGAGGAAGATTCTGGATGAACAAGATGTTGTTTGGCGGGGCCGGCGCATCTGGGAGTCTAGCACCCATGTATGGTATTTGAGATAACTGCACCACATAAAAAAAAGTACGAATTAGGATACCCTAGATTAAAACACTAGCTTCCCGAATCAAAACAATATCAATAGAGAAAAGTGATACAGGAAATGGAAATTGACAACAATATTCATGATCTAAAAGGTGCTGAGCGCCAGGTGGACAACAAAATGGGGGCCTAAGGGGTGCCTAGTGCCTAGGCATGGCCTCATAGGAAACTGAAAGAAGTTGATACAGATAAAAGTCTTACTGAAATATGAAATGTGGGGTGTCCTTATTGAAAAACTTACAGGAGGGGCTGCACCATAAGCACCAGCATATGCAGGATTTAGACCTGCTGCTGCTTGGTTAGCATCATGCTGCTCCTTTTTCTTTCTTCCTGTATTACAAACACACATAGAGCAGGTGGAGAATAAGAACGGATACCAAGAACAATGAGAACAGTAGACATGATTAGGTTTTGTTTCTCTATCTGCAGTCCGATACCACAACAGTAAGCATGCCCATAAATTTGGAACGAGTGGTTGCTAGGTGTAGAGGCTTTGACACTTAGATGCATAATGATGCACAAATCAGATAATAACTAAGTTTGAGGAATTCACTTGCTTGTTTATAATGTAACTTTTGATCTTCCTATTAAGAGCTAAAAAAAGTTTAAAGCAACTCAATACAGAGCAATAGAGCATACATACAATTATAAATATTATATTTGAAATTTTCTAGTTTCACTGCCAAACATGTACTTGATTTGACACTCAAAGTTATACACTGTAACATTTACATGTGCAAAAAATCTGTATGTAGTAGTAGTTCATCAGAAAACATTTATATATAGACAAATTTCATAGTGATTACCTAATTATATTACTTAATTTCAACCGCAATTATATTTGATATGTTTTGGTTCTACTGTAGTACTAATCCAAAAACTTATAACATAGTTCATTACAAAACATTCATGCATAGACAGATAACATCACCAATGTTTATTTCGAATGCCAGATTTTACTTGAGCTCAACCTCAACTGTGTTTATTCATTGACATGCATGCACAATTCTGAATGAAGGCCCGTGCTTTCTCTTTTAATATGCTAAAACTAACATAGAAATAAGGCTTACCTCTGTCATCATGCTTCTTTCTTTTTTCTCGAGGTGTAAAAGTACCATCTGCTTTCGCTATGACATCAGATTTTGTTTTTGCATATTGTATCCGCTACAATAAGCATAAAGTACACCATTTAAACAAAAAGAAAAAAGAGATATGCATTACTTATCAAAACTTTACAAGGACAATGATAAAGTAGAATGCAAAATGTAGTAACAAGACTGTAGTCAAACAGCAGTACAAACATTGAAGTACATCATTTCTTTTTTTTTGGGGGTGGGGGGTGGGAGGCTCAAATTATTAACTAACAACCATAAACAGGAAAAATGATACAGTAAATACTAAATACACAACATATTTGACAATATTTTACTTCAAATACCTTAGTTTTAGGTTTTTATGTTCATCCTATTTGCCAATAAAGAGTTTCTACAGTTAAAACTAGTTCCTTCAATTACCTCATACATACCAACTCATCTATCATCTCGATTATTGACTTCCCTGATACTAGTTACATCACTTTTACCAATTGTGACAAAACTAGAGATGATCGAAGTCACACCTTACTCTATTATAAATCAGGACTTTAATGAAACCCAAAGTAAATGTCAGTCTTGGATGACAGTCCTAGTGTTGTTTAAAGTGTAGTACATCTACTCAAGTATAACATGTACCTCCCCAACCAAAACATTGTATAATACATTACAAGAATCTTTTCTCCCTTTATTGTCTACCTTAGTGAAAAATAGCGAGCTATCATCCACTAGAATGCAACTAAAGAACATAACTTCAACATCTGAACATATAAACAAATTTAATGAACATATTCTCATAACAACAGCTAATTCTCAGTGGATCACATCTATTACACGTTCGGTGCTTTTGCAACTTTACCTACTGCAATGGAACTTTACCCAACCATATCCGCCCAAATTTGGATCTCAAGTTCACAAATTAAAACAAATGCACCAGATACATAGATAACAGATAACACACAAACTGCACGAACATAATATACAAACCAAATTCAGGAGCGATTAAAGAACAACCAACATAACAAAACACCATCACAACATCAACATTAACAGAAAAGCAAAAAAATCTAAAAAAAGTAAATAAACCCATACCATTGGCTTGTCGTAGAATGGAAACCCCTGCATTTGACGAAGCGCATTAGAGGCTGAAGAGACATCCTCAAAAACAACCCAAGCTTGGCCTTTGTGCTTTAGGGTTTTGAACGCCAAAACTTCCAGAATTTTCCCGAACTGCGAAAACACCGCGTGAAGCGATTTCTTCAATTCTAGGAACAGAAAACATCCAGATCAATCCACTAAACAACACGCACTCACCAATTGCGAATTTCTCACAAAGAAATCACAAAACCATTAGAAATATATGTACCGTCGAGCTTGATTTTCTCGTTGAGATTATTAATGTAAATTGTCATATTCGAAGCCACCTCAGCGCCGCCGGTAGGGGCTGCGTCCTCCATGGATACGGGTAGTTTTGCTAATTTTCCGACGATCGAGATTTCCACTGCAGCGACAGAACGGAATGCGTTCGATTGAGAAGCCGCTGGGTTTAGATATTATTTGGGGTTTTAGTTTCGTATTTGGGCCTAGCTTATTGGGCTAAATAGTAGTTGGGCTAAATACTTTAATGGGCTGGTCTTCCCATCTTTATATAATGTCCATCAGCCCACATCCATAAATCCCCATCGAATCAATTATATATAAAGTCATCTGCCCCATTTCATAAAGCCCATGTACCCCCCACCCATAATACAAAGGAATTAGGGCAGCAATCGATTCTAGAACGAACTGAAGAAGGCGAGATTTTTCACTAATCGATTAGGGCAAACATGATCGACAAGTTCCAATTAATACGCTGAGATTAGGGAAAGAATCGATCGACAGTGAACTGTGGCGGAGCGAACTTGAAGGTAAGTGTTAGTTTCTTCTTCTTTCTTGTCCTCTTTAAAATTTTTAATAATTTTTTTGATTTCCGAGTGCACCGTAAAAACCGACTACTTTGTTTCATGGTATATAAGCTGGAAATCTGTCTATTTCGTGAAGAATTGCGTAGTTATACCAACAAATTAATCTATAGTGGGGGCTGCAAAGACTGTAATTTTGACTGGGTTGATTTGCAGATTGAAAAATGTTAGGTTCATTGCCAATATTGCCCCTCCCAGCACCCCCTGCTGATGGGAATCTCGGCCCTCTACCACTGGCACAATTGACGGCGGTGGAATCTGATGATGAGAAAAGGATTGAGGAGGATAATGATAAATCTAACTCGGCAGCTCCAGCATCGGTAGCATCTCATACAAAGCCTGTAGGAATCATATATCCACCTCCAGATATCAGAAATATTGTGGACAAAACTGCTCAGTTTGTGGCGAAGAATGGGCCGGAGTTTGAAAGAAGAATTATTGCAAGCAATGAAGACAACCCAAAATTCAAGTTTTTACGTGGCTCTGATCCTTACCATGGTTACTATCAGCACCGCCTCTCGGAAAGTAGGGCGCAGAATCAACCTTCTTCTGGCCAGCAGCCGTCTCTTCAGCCAGCTGAGACTCCAGGGGCTCCGGCTGCTGCTGATGCTGATGCAAGTGACGATGTTTCGGCTAAGCCTGATCCTTCTGCTCAATTCAGACGTGTTCGTAAGGTTCTTGAGCCACCAGAGGCGGAGCAATATACAGTTCGGCTTCCTGAAGGGATCACAGGAGAGGAACTGGATATAATTAAGCTCACTGCTCAGTTTGTTGCTCGAAATGGGAAGTCTTTTCTGACTGGTTTGACTAGTAGGGAGAGCACTAATCCTCAGTTCCATTTTCTTAGGCCGACTCACAGTATGTTCATGTTCTTTACGTCTCTTGCTGATGCGTATTCAAAGGTGTTGATGCCTCCCAAAGGGCTGACGGATAAGCTCAAAAACAGTGTTGTTGATATGACCACTGTTCTCGAACGCTGCTTGCATCGCCTTGAATGGGAACGGTCGCAAGAACAGGCTAGACAGAAAGCTGAAGATGAGATAGAGCAGGAGAGATTGCAGATGGCCATGATTGACTGGCATGATTTTGTTGTGGTTGAGACAATAGACTTTGCTGATGACGAGGATGAGGACTTACCTCCCCCAATGACGCTGGAGGAAGTGATAAGGAGAAGCAAGGTATCCACGATGGAAGAAGATGAAATTATTGAGCCTGGCAAAGAGGTGGAAATGGAAATGGACGAAGAAGAGATACAACTGGTTGAGGAGGGCATGAGGGTGGCTAGTCTGGAGGAGAATGGTGATATGAAGAACAATGAGGCCAAGGTATCTCAGGAAGAGCAAGATCCACCCATGAGAATTGTGAAGAACTGGAAGAGGCCTGAGGATAGAATCCCAGCCGAAAGAGATCCTACAAAATATGTTGTCTCTCCAATAACTGGTGAAATCATTCCCATTAGTGAGATGTCTGAGCACATGCGAATTTCTCTTATTGATCCCAAGTACAAGGAGCAGAAGGACAGGATGTTTGCTAAGATTAGAGAGACCACCCTGGCAGCTGATGATGAAATTTCTAGGAATATTGTGGGACTTGCAAGAACCCGCCCTGATATCTTTGGCACCACAGAAGAAGAAGTTTCTAATGCTGTGAAGGCTGAGATTCAAAAGAAGAAAGAGGAGCAACCAAAACAGGTCATATGGGATGGTCACACGGGAAGTATTGGTCGCACAGCTAGTCAGGCCATGTCTCAGAACACCGGTGAGGACATGAATGATGCTTTGAACAATGATGGTAGAAACCTTCCAGGTCCAGCACCTCCTCCTCCTAAGCCTGGTATGCCATCGATCAGGCCACTGCCTCCACCGCCTGGTCTTGCCTTGAATATTCCTAGGCCTTCCACAATGGTCCATTACTCCACCCAAAATAGTGCTGGAGGAGTTGCACCACCACCGCCTGGACCTCCAGTTGTCAATATGATTCCTTCTATTCGCCCTCCGCCTCCTTCAATGCAAATGATGCATGGGCAACATTATATGCCCAACCGGCCTCCAATGCCACCATCTATGGTCCACACTTCTAACATCCCTGTTCCGCCACCACCAGGATCACAGTTCACCCCATTGGCAGGTCATCGGCCTTATGTTCCCATGTCCCAACCAGGCATGCCAATGGCTCCTCCACCTATGCCCCAAGGTATGCCTCCGCCACCTCCACCTGAGGAGGCCCCTCCACCCCTACCTGAAGAACCGGAGCCGAAGCGGCAAAGGCTTGATGACTCTATGCTCATTCCTGAAGATCAATTCATGGCACAACACTCGGTAATGTGTTTCTTCTGTCTTCGTGTCTCCCTTCAATATTACCGACCCTGCAGTGTCAGGGTTTTTTCTCCCCCTTTTTACTTCAAGATATTTATTTAGGTGTGTCTTTAATAAATTGTTTATCATGTGATGATGGTTGCAGGGTCCTGCTCGTATCAGTATATCGGTGCCCAATGTAGATGAAGGGAATCTCAAAGGGCAAGTTCTGGAGATTGCTGTGCAATCCTTGTCTGAAACAGTTGGCAGTTTGAAAGAGAAAATTGCAGGCGAGGTACAGCTTCCTGCAAACAAGCAGAAGCTAAGTGGGAAGGCTGGTTTCCTCAAGGACAATTTATCTCTTGCTTATTACAATGTTGCACCTGGAGAGACACTATCTCTTTCCCTTAGAGAACGTGGTGGTAGAAAGAGATGAGAGCTACATAGCGGTGTGGACACCTATGATTCATGTTGGAGCGAGCTTCTGGCACTGTCGCAGTAGTTCTTATTATGATGTTTCCAGAGACTTATTTTCCCTCTATTGTTAGTTAGGGAGTACGACAGTCATTTGTACTTGATAATCTTTAAAACTTTACGCTAATGGTGTTGTATCTGCTACATATCTGGCATATTGGCGATGGTCGCCTGGGGTGACAAGAAGGTGTCTGCTCTGTCTGCATGAGCATTTTTAGACTAAATTGGCTTCCTTGCTTGTGATGGCTTATTTGTTGCTGTTATTTCTTTGTGCAGTATCTGTATGGCCGCCCCAACGAGCAGCAGGAACGGGATTTGATGATGGGTTTTTTGTACAGTATCCCTCTTGCTCCTCTTGTGTTGTGAATTGTTATTCACAGCTTATTTGGAGTGGGACTGGATTCTTGCAAGCTATAACTGCTAGATGACATTTCTTCTTCTTCTAAACTGGCAAGGGTTTCAGGAGGTTGTAACTTTAGAGTTTTTTGTTCATTTACTCGTGTTTACATTCTTATACTTAATGCCTTTTCTGTTCATTTGTGCGTATGTCTTTTGGGGGGGTTTTCGCCTTTTTGGTATTGCTTATTGAGTTGTTTCTTTTACTGATACCCAATTAGATTTTGGTCATATGCATTTATCTGCAATTGATTTTGTCCCAATGGTGGCAGATGTGATAGCTGCCAGTCTTATGCACAGCATGGCTTGGATTTGTGCAAGAGCAGAATTTTCATAGAACTCTAAGTGGTGTGGTGTCTTGTCTCTTGGATTGAAGATTTTGGCACTGAAAATCTTTTGGTTTAGATGAATGTTACTTTCTCTTACTGGAATATTTGGTCCTTGCTGTTTCTATAAGTTGCAAAATATTTAGGTTATGGATTTAAAGATTTGAAATATATTTTGGCCCTTTTATTTAATTTACCAGTCCCTAGTTCTTGATTTTAAGATTTTCACCCTAAATTATTAAAGGTTATGTGAATTTATTATATAGACTTTTGGGCTTTGAAAGTGGGATTGAATCTATAAGCTCTGTCAAGTTTCTTTGACTGTTCTTAAGTACAACTTTTATTTTTATTTATTTATGTTTGGAAAATATTCCATTTGGGCTTGAAAGTATACCATGAAGAGTATCCATCTCTCCATTTTTTTACATACTATATAATTAATGTGGAAATAGGCACATATATTAATCCAAAAATATACCAAATTGTTATCCAAATTTTATTGTGGCAAATCTGAAAACTTAGGTCAGATATATGTAGAGTTAGTTTTTGAAGCAGTAAAAGATTCGTGTTAAATTCTTGAGGTGTGACAAATCTGAATCAAATTGGGTATTAATTTCGTCTTTCTGAATCAAATTGGGTATTAATTTCGTCTTTCTGAATCAAATCATTTCACTGTAGGATGGATTAGAAGTTTTTTTTTTTTTTTTTTTTCTGTGTATGAATTTGACAATTTAAAATCTGATTGATATTAAATAATTCAAAATTCGTGGTACAAATCCTCTCCCCCAATTAGGGGTGGACGAAATACCGAAAATATTGGTATACCGAACTTACCATACCGAAAAATACCGAAATTTCGGTATACTGAAATTTTCGGTACTATGCTTACCGTACCGAATATTTCGGTACGGTATTGGTATTAAAATCTGGTATTGGTATTAAAATCTGGAAAGTCGGTATTTCGGTATATACCGAAAATATACCTACCGAAAATTAATTATATAATTAATTATTTTATGTAAATAATATTTTAAAACTGAAAATTGAAATTAAACCCTAGATTCTCTCAATCTCAATCAGATTCACAACACAACATTCAATTCCTAAGACTTCAGCCGCTGCCGCCCACGCCTTGCACGAGCTCGACTCCCACCGCCCACCGCCCACGCACACGCACTGCCGTCGTGGAATCTAGATCGTTGGTGGTTCGTTGTTGCGACCAGGTTCGTCGTCGTGACCAGGTTCGTCGTCGCGGAATCTAGATCGTCGGTGGTTCGTCGTCACTACCAGGTTCGTCGTCGGGACCAACGTTTCCAGTTCGCGACCAACATTTCCGAGTACCGATCGTCGTCGCAGGTTACGTGAATTTACAACGTTTTCTGCATTTACCGATTTATTTGGTCAAGTGTCGGGAATGATACGTTAGTAGGAGGGCTAAAAATTCTTCAGAGAATCTTGCATTTTCTACTAAAATCATTAATCTTTGGGTAAATTTACTGGATCTTTCTGGTTAAAGTCAATTTGTAACAGGATTAGGTTTGAGATATATAAATTCGTATGCCGTGTTTGGGTTTTTGTTTAAGGTTTTAGCTCTGTGAATAGATCTGATTGTATTTGCATTAAATAACAGCAAATATAAATTGTTAGAATTATATTTATTACTACTATCTGTGTATCTTAAATCTTCAGCAAATTTTCTGTTTCTTTTCTAAAATATATTATGGAACTTTTGGATGTTTGGAACTTGGGATATGTAGGAAGTTGGGAGTTTCTTAGAATATCCTATTCTGTTCAAGGCTGAATCGGGTTTATGCTTGTACAAGTGTATTGTGAATCCTTTGATTTGTATTGCCAATGTTTTGGACCCAAGAAACAAGCTTCAGATTATCAAAGTTAGTGTCCAAGTATTGGGAGGTGGTCCTAGGAAGGTCCAAGAAGTCATTGATATGGTTAAAATGAACATGATAACTTTGTGGACAGAGTATAAAAGGATGAATGATACCTTGCATGTTGAGAAACAAAATGTGGTAATGGAGTGTGATGGTGGAGATGGTGGTACTAGTACCGGTGGTGGCGGCGGCGATCTTTGTGATGAGTTGTTCATTGCTGCGGATGCCCAAAGTGAACAAGAACAACTTCGAGTGATATCTAATGAAATGGATAAGTACCTAGCCGATGATCATGAAAAACGAAATATCCCTGGTTTTAATCTTTTGGAGTGGTGGAAGGGAAGTGAAACTAGGTTCCCAATCCTATCACTTATTGTCAAAGATATTTTTGCAATTCCAAGTTCAACCGTTGCTAGCGAGTCTGCTTTTAGCTTGGGCAAAAGGGTTGTGGATCCTTTTAGAAGTAGTTTGAGTCCTAAGATGGTAGAAGCATTGGTGTGCACTAATGATTGGCTAAAAGCAGAAGAGATGAACTTCTACAAGGATCCAACCGATGATGACCTTGAATTATACAAGGAGATTGAAGAAATTGAAAAGGGTAAGTGTTTTTTTTGTGTTTAGTTTTTTTTTTTTAATCTAATATTAAGTGTATTGATAATTTTTAATTTCTCTTTTACAGCTACAAATGCTATTCAAGATTATTCTCGAACACTCGCCCCGTCCTCATCTTGAAAAGTAAGATTATTGTCTCAACTTGAATTTGATTATTATTTTTTATGTGTAATTAATTTTTAATCTATTTTTGCAGGATTTTTGAGATGATGTTTGAAAATGAATCGTATTGTTGTGTAACAAGAATTGTGTTGGACTTTTGGAACAAGAATTGGCTTTAATATTTTGTTATTCATTTGTTGTGTAATTGTGTTGGACTTTTGGAACAAGAATTGCTTTAATTTTTTGTTATTCATATTTGGGACAGGTTTTTTTATATATAATTTCGGTATGAAAATCGGTATACCGGTATAATTTGGTACGATATGTTCAAAATGAACGGTATGATACCGAGATTTCGGTATGGTATACCGAAATCTCGGCACGGTATACGGTAAGGATTTTTAACATACCGAATTTTCGGTATACCGATATCGGTACGGTATCGGTATGCATTTTTGCATACCGAAAATTTCGGTACGGTACGGTATGCCACCCCTACCCACAATCACATCTTTTAATTCAGTTCAACTTAAAGGACAATTATTGTCTCTTTTTCGGCTAAAAAGCCAAACCAATACCCAACTTCCTTTTTTTTTTTTTTTTTTTTAACTTTTCGACTTCACACGAATCATTTAATTGGCTTGAAAGCTCATTTTAGTAGTAATATAGAAATGACTTATCCTAAAATCACATATAACAAACAAGATTTTTTTTGTTTTTTATCTCAACACAATTTCCATCTATATTTTAAAATAATCACAACAGAACACATGTATAACAGTGTAAGTGATATCATTAAGTAATATATAAGTGTATTATTAATAATAATTGTTGACGTCAGATTTTGTATAATACAAAATCCTAGCCAAACACCAGAAAATACGGATCCGGTCCAAAGAAATCGAACCAAAAAAATTATAAATAAAATAAGAGAAAGAATGGCCCGGTGCCTACTCGGGCAAATTTGCTAGGCTGATTTTGGTCGGTCAGAACGATTTTTATATAAGTATTGAGAGAAAATAGTCCTCTAATTACAATGATTTTTCATCTAGAATTCCATTCATTTGAATGATAATTAAGGCCCTATTTATAGGCTAGACCTGAGATATGAAACTTGGGAAAATAAGAATTAAATCCCTTGATTTCAGGGCACAAATAAGGGAAAAATCGGGCAAGATCCTATCTAAATCAGATATGATTTGATCTTGAATTTCTCTCGGAATGACCAAGTCTCGTCTGCTCTTCTTATGCAGGGCTCTTGGTCATCCGAACTTCAACATCCGATCGTGCTCTAAAGCTGTTCTCGCCGAAATAATCCTGGTCGGCTAGACCAAATTCCTGGTCGGATTGGTGAATGTCTGATGCTGTGATTTTTGGATTAATTACTCTGGTCGGATCGGTTTCTTCCGGCTCGGTCGACCGATCAGCTCTCTACTCTGCTTTTGGCTCGTTGTATTCTCAATATCAGCTCGGATCTATCGAGCGGGGTACAATAATAAAATATAAAATAAAAACACTAAATTGTAACCGATCATCCGGATCATATGTATATTTACTCTCTCGCTTCCTCTTTTATTTTTTTAATTTTTAAGAGAAGTTTAGTAAAAAAAAAAAGAGTAACACTTCCGTGCAACTGGTGCACAGAGTTGCACGGAAGACCTTTATGTTATAAATGTAGTACCTTTATGTACAAATATTTATACCTTTTAAAATGAACATGCATAAAGGTGTTACATTTATATCATAAAGGTACTACATTTATAACATAAAGGTGCGGATTGCACGGTGCAACTGGTGCACAGAAGTTTTTGCCAAAAAAAAAAGGATTATATTTTAGAGAGAGAGAGAGAGAGAGAGAGCCCAGAATAATTCATTTCTATGTAGGGATTGGGCTTCTCAACAAATTTCTGTTCTGGCCTTCCAAGAGACAATTTGACCTTTTAATTTCTCAACATTAAAAAAGGGGATAATAATTATCCAAAAGTTGTGTCTATGGCGTTGGTTTTGTCCAATCTATAAACATTATTTGTTAATTGCTATTGACAGAGTCAATTACGACCAAAGCATGTTTTATAGTATAATTATGTGACGACTTATTTATATATATAAAATTATATAATGTGATATTAATAGCGAAATCTCTTTATTAGTCATGGTATTAAACTTTTTTCTATTTATTTTTAATCGTCGAGAACAAAGACATCGTTACTAAAATGTAGACGGACCCATTTCCATAAACCCACATAATATAGTATATGAGTTTTTGAGTGAGTCAAGTAAGAAGTAGTAGGGGCTATTCTTTAGTTAGGGAAATGTAACAAAATATGTATACTGAAAAGGTTACTATGAAAATGAATAGAAAATTATTTTATTTTCCTTACCCAAAGCCGTAGGAAAAAATCTCTCTCTCTCTCTCTCTCTCTCTCTCTCTCTCTATATATATATATATATATATATATATATATATATATATATATTTATATTTATATGAAATTAAATGATCTCATAAAAGTTCTACATATGTATATAGTTCGATATTACGTGCATGCTATGTTTAATCAAAAGTAAAGTCAACTAACATGAAAACTTGGAGTGCAAAACAATACATGTTCACTAAAAATTAATACGAATATAAATGAAGCATTTATATTTGTTGAATTACATCCTTTAATCTTACTAGGCTAAGTACATTCCATTGATAATTATTTATATTGTACTTTAAGTAAAACCAACTTTTTTCATTTTGGTCAGCGGTCTAATTTAGTTTATATTTAAACTCAAGTTAATTGCAAAAGAAATTATATATATATATAGTAGCGAGTTTTGTAGTTCATGTGATATCCATTTTTTTAAAGGTGGAAATTGTAATGACAGTATTGATCACACAAGTTTTATAATTTTTATTCGCTCCCTTCCACTCTCTCTTACTCATTTAAAAATAAAAGGTCACAAATTTTATTCTAATTCCCAATTGAAACATAAATTTCAAACTTTTTTTTGCAATTTCAAAACTATTTTATAATCAGACTATTTTTTTTGTTGAAACAGACTACAACCCTTTTGTTATCCTTCCTCTAAAATAATATCTCCCAAGTCCTCCCTACAAGATTTGCGAAATTAAACTCTGAAATTACTCGATCTTGGATTAACTATTGAAAAAATAATAATTAAATTTGAAAATTTATATTGTAATTACAACGTATAGCAAGTGCATGAATTTTTTTAACAATTAAACTCAATAAAATTGAATGCAATGATAGAGTGTGAGATAAGTCTGTATGTTGGAAGTTGCAAAACTTGGACAGAGAGAGTCGCTTGTTTGAAGCGCCGCAGATTCATTTTATGTTTTTTATTAGGAAATTGTATTTATTTATTTATTGCAGCAGAAACAACTTGAGATTAATTGCCTTTATAATTTGGATATGGATATATTTCACCAAACTCGAGATTTAATTTATTTTATTGCACAATTTCAATTTTGATTAATCATTATTCATTTTTGAATCATTAATTTTTTATGATGGTCATTTATATTTTAATTTTTTTGGCATGTACATGAGTGATACTGATGTTAAAGTTTAAATATAGAGTGTGATTGTATAATATGTAGTGCAGCATAGATAATTTTTCCCTCCATATCAATTTCTGACTAAAATAAAAAAAATAAAATTTAAAAGACTAATATTATATGAATATTAAAAAAAGAATGCTGGTGACTTGTCCTTGTTAAACCAGAAATCTGCATGTGATGAGGATGTTCTAATTCATCTAAGAAGTGTAATCATAACACAAAACTAATTTGATTTTAGAATTGCTTGGTTTTGTTTAAACCGTGTAAGAGTTAATTACGAAAAGGAAATTATTTAAATTTATGTCCCCATCTCAGAAGATTAACTAATTATTATACTTTCTAATCAGATGTGATTGGTGTTTTCTATACATATTTTACGATTGTGGAAACTATTGAGATTGAAAGATTCATCTCTACTCATGAATTATTTGTTTTTAAAATATAATAATGACGAATATGAAACATAATTGTTAGTCACTCAAATATCGATTTCTAAAATTTAGAAATCAATTACAAACAAATTAGAGATGGATTATGTCTATCTTTGATATTCTATCCTTTGTTGAATATTGATCTAGTAATAAACATTTTTTCGTCTCTTTTTTTGTCACTGTTTAGTGGCATATGTTATCCATAATTGAATTCTATCTCTATTATATAGTATTATTTATTGGGTGTTTGTTCATGAATCATGATTAGGAAGAATAAAGTATAAAAGATGAATTTTAGGTTCGATATGTTAATGGTTGTAGTGGAGAGTATGATTAGGCATAATTAGTGGTAGATTATGCGTGTAAGATACATGCATGTTGTAATAATATGTATAGAATATAGAATATAAAAATAAAAATAAAAAGTGCATTGAGAGACGATATTGGAGAGTATGATTAGGCTTAATTAGTGGTCACCAACATGTTTAACCTGACCTCCAAATTTCTGATTCCTTTCCCTTTCCTTTTCCCCAACTTTTGCATGCCTTGCATGAATTCCTCTCTCTCGCAGTAAAAACTTTTGTGCACAAGATGCACGGATCTAAATCTGTGCACAACAATACTATTATATTATATGAAGTAATACTATTATATTATATGCGTGATACTGTTATATGTATTATATATAGTTTTAACAGTATTACTCATATAATATAACAGTATTTGCTGTGCTTTGTGCACAAGAGTGTCACTACTCTCTCCCATCCATCATATGTGTTTGGCCTAGAGTTAGTCCATGTGATTTGCCGTTGACAACTTTTATTATATTTGATTGATGATTCATTTTGTAATTTCAATATTTTTAATATACCCTACATGTTAAATAAAATACATTAAAATAGATAATCTCATGTGATTTGTTTGAATTATAAATAGTGATGTCATCGAATACACGTAGCGTGTAGTGATTTTTTTGGAATAAGAAATATAACACTAAATGTAATAAATGTCATGTGTAAATCTTCTACTTGTAATTATGGGATTTTAAATTCAGTCATTATGGACATAGAACATTCATTATCTTACAATTTCAAACAAAGTATTTTACAATATAATAATGTAATTATATCCAATTTTTACCCAATATGATGTGAAGTTACAATACATTATACACTAATTTTCATTATTTATCAATATTTCAAAATCCCACAAGTTCAAAGGACGAATAACATTCACTTTAACTCTTGTCCAAACTCAGCTCAGTTGATTTGATTTGTGGATCTTACAAGTTCAATATTGAATAATTTTTTCTTTTCTTAAATGAAGGTATTATATGCTTTATTTTTTTTCATATTCATTTTCTTTAACTTTTAATGTGAAAAATTCACATGCATTTTGTGATCTCATCACATTATAATTGGAGTCTATTCAAACTTATGAGTGCTTTATATTTTTAAAAGATTTTCTACTATGTTTTATTTATCCTCTAGTTTCAAGATATTAAATCATTAACTCAGTCACTCAGTTATAAAACATTTATATGCCATGATCACAATGTGGACATATAAATTTTAGTTTCTTAAGTTATCAATTAAATACCTTAGGTCTCTATATATATATATATATATATATATGAAATATGTATTATGTATGAAGTATTAACATTCTTTTTTGAACGAAAGAAAAAAAGAGAAAATCGAATTTCATTTTATTTATTTAATAATTTAAGATATATATATATATATATATATATATAGTGTAAAATTAATTCAAACATATTAAGAAAACATTTAATTATAACTATTATAATGTGTATTGAAAATTGAGATTTACAATAAAAATACGAGTATTTATAACAAAAAACAAGACAATGATAGCTTTGATATTTTTTTAAAAACTGTTGCCATCAATTAAAAACAAATATAAATTGAAAATTTTTGATTTAATAAAAACATAAAAAAGATATAGATTATGTCAAAAATGTGGTTAGTTTAAGGATAGCGAAATGAGAACAGCTCAAGTGGGAGGACTCGGCTCTTGCAGAGAAGTAGCCACATGCGCGTTGCACCATTGACTAAGCTGGTCCTAGAAACAGGCAACCAAATCCGACTGGGACACGTGGCGCAACGAGCCAGCCTCATCACTCTGCGACAAGGAGACTGAATATTAGCCGTTGATCTTCGCCATGCACTTGTACGAGGTCTTGGTCGTTGGAAACTTCTTCACCTCATCCCACTTGGTTCCTCATTCATGAATCTATCACCATATATCTTTTTACTTCTCTCTCATTCACAACTTTTAAATTTCTGTCTTAAAAGAAATGAGTAATAATAATATGAAAATTTCTGTTTAAGTGTACTAATGGATGAGATGTGACTCAATATGTAATAAAGGTTAATTTTGCTAAGATGGGTAGATTTAATGTCTGAGTTAAGTTGCGATTTATATTGAATAAGAAGAAATAGAGGTCTAAAGAGGAGTAAAAGTAAATAATTGGTAGGTAAAAATAGATGTGATCAATGGTTCGATTTAACGTTGATCCGTTTCAAGTACCAAAACCGAGTTTTACACGATTCGGTTATGATTAGTGACTTTGTGGTTCGATTAGAACTGCCGGTTCTAATTGGCTGTTTTGATCAGATTTTTCAAATCAAGGGTTCAGATCATTCTACCGTTTGAGAACAACGGTTGAAATTTAAAAAAGAAAAATGATCATGGGGTGGAACCGGAGGTTAAAATTGAAACCGCCGATTCCAATGACTATTTTACAATTTTTTTTCTTATATATTAAAAAAAAAAAACCGTGGAACCAATGATTCCAGAACCGAAATCGTATATTATATGGTTTTGTTTTGGTTCCCTTGTACTGGAACCGACCTGTTCGAAACCGAACCATGCACACATCTAGGTGAAAAGTATTATAGTATGCTAATTATTTTTATAACAAAATTATTTCTACTATATCTACTAATTAAAATTACAACTCCGAGATAAAGTGATAAATATTTTCATATTAAATTATTTTTAATTTTGAATTGTTGATTCATTCTAAGCTGAAAAACTAAAAATTATTTAATTCATATAACATCACAAAGTCCCTTTCTTTCCTTTTTTTGTTTAATTTTTTTTTTTTTTTGGAATATTACTTTCACGTTATTATTTAACATTAAATAACTCAAAATGCATAAATTATTTAGAAGTGAAATAGTCAAATTATTGTTCTTTAAGTATATGACAAGTGGATGCAATTGAACAACCTCAAAGAAATCTATTAAAAAAAAATCTATTAATTTTACGCTTACGCTTTGTTAGAAGGTCATTTATAGATTAAATAGGGTTCAAATTTAATTATTAAAGGTCAAAAGCACGACTTTGAGCTTCCTCATTTATGCCTCAACATTATCCACTACCTGCTCTTGGTTTTTTTTTTTTAATAAATTAATTTAAAGGTAATATTTTTATTTATTTTTTTGGTTGGAGATAAGAACCACTTCAATTGTAATATTGGCTATAACATGTTAGAACTCTAACTTTATTAAATCTAAAATTTAAAAACATATATTATTTGTTTCATATTGTATGTTTGTATTGTGAGTAAAAAAACTAAAAGATATTTGTGTGTCTATATATATATATATACACACACACACACACTAATAATAAAAGAGTGACGGAAAATTCTCGTACCACTAGGGTAAATTGCTGTAAAATTATTAAAACTTTTGTGAACTTCAATTGAAATTTTAATGGACCAATAACTGTATGAGTTACAATAATTAACTAAATATCTTACTTTAAATTATTGATATTCTAAATAACTGATTATTAGGGGAGGAAAAAAAAAAAGAGAGGATCCCTACCCCTATTCAAAATCATGGCTGCAAAATGCAAATATCATTTATTTAATTAGGTATATTTATTTAATTATTACCTATTCGACCACTTTTAATATAGTCAAACGTAAATTAGTGGTTTCGTGTATGTTAATAATCTCATTTATACAAATATAATCTAGTATCATATTCTATTACAAAAAAGTAATGATATTAAATCAGCAGTTAATTCATCAAAGAAATCCTGTAAATTAATTAATTAATTAATGAAAAAAAGGTGTTGACTGGGTGTCAACGAACATAAGAAGAAAGCTCCCATTTAATTGCGTACAAGTCAAATCCTTTCCTTGATGCTCTTTCTCTTCATTTTCGTTTTTTCCATTTACTTTTCAAATAAGATTTCGTTTTCAAATCACATTCGTGACATTATTTTATTCGTTTACGTTCTAGATGTCACATGAATTTGTTTCAAATTATTATTATTATTTTTTAACTATAATGAAACTTTTTTTTTTCTAAGTTTATCTCCAAATATATTTCCAAAAGATCTCTTATTTTTCATCTCATCGTATTTGAGTAGTTGTTTAAGGATATCTTTGTTTAATTTTAAAGTCTTTTGATTTAAGACAAAATGTCTAAAAAAAATCCTTTAAATGATCTTTAAAATCAAAATATCTCTTAATTAAATTGAAACTCCTTTTGATGTGTTAATTAAACTGCTATCTATTTGGTGTAGTTCCTGTCTGGAAACATTTTTACAATGAATATTAGATCTTATATTAAGTATTTTGAACGATCTAATTATTAGAAAAGTCATAACAAATTCTTATTATCTTCCTTTCCTCCACTTCCCCAATTTATTAAAAAAAAAAAAAAAACTTATTTAAAACAATAGTATACGAAAACGGTCCAAATCTTTTATCTCATAATTACTATCAAAACGACACAGTTTTGATAAACAATTTAAATCATTAATAAAACCAACTATTAAATATTAAAACTACATCATTTTTCAAGTTATAGATCAAAATAACTGAGAATCTCGTCCAATACAAATGAATGAAACTCCATACACACTCAATAAAATACTACACACACTTTAATTTTCCAAAAAAAAAAAAAAAAATTTACATTTTTTATTATTTATGAGGTGTCAGTTGCCCGGTCCAATAGAAGTGAGATGAAAAAACCGAGTTTACTTTTCCCAGCTTAAAACACACAGTCACACACACATACACACACTCCCTTCCCCCTATAAATATGGCGGCCTCACTTCTCAAATATTCATTCACCCTAAACCCTAGAGAACCAATATATATACACACATATATATACAGGTTTTCTATATCTATAATCATCTCCTCGTTTCGCAGCTTCCATTTCGGAGAAATTAATATTTTCTGAATCTGCGGCGGTTTTCTTCAGCAAAAATGGCTCGCTCTTTCTCCAACGTCAAAATCGCCTCTGCTACCATCGCCGATGGAATCTCAGCCGTTCTTTCAAGGTTCGTAAATCTTTCTCGCGAAAACAGAGGATTTTATCCTTTTTTTTTTTTCTTTCTGTTTTTAAAAATTATTTTGGTTTTGTAAATACAGGAGGGGATATTCTGCTGCGTCGCAGAGTAGTGTATCCAGCAACGTGAGAATCGGAGCTCCGAATGTGATGTTGAAGAAAGGATCCGAAGAATCGGGCAAGACTGCATGGGTACCCGACCCGGTTACCGGTTACTACCGACCCGAGAATCAGGTGAAGGAGATCGACCCGGCTGAGCTGAGGCAGATGCTCATCAAGAACAAAATTAGACGACACTAAATCAAACCCTACCATGGAAATGGGCTTTGAATCCGACCCGTTATTGGATCCGAATATTTCTAACCTGGGTTTTCTATTTAGGTTTACAATAGGGTTGATGGAATTCTTTTAGCAGGAATTATAGATTTTTTCTGCTTCTTCTATTATTGTGTTCTTGGTGATATGGTGGTGAACTGTTTTAATTAAATCTTATAATAAAATGGAAAATTTATTATATATTTACTGATTTTTTTATGATTACTTTTTGCCCCTTTTTTTGTTGTGTTGTTCGGAAATCACGGAATTCGTTTTCGATTTCAATCTTTATATATCTCCTCCTTCTAGAAAAAGATTCTATTTTTAATGTATTTGTTTATTATAAAAAATAAAACAAATACATTAAAAATATGCTACTTTAAATTTAATTTTAATTTGTTGTATATAATGATATTTATTTATTTTATTATCACCACATAACATTCTGTAAGCTGACACACACATACAAAAAAAAACAAAAATTATTCTGATGTTATCTATGACCATAGAAATTAGAATCACCATAATAGTACAACAGAAGGCAATTAGGCAATCTAGCTAATCTCAAATATGTTGTGTCCACGTGTCATCACCACGTCTGTCCACATCATCACATCATGCATGTTGGGCACACATAAAGACAATAGGTAAATGACATAATGTATTAATTGTTGACACATCATGAAATTACAAAATATATATACCAAGAAAAGAAATGGTAATTGCCAAACTTAAAGAAGTATGAAATATTGACAATAAGTAAGATGACACTTTCACAAAATTATATGGGTTTTGTAGATTCTTGATCATGAACTAATCTTATAAAATCGTCTCAGGAAATATCAATACACTGTTTGTAAAAACGTTTCAAATAAACTTTGTCCTTCAAAACTGGTCAAATATGTTTACAAGTTTTAGCTGGAAAATCATTTGTGATTCTAATGATAAACACATGAATTCTTTTATTCGATTTGAAAGGTGATGCTAACATTGATATTTCATAAAAGTTTATGACTTTCTTGTATGATTAGGCCTATAATAAAAAAGTAGTTATAATCCTAAAACAGCATATGTCCAAACCAAACAGCAATAATGAATGATAGGTTCATAGTATTTGTTCAAAAAAATGTTGGGGCCTTGAGAAAGAAAACCTCTTGGTTGATGAAAGGACATTTTATTCTTCAATAGATTTAGCAAAAAAAAGGAAGAATCTATTGCTCAAACTTCCCAAGCTTACGTGTGGGATTCAAAAGCCAAATGACCATATAACCCTTTGTAATTACCTAAAAGTTACTAGAATATTCCATTACATCCACTAACTAAATAGTTCGCTTTCTTTTCTTATGGATATCCATCCATAAACAATCATAATAATAATCAACTTAGTAATTTATTAAATTTTTTAAGAAAACAAATTTGGCCTTTGAATAAATTATTAATGTTGGTACAAATGGTTTGTCTTGTAAGAAGTTAGGTCCCAATATTGAATACAATGAATTAAATAATTTTATTGTATTGCCTTTTCTGCATCTATTGGAGACCCATTGGTTTTGCCTTGTAAACAAGATCACATACAAGAGTATACAACTCCAAGGTGCAAACCAATTTGGAAAGTTCAAAATTCTCTATTTCTTATTTTATTTTCATTTTATATTTTATTTCATTAAAATTGGGAAGATAGGTTGATCATAAATTTGGAACATGAAAGATAAGAGCCACCAATTTGAGGGATGAAACATAAGAATTTTCCTTTAAACTAAAAATAAGATTATTTATAAAAAAAAAACTAATACTTCAAACATAAGAAGTTAGATAATACTTTTATATGTTTAAAGTAATATTTTTTTCCATATTAGATAATACTTTTGTATGATATGATACATGACCCGATCCAAATTACATCGGGTCGGTTTATGGAGATACGTGCAGATTCTCATGCTCTTTTCCTTTGTGCGTGAGTTGTGGATCATGTAATACTTTTATGTATATTAGATAATATTTTTTTTATATATTAGTTAATACTCATTCATGAAATATTAAATAATTTCTAATGTCCGACCGAACTCGACTCATAAAATGGGATCCGTAAGAAGATTTTATGCAACACTCACTCATAAAAGTAAGATTCAATTTGACATCTTATAATTACTAACAATTAAAATATTATTTAAAATATATTATATTTTTAAAGCTGACCATTTACAACTCCTTTAACATTTAAATTTATGTGATTGCAATGCATCAAAGTAAAATATTAGTATATACTTATAGTAGTTCAAATCAGATTTCTTATAGACAAATTGATGGTAGATGCTATACTCAATGTAATCCATTGTCGAAAAAAAAAAGACAAATTTAAAATATATAGAGAACATAATGTCCAGCTCTTGTTCTAATGGTTCATTTTGACAACTTGATGAAACTAATCTGATTGCTTGGATTAAAGTACAAGTTTCGACAATAGTTTTAGTACTCATTGCTAAAGTCAAATTTCCAGTCTAGAGAATAAATTAGTAATTCACTCTCAAAGTCAAATTATGTCTTGAAGAACAATTAAACTTGATTTATTGAAATTGCACAAATCAAGTTGGAGTAAAATTTCAAAATATTATTTTGCAAGAAAAGATTACCATTTGAAACTTGAGAGTTTGTATATTTACACCAATAAACAAAGGATCGAAAATCCAAACGCGATTGATTCAAAGAACTCACTGTATTCCAATCTCGTATTTCACTTTGTAAATGCACATCACGCGTACAATATGATACACTCGACCTGTTGCCTGTTGAAATAGTAGAATCAGTGGATATTTTCTCGTAAAACCTGTGGAAATTTAACAGAAATAAATATATATGAGATATTTCGAAACAGTGTAGAGCAAAATAATAGGAAAAAAAAATGATTATGTACTTCTCTGTGCACATAGAAAAGAAGCCATGAAATTGGTGAGTTTATAAGGCTAACTGCATTTCATGCAAAAAAAATAGTGAAGTCTGATATATCTTGCTTAAAGATCGAAAATCGTGCTCAGACAACTTAATAGCTTCAAAGAGGAGAGAATCAATAATCTCTTGCTATATATGAAATGAAGAACACAATGATGGATTCAACACGCAGGAGAGCAAGTATCGTCTAGGCCATAAGTTATTGAATTGAGAGGAAATTCAAACTGTATGATAAGTCATTAGAGTTTTCAGAACAATTTGAAACAGCATTTTGGTCTTCAGAACAATCAACAGATGTATCATTGAGGCCTAATCTATAATGAAGCATAACTTTTTAACATCATTGACATCTAAACCCGAAGCAGCTTATTCAGCAAGGCGTTGAGAGATATTGGAGGGAGTTGATGAAATCTACAAGGTTGCATTTGGAGGATAGATTAGAGTTGTTTGAATGAGTACATTCTGAAATCTCATTATATACAATTTTAGCGGGTTGATTGGATTATTTAAAGTCGTTCTTCCATTTAAACCAACCAAACCATTCAATCAAAATGCGACCTAAGATCTTAATCGCTAACTTAAAGGCACTGACAAACTTCTAATCAACTCCAACAACTTCCATGCTCGACACCAAAGCACAAAGTTCAACTCTATCCAAAAACACGACCAAACCCATTTTTCCCCCAGAACCTAACCAAATACATCGTGTATATATATACATTTAGTGACTAACCTACTTTGTAAATGGAAACGAGAGATTAAAAGAAATATAGGATCAATAATATTGATCTCTCCTTAATTAGAGAATCACTTTCCTTACTTATATAAGTCATCACTTGCATGCATCCAGTCGCAACTCTAATTGTTTCAACTTTAGCCATATCTACCTTTTGGGATAGGGACAACAGTTTCTTCTTTCAATAGAAATCTCGAAACCAGAGGTCATGCCTTTTGTTCTCATCCAACACTCCCTTAACCAACTACCTAATCCAGTAACTCAGCCACATAGATAGATGGCTCATTATATGCTATATCTCTATACCAATCAGCCATCGTTCAGTAATTACGAAGCAATTTGATTTCAATGACAACCTCAACTACATCAAATTCAGTTCTGATGGCATTCAAATAATTACAGACAACCCATGATGAAATACAAAAACACAGCACACTGAAATTGAGTACATCAAACCTCATGCTATTACAGGTTATCCATTTTATGAGAAGTCCATCACTACAATATCGAACCCCTAAAAGTTACAGCAAGATGTACACTATAGTCCTAGTATCTCCAAACTAGCATCTTTGCAAACCAAACACTTTACTGATTGAACAATTACTCCATATTTTCCTATTCACACATTTTGACAAAAAAAGTCTATATAGCCACGAAACTACAATCATGTACCAAAATACATCGATGACATGCGAAACAAATATACCACGTCAAAACAGCAATAGAAGCAGACAATTCAACAAGAAAATCAGTAACATCCTTAAAAATATTACCATAAAAGCAACAACTTTACCTCAACTAAAACGAAGAAACAAAAGGATTACTCCTAAGATTCTCCCTTTTCAAATCCTTAACCAAACTGTTGCAATTCAATCCACATCCACATTGCGGGCAAACAAAGAAATTATCGATCGAAAATTCAGCCGAAACAATTCCCACAGAGAATTCAAGATTGTCACCCTTTCTCCTCACCTCCACAATGTTCAACCAAAGGAACAGCACCTTAACGCTGACCCCAGATAAATCAGTCAACTTATCTTTCTGGATGTACCCACTGATTCGAGACTTGTACCTTAGCTGATACGATCCTTCCAAAGAGAAACTGCACGGACCGTTTAAATAGGCGTTGAATTTTCCGGTTGAAGAGTCGAGATCATAGTGGGTCACGCCTTTTGGGAGGATGCCCATTGGAAAATCGTAGTACTGGATCACTTCGTACGCCGTCGGAGCAGCGGCGGCGGAGAGAGCTAAAAGAGAGAGGAGCACGGCGAGGATTTTTGATTGCATTTTGTTGATTATTGAATTGAATTGATTTTTGGGTGGGTTATATATCAAGGAGATTGAAACTGGGAGAATTGAGATTACGGATGAATTTGAAACTGGGCGAGTGAATCAAACAAAATCTGGGATCTTTTCCCTTTTCTAAGAAGAATTTGCAGAGAGGGAATTGAGTAGTGGACGATGATACAGACAATTTTGGGAATCTTTATGTTTTTATGCTGAAAGAGAAAGGAAGTACAACGTTTTTTTTTTTTATCTAAATACAGATAGGCCAATCATAATATTCATAAATATTGCTACTTTTGTAGACATCATGGACCTCCTTTTTGTTTTGACTAATATTGATTTTTTTAAAAAAAAAAGAAAATAACCCAAAATACCCAAAAACATAAAACATTTATACAAATATACTCACTAAACTTTAATATTATCTCTAAATACCTAAAAGTACATTTTTTCAGAAATGTTGTAGAAAATCTGTTAAGCGTCGGTACGAATTAGCAGGCTTTAATATATACAATATATTGAAAATTTTGTTAAATCCTAAAAATTAAGGGTTTAACGAAAATAAAACATAATTTTCGTTAAGCCCTTAATTTTTAGGGTTTAACGAAAACTATGGTTTGTTTCGTTAAACCTTTGTTTTTATGTGTTGAACGACAACTAATTATTATTCATTATACTATTAAATAATTTTCGTAATATTATTACAAAATATTCGTTAAATTATCAAATTATTTTCTTGAAAGTATCAAATAGTTTTCGTTAAATTATGACAATATTTTTGTTAAATTATCAATTAATTTTGGTTATATTATTAAATAATTTTTGCAATTATGAAACAATTTTCGTTAAATATTTTTCCTTAACCCTATATTAAATAATTTTTGTAATTATTAAATAATTTTCGATAAATATTTTTCCAATTTGATATCATTCCAATTTATTTTCATGATTTGATATCATTTTGATATCATATCATATATTTTGCATAGATTTGAACATGAATATAAAGTTAATTTTGCAGAGGACTTATGTGTACAATTTTTTTATATTTTTGTTATACTATTCATTCATTAGGCCTTGACTTTGTGTACAATTTTTTTCACTTTTTTTTTTTACTTTTCAGTGATTTGATCATTCATTCACGGTAAATATCACTTTTGAATGTAGCATGAAATTTACAACTCCATTCATTCACTAACATTCACCATTCATACTAAAATTTTCGAAGTTTGAGAGTATTCATCCCACCACAAATCTTACAGGATTCATTGAGCTTGAAATCAAGTAAGTACAGTTTAGTTTATTTAAAGTTTATTTAGTTTAGAGAATAATTGAGTTTATTTAAAGTTTAATTTGTTTAGTTATTATAGAGAAAAATTTGGTTAATGTTGGATGGGTAATTTTTCTTTCATTCTAGTTTAGACGAAACAAATTGATTGTTACTTCATGAAATGTAGCAAAATATTTCACGAAACAATTAGGGTTTGACGTAGTACAAATTAGGTTTTCCCGGGAAAAATTATGGATTAACGAAAATAGGGTTAATAATGTTCGAAATAAGAGTGGGTTGTGGATGATGACACGCGAAATAAGATGTGTTTTGCCCCGGATCAACCAAAACAGGCCGGTCGACCAAGAAGCAAGCGAATACCTTCTACTGGTGGACATAGAGGAGTGCGCCGACTAAAATGTTCGCGTTGTGGTCAACCTGGCCATAACCGCACTACATGCACACAATACATGGTCGCTGAAGATGGTTTATTTAGTGCAAATCCCGATCAAGGTGGATAACAGTCTAGAAGAAAGAAAAAATATTCTATATGTGGGTCAGAAGAACACAACAGACGAACGTGCCCGAGAAATAGAACATCTTAGCCGGATTGTGTACAATAATGTTTTCATTGTTTCTATGTTTTTATTATTAGAAATCAGTGGCGTGTTTTTAAATTTCATAGGTTTGATCGTGTCATTAGTATTCGTTAAATATAATTTTTTATGGAAACAATAAAACTAAAATCTGAACAATACAAAAAAACTATTTTCGAAATACTTATTATCAACCATAACACTAACAAAATAAATATTCAACTGAATCCTTATAACACATCAATGTATGACAATCACCTCACAATAGTCGCATAATTGTCAAGACTTAAAAAGAAAAAAATATGCATTGGATCTATTGCTCTAGTAATCAAAAAAATCGAGAGGTATGATGTCACCGGCAGTGGAGTTTTTGTACACAATGTAGGCCATCCTCTTCCTGATGCCATTGATCTCCTTCAATACCTTAAGTGTCTGTCTTGGCCACTCCTGTAACATCCCACTCTCAACTGCAAGTAATGACCAAGCCCCACAAGAGGTGCTGTCCAACTGCTTGTAGCACATGTCCACTTGTAATAGGGCCAATTGGAACTCAGCTGCACCTTGTGGGATGTGTCGCCTCCGAGCAAATGTCTTCTCATAAAAGCCACAGTACTCGAGCAATCGTGGCATAATGCAACGGAGTGGGAGGGTCTGTCTTACCCGGTGCTGGATGATATCAGGAGTGAACCGATGCCTTAAGCTGTCGGCCAGTCAGATCTTCGATTTCTCAAGGTCTATAGAACATGCAACCCAATGACCGTCCAGGTACAGTACCGTCCATACCTGGGATTTTGGATACTACAATTAGAACCATGTACCGATCCGAAAAAGATAAAAATAATCAAGTAAGGTTAGTATTAAATACTTACTACTGCTACGTCTTTCCACCATGGCTTCATAAAATTCCACTTCGTCCTCAACCCTCGCACATAGGACGCAAGACGCTCCATTTGTTTCGGTGTGAACATCTCTCTGGCCCCGGCCAGGTATTTACAGTCGTCTTCCTCGCCATCGTGCTTTGCCTTCCAAATTTCGTCACATATTTCCTGAGAATTACGACAATGTGGCAATATCACCACAAATGAGATAATACTATAAAAGTGTGATTTAAAAATGAGATAATACTATAATTATGCAATTTGAACTTACGAGCAGATGGATATCCACCAACTGGATCTTCCCCTCGACTTCGCGCCTGGTTTGTATGTTGGCGGCTTCCGGACAACTCTGTAGTACCCCAAGGTACGCATCAATGGCCTGGAATATATAGGAATGACATTGAAAGTATGAATTTTTCCAAATCAACTCTGGTAAAAAAGTAAAAGACTAAGTATTATCCATTTCCAACTTGGGATCAATGAAATTCAGGAAGAAACTTGGCCCGACGGCCACACCAACACCGACGTTGCGTCTGTAACGATAACAAGACAAAAACTAAGTCAAATCAAAAGCACTAAACATGAAACAAACAATGGTGAAATCAACTAAATAATCTGACATATCATGAATGCTTACAATTCCACTTTGTTGTCGGCACTCATGTAGTAGGCCTTGAAGTCGCCTGGAACGACTGTCGTCCTTCTAGAAGGCTCTTTCGGTAAAAAGGGACTGCGCACAACTGCAGATGCAGCTCTGCGTCGCGCTGCAGGTCCAACGGGACTGATATCTGGGACGTCAGGAGGTGGGACTAACGTCGACTCATGAACGTCACTCATGTCAAAAGGTATCTCCGAAGGTGTGCTCGTGTCAGCTGGAAAGGCCCTATCAGTTGGGGCTGGTGTCTGGAACGATTGCTGTCGTGGTCCCTGTCCCATCGTACTAAAGTACGCCCTAACATGATCCTCGATCATAGCAGACATGATTTCAGCCATGCGATGTCCCAGATCCTGAGTGACGTGCTGTCGTAGACTGGAGTACTCCTGCTCTAATCGAGTCCCCATCCATCGAGTGAACAGATCGTCACTCGTCCTTGAGCTCTGTCCGAGACCACTAGGAGCTTCATCGAACGCTGGGATCGAGGGTCCCCCACCGTCAGCCTCATCTGCAGTGGTATCTTCATGCACACTCGAAGGGTCTGTCTGAACAGTAGAAGCCCGTCCTCGGCTTCTTCGCACCGTACCTGCTCTAGATGGACCGACAGCTGTAGGATCAGCAGTGGATGTGGATCTGCTCTACGAGCAGACGAATTTGCCCGACGGCCACGTTGTTGCTAGACGACCTGGACTCCCTCGTGGATATCGTCATCCTCCCAGTATGTCAGATGTGGGCACAAGCATCAAATAAAACTCGACCTGTAATGAATCGTACAAATATTAGAAGTAACACATAAACGAATTGTAATAGGTGTTTAATTGCAATTTATGGAAATAAATACAAAATACCTGGCCCTGTAGTAAATGTGCAACGTACTCGTCGGATCTCTTCAAACCCCACTTCAGACACTAGGGCGTATGCAATGGCGTGCTCAATCGCTTCCCGGCATATGAGGAGGTAATAGGGATCGCCTCAAAAGCCCATATCTGAAGAGGAGATATTTGTGAACTTTTTTAGCAAATAACATTAAAAAAAATAAAGTAAATAAATGTAATTTAGTACGTTCATACCAGCAAGGCTATCGAGAAACCATAAAAATTGTAGTGGTATCTATAGGACCGAACGAGGACAGTGGTCGGTAACCTATCCATGTACCGCAGAAGAGTGATGAAACTGATCTTCCTCCATGGATAGCTCTCCCACATATCTTCCAGCTCCACCAGCATCCAATAATACTTGTCGACAACTGACTTGCCGGCGTCAACCCCGAGCAATATGAGGTGGAGGATCAAGATCTTAGCAATCTTCACCGTATCCTCCACACTATTATCAAACTCGCCGGAGGTGAATCGATCACGGAGCTCAGACACGGTGACCCGACCCGACGTGCACCCTCCAGTACACTGCCCCTTGTGGTGGGGTGTGATCCTCGCTCGGGTTAAAAGCCGAGTCATCGAACTTCAGGCCAGTCACAAGAGCAAACTCTTTCCTTCTGAACCGACAAATACGCCGGTCCTGCCCTATAGCAAACCACCTCTCGTCGTCAGGTCTCGTCTGCCCATGCACCTCATATGACATGAGGACGTGTAAAAAAGCCTTGCAGGACTCTGTTTCCGTCTTCCACATCAAAAAAAGTCCGAAACAGGTCTTTCAGAAGTCACGTAGACACTGTCGGCCGAGAGCCCGAAGTCGTGTCTTAACCAACAATAGTCTATTTCGGGCTTTCGGCCGACAGTGTCTACGTGACTTCTGAAAGACCTGTTTCGGACTTTTTTTGATGTGGAAGACGGAAACAGAGTCCTGCAAGGCTTTTTTACACGTCCTCATGTCATATGAGGTGCATGGGCAGACGAGACCTGACGACGAGAGGTGGTTTGCTATAGGGCAGGACCGGCGTATTTGTCGGTTCAGAAGGAAAGAGTTTGCTCTTGTGACTGGCCTGAAGTTCGATGACTCGGCTTTTAACCCGAGCGAGGATCACACCCCACCACAAGGGGCAGTGTACTGGAGGGTGCACGTCGGGTCGGGTCACCGTGTCTGAGCTCCGTGATCGATTCACCTCCGGCGAGTTTGATAATAGTGTGGAGGATACGGTGAAGATTGCTAAGATCTTGATCCTCCACCTCATATTGCTCGGGGTTGACGCCGGCAAGTCAGTTGTCGACAAGTATTATTGGATGCTGGTGGAGCTGGAAGATATGTGGGAGAGCTATCCATGGAGGAAGATCAGTTTCATCACTCTTCTGCGGTACATGGATAGGTTACCGACCACTGTCCTCGTTCGGTCCTATAGATACCACTACAATTTTTATGGTTTCTCGATAGCCTTGCTGGTATGAACGTACTAAATTACATTTATTTACTTTATTTTTTTTAATGTTATTTGCTAAAAAAGTTCACAAATATCTCCTCTTCAGATATGGGCTTTTGAGGCGATCCCTATTACCTCCTCATATGCCGGGAAGCGATTGAGCACGCCATTGCATACGCCCTAGTGTCTGAAGTGGGGTTTGAAGAGATCCGACGAGTACGTTGCACATTTACTACAGGGCCAGGTATTTTGTATTTATTTCCATAAATTGCAATTAAACACCTATTACAATTCGTTTATGTGTTACTTCTAATATTTGTACGATTCATTACAGGTCGAGTTTTATTTGATGCTTGTGCCCACATCTGACATACTGGGAGGATGACGATATCCACGAGGGAGTCCAGGTCGTCTAGCAACAACGTGGCCGTCGGGCAAATTCGTCTGCTCGTAGAGCAGATCCACATCCACTGCTGATCCTACAGCTGTCGGTCCATCTAGAGCAGGTACGGTGCGAAGAAGCCGAGGACGGGCTTCTACTGTTCAGACAGACCCTTCGAGTGTGCATGAAGATACCACTGCAGATGAGGCTGACGGTGGGGGACCCTCGATCCCAGCGTTCGATGAAGCTCCTAGTGGTCTCGGACAGAGCTCAAGGACGAGTGACGATCTGTTCACTCGATGGATGGGGACTCGATTAGAGCAGGAGTACTCCAGTCTACGACAGCACGTCACTCAGGATCTGGGACATCGCATGGCTGAAATCATGTCTGCTATGATCGAGGATCATGTTAGGGCGTACTTTAGTACGATGGGACAGGGACCACGACAGCAATCGTTCCAGACACCAGCCCCAACTGATAGGGCCTTTCCAGCTGACACGAGCACACCTTCGGAGATACCTTTTGACATGAGTGACGTTCATGAGTCGACGTTAGTCCCACCTCCTGACGTCCCAGATATCAGTCCCGTTGGACCTGCAGCGCGACGCAGAGCTGCATCTGCAGTTGTGCGCAGTCCCTTTTTACCGAAAGAGCCTTCTAGAAGGACGACAGTCGTTCCAGGCGACTTCAAGGCCTACTACATGAGTGCCGACAACAAAGTGGAATTGTAAGCATTCATGATATGTCAGATTATTTAGTTGATTTCACCATTGTTTGTTTCATGTTTAGTGCTTTTGATTTGACTTAGTTTTTGTCTTGTTATCGTTACAGACGCAACGTCGGTGTTGGTGTGGCCGTCGGGCCAAGTTTCTTCCTGAATTTCATTGATCCCAAGTTGGAAATGGATAATACTTAGTCTTTTACTTTTTTACCAGAGTTGATTTGGAAAAATTCATACTTTCAATGTCATTCCTATATATTCCAGGCCATTGATGCGTACCTTGGGGTACTACAGAGTTGTCCGGAAGCCGCCAACATACAAACCAGGCGCGAAGTCGAGGGGAAGATCCAGTTGGTGGATATCCATCTGCTCGTAAGTTCAAATTGCATAATTATAGTATTATCTCATTTTTAAATCACACTTTTATAGTATTATCTCATTTGTGGTGATATTGCCACATTGTCGTAATTCTCAGGAAATATGTGACGAAATTTGGAAGGCAAAGCACGATGGCGAGGAAGACGACTGTAAATACCTGGCCGGGGCCAGAGAGATGTTCACACCGAAACAAATGGAGCGTCTTGCGTCCTATGTGCGAGGGTTGAGGACGAAGTGGAATTTTATGAAGCCATGGTGGAAAGACGTAGCAGTAGTAAGTATTTAATACTAACCTTACTTGATTATTTTTATCTTTTTCGGATCGGTACATGGTTCTAATTGTAGTATCCAAAATCCCAGGTATGGACGGTACTGTACCTGGACGGTCATTGGGTTGCATGTTCTATAGACCTTGAGAAATCGAAGATCTGACTGGCCGACAGCTTAAGGCATCGGTTCACTCCTGATATCATCCAGCACCGGGTAAGACAGACCCTCCCACTCCGTTGCATTATGCCACGATTGCTCGAGTACTGTGGCTTTTATGAGAAGACATTTGCTCGGAGGCGACACATCCCACAAGGTGCAGCTGAGTTCCAATTGGCCCTATTACAAGTGGACATGTGCTACAAGCAGTTGGACAGCACCTCTTGTGGGGCTTGGTCATTACTTGCAGTTGAGAGTGGGATGTTACAGGAGTGGCCAAGACAGACACTTAAGGTATTGAAGGAGATCAATGGCATCAGGAAGAGGATGGCCTACATTGTGTACAAAAACTCCACTGCCGGTGACATCATACCTCTCGATTTTTTTGATTACTAGAGCAATAGATCCAATGCATATTTTTTTCTTTTTAAGTCTTGACAATTATGCGACTATTGTGAGGTGATTGTCATACATTGATGTGTTATAAGGATTCAGTTGAATATTTATTTTGTTAGTGTTATGGTTGATAATAAGTATTTCGAAAATAGTTTTTTTGTATTGTTCAGATTTTAGTTTTATTGTTTCCATAAAAAATTATATTTAACGAATACTAATGACACGATCAAACCTATGAAATTTAAAAACACGCCACTGATTTCTAATAATAAAAACATAGAAACAATGAAAACATTATTGTACACAATCCGGCTAAGATGTTCTATTTCTCGGGCACGTTCGTCTGTTGTGTTCTTCTGACCCACATATAGAATATTTTTTCTTTCTTCTAGACTGTTATCCACCTTGATCGGGATTTGCACTAAATAAACCATCTTCAGCGACCATGTATTGTGTGCATGTAGTGCGGTTATGGCCAGGTTGACCACAACGCGAACATTTTAGTCGGCGCACTCCTCTATGTCCACCAGTAGAAGGTATTCGCTTGCTTCTTGGTCGACCGGCCTGTTTTGGTTGATCCGGGGCAAAACACATCTTATTTCGCGTGTCATCATCCACAACCCACTCTTATTTCGAACATTATTAACCCTATTTTCGTTAATCCATAATTTTTCCCGGGAAAACCTAATTTGTACTACGTCAAACCCTAATTGTTTCGTGAAATATTTTGCTACATTTCATGAAGTAACAATCAATTTGTTTCGTCTAAACTAGAATGAAAGAAAAATTACCCATCCAACATTAACCAAATTTTTCTCTATAATAACTAAACAAATTAAACTTTAAATAAACTCAATTATTCTCTAAACTAAATAAACTTTAAATAAACTAAACTGTACTTACTTGATTTCAAGCTCAATGAATCCTGTAAGATTTGTGGTGGGATGAATACTCTCAAACTTCGAAAATTTTAGTATGAATGGTGAATGTTAGTGAATGAATGGAGTTGTAAATTTCATGCTACATTCAAAAGTGATATTTACCGTGAATGAATGATCAAATCACTGAAAAGTAAAAAAAAAAAGTGAAAAAAATTGTACACAAAGTCAAGGCCTAATGAATGAATAGTATAACAAAAATATAAAAAAATTGTACACATAAGTCCTCTGCAAAATTAACTTTATATTCATGTTCAAATCTATGCAAAATATATGATATGATATCAAAATGATATCAAATCATGAAAATAAATTGGAATGATATCAAATTGGAAAAATATTTATCGAAAATTATTTAATAATTACAAAAATTATTTAATATAGGGTTAAGGAAAAATATTTAACGAAAATTGTTTCATAATTGCAAAAATTATTTAATAATATAACCAAAATTAATTGATAATTTAACAAAAATATTGTCATAATTTAACGAAAACTATTTGATACTTTCAAGAAAATAATTTGATAATTTAACGAATATTTTGTAATAATATTACGAAAATTATTTAATAGTATAATGAATAATAATTAGTTGTCGTTCAACACATAAAAACAAAGGTTTAACGAAACAAACCATAGTTTTCGTTAAACCCTAAAAATTAAGGGCTTAACGAAAATTATGTTTTATTTTCGTTAAACCCTTAATTTTTAGGATTTAACAAAATTTTCAATATATTGTATATATTAAAGTCTGCTAATCCGTATCGACGCTTAACAGATTCTCTGCACCATTTCTGAAAAAATGTACTTTTGTGTTTTTGAGGATAATATTAAAGTTTAGTGGGTATATTTGTATAAGTGTTTTATGCTTTTAGGTATTTTGGGCTATATTCTCTTTCATAAATCCGTGTCAATTAATGTTTAGAGTTTAACGAAAATATAGTATTATTGTACTTGATAATTATTTAATTAATTTAATAATATAACGGGATTAAATTAATATTCGTTAAACCCAAAAAAAAAAAAAGTTGAACGAAAATGTACCATAATTTTCGTTAAACCCTAAAAATTAAGGGTTTAACGAAAATTATGCTTTTTTTTTCGTTAAACCCTTAATTTTCAGGATTTAACGAAATTTTCAATATATTGTATATATTAAAGCCTGCTAATCCGTACCGATGCTTAAAAGATTCTCTACACCATTTCTGAAAAAATGTACTTTTGGATATTTGACAATAATATTAAAGTTTAGTAGGTATATTTGTATAAGTGTTTTATGCTTTTGAGTATATTGGGCATGTGACTCTTTTTTTAATGTGTATTCAGTATTCATATTAAAAAAAAATTATTTTACTAGTGTGAGTGTGTTTTAAATAGATTATTTAGTTTATTTTTAAGAATATTTTTCCTATAAAAACATATAAGAAAATAAATGTAGATGTGATTGAGAAAAGTATATTGAGAATATGTTTGGAAGGAGATTATATAGAATTGAGAAATCTTGAATTTTGTAAATAGTGTTAATAAGTTAAAATCTATGTTTCTTATAAGATTTTATAAGGTATTAATAACTTATAAGGTATGATTATTAATGTAGATATCAAATCAATAATAAAAGAATGTGTGTAATATTACTATATTGTTAATTAATATAATAGTAACTATGGAAAAGATATTCACATGACCGATGGAGGGGCCAAGCCGCCCCCACATTCAATTATTTCCTCCTTTTCTTTTGTTATTCTTTTTAATATTGTTTTTGAGATATGTATGTTTTTTTTTTATGATTATCAAATTTGTTCTTGATTTAATTTTTATTTTCAATTTTAAATGTTAGCTTCTTTTTAATATTTTATTTTCAATGTGAGAATTCCAACGTTATTTTAATTATATTTATGTGTCACTTAAATTATATTATGGTCCTATTATAAATAAGAATTTTCAGAGAAATGACGTCTTTTCTTATGAAATTTTTCATTTTTATCTCTAGAATTTCTAGAAAGTTTTAAAATTTTATATAAAACACTTATAAATGAAGTTGAAAATCTAACTTCTTGGAAACTAATTAATTCATTTTTTTTAATTAGAATATTTCATTCTTCTTGTATAGTTCAATACATCGGATGTTGATGTAATTATTTAGGGTAGTTAAAATTAATTTTATTTAAACTGCTAATGTATATTTTATGAAATAAATTGTTTCAAGTAAATCTAGAGTACTAAAATAAAAATGGAATTTTCAATCCTTTTTTCTCAATTAATTTTGGTGTATCTGAATTTCCAAGAGCGAAATTGTGGTTCACAATTTTCAATATAGTTCAATTTGATTAAAAAATGTTAATTCAGTATCTTAGTTAAAATTATTGGTACACCTAAATTTTCAAGAGGGGAAAATGGCGGTTATCATCCACAATTAGTGTGATTTTTACTATCAAGTCAATACTTTTAATTACACTATTTTTTTAATTAAATAATTAAATTTGAAGCATTAAAATGTAAGTTGATATAATTAAACGAAATTATCAATCTCCATTTTTTTTTTTAATTTTCTTCCTCAAATTGATCAAAATTCTTAATATAGTATAAAATAATTTTTTTGGTGCATCTAACAAGAATTGAATGATGGTTCACAACTACCAATAAAGTTCAATTAGTAAAAAAAAAAAAAAGTTATTTCACTTAGTTAAAATTATTGATACACCTAAGCTTCCAAGAGAAGAAAATGGTGAATGATAACCACCAATAGTGTGATTTTTACTACCAAGTAATAAAAAAATCTTTATAAATATGTGAGTTAATTATTCTTCACTCAATATTTCAGGACATTCAAACAGATGATGATAATAATAGTAAACTTTTTGAGAATTGAAGGAATATTCCAATATGTCTGGTTCAATATCATCCATTCAAAGTACATCGACTAAACAAAACTCTATTAAATTATTCTTCTTCGTCTCATCATCAACGATTTGGTTTAATTTTATATAACATCCTTCACAATTTCATGGTAATCTGAATATGTTGAGAACATTTCTTCAAATGTTTCTCAAACAATCATATTCATAAACAACTTGAAACAAACGAACGTAATGCAATTCAGAAGGGCAGTAAACTTACCTGCAAATGAAATCAAGTTTCAAGGAGAGGAAAAAGCCTTTTGAAGCTGAATTTCCCAGTGCTTCTGCTCCGATTCACACAGTCAAATCCACAACCACATTGCGGGCTTTCGTAGAAATTATCCACCGGAAAATCAGCCGACGCAATCCCCACCGAAAGTTCCAGATTGTCGCCATCCATAGTCACCTCAATGATATTCACCCAGAAAAGCAGAAACTTAACTTGAATACCGTTCAGATTTGAGATCCTTCCCTTCGAAATCGAGCCGGTGATTGTGGTCCTGTACTTGAGGTCGTACCCTTGTATGGTGAAGCTGCAGGATGCGTTCAAACTGACGGAGAATTTACCGGCGGCGGAGTCCAGAGTGTATATCGTGACACCGCTAGGCAGAAGGCCTACAGGAAACCCGTACGATTCGAGAACTTGGTACACCGACGGCGGCGCGGAGGCGGAGATGGAGGCCAGAGAAATAGAGAAGAGGAGGAATCGGAGTAGAGACATGGGCGGCGAGATTCTGATTTGAATTTGGTAAAGCAGGTTCGAAATTGGGAATTTTGGAAGATATAATGAGAAAGAGTTTCCGAAGTTTGTATTTAAACTTTTATATATATATATATATATATATATATATATATATATATATATATATCTAACAAATACTTCGAGCTATAAGCCTATTATATGTTCGGCACATATTCTCAAAATTATCGATAAAATCTTTATAAATTAATAATCGTATATCACCTAAAATCCATAAAATAAGCTACCTGTGTGCATGTTTTGGTGCACTTATGAAAAAAAATCATTTGTAAATAGATTTAAAAGAGAATTTAATTTAAACCAAAAAAAAAAAAAAAGTTAGGTGAATGGTGTAAGTGCAATTAATGCCGTTTATTTAATGTAGTAGTAAAAAAAATTGACGGGCCACAATTTTCCATTTCTAGAAGTGGGCATAAGTAAACACAAGTGAGACCGTCGCACATGCAACGGATATGTCTTTTTCGGCTATAAGTATGTATTTTTCGACCATAAGTATGTCTTTTTCGACAATAAATATGCCTTGAAATCACATACTTATACTTAAAAATCACATACTTATGCCCGAAAATCACATACTTTTGACCGTCGCATATGCGACGGTTGCACATGAGACTTACTCCTAAGTAAATTTGCTTATTTCCTAACGTGTATTTAATAAATCTATAACTATCAGTCTATCCCACAAAAACCACAGCTTAGCCTATCTATTATCTATTATTACATGTATAAAAGTGTGGATGTTTCCTATAAAGCACGTAAACCACGATCGTCAAGCAACAAGGATGGTTAGATATAGGCTTTCATGTGCTGTTAGAAGACCCCATGGAAGAGATACACACGAGAAAGGCATTGGCAAGAGTAGGGGACCTCTGCGGAGTGAATCGTTGGGGTGGGGGTGGAAAAATAATTGATCGAGGCGTGGGAGGACGTTGCGGAGGTCCAGGACGACTTCGATTCTATCATTATTTCTTTTGATGTGTTTGTAGGATCGATAGAGAATCAAACTCTTATGCTAGGGCCTAGAGTTAGACTAATTGAATTATGTCTGCTTATTTCACCAAGTAGTGCTAATTTCTCCCTTTTTCTTGCTGCTATGTACGTTTTCCTTGACTTAATACATATATAAAAGTGTGGGTGTTTCCTACAAAATATGAATTGTCGAATATATTCTTATCAAAAATTATTATTTAAGATTATAATAATAATTTAATACTTTTATATTTAAATAATTTTATACTAGAATTCGAATTCAAAATCTTATAGAATTCTAAATTCTATTATAATTAGAACAATTCTATTATAATTAAAATTCTATTATAATTAGAACAATTCTATTATAATTAAAACTCTAATATAAACGATATTTATATTATTTTTTTTCCTTAATTTGAGTTTATCTTCTAAATTCTATTATAATTAGAACTTTAATATATAAAATATTTGTATTATATTTTTTTTCCTTAATTTGAATTTATCATCTTTATGTGCAACGCATGCATAAATGGTTGATCCCGTGATCCAGTATGCATAAATGGTTGGATCAGTCAATACATGTTAATACAATTAGTGGGTTAGCAAAGGCCATTGTCTTTTTTCTAATGAATCCATAATGTTCTTATAACAAAAATGTAATTATCTATAACAATTTTGAATAATGAATTTGATGAATTAAATAGTATGAGTGAGATTGATGTCATAAAAGTTGTACCTTCGTTGAGTTCAACAAAATTAATACGTTTCTTTGTAAAAAATGACTACTCTTCTAAAGACCAAGACAGTATGAGGCTGTTAGTTTGTTGAGTATACATTTTAGAGTGTTACATTATACATACAAACACAACTTTACAACCAAAAAGAAAAAACCACATAAAAAGAGTGATTTATCATATTAAAAAAAAGAAAAGAAAAAGGGTTTAAACTGAAACTAAGAACAGAATGAAGAAGAAGACCAACTGTGTTCCACACCATTCTCTCCCTTTCCCTTACAATCCAAACCACACCCACACTGTGGACACTCCTCAAAATTCCTCACCGGAAAATCGGCCGACGTAAACCCAACGGAAAACTCAAGGCTTTCGTGGTTTCGTTTAATTTCGACAATGTTGAGCCACACCAGCACCACTTTGACGCTGACGCCACTCAGCTTCTGAAGCCGCCCATCGGAGATCACCCCTTTGATCTCCGGCTTGTACCAGAGATCGAAAGAGTTTTCCACTCTGAAGGTGCACGAGCCGTTGAAATGAACGGAGAACTCTCCGGTGGCCCGATTCAGCCTATAGCTGGTGGCGCCTCTTGGAAGAAGGCCCACCGGAAATTTGTACTGCTGTAAAGCTTCATAGGGTGAAGGCTTGTTTGTGTGATGGGCAGAAATGCAGAGTATAAGTGCTGAGAGATAGATGATCATCATCATCCCCTTCTCTCTCTCTTGAAATTGTAGTTTCTCTCTCTTGTGTGTGGAAATTATAGTGTGAGAGACGGTGGAGGTGTACAGGTGTTTGGGAGGTGGGATTATTAGGTCCAGGTGGCTGTCAGTGAGCTAATACCTCACCTTCTCCATTTTTGTGTTCCCAGTTTTTCAATTCCCTATGTTGTTTATATACTAACTTATATTATTGCATTATTAATTAGTTCATGTTGTTTATATCAAATATAGTCACATAACTTAAACAATTCAAAGTATAATAGATGCAAAACTATTTATTTACACAATATAAAAACTATAATGTTAAATCATTCACAAAACTGATACTACTCTAAAGGAGAATCCAACTAAAATACCAAGTAACTTGAATAATTGATAGCTAGCCTTCTTCTTGGCTCTCCTTTCCATTTGTAAAAAGGTTCAAATTTTAAATATAAAAATTATAATAATAGAAAAATGCTTTATCAGACTTCAAAACTTTCAGTATTTCACCATGGTAGTACTTAGATCTCTCTCTCTCTCTCTCTCTCTCTCTCTCTCTCTCTCTCCAGTGTTGCTGGCTAAAATCCATTGACATTTTCATCCCTGCTATATATCACCAGCCCCTTAAATCTTAATGATTCCATAACCATTCATAGAATCTTCAACATATTATTCTTAAGTCTTAGCATTCTATCTATCCATTTATGAAGTTCATAAATTCTATTATCCTAATAAATATATGTATTTCGGCATATTTCAACACTATCCAGTAATAAGGGTACAGGCACAGGAACTATGCAGAGGCAGAAATAGGATATCTAGTAATCACAACACATAAACCAAGATAGAAGAAATCCATTCAACAATGGGTTAAGAAAGCAAATTCTCACAGTTTGGACAATAATGAACCAAACCTATCAGCATTTGATCAAATTTCCTTACAGAAGCTCTAATTTAATTTTTGACAAATGAACAAGTTCCCGAAGAACTGAATACAACAATCATGTGCAAGAAAACAACATTATAGGTACAAGAATAGGTTCAAATTTCTCAAGTGAAAATAATGCAATGCAGGTATTGAAATCAAGAAACTATCAAGAGATATCATGATACAAGAAACGTACGGTTACTGTGGTTTCAGTTTGCGTCCTTCAGTCTTTTTATCAACGCATCCAGAGATTTCTTCTTAGGGTTCGGCTTAGCCCCTCTGGTTCCAAAGGAACTGAACAACCGTTCTGCTTGATCCTTTAATTTCTCAGAAATGGTAACCACTTTCCTGTAGTCGAGTGCATTGTAACTTCTCTCTCTTATAACTGGATTCAAGAAGTTCTCTGGATGATTGCTTAGAAGCAAATTCACCATTTGCCTTGACTCAACAAGTGCTGATTTCAACTGATTAGCATCTGCCTCAGACAAAAGAGGAGCTTGGTTCTCTGCAAATGATTCCAATAACCGAACATCAACATCAAGGCCCATAATGGCATTGACGTTAAACCTTTTAACTGAATCCCCAAGTAGAGCCCCGATAATCATATCTGATATATGACAGAGAACATCTTGCAAAATTCGCTTCAGCACCTGAACCGGCAGAATCTGCTGAGCAGTTGAAACCAAGGTTTCCAAGAACATAATCACCTCATTTGAGTATTCGTTTCCACCTTGAGGAGTATCATCAGCTATCCAATTCACATTTTCAAGCAAGGACAAAAACCCATCAACCTTTTGCTTTAGCAACCCAGAGAGTGTCTCTTCAGCTGCATCGCGGGCTTTGATGAGAGGAAACTGCCTTTTGCTCCTCTCTGCTATCCTTAACGGAATACCTGACAGCTGGGCAGCATGACGAAAGAAGAAATCACAAGCGCGTTCAAACACTGCCATATTTGCTGCCATCTGCATAGCCTGATTAACTCCACCTATTGAACCATTAATAACTTTCAATAAAGCCCCATCTAAGACCTCAGTCAAGAGCCTATCCAAGTACTTCTTAACCACATCATAAAACTCAAGTTGCCCACCATATGACATGAAACTCACTGAATCCTCTATAAACGAGCGCACAATTCTACAGCAATCAGGTACTGTAGATGAAAATGGTGCAACGTATGGAAATGCAGGCATGATATTTGAAGTCTGTATCTGAAATGAAAGCACATTCATCGAATACTCATACTCTTTCTTCATGTACATCTGCTCAAACTTATCAGCTGCTAAAGCCTCAGCCATCTGTTTACGACAATCAGATAACAGTAACTCATGATACTTATCCCTATGTTTACTGAGCACATCAAGCAAAGCATCGATTGGATACCCAAATCTACGAAGGGTAACACCAAGCAAACTAACATAATCCTTGATCAACAACAAATGATTGGCTGTTTGCATCCTAGAAAACTGATCCTCTAACACAGAACACATCTTGGCTACAGCAGTATCCCACAAATTCTCCACCTCCAACTTCATTATCAACCCTCCCCCTGTTCTCAAAACCCGATCCTCTACTATGAAAAATCCAGCAATTTGAGCAAAAAAAGTCTGATGCGACTCAAGAAAAGGTGTCATCGATGATACCTGGAAATCAGAGGTCAACTGCAACTTCCTATTCTCGAAATAGTATTGCCTGAACCTATACTCAAGCCCGAGTGTCTGATTTATGTGATAAGCCCTGTATAACGGCGTCAAATCAAACCCTAACATCCCATTTCCTCCGTTACTCCCATCAAGAACTCCGTCAATTTCATCATCATCTTCTTCTTCTAGAGCATAGACACAGTCCCTCAAGCTAAGCCGGCTCTGCTCCTCAGCTTGGCGCTGTTTAATCCTCAACTCTTCTTCCCTCTGGCGCGCAGCCGAAGCTTGTCCAATGGCGAGCTGACCTAAATTCCGGCTCACAGTTCGGATCTCGACAAGCCAATCGCCGAATTCTTTATTCACCTGTCTCTCAATGTGGACTCTAATGGCTGGGATCTGCTTCTCCAACATTCTCTTCAACGTAGACGATGGAACTTTATCCTGAAAACTCGATTCAATCGAGTCCAGACATTTCAACGCCATGTAGAAATTGTTCTCGGCGAGATGAGCATTCGCGCGTGAGCAAAGCTCCGTGAGGCGAACGCACGTGTTGAGTGAATCAATCGCGTGAGCGATGTTGGAGCATTTGTTTCTATCTTCAACGTACGAATCGAGGGAGGTGAGGAGCGGAACGGCGACGTTTTGGAGCTTGGAGTTGGAGTTGGAAAGCGACGATTTGAGCGAATCGACGTCGGAGAGAAGAGATCGAAGATCATCGACGGCGGTGATGAAGTCCTGGTAGTGAGCGCGGCACACTTCTTCGATCTCCGCTTCCTTGGATTTGGTGAAGTGTTTCAGATGGTGAAGTAGGGTTTCAGGCTTGCCTGAGACGAAGGCTTTCCGAACGAAGGGGCCGAGGTCTTCGCCGTTGCAGATGGAGGCGGAGATGAGGAGTTGGTCTTGCTTGTCGGCGGTGTCGCCGTTCTCCGACGCCGGAACAACTTTCCGGCGAGTCTTCGTTGAAGTCATGGTTTCTGACAGTAACTGCTAAAGTCACGGCGCCGTTACACACGGAGTGGATATAGAGAAAATTGTTTGCGATTTGTGATGGGAAAAAAGGAAATGGAATTAGAAAAAATAATAATGCAACAAACTAATTGACTAATATGCCACTAGAATTAGGTGTAAAATGACATCTATAATTTGAATGAAGTTGGCATTTATGTAATAAATAATAGGTGCCGTGTCTAAAAGTGTCTGGCACAGACTGGTGTGGATATTATTAATTTATTATTTCGTTTCTTTTTCTTTCTTTGTTTTTCTTCTTTTCTTAAAAATAGGGGCACATACGTTGAACTCTGTGGTCATATTTCTTATTTTATTATTAATTATTAATTTTATTGACTAGTTAATATGCGGGGATAACATGCGTATTATATCTGTTGATAAAATAAATAAACTGTTCAAAAATATATATATCGTTGCCTGTATTTAACAATCAATGCCAAATTAAATAACTCTAAAATTGATTAGAGTCAGTATCTTATGCAACTAGTACATGGATTTTAGATTTATGTGTTCGGGTCGAGTCGAATCCAACCCGGATTTGTGTTTTTTTTTACCCTAACATTTATGTTGTTAGTTATACATTTATGTTATATATTTATGTTATATTAGTGATACACTTGTGTTCAGATTTCATACCCTTAGAGCAATACTTTAACTTTAAAAAAAAATTCGCTGATCTTCATACTATATTAATCATACATTTATGTTATATTAGTCATATATTTATATACAAATATCATATTTTTATATAATACTTTAACCTTAAACCCTAATTTCGGCACAATAAACCATAATTTCGACACAAATTGTAGATATTTACATTTATGTGATATTACTTGTACATTTATGTGAGATTATTTATACATTTATATCAACATAAACATACAGTTATGTACTATATATATAAAGGTACAACTAACATAATTAAAATGTATGTCTAACATATCTAAAGGTGTGAAAGGTAGTAATATGTATGTCTAAAAAAATGCTAAGGTACAGCTAGCATTACAAAAGGTATGTCTAACATAATTAAAATGTATGACTAACATTACTAAAAAGTATACTTAACAACATAATATAAAGTTCAGATACCTGGAAGCATATTTGGGCAGATTTTGTCCCCAACCTAAAAGCGTGTGAGGGTGCGTACGGACGCGTGGTGGGTCGACCCGACCCGAGTGCATGGATCTAGAGTCCGTGCACCAGATCCATAGTTTGCTTCTTATGATAAATCATCAAAGCATTCTTCATAAGTATATGTATATATTTATATTCTCTGTGATTCTATTTAAATGACTTTTGAAGTTTTCATAAATTGAAAAGTAAGATTTTTTTTTTTGATAACTGTAAGAGTAAACTATGCATAATTGTTGAATTGGAACTAAATAATCAAATATTCAGAAACAAAAATTAATCTTGAAAGAGTCATTTAGATCGAATTGGAGTGAGTATATCAAAATTTTAAAAAGTTGGTTAATATGAGAGACAATCTTTGAACTATTTTATCAAATATAGTTAATTATTTACTGATACACCCGATTAATATATTTTAGATAATTGTCATATTTTGTTTGTAAATCTTGGTAATATATGCTGACGTCCAAAAATGGTTACTTCGCTTTTATGGTCAAACAATTAGAATAATTATACGACAATCTATATAATAGAATTTATGGAGGTTAATCAATAAAATATTGATATAAAATCTACATATATGACTGTTTTAGGTTATGTAAATCACTTGCTTATTTTCTCTATTTCGTCGAAAAAATACAACTGAGTGCCCATCTCCTTTTTTTTTTTTTTTTTAATTTCTTAGGGTTTTCCCCCACTTGCAATAAATGAACCTCTATTTATAGTTTTATGTGAGATGAGAGAATTAGAGTTGAAGCAACCATTTTGGATTTAATGTGATTTCACTCTTGACTTAATTGACTTCATAGGTTGGGGAGCCTACTTCCACCATGCTGATGTCAGATATGTGTGGGTGATTGGTCGGTATGCTCCCTCGTTGATCGACGTTTCACTCTTCTGTTCCGCCATTAGCTCGTCTTTAGGTAGTTGCCTTGGGGACTTCTCATAAATGATCTAAAGATGACTGACCTTTGGGGAATGGTCGGTAAATTGCGAATTGTTCCTTTTAGGTCTGTTCTTTTTTTCTTTCTTAGTTAGCGTTCCCTACCTTTATCCTATCGTCATGATAAGGGTATAACAATATAAATAAATATAATTCATATAAATTTGTGGATGTTGCTTTATTGCATTTTATTAGTTTGAATCAATTTACAAAATGAATGATAATTAATATCACATGTATCTTTCGTCCAGGACCATCAAACAAAAAATTATAATAAAAATCCTTTTTATCAGGCATTTTATTTTTAAATCCATGCATGTACCAATCATTTCTCTTTTATTATTGGCATTCGATTTTCTACGTGCATATAAAAATGTTTGATAGTTATGTGTAATCATATTTTATCTCGATTAAACTCAACATTTACGATTCAAATAGTTTAAATCCATGTTTGATAGTTTGAATTCATTTTCTCTAGTTCGAGGATCTTCAATTCAAAAATCTACATAACTTGCATATGAGTGACACTCATGTGCACAAGGTGCAACAATACTGTTATATTATATGAAGTGATAATGTTATATTAATATAACAGTATCACTTCATATAATATAACAGTATTACTTCATATAATATAACAGTATCACTCATATAATATAACAGTATTACTTCATATTAACAGTATCACTTATATAATATAACAGTATTACTTCATATAATATAACAGTATTGTTGTGCACAGATTTGAATCCGTGCACCTTGTGCACAAAAGTTTTTGCCCTTGCATATTATGTGCAGTTTGATCATAAAAGATAAGTGATAGCTCTTTGAGTTAGACTTTTATCCCAACTTATTAAATCATCAAAATTACATGTCTTTTTTTTTTTTCCACCACATTTCTTACCACTTAACTATTTTCTACATATAATAAATATTTATACTAATAATTGCATTTTAGACAACGTGTTCATAAAAACTAGGAACTATGACAATTACATCGAACATATTTTTGTAAAAAAAAAAACTATTTTATTGAAGTCATTGCTTCATATGTCTTAATAATCGTTTGCATTCTACTATTTCAAAAATTTCCCTAATTTATATGAAAAACATATATTAACTCATATAGGGCAAGACTGGTGATAATAAGCGTTTGCATTCTTTTTTCTTCATTATTGTTGTATCTTAAATTATAATTATGTGATTTAATGATTAATTGAAAATTTTGATAAATAATTTTATATTTTATTTATGGATTCTTTATCTATACTTGAAGTTATGAATTTTCTTCATTGTGGCTAAGTTATTTTGTTTAATGGCTATAATTTATTTTGTTGCTTGAATTACTAAAAGATTTAGTTTCTTTTGAGAAAAAAAATCAAAATATTCTTATAAAATTATTAGCTTTTGTATTCTAATAATGATAATCAATATCTAAGTTTTGATGAAGATATAGAAACAACATATTAAGCATTGAGTAAATGAAGAAAAGAAGATGAAATCTTTTCCTTTAAATGTGACAAAGCTCATGACTATTAAGCTCTCAAACTTTTAAGAATATCTTTATTTTGTTTTATTGTTTTACTTAGTTCTTGAAATTTAAATATTTTTTATCAAATCGCTTTACCTGCAAGTTCTTAAGCGATTAATTTAATTTATAATATTTATTCTATTTTTTGATAGATAATGGAAAGATAATATGGAAAAATACGACCTAACTATTATAGATATGAATAATAGAAAAGAATTGTTGTAATATATCAACATTATCAAAATTGATATGATTTATGTTCTTAGTTTATAACTTTTTTATTTTTTTATCACTTAACTTGGACCCCTTGAATTGAAATTTTGGGTCCGTCATTAACTGCAGAATACATAATTGTAGATTTTAAAGCGTGGTTGATTTATAATTTAGTTTGTAATAGTGGTGTTATTTGTAATAATATGTCTTGAACTAATTGAACTAAATCTTGAAATGTTTTGTGAATATGAGTTATATAAAAAGGTTGGAGATTACCCAACCCCTCTTAATTAGGATTTGCTAAAAAAAAAAAGGTGAATACCTTACATGAATCCGATTTGAAGTTATTTAAAGAAATTTCAGTTCAACTCGATACGAACACAACTAACTCAATTCTAACACGATTTTATGATTTTTTTTTCCCTTAAAATATAATGATTTTATTTCTATGTAAATTTTGATATATTATGAGCCCAACTTAATATCTACCTAAATATAAACACTTACTTTGCCAGCCCTAATTGTAATAAGAAAACAGTAAAAAACAAAATGCTACAAGCCCAAACGGCTTATCTAACATAGTCGGTCCATGTTCTTCATGGGCCCCATAGCTGTTATTGGGCCGTTATTGTTTCTAGGGTTTCTCAGCCCAATTATCACCCTGTTATGTGAGCTTTATAATTCGGGCGCTAAAAAAACCCTAGTCTCTGTAATCACTCCAACCACAGCAGGTGAAGAAGCGGAAAGCCGGCGGAGGAGCAGTTGCAGCAATGGTACGCCGCCGTTCACCGAACCTATTGTCACTCTCTCTCGCCTCTCTCTAATCTGTGTTCGTCGCTTAACTCATTTTTTGGCTGATATTTGTTTTCTAGGGTATTGATTTGGTAGCCGGAGGTAAGCGCAAGAAGACCAAGCGCACTGCGCCAAAATCCAATGATATTTACCTCAAGCTCCTCGTCAAGGTATCGTTAATCCTTCCAATTCTGTGCGGATTAGAATGAATGCTGAGATTGCCAGTCATATGATCTGATATATGTGTGTAATATCTTGCAGTTGTACCGGTTTTTGGTGAGGAGAACTGGAAGCAGGTTTAATGCTGTGATTTTGAAGAGGCTATTCATGAGCAGGATTAATAGGGCTCCGCTCTCTCTATCCCGTCTCATCAAACATATGAAGGGAAAGGTATGATTGCCATGGCCTCTGTTGTTGATTCTAGTGTAAATATATGTTCTACTTTGTTAATTGTAGCTGTTATCTCGAGATAATTGTAATTTTAGGATACATATCTGCTTTATCGTAGTCGATTTCTGAAGTAGATTGTGCTTTCCCTGAAAATGGTTAAATGTTCTGTGTGGGATATGAATGGAATCGATATAGTTTAGGTATACTTTGTTACTACTTATAGTGAAGCAGGAAATGCAATTGAAAATGAAAAATTGATATAGGGAACTGAGGTACTTTTTTGTGCTACTTTTTCTTGAATATTGACTTGTTTTTATGGTTTTATGGCTGCACAGGAAGACAAGATCGCGGTATTAGTTGGAAGTGTTACTGATGATATCCGTCTTCATGAAGAGCTCCCTGCCCTGAAGGTCACAGCTTTGAGGTTCACCGAAACAGCTAGGGCTAGAATTGAGAAGGCTGGTGGAGAATGTTTAACTTTCGACCAGCTTGCTCTAAGGGCTCCACTTGGCCAGAACACGGTAATTGTTTCTTGTGCATTAGTAATTTCCGTAGGCTAATTGCATGATTTCAAATGCTCTATTTTATACCTTGGCATTTCTGCATTTGATTTTACGCCACGTTACAACTTACAACTGAACTCCCCAAATTGGTTCGGGACACAGTCCAATCTTGCATTTGAATAACTAGGTTCATTAGGAGGTAATTTTATAGGTATTTACTCTCTTCAAAGGATTGTGTTGATAGGGTTGAGTTAATGGTGGGAAAAGTATAAATGTGACTGAGGTTTTGATTTCTGTCTATATCTGTAAGATCTTGGACTTGTCAACCTGATTGGTATCCTAATGTGGTAAAACCATGGATCAAGTTTCAATATACACATTGTTGTACTATGAGCTTCACTGGGCACTGCACTTGCAGTTATAGTAAATTTGTTGTGACTGGGAATCATAGCTTGTATATATGATTTGCCAGTAATTGAATATTATTATCAACTGGGCAACACCCCACCAAAATTTCAAGTATAATTGGTCATCTTGGCTGTACTGTTGCTAAACATGGTGTTGGAACAGGTGCTTTTGAGAGGTTCACGTAATGCTCGTGAAGCTGTTAAGCACTTTGGACCAGCTCCTGGTGTTCCACACAGTCACACCAAGCCTTATGTGCGAGCAAAGGGAAGAAAGTTTGAGCGCGCTAGAGGAAAAAGAAACAGCAAGGGCTTCAGGGTTTGATTTATCCATACTAACGAAGTTCCATTGCAGGATTTATATGTTTCTCGCATTACATCTTTGGACACACTTATCTGTATCTGTAGTGTTTTTACATTTGCCAGTTGCAACCCTCTTGAAAATTTTGGACAAACTTTGTTATTAGTTATTAGTGTCTACTTAAAATGCTTCTTAATTGCTTTTTTTTTTTTTGGGATTATTAATGTTAATTTTGCCAAACTTCAGTAAATTTGATCTACATATTGGTTCGCTGCAAATGTGCGGGTAACAAAGGGCATGAACTAGGTTTTGATTTGTGGGATTTCATTTATGCATTTATTTTTAAAATTTCCAAAGCTAGGATGATGTATACTGTTTGTTTCAGAATATCAGATGAGAATCGAATAAAGGGTCTATAAACTATTTTAACAAATACTAATTGATATTTAACCAGTCTCATGCTAATCATATGTGAAAATTTGTGTAAATTGAATCGATTTGTAAGGAATATTCGTCTTACTTAACTACTATTCGAAATGATTAAAATCCATTTAAAACATTAAATTCAACTTCATTCAAACTCAAATTCTTATCGTTATTGTCGCTATCAAACTGAATAGTTTTATGTAAAAATTCATGTACAACTGTTTTATATGATTTGTGTGTGATACCAACATTAATTATATTGAATGAATTGATTCTTTTTTTTTTTTAATAAATATAAACTCCGTTCAAATAAAGTAGTATTTTATACTCATGGTTTTAACAGTAGTAGATAAATAAGAAATGGCGTCAAAGAACACAAAAAATTGGCACATATTTCAAACCCAGGAGCCATTGGTCATTTCTTGGCGGAAATTTCGAAAATCATGGAGAAAATCCGACACCGGAATATCCAAACAAACGGCATAAACATCCACGTGGCGGAGATCGGCGAGGGCCCCGCCGTGCTATTCCTCCACGGCTTCCCGGAGCTGTGGTACTCGTGGCGCCACCAGATGCTATCCCTATCTGCTAGGGGCTACCGCGCCATCGCCCCCGACCTCCGCGGCTTCGGTGACTCCGACGCGCCGCCGTCCCCTTCCAGCTACACCGTCTTCCACATCATCGGCGATCTGGTCGGCGTGCTCGATGCCTTGCAATTGGACCGGGTTTTTTTGGTCGGCCATGATTGGGGAGCTGCGATGGCGTGGTATTTTTGCTTGCTCCGGCCTGATAGAATTAGGGCTCTGGTTAATACGAGCGTCGTGTTTCAGCCCAGGAATCCGAGGAGGAAGCCATTGGAGTCTATGAGGGCCAAACTTGGTGATGATTACTATATGTGCAGATTTCAGGTATTGCGTTTTGATTCAATTATGCGAGTTTTATTATTAGTTTGATGATGATTGTTGAAAAAATTATGTTTAATTTTGCTATTTTCCTCATATTTTAAATTCAGTAGGATGAAAATGAATCCGTTTTCTCTTTGATGAGATTTTAGAATTTAGAATTTAGAAATTTCTATGACATCCTTATAAAAATATGTGATAATTGAATAACTAAATAAATAAGTTGAAAATGTATGAGTGAATTGATGATATATGAAATGTAGTTATTCAATTGGCGAAAATTAAAAAGTTCATTCCAAAGACATTTTTTAAGAGGGGGTATTTGCTTTTTTTAGAATGAGTGATTGATACTCAAATTGAGATTTGGAAACTAGTGATTTTAAATAATAAGGAAAATTGGTCTTTTTTGTATTTAAGAGACTTGGTACCCTTCAATTCACTCGGATTTCTTCCATTCCATCAAATTTTTAGATCGTTTGGAAACAAAATGTTGGAAATTTTTCTTGTTATTCTTGCTCCCATTGAATCTTGCAAGATTTTGTTTCTTCTTGTGTTTGGTTACATGATAAATTTGTACAAGTAGGAGCCAGGAGAGGCAGAGGAAGAGTTTGCTCGTGTCGACACTGCAAGATTGATCAAGTTATTCTTAACATCGAGGAATCCATCTCCTCTTAAAGTCCCGAAATCCGTTGGATTTGGGGGCAGGTCTAAAAAACCGATTCCAATGCCATCTTGGTTGTCTGAAGAGGATGTCGAATACTATGCCACCAAATATAACCAGAAAGGCTTCACCGGTGGATTGAATTACTATCGAGCTATGGACCTGTAAGCCTTATTAAACAATCGCTTTGTTACAACTTTTGAGGGACTTTCTGTGCAAATATTATGTTCTTATGCCACTAAATTATTCATGTCATTTAACATTCTCTCCATGTAGAAACTGGGAGCTCATGGCACCATGGACTGATTCGCAAATAAAAGTTCCGGTTAAGTTCATTGTTGGGGATCTTGATCTTACTTATAACACGCTTGGCGTTAAGGAATACATACACAATGGTGGATTCAGGAGAAAAGTGCCGTTTTTGCAAGAATTGGTTGTCATGGAAGGAGTTGCTCACTTTCTCAATGAGGAGAAACCGGAGGAAATTAGTGAACATATATACGACTTTATTAAGAGGTTTTGATCCTCTCTGGTTTTACACACCGTATTCAGCTACTCCGAGTTTGGCTTCGTTTGCATAACGTTAGCGAAATGTCGTTGATTATATATACGAGGAAATAAAGGGGTGTATTGTAGTGATTTTCCTGTTTTCTTACCATATCGAATTGCATATAGAAATCAGCAGTCTGATCAGATATACTATATTATTCCGAAATTAGGGTTCTTGGAATCAGAATTCTTGTTTTGGGATGGATGGAGTATGTATTAGTAAGAGAGTGTTCGACTAAACTTATTTGAATGATATTACGAAGTCTTGCATCCTCTAAGTCTATGAATGTAACCATAGAAATTTTAAATCCATAAAAACAAAAAAGTTCAAAATGCATCAATATATATAAATTTGTTTAAGATAAAGGTTCCCATAGCTCATCTTCAAAATAAATGGGTATGCAATTATAATTTATTGACAATTGAAATGAATGTTCAATCTCTGATTTTTATTTCGTTTTTTAGCCTTATTTGGGTGTAGGAAGACTCGAACCTAAGAGTTTATCCAAGTCGAGAGATGTATCTATCATTAGACTAAGTTTATAAGTGTCAGTATTTTGATTTTACTTCAATAGAAACTGAAAATATATCATTTATATTATTCGCTGCATGCTTATTACTATATCATTACGATTAAGGCTTGTCTATGGATTCTAGGGTTAGCATTAAGTTTTTGAAAAATATAAATTTAGATTTGTCTTTTGATAATAATCCTATAGTCGGAAATGAACTGCCTAACAACACTTTTCAATTGAAAATCAACCAACTTATCCCAACTTACTTTATGGGATAGCTTTTCCTTCATTTTTCCAAGCAAAACAAACCTCGAATTTAATCCCAAGATTTCCTACAGTCCCTGCCAAAATTCTCGTAAACAATTAAATTCCGAATACAATTTAATCCCAACTTCTAGTATATACTACAAAAATATATGAATAATTTTAATTGTCCATTACAATTTTTTCTACATCTTATTTTAATTTATTATTATAATTACTCATGATATTATCAGTGTGCACACTTCATACATAGATACATCATCCCATGAGAAAAAATAAAGCATTGTTATAACGATATCAATATCTATCATAGAATGTTCGATCATCTGTTCCATTCTTTCATATCTCATCCGTGTTATTAAAAACATAAAATTACATTTTAGAAAAAAGTTCAACAATTAAGAGCCAGACTTAATTTAATCTAGCCAATGAGTATAAACTTCACTGAGTTGATCTCTTGTACAACCGTCTGAGATCGTGCACGATCGTGTTATGGGCACGGTCGACCATGTGTCACAAAAAAAACACATATTTATAACCCTAAAAAAACATATTTAGAGAGCTAAAAATCACATACTTGTATAGTGCACTATCGATTGTGTCCCATACCATGGGGCTACACATGCCGTGTATTACCGCGCACATTCGAACCGTACCCACAGCATGACCGTGCACGAAAGAAAAATCACATACTTAGAGTTGAAAATCACATACTTGGAGTTGAATGATATACTTGTACACTGTTGTGTGGCGTACGGTCGACCGTGCCCCGGGCATGACCGTATGCGGTCCCGTAGCACGGTGCCACGGTTGCACGTGAGTTTTTGCCAAACTCATTTGATCGTCGGTTTTCTGTTTTATATATATATATATATATATATATATATATATGAATATAATGACATAATTAATATGTATACTATGCGTGTTCGACTAAATAAAATAAAGAATATCCATCACTAATAAATCCACGTATATGTGAATTTGATTTTAGTATTCTATACTTTTGTTTAAATAATTACTCAAGTGGATATCTTTTTTCTTTAAAAAGAAAAGTAGATACTCCCTCCGTCCCAAAATAATTGTCACTTTAGCATTTGAAATTTGTCCCAAAATATTTGTCATTATAGGATTTCAAGAAACATTTTCCACAATTCTTCCAAAATTACCCTCATTTATTCTTCCTTATTAAATGCTTTGTTATCTCAAAATAAGTATTGGAAATATAAAAAGGAAGAAAAAAGTAATGGGTAGATCGGTCATTTTGTAGGTCTCCTTAATTTATGTGAAAAATGCTAAAACGTCAATTAATTTGGGACGGAGGGAGTATCAGTTTTCATTTCTTTTCTATTCTTCTGTTTTTGAAAGTATCAAGTAGATAGCATTAAATTTTTTTGAAACTATCATCTCATTCACTACAGCCATCATGCCATTTATATATAAACTATATAAAAGGAAACAATAAATTCAAAAGCCTTAAAATATATGTACATGGAAACATTAAATTACAAATCCGTCATGAAAATACTATTAAAGTATGACTTTCGTAACATCCTCTCAAAAATTTAAATTTCATAAATGAGTCGACCACAATTTATAATCCATAAACAATAATTAAATTATGAAAATAAGTTCGAATTATGAGCAGTAACTTAGACATGATACAATTCTATATAAGTTTTCGTGATTCATAAACATTTTGTTATATAAATGCAAAACCTTTTAAAAGCTCATAAATAAAAAAATAAAATCATTCATTCTGTGTTTTGATTGATAAAATGGATAGCAATACCTTCAACAGAAAAATCCTGATTTCATCAGTTGCCATGCTTCTCCTTGCATGTTTGATCATAATATTCTTTCATTTATTTGCTCGTTGGTTTCGCCGCCGCCACGTCCCTCATCGGAGCCACCTCAACACCACCGCCACTGTAACCACCTCTCAAGGTCTCGACCTCAACTCCATAAACTCACTTTCAACTTTCATTTATGGATCCAAAAACCAGGAATCTTTGCTAGAATGCGCCGTGTGCTTATCGGAGTTCGAAGACGAGGAACCAGGTCGAACCTTACCCGACTGCAACCACTGTTTCCACGTGGATTGCATAGACATGTGGCTCCAGTCTCACTGTGATTTCCCACTCTGCAGAGCCCGGGTTAACCCGGCCAAGACCATTGAAGACCCGGTCGACCCAATGGTATCAGTTAATGTAGCCGTGGATATGGGTTCCGGGTCGGGTTCTGAGTTGCACGTAATATGCCCATTGCAATGTGATTAGTATATGTTGGGATTATTATGTGCTCTTCTTCTTCCTCTTCTTCACGAATGGTAATATTGGATCGAATATTGAGTCAGGATCCAAGACACCGGCTACCTTGAACATGGTTCGAGTGTGTTAAAGAGATTGCTTAGCATTCAGTGTTTACTTTGCGTAAACAACGACTTGTCTAATGTGATTTATATTTCTCGTATGATTTTATGAGTTATTATACGAGATTAGAATTATACTAAAATTTTAATTTACAATGATTAGCCAACGAATACCTAGAGCAGGTCAGGTCGAGTTGGATAAGGACATCAATCAAATCAACCCTTATTCGGGCTTGGTTGAGACTATGACGTATTATTCGAAATTAATTTAATAATACTTGTAAAATGGTATTTTAAACATCAATTTATCATCAACCTTGTAAAATTATATAATGTGAGACTTAATCTAATGTATATATGGATGTATGTGAATATGTTTAAATCTATGATATTGTTATGTATGCGTTTGTCACAAATAAATTTACTTTGAAAATAATTTTATCATTATTAGATAAATAAAACTTAATTTTTGTTGATGAAAAAAAGAATATAAATAGGTTATAATTCCAGCGGCAAACCTTATTGTGCTCAAAATTCCTTGCAAATGGCGGCAACCCTGCAATGATGGAAGCCATGCGATCTTCAGCCATTGAATCTGGAGCAAACACCTCCATTCATCAAATCCGTTTTCCTTTTAATCCAACCCTGGTTTCTGATCTCCTTCGTTGGATAGCAGAAAAGAAAAGGAAAAAAAAAAGATATATGCAATCGTGAAGAAGAGGAGAAAGAGCAATTGAAAATTCAGCAATGGCGTACAAGTTGGTTTTCCTATTGGCACTCCTCTTTTGCATCTGCGCCGCCCCGATCGCCGCCGTGCGTCCCCTCAATGTCATCCATGGCTTGAAGCTGTCGAAGCTATCGGGCGATCCTCTGATTCAGGCAGCTTGCAAGGGCGCCGCCGATAACGAATGTGTATCTACCCTGCAATCTGCTCAGGAGGAGCAGAAGGCTGATGCCAATAGCCTCGCCTTCTTCGCCCTTAGGTAATTTGCTATTTCGGAATTGATTTTGAATTTAGGATTGCAATTTCGTGCCCTAATTTTGTGGATATCTGATTGGGAAACAATTGGCTCTTATTTTGGTTATGTTGATTGAATTGAAGCATGCTTGTTGGTGAATTTTAGGTGTAGTGTATGAAACTGGAAATTTAAACAATGTTGATAGAGATTTATACACAATGCATGTTTGGTTTTCTTTAGATGCTATAGGATTGTGGATGTTTGTTTCCCTAGATGAACAAACAAACACTTTCTAGAAAATTAGAATACAGTTGGTGTCTTGGTGAATCTTTTTGGTGTGAAGAATTATGAAATGAGGTGGTTTATTTTATAAGCTTTGAGGTTTCGATTCACATAACTCGATGCATTCTTTGATTTGAATTGATGAATGGCTTTTGAGAACACTGTTTGGACCATTGATCCTATTTGCTCACCTTTGTAAACATTCAAAATATATACTCTTTATATACTCGTACCTAAGAACATCAAAGAACATAAATGGCGAACGAGAAGCAATTTTGGCATGATTTCTGATGACTTGTGTTTATTTGAGCTAAATATGTTTCATCTGGATTAACCAAAACCAACGATTATTATAGAAAAAACACAGTTGAGTATTAACATCTTCATCGCTTATCCCTTTCCCCAGATTTGTGGAAAATCATGCAGAAAACATCACCACAGGAATTAAGAAGATTTCCGCAGGTGGTGATGTGGCTCCACTGCTTCAATCGGCTCTGACTGACTGCATGGATCAATACAATTCTCTTGATGACTTGATTGAGGATGCAATCAATGCTGTTCAAGCAAATGCCTATCCCGATGCTCAGGAATTCATCACCGCTGCAATTTCCAGCATTGATCTTTGCGATTCTCAGCTCAACGTCAGCAATTTGGATGAAGTAAAAGACAACAGAACTAAAGAAGACGTCGAATTGGAAAGTGGTTTGAAGAAATACAATGTTTTCCACAAGAACCTGTTGTCTGCTGCTCTAAACATTCTTACAATTGAGTAAGGTGTGATGAATTGATTAAATTGTCATTGATATGATGCTTCTTTTCTGCTTATAACGTATGTACAAGTACTAGTAGTAGATCCAAATCCCTGAAATTTATAGAGTTTCGAGATTTGTACTATTCGATGCTTTATGATCATAACATCATATTTCATCATTAATTAGAGGAATTCAGCTTCTGGTGTTTTAGATTTCGAGTAAATGTAAGGATGAATCAATCCCATTAAGAGAAAAATACAAAATGAAGTTTTGTTGATTTAATTTTTCTGGTATTGAATATAGTTCCAAGTTGTTTCTGAATTAAACTATTTGATAATTTATGTAGGAAGTGATATAAGCTATTACCACTGAAGTACATTTGGTGTAATATTTTCAGTTTATTTACATATAATTATATAGATATGTATATGCTTTTTTATGAGTGAAGAGTAATATACTTGGTATTTTAGCATCTACAAAGTCATCAAATGGGTTGTTGAATAAAATTAATGGAAATTGTATTAAATTATCTGAATAAACAATTGGAAGATTCTTATTTCCAAGAATGAACAAAATGAAATGTTAAAAAACAATAAAATCACAATAATCCTGCAGTGTAGTCAATCCCTGTTGGGGCTATCCAAACATCTCCTGCTAAGAACGCAGAAACAGTGAAATTAGCAGCATCAGTAGCATTGATAACATGAAAACCGGGCCACGTCACTCTCTGGCTCGTATTCGACCCGGGCCCAGTATTGTTATACTCCGCATAATACGAAGTGTTCAATGCAAAATCTCCAGACCATATACTCCAGCCCACAGGATTAATCGATCGATCCATAAAAGATTGCATGTAAACTGTTCTCGAGTATTCTTTCCAGGGCCTTCCGAGATAAGTCTTGACCGTGATATTAGTGTTAGCCAAATCATCCGCAGCCCGAATCGTGCAATTATGGATTGAAATTCCAGTGTTTTGGTTCGGGTCGGTCCGGCCCTGAGCTGTGATTGCATTGAACTGGTTCGCCATCGGGAGACGAGGATAGAGATTGCAGTTCTGGAAAACAACGGCTGCATTTCCGAATATGAAGTCTACGGTGCCATAGATATCGCATTCGGAGTAAAATTGTCGAAGAGAATGTACGTATAACGTGTCTTGGTAGGCCTCGAAGCTACAGTTAAAGAATGTCGATAAGTCTGCACCGTTACGGACGGCTACGGCTTGGTGTTTGCTTGGTCCTGCCGTGTTGCGGAACGTCATGCCGACTCCAAAAAAGCCCGTCGCGACAACAGCTGTAGAGATAGTAAGATGTTTTTAGAGTTAATTATAAGATCCCAGATCTCAATCCGCTCATTACATTTATATATACTAGGGTTAAATACAAAAACAATGTGAAAGTATGACCTTTTCCCCCTCAAATTTGCCACCCAAATGACAAATTCCACGAAATTTTGATTTTATAAATTTCTCATCACTTTTTCAGTAAAAATCGAATTTGATGTCTCCATTAATCTTCCAAAATAATGAAATCATATTTTAGTTTATATTTTTTTCTGAAATTTTGACTCTATATATTAATATTTTTTTCTTCGAGGGCTCATTTAAAACCTTTAAAAAGAATTTAAAAAATAATATTGAGAAACTTGTAAAAACTCTAAAACGTGTGAAAGTTGAATATTAGTGCTTACTGAAAGTTGAACAATTGAAGGTTGTCCATCCATCGACAACGTTTCGATTTCCAGTGATAATTGTCTGATTGATGCCATCTCCAACCATCATCAAATACTTCTTGTTCTTTGGAATGGATACATATTCTTCATAAACACCAGCAGTGACATATATGAGAAAGTATCCATTAGAGCCATTGGTGTTATTTGGAGCTGCATTTACAGCATCATTAATGGAAGTGAAATTCCAGCTCCCATCTTGGCTAACAACCACAATATCACTCACATTCACTTGATTGTTAGCCTCAGCATCTTGCAGTAGCCTTCTGTTGTTGTTCATGGTTCGATAAATCTTTTGATTTCGGGCTGACATTCTCAGATTCAATTGCCCGTTTTTGAGTTTCAAATGTTTTGTGTGAAAAGGCGAGCGTTTTGATCTCCTCTTGTTAGGTATCCAACCTCTCTTGAAAAGGGCTAAAGAGATGCTGAAAAGGCGAGTGTCGTTGGACAGAGGCGTTAGGATGCCATTTTTTATGCTCCATGTCGAGGCCGTGTCTTGAAGGCCGTCGATGCATGTTTGTGTGTTGGTTAGTATTGCACTAAGGAGGGTTTCGACCTCATCGGCTTCGGAGATTGGGAGGGTGGTTTGGGAAGTCGTGTTCACGATTTGGAATGAGGTTATTAGGTTATCGAGGTTGCATTGGGCTAAGTATTTGCAATCTTCGAGGGCTCGGATGGCGGTAGTGGTTAGGCCGTTGGAGTTACGGAGGTGTTTTTCGATCAGGGCAAGAAATTTCTGGGAGGTTGAGAGCGATTTACGAACGGAGAATCGGCCGTAATCGTAGACGGAGGAGGAGGAGTTGGTGGTGGGGAGTAGGGATTTGCAATAAGAAGGGTATAGAGTGGAGTTGCAAATTGTTGATGGGGTTTGAGCACAAGATTGTGAGAGAAAGAGTGAAAGAGAAAGGAGAATGTGGAATGTTAAGAATGAAGAGAAATATAGGGGTTTTTTTGCCATTGAGACTTGGGAATTGGAAGATGGAAATGATGAGTTTGTGTAGGATTTGGGAAGTGTAGGTTGTGATTATGCTTGTGTATATTTATAGGTGATTCATGCTAGTATGAGTGATGTTGAAATGACGTAGTTTTGACAGTAATATATGGATGTGATGTTGAAATGACGTAGTTTTGACAGTAATATATGGATGTGAAATGAAGAGGTGAGATAGAATATATAATTTGAATTCTTGCACATAAGCATGTTATGGTTGGGAGTATAATAGTGCATGAAGGGTTTTAATTTTTAATTTTTCTTGAGAATAATTTTGAATATGTGGGTGTTTATTATGTGGAGTCAACTCAATTTGGCTTGATATTGAAAGCGCGTAAGATCTCAATCCTAAATTTAATACATTCTATTGGGCCGTGGAAAATTGAGCACAACTTGTTTGTCTTGTTTAGTTTTATGTTATGTGACTTTTTAATAGTAAGTTGTTTGAGGTGATTCCTAGAATACAACTATTTGAGATCTTTTATTTCATCGTGTATTTAATTTTATATTTTAAAATAGGATTTTTTTCGAAAATCAGAAAATAGATTTGTGGTTTTTATTTGGTTTGAAATGCGGAGTATTTTGGCGTAAAATTTCATGTATTATTGTTATATAAATTTGACAACAAATTCATCTATTTAAGTTTCGTTCTAAAAGTTTAATGATTTTCTCTATCATTATTTCTCATGATCTGTTAATTTTCAACCTAATATATGAATTTTTGGTTAATTTTGGAATTTAATAAATTTTGACCTCTTAACTTCTACAAACAATCGAACATATAATTATCTTTACATTTATTTTTTCAAGAAAAAAATTCAATGTGAAAAATAAACAAAAAGAAAACTTTGTGTTAACATCACACAATTCGGATCACAAATTACGAGATTTAGCCCAAATAGTAATACTATGTACTTTACAAATTATAATTAAGAAGGTTTTAATTAGAATTTTCTGGAATAATGTTATTATTGATCTATCCTAAATTATTATACTATTTTTTATAGAACAATGATAACTTAATAAATAGTGATGCTCGAGACGGTGATATAATTAATTAATAGAGAGGATAATAAGAACAAAAAAGTATGAAAAATATGACTTTAAGCGGACAATTAAGTATATCTAACTTTGCTATTCATTATTGGTACATTCGAAATTAATTGTTTTTCATCATGGAATCCCTACATTTCATCAAACATTAAGTCTCAAGATTTTCAATAGGGATCTTCCATTTCTCATTGTATTTGAATAGTAGTAGTAATAATAATAATATTAATTTCTTTATCCAACTTGTAATATCTAAATTCTTGATTGATTTTAGAACTTTGATAAAATAGTTGTTGTGCCCCTGATAAATTTGTTCGATTATTTCTTGTATGTTTTACATAATATTTCAAAATAATTAATCATCTCATGTCATGTATATAAAAAATTCACTTGTTAATAAATGACATATAATATAATCATGAAATATGAAATGACATCGAATGTAACATGACCATCTGTGTTGAATTAAGAATAAATTAAGATTAAAATTGTATTATGCCCACATCACAAGTCAATTAACCTACCTAAGTTGACAATTCGTGATTCAAATTAATATTCTCATTCTAATTGTGGCCTTCGAGTTCTTGGAGACCTAATTAAAAAATTATCATAATTCGCCATGCATAGCTTATAACTAACATTAAACATAGCTATTATAAAAATAAAAAAATAAAACTAGAATTTAATATACAACTACTTTCCTGAAATCCTAAGTAGGATTTTAATGAGATTGTTTCACGGATTTATTTTTGTGAAATGATCAGTCTATAATACATAATCTAAAAATCAATTGTGAAAATGAATTTGATTTATTAATAGGAAAATTATGTTTTACAAAATTATATATGTAAGATTGTATTATATATATATATATATATATATATATATATATATATATAAATTTATATGTGATTGACTTTGAGGCTAAGTAGAATATATAATATAAAATTGTAGTCAAAGTTGTAGCAAGTATACAATTTATAAATGTTACAAACTAAAGAGGTACCAAGTCAATATCTTAGCATGTGACATGTAAATGCGATCATAGTAGAGAAAGTATATTTTATAATTATATATGATAATGACAAGTAGGAAGAACGCGGGTTTTCAATGAATTATTTATCACTTGTTAATTAAGCTTGGATATTTATAAATTGGATTTAAATTACAGAATTAGATTTGTGTAATTATATATACATCTCAGTAAGTTTTTGTAGTCTATCAAAGGCTTGAATTCAAAGTGTTGGAAAATAAAAACACGTTTTATGATAGAGTGGTAGATGTCGTTATTTAATGCTATTGCGACTTTGACTAAATAGCAGTAGACACTAGACAGCTTGTGTTTGCTTTTTACATAAATTTCAAAGCTGCTTATTTGTATTTGTCTTCACTTCCACTAAACATAAACCACCGACCATTGTATGGTCACTTCCTTCTTATCAAAGATAATTGTAGTTTTGTAAAATAAAATTTCTTTCTATTTATTTTATTTTATTTTTAAGAAGAATTTATAAAGTTTATTCTAATTTTACGCTTGTCTTCAAAAAAAAAAAGATTTTTCATTTATTGTTGTCGTTTTGTACACATAATTATAACTCTTAAATGTTTCTTTATTTTATATGAAACAATCTTAACTGAAATATAAATTTTAAGAAACTAAAACCCTAAAAAATTGACCTAACAGAGCAGAATAAGTATTTCGAATGTCTGATTCTAGTTAAATTTGTATTTACATTTAGAGTCCATTTGAATAGAAAGATTTACAATATAAGATTTGAATTGGAGTCGATTCAATCTACTCATATTGTTTAAAAATTAGTTTAAAATTAAATCCCTCCTCAAATTCCTTCATCCAAATGGATCTGATAGTATTTCAATTCTTCAACTAAAAAAGAAGAGAAAAGTTCAAATATAAGGAACTGGTTTTTTTATTATTATTATTTTTAAATATTTTTTTTTTTTATGTTATTTGAAGCTAAAGAATTTTTGCTTGGTGCACTTTATAAAGTGATTATAGAAATTATACTTGGGGCTCTTTCTAAATTGGGCTAGCCATAGAGATCCAATTGTATTATAATGGGTTATGTATAAGATATTGGGCTATTTACAACTCATAGTTTGTTCTGAGTTTTCTATAGAAGTCCAGGAATCAAGCCCAATAAAAACCTTCATCCTAATTAAAGATAATGAAGTTGAAAAAAGGGTGACAATGGTATGACGTCATATGTGAAATGTAATTAGATTAATTAATTAATTTAATGAAAAAAATCTATCACTTAAAAAAAGAAAAGCTTATACTTGAAAATATATTCTTAAATTTTATAATTATAAGTCTATTCTGATGGATCTAGGTGATGCCCAAGTCGAGAAATGTGAATTATGTATTAATTCGTCCTATAAAATTAAATATATAAGACCTTTTCGAGTAATATTATTTATTTAATGTGCCCAACGCTTAAAGTCGTCGATTGGAATTGGGACCTTGCCTATATTTAATATTTATTAGGACATATTTCCTTATGTAAGTAATGGGATTTTATATATTTTTTAAATTTTGATTCAAACTATTATTAAGTAGACCAACAAAAAGTAATTAAATAAGTAATGTGGTTAGTGGTTCAGACATGCTGTTTGTTTTTGTAAATTAGTCCACAACCCACGAGTTTAAGCAATATTCACGCCGACTAGTCTGATAAATATATATGTTTTTCTAGAGCTTCTTAATTAATTTCAGAATATTAAATAATTTAATTTTCAGCATACTGTAATTATTTTAATAATATTGGTGATGTCTAAATCCTCCAATCACTTGAAGGATTAATTACCAATTAAGTAAATTGGTAAGATATATACTAAAATGATAAAATGTCTAATTATAACGTGTAATGATCACATCCCCTAATTATATAAAGTGAAATTAATAATCATGTTAGATACGTGACACATTAAACATTGTGCACACATTAATATATATAGAATGAAAAGATTCTTGCATTCAACTCAATGGGATTAAGCTGGTCACTTTGCTTCGTCTTTTTTTTTTTTTTTTTTCCTTTTTTGAATTCTTTTACACTAACATCTCATTTTTTGTCTCTCAAATCTAAGTCCTTAAAAAAAATTATATATGAATATTTATAATTATAGGAGACAGTTTTTATAAGCGTTCTTTACGTTAGAGATGTCTCAAACTCGATTGGTTGAACATTTCTTAAGCAATAAGATGACAATTGCCTACGAGAAGATATATAGAATATTGCTAGTCTCGTTAAGGTTAAAACGAGAAGACATATTGTAAGTTAATTTTTAATTTTATAAAACATATTTGATCGACACATGAAATCTCACTAACTTCAACTTACAACGTTAGACTCTGACATGAAAACTTGCCCATTTCGAAACTTGTTCGTAATAATAAATTTTCACTTTCTTCAATCTTTGTGTCACAAATTATAATGGTTATTATATAATTTAAAATAATTCTTTAGAAAAACTGCAATAGTTGACAGTATTACAAATTTTTATATAAATAATATTTTCGATCAAATGCCGAGGTTGTATGTCCTTTGAAATTGGTCCGAGAATTATAATTAATTTTGCAACGGTACACAATGACAAATTGCTTATTTCAAGGCTTTAATTTCTAAATTGTCAAAATTTTGAAGCTTGATTTTATTTAATAATATATTTAGGCTTATTAATTTATCTCCAGCTCCCATGCAAAAGCTAAATTATTTATTAAAATTTGAATAAGATAATTAAACGCTGCCAAGTGAAGCGTTAAATTTAGGTTTATTTTGTTTAAAGTGTGACTCTTATAAATCTTACATATTTAATTCTGTAGAATAGATTATTAATCTACAACTTATAATTTAAAATAATATTCACATATAAAAATGAATTTTGATATGAATATTAATAGAGATCTATCTTATATGAGACGATCTTATATAAATTTTGTGATTTACTGCTTTACTCACTATTTATTTTTAGTATTTTTACCAAAGATGATGTTTGACTTGGGATTTTGAAAAATATAATTATAATAAGTTACATTTTCCATATAGTATTTGTTTTTTCCTTTCTCTATTTTAAACTCTCAAAATATGGCATAGCTTAACATGCACACACACTACTAAAAGACAAAAATTTGAGTAAGATCATCTCACATTTAACATTTTATTTATCTCAATCCATTCCATCTCATTATTAAATTTTATAAAAATAATATATATCTGAATCTTCTGATTGTCCTTTATTAAACTATAACTACTATTTTTTGCAACCAGGAACCAAGACTAATGCAAAGTTGACAAATAGACATGAAAATGCAAGAAAAAATATTTTCTAATTGTACTTGTAAATTGTAGTAATACATTACGACTTTCTAAATTTTGCAACGGTTAGACAATTAATACTGGATAACACTAGTAATTTTTTAAAATAAAATTAGATCAGAAATCAATAAACACCGGATACAAAGTCATAAATTAAAATATAGCACGTGACATGCTCCAGCAGGTTGCAATTGTAGCTGTTAATTTTCAGATCTAAGAAAAATAATTCCAATTTAAATAAAAATAAAAAGATCTCAAACACAAAAATCCAGCATATAAATATCCCACCAATCCCTTCACTTCTTCCCACCTCACCCTTTCCTTTTTCCCAATATGTCAAAAAAAATTCTCTCACTTCTCTCTCTCTCCACTCTTCTTCTCTTACTCACACTCTTCACCTTCGATTTTCACCCCAAACTTCTAGAAAATTCCAGAAAACCCCCAAAAAGCATCCATGTTTACAACCACCTCCACATTGCGGAATCGCAGTGCGAAGGTACATTGTATCCGGACCTTTGCGTGTCCACCGTCGCCGCGCTGCCGGAGCTCCGCCGGAAAACGCTACCGGAGGTGATTTCACACACCGTTAACGTGACGATGAAGGAGGTGAGAGAATCGGCGTCGAATTGCAGCAGCCTTCGCCGGAAGCTTCTGAAGAAGCTGGAGCCGCTCGAGCTGCGCGCATTGGAGGACTGCTTGGAGCTCTTCGCCGACACAATCACCGATCTGGAAAAAATCCTCGACGATTATCTGACCAGCGCCACGCCGGAGAAATTCTACAACGATCTGCAGACGCTCCTCAGCGGCGCGATGACGAACCAGTACACGTGTCTCGACGGATTCGCGTACAGCAAAAACAATACGCGCCGATTCATCGAAGGCAGGCTGAAGCGAATCTCGCGCCACTTCAGCAATTCGCTCGCGATGGTGAAGAAAATGAAGGATAAGAGTAAGAAGCACGTCGCCGCGGCCGCCGACGACGGCGACGCCGTGCACGGCGGCGTGCGGAACGGTTATCCGGCGTGGATGAAGACGAAGGATCGGAGATTGCTGCAGACGGCGGCGAATCAGACGAAGGTGAATCTGATAGTGGCGAAAGACGGGAGCGGGAATTTCTCCACCATTAATGCGGCGTTGAGCGCAGCTCCGAACAATAGCAACACGAGGTTTGTGATTTACATCAAAACGGGGGCGTATTTTGAGTACATTGAGGTGGATAAGAAGAAGATAAATATAATGTTTTTGGGGGATGGGATTGGAAAGACTTTGATTAAAGGAAACAGAAGTGTGGTGGATGGCTGGACTACCTTCCAATCTTCTACAGTTGGTAAGTTCGATTTCTCGATTTTCTATCTTACTTTTCCGTATTCCATTCTTATATCATGATACAAACTTACAAACTGAGTTGTGGACCCATGCATGCATTAGCCTACTCTTACTTGAGTCTTGACTGTATTAATTGGTAGAGCAGCCGACAGAATCTTGCACTGGCTTTTGTCTTGGTTATTAACAAGTTTTTATGGTGTGTAAGTTTAAATATTTTAATATAAAAAAGAATATAAGAATTTTAAAGTTATTTATAAATAACAAAGATATAATTTCAAATTCAATAAATCTATAATGTATTGCTTTAGAATTAGGGTTTAATCAAGTTGTTAATATTGTGAGTTGTTGTCTAGTTTTTTAGCTGGTGACAAGCTGACAGTGTTTCCATATATATATATTACCATTATTAGTTATATTTTAAATATTACATAAATAAAGTACTGTGATATCACGAGGATAAATAAAGAAAACCCTTGGGAGGATGATCACGCTTGCTAGATGATCACGAGAATAGATGATAGTTCATTAATTCCTTGGTACTCATTCTTTCATTATGAATATACAACTTTTTTTTTATAAAATTTATCATATGTATATAACTTCACCATTGCTTTCCGTTTCTATTTATTTTATTAATTAATAGTCTCCATTTTCTTCAAAATGGGGACAATTTTGAACAAAATATTTAATTACTGACTTTGCCTTGAACCCAATAGAAGTAACTAGCTAATAATTTCTATTTTCTTTTGTAACCGTTTAACTGATATAATTATGTAAAATGTAGTTTCACTATTCAAAATAAATCCTTATTATGATCAATCATCGATCTTACATAATTAGATCGGTTAAAAGATTGCATAAGATTTCTAATTGAATGCCAATCGTGGCTTTCGTGTGATAGCGTTATTTTTATTATTAAAGATTTGGATAGGTTTCGGTGATCTAAATAAATAGGTCCCAAAAAGCGTGTGATGAATAATGGTCAATAATATTGATAGCTTCTCCACCACATTAATTACTTCGGAAATAAATGATCTATTATCCTACAGAATTTCCTAGGAAATTGTATATTGTATGAATTTAATATTGATATATGATTGTTTTAAATTACATATATATTTTTTTAGATGATCATTTATCAACCTAATACACTATGCACCGACAGTTTGTCCTCTAGTAAAACATAGTGCATTAAAATTGGGACCGATTACTTTTCTTTTTTAATCGAGTTGTCAACATTGACAATGATAGAAAATTGAACTTTTATAAAGAAACTATTCAAAACCTTGATAATGTAATAATGGGGATAAGTCCCTAGTTCTGCATTTATGATCGAGTTCAAGAGATTTGTCTAATTGACTTTTACAATATAGTAATTGAAGGGTGTTCTTTCTTTTTACCCATTCTTACCTATAGTATCTATCATTTATACCACCAGTTTTATAGCAAGTGGTAATCCATCTTTTTTTAAGATGTAGATTACAATAATCATAATTTGAATTTGGATTAAACAAGTTTTTTAATCTTTATTATCTTCCCTAACTTTTTAAAAAATTCTACCATTTATTTAGGTATAACCATATTATATATATATATATATATATATATATATATATATTGATATACGTAAAACAAGAGGTGAACAATGTAAATGTAACCAATTGAATATATTGAGTATAAGTTGTTGCTTAACGTTGCATAATATTATTTATATTATATCATATAGAAAAAAGAATACTCAGTTTTTATGTGATCGGTTAGACCGCTACTTGGACCAGCAATAATTGGTTGTGGGATCAATTTGGTTGTCGGTCTAAATATAAACAAAATTGACAATATTAGTATAAGAGGAAAAAAGAAAAAAAAAATGAAATAAAGGATGAAATTGACTACGGTGAATACAAAAGGAATGTTCTTTTGACTTCCAAGGAATTCATGTGGAGAGACTAGTTAATGGACCATTATTTGTCTAGTCTTTCGATTCAACTATTTTAGGACAATAATCTTGTTAGGAATAGGGATATCTACTCAACACTAAGATAGATCCTTTCCAATCTATTTGTACTTTGTAGGGTAGAGTGATTAATAATGCTAGGGTAGGCTATAGAGCACAAAACTCCTCACCTACTTTTTTGAGGTGTTCATCTTACATGTACGATGACAATTTACACACATGAACCAATAATTTATAAATACATTAGATATTAATGATTTATTATATCTATATAAATTTATTCGAATATTTACCAATACTCGAATCAAATATAATTATATTTTTATTCTCATTCGATTAATATTTGAATCTTAAAAATAATTGTTATTTGAATTCGAAAATACAAATAAATATTTGATTTTTTACATAATAGTCTCTAATAACCAATCAATTTGTGCATGGATAATTGCAATTAATTAATCATTCACCATATTCTCCAACCAAAATCATTTCATAATTAAAAAAAAACTAATTAATTGTTTGTAAAATGCAGCTGTAGCAGGAAACGGATTCATAGCAAAAGGCATCACCTTCGAGAACTACGCGGGGCCCAGCAAGCACCAAGCGGTGGCGCTCCGCAGCAGCGCGGACTTGTCGGCGTTCTTCAACTGCAGCTTCGTGGCGTACCAAGACACTCTCTACGTCCACTCTCTCCGCCAGTTCTACCGCAACTGCGACGTCTACGGCACCGTCGATTTCATCTTCGGCAACGCCGCCGTCGTCTTCCAGAGCAGCAACCTCTACGCGCGCCGCCCAAACCCTAACCAGCAGAACATCTTCACCGCCCAAGGCCGCGACGATCCCAACCAGAACACCGGAATCTCCATCCTCAACTGTAAAATCGCCGCCGCCGCCGATCTGATTCCGGTGCTGTCGCAGTTCAGGACGTATCTAGGGCGGCCATGGAAGCAGTACTCGAGAACGGTGTTCATGCTCTCGAACATGGAGAACGTGGTGGATCCGAAAGGGTGGTTGGAGTGGAATGGGACTTTCGCTCTGGATACGCTGTTTTATGGCGAGTATTTGAATCGGGGCCCCGGGTCGAATACGACGAACCGGGTCAAGTGGCCGGGTTACCGTGTTATTACCAACGCTACGGTGGCGAGTCAGTTTACGGTCGCGAATTTTATTCAGGGGAACCAGTGGCTGCCGCCCACCGGAGTTCCGTTTTATCCTAATTTAACTGCCACTTAGGGTTTTGATAATTGATAGTATGATCTTTCATAACCGATTTAAGTTCACCAATTATGGGATTGGGGAATTTGAGTTTTTGGGTTTGGATCAGATCAACCTTTTGTATTAATTGGGTTATAGATTTATGTTTATTTATGATTTATGAATTATGTTCCACTTAATTAATGGAAATTAGATGCTTGGCTCTGTTATATTCTTTATTTTTAGTATTTTATTTTCAGTCTCCATCCAAACATAATACAAAGATAAACACCAGTATATGAAGTAATAACATCACTTGTCAAAATTCACGTGCAGAAGAAGTAACACATACTCTGCTTATTTTTTGTACATTGCAACATAATACAACTTGGATCACATATCCGTCTAAGCTGGAGGAGGACCATCAACAGCCAAAGGAACAGATTTCACCTGAAACAGGCACAAAAATGGTAATATTATATCAGATCAGGTGACCGATGATAACAAATTTGATGAGCTCATGATAGGCAATAAGCATTAAGGTTGGAGAAACTCACAAGGTTGCGGAATTTGAGGATATAGAACATCTCAAGATACCGACGAGTTTCAAGCCTCTCAAGTTTCGAAACGTATTTCCAAAAGCCATAGACGCCGGCTAATGTCATTAGCCTCTCCGAGTAAATTTTCCATGTATACCTTCATCCAAATATAACTTAAACGTTCACACACTTTTATTTTTATGATTCAACTTAAAAGGGATATATTATACTTATATATAATGTGATATTGTGTCTTAGACTGAAGAAAATGACAGATATATAATGTGATCCATATTCTGACTCCATATAGTGGGATATAGGCTTACTCTTTTGTTATTTCTGTTGTTGCTCAATAAGATACATGGAGCAAGAAATTAACAATATCTACCAGGATGACCGGAAAAATCTAATTATGAAGGGATGACAAACTTTTTCATTGCACAAGCTACATACCTTTCGGAAATTCTGCGAAAAGATCCCTCGGATATGTTCACCCAATAACTTGGATCTTCATTGCATTTTTGAAAGAAATCTGCCATGAGGGCAGCAGCCTTATCGGGGTGGTATGGATCTATATGGAAACCGGATACACCGTCTTCAATGATCTCCAACGGACCACCATGGCAAGTAGCAAATGTCGGAAGTCCACAGCCCATGGCCTCCACCACAGTGAGCCCAAAAGCTTCATAAAATGCAGGCTACAGAAAGAAACGAGACGAGTCACAAAGAACTTATTTGGACAACTTTAATGTAATGGCTGTTGGTGTGATGTAAAATTAGTGAAACATAATACCTGAACAAAAATCCCTCTCTTGTCTGCAATGTAGCGATAGAGTTCACCATTACGTGCTCGATTCGTTTGTGCTGATATCCATCTCAGCTGGCCGTCCAAATTGTATTGCTTGATAAGAGCGTGCATCTTCTCGATTTCTGCTATTTCTTCCCGGTCATTTGATTTTTTTACATCATTATAACCAGCCACCACAACAAGATTAGCCAATTCCCTTAGCTTCTCGTTTTTACAATACATCTCCACCAGCCCCGTAATGTTTTTAACCCGGTCAAGCCTTGCCATTGAGAAAATCATTGGCTTTGATGGATCTTTTAGTATACCACTGTGTCAGGTAGAATGGAAGTTAATAAACAATGTAAAAGTAACATTCTTCTTGATCAATGAATTTTGTGTGTGTGTGTGTGAGAGAGAGAGAGAGAGAGAGAGGTGCACACATAAATTTCACTTACATGTGTTCATCATTTTGCTCAGGATCAAATAACAGCTTCTCAAGGGATTCATGGAGAGAAGTGAGTCTTTTTGCCTTCTCTGTATATGGGAAATAAATGGACTCATCTGCTCCAGGAGAAACTATATTGAACTTAGGATCAAAAACATCAACACCGTGTACAACACGGTATAGACCTGGCAGAGTAAAAGCTGTGTGACTCTCATATTGACCAACAGTATTCCTCCTGAAAGCAGAATAGTGAAAAGCTTTAGTTGTGATGTTAAACTACCAAATGATTGACGAATATTAGAGAACCTCAGATTGGGTTAATCAAAACAAGCTTCAGAGCAAACTCAATTCTAAAGACTAATAGATGTTGCTAAGATATTCTCTCGTATCAATGGGAACTTGTGAGAAAAGAGATTTTGAAAGAAAAAAAAAAATCATCAAAACAAAACAAAATATAGAACATTTTATTTGAATTTCAGAAAGCTGAACCAGTAAACTAAATCTAGGTTTCATCATATACATCAATAAATAGCCAGTAAATTTGCTTCTTCCTACAATCATATTATCAGAAAGTCCAATCCATAGCTAGATGATGGATCATGAAGCTAAATTGAACCATGTAAGAAAGCATGAACACCAATAAAAGAACATGCATCACTTACGTCCCGGCAATTTCTTGGTATGTACTGGTGACTATAAAATCTGAATGATTCATGGCTAATAGATCAGCAGTGAACTGACATGAGAAGTGGTATTTGTCCTCGTATTTTTTCCAATATATGTCGGACTCCGGATATTTTGTTTTCTCTAAGGCATGTGCAATGGTGCACTGAAAAGGAATTGAGAAAAGGGTTACCGTACTGCAAACAGCTTCCACTAAAAATAACTATGCCAAAATTGCACCAGTTTTCACCTGAGTGACTCCCATCTTATAAGATAATAGAGAAGCTACAAGGTTTCCATCACTATAGTTGCCAATTATTAGGTCCGGTATACCCTGCATCTCAGCTGAAATTTCACCCGCCGCATCCTATCAAAAAAACATTATAACAGTTATGAAGCTCCGTATGTTTATGTAAAAGAATTGTAACCATTAAGAATTTCACAAAACTAGCCGGTAACCTAGATTAAAGTATCACTATGTTAAGCTCCCAAAACAAATCAAGGTCATCGGACCGAAGTTTTCTAGATGTTGAATGGGATCATATGCATTTCATAACCATCAGGAGATCTTTGCCAAAGATAACTAAAGCTTGCACTTTTCTCAGAGATGAGAATATTCCACATATATTTCGAATATCTCACACATGGTTTGTGGATTTGGGTCACTGATCCCTTGGTTCCTCAGTAATTTTCTACAAAAATGTCTGAAGTGTGAGTATCTTGTGGTTGTGTGGGCGGCACAATGTCCATCCCAGACAACTTAAATATGGTCATTTTATATTGCATTAAAAACACATTAAGCACCACCTTTTGTTCTATTCAATGAATCATATTTAGAGATATAATAATCATATGGAGGGCGAAAAGTATGTTCCACAACAACCATCAAAAACTTATCTTTTAGTGAGAAAAGCTATACACTTGTCCACTGAAATGCTCTTATATCAACAATTTACAGTGATGGTATTCTACTGGAATAAAGACACTGACCATTTTTCAGAAACTTCACCAGAAATTTTCACATACCTCTGCAAACTTCTCCAGATAGGGCCAGACATCAAACCTTGAAATCCATTGGCGAAGAATCCCATGCTCAGTTCTAAAAGGAACACGTAGAATATGTGAATACTCACATCCACTTATCCTTTCAAGTCGCTGGTTGCACGAGGTGCCTTTTGCATCAGGTATTAATCGAGTAACCTGGAAGAAAAAGCCAACATATTTAATAACCAATTAAGCATCATACAATCAGCATTACAAAATTAAAATAAAAAACCAGAGAAGTTACTCGAGCTTACAATCAGAATTCGAGGAGTAAGATTCAGCCCTTGCTTCTTTATCCTTAGGATCATCTCAGCCTCCAAAGCACGTACTTGATCCAGTATATACACAATCTGCAGGGGAGGAAGGCCAAAGAAATGGATATAGCGTTTACAAAGAACATTTTACTTCGCCACTATAGGGAGGTAACTCCTGAAGAAGAAGACAATATAATCTATGGTAAATTTAAAATCCAATCTTCTATCAGTTCTAACTTCAATCATCCTGAATAAACTGGTATACACCTCATTGACATTCATTCACATTCATTCCTGCTAGTACTAGGCCAAATCATATCTCACTTATTTGATCATTACAGTTATAACTTTTAGAGTTTATTACAACAGCCACACCTTGTGCTGGTTAACTGATAGTACGAAGAAAGCCACAAAGAGATGCTGTCAGTGTCAATGCAAACTGAAAGATACCAGTTGTCTGAAATTCAATAGAGAATGTACGAAGATGATTACCTGACCGCCAGTGTCGGGCAAACCTAGGACATTTGCTTGGCCAAAATATCCGTGCACTGACAAAATGACAACATTAAACACCATAGGTATTCTACCGAGAAATGTTTCCAATGTAGAAGCATCAGGAGCCTGCAGGATGTCAGAGAGGAGATGTATCATCTCCAAAACACGTGAGGCAGTATCTCCCCAACCTCTCTCAAAACCCATCCCTTGCAACCTGAATATGTCCACAAACATAAGTGAAACAACATAACAACATTACAATTATTATTCTCAAAGGTAAGAATATTTATCTGCAAGAATGGACTTATATACAGAACTCACGCATATTCAAATTCAGAATAAGGTGTCTCGGGCGTTAGTTTAGATAGATAATCCTCAGCCTTGGCCAGTGCAGACTCAAGACTGGAAATGCGTTGTATTCGATCATTCAACATCAAAACCTATGCAGGGAAGGCACAAATTTAGCATAAAAGGACCACAATCGTTCATTTGACTTGAGTAAAAATAATAGCACTGAAAAAGGAGGTACAAATTAGTACATCGAAGTACAATCCTCATGGATAAAATAATATATTTCTTCACTTTCAAGTATGATAAACCACAAGTCAGTTAAAAGTTGAAACAAAGAGGTAATACACATGTGTTTTTGTATGATGTCTACTTTAGGTGAGCACTTACATTCCCTTTATGTTTATGTGCTCTAAGGAAATCAAGTAATGGCTCCAAAGATTCTTTGTTGCGGAACATGATTGAAGAGAGATGGCGATTCAGAAATTGGACCCCATTGCCAATATATGATGATCGTGTTGGGCGAGGAAAAGATGCATTAAATGGCTCGAAATCCAATTCGAGAATATAGGGGTCATCAATCCTAGACCACATTACAAAGAGAAAACAACAAATGTCATAATTTACTCATTCGAAAACTATAAATTAAAAAATGTATGCATAGAGCAGCAGAGATGCCACTCACTGCCCATCCACAAGTCCTTCTTTGAAATGCAAATATTCAGAAACTGTCAACTCCTCCACACTTAGTTCATAAACATTAACTCGAACAAACTCCCAAACACCCGGCCTTGGTCGGATAGCTATAGCAACAAAAGGCGGTACTACTATTGCTTCCTGCCATCAAAATTAAATCAAGCATCATATTGAAAACATAGAATTCAAATTCCAATCTCAAAGCATATTAACCTAAGTTAATAGATTATAGATTATCAGAGTTACTTAAATTGATGCTTGAGAATCCTATCATAACAAATATCAATAGTTCTACAAATGGAGAACAAAAATAAATTTAGTTCTTTTCTTTCCCCATATTCATATCCATCGACAAACCCCCAATTTAACACTACCATATTGAAATACAGATCTAAATCAAACTAACAAAATCTACACTACTAACTGATTTGGCAAATTCAAACAACTTAACAGGGGAATTACTTGAGCAGTTCTCAGGACTTCACTGAAAGGGCCATCCCTGAGTGTTTTTTTAGCAGAATCGTCGCCGATTATATTTTCCAGCTCATCAATCAGGTGATGCGGCTGAAGTATACTCTTCCCCTGAGCCACATATCTTCAAACAAAACGGAACTTAAGCAGAGAGAGAAAGAATGTGTGTGTGTGTGAGAGAGAGAGAGAGAGAGGATACCGAGAAAGGAGAGAGACGAGTTCATTTCGGTGAGCAGAGAGAGTGTCTTCAACCCTTTCTCTCATGCTGGGTAATTTCTGAAGTTTTGGAGTCACCATTTTCGATGGTTGTTATCGAATAATTACAAAATCTATCCGATTTGTTGACGAATTTTCCTCTTCTTTCGGTTGAACTTGAATATATACAGGGGAGGGAGGGAGAGAGAGATAAGGTGGCAGTGATGGGATTAGACTAGAAGAAGACGATTTTAATGCCACCACGTAGTTTCTCGATTTATAATAAACTATTATTATTCCCAAACTCTACACACCCTTCATTTCATTTTATTGTATTATTTATTTATTCAAAATTGTTTCATACAAATTTAATAAATATTTAATATACATAATTATGTTTATAGAAATTGAGTTTATAAAAACTAAAAAAGTAATCAAATTCTTTGGATAAAAACAGAAATAACATTTTTTTTAATCCTTTTAATCTGATATTTTAAAGTATATACATACATATATTATTTTTAGGAACATAAAAATAAGCTCTAGAATAAACTTAGTGAATAACCTCTAGAACAATTGGAAAATTTTACACAGAGAATTTGGAACACTATTTTTTTATGTATTTACAATTGAAATTCAATTGTTGGATAAGGAAATAAGAAAATTGGATACGAATTGTGGGGCCCAAATATAGTATTTTGGATAAAATAAAGTCAGATCTATCGAATGGTGTCCTTTTTGTAGTGATTGTCTTGGTTTGATGACTCCGAATAGCGACATTTGCCACATTTCATTTCTCCATTGGAAGAAAACTCGTTTACGTCTCTTCCACAATGCCGACATCACGTTTTACTGGGCCCACACTGATATCCACATTGGGTACTTGTAGTCCCATAATTGGGCCGTCTAGTAGAAAACCTGTTGGGCCGGGCCGGCTTACAGCCCTTTTACATATAATTTATTATTTTAGTCACAAATAGAGAGACTTGAATCTAAAACTTTACTCAAATTGAGAAATGTTTCATTATTAGTGTAAGTCTCTATTATACCCTTAAACCCATAGGCAATATCATTTTTTAGAATGAAAATACTTCTCTTTTTTACCTTTTCTTTTCACATGTCATTTTCACGAGTAAAATAGAGACATTGAATTTATCTTATATGAAAGTCGTGGTGATAAATTTGATGTTTATGAATAGAATCACATTATTAAAAATGTTATAAAATTTTTGTATACTGAATTTTATTTCGACTATATATATAGAAAGTGAAGAAGCATGGTATAAATAACGCATTTGTTTTAATATTAAATTGAAACTATACAAATAGAAATACTTCTTTTTAATTTCTTTTTTAATACCATTGATACAATGAAATTAAAATGTATACGATTTATAATAATATAGAAGAATATATGTAGAAATGAAATTAAGCCAAGTCTAAATTAATATATGATCAGGTGTTCCGATTATTTCTGCACTATTATCTAAAATTCTTCACCAATATTTTTTGCATGGCTAAAAATAGTAACAAAAACGGAAAGCACGTAGAAATCGTAGCGTTAGTTTTGAATTAACAATGATCACAAACAAATCAAAGGACCAAAAACTAGGATAAATATGGATCAGTGATCAGTGGAATGGAGAGGGTCTGTAAATAGGGATACAGTGAACGTAATTACAAGGATTAGCATCATATGATCAGAACATAATCATTAAAACAAAAACAAAAACAAAAAAAATTGTCTTAAAGAGATCAATGGCTATGGCTAACCCAAGCCTTCTGATTGTTCTAGGCATTGCCTGTTTGTTCATGATCAACGGCGTCGTATCCCAAGAAACGGTTTACGATGTTATGAACTATGATGCTAAGGCCGATGGCATAACCGACGATGCAACGGTGAGACCATTTTTCTTTAGAGAGAGAGGATAAATAGTGTTGTTGTTCTTGAAACATGATGAACATATTGTGTTTTGGTTATATGTTGCATTGCATGCATGATCTTGTTGCTATATAATGATATGGTGTTTTAGAACTCTTGAAAGAAGAAAATGTTTCTTTTTTTGGCTTGATGTTTTGCTAAACAAGAATTTTGAATTTTGATAGTTGAATGTACTTATGATACAATCATGTTATCTCAATTTGATTTTGTTTATTGAAGGCGTTTATTCAAGCTTGGAGGGCAGCTTGTGACTCGACGGGACCCGCTAGGATGCTGGTCCCGCCGGGTAAGGAATTCACATTAGGAGAGGTGGTATTTGCCGGCCCCTGCAAGGCTCCACCGCCCATCGTTATTGATATCCAGGGCAATTTGTCGGCTGTCACTGATCCGAGTGCCTACTCCAATGGTGTCTGGATCCTGATCGATGAGGTCGATGGTGTCGAAGTTACCGGCGGAGGGACCATCAACGGCCATGGAGCAGAGCTTTGGCAATACGCTGACGAAGAGAATCATCTTCCAGTTGTAAGTTTTGCCTAATTTAAAAAAATTACTATTGCAAAAAATAATTTTTAACGAACCCTTTAATGCATTTTTATATGCATTCGATACCTCTATTGTTAAATCTACGCCTAGGCGCACAAAGAAAAAACGTATATAAAATTGTCTCATGGATATACATTTTTACAAGCACTCAATAACTCATTCCTTGACATTTTAGTTTTATTATATGAAATAATTTTTTTTTTTTTTGGAACAGTCTCTGATATTCCAGAAAGCATCGAATTGCAAATTACACAACATAACTTTATTAGATGCCATGGGTTTCCACTCAAAGGTGACTGACAGCCACGATGTCCTCGTAACAAATATGACGATCATTGCCCCTGATGAGAGCCCTAATACCGACGGTATCCACTTGAGTAACGCTACAAATGTAAACATTACTGACTCCTACATAGGAACTGGAGACGACTGTGTTTCGATCGGTCAAGGTACCAAAAATCTTCTCGTCACCAGAGTCTACTGTGGCCCTGGACATGGCCTCAGGTAAATATAATTTCAATTTTAGCCTTACTATCTATTTTTCAACAACCAATTTCACGAGTTTTAACAATTATCCTTCAAGTACTAATTTCTCACTTCTAATCAAAAATTCGATTTCCAACAAGAATTGCTAACATGAGCGCCAACAAAGCAGATATAATTATCCAAATTGATCTATGTGGCATTATATTAAGAAAAAATCGGGGACTTTTGATCCATCCAGTGTCGCATAGATCAATTTTTTCCATATGATATAATCAAAATGTCCAATTTACACTTTCATTTTAACCCTAGTGTTGGGAGCTTGGGTAAACGTGAAGATGAAGAGAGCTTGAGCGGGATCACCGTAATAAACTGCACCCTCAATGGAACAACCAATGGTGCACGAATCAAATCCTATCGTGAATCGCCTAAAATGACAGCTACCAATATTGTTTTTCAAGATATTGAGATGATTCAAGTTAAGAATCCAATCATTATTGATCAGCATTACGACTCCAAGACAAGGAACGAGGTATATATATTATGCTTTTTAATTTATTCTTTTTTTTAACGTTTAATTTCATCATATATATTTCAATCTCGTTGTTTAATTTATGGAAGATATATGCAATGAAAAAAGAATATATTGAAGGAAAAGGGGAGGGGCTATGATTAATTTAAGCATTTATAATATGAGTTAGAATAAAAAAAACTCAGGGAAAAACGTGACAAAATTGAAGGTGCCAATGTTTTCAAGAATCTTATAGTTGTTTTAACGCACGTGGCGCATACATGAATTTCAATTTTTTTTTTTTTATAGAATGCTATTTTTAGATGTATTATTTTTAAATCTATGTGGTCCATAAAAAATATAAAAAAAACTAATGAATATATATAGCATGATATCTATTTTAGTTAACATAAATGAAAATTCATTGAAAAATAATTAATATCAAGAATAATTTTTTTTAATCTTCTACGACCTGATATAACTATATAATAGAAGCTTCTAAAATTACAAGATTAAAATATAAAAGTTGATATACTAAAAACTATAAAACTACATAGAAACAGTTATAACTTATACGAGACGTTCTCATTGATATAATCTCTGATTCAAAAACTTAAGACTAGCTAAATTATAGAACCAAAAAACTACTTTTGTGTAAATATTATACTAAACCATGTCTCTCTCTCATCTTCTCTCTCTCTTGTTTTTGCAGCAATCAAATGTGCAGATCATTGGTGCTAAGTTCATAAATATATGGGGAACCACAATATCAAAAATCCCAATACGCTTAAACTGCAGTTCCACATACCCTTGTCAAGATGTTGAATTGGCTGATATTAATCTGACCAAATTTAGTCCCGAAATGAAGAATCTCACATCTGTTTGTGCCTTTGCCCAACTGCAAGTCAATGGAAACGTTACTCCTGCTGCTCCTATTTGTGAAAATTAATTTCTTCTTTTTTCCTCTACTATACATATATCTTTTTTTTTTGTTTTTTTGTTTTTGTAATAGAAATGGAGAGGAAAATTTGAATTTCATGTGGTGAGAAATGTTTGTTGTTGTTTTTTCAAATTTATATCAGTTAAGGAGTCACAACATCCTGGTTTCTATTCATTTTCAATTGTATTTTAATCTTGTCTTTTATATGTCATATGCTATCTTGATCATGATTTTGATTAGGGGTGTAAACAAGTCAAGCCGAACTGAGAGGTCAGGCTTGAGCTCGAACTCTATTCTAAAACTCGAAGCTTGAGCTCGACTCAACAAATAACTCGATAAGCTCGACCTCGGCTGGCTACTTGAAAAATATTTATAAAAATATTGAAAATGAAATTATTAATGTAAAAAATTAAATTATTAAGGGTAAAAGTGTAAATTTAACATATGCTCGATTAGACTTGCTAACTTGTTGAGCCGAATATTAATATATTCGGACTCAATATCAAAAGCTACTCAAGTAGCTCGAGCTTGACTCGATTTTTTTCAAGTTGATTTTGATTTTTTTTCGAGTGGATCTCGAGTTGTATTATTTCATTTAATATTATACCCCTAGTCCTGATATATGAACAACGGAATTTCTTATCTCAAAGCTCGAGATCTGAAGTCTTGATGCTTTGTAATTGAGAACAAAAACATGTTTTCTTTTTCTTATAAGGTAGAAAAAAAATCCATATATATATATTAACTACTCATTAACAAGCTTACCAGTTATAATGGCTTAAAAGAACTTGTTAATTGTGATAAGATTTAGTTTTCCTCAATTGAGGATTGTGAACATTATTCCACTAATTTTATAAAGTGTACAAGATACAACAGAAAATCCTATAAGCTAGGAAATAAATCAATCTATTTATATACATGGAATTACAATCCCTTAATTATCTCTAACACCCCCCTTCAAGCGAAGGGGGTGCGGGCAAACGCAAAGCTTGGAACGAAATAACTCAAAGAGAGGCCGAGGAAGACTCTTTGTAAAAATATCTGCAATCTGAAGATGAGACGGAACAAATTGAGTGAACAGATGCTTAGCGGTGACAAGTTCACAAACAAAGTGGTAGTCAATGTCAATATGCTTCGCGCGCTTATGAGCCACCGGATTTTGGCTAAGGAATAAAGCACTCTTGTTGTCACAAAGCAAAGTTGGCGCAGAAGGTGGCAAAGCATGCAACTCACGAAGGAGAATAGTAACCCAAGTGACCTCCGACGCAGCATAGGCCATAGCACGGTATTCTGATTCACAGCTAGATCGGGAAACAGTGGGCTGTTTCTTCGCACTCCATGAAATAAGATTCGAACCAAGGAAAATAGAATACCCATATGTCGAGCGACGAGTATCCAAACATCGAGCCCAGTCAGCATCGGAATAAGCAAGTAGAGTAGAAGGTCCACAAGAGAAATCAAGACCATATTCAAGAGTACCCTTTACGTAGTGCAAAATGCGCTTGACTACCTGAAAATGATCAACGGTAGGAGAGACTTGAAACTGACTCACAGTGTTCACATCAAAGGACAGATCAGGCCGGGTAATAGTTAAGTACTGCAGAGCACCAACTAAGGACCGATATAGAGTCGGGTCCGAGAAAGGTGTGCCATCCACCCGAAGAGCTTCATCTGCAGCAAGAGGAGTAGAGACAGGCTTCGACTCAAGTAAATCAGCACGAAGAAGAACATCACGAGCATACTTAGACTGTCCCAAAAATAAACCAGTCTGTGTAGGAAACTTCCGGAATGATTGGGCGTAAAGCGTCTGTAGGTGGCTTTTTAAGTCCGCCGTCAAATCCCAGGGCTCAACCCTGGACAGGCGGTGGAAACTACCAAGCTGGAGTACGGTTGTGTAGGAAACTTCAAGACCAAGAAAATAGTTCGGACGGCCAAGATCTTTGATAGCAAACTCTTTACTAATACGTGCAACAAGGTGAGAAACTAGAGTAGAGTTATTGCCAGTGATGATAATATCATCTACATACACCAAAAGGTATAAAAGTAGGGATTTCAGTACGTGTTTAGGCTGATACCATGTGATAAGATTTAGTTTTCCTCAATTGAGGATTGTGAACATTATTCCACTAATTTTATAAAGTGTACAAGATACAACAGAAAATCCTATAAGCTAGGAAATAAATCAATCTAAATATATACATGGAATTACAATCCCTTAATTATCTCTAACATTAATAATCTGTAAATTTTGTTTTCAAAGGTTAATGAGAAACATATCCCATCAAATCAAATCATTCAATCTACAACTTCAGTTGTGATCTTGAAACCATTATTTATGTAGATAGACTTATAGCATATGAATACATAATTCAAAATTCTGATGCAATTGATCAGATTAAACATTCACATTAGATGATTCTCATATGTTTTCGATTTTATTGCTCTGTCTGTATAATCATGGCGAAGATTTAGTAGCCAGGAATTTCAGAGAGAAGCATGGTCAAGAACACGACGAGGCAGATGTTGACCAAGGAGAGGTCGAAGAACCACGAGCACGAGAGAGATGTCAGCAATGACAGCGTGGCGATCACCATTCTTCGCCTTGTTGAATTTGTAGAAAGATCCTTGATCATTCCCAACTTGTTGGTAGAAATCTTGTGTGATTTGGGGAAGTCTTCTTCAACTCGGTAGTTATTGATAGACGAGTCATTGAGTGACTCGGAGTTGGACTCAGTCGAAGAATCTCTTGTTCCTATTGAGCTCTCTTCTGCTTCATCTGACAGAGATACTTGGTCATTGAAATCTTGGATTTTGTCGTTTTTGTCACTGCTCGTCTCTGTGATAAGACCGTCATTCGTGCTTAGAGAAGCTTCCTCGTCTTTAGGTTGAGAAACGGGACAATGCACTGAGGTCTCGCTTTTGTGGTTCAACACGAGGCTTTCAAGAACTTCCTCCTTGGCACCATCTTTAGCCTCATCACATTTGTCTTCGACATATTCAACTTGATCTTCTCGACTTTCTTCAATAGCTTCACCGATCGATTCTACTTCAATTCCTTCATTAACCTCATCACGTTTTTCCTCGACATATTCAACTTGATCTTCTCGACTTTCTTCAATAACTTCACCTATCGATTCTACTTCAATTCTTTCATTGGATTCATCACATTTTTCCTCGACACATTCAACTTGATCTTCTCGGCTTTCTTCAATAGCTTCATCTATTGATTCTACTTCAATTCCTTTATTAGGCTCATCACATTTTTCCTCAAGATATTCAACTTGATCTTCTCGACCTTGTTTAGCTTCAACTATCCATTCTACTTCAATTTCTTCACGTTGTTCCTCGACAAATTTAACTTCAATTTCTCGACTTTCTTCAATAGCTTCACCTATCCCTTCTACTTCAATTACATCATCAAGATCATCACATTTTTCCTCATACTCAACTTGATCTTCTCGACCTTGTTTAGCTTCAACTATCTGTTCTACTTCAGTTCCTTCATCAACCTCATCATCACATTTTTCCTCGACAAAATTAACTTGAGTTTCTCGACTTTCTTCAATAGCTTCACCTTTCTCTTCTACTTCAATTACATCATCAACCTCATCACATTTTTCCTCGACATTTTCAACATGATCTTCTCGACTTCCTTTAACTCCACCAATCCACTCTACTTCAACTCCTTCATCACACTTTTCCTCGACATATTCAACTTGATCTTCCCGACTTTCTTCAATAGCTTCATCTTCTCGGACTATCTCCACGACGAAGCCACCTTTCTTCTCGTCTTCAATAACGAGACTCTCAAACACCGGAACAAGACCTTTTTCGCCATCTTCTCCATCAATTTCTAACAAAGAAGCATTGTTTCCAACCCTTTCTTGATCACTACCATCCTCACTCAAATGCCCCTTAATTCTTTCAAACACTTCTAAACTCTTCTCCTCACTACAGAACTCCTCCACCCCTTCTTCCTTTTCGACATCAATTCTAGCAATTTGAACTCCCTCAACACCATTATCATTGTCTTCTCTTTCAACACAATCTATCTCAAGATTTCTGTTTCCTTTTAAGTCATCACAAGAGACATCTTCTTTATAGATGAGAGACAATTTCTCTTCCATCAATGTAGATTCTTCATCGTCAATGACGTCATCTTTTCCCATCTTTTTGGGACAAGTAGAGCTGTGAATTTGATCACTGGCCTCAACATCACCGTTACTTTCAGCTCTTTCCTTCTCATCCTGAATAAATTTTCTTATAAGTCAAAAAACGATCTAATTCAATGAAACGAACCAACTACAGTCTATATACATGCTTATTAAAATGAGTTTGTATGTGAATCAATTGTGTTTTAACATCTAATCCATAGTTCATGATCCAAAAATAATAACACAATACTACAGAAATTAAGTTAGTTTGTTTGTTAAAAGGGTTTCAACTTCAAATTTAAAGAAAAACAAAAATAAAAAATCAGAAAAAACAGAGTACCTGTTCTATACTCACTTCATCTTGTCCACACAGCTTGTTGTTCTCCGGTGGTGGCGGAATCTGACTCCGCCGCTTTCCCCGGGCAACAAAGGCGGAGGCCACGGCGGCGGCGGCCAACGCGCCGCCCAACAGAACAACAGCTCCAATGCCGCCGCCGCCAAACTTTACGGCCATTTTCTTCTTGTCTTGATCCTTCCATGCTTTCTTGGACGACTCCATGTCGATGATCTTGTTCTTTTCTTCTTGATCAAGACAAAATTATTATTATTTCTATCTTCTGTTTTCCCTAATACATAGTGTTTTTATTCTGAATTTCTTTGCTTTTTAGCTTTTGTTTTGTTGTGGGAAGGAAGTGAGAGGAATTTGTTGTGGAGTATACTGGATCTTTTTCGACAATTTCTTTTTTGTTTGTTTTCGATATTTTTTATCCTTTTTTTTTTTTTTTTTTTTTTGATGTCGTTGTTATTATTATTTTATTTGTATAAATTTCGTTTTCTTTGTCTTATTTATTGTGCGGTTGAGAAGCGTTGAAGGAAATTCTGAATTGAAAATACTCGTGCGACTCGCGAGTGAACAAAAAGTTATTATAAGACCAAAAAAAAAAAAGAGTTATTATAAAAAAAACAAAAGGTTATTATAAGACAAAGAAATGAGTAGTTCCTTGTAAAACAATTAGATACTTTTGTTCTAAAATTTATGTCACACGTATTTATAATTTTATAGTCGTTATGTATAATGATAATATATAGAGAAGATTAATTTCAAATATATTGATTGGGTCAATTAATTATTTTATGAAGTAAGTAATTCATAAATATGAGTACAACACTAGATAGATGATCTTATATATGTCCAAAAAGAAGTTAGCAAACCCTTGCAAGAATTGTGACAATATAATTTACAACCACATCTTATCTACTTTGTTCCAATAATATATCGATATAATATATATTATTTGTCTATAAGCATACTCATGTATTATTGACAATAAATAATGGATATTAAATTTTCGCATTTGATATATAATTAGGGTTTTTTTAATGAAAACTAGGATTACCTTTTAATTATTACCATCCTCTATACGTTTTAAGTTCATATTTTTTGTCGTCCTATTTTATGTATCTAGGTTTTTTAGCAATAACAATAGAAAGTTAAGTATTCAAATTTTAAACATTACTCTACAATCCATATTCTCTATCTATTTAATAATAGATTAATCTATCTCACCAATTATATATCACGAGATTGTTTCATAAGAATTATACTCATAATTTTATTGGAGTGTTGGTTTTTAATTTTGGGCCACCTATATTTACAGATAAAAGATTATATACTACTTTGAGTTATTTTTATATAAATATAATAAAGTACCGCCAGTTATTTATATAAATATAAAACAATACACTTCTATGTGAGAATTATCTATCTATATTCCATAAAAATGATAGTATTAAATAAAAGTGCTATACATTTATGGAGGAAATAGAAAAATAAGTTTTTATGGTATATATTCTTATAAAAATAGTGATTGAATTTGGAAATTAAGTACTTTATGAATAGTAATTTATATTTTACAAAATATAATAATCCATTCTTCTTTTCTCTAACTCAATGAAAATTTTGTTAATATTTTGACCATTTACATGTGAGTCTATGTATGTAATTATACATTATAATATTAACACTGTACATCTTTTATTGAATTGAATATATTAATTAATAATAACTCCGCTATAGTTGCAATGTGGCAAAGCTATTTATAGAGCATAATATACTCACGAAGTTGACCGTGAGTGAGGGCATCTTCATTTCTCCTTATTAAGGACGTGTTTGTTTATTTACAAATAAAAAACACTAACTGTAACTCAATTTTTTAATTGTAATGTGAATTTCAAATTTTAGGTGGCTTCTTGAGAGAGAGAGAGAGAGAGAATTAGTAAACCATAAAGTATAGACGAAATTTGTTTATTATTTATGTGGATTGGGATATGATTTTGATATTGGAAGTTTTATTTAAAAAGATTGAGAATGAAAACAAATGAAACACATGTTTGATTTTATACTAATGAGTAATAAAATAATAGTGAAAATTTATGTCTAATTCGATTCATTTTGCTTGGGATAGAGGGCTAAGTAATTTTTTTTTATTTAATGTTATTTAATATAAAAATGTGAGAATAAAAATATATTAAAGTAATTACATTCTACTTTATCGTAGTATTAAGGTTATTGTGACACTAAATCACATTTTATTATATTAAATAAGTGGGTTAGGGATAATCTTTTGATTTGATATATAGAATAATAGTATATAAAAATTATATAATAAAAACAAAGATAAATGCGTATATTTTATTTTGAATGAAGAGCATTAAAAAATAATAAACAAATCTTCAAGTATGTATATATATATTTTTTTAATAGAATTGAAAAAATGAAAACAAACACGACCTAAAGGTCCTAGTTTATATATCGTCCAATGGGTCAATTCTGTCAACTTTGGTTTTTTTTTTTTTTTTTTATTCTGTCAACTTTGGTTACCACCTAACTCTTTAATTGCTGGTTACCTCTGATTTTGGGCCCCAAGTGTTTCTAGAATTTTCAAACGAACAATTATTACATATATTAAAAAAATTATAAAATTATTACATATATTCATAAAACGATCATTGACCACACATAAAATTTAGTTTTATAAGTTTAATTCTTTTTACTTTCATAAATTGAAATCTGGATGTGAATTATGAATTGTGAAGAGACTCTTCCAATTTTTATTTTTATAAATTTAATTTTTTTTCTCTTATAAGTTGAAATCTAGGTGTGAATTATGAATTTGTGAATAGACTTATCTAATTAAATTATATCTTTAAATAAAGATTTTTATTCATCAATTATTATTTACGTTAGTCAAAGTTAAGGTACTGAAGTATATGATTAATAATTTGGTCTACACCGCTACTCTAGTGAAATAATATTTAAGTGTGATGGTCAGTTATTACATTAACTATGTGTTGTTTTAGAATCTCATTTTTGACCAAATACAACCGTTAATTTGATTTCTTCAAAATAAAAAATATAAAAAATTGTTAGTTGATATCATATGATGATATTTAATTGGAATGTATTGATATGACAAGTGTACGTAGGATTTTGTCTAAATTTTAAAATTCGAAATTAACTTACTTTCAAGAATTTTGATATCTGAAATCTTGAATAAAAATCTTTTTTTAGCCAACCTAATAATTGTTTCACTAAGAAAAATGCTATTAACATATAAAAATGGAGAGGGTGTGTTGTGTATGGTATTTCTTGGATACATCTCACAAAAAATAGCATGATGAGGTAATTTCATGTGATTTTATTTTTTAATGTTTTTACAATTATCGCATATACTATCTATGCCAATAAATACTCAATACTATAAATAATTAGGTGGCTCCATTCTAATCTCAAACTACCAATATATTAAAACATTTCACCTATATCAATTTGTACTATAAAATTTTAGTTCGTTCAATTCAATCTGGACCATAAAAACAAAAGAAAGTACTAGCCCATGTGGGGAAAGTTATATATATAATTAAGGGACTATACACACACCCACTTTTTAATAAACACATTTTAATTACTGAATACATTCATCTTAAAATAATTAAATACTATCAAATTTCTAAACACACCCTACAAGATTACCATTTTACTTTTTTAAATATATAACATAAAATTAAGTTAATAATCAATAATAAGGGTATTTATGATTTTTTTAATAAATAATTATTTTTGATTTATTTTTAATGGACTGTGTATAGCCCCATCCATAAAAATAATACTCCTATATGATCTAAATGGTAAACGAACAAAGACGACTTCTTTATAATTTATAGTTATTTAGTAATAATTCATGATATACCATTATATATATATATATATAATATAATGTATACGTATAACTTTTGTTCCAAACATATATCTAACAATTTAATTTTTAAGTTGTTGTCATGTAAATCGATGGACATGTTTGAATGATTGAATTAAAGATTGGATAAACTAATATCTCCATCATATCATATTCAAAAAAAAATTTGTTTCCAAGAATTCGAGTCTCTACCATAATTTTCACCAACTCATGTCCTCCAAATATACCCGAATGCATGATCCAAGTTTTTTGTTCAAGGCTTTAGTCAAAACAAAAAATCAAAAACAAAAAATTTGGTAGTTACCTCTTGTATCAATGTATCAGAATGTTTATGATCCAGGCCCAATAGTTTTGGGCCTAGTACAATTCATTGGGCCCAAAGAGTAAGCCACTAAAGTGCTAACTAGATGAAATGGGCTAAATTTAAACCCACTATTGAGAACAGAGCCCAAATTTTGGATACTACACAAGTCAAAATGCACACACATGAACATCAATTGTTGTAGAATAATATCCAAAATGATAAAATTTAAATAACCCCAAAATAATATAATGGGAAAATTAAATTATTGTATTTTTCACTCACATAAAAATTTTCAAAACCACCTCAGTAATTGGCGGAAATAATTTGTGGAGGGGTAGAACCGTAAATGAACGGGCCAACAGAGTACAATCTCATGTTGTCGGAGCCGTGTGTTCGATAAGCCGAAAGCGGCGCGCCGCCTGATCCCTTGTTAAAGTCGGTGGCGAATGGGCAAGTTTCGAGCCGTGGTGAGCTGTGGAGAAAAGCCTTGCACTGAGTGATTTTCAAGCCGCCGACGTCTTTAAGCGGCTGAGATGAGAGCTTGACTAGGAAGTAGCCGTTGGCGTCGGTTGATCGGCTTAGGATGGAAAACGGTGCCGTTTCGTAGCCGTACTTGTCAATTCCTAGGCATGTTATCCTTACCACACTTCCTACATTTGATTACAAAGTTATAATAATCAGATACTTTTTAATAAAACCATTTCATGTATTAAAGCCAAAAAAAAAAAAAAATCATGATGGATGAGTGGAGTTGTTTCACCAAAGAAAAGAATTCAAATCAAATGTCTTTTAGATTCATCACTCAAAATATATAATTCTTTTTTGAGAATTTATGAAATGAAATATATTGCACCACAAAATTGTTCAACTTCAAGCACAATAGTACAATTTAAAAAAATTAATTACGAAAAAGTTATCACCTTTTAGTGGGAGAACTTTAGATGATGATGATTTGCAGTAAACGACCCCTTGTATGCTAAAAACTTTTGGAAAAAACGTTTCTTTCTTTATATTTTTAGGTGTTATTGAATTTGAGTTTGAATCAAAACCATAACCATAACCACTTGCAGAAGATCCAATGACCACATCTAAGATTAGCAGAGACAACATTAGCAGAGAACAACTTTTTCCGTGAGCCATGTTCTTTAATTCATGGATTAATGTTCGTTTCACCACTTTTTATAACCAAAGTCGTGTTCCTTATTTAGTAGCTATTTCCTAATTCTAGTTATTTTAAAATCGTGTTACATGTTTGCACGATTTATAATAACGCAATTACTTGCCAGCACGATCTTTCTTTTAAATAAGATTATTATTTTGTCAATGAAAATAAGGTGGGACACTACTTTTTAACTTTTAATAGTTCCTATGACTAGCTAGTTGAAGAGGTTTGTTTAATCAATATAGTGATTGACTTAATTTAGACAAATAAAAATTAGAAATTGATGAAATGGATAAATTCGAATGTTCGTGAAATTTCTTATATTTTAATCAATACAATGTGCTTCCGAGGTATTTATTTGGGCTGGGGCCTTGCATTTTTTTATTAAGTGTTGTTTGGTGATTATATATCGTCAAACAAATCATGCCTTAAATTAATCTCTTTTGACTTTTTAAATTAATTCTTAAAATTAAATGAATAAAACTCTTGTGAGATTCTCTAATAACAGATTTAAATTTCGTAACATGAAGTCACTCTCTATGAAGTTACAATTGTATGACGTCACAAGAATATTTTTCTTTTATCAATTCTTTGTGCGTAAAAAAATTAATATTAATCCAAAAATAATCAAATAATCAGAATATGACCAAATTAAATTTAGCATTCGGTTGGTTCGGCCAAAAACCGAATTGAAAACAATCGAAAACTGAAATGTATATATTTCCAAAACCTAACAGAATCAAACCGATTTATATACAATAATCGAACCAAAGTACCAAACCGATTCAAACCCTCGATTCGGTTTTTTAATTTTTAAGTGTAATTTGACAATTCAGTTTAAAACCGAGGCAAACCAAATAAAACCGAAATCGAAATAGTTCAATTTTGATAAATCGAACCAAAATCGAAATAGCTCAATTTTAATAAATCGAACCGAACCTTCAGTTTTTCAATTCCAGTTTGGCTTTGCTCACCCCTAAATGCATGCATAATCCAATTAAACTAATCTATAATTAGAAGGCCAGAATCAATCCTTACCGAAACATTAATAACGGACTTGGCCCCCACGTTAACAAGTTGGGGCTCATTACGACAAAATCCAATTATATAGTATGTAATTAGTAAAAGACATCTACAAATTGGCTTACTCTTTTATTATTAACATGCTTATTATTTTTCTTTTAAATGTGATACCGCTTTATCAATATATTTCGTGTATATCTGAAAATGAGGGGAAAAAATGAGTTTGAGGAATGAAAGAGAGGAGAACAATAAAAACTTGAATTTTTTTTAATTAAGTTGGTATTTACATACTTTAAATTTTTTACAAAAAAGTTATAAGTTTTTTTTAATGATCAAACATAAGTCATATGACAACTCGGAAAAGCTAGCACCACAAATATCATTGACCTTGCAATATTTTTATAAATTGTAGTTCAAACATAAATTTAGCGAACACATCATTTATCAAACATTAAAAAAAATTGTATGAAAAATGTACTACAAATCACATTATATATGACAGAGTACTGCTGACCAATTCGGCAACTCATTTCATTTTATTATAATTAAATCAAAATAGATTATTTACATTCGAATCTAGAATCTCTAGATCAGTTTATTTCTCACAAATCTTAATCCACAAACTTATCTTCCAAGAAAATATCATATTGCTAAATGATGTTTTGATATAAAATTAAAGATGAAAAATACTTCCATAACTATGAAATTCTTATGTGACATTCTTGACGGTATTCTTTGTTATGTGGTGCCAATTTTAACAATCAAATTCTATAGGAAACACAAAAAATTAATTTTGTGAGATCAATTCAAATATTAATCATGGGATAGTATCCATTTCTACTATGATTAAACAATAATAGTTTATATATATATATTACCATAAATAAAAAATGATGATAATTTTACATATTGTCGTGCATGGCCAGATCGTGACTCAAAACCTCAAAATACGACTGTGCGCAAGGGGAAAAAAATTAAATATTTATAACTGAAAAACATATACTTATACATTGTTGTAGCGCACAATCGACCGTATCTCGGGACACGACCATACATGATGACCTAGGGCATGAGATGATTGCACATAAATTTGTGTGTAATTTAAAATTTTCACTCAAATTATGGTGAAAAAACAAAGATATATATTATGATAGAAAAATTAATATTTTTCGATTTTATGATTAAATTAGTATCATACCCAAAAAAATCATTTCATAAATACTCCCTCCGTCCCACAACACTTTGCACACTTTCCTTTTTAATCTGTCCCAAAACACTTTGCACATCCAAAAATGGTAAATTTTATCACAATTATTACCCTCCCAATATACACTTATTTACACACAATGCCATTACTTTTTCTCTCTCAACACTTTATTATTTTTTGTTTTTTTCTCACATAATTGACTCTTATACCCTCAATCAAAAAGCAAAGATTTCTTTTTTCTTAAAAATTGTGCCCAATTTAGTGTGCCAAGTGTTCCGGGACGGAGGGAGTATAATTTAGAGATGTATGCCTAAGAATTAGCTATTAGGCAAACACCGCGAAAGTGAGATGCCCTTAGCTATTCACCACTTCCTTTTCACCAACCCCCACCCGGTTCGTACCTCATATATACTGCAAAACCTCTTCCATATTCACAACTCACGAGCCAAAAGCACAAACCTTAAACCCTTTGCCATTAATTCCCAATATTCCAAAATTCTCTTAATTTCTGTCATTGTTGCTCTCCTCTTTTCACTCTTTGGTCATTAAGCATACAGATTTCGAAGCCATAATTCGAGAATGTGTGGCGGTGCAATCCTCTCCGGCCTGATTCCCCGCCGCCGTGGCTCCTCCGCTGATTTCGGCCCCACCTCCGCCGACTTCTGGCCATCTGCTTTCAGCTCCTCCAACCAGAATGACTCTCTCCCTCTCAAACGCTCCAGATCCTCTACAGGTGACTAATTCATCCAAAATCAGCTCTAAACTGTGTTTCTAATCCCTAATTTTAGATAATCTGATTGCGGAATTTTTACAAACAGGTGATGAGCATGTTGAGAAAAGCGCTTCGAAGAAGAAGCAGAGGAAGAATCTATACAGGGGAATAAGGCAGCGGCCATGGGGAAAATGGGCGGCGGAGATCCGTGACCCGAGAAAAGGCGTTCGGGTCTGGCTGGGCACCTACAACACGGCGGAGGAAGCGGCCCGAGCTTACGACAGAGAAGCCCGTAAAATCAGAGGAAAAAAAGCCAAGGTCAATTTCCCCAATGAAGACACTGATTATTGCTATAATTACAATTACAATGAATTCAGCCAGGTGGAATTGGAGAATTGTGAGAATGAATTCGTCTCTGTGAATAATGCGGATGATGCGAAGCCTGAGGTGAACAGGAATGGTGAAGAGGCGGTGATTGAATTTCAGGCGGCGGTGGAGGTGGAGAATGAGGTGGAGAAGCTGTCGGAGGAGCTGATGGCGTATGAAGACTACATGAAGTTCTATCAGATTCCGTATCTCGACGGGCAGTCTGTGGCGGCGCAGACTAATGCGCCGCCGGAGACGGTGGAGCTGTGGAGCTTTGATGAGGTTTCCGGTGGAATTTAGTGTTGTGTAACGGCTGTTAACATTCTTTTCCTTTCCCGTTTAATTATGGATTAATTTGTAAATTGTGGAGTAATTTATGTTCTTGAGTGTAATGTTTAGGAATTAGGAGGGTATGTTTGCATGAAATGATCTTAGATCTCTAAGAACTTGTTTAATTAATAATGTATCAATTGTATTTTTTTTTTTTCCTCCTTTTCCCCATTCCAAGAGTTGTACTAGCAAATTTCTCTTATGTTGTTGCACAAATATAATCCAACGTTTCTTTACGCCTGCCTTTGTCTTTTCTCTTTGGTTTGGATAGTGTTCTATATTTAGTGTTTCATTTAATATTTGTAATATACGTTATTTAATTAATAATATTATTTGATAGTGATTATCATAAAATAAAAAATGAAACATAAAATGTAATAAAAATTGTATATTAATTATGATGATGATTATTTTAATACACAATGTAATAGAAGATTGCATATGTAATTTTGTTACACCATCATATCTGAAAATTAAATTACCAAGAAATGTTTATTTATTTTCACAAACATATGCATACACATGAAAATGTGTGGATGTTCTGTAATTACATAATAAATGTTGCATTTAGTGGAATCAGGTACATAGTATACACCGATATAAAAAAAAAAATTGAAAGACTAGTTACTCTTTATCTTCCAAACTTTTAGAATTTATCATTTTATCATATAAATTTTTGAATTTTATCATTTCCTCATATAAATTTTAGACTTGTCATCCTTCGTTTATTCATGGCACACACGTGTCCGGCATTATAGATACGCATTGGTATCTGGATTTTAAAATTTTAGTAATAGTGCAAATATTCATGATTTATATGAGAAATTGTTAAATCTCAAAAACCATGAAGGAGTAATAACAAATAAAAGCTTGAAAAAACCATGGATAAAAATATCCGGAAATTTCCCAGAATTTTTCCCGATATTTCCTTAAAATTCAAGTACCGATATTTCGATATTTTCGATATTTCCATCTATATTTCGATATTTTCATTGATATTTCGATATTTCCGTAAAATTAAGGTACCGATATTTCTACCGATACCGATATTTTTCTCCTTGGAAAAAACTAAATATAAAAAGAACGGCGAGATTAAATGTATGTTACTTCTACTAAAATTAAATTGAATGTAAAATTAAGTTATACATACATTAATCATATATATATATATATATAAATCATGATAAATTTATAAGTTATAGAAGTTTATCCCATGTAATTAAAATATTGAAAGCTTGGGTGGGACGTTAAGCGTGTTTGGTAGTTGCATGGGTGCATGTTAAATCTGAGCTGTAGTCCAAACATGACGTCAACACAATACCAAGGGCGCATCTGGTATTTTACTTACTGTCTTATTCTCTGTTCCTGTCGCCCACTGCTTTCCTAAATATTGTTTTGTTTTGTTTTGTTTTGTTTTTGTTTTTGTTTTTGTTTTTTTTTTTTTTTCATTTTTCCTAAATATTGTTATCGTACTATTCCATCATTTAGGCATAAAATTCATATGGAAGTTATAATTAATTTTTTTCCTTTTTCTTTGTATTTTTATACAACCATGTTTTTTTTTTATAAGAATGTAAATAAATAAATAAATATATATATATATATATATATATATGAAAAAAAGAGTGAAACTCTCCATATTTCGACACATTAGTATTTTAAATGATTCTGCTGATGTCATTTGCCATCCTACAATGATAAATTATATATGAAATGAACATTTTGAAAATTATAATATTATATATAAATGTACGTACATACACAACAATGTTTCATTCCATATATTATTTCATGAGTATATACTATGCACTTTGATAACGATATAATAATTTCATCTCTCAAAATTACTTAGCCAAATGTCATGTATCTGAATTATTAAAAAGAAGAGAAAAAGATTTCAGTATAGGTGTTCGATCAAGTCAATCTAAAGAACAATCAAAATTCTTTCCTTTGATTATGTTGAAATAAGTCAATATTATTTAACAACTTTTGGGCCACTCATTTTCTTCTGTATAACTCTATTCAATTTTTTAAATACTATTTTAAAACTTACTATTTGATCGATTTTAGGATAAAATCGATTTCTTTAAGAATAAATATTATGTGAGACCGTCTTATAGATTTTTTTACGTGAAACAGGTTAACCCACAATTCATATTTCATAATTGAAACGTTAATTTGTTAAAATGAATTTGAATTGTGGGTAATAAAGATTCGTATCACGAAAAATATTCGTGAGACCGTTCTCATATGAGTTTTTATGTTTCTTTAAATTAAACTAGGAGAGATACTTGAATAACTTAAGATTGAATCTGCGTAGTCAAATACTGAAATGTTAAAATTGTTTCTAGAAATATTTCAAACAGATGACTGACATTATCATTGTGATGTAATATTCATTCATCATAGAAGAAAAATGGATTGTGTCATTTGCTTTTTTTTTTTTTTTTTTCTTTTACTTATAAAGATTAATAATATAAAATTTGAACAAATGTTCTCTCCATTTCAAGGTAATTGTTGTTTTTAAAAAAATAAATTTTGTTGCAATTTATTTGTTGATTTTTTATTACAAAAAGAATTAATTGTTTTTTTTTTCTAATTTTGTGTCTATATTGTTTTTTATTAATAGCATACATTAAATATTTAATATTATAATAGTATACATATTTATATCGTTTAAATGCTCTCTTAATATCTATGTGGGCTTTCCTTAGAAGTCTGTAAAGAGTTACTACATATCCAATAGCTGTTCAAAGTGGGCTTGTAAAATTTCAAATGATATATGGTTGGTCAAAGTGGGGTTGAGAAATTTCAACTGATATATGGGCCTGAAGCCCAGTTAAGTCCTTAAAACATTATCTACCATTTCGCGAAATTTGTTTCACAATTTGGTGAAAGACCCGGCTATCCGCACTCCAAGTTTTCAAAACACACCCCATTTATTATTATTTTTATTTAAAAAATTCAAAAAGGACAAAATTACAATTTTGCCCTTTCTAATAAAAAAAATCAAACTCCTCTCTCCTCTCCTCCAATCTTCTGCTTCTCTTTCTTCCTTTTTTTTTTCTTTTTTCTTTTTTCATTTCTCAAACCTTAAATCCCCTTAAAAAAATCATTTTATGAGTTAATAAAGTATATAATAATCATGTGAAATCGTGTAAAAAGAACGAAAAAATAACAACAAATCTGAAGACCCGTTCGACCCTGGTTTGTCGAACACAAAGAGATATGTTCGACCATTGGTCGAACACGTAAGGGTAAAATTATTTTTTTTATTATTTCTTGAAATTTTTAAATCAAAAATAAAATAATTGGGGTGTGTTTAGTGGATTTTGGGGTGCGGATAGCCGGCCTTTTGGTGAAATGTGAAAAAAATAAAATAAAATTAATTAACTCACACTTATATTATATGCATTAAAAAAAAAAAAACACTCATTTGAATGGTAGACTTACATCACACACCAATTATATAATGTACAAACGAGGCTCAATAGATTGTGCTTAATTGATAATTTTTTTTTATAAAAATAATATAGAAAATGAAACCGAGTTTACATACAACACCATCAACACAACATTTATATGTGATATGTGACATCAATTGTTGTGTTGTTAAAATATAAAAAAATAACAAAACATACACTGAAATTTATGAACAATATAAACAATTTTATTTATTTATTTTAAACTTCATATTCTCCAACACCACCAATAAGAACAAAGCAAATTCAGTATTTTGAATATATAAATTCATTATTTCATCTCATAACTTATGTTTCGAAACCAGAATAAGAGAGCAAAGATTAAATTCTCCCTCCTAATTAATTTTCACGAAGTCATATAAAATTAATATACTACTAAAATATTTTTCATTAAAAAAAGAAAAAAAAAACCATTAAATTCTCCCTCCTAACTGTTTCTTTTTCTTTCTTCTTTTGAAAAAAAAAAAAGAAAAAAAGAGAGAAAGAGAAAAAGATAGAAGCAAATATGTCAAAGTAATAAATAGTAGTATATCTCCATACAATAAATAATTGAAATGAGTACGTGAGATGCAATTAATGATTTATCAGTAGCCTCATTTTCAAAAACCATTCTGATCTCATTACGTAATTTTGTTGAATTTCAAGCACCGATTTCCTATTTATTCCATCCATATCTTTTTCTTCTGTTTGCAGAAATACAAAAATTCATAAAAGATGATTTTACGGATTAAATTTTATGAGATAATGTTTCATTATCCCGTTAAAGAAAATTGTATGTTGGTTTCAAATTGTAGTTCACCACTTCACGTAATTAAATTCATAATAAACCAGTCTTACAAAACTCATATCCTAATAATATTATACAATATATCCTAATATATATATAAAAGCCGCCATATATATAAACCAAGCAGCCAATTCACTTTTTGTGACACCCATTCCCAAAGCAAAATTGGTTGTCTTCTTCTCCATTGTCAAATATCAATAAATTCATTCTTAATTTGCATATATTTTCATGTATATATATATATATATATAAACCTATAAATGTACACTTTTTATGCTGTTACAAGATTAAAGAGACTTGAGCTTAATCAAAATAATACTTAATTGGATCAAATTATAATGAGGGCCAAAACATATTAATAGTAATGGGAATGAGATTTTGTATTGCAATTATGTTACATTTTTTATTTTAAATTAATAAGCTACATATATTAAATGACATCATTAATTAACAAAGGACATACATATATTGTAAATGTCATTTAATATGAGATGTAACATCAAATGTTAGAGAAGATCCGAACTTATAGCAAAGAGCCATCAAATTATTCTCCTAATACAAAAACTCACGTTGTCGGACATAAACTAACCATTTGTAAAACAAATTTATTTTCACAAATTTATATATGAATTATTAATTATGTCATTTTATAAAATTAAATTTATAAAACACTCTTGTAAGAACCCCAACTCTTTCCTAAAAATCTCAGAATTTATTTAGCCTTATTTCAGATTGAAGAAGATAATGTCTAGGCTCCTGATGCAATGAGTGGGACGAACCTGTAACCAAATATCAGGCTACCGACTCCTAAAACATAAATGTTTTATTAATTGCATATTAAAATGTTAATAATGAATTATTATTTTCTTAGAGAGACATAATAGTGAATTGTCTCTATGATTATATTGCAAAGCAGAATAACTCAGTGTTTTATTTAATTCTTATGTGGCATTTATAAAAGCACTAATAATATATATAGTTTGCTTCATAAAATGAAATAGAAAATCCAGTCCTCCAATCTTCTATCTCACCTTTTTTCCACACAGTTCTAATAGTTAATTGAAATTGTTTTTGGTTTATGAATGGAACACACGAAACGTTATGAAGATCTTCACAATAGATATTTGAGACCAGTTTAACTCCCATTTCATTAATTATATAATTTTCCAAACCAATTTTAAAGGAAAAATGTATTTTACCATTACAAATCAAGTATATACATTACATACATAAAATCATTTTCATATATAGCTTTTTTAGACAAACCCACAACCCATAACACAAATTCCTTTTTAGCAATTCATTATATGAATGATATATAATTATGGTTAGAGAAAATGCTAAAATAAGAAATGGAAAAGGCATGAAATACAGCTAGCCCAGAAAATGGGCATAAGAGACAACCTTAATCGTCATGCAAATCTCGTACTCCTCCTATTTTAGGCACTATCTTTTACTTTCAACGTTTTCTTCACCTTTTCACCTTTCTTTTTTTCTTTATCCCTTTCAATACAAAAGAAATGTGAACATATGTTTATATTCTCGTTTATTATGTGTTCTGTTCTTTCCTTTAATTCACTGTGAATTAACAATCCTCTATATATACCCCAGTTGAGCAAATTACTTCACTATCAAATCATCATCCAAAATGGGTCCTTTTCGTACCTTCTTCTTCGCTTTCTCTCTCCTCATCTTTTCTTTCGTTTTCGGAGAAATTAACAACGATTCTGAAAATCCTCAGACATTCATTGTTAGAGTCCAGAATGATCTGAAACCTTCTGATTTCTCCGATGTAGAACAGTGGTATAAAGCCACTCTTCGAAGCCTCCATTCCAACCCTATGAATTCTGAATCGGAAACCGAAAACTCTAATGAATTTCTCCATGTTTACAGAACTGTCTTCCATGGATTCTCTGCTCGATTGACTCCACAGCAAGCTCGAGAACTGGAGAACCGGCCAGAGGTCATCGCCGTCTTGCCGGACAATCTCCGCCACCTGCACATAACTCGGTCGCCGCGTTTCCTCGGACTATCGGCGGCGAATCCAGCCGGCTTGTTGTCGGAATCCGATTCCGGTTCCAACGTCATCATCGGAGTCCTCGACACCGGAATATGGCCGGAGCATAGCAGCTTCCACGACGAAGGCCTGGGTCCGATTCCGGCGGATTGGAGAGGCGCGTGTGTTGAAGGAGAGAATTTCACTAAAGCTCACTGTAATAAGAAGATCATCGGCGCTAGATATTTCTCCGACGGTTACGAGGCTCGGAAAGGGAGGATTAGGCCATCGGAGGAATTGAAATCGGCGAGAGACTCCGACGGCCATGGGACCCACACGGCTTCCACCGCCGCCGGAAGAGCCGTCGGTAACGCCTCTCTCTTCGGCTACGCTATCGGCGTCGCCGTCGGAGTCGCGCCGAAGGCGCGGATTGCTGTGTATAAGATCTGCTGGAAAAGTGGCTGCATGGATTCCGATATCCTCGCCGCTTTCGATAAGGCGGCGGAGGACGGCGTACATATTATTTCTATCTCCGTCGGCGGCGGCGCTGTGCCCTACAATCTCGACCCGATGGCAATCGGGGCATTCGGAGCGATGGAGAGGGGTATTTTGGTCTCTGCATCCGCTGGCAATGACGGTCCTGCTAAAATGACAGTCACCAACGTCGCTCCCTGGATGACAAGCGTTGGTGCGAGCACAATTGACAGAACTTTTCCCGCTGATCTCGTGCTTGGAGATGGGCGGGTGATAAAAGGCGCGTCACTCTATAGTGGGCAGCTTCTGCCCGAAAAGACATATTTGCCCTTGATATACGGTGGAAATGCTTCGGTCGGTTGGACCGTCGGTGGTCGCCGCCGTACCGGAAGCTTCTCCTCCGGCACTTGCCTTGACGGCTCGCTGGACGAAAACTCCGTACGTGGAAAGATCGTAGTCTGCGACCGTGGCGGCAACGCACGAGTCGCGAAGGGAGAGGTGGTCAGAAAAGCTGGCGGCGTCGGCGTGGTGGTGGCGAACGTCGCGCCTATCGGCGAAGGCCTCGTCGCCGACTCACATTTGATCCCCGGCCTCGCCATCACCGAGTCCGCCGGCCATATAATTCGGGACTACATCAACTCGACTCCGAACCCTAAAGCGACAATGGTGTTCCACGGCACGCGCGTGGGGATAAGGCCGGCGCCGGTGGTGGCTTCGTTCTCGGCTCGAGGACCCAACATCGAGTCGCCTTATATACTAAAGCCCGACATCATTGCACCCGGTGTCAACATTCTGGCAGCTTGGCCCGAAGGCGTGGCGCCGACTGAGCTGGCATCGGATCCTCGGCGCACCAAATTTAACGTGGCTTCGGGAACATCAATGTCGTGCCCGCATATTTCCGGCGTGGCGGCATTGCTGAAAGGGGCCCATCCCGATTGGTCGCCGGCGATGATCCGATCAGCCATGATGACCACTGCTTACAGCCAAGATAACAATGGCAAGCCATTACTTGATGAGAAATCTTACAATTTTTCAACAATTTGGGATATGGGTGCTGGTCATGTTAATCCGGAGAAAGCTGTCGACCCCGGATTGGTTTACGATATAGCTATTGATGATTACATAAATTTTCTCTGTGCATCTAATTTCACTAAGCAAGAAATAAGGCACTTAGCTAGGAAACAAGCAAGTTGTGCTAGGAAACATTTGAAGCCATGGGATATTAACTATCCGGCCATCTCCGTCGAATTCGAGGCATCAGAACCACATGATGAAATTGTTGTTACTAGAACGGTAACGTATGTCGGTGACAGCACCGTTAGTTATGCCGTTACGGCAACAAATCCGAAAGGGGTGACGGTGACGGTAAATCCGACGAAAATGACGTTTACGAGGAAGGGTGAAATGCAAAGTTACAGCATGAGGATAGAGGCGGAGAAGCTAGCAGTGATGCCGGGGAATACAGTGGCAGAGGTGGGAAAGATAGCTTGGTCCGATGGGCGGCGGCAGGTGGTGTCTCCGGTGGTGGTGATGTGGAAGCAACCGTTTTGAGTTATGGGGTAATGCAAATGTGCATAAGTTTTGAAAACATGGTTGTGGTGATAGAATGTTTTAACCACTAGATTTCAACAAGTTAGTGTATGTAATGGTGATGATCGATCCAAGTTTAATGAAATAGCTCTTGTGATTCTAATCAATACCTATCTTTTCATTTAAAACATTTGTTTGGTTTAAATATAATTATAATGATATCATTAATTAATGAGTGGTTCTTGAATTTTTTTAATTATTTTCAAGTCTCTTTCTCAGAGTTACCGGTCCCTCAAGTATATTAGAGCTATCATACTAATGTAATGAAGCTCATTAGTGTTTTATTGAAAATTTAATTGATTGATCAATAATAAATTAAAAAATATATGAGTTTTATTACATCCAAACATCATCATCATAGAATGCTCCTATTTTGTAACTATATGTTTTTTCTCTTGTAAATAACTATAAAAGCTTCAAAAACACATTTCATTAAGCAAACTGATCTACTCAACAAGACAAAAGGACTTTTCAAGAAAACCGAATATAAAGAAAGCTTAATTTAGCGTGACCATAGTTGGGCCCATACACTTGTCCTAGAAAAAAGCCCAAATAATAAACCCAAATAGAAAATCGCTCAATAAGAAAAAAGCCCAAAGTGTAGAGAGTCCAAATATCATATAAAAGCCTAAAGAAATTATTGGGCCCAAGATTGAGAAACCCAAATAAAAAAGGCCCATATCATAAACCCTAGGTCGAAAATCGTGCGGCGTATAAAAGTTTATCTTCATTTCCTCCACTGTTAACATCCCATTCGCATACCGATTGGGGAGAGAGAGAGAGAGGGAAGAGAGAGAAATGGTGTCCCTTAAGCTACAGAAGCGGCTCGCCGCCAGCGTACTGAAGTGTGGGAAGGGCAAGGTCTGGCTTGACCCCAATGAAGTCAACGAGATATCGATGGCTAACTCTCGTAAGCTCTACTCTGTTTTCTCCCTGCATATGAGTTGTATTTGCTTCTTTGCAGTTTTTGATATCGGTATTCTGAGATCTCTCGGTCGATTTTGTGACTTTTTGTTTGCTTTATATCTTCTGCTTTTTGAGGATTTTGAGAATTGGTTTTAGCTGTTGATTGCTGCTTGTTGTTGCTCCTGATTAGCTCAGCTTTGTTTGTTTAGAACTTTCATTTATGGAATTACTATTAGATTTGTATTTGACTTCGATGACCTAATTCTGTTGTATTTTCTGGATATTTTTTTCGAATTTTATTTTCAATCACCAACTTCATTTATATAATTATGATAGTAACTAGTAAGTGATGAAAAGTATCCAAAAGTTAGACAATATTTTTTTAATGATGTGTCTCTGCTTCTAATTGCATTGCCAAGAAAATTAATTGCATATTTAGCTGCAAAGCTAGTAAGTGAAAGATGAATTAGTGAGCTAGAAAATTTCTAATATGAGAACAGTCTTCCTTTGATTGAGAATATCAGTCTTCTTTTTTCCATGTCATGCAATTGTTGTATTGACATTTTGGATATGCTGTCTTGTGTATACAGGCCAAAATGTTAGGAAATTGGTCAAGGATGGTTTCATTATCAGGAAGCCAACCAAGATCCACTCTCGTTCCCGTGCTCGCAGAATGAAGGAAGCCAAGAGAAAGGGGCGTCACTCTGGATACGGTATTTTGTTTAATTCTTAATGTACTGTGTGTGTGGGGTGTTGTTTTTAGTTTGCCTTTGAATATTTCTTATTCTACCACACAAATTTGGCAATGTGCTCTCTGCTTGTTGGCTATATTGGAATTGATTTATTGTTTTAAATTATCTTTTATAAGAGGTAAAAAAATATATACAGTCCCTATGAGAGATCAGAAATTGATACAGTTGTCACTTCTCACACTTTTATTAACCCTTATGGTTATTTTCTTCTGATTGTGAATATGACACTGTTATTCAATTATCATTTCTGAATTATTTAAGGTAAGCGCAAGGGTACCAGGGAAGCAAGGCTGCCCACCAAGATTCTTTGGATGAGGAGGATGAGGGTGCTAAGGCGCTTGCTTCGCAAGTATAGGGAGTCCAAGAAGATCGACAGGCACATGTACCACGACATGTACATGAAGGTGAAGGGTAATGTTTTCAAGAACAAGCGTGTGTTGATGGAGAGCATCCACAAGACCAAGGCTGAGAAGGCTAGAGAGAAGACCTTATCCGACCAGTTTGAGGCCAAGAGAGCAAAGAACAAGGCTAGCCGTGAAAGAAAGTTTGCAAGGAGAGAAGAACGATTAGCTCAGGTATTACGTCGACAGAATAAAAAAATCATATACGTATATTTTTAATAACGTATGAGATTCTTTTGATAGATAGGTTTATGTTATGCAGTTCAAGATGTTGTATTAGATATCTTTAAATCTTATAAAATATAAATTCTGTGTTTGAATACTTCAGGGTCCAGGAGAAAAAGCACCTCCCGTTGCAGCAGCTCCCGCCCCGGCAGCTCAGCAAGCACAGTAAGTAGCTTTTTATTGCTGCAGGAACTTTTAATTCCTGCTTAATCAGTATGATTGCTGAGTTAATATATTACTATGTTGTTGCAGGGGAACTAAAAAGCCCAAGAAGTGAGGTTGCTGTCGTTGATGACTAGTTACCAGTTTTTTGATCTCTTGCTTTTATGTTGTCTTTATCATATAACTATGTTGTTTAGTGAAAGGAGTACTGGAAATATACCCTCTCTTTTGATTTTAATATGTTTGATTAGTTGGTTTATATATTATGTCTCTAAGTTCGGAAATTCTTTCATGAAAGGTTTCTGTTCTATTTATCCTTTTGCTTTGTCTTGAATCGCAGCGTGCTATTGTGTTTTGGTAAATGCGAATGGGTTACCAAATGTTGAGACTATCATAGTCCTTTTATCATTGCCAACTAAAAAATATTGATGCATCATCTTTCAGTAATGCTGGGTGTATGTTGGTTGCTGCTATTTGCTACTCGAATACCGGTATTGAATATAGTTTAACTATGAAATCTTTGCTACGTATGTATATCGGTTACAAATTCATAGTTGATATCTGTACTAACATGCTCATGTATATGGTAAACAAGAATGAATATATTGTAAATTTGGATATTGCATATGGATATTTGGGTAATGTATTTTTTCGTGAGTGGGGTGGATATATTTCTAAATATCAATAGGGTTCTGCTATTCGCATCCAACTAATTACTAAACACACCACATTCCTAGTGTTAGTGTTCATAAGTGGTGTGAACAGTAACACTTTGAAGTGGTTTGGTTGGTAAATCTTAAGTGTGTTTGGTAAATCTTGGGATTCCTAGTGTGTGAACAGTAACACTTTGAAGTGTGTTTGGTTGGTAAATCTTAAGTGTGTTTGGTAAAGTAACACTTTGAAGTGTGTTTGGTTGGTAAATCTTAAGTGTGTTTGGTAAATCTTGGGATTCCTAGTGTTACTGTTCATAAGTGATGTGAACAATAACATTTTGAAGTGTGTTTGGTAAATCTTGGGATTCCTAGTTTTACTGTTCATAAGTGATGTGAACAGTAACACTTTGAAGTGTGTTTGGTAAATCTTGGAATGCGGATAGGCCTCACCCATATCAATATTGCACAAAATTTGATTAAAATTGGGAAATATTGCAATAAATTGATATTGCAATATTTTTAACTTATAACTTTGTTGGTAGTAAATGCCTTTTGTTGAAAGCTGGAACTTGCAAGAATATGTTGTCTCGTATATTCTTAATTTTAGTTGAATAAGTTGTCTTGTATATTCTTAAATTTAGTCGTTTTCTATAATACAATTGTATTGTCAATTGTTTTACGTTGATAAGATCTATTATCTATACATTTGTTTTAAATATATCATTTTCTTATCATTTTATTATAATTTTGAATGGAAACATATGCCTAAAAATATATTATAATAATTCATAATATTTCATGTTAAATTTCCAAAATTTTAATAACATTTCTTTAACATCGATATGTGACATCAATACATCAATCGATATGATTGATCTATAAAATTAAGATTGTGATATTACGGGGAAATCACCCATCACACCGTGTACTCAAAGGCCTATTTAAAATTTTCCATATACAATAGATGCATATATGACTTGACTATGATCAATCAATTTTGCGATTGGTCACAATTATAATAAGCTTGAATATAGGAATTAATTTGATTAGAATCCTTCTAATTTTGTAAATTAAGATCTTCAATTGTATATATTTATGCGTCTTAAAAAATACAAGACGTCCCCGTTGTCACTATAGATGAGTGAAATTAAGGTAATGCCCATTAGTTGCAACATACTTATAATATGATAGTCATCTAAAGAAGACTGGTATCATAAGATGGAATTGACATACTTACCCTTTCGTCATTTCTGGAGTAATCTACATAGTTGAAGTGCTGATCACCTTCTCTTCTTTGGTTTGCTCTATCTATAACTGCAACTACAGGAGTACCAACCTCATTCTGATTGATGCATGTGCCAAGTTTGACTATGAATGTAACCGTGCTCCCATGCCCTACACCCTCACTTTCGATCCAGATATGGCCTCCCATGAGATTCACGAACCTAAATCACTCGATCCATCAATTAAATCAAACAAAATGGACGACGAAATACATAAACCAAATAGATATATAATGATATCTTTTAAATGAACTCAACCAAATGCCCTTGTGGTATACTTTAGAGGTGTAATCGAGCTGGTCCATTTGATAAAGCGCAAGAATTGAGCTCGACTAAGAAACTCGAGGCTTGGTATACTTGATAAACTTGAGTTTGATTTGACTTGACTATTTTTATATGAATAATTAAAGACGTCTTGTAATTCAACTAAAAAGCTCAATAGGTTTGACACGGTTACCTTATATTGGACTCTGTAAGACTCACTACTCACTAGTCTATTGAGTCGCATACTCTGTTGAGCTCGAACTTCACTTAACTTGGAGTCGAGTTCAAAATGTTTTTGTGTCATTCATGAGTATCTTTCGAGTAAAACATCCCAACCATAATTTAAGTGTAGGTTGTACCTTTTGCAAATTGGAAGGCCGAGACCAGCGCTGCCTTTATTTCGATTGGATGAGTTTCGCAGCTCAACAAATTTGGTGAAGAGACGCGGAATATCGTTGGCGCTGATGCCACACCCAGAATCTCTTACCTAAAAGTGCACAACATTTTTTAATGCGAAAATTTTAGATTTTGATATCAAGATCCAAGCGGTGATCACATTTCGAAGCAGAGGAAAAAAAAAAGGAAAAGTGTGAAAAAACCTGCACTCTCAAGTAGAAATGGCCTTCAGTTGACGGTGGATAGTATTCCGAAGGTTGCCACCCTCTAATGTACTCTGGTTTTGCAAGGGAGGCCTCAATTGTTACGTACCCCTCCTTTGTAAACTTAACGGCGTTACCCAGAAGAATCAATATAATTTGCATTAGCCGTTTTTCATCTCCGGTTGCATAAACAGGTGTATCCAAAGCTAGTGTCAATGTAAGAGACAACTTCTTCACTGATGCAATAGGCCTTATCAAGTCCACAACCTATATTAATTCAACAACAGTTTCTTAGAGAGAGACAGAGGTGGGAGAGAGAGATCCGTGTTCATGGTTTTTACCTCTCTGAAAGCTGCATGAAGATTGAAAATCTCGGCTTCTAAGGTGAGGCTACCATCTTCGAGTCTTGAAAGATCTAGAACATCGTTGATGAGAGTTGCCAGAACATTGCTACTCTTAAGTATGGTTTCTATCATGACTCTTTGTTCGGGGGTTAGCTCAGCTTCTAAGAGCATTGAACAAAGGGATATAATTGCATGCATTGGTGTTCTCATCTCATGGTTCATCACAGCCAGAAAGTCATTCCGAGCACGTATAGCCATCTCTGCTTCTTGTCGAGCTAAATCCAGAGCTACATTCTGCTGCACCAGTTGATCATGGGCCTTCATTGATTCTTCCAAAATTGCAGCGTGAGAAAGGGCCACTGCCACCTAAGCATCACAAAAGTTCAATGATGGAAATAGTAGAATTTAGTAATCTTTCGAGCAGGCAACGTTAAGAACAAAATAACATTATGGGAGGAAAACATAAGAACAAGGAAGTATTCATGTTGATTTTTCGTAATGAGAGAAACCATCAAATCTCTATTTTCCCATTGCTTTCCAACAAGAATTTTCTGATACTAGTTTAGGGTAGTTATACATGTAGTTCAGGAAAAACTACTTTTAGAATCTGAACATGGTCAAACTCAGTATGTTTTACACTTTCACTACTGCATAGAATTAGAGCATTTTTAAAACAAGCACTAAAAGAGAATTGAGTGGATTCTCACTGATTAACTAGAAATTGGTTGATACTCGTTGTATCAAGCATTCATACAACTAAATGAAATGGTATAAATCTAGAAATCACACTGTAAACTTTTACACACTAAAATCGCATGAAAGCTTGACAAAGGAGAAAAGCTGTAACACGAACCTGGTCAACAACAACTTCTACAAGTTCAAGCTCATGGTCTCGCCATTTTCTTATGCCATTCAGAATAAGAACCATCACAGCATAGCTTTTCGCAGACAGTTCAGGCCAGTTGTTAATATGAAAATTCGAGAGGTGTAAGAGTGGTACACGAACAGCAACTGCTTCAGGAGAAATATATCTGCCTGGGAGAGGCCTAATATTTGCCAATGGGCATGTATGTGGAATATGGATCGCTTCAGCATGGTTAAAGACTTCATTGATAATAGGAAGATTCGTAGGCACAGTGGATCCAATAGGTATCAAATTGCTCAAAGTATGAGATAGTTGCATATTCAGACCCCGTTGCGATGGCACCCACAACGCACATTCTTCCAAATCCAGAGTTCTTCCCAACTCCACGAGAGTAGTTCTCAATATCGTGTGTCTATCAAGTGTGCTTCTGATCTCATGAGTCAGCATACGAACATGCCTGCTAGTTTCTTCTTGTTTTATGATGAGCCCCATCTCTCTATCTAATTCTTCAGCCTTATTTTTCAGAAATGATTCACGTGTTTTCACACTAAGCAGATCAGGGATAATGTGAACAAGCATTAATGCTGTCACACACGATACAGCAGCTGTTGAAACTTTTGCTACAGTCATTACTATTGCAACCGTTTTCGAATGCAAAGAGAATGTCCACAAGTTAATGAGATGGGTTGCTCCACAAAGAACAATAAAAGCACCAAACTGTATTAACACCCATCTATATGGAAAGAAAGAAGATCTTTGGACAAAGTAAATGAGCTCCAGAGGAATGGAGAAGTAGGCAATTGCAATAAGGAAATCTGATATATACTGATATTTCACCAATAGTCCATCGGCTGGCCAATGAGTCTCAACACAGTCGCAGGAATCCATTAGAAGAATCAGAAGAACACACACCTGATCGATCTGTATTGATTGAACCATCGTTATCATGATTTCATAATGTAGACAAATGGTTTTCTATATATGGAAGAAACAAGTTTGGCCAAGAAGCAATAAATAAGTTCGAAAAAAAACTAAAAATAAAAGCAAGCAGCAAATCTATGGAAATAATTCTACATACCCCCCAGGCGAAAAAAACAAAATGTGACTGTTGAGGGCTGCATACCAATCGACATATTAAATATTCATCATGTCATCCTATATTTGTTCGAACTATAACATTTGATTTCCTGAAAGCACTTGTCATTCAAACCACAAATCATGAATTTTGATTGGTTCAAATAAAAAAGAACAAACCAATATGGTAACTCACTCCCTTTTAAACTCATCAAGAAAGATTGGTTCACAAGAAATTTGATCATACCATCACAAGATTTTGTGGCAACTACGAAGAATAAACAATTTTGCCTATGGCATTAAGCAAGATCTGAAATCTCACTCTGATTATTTTCATATGATTATTAATTAACCCATCCTTACTTTTCAACTTGTCATTTCCAATGTCTTCTAAACCACACGACCATGGATAATGAACCATACCATCCTTGCAAGGCAAGAACACAAACAAATGCTGCATAAATGAGTTCAAACATACACATGCAATCTAATATTCCAACACACATCCTAGTTCACCTATATCTCTTTGTCTGTCTCTTGATCTTACCGAGCATAGTTCCTAATCATTACTTGAACACACATCATTGATTATACAACCACAATTAGATATCAGAGAACTAAACAAGTACCAATTTCCATCCCTATTTCTCAGAGATCAAACAATTAAGATCTAATGAACAAATTAAACAAACAATATCAAACTCTATCACCGACACCTCAACTACAGAAATCGAAATCGCAAAATATGCATATGCATTCTAGAATCACAAAATCATCACCCAAAAAAAAAAAAAAACAACGGAAAACATAAATTCCGAAAATTACCTGATTAATAAATTATTTCACGCGATCCTAAAACTTCATTCTGCGAACTGATTCAGTTCAGCTTTGGCAGCGGAGCTCACTTCGATTGACTTCAAAAGAATTATTGGTCCATTATAGAAGAAGAAAATGAAAAATTGAGCATTGAGCCAACAACAAAAAAAGGTGAGTAAAGTGGAGGGAAAAAAAAAAAAAAGCTTTTATAGCTTAAAGTCATCACGAGCAATAAAAACGACGTGCAGTGTTCGGGTTCAATGAACGGGAAGCACACGTGTGAAACTGCTTTGGATCCATTCCCACTCGCGCGTGTGTACGTGAGATTTCATTGGCTCGAGCTAAATCTGGCGCTAATTAATAATAATATAAAAAATATATGGATAATAATATATAGGGTGAGTCTAAACTCTAAAGGCACCCTATGATTTTTAAGGGCACCCCATTTAAAAAAAAAAAATTAAAAATTAAAAATTTTCGATTTTATCTTTAGGGTTAGAAACCCTAGTTCCGTTCGGTCGAGACGGCCAAACGGCCTTCAACATGATCTGTCAAGACGGCCGAACGACCTTCAACATGTTCAGCCAACACGGCCGAACGACTCTGCTGACACAACGGATTTTCATACGTTTTGTTGGGAAAAGTCCAATATCTCAGAATGTGTTGAAATTCGCACACGACTTGTAAAACGGTGCGAGAAATCAAACACAGGTGATGATGAACGATGGATTTTGGCCATCCGGGGTCGTTTGAGGGGCAAAAAAGTCAATTTACCGTTTTTCGATTTTTAAATGTTTTTTTCGGATTTTTCTAATTTTTGTTTTAAGTCGTTTAGGTCATACATAATGACAAACATTCTACAGATTTTTAAAATGTGTGAAAATCGTGTGAAAATTGTAAGAAAAAAGGTAAAAAAATGATTGAATCCGAGTAATTCCGTTCGACCGTATTCGACCGAACCCGTAGAAGCCCGTTCGGCCAACACGACCGAACACATAGAAGCCCGTTCGGTTGTGTTGGCCTAACAATCTTGTATATGTTCGGTCAACACGACCGAACGAAACTAATTATTCTACTCCTAAGGGTAAATTCGGAATTTTTTTTTTTCTAAAATGGGGTGCTCTTAGAATTCAATGGGGTGCTCTTAGTCCATCCCTAATATATATTTGGATCTTGCATTACATTCAATGTTACTTCACGTGTTAAATAATAATGTCATTAATAAATATATTTTATAACGACTATTTTATAAATATGAAATGAAATATATATTGAAATAGAAGATTTTATGCCGAATGATATAAAACAAACAATAGTGAGTTAATTGGCCAACACTTTATCCAATTAAGTTGAGGATATCTTAAGAAATAATTTTACTGCTAAAAATAGTAGTTTTTAGATTTTTATCATGTGGTGTTTGAAATAGTAAATTTTAGGTTCGTATCATTATTGTCCGATTGATACATGTATTTAGAAAATTGCACATGATATGGCATAGTTGATATTATTATGATATTTATTTATATTTTGAACCAAAATATAAATAAATTTCATAATAATACAATGAGTTTCCTCCATATTTGGATGTGTCTAATAGAACCGACTCTAACGATTTCTAACTAACTTGACGTGTTATAGGATAAAAGGTCTGAACTAATAATAGAGTTCGGGCTAAACGGGTAACTATCAAACATCACGCCAGAATTATCTTATTGTATTTTTAAAACAAAGATTTTAAACTAAATAGAATGAATATAAATCAACTAAACATACATGATTTACAAACTACATAATAAAAGCCTCGTGTGTATTTAAATAGTTCATTAAATTTAAAATATTAAATTAGTATCGAGATGCTTAAATTTCTAATTAAAAGAACAAGTCAATATAATCAACCATAAAACATAAAATAGTAGTTATTGCTAAATAGTTGGTGAAATAAATTGCTTGTATGATCTTACTATAGATTACTAGATTATGGACCGTAGATCAACCCATTTCACGAAATTAGATCCATCGTATGGTCTTAGAAGAATAATACTCCATTTAATATCATTGCATCATCTGAAAAAATTCAAGATCATAAATAATGAACTACAAAAAAGTTTCAAGATCATAAAAAATGAGCTGATATTAAATTACAGAACAAGCAGTATTGAGCATTGTGAACAATGGTGAAAGCTGTTTATGTTTATGCCATCCTTTTCCCTTTTCTGAACTTTTCTGGAAATCTTTTCTTAGGATCTAAACTAGCTTGATGAAGCATCTCCTTCCAGAGTTCTTCAAACTGGCCATCGAATCCATCTTGAAACCAATCTCGAATCTCACGAAACAGTGCTCTAGGATTTTCGCTCCACAGTGTTCTTAGTTTATCACAACTATCGATAACTCTTCCCTTTGTGTTTAATCTACTCAACAGATTACCTGCCCGTTTCATACCCCACGCTTCTGGCTTCAACATGGTTGCAGGTGAGGCGGCCATGAATTTCCGAGCAGCTTTCAGGCACGGTAGAACTTGGCCATCGAGCAAAGAGTAAGAGAAGACAGCAACTCTAGTAGAGTTGTCTTTGATGAGCGAATTGTGCAGAGGAAGCGGCCAAAGATGTGGGCCGAATGTGGGAGCCACCCACGAGAAGACCTGATCGGCCATGGAGTCGTAGTAGGGTTTTGGCTCTACAAGTGGAGCCGAGAAAGTACACAACGTTCGAGCATATTGAGGAAGCCAATTTGGTTTCACACTTGTAGCTCCATGAATGTATGGCCTTCTAGTGTGCAGTAATTCACTGTATACCACAAACTCAGGTGCTGATCTAGCAAGAGACGACCAGCGATGGAGGAAAACCGTTGCTTTAACCATGCAAGCTTGGTAGCGGACTGCATTAGGGTTTCTCTCTCCATCGGATAAAACATCTGTTGCTTTGATCCGTTTGGCAACCCGGTCTGCCCAGCCAGCACAGATGGCCTGTCCCAATATATCCTCCTCGTTAAGTAGAAGCGGATGTTTGTCTGAGGAAACCCTCCAAGCATTCTCCACATCCTCGAGAGTTCCATGGTTCCATGAGAAGTCCTGTTGTAGATCACTGACACACGAGGTGAAAACTAGTCGGAGAAGCTGATGTCTCAGCTTGGACATTTCTTCCATGGTCTTGCAGTGTAAAGCATTTTCAGTGCAAAACTCTACCTGGCTTTCAGAGAGTTCGAAACACTGAAGTGTGAAGGCAACAGACAAAGAATCACTTGTGGGATTAGAAAATTTATCGCGAGACGATTTAGCGTTTTGTTTCAGCTTCTTTATCCTTGATTTTTCTTCTTTGTCAAGAACCTTCTCGGTTTTTCCGGAACTGGATTTCTCAGTATGGTTTGAATTGTCTTCATCATTATGATTTTCTTCAAAATTCACAAGAAAAGGATTTGACAAGCTTAAAGCTGCAGCTGCTGCAACTGCATACGCCAAAACTAGATTTGCTCGGGCATACCTCTTCAGCTTTTGCATGATTTGGATAACGGTGAGAAGCATTCTGGAATGGCGCGGGCTCATTGGATATCGAGCCATGGCCTTCCCCAGAGACGTCAATCGGCCTTTGTCATCCAGTGCTTCGAGAACCTTGAGACAACGCTCTGCTTCAAGCAAAGCACTGGTCTCTGGAGGTGTTGGGAAAGGAAAATTTGCAACCTGAAATCACAGATTATATGAGTTTACTTGCATGGTGAGAATACCTAGTGATGCCAAAACCAACATCCACACTCTAGAACAGAAAATGAGAATCAAAACTACATGAGAGGATAGCAAGGTCATCAAAAGGTATACAGAATGTAGTTCTTTGACACAGCCAAAAATATAACTTACTTTGCCAATATGCATGGATTTCAAAAGGAGGACAACACCATCAACAGGCACTTTTGATATTTCAGCACTTGAGAAATCGGAAAATATGTTATTGAAGACTGCTGAAGAGTATAGGCGATAACAGTGTCCTGGCCCAGTTCTCCCAGCTCGTCCCGCACGCTGAGCAGCAGAAGCCTTACTTATCCACTGTATCTCATATGATTCCATGCCATTGGAAGAGTTATAATTCTTGACCTTTTCTCTTCCGGTGTCAACAACATACTTTATTCCTGGAATTGTCAAAGAGGTTTCAGCCACATTAGTGGCGACAACAACAAGGCGTTCTCCATCCTTGGCCTCCTCAAATACACGAAGCTGGGATGAGGCAGGAAGCATGGCATAAAGTGGCAGAATGTGCAACAAACCAGGGGAAAAACCCTTATCTTCATCATTTCGTTTAGGAATGGAACTGGATTGATTTGAAACTTCTTCTGGGGTTGGGGCTACATCTTGGACTTCAGTGTGAGAGCCAGAAGCGTTTTTCCCCGCCAAGGCCTCGAAAGCAGCCTTCAATGAAGCAAGGGTTCCCTCTGCTCCCAAAACATCTGAAAGCTTACCATCAGACTCAGGTTTTGACTGATTTTCATTGTCACTAAAGTATTCTAGATCACTTTCTTCTTCTGAACTGTATGATATATCAGATTCATCATCTGAGAAATCTTCATGATCATCCTCTATGTGGGAATTAAAACGTTCAGTAATCTCATTGTTAGAATTCCCCTGAAATTCAAATGCGTCACAAATCTCTCTCATATCATTTTCTTCTGGAGGTTTCTCTTCGCAAATGGAAGAAGCCTCATTGTTTCCTTTGACTGCTTTAGCAACCATATCTTGAGAAGCTCTACGCAGTCTCCGACAAAGGAATTCCACCTCTTTTTGACCTGTTACAAAAACAAGAATACCTCCAGGTGGCAACCTCTTGTGAATTGATAGAACCTTCTTAAAAGCTTGGCCAATATAATCAACAATTTCTGTCTTCTTTGAGAAGTGTATGGTAACTGGATATTGTCGGGTTGGAACTTCAATTACAGGTGGAGGATCACAAAAGATTCTACTCCCAGACACAAAATCTTCTACACGCAGAGTAGCACTCATCAGCACAAGCTTCAAGGGGTAAATCCTATTATCACATTCAATTTTTTCCCCAGCAAGAATCCTCTTCTCCTGCTCTTTGTATTCCCTCTGCCATAAAGCAAAACAACGTAAATATTCTAAATGTATAGGATTTCACAAGGTGAACGCTACCACAAAAATCTATGCAACAGAAGAAAAGAGAACATAACACATTTTATTGAGGATTTCTTCCCAAGTGTTCATGATTTCGATATGTTTCAAAGATATATATTACAAGTACAAGATGTAAAATGAAAATAGATGAGGTAGTTACTTGACGCTCTTGGATAACTCGAGAAAGCATCCCAATGAGTATATCAGTATTCAGACTCCTCTCATGAGCTTCATCCAAAATTAATACGGAGTAGCGCTTCAACAGAAAATCACTCTACAGCACAAAATAAAATTTCCAGTAAGTATAAAAGTAACTGAGTAAGCAAGATAAAAGAAAAAACAGGAACAAACAGTGCAGAATATTAATTCAATATGAATTAGAAATTATAGCTGAACAATTAAAAGAAAACTCCCCTTGCACCTTCCCCCTGATATGCATTTAGCAATAACACGTAAATCAATCATTCCAGATCTTCAGATTAATCTACACATTGTGTTTAACTTTCTACCACCTCAAATACAATATTCATGGCATAAAATATGATGATCACACTGTGACTCGTCATGCATTATCATCCGTTCTTTCATCAGAATCAGAATTTGTAATAAATTTCAAATTGTTAAAAATATTCTATCAAATGCACTCCATATTCAACAGATGAGTAAGTTGAAGGCAGAACCTGCACTTCCCGAAGCAAAATTCCATCAGTCATAAACTTGATAGAGCAATTCTCTCCAACCCTTCTGTCATGCCGAACTTGAAAGCCCACCTCCTTTCCTAGTCGAAGTCCAAGCTCAAATGCCACTCGCTTGGCAGTAGCAAGTACAGCAACTCGGCGAGGTTGAGTTACACCAATAATGCCGCCTTGGGTATTTAAATGGCGTGATCCAAAACCAGCCTCATAAAGAAACTAAAAGTTGCCATTTGTTCCAATAGATTATAATAAATTCCACCAAAGGAATATACTTACAATATTAAATGGTTTTATTTTTTAAGGAAAAAACTAACCTGAGGAACTTGAGTTGTTTTACCACAACCAGTCTCACCACATATTATAACACTGGTATTCTCATTTATAGCCTCCATTATTTCTTGTTCCATCATAACTATGGGTAGACCCATCCTTTGCTCTTCCACATCTTTAGGTCTTGACACATGCACAACAGTTGGAGCAACAAGATCTCTTGCCGAAGAAGAGAGGGCCTGGTTAGCTTCAAGATTAGGATTGTATTTTGGATCTCCATCTATTTTATTCTGCCCAACGTATACAAATAAAAGAATCAAGTAAAATAGGCACAAGTAGAAAACATTGATGCAAGCATGGTTTTGTGCTGTTGATTTTTATATGAAAAATTATCATAATTTGTGAAATAAATAAGCATTATAGATCAAGTGGATACCGTAGGCTTAATTATTTCTTCATTTTGGGGAGACTTTGGCAAAACTTCTGGATTAGATTGTTGAATAGAATCTTCAGCTACTTCCTTAAGTGAATCACCACCACTTTCATCATCAGATGATTGTTGCACATTGATAGGTGGTGAGTGGATTTTCTCCTCTTGTACTTCAACTTCAATATTTTGAGATGCATTATCCCTTTTCTTCTTCGAGAAAGGATGATCAGTATCTGGCATTTCCAAACCCGCTTTAGAATACTCAACTTCTCTTCTCCGTTTTTCGCGAACAGTTTCAACCTGAAGTCAGTTCAACAAATACATGATTTATGGATCCTTTCTACATCAAACAGAACAGAACAGTAAGAACAAAGACAAACCTGCCCCAAATTCCTTGAAGACCACATAAGTGAATAAACATCATCTCGAATCTTGTACTTCCTGAAACATGAACAATCAAAGCCCGATCAACACCCATGACCCAGACCTCAATTAATCAGGTTAAAATGTTTAATGAATTCACTTATATTCGACCATAAACCACAATTGGATTTTATGTCCTTACTCCAATGTCTCCATGCTTTTCGATAGAAGCAATTCCTTTTCCTTCTCTTCCTAAACAGCAAAGAAATTGAATTAATCGACATCTAACTCAATATAGCAACAAAATATATTGTTGCAATTTCCCCAAGATTCTGCTTATAACCATACCTCAAGCTTCTTTAACTTTCTTTTCTGAGATTTACTAAGCTTAGGCTGGTTCATCGCATTAAGCTTTGCAGAAACCTAACAAAAATGCAAATTTTAAAAAATATCGAACATATCTAATTATCTATAATCATTTGGAGTAAAAAAAAACATATCTCTGCAAATAACACGAGTGCCTATTTCAATGCACATACCTGATTTTTCCCCTTCTTTTCTTTCTTTTTCTTCGGCGGCAGTATGATGAAATCTCCACCATCGCAGTCCAAACTTCTTCACCCCATTGCAAATCAAAAGAATCAGTAACAACAACAAGCCTTTTCCAGTTGAAAAAAAAAAAAAAAAATTTAACCTCGTTGAATCTGCTCCGGCGTTCAAATATCTTAATGGTTTCATTACCACATCCAGAACTGCTTGCTGAATATGCTTAGGGTTAGATTGGTATCTCTCTCAATTGAAAACGGCCGTTTCCTTTTCTACTTTATCCAACCAGTCTTGTTAAGAACAGGAAAGAAAAGCGAACATAGCAGAGAGAGAGAGAGAGGCGGCGGAGAGAGAAACGTAACGGGGAAGAGGTAGGGTGGTTGTGGTGGCGCCGGAGGGGAGAGCAAACAGACAGGAGAGGCGGCGGCCGCTGCAAAGACGATAGTGATAATTTTTTTTTTTATACTTTAAAAGTTTAAACTATTTGACATATAAGGAAGAAGGAAATTAATTATATTTCAAATAATATTTTACAATAGGTTTTGTATATTGGGTTTGATATATTATTGTTCAAAGATAGATGAATTTCGTATAGCTTCAAAAATCATATTAATTGCCAAATTATTTTTAATCGTGTGTAATACATATAAAACTGAGTTGCTAAATTATATTATATATCATATTAATTGCCAAAAAAAATTCAATTGTTTATATCATGAGTATCATGTGCACCTGATGCACACATGTACACAGGTTTGGGTGTGGGTACACGAATCCCCGTATTTTATTTTTTATTTTTGGTCATGACCTCTATATTATGTTAGTCGTACATTTATATTATATTAGTTATACTTTTATTTAATATTTTTAACTCTAAAATAACCATAATTTCGCCATAATCTGTACATGTTTACATTTATGTGATATATACTCATATTTTTACGTTATATTAGTTATATTTTTATATCAACATAGGCATACCATTATATAATTTATAAATGTACAACTAACATAACTAAAATGTATGACTGTTATAACTAAAATGGTTAATATGTTTGTCTTAAAAAAAATTAAAGTACAACTAATCTTACAAAAGGTATGACTAACACTACTAAAACGTATAATTGATATAATATAAAGATCTGACGCCTTAGAGTATGTTTGGACGAATTTGTGTGCGATTAGTGGGCCGAGTTGACCTAAGTGCATGGATTTAGGGTTTGTGCACCAAATGCATAAAAGATTTTGTTTATGTATGTTGTAGGACAATGTTCTATTTATAAAAATTTTAAATATTTATAAAAATAATATCCAAGTTCATGAATAAAATTGAGTTTCCCATAAATATTAGGCAGAGGCAAAAAAAAAATGCAATTTCCTCCATAAATATTCACTCCGTTGTATTTTTTTCTAAACAATCTTTTTATATATATATATATATATATATATATATATATATATATATATATTAAAGAACAACTATTGAGGTAAACACAATCTTTCTAACCTCATCTCAATAATATATTATCATTTTAAAATCGTGTCAATCTAATTATTAGATGAAATGTATAAACATACATAGAAAATGAATGTATTAAAAACATATTTCAACATAGTTATTATTAATTAAAAAGAATTACCAATTTCATGAAAAATTAATCATGCATATCGTTTAATTCTTTTATATACTTTTAATTTATTTAATTAAAAAAATTAGAGAAAAAATAACTCAAATAAAAGAGTTTTTATTTAAAAAATTAGTGAAACTTCTAAACTTATTAATTAATTAAATTGAAATATTTTTTGCATTAAATCATAGAAATTATTGAGAAATTTTGATTTGAGTTATTTATAATATAATTGAAATGAAAATTTAAGAATCTTTATAATCTTTAATATTTACAAAAAAAAAAAATTAATAAAAAAACTAGAATATTGGTGGGAAAGTTAAATAATATGATAGAAATAACAACATATTTAATAAATAGAAAATATTTATATTCCCTTACGAATACAACATAAATAATCAAATTATATATTAATCAAATTATATTGTGGTTGATACTAAAATTTATGATAGGTATAATATAATTATAATTTTTTAATATAAATAATATTTAAAATTATCTAATTTAACTATATTTTTCTTAAACCCGTGTATTACACGGATATTATGTCTTCATATATTTAAAAAAAAAAATCAAATGACATGTGTCATCATCTCCTTAAAAGTTATCATACTTAAAATATATAATTACTAATTATATTACCTAATTAAGAAAAGTGAGTTACTATTTTTATTTAAACTAGTATAGGTCCCGTGCGATGCACGGACATATATAAATTTTACCATTTTAATGTGAAAATGTTGAATATGAAAATAATAAATTATTTTAGAGTAATTTCAATCTCATTTGTTAACTATGTGATGCGCAATCATAAAATTTAAATATTTCCAAACTAATGTAAAATGTTAATTTAAGAAAAAATTTAATGTCAATTGGTACCCATATAATGCATGGGCATATACATTTATAAGTGTTGTAATTTTCTGAACAAAAAAATGTTCATGATAAAATAATATAGTTATTTAGAGTTATTTTAATTTAATTTATTGCATATGTGATTTACGAATTTTAAATATTTCTTATATTCATCATACGTTGTCAAAATATTTTATCAAATATAATGTTCACATGTCCATCAAGAACATATCATAATACGTCTACTACCGTTGTGTAAATATTTCATTCCTTTAAAATGTGAGATATAAAATTAATAGTTGTGTTAGATTTTTGACATCAACGGTGATCACATGTGCCCAAGGTGGGTAGGTTAGCTAAGCTAGTTTTATCAATAATATTTGTCACAATTGGCTTGGAAAAAAGTTATGTAAATCTATGTTTAATAAGATATTCATAATGAGTATATAAAATGGAGATATTATTGTATATTATTCAAAAATAAAAAATTTAAATTTAACATACTTTAAAAAAAATTATATTAATTTATTTAGATGCCATAAAAATCAAAATTTCTCAATTACAAAAGTTTTTTGAACAAAAAATTTAGATCAATTTTCTTGAATTTTGTACATTGTTTAAAACGAAAAGATGTTAAAGATAAGTTAAAAAAAAAGTCAATACAAAAAAGTTTTTAAGATAAATTTTAAATTAGTATTTTTTGTTTAGAAAGAACATCATATATTATAGGGTTAATTGTTGGAAAAATTACGATATTTACTTTAGTTACAACTTTAACTAAATTTTTTGGTAATTTTAAAACAAAAATAACATTTGATACATTGTGTAATTATCATCATTGGGTAAACTTTGACTTTATCATTGTTGATGTGTCTGGATAACTTGATAAATAACTTGATAAAGTAAAGTTAAAAAACATATAAAAATATTTCAATCAAATTTTCACAAATTTTATATTTGAGATTGATCAAATATTTAGATAATTTTTTTATCATTTTTAATTTATAATTCTTATTAAAAATAATAAATTATTGCATTTCTACTTTTAGACAGTTGACATGAGGAATAAAATAGTTTCATTTCCACTTTTAAGAAGATAATTCTTATCATATGGTAAGTATTACCATAATTACTACATAATTAATAATACCAAAGTCGTATATCATTTGATTACCAAATATATTTGTTTATCTTTATCGATTATCAACAAAGTGTTAATACATTTTAAAGATATAAAAAACACAATTATGTATGATTCTATAAGATACTTTAAATTTCTTAATGAATTAAAATTGGAAATCATTTTTCCATATTTTGAAGATTTTGATTTCGAAAATTCTGTGTAGTACATAATGTTACATAAAAACACCCAATTTCAATACTCATATATTAATTTTGAGAAATATTGAAATATATAGATTAATTATGCAAAGATTTATCATTTTAAAGGATTATATCACTTGATGCATTATATTCTTAAAGATTTATAAGATTTTAAATTTATTGTATTTTATGTTAATTATAAAAATAATATACTTAAATCAAAATTATTCATATATATTTAAAATATATACATATTTGGAATAGATATCTAAACAAACGTAATGTTAAAATATAAATCAAGTTATATACAGATATCTATCTAATCATGATGACCATTAGATTGTAAAAAGAAATGTACAAAAAATATTCATATTTGATAAATTAATAGAGAAATAATAAATTACATAATTTAAATTTGATTATTTGTGTTATGGTGATAACAGATTCAATATTTTTTGACATAACATAAAATACACTACATACTTTTATGAAATTTTAAGTACTCAAACTTGTAAAATTAAATCTGGTATTGTAGTTGAGAAAGTGTCTGTATACAGATGCATGGAGTTTATATGTTAGCATGGATTTGTTTAGTTGATTTAATATATTATAATTTAGATTAAATCCATTAAGATTAAATAATTATTATTTTATTTTTAATTCATTTTTCTTTAGCTACGCACAATATTTTAATTATTATTATTCTTCAAATTAGTATTGTGGAATGTATTATTTCATTGGTCTAATTAAATTATTCTTTGAATTTCAAATATATTACACTATTGAAGTTGTCATTTAATTATCTATGTATATTAAAAAATTGAATTTTTAATTTTACTTCATATATTATGATTTACATACCATATATATTTTTTAATTCATATATTACGATGTACACATACCATGTATATATTTTACTTCATCTATTATAATAAGATTTATATACCATATATATTCATATACAAAATCAATATTTTTGGAAATTTACAATAAATTCAACTAATATCATATAAAATAAACTAATTAATAATTAATGATATTTCTAATATTAGAAAGTGAAAATGAGTGGGAATTTTTTTGGCATTTCTATTTTTAGGGGGTAATTATTATTTTATATATATAGATATAGATATAGATATAGATTTAAATAATTATACTACCACATGCTCAAACCATTTTGAGTCCAATTAACATGAGTTTTTTTATGTTATTATAACAAACAATATTAATTATAATCAAAATAAATTATTTATAATAATGATGATGACGACAAAAAATAATCTTAAATTATCATCAATAATAGAGCAATATGTAGTTAGAGTAACACTTCCGTGCAACTGGTGCACAGAGTTGCACGGAAGACCTTTATGTTATAAATGTAGTACCTTTATGTACAAATATTTGTACCTTTTAAAATGAACATGCATAAAGGTGTTACATTTATAACATAAAGGTACTACATTTATAACATAAAGGTACTACATTTATAACATAAATGTGCAGATTGCACGGTGCAACTGGTGCACAGAAGTTTTTGACATGTAGTTAACTATACAAAATTTAAAATATATATATCTTATATGGATAGGGCACATGTGACATAAGCACAATCTTTCTCCAAATTCTTATTTACTTTTCATTCATTTTAGTTAAAAAAAAAATAGAGAAAAAAAACTCAAATAGAAGTGTGTGGATTTAAAAGATTAGTGAAAATTCTAAATTTATTAATTAATGAAATTAAAATAATTTTTAATTTTCACATTAAATCATAGAAACTATTGAGAAATTTTGATTTGAGTTATTTATAATATAATTGAAATGAAAATTAAAAGATCTCTATAATCTTTAATATTTAAAATTTACAAAAAAAAAAAAATAATAAAAAAGTTAAAATGTTGGTGACAAAGTTAAATAATATGATAAATATAACAACATATATAATACATAGAAATTATTTTATTCGTTTACGAATGCAACATATATAATCAAATTATATTTTTGTTGATATTAAAATTGATGCTGTGTACAATATAAATATATAATCATATATATATTTATATATAAATAATATTTGAAATTGTCTAATTTAATTATATTTTTTTAAAACTCATGTATTACACGATCGTTATGCTAGTTTTTTCTAAACAAATCAAATACTGCTCAACAAATGTAGTAAGTAAACATGTAAAACTTTAAAGAATAATCTTTTAGTTTCTCAAATATATATTTTATTAAAATAATACATGGTCCTTTGAGAAAAAACTAAGTAATTTCTACCTCGTCTTTCATTTCCAAACATTTTCACTGATTTCCAATATGAGTTGAAAGAGGCAATTTAACCTTCACATGATAAAGGAAAAAGAGTAAACAGACTCTTTGTGGCCTATGGCAAGGAAAACAATTAAATCCAAGAGATGAAAGGAAGCAAGTTTACAATAAGAAACCTAGCAAACTAATTGTAGCATCTCACAAATCTAATTTTTTGAGACAATCCCACACAAGATTTTAGTGAAGAACTAAATAATCTCCAAATTTATTTTTGGAGGCACTTTCATTGAAAGTTGCTTCTTTGCACGACTCCTTGCACTTATTTCGGCTTCATTAACTTTGCTCATATAAGCGGCAAAATGAATATCATCCGAAAACCACAAGCCATTGGTTTTGAACGTATCAACACGAATTTTGTCGAGTGCAACAGCATTGTCCAAAAAATGCTCAAATAATTCAAGTTCACTCACCATACCTTGATATCCCACAAATTCAATCTCCTTGAGCTGAGGATATGACCTCTCAGTCTTTCTAGAGGTCCTCTCGATAAATAGAGGCCACTCAGCCACCTTGCCTACAACAAAATGCGCAATAGAAGAGCTTCACCATTGTAAAATATCGGAAACGAAAACAGGTTGAGATAAATAAACACAAGAAAAAGTTTACCTTGTGCACATATCTCTTCAAGCGAGGTAATGAGTGTACTAGCACAAATGTCTCCGTGCAAGGTGATGCGTGTACTAGATTAGCTAGCGGCATGAGAGAGTCAACACCAACTATCACAACTTTTACTATCAATTGCTTAAGATTGCTCATTTTCACATCTGAACACAAGCTTTCAAGTTTCTGCGGAGTAAAAGAAAAACGAAAAAGGATCAAGAATTACCACCACCACAATTGAGATATTAATACAACATGCATCTTAATCTTACATCATAATCATATCCCCAGAAAAAGTCCAATGTTAATATCTCCAACTGTGGAATGTAGTTAGAGAACAGCAGGAAGACATTTCCAACGTCCCATTCCATCCCCCTTCCCCCACACCTTCCCCCAATGTACATTTCGACAAGCTGAGGAAGATTCTCAACAACAAAATGAACCTTATAGCCTCGATACTTCAAATAAACGAGATTCGCGTCACGAATCTCAATTGATTTGAGGTTGTAACACCAGTTTATTTCTAACCGTTTAAATGAAGGAAATGGCCTAATAATCTTTAGACTCGAAAGTCCTTTGGATTGAGAAACGGATAGATGTTCCAGCAGAGGACATCTTCTTAAGAAGAATTCCAATGCTTTATCGTTCACATACACATGATTCAGAAATATCTTTTTAAGATACTTGACATGATCTATTGAGTCAGAAAACTTTCTCTTCAGAAGATTATATGGATCAAAAGTATAAGATTCCGCGGCTGTCAAGTTCAACTCGAGCCTCTCGACCTTCCTAGCTAGAGCAAATCTAAGCCATTCATCAATCGAGCATTCATCAATGGAGCTTTTATAACTCATAGTTAGATCAAAGAACACTCTGAATTCCTCAATGTTGGGGCTCTTATGCAATGCTATAACATGATTGACCCATTCCACACAATTCAACCTCGCCTTCTCATTATCGACCAATGATCTTCTCTTTCCAGAAGCCATCATCTTCAGCATTGAGAATGTGCCATCAAAATCAAGCTTAGTAATGAAGGTCCACAAATATCTCCATCGACGCGAAAGTATGCTAGTCGCAACTGCCTCCTTTAGAGGAAGGGTAGACAATATCAACACTAATAATTCATCGGGTAGCATATCAATTGATGAACCTTTTTTATCCCTAAACTGCAAATCAACAAAAACAAAAAGGGAACAACACACAATTATATAATAAGCAAAATTGATAACTCAATTTAAAACCCTTTTGCAATTTCAAAGAGCAAGAGAATTAACCAACCTTGCAGGCCTTTCTTGAACACTTCACTCGCCCACGTTTCGCCATTATACAAAGTGAAATCCCAACCTTTTTATCAGCAAAGAACGTGAATGTTAAATTCCAAAATTTTTTAGTAGAAACTACAAATTTGATTCTTAAATTCAATAATCAAAGGAATTAAAAACCAAAATCAAAGTAGTTAACTCTAAATCATCCAATTCCAAGCCAATCTCAGTCGCGCTGCATAATAAGAAAGAATAAAATGGCAAGAGTTTAGGGTTTAGGATTAAAATCTAAGCAATTAGTATTACTATATATAGATCGGACCCTTGTCATGCACGAAATATAATTTAGTTTAAATGTTTTTCTTTTCCAAATCCAATATTAAAATCAAAAGCATATCAAACATTTTTAAAAAGAAATCTGATTTTCGGATCTTCACAACTTCGTTTAATTTTTTTTTTTTCTGAATTAAACCATTTTGGAAAGGGATTTATTCAGTTTTATAAATTGCTCAAATCAATTTAAAATCAAAACAAAATGAACTGAAGATTACAATACCAACACATATATGAATCAATAATTGCAAACACTTATATAAGACTGTCTTATGTAAAATCTATTCATCAATAATATTATATGTTATGTGAATTATATTATAAATCATCTAGATAGACTAAAAAAATACAAATATCTATCTAGATTTTATTATATATATATTCAAGTTTTGCTTGCATATAGGGACTCAAACTAATATTAATTATCTTCTTATTGTAATAAAAAGAAGAGTTATACGTTGTATGTTTAAAACAATTAATACATACAAATAATATAATCAAAATCAATTATTCAAAAGATGTATAAGCTCCAAAATAACATTTTCAACACTTTATGCAAATGTTTTCAAAATTGTATCAAATCAAATTAACCAACAATTAATCAAATCTGAAAAAATAATTCATGATTCAAAAGAATAGTCTAAACATCATGATAGCAATAAGATATCAATCGATCATTTTGTTTCTTAATAAGAGAAATCGTGAGTGCTTACCTTTCTATCAAACTCATGGCTAAATTCTTCTCCACAATTTTCAAGAGCAGAAACAACGATTCCATAGCATGTTGAAGACCGATGCCATCTTTCAACTCGTAAGCTGATAATAGCAGTCGAAAGCCATGTGAAAACTCATATTAATTAATTTGTCTTATTTATAATGATTTTTTTATTACATATGAAGGTAATGCTACTTGTATGACAAAAATCTTGGAATTTATTACATTGATTGAGAAATTTGCGTGGCCCATTATTATTTGGTAAATGATTTTCTTTTGTTATAATATTATGTGTATCTTGATGGACCTATTTTTGCAAATATAGCTTGATTTGCCTAATAATATTAGAAAAACATAGTGCAATCAAAACATGCAATATTATAGAATAAAATGAATGATGCCAAAAATCAGTGAATCAAATTGGAATAAAAAAGCGTTTATCTCTACTTTTCCAAATATAAGTAAATGATATTAAAGTTAACAGTTGACTTATATATGTATTTATATATACATATATAACTAAATATATATTAAATATTTAGGGAATTAATAAACATAAATTGTAATATTATTTAGTTATTTTCCATATTTAGGATGAGATTTTGGGTGGGAAAATCTATGCCAATCTATTTTTAGCAATGTTCTTATTTTTTATATATATAAAGATTATACACTCTTTAGTTAGTAATGTTCTTTTATATATATATATATATATATATATATATATATATATATAAAGATTATACACTCTTTAGTTATCATTAGTATAAGATCTGTGTAATATATAGATTTATTCATTTTGATTGACAAATCAAATTAAAAAAAAAAAAAAAGACTTTTCGATTTGAGATTTTTCAATCAAATTTTCATGAGCTTGAACTTGTTTTGAATGGTTTAAAATTAGAGTCTACCCAATAAAATGATTGTCAATCAAAAATTAAAAAAAAAAAAAAAAAAGAGTTTTTGACTTTAAGATTTTTCAATCAATTTTTCATGATATTGGACTTATATTGAATGGTTAAAAATTAGAGTCTACCCAATAAAATGAGAACAAACATTTAGTTTTTATAATAAGTTCTGTATTCCACCACAAATTTATAATTAGCAATCAAATTAATAAAGAAGAATCATACACAAATTAAACAATAAAATGAGAACAAAATATTAAAAACAAATGAATTAAACAATAAAATGAGAACCCTATGTAATAAGCAACAAATTAATAAAGAAAAATTAAACACAAATAATACATTAATAAAAAAATTAAACACAAATGAAACAATTAATAAATGACAACATGCACTCACACTATTCTTTGGTTGAAAATATTGAGGATTTCAATCAAACACGAATTACACATTAATGAAAAAATTAAACACAAATTAAATAGTGAAATGAGAATATGCACTCATGTTGAAAATATTGAGGATTTCTTGAGATTTGATCCGTGATTATTGAGAATTTCTCATTAATATTCTATATATTGATTGAAAATATTGAGGATTTCTTGAGATTTGATCCGCGATTATTGAGAATTTCTCATTAATATTCTAATATTCTATATATTGATTGAAAATATTGAGAATTTCTTGAGCTGTAAAAATATTAAGGATTTCTTGAGATTTGATTGAAGATTATTAAGAACTTCTCCTTAATAGTCTAATACTCTTTTTTTTTTTTTTTGAAAATATTGAGGATTTGTTGAGTTTTGATTAAAGAATTATTGAATTACCGGATTTTGTTTAATATTATAAAGAATAACTTTTACAACTTAATAAACATACACCACAAATCATAACCTTAATTTTATAAAAATGTCAATACATAGTATGACTAATATAAGAATTAATTTTATAAAAACTTCAATTAATAATAAGACTGATATAAGAATTTATACAGACATTATCATAACCTAAATTTATAAAAATTTAGGTTCTGATGGTGGATCCATGGTCATCCAGTCCTGGTTCTGAGGGTCAAGATCCTCCGTCGCCTCCGTCACCGAGTGATGGCAGATCCAAACAATCCACTGAATGTGGATAACTACTCCTCAATTGGGTGTTGGATTATGATGAGAGATTATGCTGTACTCTTAAATATGTAGTTCATTTGCTATCCTATTATCGTAGTAATCATTTATAGCTCTGGATGATATGTAATCTCTCATCATAATCCAACATCCAAATAAAATGAACCTTTGGGTTGGCGTGTATCAACACGAATTTTGTCGAGTGCAACAACATTGTTTAAGAAATGTGTTAACAATTCAAGTTCACTCTATCTCACAAATTCTATCTCCTTAAGCCGAGGATATGACCTCACAGTCTTTCTAGCCTTCCTCTCGATAAATAGAGGCCACGTTGCCTACAACAAAACGCGCAATAGAAGAGTTTCGCCGTTGTAAAATATCGGAAACGAAAACAGGTTGAGATAAATAGACACAAGAAAAAGTTTACCTCGAGCACAAATCTCTCTGCAAGCAACATGTACTAGATTAGTTAGCAGTGAGAGAGTCATCATGAGCTATCCCAACTTTTACTATCAATTGCTTAAGATTGCTCATTTTCACATCTGAAGTTGAACACAAGCCTTCTTCAATCTAGTACTTAGCCAATGCAACCTCGATAACCTAATAACCTCGTTCCAAATCGTCAACACGACTTCCCAAACCACCCTCCCAATCTCCGAAGCCGACGAGGTCGAAACCCTCCTTAGTGCAATACTAACCAACACACAAACATGCATCAACGACCTTCAAGACACGGCCTCGACATGGAGCATAATAAAACGGCACCCTAACGCCTCTCTCCAACGACACTTTAGCCCTTTTCAAGAGAGGTTGGATACCTAACAAGAGGAGATCAAAATGTTCGCCTTTTCACACAAAACATTTGAAACTCGAAAACGGCCAATTGAATCTGAGAATGTCGGCCCGAAATCAAAAGATTTATCGAACCATGAACAACAACAGAAGACTACTACAAGATGCTGAGGCTAACAATCTTTTATGGTCGGGAGATTTTGCATTGAACACTTCTTATTATGCAGAGTATAACAATACCGGGCCTAGGTCGAATACGAGCCAGAGAGTGACGTGGCCCGGTTTTCGTGTTATCAATGCTACTGATGCTGCTAATTTCACTGTTTCAGCGTTCCTAGCAGGAGATGTTTGGATAGCCCCAACAGGGATTGAGTATTATTGTGATTTTATTGTTCTTTAGAATTTCATTTTTTTCATTCTTGGAAATAAGAATCTTCAAATTGTTTATTCAGATAATTTAATACAATTTCCATTTCTCAGGACATACTACAATGTCAAATAGTATAACTCAGAAACAACTTGGAACTATATTCAAACCAGAAAATTAAATCAACAAAACTTCATTTTGTATTTTCTACTTAATGGGATCGATTCATCCTTACATTTACTCGAAATCTAAAAACACCATAAGCTGAATTCTTCTAATCAATGATGAAATATGATGTTATGATCATAAAGCATCGAATAGTACAAATCTCGAAACTCTATAAATTTCAGGAATTTGGATCTACTGCTAGTACTTGTACATACGTTATAAGCAGAAAAGAAGCATCATAACAATGACAATTTAATCAATTCATCGCACCTTACTCAATTGTAAGAATGTTTAGAGCAGCAGACAACAGGTTCTTGTGGAAAACGTTGTATTTTAAAATATGGTTTTTCACTATATGTTTTAAATATAATCCACGACTTCAAATAAAATGTCCATCATTCCTTTAACTAGAACAGCACCACCAAGACCACCATCCCTCAGCCTCTCTTACACCGCGGCCGTGGCCTCTCGCCGGAAGGGGCCGAGCTTTCAGTTGTCATTATTCGGGTTCAAGCCTAAACGCTTCCATTTCAGTTGAAGAGGATTGAAGAAATTAGGGCATGATGATTATTTTCAGAACAAAAGAGGGGGAAAAAATGACTAATTTTCACGGAAAAAAATTAGGTTTGGTTAGATTCCGTCAAGTTTGGATGGAAACTTGACGGAAAGTGCCTAATATACAATTTTTTGAAAAATTGAATATCAATACTATAACTTGCAAAAACAGGGATACCCAAAATGAAATCGAGGTATACTTTGGATACCGAAATAATAATTTATCCAATTTCAAATTCATATTTATTCAAATATTACCAAATATCAATGATTTTACCATTATGAATTTCAAATCCGTCCACGAATCCACCTATCAAACACCAATCCACCTATCAAACACCGACTAAGATTTTTGAGAAACTAAAATAAATTATTACACATATATACTATAAATAATGATGTATGTGATTATATGCATGGGCGGAATGTTTGTGATATAAAAGTCAAACCATGAATTCTATTTGAGAAGAAATTTGAAATTCATGATATCAAATTCAATAATAGTATTTGGATAAACGTGGATTTGAAATCTATCACGTTTATTTAAAATTTTGAATTTCAAATTCATCCATCCAAGTGGAGCCTTCCTTCCAAATTCATTCATCCATCACACTCACGTTTGATGGGGACACTGATTTATTGAACAAGGCAATTTCATGGATTAGCAAATTAGCATTCTTCCTATTGGCCTCCAAAAAATATTAGAATCACATCAGATTCATTCTCTGACATGTAGGATTACACTTATTCCAGACGCAGCAGATACAAGAATGGGGAGAGGCTCTCTCACCAACCTATGCATAGTTCGGAGAATCGAAAACGAACAAGAAAAACGAGAAAACCTCGAAAAAATCTAGTTGGAGAAAACGAGCCACCTAAGACATTAGACTCCCAAACCTTTTCAGGACGTCTCTTGAAGATTTAAGTTGTACCAGATCGGCTTAGTCCGTGGGGCCAATCATCTTTTCAGGAACCACGAGGGTATCAAATTCTTCGGAGTTGAGCACTCCAAGTTTTAAGGCGGCTTCCTGTGCAACCAGAACCTCCGTCAAATACATTGTATAGAATGGATGCAATATGGAACTATGATCTTGGAAATGTTTGTTGAATCATAGTATGCATGCAAGAAACAACCAAAGGAATGACGAAAATTTCACAGAATGAGTGAGAATCGAACCTTCAAGGTACTTCCCTCCTTGTGAGCTGTCTTGGCAACTAATGCAGCATTGTCATAGCCAATTTTCTAGAAGAGAAATAGAAGGATTCAGTAAAGCAGTAAAACACAGCAGGAAGGAGAGAGAGAGAGAGTTAAAATCTTATTGGAAACTTACCGGGTTCAAAGATGTAACAAGCATGAGGGACTGATGTGTCACAAAAAAAGAACATATATCACAATTAGACAAGGGGGTTTCAATGAGTCTGAGTCAAATACATTCAGATGTTTAGATCATGCAAAGTGGCGACTAACCTCATGCAACAATTTAGAAATTCTTTCTCTGTTGGCTTGAATTCCCCTGACACAATTCTTTTCAAAGGAAGCAGAAGCATCCGCAAGCAATCTCAATGACTAAACAGAAACAAGAAAACAAATTTTCAGAAAGTGATAGTCAAAGCGACAGTGTATATATACATGCAAAACGCGCATATATACTTGAACAACCGCATTGTCCTCATTGAGAAATGACTTAGAATAACAAATACTGGAACGTACATGTAATAGATTGCTGGCAATGACAGGCTTAAATACATTCAGTTCAAAATGACCATTGGATCCCCCAACCGTAATTGCCACATGATTGCCCATAACCTGAAAAGTTAAAGAACATGAGAAAAACCTTCTTGATCCAGAAAATGACTTCTTTTATCACATTGTAAATTATTTATTACCTGAGAGCAAACCATTGTCAGAGCCTCACACTGGGTAGGGTTCACCTTCCCCTGAAATATATGATTATTTGAGTATCAGTCATTAACGGTTTTAAGTTTTAACTAATATGAGTATATAACCAATGATTAATTACAGAAACTACTATTGAGGTTTGACCTATTTAGTGTTTACACTCAAACAAAACAAATAATTTTTTTATTTTAAATTACAAAAACCTCCTTGACTTTTGCTTTATTTCATTGTTTTCTTTTACAAATTGCACCAATTGAGGGTGATTATTAGATAACACAAAACTCAAGTTATGTTTGTGATACCTCAAGGGGTGTTTGTAATTTCAATATATAGTAAGGCTTGACTGTCAATAGGCCAAAGCTCTAGAGTAACTTTTATAATTGACCCTATAACAAAACATTACCGGCATTATACTGCTGCCAGGTTCATTTTCAGGAAGTATGAGTTCTCCTAGACCACAACGTGGACCACTGTGTATAAGAGTATGTCAGAGAAAAACTCAACAAAAGCAAAGTGCTCAAAGCAATAGAGAAGAACTTCTAGATCTCATTCTCATATACCTTCCTAAGAAACGTATGTCATTTGCTATCTTCATAAGAGAAACAGCAATTGTATTCAGGGAACCGCTTGTTTCAACAAAAGCATCATGTGCAGCCTGTCAACACAATAAACACAGGAAGAAAAACATCTTTATCAATTAGTACTTAAAAACAGTTCTGCTATGACATGCAAAAGAAATATTTGCATATGCACATTTGCAGTAAGAAAGCAGGCACTCAACAATGCTGTAGAGGTCAATCACCAGGAGAAATAAGGTTCCAGAACATCAGAAGAACGGACAGGAAAACTTCAGAAAGAGATTTACCAGTGCTTCAAATTTGTTTTCAGCGGTCACAAATGGCAAATTAGTTTCCTCAGCTACTGCTGCCGCAATCTTTACGTCAAACCTGACAACAACAGTTTCTTTAATAAAAGAGATTTTTTTTAGGGGAACTTCCCAGTACTTGTATCAGAACCCAAAGAAAAAAATGGTAATTGGGATTTGAAGAATAGTATGTAAGTGGAAATATGCAATTAACTACTTCGTTACCCTCTCTTTGTGTTCAAACCGGTTCCTACAGCAGTTCCCCCTTGAGCAAGCTGCAGATGTTTTCCAAATAGTTAGGATCAAAAGTAACAAAAGAAAAACAAGAACAAGAGGCCATTGAAACATTCAATTACTTGATACATGTGAGGGAGAGTGCATAAGACTCGGTCAATTCCATACTTCACCTGCAACAAAAGACACGGTTCGTTTATTAAACATAACATTTTGGAAACGTCCAGGATTTGACAGTAATAGCTCCACTATAGCACAACAATCTATATTGGAAAATGTATTAAATAAAAAGCTTACTTGTGTAGTATAGCCACTAAACTCTTGCCCAAGTGTCAAAGGTGTGGCGTCTTGTGTGTGTGTCCGACCAATTTTCACGATATCCTTGAATTCAATAGTCTGTAACACATTCCAAAGTGGACCAAGTCATGGAAGATAGTTATCATCTTTGTAGCAGTATTAAAGCTAAATGCAACACCAACTGAAAATCCAACAATGTGAGAAATGTAGGATGAGAAAGTACCAACAAAAGCCAAGATGAGATCAACATCTATTTTAACAAAACTGCATGACCTATTATAGAAAATTGGAAGAAAAACTCAATGCACTATGATTATCATATCACGTGTCTTGTCCCCCTGATCAACAAAAACTCAACCACCATTTGACATAATGCAACCAGCAGCAGAAGATTATATATAATCAGACTGTTGAATAAAATACTAGCCTTGCAGAAACAACAACCACCAGGGGGGGAAAGGGAAAAGGGAGAGCAGAAGTCAGTAATTCCCCCCCCCCCCCCCCCAAAACAATAATAATAAAAGGAGAGAAAACAGTTTCAAGGGTGTTAACAGAACCTTTGAATGTAGTGTCCCATGTAACTGTTTCAATTTTGGTATCAATCTTGAGTTAATCTCTGTTGCAGCTGCAATATGCATTACCTACGCATAAGACAAACCAAGACCAGTTATACTTCTGGCAATTGTGATCACTGATCAGATTAAAATTGTCTTCTTGCAAGTTGCTTACAGTCGGAAATGTATCGTTAGAAGATTGTGATCTGTTCACATGGTCATTTGGATGAACGAACTTTTCACCACGCTTGTGGCCGAGAATTTCAGCTGCTCTATTAGCAATAACCTGTCAGGAAAATGTACACCATCACATCTAAATAGTTAAACAACAGTTAACCATGATGCTGCATTGAATGATAGTGAATATTTATATTTCTACATACTATGAAATTTAATCTGGACAGTGAATATCAGCAGCCTATGAAAGTGATGGGACACTACAATTGGGAAATTGGAAGCCAAACACTTCAAAACAGGGTGGGGGTGTCAAAGAAACCCCATGGAATTGCACCAACAATTGTTTCACTGTTATAAAATAAAAAATCAAATACAAGGTCCTGGCCAAGTTCTTTCCCCCAATCGTTAGCGGCAAAGCTTCTTTGTTTGCCCAACCCCTACCCAAAAAAAAAAAAGAAAAAACAACAACAACAACAGCAACGCCGCTGCCAAAGAAAGTGATGTGTTCAAAGAACAAATCTTATTCTGGAACATGGAAATTTTCTCACTTAAACAGGCAGCTATCTCTTTAGGATGAGATGATAATAAGGGTTGCCAAAGACATAATGTTCAAAGTTCACAACCAACTGAAACATGTAGCACCAGCCAAACTTGACCAGAAGGGGAAGGTTCGAAAACTAGCGAGTACCTCATTGGCATTCATGTTACTCTGAGTACCACTGCCAGTTTGCCAAACAACCAAGGGAAAATGATCATTTAATTTTCCTTCAGCCACTTCCTGTGCAGCTTGCATAATTGCTTTCCCTATGGAGGGGTCAAGACCATATTCCATGTTTACCTGCAAAATAAAATTACAATGAAAATTTTAGAGATAATTATTCCATTTTGTTTTTCTATCTTAGAGTGTTGGTCATGGCAGGTAGACGGAATTTAACGAAAACGGATTCTGCAACTAATAAATAGAAGCAAAGGAAACCAAAAGGAAGCTACAGCTAACCCATAACATGCAATCAAAGATATCAATGCTAATTATAAACACTTTACCTTTGCTGCACATTTCTTAAGAATCCCAAATGCACGTACAATTGGTTCAGGCATCCTTTCCCTCTCACCTCCAATTTCAAAGTTTTGCAATGATCTTTGAGTTTGGGCACCCCATAATCTAAGTGAATACAAAATAAGAAAGTCATCATGATTATTTAAGCCATAAAGCATAGAGCAATATCAAGAATACAGACACAAAGAAAAAGATGATCCTCAGCTTATTGGCAAGACCTCCTCAATACCATCACACAACAAAATCAACTATAACTTTTCACACGAACAGATCATCTAGTCCAGTAATAAAACTTCCTTCTTTACAAGCTCTCTTTTGCATACGCCGCTATAAAAATGTTATAGATACTTTAACATGCAATTGTCGCAACTAAAATATACTGCACATGAATTATATTACAGGGGGGTCACTCTGCCCATATCAAGAAATATTCAAGGTCAGGATTTCAATCCTCTTTGATTATGGATCTACAAGGACAAAATTCAGCCGATTGTATGAACCCTCCTGCCCTTTATTCGCTCGTCTTTTGCAATGATACTTCCATTTCTTTCAATTACCCAAATTATAAATGCTGGTGATTCATTATCCTACTCTATAATTTTACACAGATGTTTCGCACACGATCAAAAGGTGGTAACACATCCAATATTTACACACACTTCTATGGTTATGATTTCACTGTAAGCTAAAACGAAGATCCAATAAAATAACAAATCAATTAAACACAAAGAAGCTTCAGAAGAATATTATTAGGAAAAAAAAAAAACCAAAAATGAAATAGGAAACGAACTTGTCGGAGGGAACTTGAATGGGCCCAAAAGTGTCTCGTTCTTCTCTAAATGATGAGGAGTACAATCTGAAGCTCGTTCGGAAATACGTCGCCATGGGAGATCGAGACGATACTCGACGGCTGGCTATGAGTGTCGCCATTGCCGGAATCAATTATAGGCCGCCCACTGAGAAACCAAATTCAGCTGACGCGCCGCCGCGGATTATATGAGAAAATTTAGAACAGAAATCGACGAATCGTGGTTTGATTTTCTTCTGTAGAAATGGAGTGCGCAGCCATTCATGAACTTTTCTGTTAATTAATTAATTAATTACAGAAATGGAAAAAAAAAAAAAAAAATCCGAAGTTTTGGGCACGCTATTCTATGTGTTACAGGCCCGTTTAAATTTGGGCCCATTCTAGTGGCCATAATTCTTGGGCATTTATTTATCGGCCCATTTTTGCATAGAGGCGTTTTGTATATATATATATATATATATATATATATATATATATATATATATATATTCGGAGTAATATTTGCTTTATACCAACACATTTTGTGTGTTTTTTCTTTTTCAATTTATGATTTGATTTTTTTTTTTTGGATGAAATTTTTTTCATTTTTATTGGATGAAAGTTACTATTTAAAACATTCATTTGAAAAAATTCTTCTGAACAAAAAGAAAATGTTAAATTATAGTAACTAATTTGCATAATCATATATAAGTCAAAGATAATTTTAACCAAAAAAAATAGCTTTTAAATTTTAATAAATACTTGATCAAGGGATTTTTTATCGAAAATATCTTATAAGAGTTTTTTTTTTTTTTTTTTAATTGCATTAGGAACTACAAAGTGTGGCAATTGGCATGTGATTATTTAAATCCATCAATATGCATTTCACTCACCCATTACTTACTTTTTTGCTTAAAAAATCTTTAAAGATTGTGTTGTGCTTAAAAAATCTTTAAGATTGTGTTGTGATTGAGTGATTTGAAATTCACATTAGTCAATTTATTGATGATATTTTCATTAATATAAATTTGAAATCCATTGTTTTTATTTAAAATTAATTTTTGAGCAATTTGATGGATTTTCAAATTACTCAATTCAAAAAACAAGGGTGTTCTAATATTTTGTTTTATTTACCATTATACATTATTATGTAAACTAATAATATTATGATTACATGTACGGAAATTGTCGCGTGGGACAAATTAGGGATGTGAAACATAATTATGCTTATGCACTTTGATTTGGAAACCATGGTTGGGCCACAAAATGCTAAAAGCATTGTTCTAAGTAATTACAAATTAATTTCATTATTCATAATTCCTTTTCATTAAAACATAATCATTCCAAATTTTAATTTTGGTCCGTATTATTTTATAAATATCTTATTATATGCTTCATCAAATTTCACCCCAACCTTAAATTAAATAAGCTTGTATTAAGGATGTGGGCCGTATGGCTATTTGCACCTCATAATCAAGATAACTGGGCCTATGAAATGTAAATACGTATACAATCAATTTGGGCCTATTTTAAAAAATTGACTAGAGCCCAAAATTTTAAAGTTGTCATTTATCTCTTTTCAAATTTTTTATTTTGATTCTATAATTTTAAAAGTTAACAATTTTTCTAGTTTGATTACTTACAATAACATGTCATGTAACGTACTGATGTTTACTTGACACCAAAATTACAGATTACGTATAGATAAAATTTTAAATTATAATAGAAATATATGATAGATAAAAATGTACTAGTTCACCGTAACAAAAACATTTAACATAAAAGTGTACTTATTATTTTAAAATAAAATATTTTTGTTTTTGTAACTGAAAAATAGATAATTATATTGTTAATATGACTATTAAATTTTTTAAATTATTTAAAATATGGATCATATAAATAATAATAAAAAATCATACACAGAAGTTTGGATGTCAAGTAAACAATAACAAATTAATTAACACGACTAAAAAACAAGAGTTTTGAAATTTAAGTAGCAAAACCATAGAAGTAGATATCTACAAGACTAAAATCTAATGATACAAAGTTAAAGAGCCTAAAAATTATTATTTTTATATATAAATATATACTTTTAAAAAAGTTTTACATATACTATAATAACCTTTTCAATTAATATAGCCACTTTAATAGTTAATCGACCAACTAATCTAACAACCAAATTATATATCATTACCCACCATAATATTATACAATTTTTCATTAAAAACTAAACAAAATCTGATTATTTAATTCGAATCATAATCACAGCTTACCAAACACCAATGATCGTCAAATAACAGAATAAACAATTACAAATAGAAATCAATTGCACAGTGATAAAAATAAAAAAATCTCATTATAGTTTTTTGAGCGACACGTATAATACAATAACAGAGACCAAAAAAAAATTTAGACGAAGAATAATAAATGAAAAAATAATAATTATATTAACAAAGAATAAATGAGGATAAAAATAAAATCACATGCAGGAAGCTCTACACGTGGTGGGTGTGGCTCCACCGTTAGATCAATCATCACTTATTTTATTTTATTTTCAGAATTTTTTTATTTATATACTTTATTCAAAACTGGGGTCGAATTACAGCTGTCTCTATTTGTGTGGATATTTATCACAAAAATTAAGCTTCCAATAGTCAACAATTAATTTAAATACTTATAAATGCTAATAATATTTCTCGACCAGGTAGGAAAGTCATAACTATGAGTAATAAATACGTGTGAAAACTAGCCTATAGATTTCAACCAAACAAAACACATATAGGCACATGGATTAGTTGTACACACATGCAATGTGCTTATATACGAAACTAATCAAGGCTGTGTAAACTGTAAAGTTTGGTAAAATACAGTAGTTACAGATATCAGAATTTAGATCTTTCTTAAAGATATTTTAGTTTCTTTTTAATTATATTCAATTTGGTACATCTATTTTGTTATGTAATTTTTTTTTCTTTTTGATATGGTCATGTAAATATTGTTCCATCGAATATAGTATATATATATACATATATATATATATATACACATATTTTTTAAAGGCAAAGTTTTGGATGGGACCGTCTCAAGGATCCCATTTCATGGGTTGAATCTGGTCGAACATAAGATATTATGTAATAATTTTGTGTGTATTTATGCAATACTTTTGAATTGAGTTGGATTATAAGAAAATATTCAATACATTAGATAATACTTTTCTATATATCATAGTGATACTTTGTATTATATGATACATGATTCGAATTGGGTCGGGTCAGGTCACTCAAAAAAGTGCGGATCCTAAGTTGTCCTAGTGCTCTTCTCTCTTGTACAAGATATAATATTTTTGTGTATATTAGGTAATTTTTTCTACATATCAAGTAATACTTTTGTATTACATAATACAAAAATATTACCTCATATATAAAAAAATATTATCTAATACATACAAAATTATTATATAATTTATTACGTTTCACCTCATCCACCCCATCTTCACGAGACAATCTCGCACGGGACCTACTTTTTAAAAAAATTTAGAATTGAAGCTCATAGGTAACATACAATCTAGAAAAGAAGAACAAAAATAAAGGCCCAATGGATTGATAATTGTCAATTAAGATTTTTTTTTTTAACATTTTGTAAAAAATTAATTAAAACTATCATGGAGCTAGTTCAGTTCGATATTTAATTAAGATAAAATAGCTACCAATTATTATCAAATTTTCATTTAGAGCCAATATAAATTTACCAATTTGAGAAGAAAAAAAACACATTTCACCATATATTTTAAAATAATCAATATTATCGTGCATATAATGATATTATTAATTACACATGATATATTCTAAAAACAAGGAAATTAAAATGTAAATGAGAATTGGGATCCATTCATTTTAAGCACTCTTTCTTCATCATTTAGGAAAAATAATAATGCTATAAAACCTGGATTTAACCTTTAGCCAAGTATGAGGTAACGTCCATAAAGAAATATTAAAAAAAGAACTAAAAAATTAGACTTTGCTTTTTAGAAAAATAAAATAAAAAAACACAGAAAACTTTACAGAGAAATGATTTGCAATATGGTTTGTTGTTTAGTAATGGAGTGAGTATGAAAGACAGAAGAAGAATGATTAATAAAGATTCAAGTGGAAGGAGAAGCACAAGACAAGGAGGGCCACTAAAAGGACAGATATGACTATAACTAAGAATAAGGGACCCCACCTAATAATATATTTTGGAATGGAATAATAATATATTGTTGTTAATTTCTTATAATATTTGTGTGTGTTTTTTTTTTTTTACATATTTATGAATGGAAAAATGATGAGAAAAATGAATTCTATTATGTAATGTTATGAGACATTTGTTTTTTAGTCATATATATGATTGAATTTTTTGTTATTGAGGTTTTGAAAAAATATTTTTATGCATGTTTTGTTTGTGAAATTGTTTGTTGGTTTCCAACTTGTTGCAACTGATAATTTTTTATAAATGAAAGCTGATTTTAGTCCAAATTATCGGAGATGGAAAAATATATTTCATCATGATAATTACCTGATTTAGTCTAAATTAATTGATGTTGATTTGTCATTTTGAATTATTTTGGTTCAATTAGGATTAGTCGGCAAAATAACATATACACATAGATTGTGGATTATTATTTCCTTAAACATAGAGGGTATAAAAGTGTTTTTTCCAAAAGTTCGAGGATAAAAAACCAATATATGAAAATATAATGGGTGCAAAAGTGCTAAATTATGTAAAAAAAAAAAGACCCTTATCAACATGCAACTTGTTTGGATTTGTAAGATAATCATGTTTGAACTTGTTTATATTGACCACACTTGAGGTTTTGCCATATTGTTAAATAAACTCTAATTTCGAAAATTACAACCAGAACCTCTAGTTATAAAATTAAAAAAAAAATTAAAAAAATTTCAATGTTTCGACTATTTACTATGATATTTTGATTTGAATTTACTTTTTTTTTTAAAATCAGTATCATACTGTATTATCATGTTTTAAGTTTTAAATGAGTTGTATATGTAAAATTTTATTATCGGAGGAGTTTGATTGTAATTTTCTCATACTAAAAAACTGTTTGGAAATTTAAACAAATTTTAAGGATGATAGATGTAATTCACCTTAAATTTGTTTAGTTTAAAATTGAATGAAGGTTTAATAGTTTGACTTTTCTTTACACATTTTATTAATTTTCAATCAAATTTAATTTGAGTTCGAGCCGATCTTTAATAATAAAAAGTGATGCTAAATGGGCTCAAAACACATGGTACATTGGTTAGATTTCGTCACATATCATCAAAACGATGAAATATATCCAAACTTATTTTTTATATTTATTGAATTAAACATAATATTTTTCATTAATTAAATTCGATATGGTTATCAAGTCCTGGCCTCCTGGGTTGTTTGGCTAAACTTACTTATAAGATTTTCAAATCCTTACAATCTCATAACTTGTTTTTGTTTCATCTTATTCTAAAAATAAGATATACAAGTGTTTGATATTATAAGAGAGTAAAAATTAACAATTTCGAAACTAGAACAACAAAATAAGATGCACAAGTATTTGATATTATAAGAGAGTAAAAATTTTAATATACCAAATTAACGATTTCGAAATTAAAATAACAAAGTTTTACAAAGCGTATAAAAACATGTAGTATTATTTATGAAATAAAATGAGTTTTTATTACCATTTCGGAAAGAAAAAAAATATTTTTTCATTTGATTTGATTTCAACCCTAATATAAATATATTTAGGAAAAAAAAACATATATATATATATATATACATTTTTTTTTGACTAAAAAAAACATATATTCATTTGAAACAATTAGAAGAATTTATCAGTAGGCCCCTACTCCAGCCCCAAACCACCAATCACCCCTCCAAAGGTGGGCCCATGATTGGGGTCTGATCTGGCAAACTCAGTGATGCCAGCCTAGCATTTGCCATACATCATTGAGCAATGGGCCCCATTTTCCACAAAGCACATGCCATCCTTCCCATGCATACACACTAAAACCACCTCAATCAAACCCAGAAAAAAGAAAAAAAAAGAAAAACTTAATTCCCTTTGTCCCCTTCTTAATTTGTCTGCAAATTTCATGTTTAATCTTCTCTAATCATGCTTATGACATAATTATTACACTCTCTCCATGAAACTTATTTTCTAACATACACAAATTCATTTCATTTCATCATCCACGATTTAAATTCAATTTTACGAGTTAATACTTTGTGCGTTTTAAAATAAGTTTCATTTTGAAGTTTAAATTTTATTTCAAATTAAGTATCGTTTTAGACTTTTATTTAATTTTATTCCTAAATTATCTATACTAATATTTCATAGCTAAAATTTGGGGATTTAATATGATATTTATTATGGAATTAATTTGATAATCTTTTCAATTTTGAATTCTAAATTTCTTGAGTAGTTAATAATATATTTATTCAAGATTTATGTCACAAAGTCATGCTTTCTCACTCTCATATATAAATAGGGAAAATATAAAAAAGAAATAAGTGTAAGATAGAAGAAAGTTTGCCGTTATTTTTTGTGTCGGCAAATACCCGTTGGACAGGAAATTAGGGGAGTGATTATTGCTTCCTAATTCTGAAATTAAACTCTTTTATTGTCACCCCACATCCTACTTTCTTTCCTAGTATAATTACTAGACAATTTTTTTTTTTTTTGTGAATTATATAGAATAATATTTTCATTTTTGAACTGCATATACTGTATATGGTTTAATATGGGCTAAGAACGAAGAAGTCTTTTTCTTATTCTGTGCTGTCTTTTTCCTTTGGCATCCTTTTATTTTTTATTTTTTTGTAATAATTCCATAATTTTTTTCTAACAAAAATTTCTCCTTAATTTGCCACTCATCATCATTCAATCACTCCCTCTTTCTTCCCCTCTCCTCTTCTTGTTCCTCTTCTTATTTTCCGGTGAAGTCAAAGATTTTCACAAGGCTGAGCTTTGAATGAGGGATTGAAGAAGAGAAGAGAAGAGATGAAGAGGCTAGTAAGTATGTTAATTTCTTTTTTTATTTCAGTGATTTTTATTATGTTTCTTGTATGTCTAAATTAAGGTTTCTTGATCAAGATTAAGTTTTGGTGTTTTTTCCTTTGTGGGCTTCTCTAATTCCTGCTAAAAATTAAATCTTGCCATTGAACTATGCTGGTTGAGCTTCAGTCCAGCTTCAACTGTCACTCAATCTTGCTTTGTCTGTTTTAAGACAGTGCTGATTTAGCTACTTTGCTAAGATTTGGATTGTGGAGAGAAATTGAAATTGATTTGATCTTCGCCGTTCCTCAGTTGTGTTGCTTGTGAATCTTTCCACAATGTCTGTATAATAATACCTCCATGGTTATAGAACCAGTAATTCTTGGTTTTTAGATCTGAAGAACTTCTTGTTCAGCTTGTCTCAATGTTGGAGTGTAATAATTTTGTTCTCTCACTCACAACACCTAGTAATTGAGATCTATTTGTACTGTTTGTCTTAGCTTTTGAAGCTATGGTGGAAAAAAGCCCTTCTATTTTTTGCACTTCGTTAGTGTTGTATGGTCAAACTTCAACCTAAGATGAACTCTGTTTTATACATGTTAAAATGTGAAACAAGATTAGGTACACAGTTTGTATAATGCACTTTACTTGTTTTGTCACTTGTAATTGCATCTCAGGTAGTGTTTCTTTTGCTCCTGGTATTGAGCAATGGTGCCGAGTACAACGGAGTATGCCGGTCAAAGTGGCCATTGACTCCGAGGCCTCACAGTGTCTCGGTTACGGAATTTGGGGCCGTTGGAGATGGGAAAACTTTAAACACCGTAGCATTTCAGAATGCGATTTTCTACCTCAAGTCCTTCGCCGATAAGGGCGGAGCCCAGCTCTATGTTCCGGAAGGCCGGTGGCTTACCGGATGCATCACTCTTACAAGCCACCTCACTCTTTTCCTTGAAAAAGATGCCGTTATTCTTGGCTCTCAGGTTCCACATTCTTATATGGATGCCTCGTTTATTTACATTTTACTTTTATCTACCAAGTCGTCACATATCGGAACTTTCTCTAAACTAAAAGTCTCTTAAGGCATTTGTTAGTTTAGTACCTTTTTTGTAGCATAGTTTATATGGAAGCTTAGTGGGGTTATTTGAGTATAATGTGCACCTGTTTGCACAGGATTATTCTCACTGGGATGTAGTCGACCCGTTGCCTTCATATGGCCGAGGCCTTGAGGTGCCTGGACAAAGATATCGAAGCTTAATCATTGGACAGAATTTAACTGATGTTGTTATAACAGGTAGCGATGATTTGCCATTTGATTTTTCATATTCTGTCGGGTTTTTTCTATTCTCGAAATTTTCATCCTCGTTTCTTTAACGTGCAGGGAATAATGGAACGATAGACGGACAGGGTTCCATTTGGTGGGACCAATTGAATGCTCATACGTTAAATCACAGTAGACCACATTTAGTAGAGCTTGTTTCGTCGGAAAACATTGTTGTGTCAAACTTAACCTTCTTAAACGCGCCTGCTTGGAACATACACCCAGTTTATTGCAGGTAGAATCCTCGTGTTCTCTTTGGAATTTCTTCGCTTTTATCATTATCAAAACTATCAATATGACAGCTTGGTGTTCTATGTTTTCTTGATGCAGTAAATTGCTAGTTCAGAATATAACAGCTTATTCTCCACCCAACTCTCCCTACACCTGCGGAATTGTCCCAGGTTTGTTAAGAATCGAGATATTGCTTTTCGTATATACTTTACGTATGTGAATTCAGTCTTATAATCAATGTTTGATTTATCCGATTTTGTTTGTGAAATGGTGACATAGTTGATTGTGCAATTAGAGGTGATCAATTGGTCGGTTCGGTCCAAAATCCAACCGAACCGAACCGAAAAAATGAAAAATTTCCCCCCTAAAACCGACCCGATTTTCGCACAAAAACGAAACAAATTGGTTTCTCTTATTCCTAGTGCAATTTGGTCGATTTGGTCTAAAATGAACTCACATGAAGGGAAAAAAAACCCAAAATTTTCTGATTTTATTTAAAACCGAACCGAATCACCGGGCTCAGTTCGGTTTTTCGGAGTTTTATTTCTTCCCAACACTAAAAGCTTTGAACTCATCTGATTTCAGATTCGTCGAATCAAGTTTGCATCGAGAACAGCAACATTACCATGGGATACGATGCGGTGGTGCTAAAAAGCGGTTGGGACGAATACGGGATTTCTTACAGCAAACCGACACTCCACGTCCACATTAGGAAAGTTCGACTCCAATCTTCCACCGGCTCCGCCATCGCCTTCGGCAGCGAAATGTCGGGCGGAATCTCCGACATATTAGCCGAGAAAATACACGTGCACGACTCGGTGACAGCAATCGAGGTCAAGACAGCAATAGGACGAGGCGGTTACATCAAGAACATTCTCGTATCGGACATCCACATGGAAAACGTGCAACACGGGATCAAGGCGACAGGTCAGTATTCGACTCATCCAGATGATGGATTTGATCCGCATGCATTACCCATCGTTACGGAAATTACGTTTAAGGACATTGTTGGTGTAAATATTACGACTGCTGGGATATTTTCCGGTATAGACGAGTCTCCGTTCACATCTCTCTGTCTCTCGAACGTTTCTTTCACTGTCTCATCTGACCCCTCGACATCGTGGAGATGTGACAATATTGTAGGCTCGTCTATTGACGTCTCACCCGAGCCTTGTCCCGAGCTGCAAAGCTCAGCTTCTAGTCCCTCGTCGGACTGTTTCATCTTTTCATATCTGAATAGCCAAGTTGCGGAGTTGTGAAGCACCCGTTAGTCGAGTCTCAATCATTCATTCATTGATCCGTAGGACGAGATGGAAAGTTTGTTCTGTCGATTCTCGTTGATAACGTTGGTAATAATACGCAAAGAAAGGCGAGAACGAAAGAAGGACTTCTTCGTCGTTCGGGTCGATATTACATTCTGTGTACAGTGTCAGTTTCTTTGATTCATCATGTGTAAGAAAAGTTTTGGTAGTGCAGAGAGACAATAAGAAGATGTTTGTTGGTTTTATTGGTTTCATGTTGTTCAGTCATTTTTCATTCACATTGTACATTCTTCAACTGGAGATTTGTGAGATTGGATTGATTATAGGAGGGTGGTTTAAGGTGTCATCATATATAGTTGGAATTTGCAATAAAATTTACATTTTATGTTTTGATTGATTTTTTTTGAGAATTTTGGTTTTTCATGCTTAAAAAATCCCAATAAAATTCACATTTCATGTTTTCATCGATTTTTGAGTATTTTGTTTTCTCATGCTTAAAAAATCGTCTCTTGTGAAACGGGTCAAATTCAAGCTTATCCACATACAAACTTTTCTCTTAGTTATATGAATTTTGAGCTTTGTCTAAAAGAATTTAATCACTGAAACCGTCTAACTCAATTTTTTTTGCTTTCAATCTCTCTCAAGATAAAATACTTTTTTACCATATTTACCATTTTTCAATAAGCTTATATATAAATATACCAAATCAAAGATTTCACTGTAAACATCCAAAATTTAATTGAAGTAAAGTGCTCCCGATTGTTCAATCATTTGATAATCATAGTCGTTCTTTGATAAATGATGGACCCAAATTGCCACCCTTAAGAAAATTAAAAAAGAAATCATTAATTTTAATTGAGTGGATGTGTGGTGAACAACACATCTTACGATTTTATTTTCAATTTAATGCGAAATATCACATTAACATAACATTTGTACAAAAATGTCGCTCATTATGCAAAAAAATACACCCATTTATACCAAAGATATTTTAAGTGACATTTTGTAAGATAACACTAATATTAATTATATTTTATGTATTGTGTTAACATGGACTATCCCACAACCCATAAAGTGCAAACCCACCCCGTTAAGATGATTTAATTTTATGACATATTTCAAAGAAAGACAGGAAAACCAACGTCGTGTAAATTAATGCGCAGAACAAATAGACAATTGAAGTCACTTTCTTCATACATCACAACAAATCATAGGAGAAGTGGAGACAAAGGAATATTAGAATATTTGTTGCTCAAATTTATTGATGTGATATTGACTAACTTGTAATTTTTAGGGATGACAATTTTTCCATGGTAATCATACCCGTCTGGGACTAATGAGACGGAGATGGTGATTCCGCATCCTGTTTATATATAAAACAAAGATTACCCGTTTCCAATTTTTAATAAATAACTTATCCTAAGGTTTTCAAATGATTTGCAACTCGACCTCAAATAACTTATGATTTCATGATATTTGATATTGAATTTTCTAGTTGTTTTGATATTTATTTTTTAAAAATTGTCACAGAAAATGATAAATTTTAGCTTATGGAAAAATAAATTCGGATTCCTAAACAGGTGAATCCCCATCTCCATACCAGATTATCAATGCGTAGTGGATGTTTCTACCACAAAAGAGTTGGGTCCATGAGAATAGCAACTTGCATTCGCAACAACCAAAATAAATATTCAAACTTGCATGACATCTTTCCAAGAAAAAATAAAAGAAGGAAACCCCAATTGGCTAACAACAACCAACATAATATACACTGGAATTCAAGTCACTGTCTTCATACATCACAAACAAACATTGAGGAAATGGGGACAAAAGAATATGACTGAGCATATTTGTGGTTTCCAAACTTTGTCTGCTTAAAGATACTCAGAACTGTTTCAAGAAAATAAAAGGAAAAATAAAAAAGTTACTTGGAGTTTATTGGTGTTGATATGGACTGATTAGTAAGTTGAACCCACGCAAATTCCTCTTTGTAACTCGCACGGCCTTCACATGAGGCCTCACATGTGTAGACAACGATAGTGGCCCAATCAAAGGAATCTTCGTCGTCTTTCACATGGAAGAAGTACAGTAATTGGGGTAGAACCTGAATAGCATTGACAAGAATAGCATAAACAGAACTTCTCCAAAGAGAATCAAATGTACTAGTTGAGAACAATTTCAAAAGCTGAGACGACGATGTTATACAAGAGTAAACAATATAAGTCATTTGTGCAAATCAAACTCAGAATCAAATTTCAAAGAGCAGATGATATTATTTTAAGGGATAGGAGCATTTTTGCCCTAAAGTTTGGTCAAATGAAACTTTACCTTGAATTAAATTTTAATACCCAAATTTTTTTTTAAAATTTAGTACTACTTGGGGTGAGAGAAATTTTTGCCATTAAGGTTAGGTCAATTTTACCATTAAAAGTTCTAATACTCAAGTTTACCCTAGCCAATCATCACATAAGGAAATACCTAGAACATCATCACGGTAAAATTATCACAAACAACTGCTCTTTGGTATGTTAAGTCATTTTCTATCCACTTGGCAAATCCCATAAAAAATGACACACCAATTAGGGGAAATTTTAAGTGTTAAATATTCTTTTAGGGTAATTGTAACCAATAATATGGCACTTCAAATACATTTAATGAACAAATTAGTCATTTTTCGCACTTCGTGATTTTTGTCATATATAGTGAATAAATTAACACATTAGTGTAAACTTGAGAATTATAAAAACTATTAACGTAAAATTGACCATTAGACCCAACACTAAAGTCATCTATCACCTTTGCCCTATAGTTATAAAGAGATGAAATGCAAGCTTCGTATATTTGGGAAGTTAGATGAATTTTTAGCAAACAAATGGAGACCCTAAGGTTATTGCAAGTTGATCCTTTTGCTAGTGTGTCTATGGTTCAATAACTTCACAAATGGTACAACCACTTAGCAAGTACTAAGACCACACCTGAAATTCAAAGGCACGAGTGCCACCACAATTGTGGCACTTAGGAATATCGAGTTTTGATGGCCGACCACTGGACACAGGCCACAATGGCTTTGCTTGTGATGATCTGGAGTATCTGCTCATAAAAAAAATCCAGTGTTAAGAGTGAAATAGAGAAAGAAGCAATATCGCATATATGCTGTTCCATCATTCATTTTAGAAATGCAGCTAGACAAAAAATAATAATAATAAATCAGTAAAAATCGAAACATAGGTTCTTTATACACTATTCCAACTGATCACCTCAAAACTTGGTCAGGATACCGAGATATTCGCTCCTGGAATGATGCCCAACTCCTATTGTCACCAGTTCCCTAATCGAGAAAACAGAACAGGGATCTAGATGATTATTATTAAATAACCTTACAGTCCAGAATAACAGATTATCAAATAGGAATTCACCTGGAAATATGTTGTGAGATTTCCAAAGGTTCCATCCATGCGGCTTCTAGGAATCAACGAACTAGAAGATCCATTATCATTGGACATCTCCTCATCAAGTTCACACTCATCCTCATTTATGATCTCATACTCCGGCCAGGGGGAGTTGCTGGAAACTGTTTGTTTGCCATAAAAATATAAATCCATGTTATATGAGAAAATATTTCCTTAACTTTACACTGGGCACAAACGTAGACTTGACAGAACCTCCTATAATCCAAGTCTAAGCATAATGTTTCAGTTCACAACCTCATAAAATAGTGAAAAGTATTTGAGCCTACTCATACCCTAAGCTGAAATAATAGATCACTGTCAAATCATTTGATTAAAAAAAATCATGTCACTGGGAAAATGTTTATTCCTACCATGCAATCGTATCCAATATATGTGTCCTGTTCCACTAAAACTGCTCAAACTGGACAAATATTGGAGTTATTTTACTTCGGTAAAATTATTACCTAATTCAGACTCTGTGCCGGATGTTTCCACCTGTTGGCATAAAACTTTATGACTTGATTTAGCAGACCGCCAATGAGCAGCCTGCAAATATTTATGACACCATTTGTTACTGGAGCTTCAAACTATACTATATCTCATTTGTACTTGGGAATAAAGCAAAATACCTGGTGTTTCCCAGAACAATAACGTGTTCTTCTACAGTTACTGCAAATTTTGTCCCCTTTCCATGTACCACACCAATTACAGAGCATCGCTGTAATAATGTACCGAGTATTAAATGAAGAAAATATCCCACATTACATGCAGATTTATCAACTTTACAAAAACCAACTCATACTGCCCCGTATAACTACATCTAATAAATCCTATCTTTCAATCATTTAGCACATCTTCTCATTTTTCTTTCACTCCTTTGCCAGCAAGTACCCTGTGTTTGGGGAAATCTCTTAACTCAAATTAATACAAATTTCTGTCCGTCCAAGGATAGAGCATTGGATTTCACAGAGAAAGCGTGAAGGATGGCAAAATAATCCAATTAAATCAATAATCACTTAACAATTCATGCATTAGGAAGTACTCTAGAAAAGTACCTCCTGCTGTCAAAGGTTGTTGGCGCCCATCATCAGAGGGTGCCTCACTGGAGTAAAAGGAGTTCACCTGCGGCAACTGACACCTAAAAACCTTGACACTGCGAAACCATTTTGAATCAGAAATTTGTATTGTAAGAACAACAGGTTGTAAGAACTTGTGGGCTGATAAATCAAAAGGATTACCTTCTGGATTGAACTTCTGGATGCTGCTTCCACTGCTCATGTTGATCACGAAGAAGACAGGCCATCGAGGGACACATAAACACGAATAATGTACGATGAAAAGCCGATTCTTCTAAAGGTGCATAAACCTACTTAAACAATAAACAATAAATAGTAAGACAAATATCCATATTTTGAGCATACGCACTGATACTGTAATACACATGACAAAAAAAAAAACCCAAAATTAGTTCCCAAAACTTAATTCTTTATTTTTCACTACACCTGAAGCAGAAACTGCAAAGGCTCACCGCAAAAATCACAAAGACTCGACTTTCCTGACGGCAAATTAATGGGGTCCAACCACGCCTAAATCACAAAACAATTGAAAATTATCAATCATTACTATAAAAATCACTAATCGTTAGCAAGTCCTCTTCAGTCTCATAAACAATTAACAGTAGTTTATCAATAGATAGCAGAAAATATTGCCAAAGTTCGCCAAATTACCGGAGAGCCACCAGCTTTGCTCGGGAAATATTGGCGGCTCAATGACCAAGGATTTTGCGGCTTCTCTGCAAAGCCTAAGGTCATCGGTACCCGTTCGTCTTCGTTATCATCTTCATCACTGATTTCATCCTCAACGTCGTCGTTTTGTGCTTCGTCTTCATCCTCCTCTTCACCTCGGCACGAGACTTGCAGAGATTTGAGCCTCTCTGCGTTGAAATCAATGTCCATCTTGTTCGAATTACCGTGCATAATTCAAATTGTGTGAGAAAACACTATATCGGCGTTAGTCTCCGGCGAAAGGGATATAGGGTTTAGGGTTTTGCGCCAATTTGCAGTAATATTACAATATTGGGCCCACAAATAATTTTCCGTAATAGTAATGGGCTTCTACTTAATGAGGCCCAATGTAACGAAATTGTTGAACTATTAAAAACTTTAGAATCAATAATTCATTGAAATTAAATAAATCAAAAAAAGAAAATCATTTGAGAATCAATAATTTATTAAAAATCTATTCTCAGACATGAAACTAAATTTATTTGATATTAAAAATCTGATAAATAACTTTAAATAAACTAGTTCAAAAAAAAAAGTTTAAATAAATTATATTTTCCTTTAAAAAAAATTATATTTCCTAAAACCAGATTTCCTAAAAAGGCTACACTATGATCCAGACCCGAATCCGAATACCCGCGTGATTACTAATTTCAGCTGAATTAATAGCTTCTTCTTCTCTCTCAAACATCAAGGGAGAGAAGAGAGAGAGGCGGAGAGAGATGGTGGTGCGATTGCGACTGTCGAGATTGGGATGTCGGAACAAGCCGTTCTACAGAGTGATGGCGGCGGATAGCAGATCGCCGAGAGACGGCAAGCATTTGGAAGTCTTGGGCTACTATAATCCCCTCCCTGGTAAAACCTAATATGAAAACCCACCCCCATTTCTACTATATTTCGTCTACTTATTAATTATCCGAAGTTTCAGTTTTTACTCGCTTTGAAATGGTTCCTCATCTACGAATTGCTTCATTTTTTCATTGAAACAAAATGATATTGGTAATTTCATCTCATGTTTATTTGGAAGTTGAGTCTCTCACAGCTCCTTCTTTATCTAAAAATTTGCGCAATTATGCAGGTCAGGATGGCGGTAAAAGGATGGGGATAAACTTTGACAGAATCAAGTGAGTCGTTTTTAATTCTGAAAAGTAATTCAATTTAGTTTACAGTAATTGTTATTATATATATGTTTGTGTGTGTTCTTATTTTATGATTGTATTTAATTTATGCGTCTATATGATTATGAGAATGATGATATCATGATAATGAAGCAATATATTAAAGAATGTTAAATTGCAGATTGCAAACTTGTTTTCAAGTATTATAGTGGATAACATCTTTTCATTACCTGGAACCTCGATTACATTTTGGTGGTTCATCTTACATTCTATTATAGTCGATCTGGTTTGTCTTTTTACCGTCTTTTCTTGATTTGCAATAGTGAAGGAAGTATGGAAAACTCTTCAAATATGTACTTAAAATGCTGATTTACTTTGACAACATCATATTATCATCTTCAAGTTGTGCTCACAATCTGATTATTATTTAAGCAGCCTTACAAATTAACAACACTTTGATTGATATTCCTAATAACTAGCAGTCTTCATTTCCATTGGAAACTCCCTCGTCTCCATTTCTTGGCCAATTAGCATTAGCTGATCATTCCGATTATATACAGGTATTGGCTTTCGGTTGGTGCTCAGCCTTCTGATCCCGTTCAGCGCCTTCTCTTCCGAGTAGGTATATTACCCCCACCGCCAATGGTGGCAATGGGGCGAAAAGGAGGTCCACGAGACACACGCCCTGTTGATCCGATGACTGGACGTGTTATGACAGAGGAGAAACAAGTACCAGTGAGTGAATCTGAGGATAGTGATAGTTTGAGTTCTTGATGAGCCTGTCAACTATATGTTATGCCAATTCTGAAGTAAGCTATAAATGAATTGAGTTGAGTCGAGCTGGAGTTGACATTTGTTCAAACTTGTTTGAAGTGTTATCGTGCTTCAAAGATTACCTATGAGCTTGTTTTATTATTATTATTATTATTATTATTAACCTGAGTCGAGCTTGAACGAGCTTAATTGAGCTGAAAATGAGTTGAATTTTGAGCAATTTTGATATATTTACCATGCTTGAGCCAAGATGTTTTAGATTTTATCGATTGTAAAAGTACGTTCAAGATTGTTTGATATTTCTATCGAATCAAGTAACCTCGAATCCCATATACTGTTATTTGGCTTAGTTTTCAGTCCTAAATCCATTATATTAGTTTTTGTATTTGGGATTGGTTTAACTTACAGTTCATTTTGATAGTTCAGAATGTAATTATCCTATCCATGTAAATTCACCTGTAGACTTAAAAATTCACAATTATATGATCATAAAACTCCTTCACAATGCGTAACTGTTTCTGAATATACACTTTATATAAAACTGTCGAGGAATTGACATCTTTCAAACCTGTAATCAACTCACCAATTTCCAAAACCAGAAGCGGGAACACTTCCTAAATTATCCAGTAATCAATAATTCATCTTAACCTATTTTTCACAACAAATAATTTGAAAAAAAAAAAAATTATAGATCACATACTACAGAGTACCAAGCAACTTGAAGAATTGCTTTTGGTGCCTGCATATGGAAAAATGAGTCCAAAAAAAGAAAAGAAAAAAAAAACTCTACATTCATATATCAACGGGGCAGCCCGTGACAGCTCTTCTACTTTCTCAACCCGGTTTTTCGTTTTACTTCAGTGGTTTGTCTACCAATCCGCTGTGGAGGATGGCCGAGGCCAGCTCCATTGATTGCTTTACGAGACTGTGAATGGCCTAGTTTTGGAATCATGGTCCTGATGTACACAAGTAATGAGTTGGAATTAGCATACAAGTACCATTTGATGTGTTTTAAACTGTAAATAGTTGCTAGAAGTTTTGTTAAGAATAAAAGATTATTGAAGTTACCTAAGATCTGGACTTTTCGTTTGTTTTTGGTTAGGCTTTTCGACCTTTTGTCCAATTCCATTGCTGAAGCCTCCAAGCCTGGAATGGTTAAACTGCCAAAGCAAATCTGGTTCGGATGAATCGCTGGTTCCAGCATCAAGCTCATCCAAATCATCAGCAGTGTTAACATCAAAGAGATTATTTGTAGGAGATAGGCCACATGGCTTCTCAGGGTAATACTTAGGAGAATCTGATAAATATTTCTGATTGATGACGTCAGAAATGTTGCCTTTGTTAGGAATCCAACAAAAAGATGGGTTTTCAACTCCTTCAGGATCTTGCTTGTTAACCATGAGCTTGTCTACCCATTCGCCTGACCCCGGTTCTCTATCATCATCCACGTTGCTTTGGCAATTGTTGCTGAAAGGAGGCCAAGTAGGGGAGTTTCCAAGTAGTTCATCCAGATCCAAACTTTGTTTCTTTTGCCTTATTGCAGAATTTCCGCGGATCTGTGAACACAACAAATATCAACAGTTTTAGTAGTTAGTATTAGACAGGAAACAACACAGCCTTCCTTAGCTTATCCATAATTAGTTCATGAACAACAATGTATGACTCTCAATGTGTCTAATATTATGGAAATATTATGATACTATGTTGAAGATGTTTTTAAACTCTCATCAGTTACAATCAAAATTTCAATATTCACAAGGGATCTATTAGTATAAAGATTGTGAGTTTAGCCTTGTTCAGTGGAAATATAGCAATTTAGTGGAAGTTATATTACCTCTATGTTGCCTACATCTTCCATTGGCTTCCTCAGGCCATTCGGTGATGGTAATAATCCTACATTTCTAGCATTTAAAGAAGGTTGACAAGGTGATGATGTCTGCATGCTACATGGACTGCCAGATACCTTCAGCTGTGTAGGCACTGTTTCTCCATCTTTCCTTGCTAAGGCAGCCTTAAGAATCGCAACCTATCATAGAAAACAAGCTACTGAGCAGTGATCCAAAAGTTCAAACAAATAGAAGTCAATATACAGGAGTCAAGCTGCAAAAATGGAAGAACATAAGAACCTGTTCTCTGAGTTCTTTAACATCTGCTGAGTCCTTATTTACACGCGCAGCACCTAGTTCGACAGTGGCAACACGCTCAGCAAATTTAAGTGTACTGATTGTCTCTCCAACGGAATCAGGTTCAGGACTTATGTGAACAAACATCAATGTCTTTGCTTGCCCTCCTATGTGGGATTATCAGATTGAGAAACATGTTAGACACAAAGAAAAGAAAGAATCGAGTTAGTTTAATGCACGTAATTCTTACCAAGTGAATCTTGCAGCAGTTGAGTTAGTTTGCTGTTTCTGTAGGGGACATGTGAGTTCTTTTGGGCAAGAGATGATATCACATCACCCAATGCTGAAAGTGATTTATTGATATGTTGTGCCTCTTTTAGTCTATCACCTGTCACTTCAGATTTGTCAACTCTCTCACTTCCGGCCAAATCAACTAGATGCATGCAGCCTCGATGAATATTTCCAGAAGTCAGGTCTCTTCCTTGAACATGAACTGTTAAACAACTGAAATAACAAGAAGTTCAGTCAATAAATAAAGTCACTCAAGAAACATGAACTTTAGTTTCAAATTGCACACCTGTGAGAGCGACTACTGCGGTCATTGAGTGCTGTGGCACCCACTGCACGATTACTTTGTCCCAAGTTCATCAGATCGATAACATCAGATGTTGAAGAGACACGGACTAGACTTGCATCTGGAACACTGAGTCCTGTCTGAGAACTATTTCGAATTTCTAATGTGTGCTTAGTTAAGGAATCCTTTGACAGGACCTTTTCCAACCATGATAAAAAAGTAAACTGTGATTCAAGTTTTCATGATGATTCTAGTTAGAAGTTGTAATCAAATAATTCACTCTATCAGGTAAAAGAACAGATTGGAAAGGATATCTTTTGGTTAAGCCATCAGTAGTGAGAAGATCCCTGACTTGTTCATTGTAAATTTCAATCATCTGAACAGATACATCATAGAAGAAAGTGTCCTTTCTTTGCTCAGCAAGCAGGAACAAATCACTCAAAGCCCTGTAATTCACCCCTTGGCTGTTCTCTGTGAGATTCTTGGGTCCACTCTGGCAAAAATACAAACACAATCAACATTGATCTTGATGTTCCAAGTATGTATAACCAAGTGAAAATGACACTAATGTTGAAACAGTACTTATGGCTTCTATCTTACCATTGTGTAAGTTTTTCCAGAACCTGTTTGACCATAGGCGAAAATGCAAACATTGTAACCATCAAGGACTGATCTTACTAATGGTTGAGTGTCTGAAAATACCTCCTCTGCAAGGAGATAAAAGGAAAATTGTGAAGATTTGTGCCAAACCTCAAAAAAATGGAGCCGGATGAAAAGCCTGTTAAGATCTAACCTTGCGTTGCAGAAGGACCAAATACTTTGTTGAAGGTGAAGGATTTCCGTCCTTTTCCATTCTTTGCCAAAGTGTTTATTGTTATAACTCCTTCCTCAATATGATCCACAGTACTCAAGTTATTATACTGTCCGGGAAGGAATGGTCTGACACGACAATAAACTCTAATGCTTCCTGATTGAATTAAAATATCCAAACATTAATTTGCCTGAAGACAGTGGGGTGTGAGGATAATGAAAATAAGTGCAAAAACTGAGAAACAACAATGGAATTACCCTTTAGCTCCTGGACTTGATTATAAAGCTTTCGGTTTTCCTCAAGAACTCTATGATAACCAGAAGCAGCATATGCTAGTCCATGAATATGGAGGCCTGTGAAGTACATTAAACTCCCAGTCAAAGTGAGAAAAAAATAACTTAATTAACAAATACAAGTGCTTACATAAATCAGGAGAAAATGTTCTAAACACCTACCAAGATTGTGAAATTCTTCATTGAATTTCATTTGCATCAACTGCATACCGGATTTTGTAGTAGATATAGTTTCCTTAAGCATCTAGACCAGATCATCCACAATAAAATAATATCAGCTTGAGTCTCAGAAAATGTCAGACAAATATGTTAAAGATAATGCATAATTTTTCTAATCCAATTTGGTTCTTACCTTAACATCCTTTTGTTGTTGGTCAACGATCATTTGTTGCTTCATGAATCTACTTTCAGATTCTCTGTCATAGAATCCAGTTTGCTGTTCATCTTCATTTGGAATCGCAGCATTTTTTTGTTCAATCTTAATATGAAACAGTTGGAAGATTATGTCAGTGAAGCCCAACATTCTCCAACAGAAATTGGTCACTTACATATACAACCCAATAATTACCTGTACATTGAGAGAAGATGGCTTTATAACGGATTTGTTGCCATGAGTGACGTTGGAGTCTCTCGAATTAGTCTTCTTCTGTTACAAGAAAACATTCATGAAAAATGAAATGAAGCATTAAGAGAATAATTAGAGCATTTCTTATGGTATCAATTTCGTGAAAACAGAAATGTCAAATCATTATTTGAAACTGATACAAGGAATTTAACAAGTTATTAGCTGCTTATAGAAAAGTGACAGAGATCAGAAAGAAAACAAACCAATTCAATTTGGCTTGAAAAGTGGTGTTCAAACTCCTCCATGACCTTACTTAATACAGACTCAACAAGCTGTAAAACAGACATTATGTCAGCTGAAAATAAAATGTTACTTAAAATATATCTGCAGACTACAAGACCATTCATTGAAAAACTATAAATCAAGAGAAAATATGAAAATGTATCTCAGTATACAAAGAGGTTAACATTCTCAGATAATAAAGAAACCAAAAGAATCAAATAGAGAATTCAAACACTTTGGAGCTGCTAGTTGAGATCCTCATTAAATGTGGAGGATCATAAATGTATGAAATTACAAATGCATTTTATATTTGCATATCTTACATTTGGAACTTCTTCAGGCTTCTTATCTAAAAGAATTGCACGAACAAGCTGACTCAAGGAGGTATTTGGCTGCAAAAATGATGAAGAAAATGCATGAATATCATGACGGGTAAAGGAGACTAAATGTTCACTTCAATTAACAGTACCAACCATTCGGGTCAAATCTTTGTCTGTACATACACCATTCAGGGTTTTCTCATTCACTGACGTGCACCTTGACAGAGAACTTGTGAATGGCTCAGAATTTTTACGAACAAACTGTTTCCCAGTTGTAATGGTTTTAACATTTCCACCAAATTTCCAAACCCCATTTCCACCTGACTGTTTCCAGTCATAGTAGGACTTAAGTGCCAACACACAATTCACAATCCTCGAAGATTTTCCTCCCTGAAAAAAAAATGATAATGATCATCTAGCAAAGCTTTAACCTTATATAATCAATAACAGAGGAAATTCATTCAGAGACAAATAGGACGTTTTATGCTATTCTTGGTTTAAATTCTGTGAAACAACGAAAAATGCTCGCTTCCGTTCTGTACATAGTTCAGATTAATTCATCATTAATGCTACCATCTATACCAACCTGCTCCAGATCAGAGGCCTCAAAAGTAGGTATCCCCATCTCTTGCACAGCTACGAGGAAATTCCTCACATTCTCGAAGTATTGATAAGCTGACAATGCAGTTCCATCTGGTATAAGTGCAGGATCACATGGACTCTCAACTACCTATATCAAATACAAATAGATCAAGATCAATCCTAAATTCATCTTTGTAAAAAAATGACACGAAAATTTTAAGATTGAAATACATATTTCTGACCTTTTGCACAGCTCCATGCTGAATTTTATTCAGTACATTGCAGAGAATGATTCCACTTCTTAACCCAAGCCTAAATTCGTCCTCCGAAGGTTCAGCCGGTAAATCTTTTGCTCCCACAACTCCAACCACTTTTCTCAGCCAAGCCGCAGCTTCATATCTTCTTATTGCTGCATATATAGGAATACACTTTGTCAATCAAAAACGACTCATAGAATTAGTGTGAATTTTTACATTAAAAAAAAAAATTACAGTTAATATTTCTCTTCATCGGATGCACATAAAAGAAGAAGTAACAAACAGACAATAATTACCATTCTAACCATATCAATTCATAACTTCATATGATATTACTCTCACAAATCAAAACCAGAAAAGTTCACTACCTTTTTTCCTTTTACTATATTTTTTTTCTATTTCAGTTATCTAACAAGAACCTGATATCTCTTTTATGGAAATTAAAAGTAGAAAAGCATTGAACTTCGGCAAGGATTCACGCGCAAGAAATGAAGAAATACCAAAATCATCGCTTCAAACAAATCTGAGTTTCACAGTAAAAAACACGAAACTCGGATAAAATTAACAGAATCAAGCCGGAAAAGATTGAAAACTACCAGCTTCTTCCGCCCTACGAGCATCAAAATCAAGATCACGAGATCGATTCTCATGCTGTTGCAGAACATCCTCCATAACCGACGCCACCGAGAAGGACAATGCACCTTCAACCACCGCCGCCATTCCCAATTCACCAAAGAAATCCACAAAATCTCGAATTTCAATCCAGCATATACGATAACATCCAAGGAATTCGATAGAACTTCTACCAATATCCGCCCCCAATGAGAGTGAGAAAGTAAAAGCAATGATCAATGCGATCACACATACATATACATACAGAAATAATCAATGACTTTTTCCTCACTCCACAACAACACTACAGTGATAAATTGGCCATGACCATCGCCTTTTTTCTCTCTCTAAAACCTTGAAAAGCTACTTCTCTGCTTTATACTGGTAGTTGCTGAGAGTATTTGTGTGCCACTTTTTGAATATATCGTTGCCACATGTTCACGAACCTCGCTCCGAGCCTTAGGCTCGGTGCCTAACTGTTCAGGTTCTTCCCTTATTTTGACTTTTATCTTACTTAGACCTTTAATTTTTCAATCACAATAAAAGGAAATATTTTACTCCATTTGAATAAATTGAATTTAATTGAGAAAATAAATAAATCTTATGCTTAATTTCTTTTGATACTTTTCCATAACTAAAATAGGAAACTCAACATGGCATGAACTATTCTTTCATTTTAATGGATTTACCCAATTTTATTTTTTTTAACAAAATTAATATTTAAAGTAATTATTATTGCTTACTTGCAACGATCAGTATACTTACAATAGTTACATGTTCTTGAAATAGATTGGCTAATGGATAATTGCAACGACCACTACACTTACAATTAAAAATGTGTTTTCATTATTGGCTATGAGATCTAATAATGGAAATATTTTCATGTTAGTCATTTTTTATTTGCTTATGAATATGATGATTCACATGGATTATATGTCTCTAATCATATAGTAAATTTATATATTTTATTTTATAAGTATAAATTATATCAATAATTACACAACATACTATATGTGTCGTGTATAAGTAAGATGAAACAATACTAATATACAATTGAAGACAAATAATATGAATCGAAAATTATGATGATTATGTAGTTTGAATTTTTTTTTTATTTTCAACTAATAATCTAGCAAAGTATAAAATCATAATGAATGTTGGTCAATTGTAAATCATAAAAATAGAATTAGAAAGTACAACCATTTTGAGCTAGAAAAGATAAAAACTATATAATTTATTAAAATACAATATGGTAATATAGTAACTTCATGCATTTTTATGATATTTATCAATGAAATTGTTATTTATATGTTAAAAATTAAATTTTATCTATAAATAAATCAACTTATTTGGAGCTGAATTTGAAATGGATAAACCAATGTTGCCACTATATGACACCACACCAACAATAATATTTTATGAAGCAATAAATAAAAAATTGCCTCAATTATTGTCCAATTAAAATTGAAGGTGTTGATTCATTTGTCCTCTACCTTGATTCATCAAGACATCAACTAGGCAACAATCAACATTCAAATTTGTACAAAGGCGGTTCTTCGTTGCATGTTCTTTTACACATTTGCCCTCCAAATATATATATATATATATATATATATATATTTATTTATTTATTTAATTCATGTTATATCTGGTGAATTACATTAGGTGTAACATCTATCATTCATTTACACATGTATTCACATATATATGCATGCAAATCACTCGGTGAAACATCTACAAAATCCTATGATTATATTAATACATAATTAGTGAAATAAATATGTTGCCATGTATCATATATATAATTTTTTACAGCATTCATTTTCCTTAATTATTTTATGTTCAAACACAAGTTATTGGAGTAAGCATATGAAAGTGTTGTTTTACTTAGTCTTTAAGATGTACAATTTGGTTGTGATTGATTCATTGGTATTTGGCATCAAAGAACTTACCTCTCAAATGTACAATTCACTATTTTCAATCACATGATATTGAAATAAAAAATCTAAAACAAAAACACCATAATTCTATAATACAATATTTTATTTTAATTTATTAATATATATCATATTCACGGTGATAATATTGTTGTATTCTGTTAACATCCAAATTGTTGTGTAAATTTATAATCTTTATTAATTCTAAAATTTTGGATACAGATATTCATGATGTAAATTAAGTGTGTAAATTTACTCATTCATCATTATTTATGAATGGCCTATTAACACTATCAATAAGTTGTGCAAGTAATGAAATTGGGGTTGAAGCATGATTATGGCTACTAACTAGTCTTATTTTTTGAAAAAAAAAAAAATTTGAATTTAGAAATAAGTTTCCCCACAAATTGGTGGGTAGTATGTCGTTTTCAGGCAATGGGTTTTTGGTTGAAAGTGCTTAATTTCAAAGCTGGTGTCAAGCCATTTAATAATAATAATAAAATTATTATAATTTTAAGACAACTAACTATGGGCTTGTATACAAAGTCTCAATCTTTTTACCAAACCCTTTCATGCTTTGAGCAAAAGGCTTAAATGATAATTAAATTTCAAAGGGTTTCAATTTGAATTTGTTTTTGACTTGGTAATCAAAATGGAAAGATACAGATACAATATTTAATTTCTTGACCATAAAAAGCATTGTAATTGCAATTAATTATCAAGATATTTACTAAAGATAATTTTTTTTTTTTTTGAAGTTCTTATAGCCTAATTTAAAAAAAAAAAACTACATTTTTTAAAATTTCAATTTAAATATGACCTTTTAAATTTAATAAAAGAAAACATATTCTTCTAAAAATTTCAAATGTCAAGCAAATGATGTGTTAAAGTCGAATTGTAATAATATGTTAAAATCACTATTATCTATGTAAATGTTAAACTCATGATTTTCAAAATATAATTGTGGTTGAATTGTAATAGTGTGTTAAGGTTGTGATTTTTAATTGTACTAAATTTAAGAGGTCATAATTAAATTGTAAGTTTAGAAAAAATGATGATTGTTTTGCTAAATTCAAGCTTAAGTTTTTGAAAGGTGATTTTTGTAAGCTGATTAAGCCAAATACTATTGATATAAAACTATCACTAATAAGATGATAGAAGAAACAAAAATAAATCCAATTCAAGTTTTTATTTTATTTAATTTTCAGAAGCATTTCAAATTCAAGTTAATAAACGAATTATTATACCCTTATTTATCATTCTTTAAGGGGAGCCACTAAAATTAAAAAAAGGTTGTTGGATAACAGCCACTTAAATTAAAAACCAAGGGTATTTTCGTGATTTAAATGTTCAGTAGAACTAACGTTCGAAAAATTCAAATTCTAGGTTCGGTGCCGAACCTGATAGGTCGGGCCTAGGTGTACCTGGTCCCACGGTGAGCGTGTTCGTTGGGGTCCATGGCACGGCGAGAGACTGCAATCGTGTAGTGCCGGCTGCATAATAAACTAAATATTGGCCTATATTTTCTGAGAACAAATTTGACAATTGCTTACGTGTTCGTTTTTTATTGGCTGTGTAAAAGGACTTTCCAGAAATCGGCAAACATCCTCAAGTTTGATCCCATTCACAAGGAAGATATTTTACTTTTTTTTTTCTTTTTCAATTTTGACAATTTTCAATATTTTTTTTGTGGTAGTTTGATTGTTATTAAAGAAAAAAACATGTCACGTATGAGGACAAAGAATCAATGTTATTAGATAAAATTAGATTCTTATATTTATTATTGAAATTACTTATTCAAAGAAAAGAAAACAAATGTAAGAAATTAATATGATTGAGTTATTGCAGAATATATAACATGATTTTTTGTATGATTATGCTAAAATTATTTAAGCATCATCTTGTGCATGATGAAGTGACAATAGTTAATAGTTACATCACGTATGATTTAAACACTATTAATTCAAATCAAAGCGAATAGTGAGAAGTCTGAACTCGTCTCATTTAAGTTTTTTAAAGACTTGAATTTTAATTTGAATTGATTTATTTTAAAACTATTAAAGTGGGTCATCTACATTCGATTTTTTTATATGGTATTATTCCTGATTTTTTGCTACGTCTCACATGTAAATGCCTTTATAATTTATAAAAACATTCAATCTTAGCCATTATCAAAATTAAATGACTTTATCCCTATTATTAAGGTATTTGCCTACCTCTATTTAAAAAAAGAGAAAGAAACCCAGGCCACAATTTATCATTTCTATCGCAATAAGTCAATAACTATACCTAATATGGCTAAAGTTTTAATCTTTTTATTATTTAATTTCTGAGGATAATAAATTGGTCACCCTTTTTAATAACTTCACATGTTACAAAGTGCCAAATGGCCCATATATCAATATATCATCCAATCCACTGTATCTGCTATCCGACGAAATCTTTTATTTATTTTTTAGTGATTTAAGTTTATAATTCATTTTAGAATCCACATCAAATTTAATTTAATTTTATTGAGGATAGTGAAATATGGTATAAGATTGAATATAATATAAAAATCAAAATAGTCTATATTCAAGGTTTCCTTTGAATTTTCAATACAATGTACAAACACACACACACACATATATATACATATAACTAATTTGAAATTGTTGCATAAATTCACCAAATGTTGCTGTGGAAGTCACATATCTTGTTCAATTAATATCATATTACACAATATATATATATATATATATGAAATTAAAATTTAGAATTACAACTATTTTTGCAAATGATGATGGTGTAATCCCACTTTGATCTGCTCCAAAAAATGCAAAGAGAAATGCTTTGTTTTCATGCCCTTCCTATTAATTAATGTCAACAATGATCATATTTTTGTGGAGTACATATTTTACTTTTTCCGACAATTTCATGTTACTACTATCATTTTTCTATCCTAACAATGATTTTTTGCCCCAAAGTTTCATGTGATCTTTTAATGTGAATCCTATTAATTTGGAGTTAATTTTTATTTCCTTTCATCTCAAAATTTCCATCACTTTAAAAAATATGAATTTGTTTCAGTTTATCTATCGTTTTATAATCATTTTATACTTACAATATATCCATTGAATATTTTGTTATTCTCCATGAAATAATGTTAAAGGACAATCATTTTGAAATAGAGAGAGTTTCTTTTTTTTTTCTTTGAACCAAATAACATTACACGTGAATACATTGTTTGGATATATATATATATAGGTTTCTTTCTAATAATCAAATGTGAGTGGTAATTGGTTAAAGCAAAGTTTTATAGTATCCCATAATCACATACCAAAAAAAAAAAAATTGTGACACCTACAATTTCGTATTCGAGGGTTGTGATTCGATATACCTAAATTGGAATTTATTACGAATTTATTCATACCATTGGAAAAATTAGCGACTGACATTGTAAAGATAATGCATTAAAAAATAACATATCGTATCAATGGAGACTTCTAAAGATAATTCATTCTTAAATTTATATTAATAATTTTTTAATATAAATATTATATAGCAAAACCTTAAAAAAGTCATTTTTATGAGTTCCCAACTTCCCATTCGATAACAATGAAAATTTATTAAGTTATTTTTCATCTTTAAGCAATAACAAAATATAAAAACACAGCACTGAGACATTTAATAAGCTTCTATACGACTATACCTAATGATATTTCCTTCAAACAGGATCAATGTGGTTTAAATCAAATCAGATTAGTTTTCTCTTGGTTCAAATGAGTCTACCCTGTTTCTGTCACCTGGGATTTTGTAAAATTAGGCCAAATAGAGCTGTCTAATTTATTGTCCACAAATCTTACAGCCCCACGACTGCCTCATTTCAAGCACAAATCATGTCATTTTTTTGCACCAAACAAGGAGAAAGAAAGAAGTATTCAATCCTTCAATATTATAGACACAAGAATGTAATGTGCAGCAAATGTAGTATACTCTATCTAACACAATCTCAGTTTTCCTTACTACTATATTACCCACTTCAAAAATATTGCAAATCCCAAAACAAATGTAATTTTTGTATGAATATGTATCTTGTGTGTCTCCTTGTCTCTGAAAGGCTTCATAATCCCAAAACAAATGTAATTTTTGTATGAATATGTATCTTGTGTGTCTCCTTATCTCTAAAAGGCTTCATATCGACAACCAAAAGTGGTTAGGACCTGCAAAACCAGCGTTCATAGATGTAAAAAGGGACTATGAGAAACCAGATAAAAGAAAAGGAATTAATTCAAGTAACGTAATCATTACAGCTACATGCAAGATCATAATACAACATAAAGCTCGTTTATGCAAAAATACGAACTTTACCAACAAGTTTTCCATCCTATAGATATTTGTTAAGCAAATATAGTTCATATAGCTTTCTCTACCAGCCATCTTGGATATATACACACACATATGCATAAATCAACCAAAAATCTTAAATCTAGAAAAAGAACGATACAACGAACATACAACCAAATTACCCGAAACAAAAAAATAAAGAACTGTGAAAGCACACTCATTCAGTTGGTGTGGACCTTAATTTTGAAACTGGGTGGGACCTTAATTTTGAAAGGAATCCCTAAGTTCTGGAGTGCAATGATTAGATGAAAGTCAATAAACCCAACCACAAATCTTCCCTGGAATCCGATATCAATAAGATGCTGCACAAGTGGGATATCAGAAAGTTCAAGTATGCGAATGAACTCCTGTTCAAAGAATTTGTTAAGCAAATACATACTACACTCCTGTCCAGCTTGAAGGCAGTGCACCAACATAGGTACCAGTCGAACAGTGCACCCATTGTTCGATTAGGAGTCGAACGATTCCTGTTTTGTTCGACAGCTGGTCGAACACTTATGTCGAACACCTCTATAACTGTTCAAATGCTGGTCGAACACTTCCTACATTGTTCGACCGGCATTGGTCGAACAGACCTTTTCCAAAGCTTGTTCACATGTCTTTCCATACTCATCAAGTTTTATATTGTTGTGTACTATCTTTCACTGATAAAATTTTGATAAATATTGTAGGACAGGATGTTGTTTATCAAAGGAGGATGAGACCTACCGCCTCTAATAGAAGACGTCAAAACGAGGAGTCGAGCGCTACTGAGGAATAGAAACCGATTAAATAATAGAGTATCCTGAAACGGCCCCCACAGAAGCCGAGGAAGAAGAGGAGGCAGAAGATGAGCCAGAAGAGGAGGCACAAGGGGATGCACAAGGGGATACACCGGCTAAAGATAAGCTTCTGACGGGTCCTTGTCTCGGTGGGACCGTTGATTGGTTACTTATTCCAAATTTCAAAACACACATTGCCTATTGATAGGTAGAAAATAAGTGCATTTTATTGTGAATATATTTGTAATTTTATAATTTTTTAGATAATTGAATGCACCGCCTTTGTACCTATATGTGTTTTCGGTCTTCAATTACTTCATATATTATTTTCTTGATTATTTTAGGGGAATTGGAGAGTTCATGAGTCAAGAAAAATGAGTGCAACATGGAGATAACATTGATTGGGCTTGAAGGTCAAGAAAGAAATTAAAGAGGAAGTGGGCCTATAAAGAATTAAGATTGATGGCTTAGCAATCTAATTTTGTAGAAGGAAGCCTGATGAGATCTTGGGCTTCAGAAAAATCAGTGGCCCAAGTGCTTAAGGGCTGGTGGACTTCACGCCAACATGAAAAGAAGACAACCCTATTTATTTGACTTTCTCACCAAGCAAAAGACATACTGTTCACGTGAGGAAGAGATTGGAGAGAAGAGTTAGGGAGAGTTTTAGAGAGAAGAACAATATTTATTTTTCTAGGTTAATTTTGATGGATTACTCAACAACTTTTGTGGATTTGATTTCGAGGATGCTCGGCTAATTTCTCAATTCCGGTCAGCAGGGATGTTTGAACCCATATATCTATTTGTTTTCTAATTAATCTCGTATTCCCTTCTCGATATTTGATTGGAATTGATTATGTTATCTGTGTATAATGTTCTCGATTATTGATGTTTGATTTAGTCTGATCACCTAGGTTAAGTGTTTGATAATTGATTGCTAGAATCTTAAATCATCGTTGTGTTTAATTTTCATAAGTGGTAAACTAGAGGTTGTGCATCTCTAGAGTAGCATAATCCTAGATTATCGAATCAAGCGCTTGTATTCGGAGTCTAGTTCATCCTATCGTCTTGGTGATTAATGCATTTGATGAATTAAATCTAGAGAGTGTATCCTAGGTTATTCAATTAAATAAGGTTAATTAGCGAGCGTATCATAATTTAACTAATCTTAAGACTGTTAACTGAAATATTTGCATACATTGATTCTTTGTTTAATTTGCTTTCTAGGTTTATTTTATTAAATTTAGTGATAGTTAATCAATTTCAAAACCCCCTCATAATTTGTTAATTTGATTTAATTGAACATAGGTAGCATAGTTAATCATCACTCCTCGTGGGATCGACTCTTACTTGCCCTAGATACTAGTTGGTTAGGTAGGAAAGAAATTAATAATTTTATCGCGTTGCGACACACGGTTCGGTTCTGAAGTGTTTGTGTCACACGCCACGAAGATGGAGACATGGAAGTTCGACGAGCTTTTCCCGGACTCCTTGAGGATTCTTGCTAGACCGAGCATTCCAAATTTGAGGTGGTCTTCGTATAAGATGCCCAACAAGAATCTCATTTGTGCGTTCGTGAAGCGTTGGCAACCATAGACAACACCTTTCACATGCCATGAGGTGGGATGACAATCACTTTGGACGATGTTCATTGTATCACTGGCCTTCCAGTGAGTGGACACTTGGTGAAGTTACCAACTACTAGAAACATACCGGGACTTGGTCATATGTTGATGAGTAGGTTGTTAGGAGTCTCTGACAGAGTAGCAAATCAGGCCCTTGCTGGTCTTAGAGTGCAAGCTCTCGATCGGTTACAATCACCTTCGGTAAGTATCTGTCGTTCATTAATTCTTTCAATGTAGTTAGCGCCCATCTGTAGTTGTCCTCACACTCGTGGGACATTTAATAAGCTTCTATACGGCTATACCTAATGATATTTCCTTCAAACATTACCAATGTCGTTTAAACAAAATCAGATTAGTTTTCTCTTAGTTCAAATGAGTCCATCCTGTTTCTGTCACCTGGGATTTTGTAAAATTGGGCCAAATAGAGCTGTCTAATTTATTGGCCACCAATCTTACAGCCCCACGGCTGCCTCATTTCAAGCACAAATCATGTCATTCTTTTGTACCAAACAAGGAGAAAGAAAGAAGTGTTCAATTCTTCAATATTATAGACACAAGAATGTAATGTATACTCTATCTAACACAATCTCAGTTTTCCTTACTACTATATTACCCACCTCGAAAATATTGCAAATCCCAAAACAAATGTAATTTTTGTATGAATATGTATCGTGTGTGTCTCATTGTGTTTAAAAGGCTTCATATTACCACCAAAGTGGTTAGGGACCTTCAAAACCAACTATGAGAAACCAAATATTTCATTGATATTTCACTTATTTTCCTACAAATTGTAGCATGAAATCATCGATATTTCGTCATATTTCCTTGATATTTCACATATTTTTCTACAAATTGTAGGATGAATTCATCGATATTGAAATCGATATTTCGTCGATATTTCCTTGATATTTCACATATTTTCCTACAAATTGTAGGATGAAGTCATCGATATTGAAATTGATATTTTGCCGATATTTCCCTGATATTTCACCTATTTTCCTACAAATTGTACCCGATATCGAAATCGATACCGATATTTATCGATATTTTGTCGATATTTCTCTGATATTTCATTTATTTTCCTACAAATTGTAGGATGAAGTCATCGATATTGAAATCAATATTTCGTCGATATTTTACCGATATTTTGATAAAATTTCTTGTTTTTTTATCGGTTATATGGAAAAATAAAAATATTGGAGATATATCGATTGCACCCTATTTTTGTATCGGTTACATGAAAAAATGAAAATATCGAGGAAATATCGGAGATATTTCCGGATATTTCCATCCATGCATACAACCAAATTACCCAAAATAAGAAAACAAAGAACTGTGAGAGCGCACTCAGTTGGTGCGACCTTAATTTTGAAATTGAGTGGGACCTTAATTTTGGAAGAAACCCTCAAGTTTTGGGTGAATGATTAGATGAAAGTCGGTAAACCCAACCACAAATCTTCCCTGGGATCCAATATCAATTACCACAAATCTTCCCTGTAATCCGATATCAATAAGATACTGCACAAGTGGGATATCTGAAAGTTCAACTATGCGAATGAAATCCTGATCAAAAAAATTGTTAAGCAAGCAAATACATACTACACTCATGTTCAGTTTGAAGGCATGGATGAAAATATCTGGAAATATCTCTGATATTTTCTTGATATTTCTTTTGAAGGCATGGATGAAAATATCTGGAAATATCTCTGATATTTTCTTGATATTTCTATTTCTTCATGTGACTGATACAAAAACAGGGTGCAATCAATATATCTCTGATATTTTTATTTTTCCACATAACTAGTAAAGAAACGAGAAATTTTGTCAAAATATCAATAAAATATCGGTGAAATATCGATTTCAATATCGGTGACTTCATAATACAATTTGTAGAAAAATAAGAGAAATATCAAGGAAATATCGGTGAAATATTGATGACTTCATGATACAATTTGTAGGAAAATAGATGAAATATCGACGAAATATCGATTTCAATATCGATGACTTCATGGTACAATTTGTAGGGAAATATCAACGAAATATCAATTTCAATATCAATGACTTCATGGTACAATTTGTAGGGAAATATCGACGAAATATCGATTTTAATATCGATGACTTCATGGTACAATTGGTAAGAAAATAAGTGAAATATCAGGAAAATATCGACGAAATATCGATTTCAATATCAATGACTTCATACTACTTTTGTAGGAAAATAAGTAAAAATATCAGGGAAATAATTACGAAATATTAATAAATATCGGTATTGATTTCGATATCGGTGGTTTCATGATACAAATTATATGAAAATCCATAAAATATCATGGAAATATTGGTAAATATCGGTGGAATGTCGGAGAAATATCGTTAAATATCGATAAATTTATATACCGATATTTTCACGGACATCGATATTTCCACAATATTTTCGTAAAACTAAGATACCGATATTTCTATGGAAATTGAAATTTTCATCCTTGCTTGAAGGCGGTGCACTAATGTAGGTAATTCCTATTGCATCTGAATCCTAGCTAGGATTGATTCGTTCTAAAAAAAAGCAAAATAGAAATCTCTCGTCATATGTCAAACTCAAATGAACTAAAAGCATCAACCTGAACGAAAATTGGACTCGTAGGAAGAGGAAGATGTGGATCGTCATCGCTACTTCTGTTACTGCTGACCACCTGGAGGAGGAGGACCTCCTCCTGATGGATCATCATCGCTACTGCTGCTCGGATCAGAAAGGGGCCGCCCGGACCAGCAACTCGGAGGACCACCCGGAGGAGGAGGACCACCTCTTCCTGGTGGATCATCATCGCTACTGCTGCTCGGATCAGAAGGGGGGCCGTCCGGACCAGCAACACCGGGACCGCAACCTCGACAACAAACGCCACTGCGACTGCGATCGCTATCGCAAGGAGGGAGAAATGTTAGACTGCCACTCACAGAAACTTGACCGCCACGACGAGGGAGAAAATTTTGACGGCGAAGATGCCGGCGAACAGGGCCCGATAGGGGCAGGCTACTATGATTTTGGGAGCGTGTGATGGCCATCGAGGGTAGAGAAAATTAAGAACCCTAGAAATGCGCAGAGTTCCTAAGGAGAAATTAGGAACCCCAGGAAGAGAACGAATCAGAGATATTATGAACCCTAGAAATGAGCAGAGTTCCTGGGTGAAATTAGGAACCCTAGGAAGAGAAAGAATCGAGTTGAAATTATAAACCCTAGATATTAACAAAGCTCGAGAGAAATTAAGAGAGTTCCGAGGAGTGAGATTAGAGGTTCGGACCCTAGATATTAGTAGAGCTCGAGAGAAACTATGAGTTCCGAGAGGTGAGATTAGAGGTTCGGAAGAGAAGAGAGAAAAAATGCGGGAGAGGAGATGAGTAGTTCAGAATGGGGGGAGAAAAAACCTTAGGGGCTTTTACAGCTCAACCTTAGTGGCTTTTACAGCTCATTAACAGTTGGTGTTGGATAACAGAAAGGGCCCGGCTATCCATATCCCAACACCTTCTAAACACACCCTAATTTCTAAACACACCCACCTTTAAATCTACTTCATTAAATGATTTCTAAACACACCCCAACACATTACAATAATACCCTTGACACCTAAATTATACCATATACTAACCACACCCCAACATACCCAAACACACCCCGAAATTCATTCACCCCCAAATCAAAACCTAACCTAAGAAATCCAATAACTCTACCCTCTCAACCCGGATTTGTTCGAAGAAATCGTTCGGCCTAAGTTCGAATATGTTTTTGTGAGTTCACATTCGACAAAGTATCTCCGTATAATTGATCCTTACCAAGAAGATGAAGTTTCAAGTAAGTTTGCAATTTTCATTTTTCCAAAGTTTTTGAATTTATTTCGGTGAAATTTGTTGTTTTGTTGTTTGAAATTGAGGAACATTGTTTAGGAATCATGTTTATGATGTATTGTAGTTGAAAACATGTATAGTTGTAGTAGATTTTGGCCAGAAAAATGATGTCGCGATGTGGAAAAACGAAATCGCGATGTGGTCGGTTCAATCCTGGTCGGCCGGACGGCGTGTAGAGTGTTCGACTGTACTTCGAACGCCTTGTGTTATGTTCGACTGAGTGTCGAACAATGCACCTATTGTTTGACTGGGAGTCGAATGAGTCTTGTTTTGTTCGACAGCTGATCGAACACTTCTGTATCTGTTCGATTGGGAGTCCAACACCTCTATAATTGTTCGAATGTTGGTCGAACATTTCCTACATTGTTCGACCGACATTAGTCGAACAAACCTTTTCCAGAGCTTGTTCACATATCTTTCCATACTCATCAAGTTTTATGTTATTATGTACTATCTTTTACTGATAAAATTTTGATAAATATTGCAAGACAAGATGTTGTTTATCAAAGGAAGACGAGACCTATCGCCTCTAATAGAAGACGTCGAAATAAGGAGTCGAGCGTTACTAAAGAACAAGAACCGATTGCATCTTCATCTGGTCTTGAAATAATGGAGTATGTTGAACCGGCCCCCATAGAAGCCGAGGAAGAAGAGAAGACAGAAGATGAGCCAGAAGATGAGGCATAAGGGATGCACCGGCTGAAGATAAGCTTCTGACGAGTCCTTGTCCCAGTGGGCCTGTTGATTGGTTACTCATTCCAAGGTTCAAAACACACATTATCTATTCGATTTGGCATGGGGTGGAGAGACCAATTCTGAAGTGTTGGTGTCACGCCACGAAGATGGAGACATGGAAGTTCGACGAGCTTTCCCCGGACATCTTGAGGATTTTTGCTAAATCAAGCATTCCAAATTTGAGGTGGTCTTCGTATAAGACATCCAACAAAAATCTCATTTGTGCGTTCGTAGAGCGTTGGCAACCAGAGACCAACACCTTTCACATGTCATAGGGTGAGATGACAATCACTTTGGACGATGTTCGTTGTATCACTGGCCTTCCGGTGAGTGGACACTCGGTGATGTTATCAACTACTAGGAATAGACTGGAACTTGGCCATACGTTGATTAGTAGGTTGTTAGGAGTCTCTGATAGAGTTGTAAATTAGGCCCTTTCTGGTCTTAAAGTGCAAGCTCTACATCCGTTACAATCACTTTCGGTAAGCATCCGTCGTTCATTAATCATTTCAATGTAGTTAGCGCCCATCTGTAGTTGTCCTCACGCTCGTAGGACATATACACAAATGCAACTGAGAAAGTTAAGTTTGTAAACATGACACCAACTACTTCCAACAGTGGCATCCTATACCTATTTGTCTTATAGATATAATCCATCAATAGTACGCAAGGAAATGCACATAACAACTCCACAGATATCGGATGAGCATAAAATAAATCGGTAACACTATCTGTTTGACCACATCTCCTGGCCAAGTAGTAGTAGTTTTCCAGTTCCAATTTTCCCAACAAAAATTGTAATTGAGTACGGCCTCCATGCTCGACAACTCTATGTTTGTCAAGCATTATAAATGGTCTTCAAGGTCGACTCATTCTAAAAAAAAGAAAGTTTGATCGTACTCAATATGTCCTTTGGTTTGACATTGTTCATAGACAAGTCACGCACAAGTTGATCTTCAACACTTGTTAGTCGACCAGCAAATGAGTGTCCGACCAAGTTCACCCACATTGGGTGATTATGCGATCCACATACAACGAGCAAGCACCATTAGCCAGTCTCTTTCAACTGTACTATTTTCAGCATAAAAGGACAATCACACTTCTTACTGCTAGTATTCCGTCATTTTAACGACTTTTTCTCAACATCGACAAGCGTGCCTACTGTAACTTTTGTCTTCGGTGGACGATACTTACCACCACGCTCGCACCCCAAAAATACCCGAGCTCGTCTACCACTGTCTGCACTATCTGATCGTCTAACCAACACAACCATGTTCAGACGAATTCCAACCCTAGTTGCCCAATTCACCAATGTTTCACGATCATCAAATACTTCATTTATTCTAAATTCTTCAGAAAAATCAATTTGTTCATACATCGGATTGATAACGTTTACGTTCACAATGCTCATTCGAGATTCATTTGAATCAATTTCCTATAATGTATGAAATGTACAAATAAATACATTGATAAAAAAACAAAACAACTTAAAAAAAACCGAATTGTTCGACCAACATTGACCGAACACAGAACATACTGTTCGGCCAATGAAAGTCGAACACATTTCAAACGGTTCGACCACTAGTAGTCGAACAGTCAGTTTTCTGTTCGGCCAGTAGTGGCCGAACACATTGCATTATGTTTGGCCATTGCAGGTCGTACACACTTCGATCTGTTCGGCCTGTAATGGCCGATAGGGAAATTCGCATATTTTTTTAACTCAAAATACACAAAAACAATCGGTAAAAAACATCTAAACAACTTACATTGTCCATCTCATGTGTTATTTCTTGAGACATGATGTTTTTTGAGTACGTTGAGGTATGAGGTAAGAGTTTGGAAGATTATGGTTGAGTTTTAATGGATTTGCAAGAAAAAAGAAGTGAGGAAGAAGAAGGAGTGTAGTGTATATGGGTGTGTTGCAAATGGGGTGTGTTTAGTGATGTAGGATTGAGGGGTGTGTATAGTAATATTCTAATTTATTGATTATTGTTTTTAAAATTAATAGTAAGGGTATAAATGTATTTAAATAAATCATTTATTTTCTATTTAATTTTGTGGGGTGTGTTTAGTAATTGTTGGGGTGTGGATAGCCGGGTCCTAATAGAAAAACCGTAGGGGCTTTTAGAGCTCATTAACAATTAGGATAAGTTTAATTTTGTGCTAGGAATTTCGAAGAATAAGTTTAATAAGATCCATATTAATAAGATCCATATTAGAATATAGTCCATATTAGAATAATTTTGAGCTAGGATAAGTTTAATAAGATCCATAAGATCCATATTAGAATATAGTCCATATTAGAATAATATTGAGCTAGGATAAGTTTAATAAGATCCATATTAGAATAGGCCATTTGAAATTCTTTATTAAAAGAAAATATCTATAGATCTTAAGTCTTTTTCTAATTTCTTCTACACAGCTCTTGCTGTAAAACCTCTCCATTCTTAAAGAAAGAAACAAAAAAAAAATGGATATACAAACAGAATATGGCTAATTTAAATAAAAATTGTAATATTTAATCTACCTTAATAAAGTGTGGTACTTAGGAAAAGTTTGCAAAAGTAGGCAAAGTCGCGAGTGTGGTCGCGACTATACCGAGAGTCGCGAGCACCGGACGCGACTTTACTAAGGAATGTATTCACTGCATATTTTATTTTTTGTTAAACAAAATCGCAAACATTGTACGCGACTTTTTTTTTTTTAATAATTTTAATATAAGTCGAGCACAACATGTGCGACTTTATGTACTTTTTTTAATTTTTAATACATTTGCAATTTTATGTATTTTTTCTTTTTTAATTTTTAATTTTTAATACATGTAATAAATGTTTGAATTTTATGTATTTTTTTTCTTTTTTTTATAATTGATCAAGCACACATGTGCACTTTATGTAATAATTGTTTTCTTTTTTTTTTAGTAAAGTCGAGGACACCATGTGCGACTTTTTTTTTTTTTTTTAATAATTAAAAGTTGCAATTTTTATTTAAATTAACCACCTACATACATTGGGAATTAAGCTCCACGAGTTTTATAACACAGAAAAAATAAGATGAAACTTGTCCAATACATAAATTAAATTAGCCCATTTCTTGGCTGCAACTTGTAATTATTAAAAAAAAAAAAACATAAGTCGCATGGTGTGCTCTACTTTACTAAAAAAAAAAAAAAAAATTTATTACATAAAGTGTACATTTGTGCTTGACCAATTATTAAAAAAAAAAACATAAAATCCAAACATTTATTACATGTATTAAAAATTCAAAATTCAAAAAGAAAAAATACATAAAATTACACATGTATTAAAAATTATAAAAAAAAGTTACATAAAGTCGCACATGTTGTGCTCAACTTATATTAAAATTATAAAAAAATAAAAAAAATTAAAAGTCGTGTACAACGTTTGCAACTTTGTTTAACAAAAATAAAAATACGCAGTGAATACATTCCTTGGCAAAGTCGCGCCCGGTGCTCGCGACTCTCGGTATAGTCGCGGCTGGTGCTCGCGACTTTGCCTACTTTTGCAAACTTTTCCTAAGTACCACACTTTATTAAGGTAGATTAAATATTACAATTTTTATTTAAATTAGCCAACAGAATATATCATTTTCAACACCTAGTATCATATCACATAAGGGAACAATATAAAAAAAATTCCAGTAATTAAAGTTAAAGTTGTACAGAGAAAAAGGATTGTGTTAATGTGTAATCGACAAATAGAGCGAACGAATTATATTTCATAAAACAATAGACAAAACGGGACATGAGTATGATGTAAAGAAAAAGTCTCAACATCCCTAAAGCCAAAAAAACCAAATTCTAATAATGCTGAAAGTCAGAATAGCTGTTCACAAAAAAATTGTTGGTAACATATACAGTGGTGTCTAATATTACACTAAAACTATTCCCAGAGAAAAGAATCTCAATCTTACAATTGGCTGTTCTCATATCATACAATTTATCATCATCACCACTCAACATAGAGATTATAGTAATCTCCTAAAGATTAGAACACATGAATGATCAAGAAAGAGCCAAAGTTTAACAAGACGACAAAGCAGGTATATACCTATCACACTTTCTTAGAGCTGCATCATAAAAGGGTTTGATGATCGAGGCGAAGTTGATGGTCACAATGCTTGAGGGTGTGGATCAGGAGGGAACAAAGTGAGAAGAAAGCGATGAATCATTTCAAAGCTCGTGAATGTGATAACAGCAGCTGGGGTTGTTCTCAGCAGGTTGGTGGCACAACCACGATAAAAACCCGGGATGCCCTCTTGCTGAAATACTTTCTTAATGCAATCAACAACACCAGAGTATCGCTTCTCTGAGTGGTGCCCTTGTTCTTGAAGCCTTGAACGCACGACCTACATTTAGTTGTTGAAGGAAGGAGGATTAATTGTTGTCCACATTTGTTTAGCTTGTTTGAAAGGGGGTATGGTATGTTACAATCAACTGATTTATCATAGGAAAGAGAAAACTCATACTGCAATTATGCAGCATTACTTAATGGATGAGCTCATAGTATAATTCTTCAGCTGTGTTCAAGTTTACATCTTCTTAACCCAATTATGCTTATAAATATAAGAATAGATCCCAAAACATCATAACCAAAGCCTAAAACTTAATAATCAAAACCCTAGCACCACTTCCAGTCAGTCATAGAAAGGTGCGAGGCCCTCCTCAGAAAAGGCGCACGCCATTTACACGACCAAGCGATATGTCAGGTGCCTTGTGCACATCAAGCCTAAGGCACCCCTTTAATTACTATGCATGTAGCAGCATAGGGCAACTATTGACTACTGATCAATTGACTAAAAAGGATGCGGTATGATTGTTTGTATTTAGAAACTTGACAGCCAAAAAGATGACTGTTTACACCATACCTCATGTGGATATGTCAAGGTAGATGCAAATATTTTTGAAACTGATGAAGCTAGAGCAACGTCACTCGCACTAAGTTTATCCATGGGGTTGTTATCTATCATCATTGAAAAATTGCATAATAAGAAACAAAAGATGGATAATAAGAAACAAGAATAGGATTAATTAAGGCAGATATTAGTCACCACGTACTTCGATCAGCCAGGTAACATTTTATCTTCTCATATGCTGGAAATTGAATTGCAACATGACTAATACCAGCCAAAGCTGGCACAAGACCACTGAGAACCACAAGAACATCAGCAAAAAGATAGAAATCAATCCTTTGACAAAAATTAATCCAAAATATATGATCTGTGTGATGATGAGAAAGAGATAATAACCTATACAATCCGCGAATACCCTCCTCATATGTAATTCTTCTTAAGGCAGATAGTGTGCCTCTATAAGGAACCGCACCGCTCCTCATTCCTTGTGTCTGCATGACATATATAGCAAACATCACTCTTCAATTTATATGGAAAGTAAAGTAGGCTAAATTGTACATGAAGTAAAAGAATCAAACTCAACCTAGAAACATAAGCCCAATTTCACTAAGGCAGGCCTTTTTTTGTGCCTTAGCCCAGGTTCCAAGGCACTAGGACTAGCACTTGGTGTCTCACACCTGAGGTTCATCTTTAATATAAATAAATAAACTGGTTCTCTGGAGATGATTATATATCTTACAGAATTTATATGAGTACTTTCATGTCATATTGGGTTGTTTCAGGGTTAAGTCACTTGGATTAATAAAATAGTAAATGGATTCGGGTAAAATGGTACTCCTTCCATCACACACACACACACATATATATAGACTTGTTTTTTCTTTTTCACACATCCAACTATAGAGTTCAGTTTCTATATAGAGTAACATTTATTTAATTAACTTTTCCAATAACTTAGTTAATCCTTCAGAAGAGTCCAATCAACCTATATATATGGACATAGCGTACTATACCATTGTCTCAACCCAACCCATAAACCTGAATAAGCACAACATGATTGCCACCCCGACCAAAGTTACAACATTAGATTTTATGTAGATTTTCTTTCATGTGCTATATGCACTAATGAATGGGAATGCCACTATAAGAAAACTCCAAAACCATAATACCCCAGCGTTTTGTACTGCATACACATTTTCCAGTATCAGGGACAACATTTTCAAGAGGGTACACAAACTGCATTTAAATGAAGTGTAAACTTCTACAAGAAAAATAAATATTGACGGAGAGATTCCACTACTCTGAGTCAAGCAATCTAAAAATTTTAATTACCTGCATATAGTATATCTACATATAACAGCTGCATCTTACTGGCCTTAAAATAATAAATTCAAAAGAAACAATATTTCACTAAGAAAAGGAGAATATGACAATAACTAAAAAGTAGACATACTTGAAGCCTTGTCTTGACAACCCAAAGAGGATTTATCATAATCGTAGTCGCAGCCCCAGCACCAGAAGCAGCCATCATATTTGCACCAACGGAGAGCTGATGATTTACTTCTACAATTTCCAGAAGTATAAGGCTTGTTGAAGAATATATGAACCAAAAAAAATTCATTTGTACATTCATCTTAAAAAGAAAAACGCCAAAAAAATGAACTTTATATTTTGTTAAAGCTAAGAAGACAAGCAACTAACTAACCATCAGCACCAAGAATACTCTTTAGTTGATCATAGATTGTAAAATACACCTGCAAAAGTGAAACTGCCAACTCATTTTTCATCGTACTGTTCACTTAGCCAACAAGAGGACTTACCGCCCCAGTTTAGGAAGCATTGAGATAAAAAAGGGGGAAAAAGTAAACAAAAGCAGAGTAACTAACTGCCCAATTGGGAAGTAATGCAAGAACTGTCGGCGCAAGCCCACGGTACATGCCACGTAACCCCTCCTTTTGGAATATATGTTGTAAGCTCCCTACTATAACACTACCTAGCCAAACATAAACAAACAAACATCCATCATACAGCAGCATTGGCATACACCTCACCCCCTTAACTGCTGAACTCCAAAATCTTTTAATAACTTATATATAAAATCATCAATTTTGACAAACAATTTATAACAAGCACATTTTTTAATTTTTTTATATTTACAAATTATTATTTCCACCCAAAAAGTAAGTATCTGACCTTTAATATTAGTATTAGTGAGCTGCGACAGCCCATGGACCTGCAACCTCGTCTTAATAACATCTAATGGACACACAAAAGTAGCTGCAATCACTCCTGCAGCAATTCAAGTTCAAACTCATAAGAATTTACAGTTAACACAGTAAATTTCATTTCACACTTGACTGTAAGCCTGTAATAATGTGTCAAGTAATTGAGACAAGATACATAACTAAAATTTAATAATTATAGATGCTCCCAATCCTGACAACATTCCTATTTATACTCATCTGATACTTTGACTGAGTCAGGATTGAGAATTATACTTTGGCAAGTGATCAAGACCAAGAAGATTAGAAGAACCATAACAATACAATGATAGGTGATTCCACAACAATCAGATGCCCCGATCATAAATTATTAACTGTTTGCTTTAGAAACAAAACCATCTGTGATATCTCCATTGACTAGTATACTAATATAACAATAATCTGAAGTTATAAACACTCCGAATCTAAAATTTTATCAGGTTTTCAACACTAATTTCACTGAATTTTGATTATTATTCGAATTTCTTCGAAGTTTGATAGCATGAAAGAGATGGTTACGAAACACACGGAAATGATTAAAAGTAGCCAAAAATGAACAGAAAAACTGTAGAGTGTAAATTTACCAGCCGCAGCTCCGGCGCCAGCATTGCATAAGAGCCCCTTCGAACTAGGAGCATGAGAATCAACGGTCATCGCGAAAATCTACAACAACCGGCTTGAAAAATATGAGCTAATTCAAAAACAATAACACCAAATGCAATTTCAGCGCCTTGATGGGCGGCGTTGGCTGTGGAGTCCTTTCTCGAGAGGCCAATCGTCGCCGATAACAACCGTCGCATGGCCAATCCGTTCAGCTCAAAAATCAAACGAACCTCCTTCTTCTCGTAAATAATAATTCAAAAAAAATTGCTTCTGCGCGGAGATAACTACATTACAATCAAATAGATAGCAAGAATTCTAGGGTTTAACGAATTCAGTATTGGTATAACCAAAAATGAGCTTTGGTTACTATACACTGTTGAACAGTATGCAGGGACGAGCTATTGAACCAGATTCCTATATAGCGATTTGGGATAAGAGCTGTAGATACAATCCTCTCGCAATAGTCAGAGAGAGAGAGAGAGAGAGAGAGAGAGGATTGAGTTGAATCTGGAGGGCAAAATCAATCTGCAGTCGCTAAAGAAAATATAAAATGTATATAAAATATATATATATAATGTATATAAATATTTTCCTTTTTTATTTTTGTGAATATAATATATAAATAAATATAGTTAATAAATCGATTATAAAAAATAAAAACAAAAAAGGGTTTCTCGGCTTTTGACACCTCAGCTTTTCAAACTAATTTATTAAACAATGTTGCTTACGTAAACAGTGAAAATTCAAATATTATTTTGTGATCTAAAAATGATGTAATATATTAGGAAAGTCAATATTAATTCTTTGTACATATCTTTGGAAAAACATGTGTATAAATTAGGAATTACTTATTTTATAAGGTTAACCAATTAAATAAGGTATATATTTCTAATCCAAATTTCAGTTTTGATAAATTTAAAATTAAATCAATCTCATTTAATATGGTTTTATATATAGCATAGTAACAACATAGCAGCAAAAATAATTCTTCAACAGGCCTCTAAGTAATTCTTCAAACCTCTATAGCCCAAGTAATTATTCAAGCATCTCTATTCGACAAATTTTACATTATTTTACTGTAAAAACTGCATAAATGTTACATAATTTATTATTATTAATTAGTTTCTTTATTTTTGTTTGTCTATATTTATTAATATTCATAATTATTAATAATTCATCAAACTTGATATTTATTGTCTATATATTTAAATCTTATTTAATATAATTATTTAATACAATATTTACATCATTTTATAATTTTTTAAGTTAACCACGTATTAGAAAATATCTTAAAATAAATCAAAATAATGTAAACTAAACAATAATTAGAGTATATGTTGATTATATAATTTAATGATAACACATTATATGCTGATTAAATTTCTTATCTATTGATATTTTTATTTGCCAATATTTTTATTTATGATATCGAATAGCGATACTATTTATTGATATCAATGTCCATATTAGGATAATTATTTGAATGTCTTCAATTATCATTATTCACGATATGTTATAGATGGTGATATTTGTTATGATGTGAAAATGCATATAATATATAAAAAGTTTATTTTTCTTATAAGTATAAGTGATTGCATCATGGCCATCAATCTTTTTACTTTTAACAAAATGTATGGCCTCGAATTAATAATAATTATAAAAGTCGACTATTTTGGTTATATAATATAAATTAAATGCCACATATTTTTTATAAAATATCAATCACACGAGCGGATATCAGATATCCATGATTAGTTTTAGATACTTGCATTTCCTGAATTGTATAGAATTATTATGTTCCACTCTCGATTTTTATACTATAATAATACTATCATATTAATTTTACCATATCCATATACTATAATAATACTATCATATTAATTTTATCATATCCATCTATATATTTTCCTTCACAAGGCGGCTGTATAGCCTAGTTATTGTGTTTTTAATATTTTCTATTTCTAATCATTATGATTCATTTTTTTCCTAATTGAATATTCCACGTGGTTTTGATGTTGCATATTGCTTGATCACCAATTAGAGTGAAATGAATTCTATATTCCAATTTAATGTTTATCTTGTATTTCATTGTTTTAATCCACGATATATGTTAATTAATGATATCATTTTTACATACTGGCGATTATTTTGAAACACCATATAAAACACCAATGTGGAATGGAAAATCTTACTTAGTTAAGTCATTTGTAAACTATTTGGGATTTGATTCCAAAAAAAAAAAAAAAAAAGTCATTATTGATCGTTTGTTAATCTTCATGATCTGAGCTCGAGACTTATGAGATTTGGTGTAAAAGCTTGCTAACATTTTTGTCTGACTGGTTCGTAATATGTTTGTCTAGATAACTCGCGAACATGCTTGTCTAACAGTTTTAATTTGAAATTAAATAAGATTAGCAAGCTTTCAAGCTCGACTTAAGTGTATTTATAATGAGTTTCAGCTCAATTACATGTTTAACAAGTTCGTGTTCAAGCTAAGTTTGAATTATCAATGAATTATTATTTTTTGAACCGAACTCTATCTAATAACAAACTCAAGATTATTAAGTTGAACATAACTCTGATATTCATTTTTAAAATCTGATTCGAACTCATATCAAACCGAGCCTATAAAAAAACATACAACTAACCTTGAACCTCTTTGATATTTAGCTCAGTTCAATTTGATTACAATTGAATAAGTAGGAAATCATCCTAATTAAAAAGAATTAATTGGAATAAATGAGATATGATATTCAGACGATAATGTGTACAAGTTCGTGAAAATCTCAACACATAATAAATATTTATTGATTTTGTTTACTATCTTAACTGAGGACTGAGGTTTAAGTTGTTCAGTCTTTATAAAGGCCAATACAACAACTTTAACATTTAATCTTTTCACTAATTCAATCATTAATTACCATTAGATCATAATTGTTATTGAAAACAATTATCCGTATTCATTCACATCATCACTTACTAATTATCACATGATCTAATTTTTTTCTACACACATGATCATGACTATTATTGTGAGCAATATGTCCTTTCAATCTAAATTGGATTTGAGCACAAATAAAATTTCAACTACAATAATTATTATTATTATTTTTAATTATCGGATAAATAATTTATAGAATCAATCAAACCATCATAAATTTGGATAAAATTTGAAGTCTAATAAGATGTCAATAAGTGTGTTTGAAATATACAATGATTTGTAATTAAATGAACATTCATTCATCAATTAAAACTGAAAGTGAAAATCACAAGACAATGATGTCCACAATGTTAACGAATGAGATTTACACACTATTTTTCATGAAATCCTATGAGTACTAACACCTACGACTTTTGGTGCCTCTACGTCATAAATGAATTGGTGCCTCTACGTCATAAATGAATAAAGAATCAGCATGTCTTATATAAAACCGTCTCATCATGCACCTGATTGGATGAATTATATTAGATAATATGTTTATACATATCAGGCGATTTATTTTATAGGTAATATATATATATATATATATATATATATATATATATATATATAAAAGGTAAAATATCACCTCATAAAACATAAAGTGCAACTTGTTACTCTACAATTTATCAAATAAATCATGAATTTGAAGTTTTGGAATCAAAAGTATTATCCAAAACTAATACGAATAAAAGTATTAATTGACACACATAAAGTCATTTCATACATTACCAGTTACCTTTCAAAATTATAATATTTTAAAAATGTTACGTGATACATATAAAAATATTATCTCGTGCACACAAAAATATTATATAACAACTTGTCAAATTATAAATTTTTTTTAAAAGTATTATCTAATATGTATAAAAACATTTACATAATACACATAAAAATATTATTTGATACACATAACAATATTAGTTGACTGTCAATTGACTCATGCTAAATCGACTCCTCTCATAGTGCAACCATCTCACCCAATAATTTACCTAAAACAATGTAATAAATGAACTGTCTTTAAATAATTTGGAATATCTATGATTATTATGAGATTGAATCTAACTTTGTAAGTCTGTTCAATTCACAACTCATATCTTATAAAATAAAGATTCACTTGTAAAAATAGATTTGAGTTGTAAATAATAAATCTCGTTCTCATCGCATTATATCTATGGACAATCTTATATACCTTTTTTAAGGGCTTATTTAATTTAACCGATCAACATGCTGATCCAATATTATTAACTTTTTTATTAGTAAACATTACTCCTGTATTTATCATATTATTATTATATAATACGAATTAATAAAATAGAATAGTAGATATTGTAGCCCTGAATTAAATAAGAAAAATACCATGACTCTCCAAATTGATAACATTGTTTCATAAATAGATTTTAAAAATAAATAAATATTAAAAACATAAAAAAGAAAACTAGTTTAAGCCAAATAATACGGGAAAGAGGCTGGTGTAATATTTTACATTTTTACTACGGTGTGAAGACTCTAATTGCATGCATGTTGATTAAGAAAAAAAATTTAATTTATAATAATGAATTTATTAACGATTGTTAAACTTATAAAGAATAAAGAATGTGAGTGGTTGATTTTTTTTTTTTATCAATTAAATCTATAAATAATAAAGTTAACAAATATATTATTATACTACATTATTTCATCTTATATTTTGTTTTGGCATTCAGAGAAATCACTTATTTATGAATTAAGAATTAGAGCACTAATCCCCGATTAAGAGTTAAAGTTTTTAAAAAAGAAAAAAGAGTATTATCCCTCTTTTTACAATTAAATCATGACTTTTATTTTTGCAATTTCATGCATGAAATTTAGAAGAAAAAAATTGTAATTTAATCATAATATTTTAATTTTATCAATTTAAGACACAAAGTTAAAATAAAAAAACAAATTGCAATTTATTTTATCCGAAGACTTATTTGGTGATTCTATTGTTGGCTTGGTTGTCGAAACTGCAACATTGAACGTCACACATAATGACTGACTTACCATTGTATATGATTACAAAATTTCACATTTGAAACACAATGATAATTCGTTAGTATTAACATAATTTTTTTTACCATCCCCATCTTTTAACACCAAACATTATAACAATACCAATTCTTGATGTGAAGTGGGTTAGATGTTTAATACTTGTAAGAGTGCAATCTTTTTTAATGTTATTTTATCTGAGAAACCAAGTGTTTGATTACTAACAATTAACAAGTTATTCAATGCAATAATTTCAACAATCAAGTCAACAAATAATCACCGGAATTTTTTCATATGAATTGACTGCAAATATTTTAAACTTCATGTATGAAGTCTACAAAAGATTAAATTTATAAATTAAAAAAAGATTCATATATGGAATTATAAAAATTAAAAAGCCGTTATTGAATTACAAATAAAGCGATATTTTTGTGTTTTTTTAACCAACCATTTATCTAATAATAATAATAATAATAATAATAATAAACACAATGACAACTTGATAGTATTGACATAATTTTTTTTACCATCTCTGTCTTTTGACACCCAAAATTACAACAATTTCAATTCTTGATATGAAGTGAGTTAGATGTTTTATACTTGTAAAAGGGCAACCTTTTTTAATATTATTTTATTTGAGAAACGATGTGTTTTATTATTACGTAACACAAGTTATGCAATAATTTCAACAATCAAGTTAAAAAATAATCACCGGAAAATTTTCATATGAAATGACTGCAAATATTTTAACTTCATGTATGAAGTCTACAGAAGCTAAAAAGCCATGATTAAATTTATAAATGAAAAAAAAAATTCATATATGAAATTATAAAAATTAAAAAGTCGTAAATGAACTACAAAGCCATATTTGTGTGTTTTTTTAACCAGCCATTTATCTAATCACATACCATAATAATAATAATAATAATAATAATAATAATAATAATAATAATAATACACCTATAGTATGTATTAATAAAGTGAAATATCAGCTTACAAATAAAAGGCAATTTGAATTTAAGCCAATAGTGCACTTTTAGAAAAATATTCCTTTGCATTGAGTGCATTCTTATCGCAAATAACAACTTTTGTTTTTTTACCTTCCAAAAAGGAAAATCTTTCATTACAAAATATTGACCATGAATGTATTTAACCATTTTTAAACACATTAAATATTCAAAATAAATTTCTGAAAAAAAAATTAAAGTAATACATATAATTTCATAATATACTTACATCCGTCAATTATAGATATTTCCTCATTCAAAGTCCAATTATCAACATTTATGTACATTCTTTTCGATTTTTTTTTTTTTTGAATATTGCATTAATTAACCAATCCATTTTCTTAAATCTGGAAAATATTATTCCAAAACCACTGTCTGTATACACCTAAACCAAATTCTTTAGAATTATGTTAATATTTTAATTAGATTACCATTCTAGTATTACAATTGATAATTACTTACTAATTTCACTTATTTAACTTTTTCCAAAATTATGAAAATCTAGCGTTTATACAAAAAAATTAATATTTGTTGCCAATATATTTAATAACAATAATTATTTTTTTCCTTCGCCCATGATTTTCGTAAATTTAAATCTATTTCATTTCACTTTCGGCAACGAGGAAGAAAATGGCGCTGCAGGAAATAAAATTTCCCATGGGGGTAATTCAGTCAATTTACACCGCTACATTTTGTTGTGAAGTGTAAGAATAATTACTGGTGGAAGAAAGCTAAGTATTATGCTTAAGAAATCATTTGTCACTCGTTATTCTTAAAATTATATAATTTAATAATAATTTCAATTAAAATTAATATAAAAATGTAGTTTTTTATATTGGTACATTAGTGAAACACATAAAAATAGAATAAAAAATCACGTGAAATTTTTACTATGCACGACTAATTTTGTCATTGTCATGTTCGAGAAATGATCCAAAATAATATAAGTAAACGACACGTGGAAAATATACTAGTTGATTAAATTAACATAAAGAACATAGTTTCAACGAAAATGGAATAGAATTTTCTAACGTATTACAATTAATTTTTGCATTTTCATAGTCGACACGTGCCAAAAAAACAATCCAAAATACTAAACTAAACACGTAATATACATGTCGATTGAAATTACCCTCAAAATTACGTAGTTTTAGTAGTAACATGCATACGAAACATGAAACAATGAGATAGAAAGAATGGAGACTTGTTTTCTAGAACACACAATTAATTTGGTATTTTTCCAAAATGCCCCTACGAGAACCCATCGAAACTGACTAATTTTAACAATGATACATGAATGAAGTAAATTAAAAATGAAAATCCGAAATAAATATTTTATTTTCCCAATTTACCCCTGACTTAGCAACTGTACAAAAAAATACAACTATATAAACCCACACAGAGAGAGCATACAAGTCATAACCTTCCACCTCTTCATCAGTCTCACACACAAACAGAGACTAATAACAAACCCTTTCAAAACCTCTTCAATTTCAATTCCCAAATTCAATTCAATTCAATCCCATTTCAATCACACCTTGTTTTCTTTAATCTTTCAATCGAGAATTCCCCAAGTCAAAACGCATTCTGGCTCAATTTGCCTATAAATAGACACATACATTTCAATTGGTTTTCGAGTCAATTGATTTTGATTTTTCAAGATTTTAATGTCAAGTAAAGGAGGGTACGCGGCGGCGCCACCACCGGCACAGGGCGACAGGTTCTACAACCCGCCGGCGGTGCGGCGCCACCACCAGCAAGTCCTTCTACAGCAGCTGCAGCAGCAGCAGCAGCATCAACAAAATCAGCATCAACATCACCACCAACTGCACCAACGCCAACTTCAGAGGAGGGCGAGGGTTGTGGCGGAATCGTCCTCGTCGGTGGGGGCGGAGAAGCAGCGAGGCGATGATGATGATTCGTCAGTGGTGGTGGGCGTGGTGGCATTGTCTGTGCCGCGCTCTGTTAGCCCTGCTCCGGCTTTGAAAATCACAAACTTAGATCGTTTCATGGATTCCATGTCTCCTTTCATTGAGGCGCGGTTCTTATCGGAGGTATACCAAAGAATTAAGTTTGTTTCTTTTGAATTCCCATTTCTTGTTCGTTTGTTTGGAGATAAAACCCTAAGCCTCTGTTTTGCTCACATTTGAATGGGAATGCATGCAGGAAATGCGACGCCAAAGTAGTTTTCCCTATGAATTAATGTTTCTGATTGATTTAAACTTCAAGATTTTGCAAAAAAAATGTGGCTATCTGAAGTGATTCTGTTTGGAAACCTCTTTTCATTATTTTATTGGAATTTAGATTTAATTAAATGATTTTCTGCAAGTTTCTTTCAGTTGTTTGCTTCAGAGTATTTGAAATGGAAAATGGGATTTAGAATTGAATGAGAACTCTATGTGTGTTTTGGATCCCTCTCTGTTTACAAATCTAAAATTTTGATAAAGAAGGTTTTCCAAATGGTGCTATTCTCATCATTCTGATAGAATTTTGGAAAATGAACTTGATTTTCAATGTCTTTGAGATTCTGGGATTCATGGTTTATCAAAAGCTTTTGATATATATATATCTTTTGGTAGCTGATTTGAAAGATTTGTTTGAATGGGTTTCTGAAAACTTGTTAATTTAAGCAGTTGTTTAGAAGATTTTTGAAAAGTCGGTAGGTTCGCAGTCTTTCCTTTTCAAAAAAAACTTAATTACATATAATTTTAAAAAGTCATAACCAAAGCCATCATGGAAGATATGGCATCGTCATTTTTTTGAAAGTTCGTTATTTAACGAAGTTGTTTTTGTTATATGTATTAAAAAAAGTCGTTAGTCAAAACTGTTATGGAAGATTTGGTGTCATCGGTTTTTTGGAAGTTCGTTATTAAATGAAGTTGTTTTATATATTTTTAATAAGTCGTTAACCAAAGTCGTTATGGAAGATTTGGCTTCATCAATTTTTTGAAAGTTCATTTTTTAATGAAGTTTTTGTTTTATATATTTTTAAAAAGTTGTTAACAAACCGTTATGGAAGATTCGGTGCCATCATTTTTTGAAAGTTTGTTATTTAATGAAGTTATTATATATATATATTTCTAAAAAGTTGTTAACCAAATCCGTTAGAAAATATTTGGTGTAAGTCTGTTTTTTGAGAGTTCGTTTTTTGAAGAAGTTGTTTTTTATATTTTTAGAATGTTTTTGATCAAAGCCATTATGGAAGATTTGGTGTCATCATTTTTTTTGAAAGTTCGACCAAAGCCGTTAGGGAAGATTTTGTGTTGGTTTTTTGAGACTTTATTATTTGATGAAGTTGTTTTATATATTTTTTAAAGTCGTTAACCAATGCCATTATGGAAGATTTGGCGTCATTGGTTATTTGGAGTTCATTATTTAATGAAGTTGTTTTATATATTTTTAGGAAGTCGTTAACCAAAGCCGTTATGGAAGATTTGGTGTCTAATGTTTTCTGAAAGTTCGTTAACTAATTAAGTTGTTTTATATATGGCCCTTAAAATAAGATTGTGATCTGTCAATTATTCACCGGAGTTTTCAGAATGCCAGTACTTTGAAGGTTATTTTATATATTTATGAAAACATTAGTTATTGAAAGTTCGTTAATCTGTCTTTGCTTTCTTGCTTAAGGAAAAGTTGTTGGTTGGCCTCATGTCACTGGAAAGACAAAAGGTCAAACGGAAGCGACAAAACATTAATTAACTTTGCAAGCATCATTTTCTTGACAGGTGGATGCAAAAGGACTCAGGATGCCAGAAGCGGATTCATGTGCTTTTTTTTACTTGGAGGATCTGTGGGAATCTTTGAGCGAATGGAGTGTGTTTGGACGAGGGGTGCCTTTTCTGTTACATGGGACAGACCAAGTCGAACAATATTATGTTCCGTTTCTGTCTGGCATTCAGTTGTACATTGATCCGGCAAAGCCTTCTTCTCGACTTAGGTGAGTTTTAAGTTTTAACTGATGTCAGTATGTCATAGTTGCCATTCATTTTATGGTTGTTTTATCCAGTAATCATTTATGTGCTTCCGTATGGAAAGTAACTATCTTTGCTTATCTGTTTCATATAGGTAACTTCTATTGGTACTTAATCTCCAAAAAGAATTTAGTAGCATTTTTTCATTCCAGTTGTTGTTAGTGTGATCATGTATTCTCAAAAAAATCTTATATTTACCATTCGTTTAATGGCATACCTAGTGTCAATTAAAGTTTCTTGATGTTGACTCTATTGGGCGTTATTAGCTTACTGATGTATTACTTGATTTTTACATTATCTGACCACTTCTACTCAAATCCTTGGTTTTTTCGGGTTTGGCTCTACTTCTATAGTAATACTCTTAGGTCGTCTTTGTTGCGCCTCCTTGTGGTAGACATGTTCCTTATAGCCAATAAGGGTTGAACTTACAAACATAATTTGTTTCCTCAGTTATACTTTCGATTTGTTTCTCACTTCTTCCTTAGTTGTGTCTTTCAAAACTTTCAGAACTTATATTAGTCATTGTAGTGGTCATTCAACTATTATCATATACACTTCATTTTTTTCTCTTACTCTCATTGATCATCAGCTTGAGCTTAATTGTTGAAGTGAAAAACTATATACTCTTAAATTCAGAGTCAGGAATTGTTTACATGTAAGTCAATTGAACTGCAGTATGAAGTAGGATGGTTCATGTGATTAGGCATGCATTTAAACTTGAAACTTCACTCTGGAATTCCGAGATCATTCTAAGAAATACTAAGAATATCATTAATTATGAAAAAGCCTACTGCGTCCCTAGTTCTTTGGGAGTGACAGAAAGGGGAAAAGAGAGGATAACTAAGAAAGGGCAGACGATTAGTTAGGGCAGCAAGTGTGTTTTGTTTATAAATTTACCTTTTAAGCACTCTAAATACTGCTTGATTATCTGGTCATTGAGTATGTATAATACCATGCATTAAATTATAAAGGTACAAACCTTATATTGAATTAATTTAGGTCATTAATTGCTTTTACGTTTTATATGCTTCTTATACCTACTTCTCCTTTTAAGAATAGCTTACTATTTATTATGTTATTATCTGCCCGACAAAATGATGTCATAAATCTCTGATAACTATATGTGCAGCTAGGATTGACTTTCCAAGCTCTTTTTCTTGTTTGAATCTTAACTTTGATATGCCCTCGTCAGTTATTACATATTGGCAACTTTAAGTAAGATATAATTCAGACAGGGGTTGAAAATATGGAAATAAAAGCTTTGTGCTCACAAAAAACAAGTTTTTTATTAGGCCCCCTTGTATTATTATATAGTATTGCATATTGATCCTTATAGGCGAACTTTCTTCCTTGAGCTCTTTTTGATTATCTATGTTCTCTGTTTGTTACCTTTCTCTTCCTCTGGGACATTTGGGAGTTTGTAGTTCTCTTCGCTTATGCCCTATGTGTTCCTATTCACCTTAATCATAATCAAGAAATTGACACTTCTTGTGGATATTGTTCGTTTTCACTATCATTGGGTTCATACTGTCTTGATTGAATACACAGAGGATCCGTTGAGGAGATTGGTGCCGGCTCATATAGGATGACAACTAGTTCAGCTAGTTTTGAAGCTGATAATACTAATTTACCTGGGGTACTATTGTACCAGTTTTTGGAACGTGAACAACCATACAATCGACGACCACTGGTTGATAAGGTAGAATACTTGAGTCTAAAGTGCTGAAATCACTTATTCATCTGTCTTCTAAAATGATTCTGGCTGAAGAATTTGCCTTGCATTTGCAGGTCTCAATACTTGCATCCCATTCCCCCGAGCTGAATAAGTCTAGGAGCTGCGATCTACTTCCAACGAGTTGGATTTGTGTTGCTTGGTGTGTTCTCCAGAATTTTACAATATTCATGTCTAGTATATACACATGTTCTTTGTGGATCAATCAATATACTTGTTGATGCAGGTATCCGATTTATAGGATTCCCTCTGGCACGACACTACAAGATCTTGATGCATCGTTTTTGACATTTCATTCCTTGTCGACACAATCTAAAAGTACTTCTCTCTCTCCCCCCTCTCTGTCTGTCTCTCTCTCTCTCTCTCTCTCTCTCTCTCTCTCTCTCTCTCTCTCTCGGCTAACTACATTGCATTAATTCAGGTAGCTGTCTGGCACCGAAGTTCCATGCAGCGAACACAAGAAAGGTTAATGGCTATACCGATCCAACAGCAAAGATATCGTTGCCAGTCTTTGCCCTTGCTTCATACAAGCTGCAAGAATCGATTTTGAGTCCTAATATACCCCATGAATGTGAGCAAGAGAACTCTCTCTTGCAAGCTGCTGACAATTGGCTCAAGCGCGTGAAGGTTATGCTTCCTGATTACCAATTCTTCCGTTCTCACCGGAGATAATCGAGTGACCATTCTGACATATAAATTTTGGAAAGCGACTGCTTTATATAACCTGCCCTTCTCACCGTCAAAAAAACCCGGGTAAATTGTTGTGCAGTGTTGTTTAAACTTTGCAATTGTCATTAGTTTGTAAAATTCTGCGAAAAAAAGAAAGCATGATTTCGCGATAGAGTAGGATAATGATGGCTGGTTTTGGTTTTCAAAAATGATACTTTGACAGTAGAAAACATGGGAATCATCTTCTATGAAATTAGTATAACAGCAATTAGAAATCTCCAGATATATCCCCGTGATAGTGATGAAAATTGAAGTATTTGTAACTTGTACTTTTAGAACGGGTATATATAGCCATTATAATTTGTTTTTGGAACCATTTTTTGGGTGCTCATCATTATTTTTCTGTCATTTTTATTATTGTATTTATGTTTCTTTATTGCTTATATGTTCTTTACTTGATTAGTCTCTTGTGAGTACATTTTGGAGATCTAGTTTTATGAGACGACTCAATCCACTCATAACCCAGTCAGAAATTGACTTGTGAAAATGAGTTTGAATTGTGTTATTAGTGCTCATGCAAGTTTTTGTACTACTTGATTGAGTTGAGTTCATAGTGATTTTGACAACTTTGAAAGAACAAATTTTTTTTTTAAAACTCAAGGGTGTTTTAGTATTTTCAATGAAAAAAGTGGCTATTTTTTAAATTTCTCTAGTTCAAACGACTAGTTCACATTTTGTTGCGATTATAGATATTTGTATAGATGCCTTTGTGTATACTTAACTTATTAGACTCTTGTGAGTTATCTTACGGATCTAATTTTTACTGATCTAATTTAGTGAGACGATCATAAATCAAAAATATATGATCAAAAACTGCCTTGTGTGAAAATGAGTTTGGAGTAAAAATATATGATCAAAAATTGCCTTGTGTGAAAATGAGTTTGGAGTAAAAATATATGATCAAAAATTGCCTTGTGTGAAAATGAGTTTGGAGTGAGCTATTAGTATTTAGGGCTCTTACAAGTTTTTGTACTACTTGATTGAGTTGTGTCCATAGTGATTTTGTCAAATTTGAAAGAACAAAAAATCTTTTTAACTCAAGGGTGTTTTAGTATTTTCAATGGAAAGATGGCTATTTTTCAATTTTCTCCAGTTCAAACGACTAGTTTGGGTATTTGCATGTTAACATTGCGAATGACATTGCGAATACACACATTTTGTTGAGAATATATATATATATATATATATATATATATATATATATATAATTTATGACATGAAAAGTAGGATTGATCACCAAACTAAATTATTTCATACTTTATTTGAGATTTTTTAAAGAAAAATACAGAGTTGGGATTTGGTAAGGGTTTGAGCCTTCTCATTTAGTCTTTAATTGCTCACAAAAATTCATACTAGAATTGTGAGTTAATCTATTTCAAGCAATTAGATTTGTAAGTTGTAACTTGATCTTGCATGAGTCCTATTCTTAAGAGTAGACCAACTTATGATATGTGATTGTTTGTTAGAAATATTATTTGAGCTTGATATTCTTTTTAGATATTTATTCAAGCTAGATTTGATAAATATGATGAACCAACTTGAATATACTGTTTCGTTTATAAAATCTAAAATTTGATTTTAATTTACGTTTGAAATGTTTTTTCTTTTAAGACTAAATGTGTAAGAAAATCTAATTATTCGAGTTCTATTCTTATTCGAGTCGATTTGTAATCAATCAATTTAACAAAAGTGTTGAAATTCAAAAATACTTCAAACAAGTTTCAACAATTGAAAAACTTTGACCAGATTGAGTCATGATGTACAACTATAATGAAAAGAGCATAAAAGAAAATGTTTTTCTAGCATGACACTGTGGTAGATTATAGGATAAGATTTATGGATAATTGTATTTTTTAATTCTCATAAAAATTATAAATTTTCAAGTAATTACAAATTGTGAGTGAAACCAAATTTATTTGGAAGACACACAAAGAATTCTTTTAATTAGTTGAGCCAAGAAAATGATATACTCAATATTTGTCAAGTCGAACTAAACCACTCGAATAATCAAGAATCAGTCATTGATCTAGTTCCGATAAGGAAAAAAAAATTAAAAATTTGATCAAATCGTATAGAAAATCGGAAAACTTGAAAATTTTATGTTTTTTTTTTAATCTTTTAAAAACACATCTGTAAAAATTTTAAATATGTTTTTGAATTTAAAGAAGAAATAATTCGGTACAATCATTAGCTAAAGAGGTTCCAACTTCCAACCAAATCGACTTTAAACGAAGTATGAGGATATAAAGACTTGTGATTTTGTTAGATACTATCCAATAATAATTATACAAATAGAAGAATGTTCTTTTTAAGGGGACAAATTGTACAATATAAAATGTCTGTTGGTGTGTATATATATATCCTTTCTTTTTCGTTTAAATTAGGTGTTATACACAAGTCATATATGTATATGATTGTTTAAAATTTATCAATACTTTTATATTAATTATATATATTTTTTATCCTATTTAATTTTTGTAATTAATAATGAAAATAGTTTATTCACGTCACATAAAAAAAAAAAAATATATATATATATATATATATATATTTAATCCCACAAATTAAATGGGAAAAAAGGTTCAGATTATTTACATCAGCTACTGGGCCTTATAGAAGAAAAGCCCACTGGGCTATAATACAACAAATCCCAATTGAAAAAACGGGATATCGCTAATCTGGAAAACCTTATCCATGGTTTTCTCAATCGCTGATTGCTATTAACCGCTCTCTCACCTACCAGTTAATTCGAAAGGTGAGCAGTAATTTTTAAATTCATTCATGATCATTTATCCAATTTGTTTATATTTATATGTAATTTCAAATTCTCAGAAATTCGTTTCTGCAGTTCTTCCTTGATTTACCATTGTCGCCATCGATTGAATCTACCTATATTTGTCTCTGTTGAGGTTGATTTCATGATCTCTTTTCCCTACTTTCGAGAAAATGGAAATTGGATACGAGAATCGCTCAAAGTTGAATAATAACCAATGCTAATTTTGCACTTCCCATTCTTCTTTCGAAATTCTAAATCTTGTAATGGTATTTTATGCGGTCTTTTATTGTTTTTTTGTGCTGAGATGGTGATGCAGTAAATTAGTACTGTGATTGTTAGCAGATTTCTTGGAATTATAAATATATATATATATCTATATATATATGTATGTATGTATGTATGTATGTATATATATATGTATGTATGTATTATATTTCTGGTTACAATGTTAAGAATTGGTTGCTGAATATGGCATTGGAATGATGCTTCTTTGCATTGTCTGCAATCATCAACCATGAGAATTGAGAATTCACAGTGTGTATAATGATTCATGTATAATTAGGGGTTCATTGGGATTTGTTTGGAAGCTACGTATTTCGTAAGAACTGAAGCAATATAATGAATGAATAAATGACATCTTATTAATCAAGAAGTTTGTTTAACATGACATGCATATGATCATATATAATCTTGATGGGTTGTGATTCAACTTTTCATATTATTATGAGTTATACTTTGTAGAATGTATGTAAATTGTTGTAATTATAACTTTGTAGAAGCAAAGACTAGTATTTTTAGTTGTATCATCATATGTTGTTGTCAATTGAGCAATCATATTATATAAATTAGTGTTGTAATTGATCTTTTCATAGGAGCTATTTTGAAATGGGGTTAGGAGTGCGAAGTAGTTGCTATCGGCTTAGGACAATTTGGACACTCGAAATGGATCGGTATTTTATAGACCTGATGCTGGAGCAAGTTGGTAAAGAAAGTAGGAGGGATGATCATTTGTTCAGCAAAAGGACATGGAAGTATATGACAACAATGTTTAATGCTAAGTTCAATTCCAAGTATGAACAAGATGTCCTGAAAAACAGGAATAAGATGCTGAGGAATCTATATAGGGCAGTAAAGAATCTTCTCAAGCTAAAAGGTTTTAGATGGGATGAATCACGCCACATGGTGACAGCGGATAACAAAGATTGGGATGAGTATATTCAGGTGCAATTATTCGAGTCTAACTTAACATTATCTGTGTCAATCTAGCTTACTTTTTCTATGTGCAGGTACATCCTGAAGCACGTCCGTATAGAGTGAAGACTATCCCATATTATTCCGATCTAACCAGAATATATGGAACCGTAGGCTTTGGAGGTGAAGGCATAATTCCTAGGCGAAATGCTGATTTCAACGAGAATGTGTTGAAATGTGAGAAAGTTGTTCATTCAAGTGTTGATGAGGAGAAGCTTTGTAGCAATGTGTTGGAATATTCACCAAGTATGAGTGACAATATGATGGAGATTGGCTGTGTAAGTCAAATGGCAACTGAATCTCTTCATGATATAATGATAGATGAAGATTATGGTATATCAGTGGCGAAAGAAATGGTTGATGAAACCTATCAGTTTCTTTCTGATATGGGATCCACTATAGGGGCTCGTACAAGGACTTGTTGGCAGCCACCAATGGATCGGTACTTTATTCATCTTATGTTAGATCAAGTAAACAAAGGGAACCACATTGATGGTCTACTTAGGAAACAAGCTTGGAGAGAGATGATTTTGTTGTTTAATGCTAAATTTGGATTTAACTATGCAGTTGATATTCTCAAAAACCGATATAAAACTCTTAGAAGGCAACATAATGTTATAAAGCACCTTCTAGAAATGGATGGATTTGCTTGGGATGATGCTCGACAAATGGTGATTGCTGATGATCATGTCTGGCAAAATTATATCAAGGTGTGTTGTTCTATCCTACAATTGTTTACTCTTAAGCTATTTATTGATCATAATTCTATATTGACAATTCTTAGCATGTTTGTACCAACTTACCATTATTGGACATAGGCTTTCATGGACATTTATTTAAGAATCATATTCTGTTTGGAGAAATGATGTTATAGTTGGAAGACATTAAGATGGTGATATTAAATTCTGAAAACTGCTTTATATGTTGGTTCCGAAAGTACATAGCATTCGTTAACGTATGATACATCACATATGCATGCATCTGCTATGGTAAATGGATTGGTGCAAACTTTTCTCGACTGATATTATATGCGTGTCCATTAATGCTCAAACACATCAACATGTACGTATGTAAATGAATGGTAGATATTGCACCTAGTGAAAGTGTAGCATCTACTGGACCGTCCTAACTGTCTCCCGATCCAATACTTCAATGATACTTGATCAAACCATTTTACTTAATTATATCTTTACTAGTTACCTGTCACAGCTAAAGCATTCATAAAAAGATCAACTTTGACAAATTGCAGGCTCACACAGATGCTCGACAATACATGACCAGACCCGTTCCATACTTTGAAGATTTGTGTTTGATATTCAGAGAACTGAACGGTGATGAAAAAGATGCTATCTCAAATCATCAAAACCATGAAGACACTGAAACGAAAAATCTCACCCTCAAACAATCTCCAGCCGCATCAGTTTCCAGTTACGATCAGTTCCACCCGGAAAAGGGATCATCAGATTCAGATTTTAACATGAAAGCTGTGAATCAAATGAGCAAGCGAGAACTAGACAGCTCACCAGCCACACGATCTCTCAAGAAGCCAAGGAGTGAAAACGAGGGGGTGGTACATGCTATTCGTGAGATGGCAACTGCAGTTTCGTCTTTGGCAGAGAGAAGAGAAGATGAAAATGTGAACACCATTCCTGTAGAAGTTGTAGTAGCAGCTATCCAAGCTTTACCTGATATGGACGAAGACCTCGTGTTGGATGCTTGTGATTTCTTGGAGGATGAAAAGAGAGCGAAAACCTTTTTGGCGTTGGATGTGAAACTGCGAAAGAAGTGGTTAATGAGGAAGCTTCGTTCATCATAGCAATACAAGTGAAATCCCACTTGTAAGATTTTGAACACTTTTCTTTTTTGTTTATGAGGAAATAGGAAATAGGAAATGGGAGAGCTTTAAAAGTTGAAGAACAACTTGTTTTGTGATATAGATGTTTTCGGGATTAGTTGGCACGAGATTCTCTATTTTCTTATAGTATTGGTGAAATAATATACGAGATTGTAGAATGGGATTTCTGGACATTGATTTTGTTGTGGAAAAACAAGAAAATTGAATGGGGTACTAATCATCCCCACTACCAATTTTATTTTATTTTTCTTGTTTTTTTCTACTTTGTTATTAGAATTATTCCTCCATCCTCTTAAATTTATATTAAAGGTGTTTTTAACCCCAATTAATATATCTTTTTCTAACTTAATCTTTATTGTACCTGATATAAGATTAAATAATCAGCAATTTAAAAAAAATTGTACATTTAAATAAATAAAATTTTAAATAGTAAACTTATTATTACATTTGTATTTAAATTTATAAATATTAATTTAAAGTTTACATTAAATAATCTGTAATAATTTACATTAAAATAATTTAAAAAAAATTCCATTAAATATAATTTACAATTCTATAATTAATACTATATTTTAATTATTATTAAAAAATAATGTTAAATGTGTAAATACATTTACAAAGTTTCAATTTGATTGAAAAACAATTCAATATAAAAGGAATAAAAGAAGAATATTCTGTGTAGAACAGAATTAGCACAGGAGAGGAATTTTGATTCGGTGCAAGCCTTGCCTAAAAGTAGTTGGGTTGGAAATGGTCTTAGTAGTTGATCAATTTGATTATTCACATAAGACCTTTTGTAGTACTAAAATGAAAAAGTTCCATGTTGGCCTTAGTAAGTAATATGTTAATGAAAAACCAGTAAACTGTTTTAAGCACAATAAAAAACTCCATAAAAATCTCGATAAATTAATCAAAACTGAGTTCTTTTTAGTGGCAAGCTACCTGAGTAGATCGAGCTCGACTCAATTATATTTAAGTTGAGTTCAAGTTTTTCGAGTCGATTTCAAATAATAATGAACTTGAGTTACACCACTCAGTGAATCACAACTTTAAACTACCAATCAAAATGTATGTTGATGAACAAAATCCTACAATAACAAAGCAAAGTCTTTAACAACATTACATTAGCTGGCTCATATCATAACTATATACTAACAGTAACAGCTCACAAAGGACCAGATAAAGGCAATAGGAGGAGCTGTTCCAACTGATCATCCAAACTCTTGTGTCCAACTGATTGTGTTTGCTTTCACAACATCCAACGCACGGTTAAATTATTGCCAAAGTCAGTGAGCAACATCGACAATGGCTTCTTTTTTTCTGTCAATAATCAGGCAAAGAAAAGTGCAGCTTTTGGCTCGTCGCGTTCACAAGTCATCAAGAACGGTGGATAAGAGCAGTCCTTGTAAGAACTCACACCTTCTGGCCTGCTCGTTGTTCCTATCTGTCGACAGAGATGTGGGTGGTATCCTGGAACCATGATAAGAGCAAAGGAAAAATGTTACATATAATATAACAAAACATGAACCTTGTGATCATGGAAGGAGTATGTCTAATGCACCGCACTCTACAAAGAAGGAATGGACATAGAAACGGAACATGATATGCAAGTCAAAATAGGTGAATTATATCCTACCCGCCTTTGGAGTAGTATCCTGTATCCACCACTCATTTTGCACACACCCACATGGGTGTGTGTAATTGTGTGTGAATGCGTGGTAGATGGTTGGGTGTAAAATCTTCCACATCATTAACATATTATCTTTTTTTTATGGAAAAATTAGTGGAAACAAAAGAGTAGAAGGAAAACCAAGCAGGTTTATAAAAGGTATTAGTTTCTTAAAAAAGATTTCAACATCGTCTTCCAAATCCTTCAATCTATGTGCAACCTCATGGTAATGTTTATAGGCACACTGCAAAAGATGAATACATGCATTCACTCAAAATAAGCTATCCTCAATCAACATTGACACCCCCTACCAAGCCTAAACCTCAACTAAGGAAAGGAACTTTATAACAACCATAAAGAAGTCATAGATTATCAATAGCAGACTCATTGATTTCATTGTTAATCTTAAGAAAAAACAAACAAGATAATTTTAATCAACAAAAAATTGAATAGAGCTTAATGGCATGCACGTAGGAAGTATTTTACGTTCCCGGTCAATGCAATTCCAACGCAATAAAGAAGCATGTTGACACTGGAAACACCAAGTTAAAATTACAGTTCAGAAGCATGATGTGGAAGGCACAAAAAGCCTGTCACTTGGTCACAGAATCGGGGAACAAATTTATTATAGGTGAATGAAGAGATCAACTTAGGAACTTATGGTACTTGGCCCATGGGTCACGGGATCAGGAAGGATACCGCATGTAAGGTCACAGGTGCAAGGAATTGGAACAGTCTTTTGAAGCCAGATAAAATAAGTACAATTCATTTCATGAAGAATGAGAAGAGAAGTTAACTCAAGTCTCAAGGTATTGAGTAACAAATAGGAAACTGAGAAGACAGTCAAGGACATTAACCATATTAGCAGCTTTCCACATATCCTCATCAACTAATTTCCTCTTAATATAATTTTTTTCCAAATCCAGTGCCCCTGGAACTAAAAGGAAAAAGTTCACCAGAATGCATTTGTTTGCCAACTCATTAAAGATTACAGTGATACACACGCAAAATAGTGTATTGTTTCTTCTTATATGTATAAAATTCGTTTCTTTTTCCATAGTACAAAGCACTTGTAGCACGTGCTGGGGTCAATTCTTGGATCACTAAGGCATTCTAAAAAAAAATTCTCTTTAGACCTTGAATGGTGACTTAAATACTAATAAATCTAGAAAAGTAATAGTAACTACCATAACTAGCTATATAAAAAAAAAAAAAAAAAGCTATACAAAGAATTTATGAACCACAACTTCTCAAACTGGTAGTCCTTGCAAAGAAACTCAATCCTAGAAAATTGGAAATAGCTTACAACCGGAAGATACTTTCCAATCTGGTAAACTCTTGCAAAGAAACTCAACCATAGAAGATGGGAAATAGCATAAAACTGAAAGAGGCTATGAAAAATGGATGAATTCGAACCATTTAAAAACAATGTAGCACATAGTAATAACCTATCAATCTAGCATGTACGTCAGCTCCACATTCCATATTCTCCATATTTATGTAATATATTTTACCCAGAGGGGCTATTCATGAAATCTAAAAATATATATGCACATGTTAAATAGTGGCTACATAGCAAGTTGCATAACCATATCCTTACTTACATCCACTTTCATGCAGAGAAAGGACATATATTGCAACACATATATAGGAAAATAGACAAAAGGAAAATTCCAAGGTGAAAAGGTTTAACATAGACCAAACCACACTAATTAGGTTCTCACTGGAAATTGATTGGTTCTGAAATACTGATGTTTGACATGAAAAGCCATTAGCTTACCTTTCTGAAGAATCATCATAGGAATTTTTCCCTGACAAGCTTGCTTCAGCTGGAGACGCAGTTTCAATGATTTGGGGTCTGGAAGCTGGTTGAGGATTATTGACAAATGACAAAAGCATGGAATCAGCTGCTGCATCAGAGGTAGAACCAACACTAGGAGACTCTTTAATACAACGCAAATGTTTCTCCTGCAACTCTTTCCTCAGCATAAATATTGATGAACGAGAGCGACCGCTACGCCTCTTATTGCAGAGTGCGTATGTGTAAGTTAAGGTAAATTCAAAATGACCACATATTCAAATTAACCATCATAATGATTATAAGTTATATGAATAAAATAAATATAGGGATGTTCAACTGCAATAATAAAGCAACTCATTCTAATGAAAACGGTTCAAAGGATATTTTTAAAATACTCTCATGCTGTGTGATTACATGCGAAGCCATGTTTATCCGCACCTTCATAGCACAAACTGGGCAAATCTGGAAACAAAAGAGAATTTGGTTAAATTACAACACAGTTTTAACTTAACACTAAAAGCTAAGTATAGCAAGTTTTGCATGATTTAACTTCCAACAAATATTCGAAAAGCCATAAAGATACCACGTGGACTACAAGAATACGTGTGCTTTTCATCTATCCACTAGAAATTCATTTCTCCTAAAAGTGGACAACTATGAATTCCAACTTTAACAGCTAGAAAGACACTCTAGTCAGTCTCCTCTTTCCCATTATCTATAATCAATCCTAATACACTCTTTAAATGCTACCTTATGAGTTCTCAGGTATCTTCAAAATACCAGTTCAACTAAAAAAATAAAATAAATAACCTTCTCTAAACAGACTATGTTGTTATGAAACTAATGAACCAAATCACCCCATCAAGCACTCTAATTCATCATCACCAACAACACTGCTATACACTCATGTTCCTATATAATAGTGATTCATTACACCTAATAGTATACACTCGTATCAACAGAAAAGGTGGTCAGTGGAATTACCCCAGGCTTAACCTCGGCGCGATGATCAGCATCAATGTGGCAGCACAACCCAAGAACATCAAAATCCTCTAAGCAAAACGGGCAAGCCAGTTCATCCGATTTTTCTTCAAATTCCAAATCGTTGACTTCTTCCGCCTCGTACTCCCCTTCCGTTTCCTCATCCTCTTCATTGTAATCATCTACAAACCAAAACGACAAACAAAATCAACCACCACAAAACTCAAATAGAGTCACAGACAGAGCTAATCTACATGCACGATTCAGACACTCACCCGTACTCGGCACAGAATAAGAGGAGAGCGCGATTTCCAAATCATCGTAAAATCGATCGCCCATACCAAATCAATCCGAAAATATAAATTATTCAAATTCGAGAACTCCACAACAATCACACAGCGGCTAGGTTAAATTATCGTATAGCAACAAGAAATTAGGGAAAATTGGAAGAAATTATGGAGAGTTTGGAGTAGGGTTTATGGAATCGGGGAAGAGAAAGAGAAGTTTATAGAGGAAGAAAGAAAGGGGAACAGAATGGGGAGAAATAGAAATAGGGGTCGGCGAATTGGAATTGGAATAAAAATAAGAGTATTTGTGGACACGGAATCACTCGGAGACTCCCGCGTTATTTCATCAACGGCCACCACTTTCTTTCTTCTTCTTTTAGATTTACTTTTTTTTTTTTTTTTTTTGGGTTAAATGTAAAAAAACAACCCAAACTATTGGTTTTTTTTTCATTTTGTAACCTAATTTTTTTTTTTTATCAGATTGCAACCCGAACTATTATAATTTATTAAAGGGTTAAAAGCAAAAAACAACCCCAACTATCGACTTTTTTCAATTTGCAACCTAATCTTTTTTTTTTTTTTTTTTCTGATTGCAACCTAATCTATTATTATTTTTCCGGTGAAAATATCATCACGTGACTTGTACACTCACAACTTAAGGTATAACATTCATTTAAGGGTGATTTTTATCATTTAAGGAAAGTGAAGAGAGATAAATGCCCTAATTTTTTATTTAGGGCAAAATCATTTTTATAGTTTATTTTGTTAAATACATAATGTAAAAAGACGATTTTACCCTTTAAATGATAAGTGTGCTAGTCACGTGATGATATTTTCACCGGAAAAATGCTAAAAAAGTGAAGGGAGGTTGCAACTGGATAAATTACAGAAGATTAGGTTGCAATCGGAAAAAAAAAAAAAGATTAGGTTGCAATCGGAAAAAAAAAAAAGATTAGGTTGCAAATTGAAAAAAGTCGATAGTTGGGGTTGTTTTTTGCATTTAACCCTTTATTAAATTGCAACTTTTGAACTATTTTTTGATGAAAACGAGAACACATAACCGGCACACCGAAAACATAAGGGTATTTTTGTACTCCCTCCGTCCCGTGATAAGTGTCACACTTTCCATTTTTGGACGTCTCAAAATAAATGTCATATTGTACACTTACTAAAAATGGACATTATAATAATAATAGATCTCACTACATCTCTCCCCCCACTTACATTATAATAATATATCTCACCACCTCTCTCTCCTCCCACTTACATTATAATAATATATCACACTACCTCTCTCTCCTCCCACTCATATTATAATAATATATCTCACTACCTCTCTCCCCTCACTCACATTTAAATACAATAATTCTTAAAAATAGGGCCGAATAGTAAATGTGACACTTATCACGGGACGGAGGGAGTAATATTTTAATTAAATGTGACACTTATATGAAGTTAGCGTGTGTGTCAAGTGTTCACGTTTTTGCCGAAAAATTGTTCAAAAGTTGCAATTTGATAAATTTTAATAGTTCAGGTTGCAATCTGATAAAAAAAAAAGTTTAGGTTGCAAAATGAAAAAAACCAATAATTTGGGTTGTTTTTTACATTTAACCCTTTTTTTTTATATTATATATATTAATATTAATATTTGATTTGTAAATTGTAGATTGATCAGTGTTATATATGATTTGTCCGTAACCAAATCGCCCTTTTCTCCGACAAAGTAACCTGCAAAAACGTAAAACATCGAGGGTTTTTTCCCGGTAAAAGGACTCCGACGCTCAAGTCAGTAAATTGAATGTTATAAGTGTGTTTGAATGTAAAGTGCTTAAGAGCCAGAGAAAGGAATATAACGAATATATATATACTTCCTGAAATCAGTCAGTTGGTGTTACCCGAAAAAGGTGGGAAGTGGCTTAGTGGTCCATGAAGTGGGCGGTTACATGTATTCCATTCAGTTCGCTTCACTCAACCGAAACCAGTCCGCTACCTTAGTCCAGAATCAAATAAGCTCGCACTTCAATGAGATACTAGCTGCGAACTCTTATCAAGAAGAAAACAGTTCGTCTCAAATCATTTTACAATATAGTTCGCTTATTATAAAACGATTCATGTTCGCTTCTATCTACGCTGTTCGCATTAGCGGTTCATAGTCTTGACCTGAGCTAACTGAGAAAATCCGGTTCACCATAGTTCGACCACATCAATATAATTAGATTCATAACACGATCTTGTAGAATTCATGTTAAAAATTTTAATTTGCAAATGGACGAAGCCCATATTATTTATCAAAGATTGGTTAGGAGAGAAGGATAAAAATCAATATTATTATATTTAGAGATTGATAAAGAAAAAATAAAATATTGGATGTATGCAGGTTTGAAAAGATATAGAAATGATGTTTATGTATTTATTTTGAATGGATAATTTTTAAAAACTGTGTAGGTATTTACACGGTTATATAGATTTTTGGGAGTGGATTGATTCCATGCTACTCAAATAGAGTACTTCAAAATTAAATCAAATTAGTTCATATTTAGTTTAGGACCAATTCTTACAAATTTATTTTGAGTTTGATTTTATATACATAACATTGAACATAATTTTTAATTTGATACAATTCAAGTAGGAGCTCAATAATATAAAAACATAAAGTAGGTTTGAAAAGATTACACCAAACAACTTAAGTTGAATCATATTGGTCCAATTATAATGTATTCAAGCTCAATTCAATCAACAAGAAGTAAATTAATCTAAACATTATTTTTAAAACTTGATAAGAAAATTAATAAATCGAACAATGTTTCCAACTAAACTTGATTTTTCTACACTACAACCTCTAGTGGGGTAGGGTTGACATTTTAAGATGCAGTTTTATTTATGTCATAGTTTCGAATAGTCGTTGCTGAAAGATAGAAACATCACAGTAGCTCATTTCTTTAAACAAATGAATCTCTTAATAAAAAGCTAATAACCTTAACTAAATAGAATCCAAAAAATATTAAGAAAGAATTTTGACAGTTCAATGTTCTACAACTCCAAAAGAATGGAAATCAACAATAAAGAAAAAATAGTGCTAAATACAATAGAAACAATTGTAATTCTATGTCCACTGCTTGGAAGTATTGTTGGAAGAGAGCACTCTTCTCCATTGAAGTAAACCTTTGTCGGAAATCCATCTCCATGACCAATGTTGATCCCCGGTGTTTGCTTCTTCGTAAAGGATATAACTGTCTGTTGCGATCCAGGGACGGGCGGATCTTTTCTAGGGTTGGACCCGTTTCTCTCTGCAACTAGGTAGTTTAATCCTGGAAATCCCTGAAGAAATAGTGTGTTGTTATTTGGACTTGGTAAGATTCGTCCATCCATGGAGTATGTTTTTTCGAATCCAGGCATTGCTTTATCGAGTTCAACTGAGGCGGACCAATCTGCAAGACTGGTGTTGCCCCAGTTGAATATTGTTACTCTTGCAGACCATCCTTTTTCGAAATCCGACAACAAATGCCAATTAATACTGACCCCACAATTGTCTGCACATGGCAATGGGTTAGGGAGTTCATGTCTTTTCAAGTCCGCAAACGCCTTTATTAGTTTTGTTCTATTCTCGAATGGGACTAATAGAGCATCAGATGGCAAGAGCAGGGCCGGCTCAGTGGCGCTACACACATCGTTTCCGTTCATTGGACTACGATCACAACCACAAGCACATGTATTGCAGGGTACGACGGAATCGTTAAAGAACGACGAAAATGATACACAACACGAGGGCTTTTTGGACTCGGTCTTCGTTATGTTACACACCACTTGCCAACTGGCAATGGCAGTTGTATGAGAGGGTAACCCGGATGGCTCGGGGAAGAGGGTTGGTCCGACCCGTATAGGTTGTGTGCATTGATAGTTCGGCCCGGTTGTCCCATTGATGTTGAAGTTTTGAGGTGGGGTAATTTGAGTAATGTTCAAATTAGGTGGCATTTTGTATACTTGCATTTGGAACGTTGATTTCGACTTGGTCGAATCCATCGAGGGTGGTAGGATCGTCCCATTCCTACAACAAAATGGGATGAGTCCGAGGTTTGTATCGTTGGCTCTCGTCAATGGGAGATCGACAATTGTTGGCCTTCTATCACAACTTAATACCTTGGAAAAATCGAGTCCTGTATAGAACTGTCCTTGTTCGCCAAATATGCAATCACCTGTATCAACAACTTGAGGATAAGCTCCTCTCATTGAATTGATGAACTCACCTTCCATCCAGTCCCAGCTCAATTTCCAATTATCCAAACGACCAATGGGGTTGAGATTAGAGATTGTAACTTGAGCAAAGTAGTTACTATCAGATGTCGTCAGAACATCGTACATGATCGTAATGTCGCCAGTTTGAAGAGGTGAAAATTCTTCATCCAATGTTACATTGGTTTTCGCGTTTGAATCGGGCACACAACAAACAGTCAGGTTATTTCCTGTAATAAACAATTAAAGAAATCAAAATTTTGATTTAAGATGCATGAATCATGACATAATTTAAACATTTATCAAACTTTTAACATTTCTTAATTCTTTAATTCTAATTAACGTCAAAACATTCTAGAAACCTATTCTTTATAAAGAATTTCATCAAAGCAACATGTTTATCATCCTTGTCCAAATTTCAAGTCTTAAAACTTCACAAAAATCACAAATTAATCCCAAAATAAACATAAATTTCTTTTAAATCACTTCCTACAAAACAAAAATATTACCTAATCCTATCGAATTCCGACACAAATACCCATCGTTCGCGAGAGTGATATTATCCGGCAAAGGAACATTCGGAGCCCCGACTCCGAACTGAGTACCCAACAAATCCACCACCGCCCGCATCTGATTAACATCTCCGGCGGTTCCGATGGCGGTCTTCAGGTCAGTCACCGGGCTTCCGGCGAAGACAGCGCCGCCGCTGACGTTAGCCGGAAATGAATCTCCGTCGGCAAGGACGGCGTTAGAAGCAGACACCAAGAGCTCGCCGTGGTTGAACCCGACAAAAACCCGCCAGTTTTTCAGCTCGCGGGGCCCGTTGTTGAGAACCGTGAGCCGGGACTCGAACCGGTACGGCTGGTTAGCCGGGTCGTCCGGCGTGAGGACCGGCGGGATTGCGTAGCCGGTCGTGTAGTTGTACGTGATCAACACGCCGTTACAAACGGCGGTGCTGTTTGGAGATTGAGAAAAGGTGGTGTGGAGAAAGCAAAAAAGGGAGAGACAGAAGAGTGAGAGAATAGATGGAGTGGAAATAGAGAAAAAGGGAGTGGCCATATTGATTTTGCTTGAGAGCTCTCGATCATCAAAGGAGACGAGTTTTTTTTCAGGGAGAGCAATGGAGGTTATTACTATGACAAAGAAAAAACATAGGAAAAGATGTTTGAAAAATTCTTCGTAAAGAGATTTTAATTGGTAATAATAATATGATGATGAAGTAAAATTGAAATATTAATAGACTATAATATTGGAGTTGGGATGCCGGCGTTGAGTGAGTCTTCTACTAGTAAGGCCAAGTCATCTTATGTACCTCGTTTTCGTGTCTTATTATGTAATTTTTTTTTAACATAATTTAATCCAGTGTATCTTATTTCATTGATTTATTTATAACATGCATGTAATAATGGTGACATATATAACTATATAAGTAGTACATTTTTTCTTTTCTCCATTTATTTTCTTTTATAATTTAATGTACGTAGTTGCAAAACTAATTATGATTTTTTACAACCTTATTTGTACATATGATATGATTTCTAGACACATTTTAGGCCATTGATTAGAAAGATGATGGAGAAAAAAATAAAAAGAGAATAAATTATACTTATAATCCTCCTTAGAAATCTTTTTTGTTTTCTTCCTTTGATTTATTGTTATTTTTTATTTGGTTGAAAGAGTGCATGAAAGGGATTTTTTTTTATGCAACATGACAAGAAGAAGCCTGTATGAAATATGAATTAAGTTGTAAACCTATGACAAATGTCATATCATTTTCACTAATTTCATTTATTTGGGGAAAAAAGTGATGGATATATAGCATATCATAGTGAAGTTGTATATACATATTAAATATTAGAGAAAGTGCTCATGCAATATTAAATAGTGATAACGTAAGAGATCTAGTAAGAAGAGTACAAGCATGGGTAAAATCAAGCTAACAATACAAAAGAAACAAAGGACGAGGAAAAAAAACAAGAATCAAGGAATCACAACAGATTGGTGTCATTAGCTACTATGGCAAGAGATAGATCTTTTAAAACCCTATTTCAATTTTATTTTTTCTTACAAAAAAAATGTATGGTTTTTTCTAAATTTTTTTTCTTTCTGATTCAATCAGATTTTTTATTTTTATTATTTTTATGTATGCCTTCTTCAGACCAGATCAATGATCGGGCTCTCAATTAAACCACCTGATTTGATCTAATTCCACAACTATTGTTATAAATGATTTACTCATAGACGTTAAATCAATCATGGATCCTATAATACTAAAAACAAAAGAAAAAGAAAAAGAACAATGTAATAGTTTATAACATCGCTAGGTCCATTTTAAGAATGATGTAATAATTTACTTAAAAGTTTGAAATATTCAATTTCGTGCCACACGTGTGTACGTGTGGACCAAGCACTTATCTTGCACAAAGAATAATCTAATAAATAAAATAATACTTAATACTTTCCGTGAGCCATGGCCCATAATTATACAATTGGGCCTCCACTAAAGTATGGTCTCTGAAAGGCTCAGTGGCCCAATAACGGATATACCATATGAACATGGCCATCATTGGATGAATAATTCCACTCTTTTCCTTAACCCCACCCAAATTCCGTTAAAGTGGTTGAATCACACTTTCTAATTTTTATTTTTTTTACGTAATTATTAGAAAAATAATAATTGATTATCTATAGTATTTATTAATTATGATGTTTCTATATCCCAATAAAAGTTTATAATAAACAATTGATTTTGCTAATTTAACTATATATAAAAGAATGTTATCAACATTCAATACTATCTCTTATCATATTGTACAACCTAACAATGTCATTCATATATCATACAATGTTTGGACATAGAATCTTAGAAAAAAATTACATTTAAAAAGAATATTTAGCACGAATAAATATTAATACTTTATAGTCTTTAATGCAAGCTTTTGCAAGGATCAAAGTTTATTCACCAAGATAATGTAATAATGCATGGTATAGCTGATTGGTTTTAATCATGACGAAATTAATTTAATATAAGTAAATCAAGTTAAAAATAACGCTGAATTATTAAACTATGCAATCTTATATGATATATTAATTTGTGTTACGTACCAAAGCTGGCAGTTGCCCTATCATCCTTTATTAATTCGACCGTTGAAAACCACCCTTTGTTGACTTCTATCTTAAAAAGGAATATTTAAAAGAAAGGCTGACACGTCAGATGGGCCCACTTGAGCAACCTGACCGTTTTTGATTTAATAATCACCGTTCGATTCCTTCTCATCGACGGTGAAACTCACTCGACCGTTGCATTCAAATTTTTCATTTAAAGACAACAACAAGGAATCCTCCAAAAATTAATTCGAATTTTGAACATAGTTCAGATTTCAACATACATAGAAATTAACATCATTTCAATATTCGAATCATCAATTTGTTGATTCTTTCAATTTCGATTCAATTTCTGTGAGCAAAAATGGTGAAAATGGCAGCGAATTCTCCGACGTCATCTCCGGTGACGATCACAGTCACCTCCTCCGGCGGATCACGCAGCAAGGGGCTAACAAGTCCGATGCCACGTCACTCGATCTCGAACAACCCTAATTCTCCCCTCACCGGCGGCGAGAATCGCCGAGCATCTCTAAGCGGCGGCGGCGGCGGAAGATATCTATCGATGTCGAAGGACAGCACCGACGAATTCGTAGCCTACACAGTTCAGATCCCCTCAACCCCTGACAATCGAACAATCTCCGATCTGCAGAACAGCACAAACTCCGCCAAAAGCAAAGGCAAAACCCCGAGCGAGGGTTTCATCAGAGACGCGATCTTCACCGGAGGATTCAACTCGGTGACGAAAGCTCACATGAGGAAAAGCTCCGATGAAGCGCCGGCGATGGCAAAATCGAAGACGGTGTGCGGAATGGAAGGGTGTGATGAGAAAGCAGCAAATGGAAGCTTCGAGAATCACTGTGAGTGTGGATTTGGGATTTGCAAGGATTGTTATTTGGATTGTGTTGAAAATGGGGGAGGGCATTGTCCGGGGTGTAAAGAGGCGTTTAAGGATGTTAGCGACGGGGAAAGCGTGGCGGAGGAGCCGTCGGAGGAGGAGCCATCGGAGGAGAATGATCAGGCGAATCCGTTGCCGGATTGGGGAAGAGGGGTTAAATTGGATAAGAATCTGTCAATGGTGCAGTCTTTCAAGAATCCGAATCAGGAATTTGATCATAATCGGTGGTTGTTTGAGACGAAGGGGACTTATGGATATGGTAATGCTCTGTGGCCTAGAGATGATTATGGGAGATATGAGAGCCCACCTGATTTTAGTGACAGAAAGAACAAACCTTTGACTAGGAAAGTTGGCATTTCTGCAGCCATCATCAGTCCATACAGGTATACTAAGCTTTCCATTTCTCGGTATATGTTTGTGTTTGTGAGGGGTGAGATCAACTCGAAAGAATATCAAATTTGGTTTGAAAATAATTGAGTCGAGAGCTCAAGCTATTCGAGTAGCTTTTGGATCTCGAGCTTGATCATATTGCTACTCGACCCGTCAGGCTCGCGAGCGTAATCGAGTACTATTTTGTCCTCCCTTAATAGTTTATTTAGTTGCATTGGAATTTCCATTTGGAATCCTATTTTTATAAATTGAAGTTGCGCATATTTAGAAGATATTGAGCAAGCTCGAGCTTATCGAGTTATTTCTAGAGTCGAGCCTGAAATTACTCACTCAACTCAAAACCTCTAAGAGAGAGAGAGAGAGAGAGAGAGAGTATATTTTTCCATCCCATAAATGCCTGAATTCATGTCTAATTGAAATGATTTCTCTGTGTTCAGATATATTACTTGACATGAAATTGTTTACAATCATACATTTTTGCATAACATTAGTAGCTCAAAAGAGGGATCTGTATGGGGTTCTAAAGTTCACTAATTTTGAATGAAAATTTACAGTTTTCTTGAATAATGATGTTATCAATTAAGATTCCAAAACTGACAAAAGAAGCTACAATGCAGATTGCTGATGGTTCTTCGTCTAGCGGTTCTAGTCTGCTTTCTAGCATGGAGAATAATGCATCCTAATCACGAAGCAATCTGGCTATGGCTAATGTCAGTAATCTGCGAAGTCTGGTTCGCCTTCTCATGGCTTCTCGACCAGCTCCCAAAGCTCTGTCCAGTAAAAAGACTAACAGATCTCTCTGTCCTAAAAGACCGATTCGAATCCTCCGAACCCAATCTCCGAAACCCTAAGAAGTTCTCCGATTTACCCGGCATAGACGTCTTTGTCTCCACAGCTGATGCAGACAAAGAACCCCCACTCGTGACAGCAAACACCATCCTCTCAATCCTGGCCGTTGATTATCCTGTCGAGAAGGTGGCGTGTTACTTATCCGACGATGGGGGTTCTCTGGTCACATTCGAAGCTCTAGCTGAGGCTGCTAGCTTTGCTCAAATCTGGGTCCCCTTTTGCAGGAAACATGGGATTGAGCCCAGAAATCCTGAGGCCTATTTCGGGCAGAAACGCGACCCTTTGAAGAACAAAGTGAGGCTTGATTTTGTTAGAGATAGAAGGAGGGTGAAGAGGGAGTATGATGAGTTTAAAGTGAGGATCAATGCTTTACCTGAATCGATTAGACGAAGATCAGATGCTTATAATGCTCAAGCCGAGATGAGAGCCAAGAAGAAGCAGATTGAACTCGGTGGAAATCCTTCTGAGCCAATCAAGGTTCCTAAGGCTACTTGGATGGCAGATGGCAGCCATTGGCATGGAGCTTGGTCGTCTGGCGAAGAGGGACACTCGCGTGGCGATCACGAGGGTATCATTCAGGTAAATTGATCGATCAACCATAACTTGATCATGTAAATGATATATTTTGTTTTCTTGCATCAATTATGTCGTGGCAAGCATAGTTTCTTTATCTTAAGGAGCATTTACGTCATTTAACCTCCGATTTCGATAGAAAACATATGTTTCTTTCATCAAGTGTTTCATTTATAACTTGATGATATATCATAACTTGACGATATATAATTTGTTTCGTTGCAGATAATGTTGGTTCCGGCTAGTCCAGAGCCGCTATTCGGACAAGAAGCTGATGATGAGAATTTAATTGAAACGAGCGATGTTGACATCCGATTGCCAATGCTAGTGTACGTATCTCGCGAGAAACGACCTAGCTTCGATCACAACAAGAAAGCTGGGGCGATGAACGCTCTGGTCCGAGCTAGTGCGATAATGTCGAACGGAGCCTTCATTCTCAACCTCGACTGCGATCACTACATCTACAACTCCCTAGCCGTAAGAGAAGGAATGTGCTTCATGCTAGACCGAGGCGGAGACCGGATCTGCTACGTGCAGTTCCCCCAACGTTTTGAAGGAATCGACCCCAACGACCGCTATGCCAACCACAACACCGTCTTCTTCGACGTCAGCATGAGGGCACTCGACGGGCTCCAAGGCCCGATGTACGTCGGTACGGGCTGCATTTTCAGACGGATCGCCTTGTACGGATTCAGCCCACCGAGAGCCACCGAGCACCACGGATGGCTCGGACAGAACAAGATCAAGAAGCTTCTAAGAAAGTCGAAAGACGTCAAAGAAGACGACGAAATGCTTCTCTCTACAAACGGAGAAGACGACATGTCTGCTCGAGGGAAGCAATTCGGCAACTCCACAGCTCTCATAGACTCCATCGGAGTAGCCGAATTCGGAGGGAGGCTCCTCCACGAGCTCCGGGGAACCGGGTGCTTGGGTCGACCGGCAGGGTCGTTGGCCGTGCAACGTGAGCCGTTGGATGCGTCGGCTTTGGCCGAGGCGGTGAGTGTGATCACGTGCTTCTACGAGGACAAGACCGAGTGGGGCCGGCGTGTGGGGTGGATATACGGGTCCGTAACGGAGGACGTGGTAACCGGGTACCGAATGCACAACCGGGGATGGAAATCCGTTTATTGCGTAACCAAACGAGACGCGTTCAGGGGAACGGCCCCGATAAACCTAACGGACCGGCTCAACCAGGTGCTACGGTGGGCCACGGGCTCGGTGGAGATCTTCTTCTCTCGAAACAATGCCCTCTTCGCATCGCCACGTATGAAGCTCCTGCAACGCGTGGCCTACTTCAATGTCGGAATATACCCTTTCACCTCCGCCTTCCTCCTCGTCTACTGCTTTCTCCCGGCCCTCTCCCTCTTCTCCGGCGAGTTTATCGTCCAAACCCTCGACGTCACCTTCCTCACCTTCCTACTAGTCATCACCATGACTCTCTGCATGCTAGCCCTGCTCGAAATCAAATGGTCCGGAATCACTCTCCATGACTGGTGGCGAAACGAGCAGTTCTGGCTGATTGGTGGGACCAGCGCGCACCCTGCAGCGGTTATCCAAGGTCTGCTCAAAGTGATAGCAGGGGTGGAAATATCATTCACATTGACTTCCAAGAGCTCAGTGCCTGAAGAAGGGGATGATGAGTTCTCTGAGCTTTATGAGTTCCGGTGGACGACTCTGATGATCCCGCCCACCACGATCATCATGTTCAACATCATCGCGATTGCAGTGGCGATTTCGAGGACTGTTTATAGCCCGTTTCCGCAGTGGAGTAAGCTGTTGGGAGGGGTGTTCTTCAGCTTTTGGGTGCTTTCGCATTTGTACCCTTTTGCCAAGGGGTTGATGGGGAAGAAGGGGAAGATCCCGACGATTGTGTATCTGTGGTCGGGTTTGATCTGCATTATTATTTCGCTGCTTACGGTCTATGTTTATCCTCCTCAAGGTGGTGGCAGTGGGAGGTTTCAGATGCCTTAGGATTTTTTTTGTGTTTTTCATGATGAAGTTATGCTCAACTTCTTCATGTTGGATTAGAGTATGATGAACATTAGTTTGTTGGATTCATAGTGTAATGATTTTCATTCAAAGTGTTTTATATAATCTGTATTTTTCTGCAGCATATATATATACAACTCCTCTTCTGAACAATGCTGATAAAAACATACACATGTAAATTCTCTGTTTCTTTTAGGATTATGATTTTCATTATGGTGTTATTGATGTAAGATAGTGAAGCCAATTTGAGCATTGTACTCTTCTAAAAAATAACACCATTTACCTTTTATCTCATGCTCAAAAATAAGGTAGTAGAATGCATGCTAACCTTATGAAGAACCTAAACCCCCTCTTACACACATTTATTGTTTAATAACATTTGAAAAGACAAATATTCTTATTCATGTATTTTATGAATATAATGAGCTAATGTATATGTATAAATATGATCAAACAACCCATTTACATGGTGTTTTTCCAAATAGTAAACAATATTTTTTTCAGTCTAAAAAAAGAAAGTGTTTCTAAATACTTTTGTGTTAAAAAAGAAAAATATGTCAAAAGTTTAAGTTAATTTTTTAGCACTTGCACAATATCATTATGACAAAATGTTTATAGAGAAGTTTATGATGAATTTGGTGATTACATGAAGAAGTATAAGACAATTGATGACATACCAAAAACTTATAAACTAATTATTTTCCTAAGACTAAGAGACTATTATGTATTAAGTGAATTATATCTAACATCATTGAGATTTGCTTAAATCACCAAATTGATCTCAATATTTGTAAAATTTACAATAAACATTTTCAATGATCAAGTTTTATGTATATCATATGATAATATGATGTCGATATAATAGTAGAGTTGAAGTTAATTACTCATGTAAATCGGTCAAAACTTTGCTACTTAAAGAGTTTAATTTTAATTCTTGTAAACCTTATTGTCTAATTGATAATTTAACCCAACTTGAAATGTGGCGAATATAATTCATCTTTATTTTAAAAAAATTAAGTAATGCATGCTCTCTTCATTTCAAAATTTTAAAGTAATACATACTCTCTTCGTTGGTTCCAAAATAATTGTTAAGTTATAAAATATGATTTTATCTGTCATTTTTTTAATTAACAATTACAATCATTTTTTCTTCTAATCTGTTCCCTTATTTTTATAATAGAAATTCATTTATTAGAAATATCCATAACTTTTGTTGGAGACACCATATATTAATAAGAAGGACTAGTGTACCCCTGAAGTATAGTGTATTCCCAATCCAAACCCTATAATACCTTTAAATAATACGATTAATGTATTTTCATGTAACAAGTAATACCTTAAGTAATATTCTTTTCTAAAACATATATTTCAGTTATACAAACAAATATCTAATAAATAGACATCTAATACTTCATAAATATACAACTAGTATACTTCACTTAAACATAAATTTATGTTATACAAGTAATACCTTATAAGTATATAATTAATACCGAATTAAGATACATACATCGGGAAATAAAAGTTTTTACCTTTATTAATACGACAAGATAAGATATTATGGTCATTTCATACCCATAATAATAACTATTATTAGAAAAGATAAATTGAAACATGGGCATAAAAGTTAAACTCCTTTAAGTTTGAAAAGGTAATAGGTTATATGATTAGTATAATTAGGACAAAGCAGTCAAGATCAGATTGAAGTATCAACACCACCTATTTCCCCCCTAATCAGATGCCAAGTCCCAATCGCCCTTAACACCTACATAATTATGCTACCAATTAAATACTTCCAATTTAGATCAATAAATAATCAAGAAATAAGAGGAGCACTGAAACAAGTCACAATTAAATTAAAATAATAATAATAACAATAGGGTTAAATTAATAAAGGGGGGGAGAGAAGTGTAGGTTGGCCACGTGTTGTGACAGAAGGAATTGGACTTCCCTTTCAAGCTTTGGACACTCTCTATGCGACAATCAAAAAAACATGGCCCTTTTTTTAATATCACAATTTACCATATCATGTCACATTATTAATGGATCCAAATTTATCACCTAAAAAATAATGTCATTTATTATAATTATAAACGTGATGGACCAATGAAACATCTCGAATGAGTTTAAAAGGCCAAATAGTCAAACATCGAATGAGTTGTAAAATGCATAATTTTACAATTAATAATACTTCACCGACCAACAAACTAGCAAATTGAATAAATTAAACCGACAGATAAATATAAAGGAATAGCTAAAATTGGATAACATTAGAACCTCCGTCGATCAAAAATTGCATTTAAGAAAAAACAAACACATAATAAGTCTCATTTAAAATGGTCAGAATATAATAAAAAAGTAGAGACAATTTCAATTATCACCAAACAAAATCTAAAATGGAAGGAACAAGAAATTGCTAATAAAGATGAGGCAAAAATAAGAATGAACAAAACAATTCAGTTTTATACCATGTAAAGAAATGAAAACAGGTGAATTCCAAATAAATCAAGTAAAATACATTTGATGCAAAAGAAAAAATTAAAATACATGAACGATAAATACTATTCTTGATGTATTAAATTTAGTATGTGGCATCAACTAAATGGAGAAAGAAATGGGTTGAGATCACAAGACACCCACCAAAATTCAACAGTTTTTGCAAATGAATCTCGTGGGGACTAAGTTTAGATAGACTTATTCAATGCATCATCCAAGAATGACCAACAAATCAAGATTGAATTTTATCCCTTTGTAAACCTCACAACTTGTATAGAGACAAAATGAAAAACATAGCCAATTTCTTCTATTATCAACATCTTTTAATCTATACTTCTTGTCCATGTAACTTGTAACATAGGCCTACACTACATGTGATGTCACTCTCTCCACACACAAGATATTTATTTCATATCTTTCAATGAAAAAATACCCTCATATACTACAAAATCAAATAGCAAACCACAATTAATAGTTTTATTAGGAAAATTAGGAAAATAGAAAAAATCACTACACCCCATGACATATTGTGTGTTTTATAGGGTAAAGTCTATGGAATAGCACGTATCATGTATTAATTTCCAAAACAAAACAAATATTTTTTATTTTTTTTCAAAAGGACAATTTTATGAACTTTCCTCATTTGTTATGAGAAAAATAATAAAACTATCATTTATGGTAGAAAAATAATTTTTTATATGAAATGTGGTACTTTAGACCGAACTCATCCTTCAATACTCTTTTTAATTTATTACGTGGTAAAAATTTAATTTATCCATAACAGATTCACATTTACTATACAGTATTCACCACTTATTTTACACATACTCTCTCACAAGTGTGTGATTATGCTTAAATAATGTAAGATCAAACAATACAAACCTAACTATTCCCACAAAATAATGGACTATCTATAAAGAAAAAAAAAATGTAATTCTAACAAAACATGTGTTCAAATAAATGGAGCCACTATTTACAAAGTAAAAGAAATCGCACAATCATTATCTTCCACAGATCCACACAATAAGGCCAGCTGGCAGCATGTATGCCTACGCAAATAGGCAAATACTATCAACATATAAATATTCAATTAATTCAGGGAAAAATAAAATAAAAATAAAAAAGGACAGAGAAAATTACTAAATTAGCCGCAAGTAGGCCGACAGAATGGAGTCTTCTTATAATTAGGGAAATCTGATGGTTCAATGGCAATTTCGTCATTATACTAGGTCCCCACTATAAATTTTCAGTAATTTCTAAATTCAATTTATTTTCTATTTAATAAATTGTCGGTGGAGCATAATTGTTGCACTGAATTGTCTATTCAGAAATATCAGCAAATAATTTGCAGAGAAATGGAAACAGAGAACAATGGAGCATTGGAAACCCACAGAATATAACAAATTTGATATTTTTACTTTTTATTTTTATTTTCAAGGAAGAAAAAATAGAATAGAGTACAAATCGATGAGTTAATAATTAAACAAAATGAAAAATTATAATAAAAAAAATTAAAACTGTAGAAAAAAAAAATGTCACGAGAGGAATTTACCGGCGATAGAGAGGTGGTGGTGCTAGTGACCGTACAAATCGAATGGGGCCCACAAAGAGTCGAGTGGGCACGGCTTCTTCGAGTCGAGCCGAAGCCACGGCTTGCCGCTGCCGCTCCAGTGGAGCAGGCTCACTGGACCAGGATGAAGGTCCCTGCAGCTCCCCCGTACATTGTCTCCGCCCAACCCGTGCTGATTCCACCGGTGCTCGATTGGCGCCACGTGTCCGGCGAACACCAGCAGAAACGGTGGCAGCGAACCGAGCTCGTAGATCCGGCTGGAGCTGGTCTTCTGTATCTCCATCCACCGCTCGATGCGGCGCGTGAACCCCAACCGCCGCCATCTGGCCAGATCTATCACCATCACGCCGGTGTTGAAGTAGCACGGACTGCGGCCGGAAAACACGCCGGCGAGACTCGGATCCGTCCAGAAAAACTCTGTGAAATACTTTGTGAAGTTCGCGTGGCAATACTCCGGCGCGCCGATGGTTTTCCTCGTTAAATTCGTGCTCCATAGCTTGGATATATCGTCGACCACTACCAGATCCGAATCCAGGTAGATCACCCGGGTCACGCAGGCTTCTAGAAGATCCGCTAGATAATTTCGAGCGTAGTTTAACGGCTGTTCAAGCGCTTGCCTGACGGAGGTCGAGATCAAATTCCGCACTCTCTCCGGGTCGAAATAGTAGACTTTCAACTTCAATTCGGGGAAAGTAGATCGGACTAGGGTTTCGAGACCCGTTTCCGAGACCAGGAAATGGAAGAAGACGCTCTCAGGACATTTGGAATGCTGGAGAATCGAATGAACGGCGGCGATTGAGCCGCGTAGGTATTCGACATCGAGAGTGATCGCCACGTGAACCAGAGATGGATCGCACACGCTAGGTTTCTCCAATTTTGAAGAGCGGCATTCATCGGCATTGAGGAGCAGCGGCGCTCGCCGGAAGGAGAAGTTATCAAAGAAATGCGTAGATGTGGGCAATCGGAGATAGGAATCGCCGCCGTGGGAAGACCTAATAGCCTCCGCTGGATGAAACGATTGCAGAGAAGGGGAGAGCAGAATCATGACCATTGCGGCGGAGAAAAACCCCGAGAATCGCATAATCCACAGCATTTTGGTTCCTCTGTAGAAGAATTTCTGCTTTTTCTTCCTCGATTTGAAATCGAATGTGTCTGAGGAAACCGGATTGACGAGGAACGCTAGGGTTCCTCGAAGGTCCGCCAGAGTGAATACAATGCCAATTGGAGAAGGAAAAAGAGAAATATTCGAAATACCAATGGGCAATTGTGCTTTGCTTTGTGCAAATGTCTTCTCTCTCCGCTCTCTCTCTCTCTCTCTCTCTCTCTCTCTCTCTCTCTAATGGTATGCCGTGGGAACCAAGCGAGCCGCCATGAGAGAGGAAGTGAGGAGAGAGAAATAATCAAGAATCCATGAACAGGAATAGGAGTTGATAAGCACCGACGTGCGTTGCAGTCACTCAGCCACACACAATCTCTCTCTCTCTCTCTCTCTCTCTCTCTCTCTCTCTTGTTTGGAGAGGATGATAAAACAAAGCACAGAAATTTACAGAGAAAGGGAAAGAGTTTTTTGCTTTATCTTTTTTTCTTACTTTTCTCAACTCCATTATTTAATTTTTTTTTAAACATGTCAATTCATAAAATTATATACATTAAATGATCTCACGTAATTTTTTGTGATTAAATTGATTATGATCTTATTTTTTACTTTCTTTATCTATTTGCACAATAATTATTTTAACAGTGATAGACTTAATAAAATACCAAATTATAGTGTTTCCTATTTTTTATACACACACACACACATAATAATATAAAGGAATTAATGATACACCTTTTAATTCTTTCCATTATGTATCGACATATAATACTGGATGAAATATATTTATCATTCTCAAAATTTGATCAAAATTATCAAATGGAGCCACAAATAATAAAATTAAAAGAAAAAATAGAGCAATGATTAGGCTGATGCTTATGATTAATTTCATTCAAACTCAATCAATCATATTTAGATTTTAAGGATGAAGACCTAATTGTTGTATAACTATGATTGTAATTTTCTCAAATACGAAGATTTTATGGTAATTTGATCAAATACTCGAATATGATAAATATAATCCACCCTACAATATTTACATGACCATACAAATTTATTAAGAAGAATACAATGGAGTGAAGCATACAATTTACACCATAAAATGTAAAGCGATATATATTTTAAAAAAAATTCAAGAATGAAAATATTAAAAAAACTTGCATACTTCAATGAAAAAAAAAACTCAAATTGATAAACATAGGTAACTATACAAAAATGATTAAACCTAAAATGTAACATTATAGAAGGCCAGCTGTCATTGTCTTGTACTATAATGACAATAGCCTCCCAACACGTCCATTTTTTCATTCATCATCTTTTTCTTCCTTTTCTTTTTAGGCCCTCTTTGATTTTTTTTTTTAGATGGTTTTTTTATAATCATTATTTTATTTAGGTCCTTAATATATACTTTTAGTCTTGGCAGAATACATATGTAACCTAAGTTTAAAATTGGACATTTTTTCCTATCAATTTTGATTGGATCGTTATGGCTTCTAAACTTGTTAATTTTGATTATTTTGTTCACTGAACTTGTTTAATTTTATCATTGGATCCCTTCAATTTCAATTATAATAGTTTGCATTCTATTTGCTCAAATTTTGGTTATTAATTTGTGGTCCCAATAGTTGTCAAATTTGATTGTTTTCCCCTCATCAATTTCAGTTTGAACCATTTTATCCCACCTATCTTATTACTTATAACTACAAAAGTAAAAATTAGTGAATGCATGATAAATTTAATTTGACGAATTCAAAAAAATAATAGCTCATGATTATTCTTGATATATAAGATGAAATAGAGAATCCAATATAAATTTTGATTTTATGTTCAGCCTATCATAATCATTTTCTTAATTGAACTCAATTGACTCGTTTATAAATTAAGATTTTTGGTACTATAAAATTCTATGGAACTATAGAAGGCCCACTAGCCATATAAAAGGCCTAGTTTTAGAATAGTCCAATGGCTTCATTCAAAGAGTCCATTAATTGTTTTTACGAGTCCAATTTAAGTTTATTTCGATAATATGAACCATAAGCAACCAGGGCCCATTTAATTTATAACACTATAAATACATAACACTCTTCACTTTATTTAATTATTAAAACAAAGTCAACACTTTTACAAATTAAGATATACATAGTAGAATATATTGAAATCTTTTAAAATGCAAGATTATATATCTTAACATATTTTTCGTAAATTCAATAGTATTATATTTCTTTTGAACTCACAATATGAATTGGGCTTTTCTCTATCCAAATGGTTTTGGGCTATAAAGAAATTAAATTGTCTTGCAACAAAATAAATTTCATTAGTAAAACAAAAAATAGTCGACAGGAAAAATGCATTAACTATAATAATTGTACACGTTTATTTTTAAAAATTAAATGTTAAAGCTATAAAGTTCATTTAGATGAGGAGGCTATGTAATATACACTATCTGTTAAAAAAAAATTATTTTCAAAGCTAATTCACATGAATTTGGACCTCAAAATTCATTTTCATTTTTCATCGTTTGATTTGTAAACCCACAGGCCCAAATAACATTAATTTATTGGGCCGAACAGTATTGTTAGATCGAAATAGTTATAAATGTTAGAATTACATGGAGCCCATAAGCCCATTCTTTATGTGAGGAAATAATTGCTTATCTAATATGTCACTTTCTCACTCAAAATGTTGTCACAAAATAATAATAATAATAATAATAATAATAAATAAATAAAATAAAACTTTCTTTATATGCTATTTGTATATTATTAAAATTCTTCCATTAGTTGATTTTTAGACGTTGGGTCTTAAATTCGGACTTTTTTTTGAGTACCTAATTATTATTATTTGAATGTTTTTATTTCCTCTATAAATTCCATTTTATGATTCAAATAATAAATGTATTTTTTTTGTATTTTTTTTCCTCTATAAATTACTTTTTTTTTTTTGTATTTTTTTTTTTGTATGGTAGATACTTAAAAGTAACTTTATAATTCTTATATAAACATTTTTGATTTATTATATTTTTATATTTACTTAAATAATATTTCAAAATTCTAAACATACACAATTTTCATAATAATTTTTCTACATCTTCTTTTTCTTTATATTATTTTTATTGTTGTTGTTGATTAATTCTTCTAATATAAAGCAAACATTTTTTAAATTTTTATGTTGTTGTTCATATTCCAATTTGTAATATTATTGAATGAGATAATTTAGAATAATATATATAAATTTTGAAATATAAAAAATTCTATTAATATAAATATTAAGAAATTATATATTTAAATTAAGATAATATACTATTAAATTATATTATTAAAAACATATAATTATGAGATGTTAATGACAAGCAGTGAGTACTACTAGTAACTTATAAGTGCAACTTTCTCATGTCCCTTTCTTTCCTTTTTTTTTTCTTTGTTTCTATCTGACTTTATGTTCTCAAATATTAATTCTTCTAAACTAGTTGACGTTTATACGTTTTCAAATAAATCCAATTTGTTAGCTCAAATAAGACCAAATTTGACTTTTATCTTTTTATTCAATTGCGTTACAAATAGTGATGAGTATATTATTTAAATACAATTGGTGGTTTGTGAGTTTTATTCCTACACGTCCAAAATCTTGATGCTTTTCCATATGAAGCCAAATTAAAGGTGTGAAAAACGACTTTAACCCAAATATTGTTTCGTCCCTTTCCAACTAATAATGGTCCAAATTTATTGGTTCGTTAAGAAAAAATTAAATCGATTCAACTTTTTTAAATTTTGAGATGAAATGTCCATCTTACAATTTTGTCGAAATGGTTGCTTCAATCGAGAACATAAATGTAAAGAATAGAGATGGTAGTTTTACTTTTGAAATTTTGTGATGGTCTTCTAATAAACGTTATGAAATGAATAAATTTGAAAATTTTATTTTGAAGTATTTATTTAGCTAGACATTCCAAAATTAAATATTATGGCAATCTCTCTTTCTTTCTTTTTAAGTACACACACTTAAATATTTCCTTTTAGTTAAAAATAAAAAATTATACAATATTCACAAAACATCATTGTTAGAGTTTAATTTTTTAAACTCTTATTTTATTTTGCATTTCTCACAAAACATAATATTTGATATTTTTATCCAAAACAAATCAATATTTCAACTGATTAGTTTTGAGTGATTTTAAGATATTTGATTTTTCCACTAACGTTGTGTTCTTGTGGTAGGAATGAAGATTTAACTAAATCCTAAATTTTAAGAGTTAGTTATTTGGAGTATGCTACAAGTCTTGTTTCTCACGTTTATATAGCATGAAGAATGAAATTTGACCAAGTCTCATGAGTTATTTAACAGATCTCTAAAATCTAGGGATATTGATTATTTGTATTTTGTTTTCCTTGCAGTCTTATACGTGGGATATTGGAGAAGTGGAAGAATGGCACTTGAAGTGGAAAAACAGATGTGGTGAAGAGGAGGCAAAACAAAATGTGGAGAAGTAAAAGTGCAGAAGTGGTGCATGTCTTGAATATTATGGAAGTGAAACATGACATGAAGATGATGGAGATCATGAGTGGTGATTCATCAAAAACAAGAATCTGCAGAGGTCTATAAATACCAGAGTAAAGTGTGCAGATTTAGAGCGAACAAGAGCGAGACAAGTGAGCAGAAAGAGAAGAACAAGAACAGTTTTTCAAAGCAATCCAATGTTGGAACATTTGTGACAACATTTTCTTTATAGAGTTTTTTCACTGATTCTTATAGTCTCTATGATTGCTTTGTATTTCTTTGAGAGTTTTATTCCTTAGAGAGTTTTGTCACATTCATAGAGTGTTGAGAGATAAACTTGCAGAGTATGTTTCCAAAGAAAGTCTTTCAAGATTTCTTTGTGCTTTTTGTAATTACTCTTTGAAGTAATAAAGTTTTGCCCTGCTGGCATTCCACGAGTATTTTTATATACTCGTGGATAATTTCTCTGTTCTTTACTTCTTTCTTAAAGTTCAATTCCACTGCATGTTTTGGTTAATGTTGTGATATTTGACACAACATTAATCATTCTGTTTAGACCACCAAATTTATCAATCATCAATTCATAAGAAAGGATTTAGCAATATGTCTAAATTGTGAAACTACTAATTAAAACGTGAATATGATTGAAAAGGAAAGCAAGAATCTTTTGCTGTTTAATAAAGGGTAATTAAAAAGGACATATAAATTTAAAGAATTGTTGAATTTCTGTAATGGGTTTAGAAGACCAGCAGTTATAAGTAGTTGTCTTAACCTAAGGATTCGGCGGCATTAAACACGACTTTTGTCTTCTTCTTTTTTGGGTCAATTTTTTTTTTTTTATTAAACACGATTTTACCTTTGATGTGTGACTGCCCACTTCTTTAATTATGATGTTCCACTAATTTCATTCTCTTCAGCATCAATCACTAATGAACAAGTTCAAGGTTTTAATCCTCGTATCATCATTTATGATCATTGAAAAGAGGTTACTTTATTATGTATATATGTTGGATCCAGTCTCATCAGATCTTTAATTAAATTTAGTTAAGATGACTATATACAACGAATTTTTAAATTTTTATTTGAATTTAACATGCCTTCGATTTTAATGCCGTTTCAATATTTTATATTGAAATCTTTGTAATGACTATCGAAATAGAATGTCACATAATTTAATAAAGTTTTTGTTTCAACATTATTACTATGATGAGGTTCAATTCAACAGTTCACTTTAATTGATTCACCCCAAAATCGATATTAACCATAATTCATAATATCAGCAATAAATTCAAAACATTTATTATTTTTTTACAATTGAAAACTAGCTGCAACACCAAATTTTCTCATGTATTAAAAGAGAAAAAAAAAGTTTAAGTTCCTAAATGAAAAAACATACATGGTACAAATTGGAAAATAATATTAACCTATGATGTGTTTGTACATATGTGTCAATAAAATTATATTGTTCCAAAAATATATCATGATGAAACTAAAAGGGTAAAATATACAATAAAAAAGAATATTATGAAACTTAATGGACTACCACCCATGCAGCTAGCTGTCTTCTTTCCTATACAAGAACTACATATACAATTATTACATGTTTTTTTTAAACCCAAATTCAATTGAGTTCCATATTCGTTGGTTAGGATTTCCTTGTCTAGTTTGGTAGGGGATTTTGATTTTTTCTCTTCTGTTTCTACTTCTATTTTAATAATCATGTACAATAATACATTTCGCAATTAATTTTAAGATAACATTATTCATTTTTTCTCTGGTATCATAAAAGTAACATATTTTATATATATTTATATAATAATAAGAGTTTTATCGTTTCACGAAAGTATATTCGTGAAACAATACAATATAAGTTTTCGTGATGTTGTTTTATACCTCTAATATATTACAGTTTAAAATAAATAAGAATTGAGGCAAAAATACAAATAAATAATTATTAATAATAGAGGGAAACACATAAATTCATGTTGCGAACCAACTGTAATGAAAGGAAATGACGCTGGTGTGGTCGCGCATCAAATTTCAACGCAGGCATCAGTTGCTCACATAAAAGCACACAACCAACTTATGACAACATTTAATTACCTTTTTCTTTGTTTATTTAAATTTTGTTACTTTTTTCAGATATTATATGAAAATAGCACAAGTTACTATTTTTCAGATATTAAGTGAAAATAGCATTTTTCTTCTTTTAGCGCCAAATTGAAAATTTCAACTCACCAATTCTCTCTTTCAACTATTAGATTATTGACACTTATATAAAGTTTGATATATATCACAATTTATACGAGACTATTTGACTTTACGACTTTACATGAGACAAAACTTTATATAAACTTATATAAGATTGATTGGATATGTTGATTTAGTTGATAAATTTTTTTTAATCCATATCAACTCAATCTTAGATAAGATTTCACATGACACAGTCTCATATAAAACTTATTATATATATATATATATATATATATATATATATATATATATTATCTTTCATAACATGCATTATCTTGTTGCTGGTTGATAAATCACATCCATAGATTTATAAAATAAAATAAAAAACAAAAAAAGAATTGAAATTGCTTAGCATCTGATGCTACACTAAAATGAATCTAACGATTGATAGGAAAACGTTTCCGTATATGCAAACGCAGATATATTATAAATGTTTGAATAGAAAATGAAACATGAATTTACAATAAAATAATATGTACACTAAACTACGTAATTATTGAATTAATAGTGAATTATTTCACAATTATATCTGTACTTTCATAAAGTTTATCTAAAGCTCAATTTAGAATTGCATTTTGCAAAGGGGTAGGCTAAAAAGGTTAGTACTGTACTATACAGTAAATATAGTTAATTCCGTTGTTGTGAGAGGAAAATATATAAAATAAAAATGAAACTGTTAAAAAAAATAAAAAATTAACTGCAATTGAAATTTATTAATCCGAAATTAGCGAAAATTGAAATATAAACAATATTACTGCTTACGAATCGGTGAATAAATTTGATTTCTTAATTTATTACCGTCTGCAGGTAATTTCGGAGCCAATCCACGCTGCATCGCGGGGCACCAATTGCCCCTGCGCCATCATAATCGATTTGTAGATCTCCACAATCATCTTCTCATCGTACTCCTTAATCGGCTTGATTCCGAATCCGGTGACGCCGTCGCCGGCGAATCCGCCGCCGTACCCTCCGCCGTACCCGACTCCGACCATCCGCGAGCTGGCGATCTTCATCATCATGCTAACGTACGCATCTCGCAGTCCGAGCAGCAGTTTCTTCGGCGAGAAGCCGAGCTTCAGCTTCAGCCGCTGCGTGAGCTTAAACCTCCAGAAGCGCCGCCGGCGCGCGGCGGCGGGGGCGACCTCGTCGGCTCGCGTCCTCCGATTCCGGGCGGCGTTGAGGCGCTGGTAGCCTTTCCTCCGCCAGTAGCCTTTGATTCCTTTGTAGACGGTGGCGGAAACGCCTTCCATTGGTGGATTGTTGAATGCGAAAAGTGTGTGTCTAGTGAGAAGATATAGTGAGGAGAAATGCGGATTTCATGATAGAGGTAGAAATGCAGATACAGGTGGGAGATTGGGGAGAAAGGAAGGTGGAGTGTTGTATATATTAATAAGGGGGGGTGGGGTAGGCAGTTAATGCGGGGGTGCTACGCGTTTGGTTTAGTGGCAATCAAAATGATATAATGGGAAAAAACCTAAATTTAATTGTGGATAAATATTCAACCACAGTACTCATCTAATATGATGATGTCACCATCAATTATAAAGTTAAGTAGATAAAAGAAAATAGTAACACTAGATAATAGATATTGAAATTTGTGGAAATTTCAATTGATGGTCACAAAATATTAGGAAATCTAATACCAAGATTTATACCGCAAAACATAAAATACAAATTTCTCAACCAAACACATCCTAGTAGTACGTCTTTTCCTGACACGTGTTAAATGCACGACACATACCCATCACATGCAATGTTGAAATCATTAAACATTGTATGCTTCCATTGTTCGGCTAAAAAAGGTTGTATTTATACCTTAATTTTGATTTTTGCCCACTTTTGACTGTGACAAAAAAATCCAACTTCAAATTTTATTTCTCATTTAACAACACATAGGATATAAGGTTCTTTAATTATACTTGAGTTGTCTTTAATATTAAATGTTCATTTTCCATTTGCATGTAATAGCATATGCATGATTATGTCTTGAAGAAACGTGTAGTCCACCCATACATAATGAAATTGGTAAGACATCATCGCAAAATCTCTTATTTCAAGAATAAATTAATTATTTTGAATAAAGGCAGAAGGTCAATTATTACTCAATTATAAATTAAATTACATTCTCATAATATGATGAATTTGAGAACAAAAATACATTGAGTTAAAATTATACATTCAAGTAAAGGGCAATCATTTTTTTCTACCACAATTAGAATCGTGAATATCTTTTCTACCACAACAAATAACATACATATTTTTATTTTCACAAATATAAGAAAATGACAATTTTAACTTTGTTGATAAGATAAAAAAAACAATCACGTCACCTCGGACAACAACCTTGCACTATACATATATGAGTGTAAAAATTATTTTAAACTTTTTGTCTAAATTATGATAGAAAAATAACAAAAATATATATCATAATAAAAAAGTTAATTTTATTATGTAAAGGACTATTATAACTTTAAACAAGCCCTTAAAACAAAAATAATTTTTTATAAATATTTATTTGGAGTACACAATAGACAAAACATTAAATCTAGGACAGAGGTGGGTCAGATATTATTGCATATTTCCGGATCTTGTTGCAAAATTAAAAAATATATGTTAATACAGTTGTCGATGATTGTGAGGAGAGAGATGTTCTGTTGCATTGAACGTGTATCGGTTTACGAAATATTAATTTTTCATAATTTCTTGATGCTTCTATTTAAATCTGCACCTAAGTCTTAACAGACAGTAATTATGTACATATTAATATAATATACTATAGTATATATGTACATGTGTACTCACATTAATATCCCAAGTGTTTTTGAGTTTATGTTGATCCAGATAATGACCATGTACCATTAATTGCAAAACATACATACACTTTAATCAACTAATGTACCATTAATTGCAAAACATACATTCATGATATTCTGTAATAATCAATGATCTAAATAATTTAATTTAATCTCATCAAGACATTACACTTTAATCAACTAATGTCATTATCCATTGATGCAAACTCTTCAAATATCAAATTTGGTTTAATGAATGAATATATAAATAGATAATAATAAAAAAAAACAAAATGGTAAAAATCAACAATTGATAAAAATGAAGAATTCATGGAAATGAAATTACATTTTGTTATGGCTGTTTATAAAACTATTTAGTCAAGGACCAATTTGCAAATAATTTTGATTATTGGGCATTTAAATTTAGCATAATAGAACATGCAAGTGCAATATTTTAAGTATAAAAATACTTTAGTAAGTTTAGATATTTGAGCCAAGAATGGCTGATTAAGCTCGTAGCACGTAACATTTTCGATAATGAATAAAGTAATAATTTCTATATCTCAAAACAAAAAGGATAATTAGAAAATCATAATATACTAATACATTGAACAAATTGTTTTTCTAAACTATGAAATTAATTATAATATATACCAACTTAAAATATTTATCAACTCAATGTCACCAACATTTTAAATAATTGAACAACGGAAATTAAAATATCAAAAATTATATAAAATAATGATGTAAAAATTCATAATGCATTCCTTCATGATTTTCTACATCATATAGCAAACATATATATTTACTACCACAACCTAAAAATTGACCAAAACACATTCAACCCAACCAAAACCCATTAATTCCTAAAAAAAGAAAAAGAAAAAACAAAATCATAAACATTTAAACAACTCTATTAAATTAAAATACCTAAACAATAAAACTTACTTCAATTCTTCTTAGCTTTCTTCGCGGGTGGACTTGAACCCGTTTTCCCCGATTTCGGACCCACCTTTCTCTTAGCCGGAGTTAGAGCCTTGCCCTTCTTCACCTTCTGGCCGGCGGAGGAGGTCGTTTTCGCCGCCGTCTTCTTCTTCAGAGCCTCCGGAGTTTTGACCTGGCTCAGCCTCTTTGTCTTCTTCGATTTCTCCGCACTTTCTGTGTGTGTGCTTTTCTTCGCGGTTTCTTTCTTCGCTGGCGGATTTTTCGGGGCTGGATTTGGGGATTTCTTCACCTTCTCAGTGGTGGAGATTTTGTACGAGTTTTTCACTTTCACTAATTTTTCAGATTTCACGAACTTCTTCAACTGTACTGAGAGAATTTTCCTGAAATTAGGAGGAAGCTGCTTCGAACAGTTTTCCTCTATGAATTTCGCGATTGCAGGTTGGCTCGATCCAGATCTATCCTTCATTGTTGTGATTGCTTCAGTTATCATCTGAGAGAAGAGTAGATTATTTAATATACAATTAACTTTCAGTTATTTCCGAAAAAAGAAGAAAAAATAGAGAGAACCTGCAAATATGGAGGATGAAGAGAAGGGGAAGAAGTGATATTCTTAGTGGTGGAATCCTTCTTCGCGATCGCCATGATTTTGCTTCAATTTTTTTGTAGATCGTAGAAAATTTCTGAAGAATGAGAATGAAATGGAGTGTAGAGAGAGGAAATAATCCAAATTGGAAACTTTGAAATTTGAAATATAATTTAGGGGGGAAATTACTTATTTGAGTACTATTAATACTGTGTGGGTAACAATCGTGGGCTTTGTGGACAAGATCAAAATCAAAAATTATAAAATAAGATTAAAAAATAATAATAATAACATGCCCAAAACTTTATTTAGCTACATTTTTTTTTTTGGAACCAATTTCTCTACATTTATTAAATTTTATATTTTATTACCATTATGTACGTGACTTGTGGGTAATTTACTTATTGTAAAATATTAAATAAAACATATTTGGACAAGGGCCCAAGCCCATAATTTTCAATGGAACCAAGTTAATGCTGTTGAACCCAGGTTCATTGGACCTTTATTTCTAAATAAAGAAAAAAACAAAAGTTAGATTAAAATTTCAATCATAGCAAATAGATTAAAAAAAACCATAATTTACTACTTTCTAATCCCAAAGTCTTAGTTGATTTAAAAAAAAAAGGCCCAGATACTTTGTAGAATAAATACTAATATAGTAATGGAATTAAAATAACACAAACTTTTTTATAAAAAAAATGAATGATACGGTCTTAAGGATTACATTTTTTGGGAATGATATATTTATAATGAAACTTGAAATTGGAATACAATATGGAATGATGGATCACATTGCACTGGAAGATCACAATAGAATTAATGTATTCACTGAAAAATGAAAAGAAAATTAGGAACAATCAAACATGTAATAATTCACTATTAAAATGTCATGATAATTATGGAAACAATGATCTTTACAAATCTAACACATTGTATGAGAATATTCCATCAAATATCATAACTCTTCAGAATTAACTTATAATTAAGTTGTAAGATAATAAATAAATAAATAAAATGGGTCGATTACATTTTATGGGCCTGGCAATCTTCCAATGAGCCCACAACCTCATATATAACTGGGTTGGAGGAGCAGTCGAGCTAAATTATATTAATAAAAACACGAAAAACTAAATGCTACAACCAAAAAAAATTAAAAAAATTAAAAAATTAATACTTAATAACTAACATTTAATCATTTTTCCACATTTACCCGCGTTACACCTATTAGAATGTATTATTAAAATATTTTATCTATAAACATTATGTGTAAGATTTCTTATATTTTTCACATGCACATTAGACTAACGCGGTGAACATAAATATTGTACTAAATCAAAATGAAAAAAAAAAAAAACTTTTGATGTCCAAACACTGCCAATGACAATATATTTTAAATATATAACACATATATATTTCAAAATAATCATTATATCTTATATAAAGTTTTACAAACACTGGGTCAATTTTTACTTACAATGAAAACTTTTTGGTTGTAACAATATTTAAAAAAAATTCAATTACAACATTGACTTACTTTTACATGTCTAATTTTTTATGAGGTCATCTCAAATCAATACTAATGTTATCATATGCTATTATCATTGTCATAAATTGAGTTGGTATGTGCAATAAATCTAATGTCAACCCGAATTCACGACGTTGGTAGCCTAAAATCGCAAAATACGTTGGAATTTGATATGCTATCATCGAGGTCAAAATAATGGCATCATAATAAGGTGTAAAAATGAGGAAATTGTTATAGGTGGAAAAAATATTGGTCAAACAATATGATTACAAATAAAAATTTGGGATAACTTCATTTTCTATTACACGAATACAATATAATTTTTCTATAATAAAAAATTCCTATTACAATATCATTTTTCAATAATAAAAAAATTGGGATAACAATATGATTACAGATATGATTACAATATAATTTTTCTATAATAAAAAATTCCTATTATATTTATGATGTTTGTGCCCTTAATTCAACTAGAAGAAAAAAAAAAGACAATTTAAACGGTAACAATAAAGACAACACAATAAAGTCCACGTGGCTTTATTTTTATATTTTCTTATAATAAAGATAATGGTGGCGTAAGAGATAAAAATACCTAAGAATGGAGCGTTTATCCATACACATGCAAATGAGCGAATCACAATTTATTTTTTAATTAATTAAAAAAAAAACACCTTTTTTCCCTCTTTATAAATCTTTTTACTTCATAAAACACTTTCAAGCTTTCAACAATGGCGACTCCTCTTCTCTTCATCTTCTCACTCTTCTCCACTTTTCTCTGCGATTTCTCCTTCGCCACCACCACAATAACAGCAATTTCTAAATACCAAATTTCCTGCACAATGTGCTCTTCTTGTGATAATCCCTGTCAACCAATTTTATCCCCTCCGCCGCCGCCGCCAGTTCCGTCGCCTCCTCCGCCATCGCCGCCGCCACCGACAGGGCCTGAATGTCCTCCTCCGCCTTCGCCGCCCAGCGGCGGCGGCGGAGGTGGTGGTGTGTACTACTTCTCACCGCCTCCTCCCGTGCAGCAGTCCTATTACCCACCTCCGCCTTACGGCGACGGTGGCGGCGGCAGTGGCGCGTACAATCCACCGTCGAATTTCCCCACTCCGCCGCCGCCAAACCCTATTGTGTCGTATTTTCCTTACTATTATCACACCCCGCCGCGGCCTTCCGGCGACTCCCATGCCGTCCAAATTAAAAGCAATCTATTTATTTCTAATTTTCTTATTTTATTTTCTCTTTTCTTTTTTCTTTGATTTTCAACAACAAAATTATAATATCTAAAATTAACAGTTCTTTTAAATATCTACATTTTGTTTTTTGCATGTGCAAATTATTTACAATTTTCAGGTGAAATTAAATATCTGCTGCAAAGATAAAGAAGGAGAAATTTGGAACAATTCTTGGTTCGAAGATCGAAGAATGCAGATTATTCAGTGTAATTTCTTCCTTTTCTGTAATAATTATTACTTTTTCATAATTTCTTCTACTCAAGTACTGTTCATTATTAGCTGAATTATTGTCCATAAAACCTCCAATAATTGTAATTTTGATTATGAAATAATATGTATTATTTGTATGATCATAATGTTTTATTTTTCCTACTTACCCAAAAGATATAGCAGCTGAATTAATGTTCTTTTATGAATATATAATTTGGCAATTTTTGTTCAAGATTCTTCTTTGTGTTTATGTGTACAACATTTGTGTAGTGTAATAACAGCATGAAGAAAAGATGAGTTGCCACGTGTGAGGATGATAGTACTTTATGTCATAACTATGGAACTTTATCAATTATAACATACTTTATATATGAATACAATTATAATTCACGAATAAAGAAATTCATGGATTTAAAATTAATTTGTGAAAATGAATTTAGTTCGGTTTGATTTAGTTTAAAGAACTCGTGTTCATAAAATGCAATATGGGTGTTAGTGTACTATATTATTCACTTTGATGAGCAAGTAAGATTGTTCCTCAATGAGTTTAAATTACTTAAAATGGGATTTATTTATTGGTTGGTTAGTCTAGAAAGTGCTAAAGAATATAGTGACAGCATTTAACATAATATTCATTACTTAGTTAAACACATCAATCAAGGAATAGTATTACTAATATATTTTAGCAAATGTAATATTCAAAAACATTGAAAAAAGTTTATAGGAAAATGCCTAGATTCGTATATTTTAAATTTGGTAAATTTCACTTGGTGATAGGTCATTGTTTATTTTCCTACATATATGTATATATTACGAAATCCTTATTTCTTGAATAGTAGAATTCAATAATTGATTATTTAATGAAAGAGTGCAACTGCTAATGTGAATAAGCATAAATCATCCATCACATGAGCATGCATTAAAGTATTTTTTTGATGATTTGCTTTCATACCACTCTTCACCTTTGACTTCTTACTATTTAAAAATATCTAACATAGATGCATGTATATATGGTAATGAATTTAATTCTCTTTTTTAATTTTGGATTCAAAATTTCTTAATTAGTTAAGGATTTATATACTTGTCCTATTTTTCTTTAGATGAAATATATATATTGTATGTCGATACCCTAAAAAGGATGGTGGGGCCCATGGAGGGTGAGGGTTGAGGGCAGTAAAGGAAGATAAGCAAATGTAAATGCAATGGAAATGGAATGGTTGTTGTCATCAATTCCACCTCTCTGATTCCTTTTGGATTTTACTATGTGCTGCTGCACATGCACTCCATATCTCTTTTTTTTTTTCTTCTTTTTTTTATTATTTATTAATTATTATTATTTTGTTTGCCTTTTTCTTTTTTAATGTGGTCGGAGATGACTTTTATGATGCCCTATCTCACTGCCAGCTGTACCATTAACACGTTTTTAATGTCGACAAATTTATTCATATATATAATGTACGATAACTCAATAAAACAAAAGGTAGATATATATTTGTTCAGAGATTTGATCGGAGTTGAGGAATTAAAAATACATGGATAAGAGAATCCATAAAAATACTAAATGGACCAAATTGTAAATCTGAGTTTATGTTTATGTAAATTCATTGCAATCTCACGAAAATCATGGTACGTATGTGTGTCATTGTATTTGTGTTGGGCTATGAAGCCTGATCGTTTATGTCATGACCCACGAACACGACGATCTTGAAATAATCCTTTTTTGGGTCTTTTTTTGTGAAAAATGAGATTTTTAAGGCTACGACCCAGTTTTGGGTATATATAACAATTAATTCATTATATTTGTCAACACACGAAAATTAGTAAATCTCCTAACTTAATAGTGCCCCGGATGCAGTCATTTTTAACGAATTTGGTCAGCAAATTGTTGTTCTTTGTTTTTCATTCATTTCAATTTTTTTATAATCGCACCTTAAAATCCTAACCGTTTGTATGTTAGTTTGTGTCACATAACCCAAATGATCCAGTTTGTATATTGATTTGTGAGATACTAATTAAGTGTGTTCATATGTTTGTTGTAATAGTTGATGCCAGAATAACCTTGCGTGATGTTCAAATGTTATGTTCATGTGTTATGTTAAAATTGTGATTTATTTCATTAAATTTGTGTTTTACTTATAGCCACTAATTTAAAATCCTATTGTAAGTATGAAGACGACAAATGAAATATGATTTTTTTTTTATAGATATGTTTCTAAAGAATTTACTAAGCTTCTATCCAAAAAAAAAAGATCTAAAAAATTAACATCAGACAAGTTTAATAATCCAATTTTTCATTCAAAAGTACTGAGATTCTAATTTAGAACAACTAAAAGTATTATTTACGTTTAAAGAATAAAAATATATGGCCAAAAATAAGAAATAAAAAGTATAAGAAAATAAATAGATGACAACAGAAAGGGTAGACAGGATCCACGACTCCAGACTGGCAGTCCAAAGTTTTGACTATTATTTTATTAACCCATACGCTGTCGTATTACTTTTGATCCCATTTTAAATTTATTTGGACACTTAAATAAAGTTGAGACTTGAGACCTTCCTTTGTCGTCGCTTAGTGTATTTCTTTATTAAATAAAAATTGGATTACTGCACTTTGATATATAAAAAATGTTAAAAGTTTCTGAGACGAATCCAGACTAAAATTTTGTTGAGTTCATACCAAAATTTTATCCTTTACAATAAATGTTAATGGTTCAAATTATAATTAAAAAAAGAAAAAGAAGAAGTGGAACAATTCCTTTCAAGTAAAGCCAAATTTTAATGTAAATAAAGGTGAACGCCTCGATATTTATAAACAGAAGTAAATATCTCTATTAAGAAAATAAGATTAACGAAAATGTAAGTACCAAGTTGTATTATTTCCAAAATTGCTAAGTCATCACCTAATCCATTCAGCATGTGTATGCCAATTTCATATATTATTCCATGTTTCTAAATTTCACTCAACGATAAAAATTTAAGAGTTAGATTTCAATATTGTGAGAAGAAAATGAATTATTGTACTTAACTTTTCTATTCACCCGTAACATTTATACAGTTTACATGATAAGGTTTACAAAATTTAAAATACATAAAAACAGGAATTGCCGAACAAATGTGAAGATAAAGTTAAAAAAACAAACTAACAAATGTTAAAATATTGGTAGATAAAGCTAACAAATACTAACTGATGGCCTAAAAATATGGAATAATTATGGCCTCATTTATCACATCTAACAAATATTGGTCAATTATGTAAAATATTTTTCATTTATTGAGAATCAAGTATCTGTTTTCAATTTTGATCTTCAATATTCTAATTTTTTCAAATTTCAATATTTTTTTAATCAAAATTTTTTAAATTACTAACACGATTGTTAGAATTTGGATGACACGTCAAAATTTCCGACAACCATGTTAGCAAATTGGAAAATTTCAACAGAAGAAGGATTGAAATTGGAACAAATTAGAACTGTTAATGTTGAATTTTCCAACATATAATTATTTTTCTTTTTTCTTATAGTTAAATCAATTCTCCTATTTTGGTTAACTTGAAGAGATTTAAGGGAAGTTGTTATTTAGGAGATTTGGTTCTTTTAACCACGTGATTTGCAGGCTCAAGCAAGGAAAGAAGATTTGATTCTTTCAATCAACTTATTCCTAGTTTATAGGGATGAGTTGCTAAGTTATATCCTTGGCTTATTTATTTGGAAGATAAAGAAACGTGACTCATTAGAGAAAGTAAGAGAAGAACGTGGAGAGATAGACCATGGAGGAAACAAGAGAAGAACGTGAAGATTATGGAAAATGGAAGAAGTGGATTACCATGGAGGAAACAAGAGAAGAACGTGAAGATTATGGAAAATGGAAGAAGTGGATTACGTGGAGTAAGTGGAGATCAAGGTAGAAGTGGAGATCATGGAGCATGTATTTACATGGGACATGACAGGCTCCTGATCTCTATAAATAGAGAATTCCATTCCAGAAGAAAAGCTACGAAGACAAGAGCCATAAGCTAGCAAAGTGATATTTCGAGTCATATACAGTTAGTCAGTGTTATCTTCTTTGTTGACCACATTACACAACATATCTGTCTCTTTTCTTTAAAGACTTAGAGTTTTGATACTTGAGTCTTCTTTTCATATACAGAGTGTATTTTAGTGGTCGTTGTTTGTGTACATGTCCGTAGGATTCTTAGATACATATTAGGACATGTTGGTTTGTCAAAGAGTTTCTTCTCCAAAAGAACTCTTTGTATTTTACAAGATTCTCTTCAAAGGATCTTTATTTGTCTGTGTACTCATCAAATATATCAATAAGACATCTTTGCCCTGAAGACGTTCCTCGAGTATCATTATATACTCGTGGATATTTCTGGTATTATTTATGAGTTTTTATTATTTCCGCTGTGTTATCCGTATTGTTGTCAACATTACGTCTCTGGTATTTTGTTTCTGGTATTTTTACAGTTTGTGTTTTCTTGTGCAGGAGCATTTGGACACTTTCAAGAACATAGAAGATCAAAATATAAAACTAATAATTAATTGTCAAAAAATGTATTTAACATACCAAACCAAAATTGAAAGAGAAAGTCTCTTTTATCCCGGGAGTATGGATCCTAGGATTTGTCCCCCAACCCACCCCGCCAACCCACCCTTTAATTTTAATACATATATATATATATATATATATATGCCTTAATGTAGATCTTCTTCTTCAACACAACAGCACTCTTTCGTGTTCTTTTTCTTCTCTTCATCTCAAATGCAAGATAAAGATGGAGATTTATAATTGTTTTTCCCTCTTACTCTACTGAATTGAAAGTGGATGCTATTGTATTTAAACAAAGATGCATCATTGTTCATCTTCATCTCTCTTTCTCTATCTAAACTTATGATCCCAGTTTTTAGTTGAGTGGATCGCCCATCACTCCTAATAAGTTTTGTGTGAAAGTTTGTGCATATGAGGATTTTTAGATAAGGAATAAGGTCAACCAGAGAGAGCCCCATCAAAGTTGCAATCTTGCAAGAAAATTGATCGAGGGTTTACTTCCTCAAATCACAATTTCATGTTTATGATTTTTTCTTCTTCTTTCTCCTTTTTTTTTTCATCTTCGTAGATTTAAATGATTGATTACAAATCACGATTCCAATCAATTATTGCAATCATATAAAATTGTTTACAAAAATTTTGAGAAAGAAGATGATGAAAATCGTGCATTTGAAATTTTAAAATTTTAAACTTACACTCAGTATACTAATACCTTAAGAGTATACAACTAATACCTTAAGAATAGTAGAACTAATATCTTTCACTGAATGAACAACTTATACTTTATAAATATGAAACTAATATTTTAAAAGTATGCAACTAATATATCTCACTGAATGAGCAACTAATATTAATAAATAATATCTTATGAGTATGCAACTAATATTTTAAGAGTATACAACTAATATCTTTCACTGAATAAACAACTAATACCGTATGAGTATCCAATTAATACATTAGGAGTATACAACTGATATATTTCATTGAATGAGTAACTAATACATTTCTTTGGCTACTTGTGGGCAAAACATTCAAAATATATGTAACTAATACACTACATGTATTATAAGTTTACTTTAAAGATATTAGTAATTTGTGTTAAAAGTATTTTAGTTTTATTCTGATATTGTAATTAATCCTACAATACTATTAAGTTTTGTGATCAAACTTATACAGTTTTATATCTTTTGACTATATATCATTACTGTTTTTAACTTTTATCTTAAATACTTTAAAGATAACAATGTAATACCTTAAATGTATGTATATATATAATACCAAAGAGGTAAATATGTGATATTTTAAAGGTATTTATATAATATCCTGAAGGTAAAAATAATAATTCAAACATATGCATGCAAAGGCATGCCTTAAAGATTAATATGTTAACCTTAAAAGAAACCATGTAATATCTTAAAGGTATGTATATGATACTTTAAAGGTGCACGTATGATACTTTTATTCTCTAGGAATAAGAATATGGCCTCTCACCAAGTATCCAATAATCAACATGAGGATAGAATGTCAATGGAAGAGAACAAGTTTTTCTTGCCAATAGTTTGCCATTTAGAAAATAAGGATGGAGACAATATTTTCTATTAATGCCTTTATATGCATGTGCTGTTATTTGAATACCGTAATGCATTCATGTTGATTATGATGAAATTCATCATGGCTACAAGTTTAGTTTCATATATATTTTTCATAAGAATACCCAGATAGCTTATCTATCACAAGATCGAATGGCTTCATCATCACAAGATCCTACGATGCCCATGTTTGCACATAATCGTATCAAAACTTCTTCAGACATCTGAAAACATAAACAAATTTCAGTTTCCACAGTGTAAATCACAAACCTACTAATTCTTTTCTTAAAATTTCTGAAAATGGAAAGCGCGAAAATAGTAGGCATATGAAGAAGAATAATGTAGAAAACTGATAAGGAGAAGAAGAGAAAATTAAAAAATATATATATAAATAAATATTTGTGTACAAATGTTTTTGCTAAATTGAAATTATCCAGCCCTATATTTAATTCTGATATGAACAATTTTTAACGTAATCCTCCAACATCATTAACAAAACTATTTTTCATGTAAAGTAAGCAGATGTACCTTTTCTTCCACGTAAAAAAAAAAAAAAAAAAAAAAAAAAAAAAATATATATATATATATATATATATATATATATATATATATATATATACCACACTAATCTATACTATATATAAAATGAAAGAAGTTGACAAATTTTACACATTTGCCATTTTCCCTCCCAAACTATCAACCAATAGAAAACAAGAGAAAAAAAAACCTAAAAATCTTTTAAGTATCTTATAGAATAAGCTTCACATAAATCTTACACAATAAACTATCTTATAATTTATATATAGGAGTAGAAATGAAACAAAAGAAGCTATCTTAAATGATATGATTATATTTTAATGATATAATTAAATTTTGAAAATAATGAAATTTAAACATTGTCAAAAATTAAAATTTTGAAAATTAGTTTATAATTTTAATATATAAATGTGGAAAATAGTTTTAAAATCTAAATTCCATTTTATGAAGGGTTGTAAAATGTTTAAAAGTTTGAAACTATTATAAAAATATTAAAATAATAAAAAAATCTGAAATTAATAATAATAATTTCAGATTTTATTAATACTAATAATCTTAAATCAATAAATAAAATTTAAAAATTAATTCAAATATATATGTAATATTAATTGTGTAAGATATACAAATCAATAAATTGAATAATTTTTTTTAAATAAAAATAATAAAAATATTTGATAAAATTTATTCAAAATTATTTCAAATAAATAGATATAATCATATAATTAATCTAAATTTAAAAAAAAAAAACTATAATATGTTCCAAAAAAATGTGAAAAATGGTTTCAAAAATCTAAGAAATATTGTTTTAAAATTTAAAATTTAATATTATTTTAAAATTTAAAATTAATTTGAAACCTAAATGTATAAATATAAACTAAATTTTTTTGGAATAAATATAATGTTTTTTAACAAATCCATATAAAAACAATGCAGAAAATTATTTATAAATTCTAAAAATAATTCTAAGATATAAAGGAACAAAAATATGAACAAACACATATTAATAAATATAATTAATCACTTCTTAATTATTCAGAAATTAAAACTCACAAACACAAAACTGTTATTATATTATTCAGAAATTAAAACTCACAAACACAAAACTGTTATTATATTATGTTCAATTTTATTTTCATATTTAATTGTTGAATATTAATGTTATCAATAAAAAATATTAATTTTTACAAATTTCGAAATAATAAGATGTCATAGATAACCTTTTAATATAACAACTTCATTATATTATTACAAATCATATATATTGTTATAATACATAATAAACCGCGCATCGAGTGTACTACTAGTATACAACATTCAAAATCTCATTCATAATTCTAAAAATTATAAATTAAAAAAAAAAAGCAAAAACAAATTCTCCATATCACCAATATTCACCGCGAAGCTGGCGAAGAACTCTACCATGGGGAGAATCAGGGTCCCCTCTCATCGCATTTATTCTGAATATCTCCGCCGCTCGAAGGAGCGCCTCCTCCGCCGTGTCCAGCTGCTCCGGTCTCCACACCCCGCCACCACTCCCTACAGTATCCTTCTCTGCAGTTCCGTCCGTTGCCCTAGTCACCGGCTTCCTCGTATCCGCGATCTCAATCTCCGACAACGGCGACGCTCGGTGGTGCTTGAAATACTCAATGTCATCCCTCTCCTGCTCTTCTCTCTGCGTTCTCCGATCGGTCTCGTCCTCCTCCGCCGGCCACGGGCCGCCGTCCACTCCGGCGCAGATCACGCCGTCGAGATTACCGGAAACCGCCGAACTCCTCCGCTTTTGTTGCGCGATTGGATCTGTTCGCCGCCCGACGCCGGAGGATTCCAGCTTTGCCGCCGATCTCAGCGGTGGCTTCGGAGGAACGTATGACTCGTTGTCCTTGCTCGGAGACTCGTTTTCCGGTGGGTGACGGCGTTTTTCGTCTTCTATTGCGTCGGTTGGGGAAACCTCCTGCAACCAAATAAACCGAACAAAGGTTGTTAACTTATGTTATGAAGTTATTGTCATATATTAAGCAACAAAAAAATTAAACAAATGTATTATTAACTAATGATAGAAAATTCAAAATTTAAAATGAAAATGAAAATTAAATTAATTTTATAAAAAATCTCATATTAAATTCCTAAATTTTAAAGAAAAAATGCTAATAAAGATAATTTGAAAATAAAATTATATAAATTTCTAAGCAATATTTAATTTGAAATAAAATTTAGAGTTCAAAACAACATTTATTTTAAAATAAAATATTAAAAATAAATTGTAATATCGTTAATGAAATATTAAAAATAGATTGTAATAACATTATTTAATAGATTACGAACTTCAGGCTCGACGGCGTGTTCAGCAGGATCGGCGGTTCTGCCGGTGGAGGCGGCGCGGCTGAGTCTCGGTGCCGGAAACTGCTTTCCGGCGCCGGGATATAGAGTCCGGTTCAGCTTCACGGCGACGGTGGATAATCGTGATTGCATCTCTGTTTACTTGACACGATATTACTATAATGTCAGTTATTGGAAATGTTTGTCTTGACCTAATGTGAACAAATTTATTGGATTAGGGCGATCAGTGTTGATGCGTTGGCTCTGTTTAATGAGAGACACGTGTCCTGTTTTACACGTGGCGGTTGTTTCTAGTAATTGCGAGAGTCTGCGTGTCAATTTTGTGAATGAGCTAGAAGCAACAAGAACACTGGCCATCTTTCTTGATTCCTTTTTTTTTTTTTTCTCGAATTTTAGCAGAAGAAGGCTGATTGAATTATGACGAAATAACTACAAAGTTCTATTATAAAATGTTATGAAGAGAAAAAAAAAACACTACAACTTGATTGAAAATAGGTGCTAATCTTTGTTAAAAATAGATGAGAGAATCTCATAATTATAATAATATGTATTTTATCACTTTATGCAACATGCGTGTCAAATGATTCATGTAGTTATAAATTAAGAATGTAATGTAACATTATGTGAATATGAGAAAATTAGTCTTCTGATTTTTTTAATTCTCAAGTTTTAGAGAAACATTTTTACACCCACAATATTTTAAAAACTGTTTTTCATCCCAGTTCATGATAATTGATATTATTACCTGTCATTACTGATTATAGGCCCAAATTGTCAAAATTGGTTCAAATTAATTAATTTTTGACTATAGCTATAGCCTTCTTCTATTAAACTTTATGCTACATCTCTTATTTTAATTTGGAGAAAGAAAAAAAACTAAATAGATCAACTAAAAGGGAATTTCCTGTAATTATATTTGCTTTGACTTTAGATTAATTTTAATTATTGTGTATTTTGTTGGACCCAACCATGGTCTAAAAGTGAGCCCTTTTTCTAAAAGACAGCCCAATTAGATGGCCCATACTCTGTTAAATGGCGAATTTGGGCTCCATCTGAAGTAATGAATACTCATGAGTGGGATGAAAGTTTTATCAATAAATGACATTTTCTCTGCCAAAAGGAAAACCGAACAGTCCATATTGTCGTCACGTCATTAATGCATAAATATAATAAATGTTAATTATCCAAGCAATATCATTTATAAGTTATATTACATGCAATACAAATATTTTCACTCTCATAACACCAACCATACATTAATACAAACCAGTAATATCTTCTATAAAAACAAATAATATCTCATAAATAAAATTAATATATTTGGTGTGCAAATTCTGTTTCATCCATATTATATAAACACTCGTTCAATGTATATCAAAAATAATATTTTTGATAGATGACATAAAAATACACGTGTAAAATTACATTCCTTTTGTTCTAAAAATCAATAGATTTTTTCCACTTTCCAAAAGACAATAAAAACCATTTGTACCAACAAAAGTTTCTGTTCACAACCACTTACTAACCACAGAATAGATTAGAACATCATCACAAGTCAAAATTGAAAAAAAAACAAATCAAAATTGAAATTCTAAGGATTTAATTTTCTACTAAAAGAACATGACTAAATCAATCATTGTTAGTCATTACATCAACACCACGTCCTATCATTAATCCAGAATTAAAAAAAATTAAAAAACTAAATTCCTCGTCACAATAACACTACAAATGGGGTTAGAATTACTCGATATTTTTTCCTTGTTTTTTCTGCCCTAAAATCCTAATTTCCAGAAGTTCTGGTACAACCGCATAAGCACAGGGTACTACTCCACTAAGCATAGACAGATCCGCAAGAAAGAGCCATCAACAAAATGGCGGCCTGTTCTTCCTCTCTCAATTTGCTCATCAATTTTCCCGATCTCTGCAACACCATATCGTTTCCCAGAGCCATAAATCGCATTTTCAGAATCTCTCTAACCTCGCTACTTCGATGCACGCTTGTTCGCTTCTTCTTCTTGTTTGGCCGCCCCGTTTCCAATCCCAAAAGCTGCCTCCTCTTCTTATGGTATTTGATCCCACAAGCATTGCATAATGACTGTAAACCAAACACGCTGTTAACAAAAAAATAACACCACAATCTCTCTCCTCTCTCTCTCTAGAAAGTATTATGTGGTTTTACCTTCGGTCCAGCTGGACCGCCTCGCCAAAGAGGAGTTCTGGTAGTGTGACAGTCACTGCAACTCTTCTCCTCTGAATCTGCTTTCTGAAAATTCAAAAAATAAATTAAAATAAATAAATAAACATCAAATGCACAAAAAAATAAGAAAAATACAGAAACACTGGTGTGATCAGCTGATTTCTCACCTTATGTACTTTCAGATCCATATCATCAGAGCAACAATCAGCAGATATATTATCAGAAAAAGGTGGAAAACAAATGCGACAGAGATTATCTACAAACTGACATGATCATCACATGAACAGAGCAAAATACATTAAAAAAAATGAGAAGAAAAATGGAAAAGGAAAACCAGAGATTTTTGGTGATCAGGGGTTTAGGAGAGAGATTATGAGTGAAAATGGGGTTGTTTTAGTGAGAGAGAGAATTTGCGTTATTTGTGGCTGATCTAATCTCTTTTTATATCTCTTTAACAGAAAATGGAAATGGAAAGTAGGCATACACCAAACCCTAATTTCATTGTGTTGACTATAATGCCCCTGTGTATGATTTCAAATTTTGAATTTGGGAGGAGTAATCTCAGCCGTTGGTTTCTTGATTATGTAGAGAGAGAATCTATTGAGAATTTATTGACACGAGTGGTGTGCCGTTTATTTAATACCTCGTTAGATTCTTGTTTCTGTTTTATGGATCAAGTTTTCCAATTCTGTATACCAATATCATATCTTCGTCCCGCTCAAATTTGCACACTTTTCGTTTTCGTCCGTCCCATTCAAATTTACACATTTCAAAAATGGCAAATAAAATGTATAAAATTACTTTTTACTATTCAACATTAACACTCAAATAACAGTTTTTTCTTAACATCCATGCCTAAGAACAGTTTTTCCTTAAACCTCTGTGCTCGTCCCTACGTGCAAATTTGAGCGGAACGGAGAGAGTATAATAAGATGGTAAAAAGATAATTAATAAATCAAGTTTTTTTTTCAAATATATAATATATAAACACATAAATAATAGATAGATAATTTATTAGGCCGGACTTACTGAAGGCTTACAGGTCGATTGGTACTAGCTTAAAACGATCATGACTTTTTTGTAGTTTAGAAATATTATATATATAATACTTCATTACTTTCATATTAAGTGTTGTTCTGAAATCTAAATTTTGTCTTAAATTAAGTGTCATTTTAGCTTTTACACAATTTTGTTTCCAAATTATCTCTATTAATATTCTTTATCTAAAATTTAAGGATTTAATATGATATCTTTTATGGAAATGGATTTGATTCTCTTTTCCATTTTAAATAATAAATTACTTGATTAGTTAAAGTTGTATATGTTCATTTTTTATTTTTCTTAATATATGAAAATAACCCCATAGCGAGAATTATTTTAAAATAAAGAGAATACTGATTAACATTTTCAAATTGAACCATATTTTTTTTTTTTCAAAACCCTAATCATCACCGCGCCATAAAAAAAAAAAGTACTTTTCATTCGATATTTTATATTTTTATACTAGCTTATTGATGATAATTTAAGAAAACGTTTCTTTTTCTATGTTACTTTATTACGTCAATGGGAACTATAAAATTTAAATTCTAATTCTAACTTCATGTACTCTCACACACATATATAATTCATATTGATAAAATAATCCATGGTTTGTAAATTGATAAAATATATTCGTTTTTTTTTTTGGGTTTTTCTTAGAGTATAAGATTTAGAAAAAATATGATTTTAAGGGTGTTTTTTAAATCTCGATTCAAACCAAAATACTTTTAAGTATTTATCCTAATATTTATGCACATATAAATAAATATATAGGTGTGTAAATTCCTAAAAAGTTATATACATATATATATATATATACATATACATATATATAAACTCAGGTTCTAAGGGTATGTTTGGAGCGGGGTGAAGGTGAATTTTGCAAGTCTGGATTTGGGATTTGAGTGGATTTTGAAAATCTTGTGTTTGTTTTGAGATTTTATAGGGTATGATTATAGTTAAGATGTTATCATTACATTGGGAATTGTAGAAAAAGTAGATGTTTTTTCGGGGAATTGTAGAAAAAATAGATATTTTTATTAGGAGTTGTAAAAAAAGTAGGATGTAGATATGATTTGCAAATCCACCACAAACATACCCTAAGAAATTGAAATTGGAGTTGTGTTGTATTTATTTTAGATGTTTAGAGTTGTGTAGTTGAAACAAATATATACTGATTTGGTGGGGTAATAACAATTAACAACCACCAGTGCGCTTTAAAGCTAAGTGTAGCAGAGTATCCTAATCTATGTATGAGTTATTAGTCATTTTGAGAGTTATGTAACCTTGAATTGAGTCTATTTTTCTATCATTTATGGTCCATGCATGTCTTATTAATAATCATTATGTCAGAATTATTAAATTCTCAAAGTGTGAGTCCAATTTGCTTAGAAGCTCTTTATTTCTTGCATAGAATTTGGAATGTTAAATTTATGCAAAAGATTAAATTCTCTATATTGCCACGTAAATGAAGCTCCAAATGGATTTAAAACTTTAAATAAATGTGTAAAGCAACCTCACTTTCTACAAAACCAATAGATTTTAGTGCTACTTACAAAAAAAAAAAAATGTCATTAATATTTGTTTTCAAGATTTGAATAACATAGATTTATTTTTTAAAAACATATAGCAATTTTAATTTCATGTTTGAAATAAGATAATATTTCATATATTCTTATCAATTTAATATAATGTTTTAGTTGATTTGATAGTACTGTACAGAGGGAATGTGAGTTGACCTTCTTAAGTTGGAAGGTCAAAAGATACTGAACCTACCTACTAGTCTAGTACTTTTTGACTGATTATACACCAAAAAATATATATATATTAAAAAGAAAGGTTTGTTAATATTACATCAAAGAATAAATAAATAATAAAATTATACAAGACCAGTCAATTGATATAATAATGTGAGATAGATCTAATTTCTATTTTCAGATTATGAGTTATCCATTTCACGTAGTTAGATTTATGCACAAATAGTGATCCTCAATAAATAATACAGATTAACCAAATAAAACATACAAATATTAATAGCTCTACTTGAGTATAAATTTTTTGCAATTAATTAGACTAGAGTTTTAATTTTTTTTTTCTAATTACATTATAGTAAAACGCAATGGTATATAAAATAGAGGAAGATAATGTTAAGGAAAAGTTGAAGAGAAGGACAAAAATAGTGCAGAGTGCAGTATGAAAAGACATGACACATCATTATCAGCTCTTCTTTCTTTATTTCCCAATTTCTTCTCAAACCCTAAATGGGATGCAGCTGCACCCAACTCAAGTTTCCCACACACATTCTGGATTTAATTAATTAATTAAATTTTGTTTATTGCATTTTTCGGTACTCTAAGTCTTGAAAAAAACTACACCAACTTAATTTGTAAAATCTGTTTTTTAAGTTCTCAATTTGCTACAACTAATAATTTTTATTATATAATGCATTTTAGTTCAAATTCCTACCTATTTGACACAAATTTAATTGATGCTAATCAGATCTAAGTCTTAACACCTTAAGTAATTTTATGTTCAATCAGAATTACCCAATACAGTTAACAATAACAACACACTGGAGACAGAAAAACAGCTTTCACAAATATAAAACATGTACAAGTTTACACATTTTCAAGCTGTTAAGTACCAAACAAATCAGGGAAAAACTCTTATAAATCAAATAATCATCTTTAAAAGTGCAAAGGCAGCAATCAGTCTGTGATTACTGGGTAAAAAAGATTATACTACTCGAGCTCGACTAGTGTTGGACTTGATCAAACTCATCCAAGCATGTCGGAGAGTTAACAAACAAGCTCAAGCACAATTTTTAAAGCATAAAATTTTAAACCCCAAAATGCCCATGAGAATAACAACTATAGAAAAGCTGGTAAGTGCGTAATAGAGATAAAAGACCAAAGAGTTCAAACCTAAACAATCAGATAAAATAGCTAATCTAACGATAGATCAGTTAAAAGAACTGTCTGTATTGTTCATACATGACTTGAGAAACAAAAGTTCTCGAAAAATTTCACTCACTTATGTATATGTTTTGACCAGAAGCAAAACCGACCATTAACTAAAGTTACATATAAGACTCAATTTCATTTTATTTACTCCGACATTCATGGAAAAAAGATTTCCACATAATATACACACAGTTATTTTTCCATTAAATAAAAATGGAAGAATAACCAAACAGTGCGACCCCAAATAAAAAGACGAGGACTCTAATTCTGAGCGGATTGATTTGCATAAAAGAACTATAGCTAACTGTGATTCTGTGAAGATACCACATGACCCTTTCATTATTCCACCACCTCAAACGACAAACACAGTGGACTTGGACTTCATATCTCTTCATTAAAAATTGACGTTACCTCACATGAAGAATTGAGTCTCAAATTGACAGCCCACCAAGACTCCAGACGCAATTCAACCCCAGCTCTATCCACAGGACATTCTTCCCGACCAGATAAGAACTTCCTGTACAAAGATTCCAATGTTATTACTGAGTGGCATATCAAGATAAATAAGAACTCCAAAGGATAACATTTACTTTACCTTTAACCAAATTTAAAGCCCCCTGATGGAACTGGAAGGGCATCACCACCAAAGGCAAAGCCTGATTGTTGAGTATCAGCAGAGACCACCTGTTCATCATCGTCTTCCAACCAATATGTTTCGAGAATCTTCACTGCCTTCTCATAGATTTCATTGTTATCATGACTCTGAAGGTTTTCGATCTTCTCCAGACCTTCTGCCTCATCAATCATCTGGGCAAAGACATTCACATCTCCGGTGTTACCTTGATTCTTCTCAGCTTCTCCAACCTTCAAAATGTTCTCAAGACCTTCCAAGCAAACAGTGACGATTCTAGGATCGGGACAAATTAAAAGATCACAGAGGGGCTTTATACATCCCTCACGAACCAAAAACCTGCAAAACATGTTGGATTAATATCGAGCCATAAGTAACGTAACACAAAACAGGTAGAAAAAAGGGTTGAAATTACTGTACTTTATTTGGTCATTAGTTCCACCAGATGTGGCATTTGAAATAGCCCAGGAAGACTCTTTCTTTATCTCAAATTCAGCATTCTGAAGCAGAGCAACAAGAGGGGAAATGATACCAGCCTCGATCACAGCCTGCACCATTCATAGAAAAAAGCTTTTCAATTTTGAGCACCATAACTTTACCCCTTCAGGTAATTTATCAATTGACATCCCCATCAACATGCAACAGTGAGAAAGCAATATGCAAGTATGAAGAAATGACATGATCCAGGCCCGCATACCTGGATCTGATCCTTATTTCCGGCAGTGATGTTTGAGATAGTCCAACACGCTTCTTTCTTAATACTTTTCTTATAATTTTGCGTCAACAAATTAAGCAGGTAAGGAAGAGCCCTGTTATCAATGATGACCTATAAATGATTGAAAAGAACTGAGTTAAAATCTCCAGTACAGAACCTGATAACAAATCAAAAGGACATTACATGCACAGGACAGCAGTAGAAACTCAAGTTCATATAATATTATGCTTATGAAGAGGGTTTAACTGTCTCAAAGGTCCTGAAAAAACAAAGTACATAACCTCTTAACACACTGATACTAGTTTTGGGAATAAAAGTTCATACTACAGCTACAAATAGTGAGAAGCTAAATACAGAGTATGTCTTCTACAGTCACACAAATGCAGACAGAGACATTACCCATATATCGACAGATATTCAAGTTTAATGTTCTTAAAAGATGGTAAGGTAGAAACAGTTCAAGAAGTTCAAAAGCACTAAAGAGTAGGGATTATTAGAAAAATTGAGGATAAAAATGATCATTTTCCTGAAATGAAGTACACTACATGCAAGTCATAAGTAAATAGTTGTTGAAACGACTAAAAGATCAACTTCCTTACCACACATCAATGTACTTCTATGTTAAACTTTTTACTGGAATAAAATAAACAATTTTTTGGAAGGAGGAGGGATATAAACCAGATACCTGAGTCTGGGCATCGTCGCCGGTCACAATATTACCAACAGTGCGCAGAGCAGGAATCAACACAGATGGTGAGGGATGCCTTCAAAAAAAAAAAAAGGTAAGAAAAAAAAGGTTATACAAAATCATTAACAGTTTTACAGTGTTCAAAGCACCGGAAAAATATAACAAACTCTGCCACTTACAGTAAAAGCTCAACAAGCCGAGGACATACACCAGCTTCGATCACAGCTTGGATTTTGTCATTAACACCATCAGATAGATATGAAAGCGCCCAACATGCATCTGTTAGGACTTCTTCATCTTGTGTTAGTATAAGTTGAGAAAGAGCAGGGAGAGCTGGCTTGACCTGCTCAAAGGTTTTAACATGAAAGATTCTCGTCATTAAATGGGACTGTCGGAAAAGAGGTCCACAACAAACTAAAATGCAACTGAAGGACAAACCTGCTCAAATTGAGGTTGCGGTTTTCCACGACAGAAGTTTGATAGAGTCCATGTTGCATTTCGCAACATGGACAGCTTTGCTTGATCATTGAATTGAGCTAATAACGGCAATAAAGCTCCATAACCAAGGACAAGATCACGGCATTTTGGTGAGTCACCAGCCACATTGCCTAATGCCCAAACTGCCTGCATACATAGTCAAACAAACTCAGAAGAATCCAAAAGATAGTATTGTCGGTATCACTTTATTAGGATCTGGGCAAAAATTATAACAAATGCTGCATGATACAGGTTACATATCTATACGCATACCTGCTCTCGAACATCGTCACTTGCAGAACCAAGAAGTCTCACGAATATTGGAACAGCGCCATGATCGATCACAACTCTGGTGTTGTCAGATGTTCCTGAAGCAATGTTTGTGAGGGCCCATGCAGCCTCGAACTAGAATAGAACAAGTCATTACATAACCAAAGATTCATAGCAAATACATTTATTCCATCAAAACAACACCAACAACCAGCCATAAATTATTACCTGAAGTTGTGGGTAATCATCTCTTGCAAGAAACTCGACAAATCGAGGAACAACTCCAGATTGTATCACTTCCTCAATCGGCGGATTTCGTTCTGTTTGACATAGCAGTAAGAAACCAAAATAAACTTGAGGAAGAAAAAAAAAAAATCAACAATCCCAATTCAGGCCCAACTAAATATAAGAAATATCTATTTACCTATTGAAAGTAGTTTTCGAAACTGAGTTGTTGACTCAAGTTGCAGAGCACCATCATTCGACCAAACACCAGCAACCATTGTTGGAAGACTTTCTAACTGACAAGGCACAACACGCAACACAATATGAAATTACAAGCTAAAAACACTAGTATATAAACTCTTTCCAACTCTCCTCTCCCACCAAATAATCATGGAGAAAAATTGTTCAATCGTTCACCGAGATAAATAATACTCTCTCCATATCCCAAAACAAGAGGTCGTGTATTGCATGTTAGGAAGAACTAATGACTTCATCAAAGCTTAATTCCCACCAAACATCTAATCAGTATGCCAATTGGAAATTAGAAACTATCAAAACACCCAGCCAACCTTTATAGCAATAGGTACTAACTAACACTGTGCTAATCGCAGCAAATTCAGCAATAAAGCAATCAAGCAATATGATCAGATCCAAACCCTAAGTTTAAATACTAATCCCAAAAAAATCAATTGATATCTATTACCTTCTTATCGAGCTGTGGAGCGTTAAGTGTGGGCTGAAATTGCTGACCTTGAAGTCCCTCCCGGCGCTTCTTCAGCAAATTCTCCTCTCTCTTATTCTTCCGGATCTCAACCATGTTATCCTCCCGCCGCCGCCGGCCCTCCTCCGCATCCACCGCCACCTTATACCGACTCCGGCGAACCTCCGTCCTCGAGTTCGGCCTCAACGACATCGTTCCGCGATCGAACACAATAAAGAAGAACAAGTGGAAATCCTAGAAAACGCCGATATTGCGCAATAATTGCGTGCTTCTTTTGCGTCGGATGAAAATGGGAGAGTGGAAGAATATTTCGGATACGTACGAAACCTTCAGTATGTGGAGATTTTCCTTTTTCGCTAGAGAGAGAAGCTTCTTTTTTCTTAGTGAGAGAAAGAAAAGAGGATTGTGGAACGAGAATGAATTATATCAGTTCCAACCACCGGCATGATAACGAAACTAACCTCGTTTGTCTAGTTATTAACGATAGTGCCACTGATTTTGAATTTATTAAAATATAAGCGGTGCGATCGCCTGCTTCGCAGGATTAGGGTTAACTTCTCATAGTGGCCGTTGGAGTTGGAGCATTAGACGGCTAGAGATTGCTTATGTTGTAGGCCTGTCTGGAGTATGAATTCGTGGGCCAAGACATTGTAGCCCATTTAGTATTTGATGACCGGCCCAACAAGTGAACTCCTCTTAGTTTTTTTTCCCTAATGATCCAGTATCAAAGCTTACATGTGACTAATTGAGGATATTATCAATTCGTCCCTTCTTAGTTTTCATTTTAGTATATAATATTTGGTGGTTGAAAGTCTAGTATTTTAAATTCCGCTTGATATATTATTTATAGGTTCAAGTAGGGGTGGAATCAATTTTCGGGATCAATTTTTTGGGTATCGGGTATCCGATTCAAATTGACATTATCCAATAAAATCGAAATTTATTCAACATTCGTGGGATTTTAGTCTATCAGATCATGTACCCTTACATTTTGGGTCAGTATAGGCATTTTGTTGCTACTCAATCGGAGATTGAGTACCCAAATTTCAGAATCAATTTCAAATTTTCAATTTTTAAATCACAATTTTCATGAAAAATCTCGTTTTTTTTTTTGTGCGCGCAAAATATGGAAAAATAATTGGGAAAACCCAACCCAACAAGACGAGTATCGAAAATAATCGGATATTTTTTGATGATAATATTAGGGTATTCGACCAAAACGGGTACCCGACACACAATCTCGATACTCGACAATGCCCGATCCAAATCCACCCTGAATTCAAGTAAGTAAAAGTACAAACCTAATCCTAATCATATCGCTTTTATGGGTGCATTCTCATTTTTTATGGAGGCTTTAGTCCTCTCAAAATGTTTCAAGAACTCAATTACCCAACATTATATTATTGGTTTTAAGTGCTTAAATATTAATTTTGTATTGATTTAGTCTTGCTAAAGTTACTTATCCCATAATATTAGTACATATTTATGTTACTTGATCATTTATTGACCTTCGAATTGAATATCAAATCAAAACTAACGTTCAAATTCAGCTTATTTATAACATTGAATTACATAAATTTATGTACAAATTGTCACGTACACAACGTTGGGTCATTGAGTCTAAAAATTCGGACATCGAAGTTCTAAAGTCTTTTTCTTCCTCTAAATAACCAACTCATACTTACATGGATATAAATATGATAATAATTACAATAGATTGTAAAAATACATATATATTCCTATAAATTAAAAAAAAAACGCACGAAGGGAGAAAACAAAAGGTTAAATGAATCTAGACGATAAAAATTCTTCATTAATATAGTGACCTTTCACAACAACCATAAAATTTTGAAAAAAAAGGTCATTTAAAATCCGAATTCAAAGGGTTCATTTAAAAATTGGAAGCTCCTTACAAATATACGAGAAATTCTTATAATTGGGTCACTTTCATCAGAGGTTCACTTAAAAGTTGGAAGTTGCTCACAATTATATGAGAAATCCGTATAATTGGGTCTCTTCTATTCTATACTTGGTGGAATACACTGAATGTATATATATATATGCAAGAAAATATTATTTTCCTAATAAATAATTGAAATTAATTAAAACATTTACAAATCTGTCTTTAACTCTTAAATAAGATGTCGGTCATTTTATTGAAGCCCAAATATGATAAAATCTACTCAAAATTAAGTCAACTCTTACATAGAGGAAAATTCGCTTCTTAAAAAAGGAAGAGCGAAAAACACAATAAAAAATCACATGCTAATATTTTAATTATTGAAATACGGAACAGAATTCCTACGAGAAGATAATGCCACCAACAAAGGAAGGAAAGCTGAAAATGGAAGAGAAATTATCCAGTGTGGCCAAGACTCTTGGACCCTCTCCCATTCAACAATTGTCTTACCTTGCTCAAAGATGCAACGCCATCAACCTCGCCGAGGGCTTTCCCGATTTCCCCGCCGCCGCTCACATAAAAAACGCCGCCGTTTCCGCCATCAATTCCGACTTCAATCAGTACAGGTTTCTTTCGCCATCGATAGTTAACTGAATCTCTCTCTCTCGCGCGCGCGCGTTAATGTTTGTTGCATATGATGAAGGCATGTGCAGGGGATTTGTGACCACGTAGCTATTAAGATGAAGCAAATGCAGGGAATTGAAGTTGATCCGCTTACAGATATAGTCGTTTGCTGTGGCCAATCGGAGGCGTTTGCTGCAACAATGTTCGCAAGTATAGTATTTATATGTTAATTATTGGTCATTCTCGATTTTTCTTTTTCATCAATTGCAATTTCTGAATGATTGTATGCAATTTCATGGAGCTGGACTGCTTTTACAGTGCATGTTAATTTTTTCTACAGTAATCGATCATGGAGATGAGGTTATACTTTTCAATCCATCCTACGAAACATATGATACTTGTATTAGGCTCGCTGGAGGAATTCCTGTGAGCTAATCTCATCTAATTACAGCAAATAACAAATTGAGAAATACATTGATAAGTTTTCTCATGTGTAGTTGGAAAATTGCAGGTTTATGTAGGCCTTGATCCACCTTATTGGGCATTGAATTCTGATAAACTAGAGAAGGCTTTTAGTGATAAGACGAAAGCGTTAGTGTTAAACAGGTACATTTTCAATTTTCGATCGAATCATTGTAGAGGAAAAGGGAACTGATGTTTTGAAGTATTTAAGATGAAGAAGTGTGTTTTGTTGACCACTATGATTAAATTTGGTTGATGTGTGATAATCTTGAAGTTAGAAAGTCATACTGATAAGTTATTGATGCTAAAAACAATATCATTATGTTGGGGGTGAATTGATATTTTCATTGTTTGAGTTGAAATATATTGAAGATGAATATAGTGCCATCGTTAACTACAGTTCTATGAAAAAACGGCAAATTTTAGAACTCTACTAATTAGAATTGGCACAGTCCTCACAACCCAACTGGAAAAGTTTTCACCAAGGATGAGCTCGAGATTATTGCTGGAGCTTGCCGCAAAAGGGATGTTCTTGCTGTGACAGATGAAGTACGATTAAGTTATCTATGATGATGATTATTTCGTCTATACAGAGTTTGTATCATTGTTTGAAGGGCTAGACCTTATTTCACTTAAGAAATCAATATTTAACGATTATAATAGAGTTGACTTGATTGTTAAGCTGTTGATTCACTTAACGATGTGTTTAGTCTGGTTTTAGTAAATACAGAATGACAGTTTTCTTTTTTGGAACCAGCCAATGTTATGCAAGTGAACCAAAACCTTTTTAAGATTGGTTCTAGTGTCCAATACCTATATTCCCATTAACTAAAGTCTATTAATACAACACACATATTGTCTCACATATTGCAGGACGAAGAGTCCTTTATTTCGGTTAAGCCTAGTGTTTGTTAGGTGAATATCGTAGATGCTAAGAAATTGATGATCTCTCTCTCTCTCTGAGTCTATATATATTCTTAGATTTATCAATTCTGTAGTGTCTCAGTATATTTAATCTTATTTGATAATTTCCTTAGGTGTATGAGCATGTAACTTATGACAACGAAAGTCACGTATCACTTGCTTCACTTCCTGAAATGCTACTGCGAACGATCATCACATCATCGCTGTCAAAAACCTTTAGTGTAACTGGTAAATATCTAACTTAAAGTTTAGTTTTCTTTGTTCTCTTATGTTTTTCAGATTAATAAAGAGGGTCTTGGGGTTTAAATAAAAAAAAAAAATTGTCACAGCAAAACAACAATGTTTTAACTTGGTTGTAATGGTTTTTTACAGGATGGAGAGTTGGATGGGCAATTGCTCCGACCTGCATTGCCTCTGCAATCAGAAACATTCATATCAAAATGACCGATTCTGCCCCTGCACCCTTTCAGGAAGCTGCTTTGGCTGCCTTCGCAAGTCCCCCAGCATACTTCGATTTATTGAAAAAAGTATGATTTTCAGCATCAAACTCTTTCCTAATATTTCCAAGCAAGTGTTAACAATGAATTTCAACTCATTCTCTTTTGTAGGATTATGAATCGAAAAGAGATTGCATTTTCAACTTGCTTGCTAAGGTTGGGTTCAAGATGCTATTTAAACCTCAGGGTTCGTTTTTCATGTTCGCAGAGCTCCCCGAAAGCTGCCCTCTTTCTGATGTGAGTTGTTAATCATCACCTCACCCTTCTAACTCATACTTATGCATCAACATAGAGAAAACTAAAGGGACATCTCACATCTATCGTATTTTATGCATCGCTCTCTCTGAGGCCGGGTGATTAACGTTGTACTGGAATAGCAGGTTGAATTTGTGGAGGAATTAATCAAACAAGCAGGGGTAGTAGCGGTACCAGGGTCGAGTTTTTTCCATGCAAAATCATCTTCAGATTATGGCTCTCGACGATTCATCAGATTTGCGTTCTGCAAAAGCGAGGAAACGCTGTCTGCTGCTTCAGCAAAGATCAATGAGCTTGTTGATGGTAGAGGGTGTCTCAAGATATTTTAACTCTTACTACACAACATGCTTCAATGTTGTTGATAATGATAAGACCAATTTGATGATTTTGAGCAGTTTATATTTTGTGGCAAGTCAAGAATGTGAATGTAATTTTCCATATTTTTTATTTTTAATATTTCATATCATACCCAAAATTCTTTTCTCACGTTAAGGGACTTAACGATATAGACTTTCTTCACAATTCTCATCTCATTCTCATTCTATGCTCCACCATTTAAGTTCCTTACGAGATAGACTTTATTCACAATTCTCATCCCACACTCCACCATCTAAGCCTCCGGGGGCGGACCTAGATGGGGGCCAAGGGGGGCACTGGACCCCCCTGAAATTTTGAAAAAAATGTGAGTATTTTCGTAAATTAACATTTTAATTAAAAAAAATTATAAGGCAGTAAATTTTGGCAGCGCGAGTTTCTCCAGAATCCAGAAGTGAGGCAGAGGCAGTGAGAAGGATTTTTCCCAAATTTCTTTCCACTTCATCCAACAAAAACCCTAATTGTATTTTGATTTTCTTTCTTTATTTTACAAATCTACTCCATCTAATCTTAAGGTAAGATGTTAATGCAATGAATCTTGTAAAAGTACCAAAGCTCATTTGCAAGCATTGAGAGAAGATGATTGGGAGACTGTTGATTGAAGTTTCAGAATTTTGTAGCAAACATGAGATAACTGTATTAAACATGGAAAATATATATGCACCTCGAGGAAGATCAAGACGTAGAACCGAAAAGATCACAAATCTTCATCATTATCGAGTTGAGTTGTTTTATTTTGTGATTGATATTCAAGCTCAAAAGCTAAATCATCGCTTTGATGAAGTGAACACTGAATTGCTTCTATGTATGACATGTTTTGATCCTAGAGACTCATTTTTTGCATTTGGCAAAAACAAGTTACTTCGTCTTGCAAAATTTTATCCATCTGAGTTTTCTTCAGTTGATCTATATGAACTTGAGAGTCAGCTTGAGAACTTTGTTTTTTATGTTCGTTTGGATAAAAATTTCTTTGAAGTAAATGGAGTTGGAGGACTTGCTCAGAAGATAGTCTCTACAAGAAAACACATTGTTTTTCCATTGGTTTACTTGTTAATCAAGTTGTCGTTGATATTACTGGTTGCCACTGCCACAGTTGAAAGAGTTTTTTCGGCAATGAAGATCATTAAGAGTTGTCTTCGCAATCGAATGGGCGATACACTATTGAATGATTGTTTAGTAGCGTATATTGAAAAATATATGTTTAGAAATGTTAGCAATGAGGCTATAATGCATCGATTTCAAATCATGAAAAATAGAAGAGAAATGTTGTCATTCATGTATTGTTATTTATATTTTTACATTGATGTTTTAATGTTTTATTTATTAATTTTTAAATATTTTCGTATTGAATTATGACCATGTGTTGGGCCTCCTGAGTCAAAATCCTGGGTCCGCCATTGTAAGCCATTGATATAGACTTTTTTCTCAATTCTCATCCCAAACACACCATCTTCTAAGTATCCCTCATCGAATACGTTTTGGCATATTTTCGTGTAAAATAGATATTTAAACTTTCATCTAAGTATATTCTACCAAAGTGTACAATAGGTTCAAAGAGTGGTGGAGTGAATGATAATTATGTTCATAATAAATCTCTTTGTAACAAGATTTTCAAAATTGTCACAAATGGCTTCTTTTATAATAGATGATGCATGTTTCACTGAAGATTGAATGGTGGAAAATCTAATTTGAATGGTGGAGTATCTCTGTGGGATGAGAATTGAAATTTCTTTTATTTACGTGGGATAAAAATTGAAAAGAAGGTTTATATCGATGAATAGCTTTAAGATGGAGATGAAAATTAAAGAAGTGCTACGATGACATTTTTAAGGTATGTGTCATGATAATTGACCTTTCCTTAAAAGGTAAATAAATAAACCCTTTTATCGGGAAAAAAATTGATTTTTTAAAGAATAAAGCCGCATATGAAAAAAAAAAAAAAAAATTATATGCTTCAATTTTGATTATATACTTTGATTTTATTAAACATACTGATAAATTTCATTACATACTTTGATGCAAATAGATCATCGAGACGGCTGCTAATGGCTTCAATTTTGGAGGTAAGAGACACTGACGGCGACCCAACGCCCCTTCTTCAGAACTTTCCTCAACTTGAATATTCTCAACCGCCGTCCGCGGAGGAGCCGTCGCCTCCGCCGCCGCCGCCTAAGCATTCGAATGATCTTAAACAACGCCTTGTTTCGCTCGACGTTTTCCGAGGCCTCACTGTTGCCGTAACTCTCTCTCTCTCCTATATGAATATTTCTTAATCGCGTTGTTTAGAATTTGAATCAGATGCTGTCGGAGTTTTTCCTTATTTATTTTGTGGTGGAAGCTTTACAATTGGTTTAGGAGTTCCTTTTTTCAGTTCATAATTGATCATTTTTGGACGATTAATTAGGGTGAACTTTTTGATAGCTGATGATCTTAGTTGATGATGCTGGGAAAGCATTTCCGTTGATAAATCATTCACCATGGTTCGGAGTGACTCTTGCGGATTTTGTTATGCCGTTTTTTCTCTTTGGAGTAGGCGTTTCTGTCACTCTCGTGTTCAAGGTATCAAGCAATTAATTTAGGCACTTTCAGTGTATTTGATGTTGATGAATTTGGTACTCTCTGTGTATTTGATGTTGATGAATTTACTCTCACTTAAGTAGGAGTCAATTCCATTATCAAAATTTCCATTTAAATTCTGAATGTAGTTTGATTTAGTCAAATTGAACTGTACAAGCTCAGTTCTATGGTTCTTAGTCCCTTTCTATATAAGAACTTCGATGCTTATTGGTTTAGTTAAAATTGTAGTAAAGAGGCTTTGGTCGTTTGTGATGCAGAAAGTAACAAACAGATTAGCAGCCACCGAGAAAGTGATATTAAGATCCCTCAAGCTCTTTCTATTGGGAATGATTCTTCAAGGTAGAACTGTATCAATGTTGCTTGTTGAAATTCCAAATTCCTGATTGTGAAATAAATTTATTGATACTTGGAAGTATTTACATGTTACCTTTTGGTAATTGAGTTATGCAATAGGTGGTTTTTCTTTTTTCTTCTAAGAATAAGCTTAAGTAGTGGTCAAGCCATTAACTTTTGATTATCTTTTCAATCACACTGTTCTGAGTAGTCACCTTATATATGCTTAGGTGGATATTTTCATGGGCGGGGAGATCTGACTTATGGGATTGATGTCGAGAAAATACGATTGATGGGTGTTCTACAGGTATTATGAGTTGCTTTTGGTCAGCCATGTTGTGTGATTACATGTGTTCTTTATTATCACACTTCTACAATATGTTATTTTCGGGTCATTGTTGCTTGTATCATTCTTCTTTGGTACGAAAAAAATTCTAGTACTCCCAGGGTTGACAACACCTCTAATCTTTTTGTGTTGTAGAGGATTGCCATTGGATATATGCTGGCTTCAGCTTTGGAGATATGGCTTGTGAATAATACTGCTGTCAATTCAACAGTAGCATACGTGAAGAGATACTCCTTCCAGATGTGAGTATAAACTCTTAATTGTTGAAATGTTATCACTCAATTGATAGTGGTGGAAATTTAAATGATGAATTACCAAGAGTATAATATATATTTTATATTATTATTATTATTATTATTATTATTTTTTTAACTGAGTCTGGACAATGAAAACCCATAGCTGTTCTAGAGATGAGTTAAGATGAGGTCCTGGAAGACTGAGAAGCCTATTAAACAAATGTAGAAATATGATCAATTAAGACAAGATATCAAATTAAGGATAATTGCTGAAATTGTTCATATATGGGATGAGTAACCTTTACAGAGAGATACTTAGGTATGTTAGTGTGGTTTTCTTGTTAAGTTTATGAGATCATATTTGTTCTTATCTGGTAATCTCTTGTATGCAGTTTGGCTGGAATACTAGTAGGTTTACTGTATGTGGTTTTGCTGTATGGCCTTTATGTTCCAAACTGGGCCTTTGATGTGTCACATCTCGGCATAATCTTACCAACGTCACTTGCAGCTAATTCTCAAACTGTGAGTCAGAGTGCAGATCCTTGTTGAGTAATTCTTTGAGAATATCTTTGATCTGTGCTTAACTCATCAAAGAGAGATATCAATTGCCAATCTTCATATGGAAATTATGGCCTAAAAAATGTTGGCACTTATGTTTACTTGAAATCAATACCGTTCTTCAGCATCTTTAGCTGTCTTCTCATGAGGGGTGTTCAAGAATCTGCTCAAAAGTTTTTCCATTCCTTGCTGCATGACTTGCCTACGTTTTCATGTACCATATTCATTTATGGATCATTTCATTTAACGTTTATTAGGTTCACTGTGGAGTGAGGGGAAGTCTTGAACCTCCTTGTAACGCAGTTGGCTTTATTGATCGAATTATTCTCGGTGAAAAGCATCTCTATCAACGTCCTGTTTATAGAAGAACAAAGGTTGCCGATATCATATTTCTTTTTTGTGCATTTGTATTTCCTGTTTGGGTCCACTTATCTTCCAATCCTTTATTTATGCCCCATTTGCCCTGTTTTTCTAGCAATGCAGTATCAATTCTCCAGATTATGGTCCTTTACCACCAAATTCTCCTGCATGGTGCCTTGCTCCATTTGATCCAGAGGGAATTTTAAGGTTAGGATAAATCCATTTGTTTTTATGTTCTATCAAGTACGTAGTTACAAAATAAAATATACTATCCATCATGAATCGTAAATGCATTTTCAGGTAATGAAGATCTAAAGATTAAATAGAGGGGTTATTTTGCACCACAGGGCCTCTATTTCGGTTTAGTAGAAAAATATTAATAAATTCTTTTGCAAAGTCACCTTAAAAGTTAACTTGTTGAATCCTATGATTTTTTTTTTTTCTTTCTATTCATTTATGCTTTTTTCCATATTGAAATGAATTCTTTTGTCCTTGAATATTTAGTACAATTTCCTGTAAATTTTTATATTTTTCACTTAATTTCCAGCTTCAATTTTTTAAAAAGAGAAACTTGTTTCGATTGTAACCGCGGCAGTGAACAAGAAGAAATAGCCACTCTACATGATTTGTCCACAATTATAGAGCATTTGTTTAATGATTTTTGTGTTTCTGTAAGAAAAGATTTGTGTAACCCCATTAATTCTTCACGCTGTAATTCAATTTCACTGTTACTCTATGCTTATTATAGTTCAATTATTCAGTCTAGCTAATATTTAAATGATAATTATGTTTCTGTCTATTTCATGTGTTCTTTGTCTAATTACTTATTATTTAGTTGCTCGGACATTGTTCTGGATCTTTACACTGAAGTTTCTCTATCATCTCTTGTAACTTTTACCCACATCCTTTGTTATGTAGTGGTCTTTTGAATCTTGCTGTGTTTCAATAGGTTAAGTTGCTGTTTGTTGATATTTGAAAACCTGGCTCTGTTAGATTACTCATTTTTATTGTTACTGAATGAATTTATAGCTCTTTGATGGCTGCCATTACATGTCTCGTCGGATTGCATTATGGGCACATTCTTGTGCACTGTAAGGTATTATGCATTTTCTTTTTTGCTTGCAAACATGGGTACAGGCCCAATATTTGATCCTTGTTTCTTTGGGTTTTACACACGCAACTTTTTTTTTTGGCAGGACCAAATGCGAAGGGGATATGTGTGGTTCATCTCATCACTCCCACTTCTGATCTTGGGGTATCTTCTAAATGTACTAGGTACTTAATATTTTTTGAAAAATCACTTTCATTTTTACTTCCAGTAGTGTAGTCGGTATTCCTCTCAACTCGCTGCTGTATTCTTCAGGTGTTCGTTATTCCAAACCACTGTACACATTAAGTTACATGTTCATCACAGCTGGAGCATCCGGTGTCCTTCTGACAGCTATTTATTTTATCGTAAGTTTATGCTGTGTGTACTTATCCGTTTCATTATCTTCTAAGACTTCCTTTCACGCATTATTCACATTCGAGTTTATCTCTACAATGCAGGTCGATATCAAATGCATTAGAAAGCCGACTGTAATATTTCAGTGGATGGGAATGAACGCACTGATCGTCTATGCTCTGGCTGCATGCGACATATTTCCAGCCGCGCTTCAAGGTTTTTACTGGCGTTCACCTGAAAATAATCTGGTGATCATCTCTCTGGCCATTTCTCGTGCTATGTTATAGAAACATGACTTCTGAGAATGAAGTGACAGCTATTTTGACACTTATTCATATTCTTGTTAGTTTGTTGATAGCAGTTTTTGTTTTGCAATCGATCTGCACAACTGTGGAATTCGCGATGTTTGTAGGTTGATTTCTCGGAAAGGGTATTGCAGTCACTGTTCCATTCGGAGAAGTGGGGTACGTTAGCCTTCGTTTTGCTGGAGATCGTTTTTTGGGGCGCCGTTGCTCGTTTCCTCCACATGAAACGCATATATATAAAAATGTAAGGTTTTTACTTGTACATTATGTTGTCCTGTTTTGTTTCTTTGTTTTAATTTACTGAAGTTGTGTTTTCTTGCACTTCAATGAAAATTGATGGATAAAGAAATAAAAATCTTAGGAAAACACTTAAATGTCCTGTGCAAGGTAAAGTTGGGATATTTTGGTTATATTATATTATAGGAGAAAGCAAAGTGCTGGAAAGGGAAGAAAAAGTAAGTAAGAAAAAGATAATGGGTTTAATGTAAAAGCAGTGAGTTGTGAGATAAAGGGGGACATACACATATCGATGAGATCGAAGTTGGCAGTAATGAATCAAAAGTTTTATGACAAACATAAAATAAAATAAGAAGAAGAATAAATAAAGAAAAGTGTGAGGGCCTACAAATAAATAGTGAGAAAAACATGTGTCATCGAGTGCACAAACCACCAACGCAGAATCTAAACTCAAACTTATTATATTTGGCAAAGCCTGAATTACAGCTACACATTCTGGACCTTCTGTACTGTTCAGGTGCTCTCTCTCTCTAAAGAGATTCCTTTCTCAGTTTAGTTTTGTTCAAATCTGAATGTAATAATCCAAGACCATCCTTAAAAAAAAAAAAAAAAAGAATTGTTGTCCTAATTTTTATATTTATTTGATATGATAACTCTCTAATTAACATGAGGAACAGAAGTAAGAAGCAGGTGATGAATAATTAAACAAAATAAGCTTACGTACTGAGAATTAGTTTAAATAAGTGTAAACATTATTGTTATTCCTCTATTAGGATGGTCATCAAGCAACTCTATTATGTTATCTATTATTTAATTGATAAAAAGATTCAGAATTTCTTGTTAAAATTTGAAGTCAATTATGTGTCCAACCACTGATGTGTCTGACATTACTGATGTGTCAAACATTTGATAAATCTATTAATTTCATTTTTCATATAATCAGATGATGAGTCTTTACACGGTATATTAAGAGTTTGCCCACGGTAGGTATTTTATTATTTTCTTTTGTATATAAAGTGATACAAATCTAATTCCATTAAGATTTAGTCTTTAAACTTTTATAATATTACTTAAATTGGATCACTGTGTCATTCATTTTTCACCCAAATTACTTCGACTCGATTTTAATGTGAATAAAATACATTTTTGCACAAAATAAGGATTGATTATATATATATATATATATATAAATATATAATAATAAGTATTTACAGATAAAATTATAGATCTCAACTAAAAAGAAAAGGATACAAAAAAAAAAAAAAAAAAAAAGAGCTAAATATGTTATTTATTCCTTTTTTTTCTTTTTAATCTTGAAATATCAGTAATTCAGTATTCAGTGCAAAATAATGATATATTAATAAAATAAAAGTGAATATAAAATAGTTTTTGGGACACATAGCCCTAATAAGTAACAAGTCTCCACTCCTGGATTTGCGAAGAATAACAGCACGTACTTCACCCTCTCTCTCTCTCTCTCTCTCTCTCTCTCTCTCTTGCGCGGCATTGCTGTGTACAAATGGAAGACAGCAGCAGGCCGAGCTTTCGGTCCGGCGGTGGAGAGAGGAGGCTAGAAATCGTGAGTGGAAGAGGTTATAACGTCAACCAGATGTACACCATGACTCGCCCCGATTCGCCACCGATTCACAGGGAGGTGACTCGTCCGAGTCAGACGGCGGCGAAGCCCTGGGGATTCGGCGATGCCGAGATGAAGAGGCGGAAGCGGATTGCTGCCTATAAAGTCTATACTGTTGAAGGCAGAGTCAAAGCTTCTATCAGAAATGGCTTTCGCTGGATCAAAAATAAGTGCTCTGAAATCATCCATGGCTACTAGATTTATTTGCTTTTTCTTTTTTTCCTTTTTCTTTTTTTTTTGGGTCACTTTTTTGCATGGTAATTTGTGTTTTTTTTTTTTTTGGGACTGAAATTGTTGATCTGCACAATTTGTCAGCTTCATTAGGAAAAAAGTAAAAAAAAAAAAGGAAAATTTTTTAGGCACTCTAATATTGAGAAATTTTTTTATTAGTTTATTAAGCTATGCAATTTGAAAACGATTTCATTCCTTTATAATTAAATAGAATGCTAAATAAAAACTTATATGAAATCATCACTAATATATTTTATGAGATACAATATTCTTGTTGTGATTGTTAATAGCGTTTTTAAAATCGATTTAGTTCAATTTAATTAATATCATATGATTGGAATTTTTATTTGTTGTATTATTCTTCTCCTTCTTCTTTTAGCATTGAATGACTGCATGTATTAGCATTGAATTGAAGCCATATTTGGGCTGAACTGAAGCCCATTAAATTGTCTGGACTAGGCTGATCTGAAAATCCACATATCAATTGAGTCTAATAGCTCAAATCTACAGCCTGTTTAATGAGTAGATTTTACTTGGGCTTAATTAGGAGCAAAATGTTTGGAACATTACCTAATTTAGCAATAACATTTCTAATACTGTGCAATTTGACTAAATGTTATAGATATTATAAATCATAAACACAACATTAATATAGGCTGTTATTAATGTGTCAGACATGGCCTTTTTTTTTTTTTCCTGATTTTGCGCATTGACATTCATTTAGATGTCAAAAACAAAAACAAAAAATAAAAAACCAAAAAAGATGAATGATTCCATGCTAATTTTCTTCGATAATAATGTATTGAATGATTAAACATGTGATGTGTTAATCAGGAAAGATATGAACAATTTTTTTTTCCTTCATATTTTTACAAATAGATATCACATCGAATTATTTTAATATACAATATGAGATGATAGTGTTTGGATTAGTGTTTGTTAGTCAAGATTTGGAATTTGAATTCATTCAAATCTCCGTTTGTTTTAAGGTTAGAAGAGGATTATATAATCTACCAAAATCATATTTTATTTAAATAAAAACACAATCATTATCCATATAGTATAACTTATTAATACACACTTAAATTTCTATTATTACAATTATCCAATCATTACCATTACATCAACTAACAATATAAGATTACATAATAACATTTTTTTCAGCATTGATTTGACATCTACATTACTAATTATACCCTACAAAATCTCTAAACAAATACAGATTTTAACTATTCACCTTCATTTCAAAAATCCAAGATTTCAAAATCAGATTTCTCCAATTCTAGATAACACCAATCCAAACATCACTTTGTATTATTTGACAATTGTTTTTTGGTAAATTCTAAATCATCTATTATTAATGTGTAGTACATTTATATTTTGAACATATATAATAGCCAATGAAATCTACTATTTGAAACATTATGTCATTTTCTATATAATTAGTGTCAGATTATCTTTACATGCATTCAAAAAATGTTCCACGTACAAAATAAATTATCACACTCACAATATTGTTGGTAGATCAAAGCTGAAAGTGGTAGTTGACAACTATTATTCATTAATCAACGCTCGTTTTAGTGACAAAGGAAAGGAAGTAGCTAGAAATCTATCTACCTAATTCATGTCATTCTTCAAATTCATCTAAGAACCAAACAAACAAACAACAAAAACAACACAGATTAAATATACTGGTTTTTCCCATTTTCTGTGAAATCCAAATCCCCCATAAGTCTCCACAAATCTAAACTAAAAAATAGACCAAATTAATGTGAATTAGTATCTGAAATTTCACCAAGCCAAGATTAATTAATTTCATATATAATTAATCTTAAGCTTATCATGTCATTTTGTCATAGTTTCAGTTACCTTATAATAATCACGTTTATTCATTCATTCATCTGCATTCTAAGCATGTGTGATTTAGAGGATTTAATTGAAACTCAAAATCCTTTATAATCATGCTTGTAGCGATCGCTATTTTGAAGCTGAATTTGTCTGTAGAACTGAGCGATAAATTCCTCAGCTTTGGCGTCGATCATCTCGTCCCCGGAAATGGCGTCGAAAACCTCATCTGGATCTGTTCCATCATCATCATCCAAATCGCGAAGGTTCTGAGCCGAAGCGTACTGGCTCAGCGTGCCGCACGACGACGACGACGCCGGAGACGCCGGCGAGTAGTCCGTCGCCGGCGACATCAGATATGCCGGAGACATGAGATAGGCCGGCGACTGCGGCGTTTCCTGCACGTGCAACGGACGCATAGATCCGACGATCTTCTTCCAGTTTCCGTCGGAATCGTTGCTTTTCTGTTTGTTCATCGCCGCCTTCTCGTCGTCGTCGTCGGACTTTTTGCGCAGGATGTGCAGCGCCGCTCTGAAGAATCCGAAACCGCCGCTGCTCTTCTTCTTCTTCTTCTTTTTATTCCTCAGATCGGTGTTCAGAGGCGTCATGAAGACGTCGCCGCCGTCGATCTCGGTCCTCGGATCTTCCTTCGCGCTGGTGACGTCATTTTCCGGCATGAATTCCGCCATAGCTATGTAGATATGTATGTATCGCTTTCTCTCTCTCTCACACAGTAAGGTGTTTCTGTGCGTGTTATTGGTACAAGCTCCCCCTGCAAATTGCAGGGCAGAGGGGTCTGAGAAAGGCTTATGGGACGGACTTCCGAAACCTGCCGTTTCTCTTCTTTATATATATTTTTTCCCGCCTTTTGTAATGACCAAAAACCCCTCAAGATTCCGAGTTAAGTACCCCTGAAAATATGGTCGATGTCAGTGGTGTGAGGGGCATTCTTGTGAATGGCATAATTGTAATATATGTGTGTGGTTGGAAATGATTTTCGCGGGAAATGTGGGGAGGAGGTTGGTAATAACGGTTTATGTTCCATTATGAGTTGTAGCCTGGAGGTCTATAACTCTCCTTTAAAAATAAGGGTATTCCTTAATTTTCTATTATTTATCCACGTGTATATATATATATATGTTATTTAAATTTATTTGACTATTATGGTTAAATTACATGTAATATTTTTTGACACATTAAACTTGTGAACTTTACAATTAAACTCTTTTAACTATGAAAAATTCAATATTTTTTTCAATTCCTATTGAACATGTCTGCTTTTATTGATATGGTAATATGTTATAATATTTTAAAGTTTAAAAGGTTCGTAATTGTATACTGTGAATTTGATAGTTCAATAGGTCTATTTATAATTGCAAAAAAAACTTGTTTGGTATTTTGACTATACCTTAATGTGATAATGTAATTCACTCAACTATTAATTAAATTGAGCTTAAATATAGTTTCAAGTAAAACACGTGTGTAATTTCACTTGATCTTTTTATGATTTACTATGTTTATTTATATCATTAGTTCGAATTTCAATCGAACTTTATAATTTATTAAAATGTTATCGGCCCAATCATATTATGTTATTCTATAAGCCCAGCTTAATGGGAGATTGGCCCAAGTAGTTGGGTCGGGCTATTAGTTTACTACAACAACTTTATTAAATGAAAGCCCATTTTTGCCTTTCTTCTTTCCTTTTTATTTTACTTTTTTATTGTTTTTGTTTTAATTTTAACCTTTGAAGGAAATTTTGATCAAATCAAACTCATAAACATTATATTCGTAGCTAATCATTAAGGACTCCTCTTTTTAGGAATAAAATAAATAGGTGGACTTCTTTCACGGTTGCCATTGGAAAACAAATTTAATTAATTTAATGCTACAAAAGTTAATTCCAAATAATTTGATTGATTGCAACTGCTAGTCTTCAGGTCTTCATTCTATGTTTAATTTAATTTCCTAATCCTTCTTTTTGTTTTTTCAAGAAAATAAATCATTATCATTGACAATAAGGAGAAATTATATATTGATATATACTTGACTCGATCATATTAAATTGGCTAAGAAAGTTATAGCATACGTATTTTATCCTTTTTTTTTTTTTTGGATACTATATTAATTTCAGATTGTTCCCTAATACAATTTCAAGCTCGATCTGTTAAAAAGCAAACAAAACTTTAAAACACTTTTCCACTATAAGATTTGAAGCTGAAATTAATATCAACCAACTAAGGTTGTTTCACACAATTAAGTAAACACGAAAATGATAAAATGCCCAACATGTGCAATTTTTAATATGTCCACTGGTATTGATCTCATCCCTTCATTTTATGGAAAGTCCAATTAATACATGTTTGACACATCAGCGTGGACACATGTTAATGTGTCCATGATGAGTGGGGTAATATGACTATAAGTAAACATTAATAGAGTAATTCTGCATATTAAATGATCATAATCCTCTTTTAGAGTTTACAGTTTATATGTTCAGCTTATACCTAATTTAAAAAATAAGACAACTACAAAATTGAAAGATAAAACTTAATTTTTATTGATAATCAAAAGAGACGATGGATATACCATAACAATTTTTACAATGTGATAGTTATTTTGAAAAAAAGGAGTGATAAGGGCAGAGCCTCTTGAAGGTTTATTGGGGCTTTACCCCCAAAATTTTAAATATTTTTAATTATTTTTACATATTGTGTGGATTTTTTTTTTTTTTTTGAATTTTAGTATTAAATATTGATTTTATTGTAATCTAACACCCAAAATCAATTTGCCCTTCAATATTTTTAGCCTAACTCCGGTCCTGTGGGTGATACATAGTAGTAATAAATGTGCATGAAATCAAATATTGATTTCAATTGTGTGTATGATATGTACGAATTATACGAAACACGAGATTATAAAAAGTCATTTTGTAAAATTCGATCATATTTGCTCTATCCTATTATATTTTTTTGGGGGGTTTATATTAATAGAATTTATTATGTGTATCGTACTAACGTTATATATATTTCTTACAAAACAAATTTAATATTGTCAAATATATTAATATTTATATATTACATCATATATTGATAAACTGAAAAAAGAAAAAAATTAACCGATTGTTGATAGCTGTTCTCAGATGTGAGACAGATATATTGTTGTCTGTATATTGCTTAGTTTCATTAAACTAAAATTGCAGGACAAGTTGCCAACTTGCTGCTGTTTCACGGCGTTTTTTTGTTAAATTAAATAAAAAAATTAATTTATTATTCGATACTTTGAGTTCCCACAACTTAAAGCTTGCACCGTAATTTACTTTCAGAAATATAGATATGAAATACAATTTTGAAATAAAAGAATAAGTTGTTGTTATTTTAATATATTCATACAAATCAGGTAATTATAAATTATATAAGGATGAATTTAAAAAAAAAAAAATTGTCTCGTTGGGCAAACTTTTTAAATTTTATTATATAAAATAAGGGGAAAAATTTTACAAAATAACGTGGAAATAATTATATTATAAGAATGAAAAATTCTCATAAATTTTGATATAAAATATGAGAATTAGAGAGGACCAGAATAAATTAATAATTTTTCTTGATTAATTTTGATAAATCGAAGTAAAACATAAATCTTTAGCATGATGGGGTAATTTAGGCTTTGAAATCCTATAGATAATAAAAATATAAGTTAGTTATGAAATTATGTAGGATAGTGTTACTATAAATATCGTATAAATACTGAAAAAGTTGATAAAATACATTTTTTATATTATGAAAAGTTACTATAAATGTCACACAAACTGTACCAGCTACAAGTTGTTCATGTTATGTGGGACCTAAAAAAATTGAAATAAATTGGCAAATTGTGTCAGCTTTTTTGGAAATTAAAATTTTATTTTTTGAATTTAGTAGGCAAGAATTTGTTGCAAAGGAGGACCAATGAGGAAGATATTTATTGTTTGTTAGTCCCTTTGATACAGTTTTTGCCAGTTCACTTTAACAGTTCAATTCTTTATTATTTATTTATTAATTTTTGGCCAATCTGCTGCAAAATTATTCATGGTTTTTTTTTTTTTTTTACTTTATTCGATCAATATATATTATATTATAATTTATATATCATTGTTTATCAAATCCTTTTAAGGGAACACTGTGGGTTGAGGATAAAGAAACAGGACGTGCAGTTGGATTCTCAATCTTGTTTTTTTTTTTTTTAATTGTGAAATAAAATCGAATCAAATAGATCTGTTGGGTGCCTAATAAAATTTGTTTCAATTATTATTATTTCATCTCGTAATTTATTAAATCAATATATATTACAAATACATCGTTGATATGAGTTTGTTTGTCGTAGAAGATCTGGTTTCCTTCAATTAAATTTATAATCAATTTTCCTACTCATTGTTCTTCAAAAAGAAATTCAAAAATTCGTATCATTATCTCATAAAAACTTATATAAAACTATTTCACTTATATAATTTCTTGAGACGAAACCCCACAAACTATAAAATAAATTTATTTTCATAAATCAATCTTTATTCTATAAATTAACTCGTTTTATAGAATTAGATTTAAATATATGATAAAATCCTACAAGAATCATATGTAATATTATTTTAAACCATGTTGAAGGATTGGCACACCTTATTTTCTGCTGAATTTCCTTTGACTTTGGATTGTCCCTTTCATGATGTAATTAATTTTGAAAAGTTTGGTAGTTGTTTAGATTGAAAAATAAGATTTAATTACACATCTCTAAATTCAACTTCTTGGTTGTTGACAGTAATGTTCCATGAATTTTTCATATACCATAAACTTATACATTTATCATGGATATAAATATATATATATATATATATATATATATATCTATGAGACGTTCTCACAAAAGTCTTATTATAAAAGTTTTGTTGGAAAATAATATTTATTTCATGTTAGATTGATTTAATTAATGTATTAATATCAATGCATTTTATAACATAATTATCATTACACAGGTAACAAATATTCACGAAAATAAAATATAAAATTAATATTATTTACAAAAAAATTGCTTCATGTACCAGACCGTCACAGTCTCATTCCAAAGTCACCCATAATTTAGGTTAGAGTTTAAAGTTCAGATTTTATTTTATATTTTTGTTCTTTTAACCATAATAATTCATTTTTATAGAGTTTATATAAAATGAAATATTAAATTAAATTAAGGAGTATAGTATAAAGTACACGGCAAAAATGATTGAAAGGTGTTGATCATTATTTCAGGGATATTTCCGCATAATAAGATGAGAAATGTGAAAACTCAACCTCTATAAAATATGTGCTTAGCCTTAGCTGTTCCTACATATATTTCCCAATCATTGCTAGCTTCATTTTTTTATTTTCCAATAATGCCCTTTACACACGACACGATACAAAGATATCGTACATTTATTTAATAAAACCATGATAATTCCTTTTTCTTATATGCACTATAATGTGTACGACATATTAATTCACGATGTATGAAATTAAACATTATATATAAAATCTTGAATTTAAATTCAAGTGTATTGGATTTTGAGATGCAATAGATTGAATATGCATGAATATGAATGTATTTACTTAGACACATTCAATTGTGAAATAATATATATTATTTTTTAGAATAAAAAATTGTGACCTCAAAATTAGGCTTAGCTTTCTTCCAATTGGATGTGCCTTGAAATGCATGTCAAAGAAACGAGAATCGTGTGGATAAGTTTAATTTTCAATTACAATTTACCTTAGCAGAATTTCTACACAAATACATGTAATATTTCATGTCTGGCATAATTCATTCGATGTAGCATTAATAGAATCGAAAAATAAAACATGATGATATGAATCTATATATGATAGATGTAGTGAGTGAATACATCAGGTGAGTTATATTTAGACTTTTCCTTCACACAATAGATCCAACATTCGAATTTTCTTCACATATATATGATTTAAAGAATATTATTACTCCTTCTATTTCAAAATAATTGTCTGAGTTTTTTATTAAAAAGAAGAATGTGTCCCTTTCTTCTATTTCCCCTTTTATTTGTCGTAAATACTCATGGAAAACCCTATTTTTAGTTCTCCAAAAAGTGATACTAATTTTATCTCAAAATAAATATCTTTTTAGGATTGTGTACAAATTAAGAAACTTTGATAAAAGACTAATCCATTTTTATTTAAATATTCATTATGCATAAAAATTTTATCATCACTTTTATATATATTTCAATTTTGAGAATAGTAAATAAGGACAATTTTTGTAGAATATAAGTAAATATTTCTTAAAGTCCTATAACAACATTTATATTTTATATTGGGATAAAAAAAAATCTAAAACAATAGTTATTTTAAAGGTGAAAGAGTATTATATTACCATACCTATATAATCAGAAGATGATATCATTGCACGTCATCGGTGGACAAATTAAGAGTTGCCAACAGTGGACATTTTATCATTTTCATATTATTAACCATATTATATACAAATCTCATAGCTATTAAATGCTTTCTTAATTTAAATTCAAAAAAATTAAAGCATAGATTAATAGAAATTAAAAGAAGTAGAAAAATAGAAAGATAGTGACATTTACAAGGAAGTTTCCACCTCCTATTAACCCTAAATAAAAATTTACATCACATACTTCAACACATATGACATTACAACCCCCTCTTCCTATACCGCGTAACGTCAACCCATTAACAAATCCCAGCAATATTTCCCTATAAAATTGTAAATAAAAAAAAAATCCCACCTATATATAAACACACCCTTTGTGACATTCCTCTCATAGCCACCAACAACAATTTCAATCATTCACAAAACACATATAGGCAACAAAACCCAACAACAAACATGTCAAAAAAGACCTCACTCATTACTCGTAGAGCTTGGAGCCTCCTCCACCTGGCCCTTATGTGGGCCCGAAAGGGTGGAATCTTCCGGAACACGGGCCTGTTCCAGAAGGTGATGAGAAAGCTCGTCCACTCAGACGGGTCGAGGGGAGGGCTCGTTTATGGAGATCACGAGTTCTCGTTTGAAGACACACCCACTATACACGTGAAAATGCACCGTCCAAATTCATCGTTGCGTTTCAAGATGCCTCATATTCCATGCATCAAGCCTCAAGTGGATTTCGAGTTCGACGAGGATGAGGATGATGACGTAATGTGGTGTGATGGATATGATCACGTGGAAAGCACGTGCATTGTTGATGATGAGGAAGAGATTGATGTGAAGGCGGAGGAGTTCATAGCTAAGTTCTACGCGCAGATGAGGCTTCAAAGACAGATAACCTTCGTAGAATACGATGAACAATAATAGCCCAGTTTGCTCATCTTTATTTATCAATGCAACATTTTTGGTGTATCATTAATATGCATAATAATAATAATATGAATAAGAACTGGCATTTCACTGGTTTTTTTGGGACTTTTTAGAGACCGGACCAATTCGTGAATCACACAAAGTGAGCAAAATCATACTCTTAACACATCTACGTTATCATTTTATTTATTAAAAAAAAAAAAACCTAATCGCTTTCTAAATTAGAAAATTGTCGTTCGAACAATTTTTCTAGTTAGTTTGTTCCCTATTGCTATTTCAAAGGATCATGAGAAAAATAATTTTGTTTTCAACTAGAAATTTTTTATACGACATATTTGGCTCAGACCAATATATAGAGCTTAGTGTTCAGACTTTTATTCGAACATATTTCAATAATTTAAATGATAACATAATTCGGTGTTTATTAGTAACATAGAAATTAAAGCAACATTGTTCGAAGTAAAGAAGCCAATAATCTGTCAACACCACGCGCGTTTATAATTGTTAAGACAAAAAACAAAGCAGAATACTTGTAAACATAAAACACAAATAACCTTCAAAATTTTGGAGTTGAGTACATAGCATAATAAAAGCATAGGGTTAAAAACACCTAAGAGAGTTGCAAAACTAGGGAGGGATCTAGCGCTCACACGTACTTACAATCGGCACATCAAACAGATCTCCTTTTTTTGGGATAAAAAGTCGAGAGCACGGAATAAACTAACTATACTTCACCCAAAGCATATAACCACGGCACTGAGATCACACTTCTTGTATTGCCAGCTTTATGAATTCCAGCTGTATATGGAGACCTTTGAAGAACACGCATTTCACTTTCGTCCCATCAACTTTGCCTGTTTTCCTGCACCCATAGCATTCCTGATTTCCAAAATTCGAACTCTCTTTACTGAATATAGTAATATACTCCTAGTCTCTAAGGAAAGGAAAATCGGGCTGATAATCAGTGTACAACCCGTGTTGCCAGCCATCTTTATGATTTAAGGGATTACATTTACAAAACATACCCCAAGGCTTAGACTAGTTTAAGGGGTGGTTGTAATGACTCAAGGGAGATATTTGTAATTTCAAAAACATAGCAGAGTATATACTTTATTAAATAGTCAATCTCGAGTGTAGTTTTTGTAACAAGTTTTGGATGATGTGTCCTAGCCTAGATGACAAAGGATGTTTCTTCGACTGGCTATTTACATTTTTCACTGATGCAGCACAATATGCAAGGAGCTTATTGACTCTAATGTGTCTTAAATGCCAATGACTGAACAAATTATTTAAGCTTGTTTAAATGGTTAGAAGCGGAACAGAAACCCCATAAAAGGGTTAAAATTTCCACATTCCCCATTCAATACTAATAAGAGATCCACACATCTCATTGAAACAAAAATTCTGAATTACAAATTTCAGTAGCTAATACGAAGACAACATCAGAGGAATTCACAAGTACAATACCTCACTCCGAGAAATGCAGTAATCCTACAAGCTTCCATTCTGAGGATTTTGAAGATATGCACCCAACTGTCCAATTGCCGCCAAAATAAAACCTAAGAGATGGAAATCGAATGGGAAAGCATGTAAGGCATCAATTCCATCACTTATCATCATCCAATCCAAGTTAAACATACAATCACATCCAACAATTGATGGTGATTTGTAATTGCAAAACACAATTAACTAAAGACAAGATTCAGCAGATCCGGTGATCACATAAAAGACTATTGATGCAATACATAAGGTACAACAGAAAGGTTTTGGTAATTTGGAACAGGAAACTTTGCAATAAGATAGCAGATAATACCATCTTAGGCATTTCAAAGTTACTCCCTAAGCTTTAAATAACATCTATCAAGAACCCATGCATCAAATCCTGAAATAACCGAAGAATGATGCAAATATATGTGAGCTATATATTTCACTACAGCTGTTCGCAACTGAAGTTACCTAAGAATAGAGGTGAGGGTCTTCCAGGACGTGACTTGAATTCTGGATGGAATTGAGACCCCACATAGAAAGGATGATCAGTGAGCTCTAATATCTGCAGAAATGAGAGGAAAATATCCAAAATGAAACTAGGAGATTAGAATAGTGAAATATCAATTTAATGCAGAAAAAAAAAAGGAAATATTTAAAAAAATTATATACTGATAAATAAAACAAACTGAGGCAGCTATAATTGCTAGAGACTGATTGAAAAGCAGCAGGCAGCAAGAAGCAAACCTCCATCCTATTTCCAGTTTCATCCTTCCCAACAAATTTCAGCCCAGATTTTTCCAAGATGCTGACCTTATCAGGATTCACCTATAATAGTTGATAAGAAATGATATTAGTTTGCAAGTATAAATCAAGGAGATAATTAAATCCCCTAATTTTCTGATCAATTAACCTCATATCTGTGCCTATGTCGTTCATCCAAATGTTCTGAGTTATGGTACCTATTCAAGAACAAATTCGTTAGAAAATTTCATGCATGAAAATTTTACTTGGATGAAACAGGGGTAAAAGGCTTCATTTAGAAAACATGATTTTTTTTGCTCAATTATACAAACTCAGTGTAATGCCTTAATTATGGGACGAAAACTTGAAAAAAAAATTTTATGGTACTCTTTCATTAAAAATAAAAAAAAAAACCGACATATAAGTATTTAAGTTAACAAATGGCTTTGATCCACCCGAACAAAAATTTTAATGGTGATTTATCACCTACAGGTAATTTCAAGTCAAATCAATTTACCTACAACTAGCAATGACCATTAATGGAATGAATTGGCATGAATATAAAACCAATCATGTTAGAATCAAAAATAGGGAGTCAAACTTTTATATATTTGCTTTATTAAATAAAAAGTGAAAGGCTCGGTTATTACAGTTTTGCAGTTAAGCAATCTGGTGTCTGGAATAATGTTCTTCGACTACCAAGTCTCATTGTGCTTCCCATGTGTGTTCTTGAACCCTAACAAACATACAGAATATGCCATTGATCAAATAAGGGAATAATTCCAATAGAATATATCCAGAAACTAGAATAACAGTCTACCTCTGGCATGAAAATCACGACAGGGTTGGGGGTCTGATCGTCAAACTCAGTGCTGTTTGCCCTTTCCAAACCCAAAACCTGTATAGCATGTCAGAGCATGCAGTCCACGATGTGATTGTAGGAATGGGTATATGTATGTATTAAAAAATATCTTACATTTCTTGCAATCTCAATCACGGATATCTGCATTCCCAAACAAATTCCAAGATAAGGAACTTTGTTCTCTCTGGCATATTTTGCAGCCAAGATCATTCCATTCACACCCCGATCTCCAAACCCACCAGGAACCAAGACACATGCAGCATTCTAAATAATAGAGATTGAATTGGTTTCAGACAATTTGCAACTTTATAAAAGTGACTATTATGCTACTTCAAGAAGAAACGTTTCTTTCCGAGCAGAACTTCTGCAATAAAGTGTTTTTTTTCGCATAGAAGGGAACAAATTGACAAGGTCTTAGCAATAACCACGACCTAATTCTTCAAGGTGATATGTAGAGGACAAAAGATACATATATGAAATGTAAATCAGTGGCTTCCCACATCAAATTTTCATTTTGTATTATGATATAATACAACAATGTAACCTGAACTACCAACAAAGCACACAACACGAAACCACATAATAAAACCTTCAATGTTTTAACAATAAATTTTACTTAAATTAATCAACAGAAAAGATATATTAAAAAGTCTGGACGTAGTAATTACCTTAAGAGTTCTCCAAGCCGTTGCATGAGCTTCTGGTGCCTGCAAAAAATTAAATCGGTTGACTCTCAAGAGATATGGTTCTTAAATCAGAACGTGGGAAATATAACAGTATATAAAAATTGGAACATCCATACAGATTTTGCACCATCATCTTCGAGATCTGAAGCTGCAATCCAATCAATTGCTGGCTTCAATGAACAGGCAATGCAAGCATGTAAAAGAGCCTGCAACAAAGCAAAAGATTTAAGCATTCACATCTAAGAAATCAAGGCATCATTGAAAGGTCCTAATTTACAAAATGAGATGGGATGTCAAGAAGAACAAATCTTCTACTACACCAGGATAAGATCACATTCTTTGACCACTCTTCCAGGGGTTTCATGCTTGAACAATTAAGCATTTCAACATTAAAGGATGAGTACTAAAGAAACCGAAAGCATTTATAGAGATTAACTGGTACTTATTATTAATAACCCAATAGAGTACATTCTCACCTTCACAACTGATAAATAAGAATCTGCCATTCCCACATACTTCCCCACCATTGCGATTCTTACCTGTAATAGCAGCCAGATATTCTTATTTCTGATTCCAGAATAAATGAATAAAGATTAACAGTAAGAGGAAGGGGGACGGCACTAACGGACTTCTGGAGGTTGTCAAAAGTCTCGGCCCTTTCAGTCCACTCTTGTAAATTAGGAGGATTGGCAACACTGAAATAGAACATCTACACCATGTCATGAAAAGCGCCCCCACTCATGTTTTATCTTAAGTAAACTCTTTTCCAGAACAAATCAGATTCATATGAAGAAAATGAAGAAGCTCTTGCCAACACATTGAAAACTTCACTTACTAAAAATTTTCTTGACATAATTTTTACTGCAAAGAATAAAAGAGACAAAAAAATGCAAGTGAGAAGCAAGATGCAAAAAATAAAAATTACCTCTGTAACTCGAGATGTGTTAAAATGGCTTCATGTGCCTTCTGATTCTGGAAGAAGTATGATATCAATAATTAAAAAATCAAGACATCAATAAAGCAAGGATAGGGTATTGGCCAGGTCTACCAATAAGAGTTACCCACCCGAAGCAGAAGAGGAATGTGCCAGATATTTGGAACGTCGTGGATATTTAGAATATTGTCAACCTAGGTTTAGCTTCAAGAATCAGTTTGAAGAAAAAGTAAACAAAGCCAATATACAACAAAACTGAGAATTGGAAACAACAACTTACAGGGACATGGCAAAACTGTGACAATTTCTCCCTTGTATTTTCCAACAAAGGCTGCAATATAAAACAGAATGAAATCTTAATCCTAGATTTATCTAAGGAGAAATAGGCTTGAAGCAAATAATAATCTAGATACACACACTGTGATCAATAAAAATGGAGTATCAGAATAGCTTAAAAAAAAAATAGTCGTTCTATAATCAACTTCAAACTTCAATTTTATAGAAGATTTTAGCTAGAAGAAAGGTATTGCATGTGAGTAATGTACCTCTGCAGAGCGGCAAGCCAGAAAATGTGGAGTCAAGCCTAATGCTCTCAGTTCCCGTACACTATGCTGTGTGGGCTTAGTTTTCTGTGTGGGCCAACATAAATGAGACAGCAATTTGATTTCACAGAACTCACAGAAAATATATGGCTTGCACAGATTAACCAAAAAAAAAATTAAATAGTAGGAAAAGAGTATTACTTGCTCACCAACAACTCCAAGGACGGGTATAAGACTGACATGAATCAGACAGAAATTATTTAGTCCTATCCAAGAAAAAAACCAAATAAAAAGTATAAGGGGCAATACGAGGATAGATACTCAACAGTTAAATATTTCACATGACACAAACGCTAATGGATCAAGGAGGAAGACTCCGAAATATTTAAGTAATCTTCAACAATAAGATTAACAAATGACTAGTATTTTACACCATGGGCCATAAATTAGATCAACCACATGACAATCCAACCACAACAAATGAAATTCTGTAAAGAAAAGAGCAAAGGTTTTAGAGGTCTCTCAACTGCCAGAGAAATTATCTAAACATGATATTTTACCCAACTGCTCAAAAACCCAATAAATGGATAAATTTCTAGTAACTGAAGAACAAACCTAGGATATGGATGCATCTTGTTCCAAGATGTAAATAATCAATGCAACCTTACCCACTGAGAAGAGTAACTGCCGCAAAGCTTCAATAAATGGCATTGACTCAATATCACCTGGAGAATAAACATTGGGATTATTGAGAAAAAAACAAATATAATGTTATAGAATGAATAAGCCTCGACACGAGTTTTTCTTATCCAGAGAACTCTTTACCTACAGTCCCTCCCAATTCTATAACACAAACATCTGCAGGACCCTCTTTTCCATCCACAGGAATAAGAGATACTGTTTCAATCCAATCCTTAATGGCATCAGTGATGTGGGGTACAACCTGGACTCAAATCAGAAATGCAAACAAAGTACAATAATAAGTCTAAACACCTCTTATTTCAAACAGATCGAAAAAAAGTACAAATTTTACACAACCTGTACTGTCCTCCCAAGGTAATCCCCTCTACGTTCCTTTTCAAGAACAGACTAAAAAAAAGGAAACACCAGGTAAGTGCCTCCAAAAAGAAGTATGCAGTAGCCACTTGAAATATAAGGTTTAAAGTACCTGATATATCTTTCCTGTAGTAATGTTGTTGTCTCTAGTTAATCTCACATCTAAAAAACGTTCATAGTTACCTAAATCCAGATCCACCTATTGAAAATTTGCAAAAAGAATGTCTCAAATAATAACTCTGCAGCACAACGTAAAGAGAACAAAACCACATATTGACTGAATAAGAGAACTTGTACGATACAAGTAGTTCTGAACATGACTCTTATTGAGACAAAAGCCAGAGATGTCCATGACTGCCACTAGAGACACAGAACAATACAGGTCCAGAAAAAGAGCATAAAGTGATAATGGCAAGTCTAAGGATACCTCTCCACCATCATCCAGAACAAAAACTTCACCATGCTCAAACGGAGACATTGTACCAGCATCTGTATTCAAATAGGGATCTGCCGAGATAGAAAGAAACACACACCACCAAAATCAAGGTATTAAATATACGTATACTGAACCAATACAATATTTATGATATAAAGCAACCAATTAAAATATAAAATAAAAACATGAGAAAATTCCAACATAAGCTAAGCAATCAGATTTATCTAGCACAACAAACTCCAAACAGAAGAAACAAAAAACAAATTACTTAAAAAATTTCACCAGCTCAACTAAAATAAAAGACAATGAAGATATTCAGCTCATCCAAGCATATTATTCTTTATAACAAATTTCTGAAAGTAAATATACTCAAAACAACCAATCAAAACAATAAACCGATTTGACATTTCAACAAACCAAGCAAGTCAAAAGTCTGCAGAAAACTAATACTCCACTTGCTCAGAAAACTGCAAGGTAAACAACCGATAATAATCCAGTTTTCTTTTCAATATCCTTTCCACAAACTAGTTAACCATCTTTTTCACAATTTTTTTAAAATGTGATCCAACTTCATGCATAAATAGCTGATGTATCAAACAAACAAATGCCTCATGCAATTACGTTCACTACAATTCCTCCGTATTCTCCCAAAACACAGGAAAACACTCTCATTCCACTCTCCACAACCAAAAATCCGATAAACTTGACATATTTCATAGAAAACAATCAACACACCTATTTTAATGGAGGTAACGCGAAGACCACATGCTTTGAGCACAACACCGATGCTGCTAGCCGTTACGCCCTTTCCGAGGCCGCTGACGACGCCGCCGGTGACCAAAACGTACTTCATTTTCCTTTTCAATCAATCACAGAGCTTGAGTACAAATTTGCGAGGCACAATATACAATTTTCGCGGTAGAATTCGCGAAAATAATCAAAAAATCAGCGAAAATTGGTGTTAAAATTGCGAGCGGGAAGAGGAAAACTTCTTGACTCCGAAAAAACAAAGGAATCTCCGCTATGTCAAACAGCAGTCGCTATCTTTTTTCACAACGAATCATCAGCGAGGAAGGGTTTTTTGCATAAATACTATTATAAAGGCTAAAGCCCTAAACCCTAAATTGTCTCCAATTTACAAAAATGGGAAAGCTCCAATTTTGTGGACTGGGCCCAATATAATAATGGGCCTATGTTGCTGGCATATAAATATTCCATAAATAGATCCATATATTCTCTTTGTCTGCTTAATTTTTTACTACATCCGTTCATAGTGATCACTAGAATGTTTTGAGAGCAATTATTCTCTATTTTTATTTGTTTTTAATCTTATAATGGTTGGTGTTTCTAGCCATTAGATATAACAGAATGTAAATTCAGCTAGTAGAAAGTAAAAACTAATATTTCCCATAAATTGAGATCAAATGTAACTACTCTTAAACTTAAATTTGTCTTTTAGTAAAGAAAAGTCAGTTGAGATTTTTATCATGAAGCTAACTTATCACAAAGCTGACTACACGAAAATTAGATCATGAAAGTAATCGCTTATAGATTACGAAGCTAAAAGGCCATATAAGACATTTGAAAAAATTTGGGTAACAAAATTTGTTATAAGTGCTAGCTAAAAAGATGTATTTTCACATATTTTATATGTTAAATTAAATCTTATATAATTATATATTTATACTATATATTAAAGTAAAAAAGTTGGCAAAAATTACAAGAACACCACTTTCTCAAAAGTGTTATGTCAATAAAATAAAATAAAATCTTACTTGATAAGCTATTTTTTAATAATAATAATAATAATAATAATAAAAGATCAATCTTACTTTAGAAACTATTCTATAATCTACATAAGAAATGAAGAGAGATATACATTGGTTTCTCATACCTATATAAAACTAAAAATATGGAGAGAAAAAATAGTGATTTCTCATCAAAAGAGAGATGCATAGAGAATTTAAAAAAAAAAAAAAAAAAGATATACAAAGAATGAAAAAAAAAATACAAGAAAAATTGTAAATATAATTATTCTCAAATCTATATAAAACTAAAAAAAAAACGAATACAAGATTTGCTAGACATTCAAAGGTAGAAAAATTCTTCCAAATCTTATTGTCTGAAGAAAAAAAGAATAATAAAAAATCGTAAATATAATGATTTCTTAAGTCTATATAAAACCCAAAAAAAAAAAGGAAACAATACAAGATTTGCCAAACATTTAAAGGTAAAAAAGTTCTTTAAGATCCTTTTCTCATATCTTCATCTAAAGAGATTACACGAAATTGTCTTTGTACACTAAACACAAATTGAACAAATAATTAGTTGAGAAAGAAATGAAGAAATGACGTAAGAAAACTATATATGATAATTGAAGTATGAGAGTGGAATACACAAATAAAAAATATAAAAGGAAATATTAATTATTATGACTGAAGGAAATATTACTGTATATAATAATTTTAATTTGACGAAAACATAATATCAATAGATAAAATAAAAATGTTTAAAAATAAAATTAACAATTAAAATTATTAAAGTTATGTGACAATTCCTACAACGCACATGAGTGATATGAAAAATCATTTGTATATTGTACATGTTTTAAATTAAAATAATAAAAAATATTATGAATAACTTGTTAGTTTATGCAACTTCATTATATTATTGCAAATTGCAAATATTAACACAATAAATAATAAACAACGCATCGCGCGGGTGGACTGCTACTGTTATATATTATAGTATTATGATTATGATATATATATATATATATATATATATATATATCAGTACAATATAAATTTTAAAGTGATATTACCATCACAAATTATGAAATATTACTTTTATATGAACTATCAGTAAACACGTCTCAATTAATGTTGTCATCAACCATCGTTATTGTCGTAAATAAAGGGTGGAAACTTGGTTGCGCTGGTTGAAGCGCATTCATTGATGATGGTGTCATTGTAGTTACTATAAAATGAAGTGATATGGTAATTAAAAAATTGCATAATTCATAGTATTATTAATATTTTTTAAAATTCATGTCGTAATTGAAAATTGACTTATAGTTAGTGATTTTTTTTTTAATTAAGTCCAAAATAGACTATAAGTTATTATGGATATTATGAATAAAAATTATATCAATATATACTATCAAATATAATATAAACTGAAAATTTTGGTACTACATGTCATACATGAGTATATTAACATGTATTTAAGGTAATTATTTGATTATTCGTGTATATTTCAAAATGATTAAAGTCCGCAATTGGTTACCTTTAAGATGTGAATTTATAGTTAAATTAACTTTTAAACCATAATAAAGAAATTGGAAAATAATTTCAAAGTAAAAAAAAAAGTGAACAATTTGTGTTAAAAAAAAAAAAAAAAAAAACTCTCCAAACTCAATATATTACTTTAATGGGTCACACAAACTAGTTTAATTGGGCCTCACACGGCCCAATCCAGTAAGATTCCTCAATTGATGGCCCTATTTATAGTCTTTTATTGGGCCTTGACCCGTATCCAGAAAGGATCCGACAAACTTCTGAAAAGGAGCTGCAGTCAAAAAAGCGAAGCAGAAATTCATTCCCTTCAAATTTCATTTATTTAATTTCTCTTTTTTGTTAAACCACAAATAGAAATTCGATTAATATTTTCAGAGTAGCAGATATTTCTTTTTTTGAGAATTTATTGAGATGTATTTAAGTGACAAGTGTGAGTAATTTGGTACCCGTTGTAGAAATATGGACCCGGAAAGTAACGCCGCCGCGTCGCCGTCGTCTTCGCCGGCGGCGAGTGTTAAACGAGGTAGAGATCCCGAAGATGAGGTTTATGTCGATAATCTGCACTCTCACAAGCGGTATCTTAGCGAGGTTTGAATTTATTTATTTATTTTTTATTTTTTACCAATATCGATTGTTTCTCATTCTGTGAAATTTTTGCGTAAAATGCATGTTTTTCAATTTTAATTCAATAGTGAATTGGCTTGAAAACTAAGAGAAATGATGAGGAAATTTGGATTTATGCTATGTGTTTGGAGCTGGAAAATTTATGAGCTAGGTATAATGGAGAACATTGTTGTCCTATTTTTTACAGACAATGCAATGTAAATATTTATATCCAAGCAATTGAATTGTGCTGTATTTACTGATTTTTTCTTTAATTCATGCAATGATACAATTTTCTTCCTTGATATTTATTCAAAAGATGATTGGTATTTCAGATTGTGACTGGGATGGATTATTTCCATTTTTATGTAGCATAATATATTTGGTTTTAGGTAGTGATCTTGTCATGTTGTGAAAGTTTGCCAGTTGCTGTGCATTTGAGTGGAAATGCTCATTCTTTGATTTGCTAATGTTTCTGTGTCTTTCTTTCTTTGTAATTTGGTGTCTAAGTTTTTTGAATAACACAGTGCAATTTGGAAAGATCTGCAGATTATGGCTTCAAGTTTGAATGGGCTGACGGTTGGAGATACTCTGTCGGACAATCTGATGGATTCTCCCGTAAGGTCTGAAAACATGACGTCTTATCTCAGGTCAGTATAGTTTCTTTCAACAATCACACATGCGTGTTTGCTGAAATTATCATTTGTTAAGAGTTACTTAATTGTACCAAGTCACACTAGGCGAGGTGGTACCTAGATAAGAAATTGTCAGTGCAAAGAAGTTAAGAAAGTCGAGCTTGTTTTTTGGCAACTTTTCTCAGCTTGTTGGATAGGATTCAGATTACCTACTTCAGAAATGGAAGAAATTCATGATATATTTGATAGTATTTGGTGAGATTCTAAGTGCTTTCGAATCATTTTTGGGCAATGAAGATTAGTTGAACCCATGTGTGACTGTATCCTTTCATTTGCTTATGACAATGGCTCCTAACTGGAAAGTGGTTGCTGCTTACAAGTTGAAGAGAACATCTGGATTGAAAGTATTCTTGAATTTTGAAAAGCAGAGAGGTGCAGCTAAAACCTTTGTAACGGGGATTTATATTGATACATGTTCGATTCTTTTCGTGGAATAAATAATGCCGAGTTGAATTAAATTCAATATAAAGCTATGATGAATGCTACATTCCCACTTTTTTTATGTTGATCGTAATTTGGCATTCATTCATCTCTTACAACATTGATTTTCTTTAAACATCTACGATTCCAGGGATGAAACATCTGTACAGTATTCACCAATGTCAGAAGATTCAGATGACTCAAGATATTACGAGAGTTCTACAAACACTTGTTCTTCTCAGCCTGAGAGCGCTCCCACGAGCCCAGTGTCTCCTTACAGGTCCCAAAAACCTCTAAGTGCATTTCTTTCAGGACCTCCCATGGCTTCATATCCTTCACATGGATGTACAGTTTCTTCCACGGCCTCACCACAGCCACGTCAGCGTGGCTCTGATACCGAGGGCCGATTTCCATCGTCGCCTAGTGACATATGCCACTCAGCTGACTTAAGAAGGGCAGCACTTCTACGATCCGTGCAAATGAGGGCTCAACCTTTAGGGTCATCACAATTTGAATTGCAACTTGGTCCAGGGCAAGAATCTGGGAATAATATAGAAGTTGAGGAGCGGCCATGTTCATACATGAAGCTTGATGTTGACGATAGGGGCTTTCAGATTGCCGAATGTGCACCATTGAGTATATCGGAGAATGAAAATAGAGAGAAGTCTTGCAGGACGTTGGGTTTGAATTTGAAAACGGATGAATCGTCTGTTGAATGAAAACAATTTGTTCAAGCTTTAGGTTCATTAACTTGCTTCAGTGTTGAATGATTGTGCATATAGAAGCTAATTTCGTCTTTCCACAATTCACACGGTGGTCCAGCTTCCTGGATTTTTGCTTTTTGAACTTTTCCGTGGAACTGGATCTGATCCAATTGCTGGACTGGTGAGAGAGAGAGAGAGAGAGAGAGAGAGAGAGAGAGAGAGAGAGAGAGAGAGGCAATTGTGAAAGTTGATTCGGCTCGTTGCAGCGTGTTTGAGTGAATTCCAAATGCACTCTAATTTTGGTAAATTTGAAATACATTCGTTTTAAATCTTGTAATTCAAATATCATCAAATGAATTTGTAAGTTCAATGTGCATTCAAATGTTGATGTTGTTGCAGTATGAGAAGTTTTAAGAGATGCATCTTGTGTTTAATTTCTTTATCATGTTACTTTCAGGAGATAGAACAAGATGATAGTAATTTATAGTTTTGTAATTTAACAATATCATTTCCATTTTCAGTCAAAACATTTTCTTTTCACAAAACTATTGGAACATCCCAAAAAACAAGAAGAATGCACTCTGTAAAATAGGGTGGTGCTGAGATCAAATTCAACGACACCAAGGCAAGATAACATTACAAAAAATTGAATAAAACATCGTATCTAAGCCTTGACACAAAACCACCCTATAATATTGGCAGCAATGTGAACATAAGTTCCTTTCAGCCTGTGCTTTCTTGGACATTTGGTAATAAACTACATCTCATATGCTATCTGCCTCATTGGTGGTGGGTGGCGCAGCTTCTAGGTGCACTATACTCGCGTACAAACACTCTAGATCCTCTAGCCAAACTTTTCTCATGTCAGTTTGATGTTTTAGCTTGGAAATCCGATCAGAAATCTGCAAACCTAACTTGTATCTAGCTTCCTCATCCGAGGGTTGAACTATGGGCTCCGTACATTTGCTTGTGAGTAAATGAGCCGACCAGCAGTTGAGATGAAGTGTCGTGTCGTTCAACCTACAAGACAACAATGGAGGAAACAGCTCCTAACGATTACTATAACCTTTTAGCAAAGGAAAAAGACATTAGAAAACAAACTCTTATACTTCAAAAGGCAGAAGAACAGCTGAAAAATATGTGAACTCCTTGAATCCATTATTTAAATGACAAGAAATATGTAGGATGATAAATTCAAAGTGTACAAGACATTCACAGCCAATACGTTGTGTATTGACTAATAGTCTCATCAAATAGATAGGCTTTGTGACAGTGAAATTATTTGCAGAACTTGCGAATGTGTGGAATTGTTACCTTTTAACTATATCCACATGGATCGTGTGATTCTGCACATTAAAGACGGCATCTACACAATCCTTGCTTGTCCTTGTCAATCCCACTAATTCACCAACAGACTTGCATATGGAGTGTATTTCATAATTAGAAGTCTCTTCGTTTATGTTCTTGATTCTAATTGTAACCACATCTACAGCATCAAGAGGATCAACTGGAAATACTTGACTTTCCACTGAAACTTTACCAGACAAAAGCGCTTTTCTGCTCGACTCTGCATCCTTCAGCAAAGAGGGACGAAATACTTCAGTAAAAACTTATGCTGAGGAAAAATAAACCAAAATCTCATGCCTGGGAGGAAAAAGAAGCAACTGTATTTACCTCAAATTCATTGTTACAACACCTAAGTTCGTTAGATGTAGTTACAAAAGAAGCACCAGAAACCTTCCCAAATACTGAAATAGCTTTTACGAGCTCTGTGAGACCAATGGCAGGAGTTATATTCTTAATGGACACAGAGCGTGGACTTTCTATATCAGAGATCTCTAGAGTATCTTCAGTAAATGTTAGTGGTGCATTTTCATGGCCACCAAGCTTGGAATCTGAAGTGGTAGTAGGCTTGGGAATGGTTGCTAATATTTGCTTCACACTTGATCTCTGATTTGAAGAAAGGGGCCTGCTGAGCACTTCCTTTCTATGGAGACGACTTTTCTGCAAACGAAAAGAAAATCATAAATATTAACTGTGGACAAAAGCATACTATCAACATCATCAAATATGTTCCGGAAAGAACTCAAACATGACCAATGACATGATCTCAAAATTTCAGAGAACACTTTGATAAGGACATCTGTAAAACATACCATAAACGGATCAGGTTTCTCCGTAATCAATTTTATTTGCTTATCAGAGCATTTTGATATTCCCAGTCCCAATTCTGCGAAATCATCATCCTCAACGACAGAAAAGAGCATCTCAACTCAGAAAGAATACAAGCAAGACCATAGAAAGTAAGAGGAAACAGTAACAGAAACATCTGTGAAACAGCAACACAAACATCTGTGGAACATACCACAAAACTGATAGGTTTCTTGGTAACCGATTTTATTTTCTTAGCAGAGCCCTCTGATTTTCCGGGACCCAATTCTGTGAAATCATCAACCTCAATGGCAGAAAAGTTAACAGCTCAAATCAGAAAGAATACAAGCAAGACCAATGACATTATTATAGAAAGTAAGAGGAAACAGCAACACAAACATCTGTGGAACATACCACAAATTTGATAGGTTTCTTGGTAATCGATTTTTTTTTCTTAGCAGAGCCTTCTGATTTTCTTGGACCCAATTCTGTGAAATCATCATCCTCAAATGGCAAAAGAGTTAACACCTCAAGTCAGAAAGGATTCAAGAAAGATCAATTCCATTATTACACAAAGTAACACCTTTAAACATACCACAAAATCATCAGGCTTCTCAGTAACCAATTTTATTTTCTTAACAGAGCCTTCTGGTAATGTCGGACCTAATTCTTCGAATGCGTCATCATTGAGTGCAGAAGACCGAAAACCTCTACTTGAGCTCTCAAATCCTTGAGCCTGAAAACTGGCCAACCTAAAGAAGTAAGCTATGGTGTCTAAGCACAGCTACCACCGCCATCATTTATTCATCTAGAATTTTGTAAAAGCAAACAGTTGATCTGGATTCTGGCAATTACACTTGTTTATAAACAAAAAGTAACCCCCACCCCCAACCCACAACGAAATCTGAAGAAGCTATCACTAATAATTCAGCAAGAAAAAACATAGAAACATTCAAAGCCATTAAAGACACCCTACCCCAATACACACACAGAAATCTGTTGAAGCTATTCGCCAGGAATTCAGAAAGAAGCAAAACATAGCAAGCTAAAGCCAGTTAAACAACATATAAACATACGCAAAATGCATAATTACCACTTCTTAAAAGGGAGTTCCTTCACACATAACTAAAAGACTAATCAACACATTTTCACATTCACAAACTTTGATCATTCGTTGTTTCTCTCAGCTAAATTGAATAATATACTGATACACAACACCCGATCGACATTACATTAGCTGCGCGCTCAAAACATTCAACCAACTGAACACAGTAGACACTAGTACACTTCTACCTGCAGCTAATTCGGCAATGGCGTCCGTTAAAAACGGTGACTGCTGATCTTGAAGACATTGTGCTGCGAGTATTTCTCCAACATGTACCTGAAAAAATGCCAATTTGATCGTTGAAGGAACCGAAAACAGAAAAATGCAGAAATATGTTAGGGTTTTGGCAGCGAGTATAACCAGAAAGATACAAATAAAAGGAAGCGGCAAGTCTCGACTTCATATTCGCCGGAGAAGAGCGCAACCGTACGCGCTCGCCGTGCCGCCGCGCGGTGGTGGATTATTCGCCGGTAATGAAATGCAGGTAAAATAAAATTACCTGACCCTTTCTAGGCCCGAATAATATTGGGCCTTCTAAAAGTGTAATGGGCTCATAGTATTTGAAAATAAAGCCCAACATCTTCATATTATATTCCATAGTATTTTTCCAAAAAAAAAAAATTCATTTATAAATAAAAGGGAAAGTCAAAAAGAAAATAAGTGAATACGTGGCAAGTTCTCATTCGATTAAACATTTAAGAACGCTCTCTGATTGGCCAGTTCTCCCAAGACCACGTTGCATACTGAAAATCCTACGTTCTTGTCGATGCACTTTTCCTCTGCAAATATGAAAATTTCGATTTCATATTCTCTTCAGCGGTTCAGCAATTCTCCTCACTCAAACAAGGAGGAATCTTACTGTCGAATACACGCACATTCGTATACGTACATTTATACGTATAACACTCGTAGTTATCTTCACCGAATTCGCAATTTCCATACCCTGTTCACTCAGCTGGCGCGAAGATCTGAGTGGAAACCCTAGGATTTCTGCGTCGTAGTTTTGATTTCTGTGCCTGGTATAATGGCGCATCGGAGATCAAAATTATTGCTTTTTTTCTGCTTTGTTTCGTACTATCTGATCGCCATTGCTGCGTAAGAGTTCTGATTGATGATTTGTTGTAATTAGATTGTAATTCGATTTTTCCGTGATGACAGTTGCTGATTTTGTTGTTTTTACAGGAAGAGTTACTATGATATTCTCCAAGTTCCAAAAGGCGCTTCGGATGATCAAATAAAGCGTAGTTATAGGAAGCTTGCATTGAAGTATCATCCGGATAAAAATCAAGGAAATGAAGAGGCGAACAAGAAATTCGCAGAAATTAATAATGGTATTCTGTTTTTCTCATTTTTCTTTGTATATTTTTTTATTACAGTAGTAAATTTAGCTTAAGAAAATAAAGCTATATTAGCATTGGTGTCTTTTTTGTTGGAAGATTCTAACTGTTTTAAATCTTCCGATTTTTGTAGCTTATGAAGTTCTGTCAGATAGTGAAAAGAGAGGCATATATGATAAATATGGTGAAGAAGGTCTCAAGCAGCATGCGGCAAATGGGGGTAGAGGAGGTGGAGGAATGAATATTCAAGACATTTTTAGTTCGTAAGTGCCTATATTGTTGTTTTAATATCAATCGATTCTAGCTGCTGTGATGTTATAACCTATTTTGGCTGTGAACAACATTTCTTGTTTTAAGGCATGGAATCTGTCAATAGTTGTCTTAGAGAATTTGTTATAGTACTAATTCTTTCTATTGGGTTGTTTATTCATCAATTTCCATGGGATTCGTTGGTGTTGTTTGTTTATTTCTACAAGTGGATATTTTGATAAAGAAATATCTTTCCAGGTTTTTTGGTGGAGGTCCCATGGAAGAGGAAGAGAGGGTTGTGAAAGGTGATGAAGTGGTTGTTGATTTGGATGCCACACTTGAAGACCTTTATATGGGGGGTAGTCTGAAGGTACTCAATATGGCTGACACAAAGAAGCAAACCTTTACAATAAGCTCTTCTATTTATGAAGTGATTTTTGTACTCGTAGTGTTCATTAATTGCCAAAAATGAAATGTTTTGTTGCTTGGATTGACTACCATTCTATTATTTTTTGTCATTGGTGAGCTTTAGAATTTATAGGCAAGACTCCAAGCTTCATATGGTCTAGTATGTGTGCCATGATTCTCCAGTTATGCTTATCTGTGCTTTCTTGAAAAAAGTGAGGTCATTTATAGGCTCAGTTTCAATATTTAATTACTTGTTTTAAGTTAAAGACTGTGTATTGTTGTTACTGACATCCGATCTGCTCTGCTTTTCTATTGCCTTATTCTTCATGAAATATGCACATGTAGATGTAAAGCAAAATTTATTTTAATTGAGCATTCAAAACATTTAAATAAATTCCTCTGAAGTTAATGTTGGGAATGTGAATTTATCAGGTTTGGAGGGTAAAAAATGTAATAAAACCCGCTCCAGGGAAGAGGCGTTGTAACTGTAGAAATGAGGTTTATCATAAGCAAATCGGTCCTGGGATGTTTCAGCAGATGACAGAGCAGGTATGCTGTTCGAGATATAAGAAAGTGCATCAACTTACATATTATCATACAAGGTGTCATTTTGATGACTCCTTATATGCTTCTCTCTGTCATACCTTTTTTTATGTTATGTTATGTTGCTTGTCCAGGTTTGTGAACAGTGCCCCAATGTGAAGTATGAAAGGGAGGGTGACTTCATCACCGTTGATATTGAGAAAGGAATGCAGGATGGGCAAGTAGGTTTCTTTCTTTTTCTTTCTTTTTCTTTCATATTGTTTCTGCGTGCCTGTTGCATATTTCTGCCCATATGCAGATTCCTTGTGTTCTATCATCAAATCTAAACCATTTACTAACTGGTTTGTGACTTCTTTGCTTTCTTATGATGAACCAACTCATCTTTATTCCTACTTTCCTTAAGCACTAATTTTGGAAGTGTGAATTCCTGTATAGGGTCTGATGGTATGCCCAGACGAATGAATTCGAACCTTTAGTCAGTGTACATAGAACTCATCCTTGTAGTTTTCCACAAAATGGTTCTTTAGTATAATGTTTAGGAATTTGATTGATATTTTTTGCTGAGTATGTCTTCTTCTAGTAAATGAAAGAGAGACTTTTTGCCCACTCATGCAGGTCTTTCTAATTCTAACATAATATTTTAATCTGAATGGTGAAACCCTGGTTGTAATTTGTAGGATTATCAGAAAAAGTTCTTACAGCTCTATTTTACAGGAAGTGGTATTTTATGAAGAAGGTGAGCCAATAATTGATGGTGAAGCTGGAGATCTTAAGGTTTGATCTATATCCTTGGTTTTTATGGTGGTGAATTGATTAAATTTTACCTGTTCTCATTCTTTCAACTTTCACTTTATTGATTGTTTATTTTAATGTGTAGTTTCGCATACGTACTGCACCTCATGATCGCTTTAGAAGAGAAGGCAATAATCTCCATGCAACTGTCACTATTACTTTGGTAATGTTTTAATCTTAAAACTCTATTTGGTAATTATTTACGCTGGGGTATGATGTGGTTGGTCGCTCAACTTTTTGTATATTTGGCAATGTCGTGAGTTTTTTAACTTTTTTATTCCAATTCATTTTGGTAGAAAAGTGAGTACTCTCGGAAAATTGTAATATTCCCTCCCTGCCACCAAAAAAAAATAATAGAGGTCCTGTATATAGGAAGTACACATTTTTTATGTGGTCATTTTAATGAAGTCACAATCTTTTGAAGTATGAGCTCTCACTTATGCCCTCCATTTATTTGATGAATAAATATTCATCAAATTTGTCATCCTCAGGTTGTTTTTAATTTTTTTAAAAAAGTTTGTTGCAAGGAGATTATCTAAATTTCAATTAAAAATAAGATTCACTTTTGAAAGAGGACTGGAACATAAAAGGTTTTAGAGACAAGACCTCCTTTTTGGGGACAAAGGGAGTATCATTTAGTCTCGAGAAGTTGTTTGCCTAAGCAACAGGATAGAGGTGGTTGTTTTTTTGCTTGTATTCAATACACTATTGTCAAATTGTTGGAGGCCATGTTCTCTACCACATGGAAATCGATCTTCATAATTGGTGTCCTTCAACTGTTTGTCACTAACACGATGATGCATATCGTTGAACATGGGAGCTATGATTGACTATATACCATATGCTTGATTGCAGAATATATGCTTTCAAAACTGACACCCTTAGTTATTCCACAGGTTCAAGCTCTTGTTGGTTTTGAGAAGACCATTAAGCACCTTGATGAACATTTGGTGGACATTGGCTCCAAGGTTAGTGAAAATCCTTTACATGTTTTGTTAATTCACGTTCTTATTTATATCGCACCAAGTGAACTACACCCGACATGTTATACACCATAGCTATGCACACAAACACACATAGTATGTGTGCAATCCTGGATTTTGTGGAGTTCACTAGGTGTAGTATCTGCAAAGTCTTATAAGATTGAAAATTATTTCTTCATTCAAGGGAAAAACGAAAGGCCATCCTAATGCTCTTCGTTTTCTATCAGGGTATCACAAAGCCCAAGGAAGTTAGGAAGTTTAAAGGAGAAGGTATGCCGTTGCACTTTAGTAACAAGAAGGGAGATTTATACGTCACGTTCGAGGTTCTTTTCCCCACCTCATTAACAGAGGACCAAAAGACAAAGATCAAGGAAGTACTAGGCTAAGTATATGGTTATATTGTATTGTAGCAAGATTGTTTACAGATCTAAGCTACTGCATCAAATTCCTTTTTGCTCTTTGCAATTTTGTTTAGTTGTAGATCATTTGTGAAGAGGTGTAACCATCACTGGGAAACTGATTCTTCTTTTTTTACCTAGATTGATTCATAACTAATGTCTCCATGTTGTTATAGACAACTTCAATTCGATCCCCCTTTTCCTTTCTTCTTTTGAGATTTGAATGAATGGATTGTGTCTCAAGGATATAACTTAAGGTTTCCACAAAGATAATAACTTCAAAATCCAAATCAAATTAACAACATACTGAGAGAGCTCCAAGTGCTGAATATATGTATGGTTGGATTCCAAAGAAAAAAATCAAACAATCTAAGTAATCAGCTCAACTTCTTTCACAAGTAGCTTCTCAATTCTTTAAATTATATCTGAAAGATAATTTTCATAACATGATTTTGAATTTAAAAATCCCAAAGTATGTTTAAATTTTATTTAAATACGGATCACAAAATCCAAACACTATCAACCTACAACATATATTAAAATCATTCAATCATTCAAATACATTTTTTCACAATAAAGTATCACATTAACCTACCTTTTCATAAAATACTACAACATTGGACACCTATAATATAATTCTACCCTTCTAAATCCTCAAACAAATACATTTTCACTATTCATCTTTACGTAAGATTTCCCCAAAGCTTTATTCGGGGCATTATTGGGGCTATTAATAGAGAGATTAATCGCTACTTCCTGGATGTGCTGCGTCAAAAGTAGCATTATATTGTAGTACTTTCTTCTTCGAAGCTTCAAATTAATAGCTAGAAACAATTGCTGATGCCAATACTCCCTCTTCAGATTTTATACACAAAGCTGCATTCATGTCATGAAACAGTAACAATACAATGTGTACAGTATTACAGCTCAGTCAACTGAAGCGAGTTTCTCTTCATCAACCTCAAAAGCCTTCCTTGCTTGCTTTAGTTCTTCATTCATATCCAACAACTCTTGGCATCGATTTAGTTTTGGCAAATCCTACAAAATCACAGTAGCGTATGAAGCTTAGAAGCATTTGTATATAACTTGGCTGTTTTATGCTTGCTTTGAAGAAATGCAAAGGAAGATAAGAACTCAAATTAAACGCCCATGGCCCCAGTTGAATTTTCTATATTTCAAGGTCTTTGGTTGATGGTATAATTAAATTATCCACAATGAGTCCATCGAAATTAGAAAATTAAGTCTCCAGCCAAGGTATATATATGTACCTTTCGGATTTGAAAGAGGAAATCATCTGTCAAAAGCTTTCCCCTTTTGGTTGCAGTTTCTTGAGCTTTGTGGACCTGTAGAAGTCATAGTTGAGTTCAAATTACTCCAATAAGAACAAAGAGAGATGAAAAATGCCCCTAGCATACGAAAGAAAACCAAAATACTTGCCATATCTGTTACGTACTCCACAACAATATCCTCGACAAGTGCAACAGTTTCAGGAAGTGGCTGCAGGTGCAACAATAGCAAAAAAATCCATTACAAGCTTAGATGAAATGAAATGTTACTTTGAAGCATCTCCTAGACTAAATTTAGACGAATATCACAAAAATAATAATAATAATAAAAATGAAACGCGTGATTTAATGATTTTAGCTACCAAATAAAGTTGGTTCGTTGTTCATTTTGGACCACTTATAATGAGCAGATGACCCAGTTTGTCACATCCTTGCTCGCTTTATGTACAGTCAAACTTCCCAACAATGAGAAATATGAACATGAATTGAATGCATGAATAACTACCATATGCTTATCAATCAACTGTAATAGTCTCAAAACCTGTAATCATAATTAAAAGTGCTCATACCTTCCCACATTACTTGCCACTACATGATAAAAAAGTCTTGGTTCTTTTTATGATGTACAACATGCATTTATATGTGAGCATTAGATACTTGCTTCTGTATGATAAAAAATCGTTCCTTTTTTATGATAGATAATATGGGCATTTACATGAGGGCACCTAATAAAAACAGATTTATACAACAATGCAAACAAGATTTAAAGAAATCAGGAAGAGATGAAATACATTAGGATCATCGCCAGAGCCATACATCATATGCTGCACTGTTCCCTCCACAGAAACCATAAGTGTGTCAAAAACAGGCCTCGAAATTGCAACGAATTATAGATTCCTAAAGATAAAAACTCACAATCCTTCTGAAACATCCCACGTTTACGCTTGGTGGATTCTGAAGGTTGTGATGCACCCGGTCTCACTTTCGAGGAAGGCCCTGCTGCAGCATTACTCATCCTCTATGCCTGCTAAATCGACTAAACTCTTCCTCGCGAAAAAAGATCATAATTACAACCAATCCAAAATCCAAAATATGTTAAGTACCAGTACAAAAAACAGCACCAACACTTGACTACTTGAGAGATAACTTCCACTGCTTCTAATTGTTGACAGAACACAAAATCTATATCCCTTAACAGCTCATGGATCATTTGGGATTCTTTATTATGCAGATATAGTTTTGCCATATCAATTCTACATCTCATCAAGTAATAATGTTCATATAATGGTCATTTTCTAATTCTCAAAATTCAGTATATCGCATTTTGCATTAAAAACTAACTCCTCAATTAAGCTTAGTAAAATCGAGTAAAGTGAATCCTTCAAATACTCAAGAAACATCTGCCCCCAAATTACGAAAACATAAACCAACATAAATTACACCCAGCATGTGAACAGACCCTCTTCCTTTAAACCCTATGATACCCAGAATAATCAATTGCATTCAACCACTAGCATCTACACCGATAAAAACCACCTCAAAATAAGGCTTTAAAAAAAAAAAAAAAAAAAGGAAGGAATCAACAATTCCATATCTGTTTCCCCAAAATCGATCAAGTAATGAAAATTCTTAGGGTTTGAACAAATTTGAGCAGTTACCTGAATTTCGATTAGCCAATAATGAATTGCAATCCAGGGCTTTAAAAACGTGTAATATCTCAGAATTCTGGCTCTGCTCCTTTACTCCATATGTGTGTGTATACTATAAATATGGCTGTGTGTCTAAGTGCTCCTTTACCAATTACTCTCTCTCTCTCTTAAGAAAAAAAAAATTGCAATTTAATTGGGCTATATATAATGAGACGATGATATAAATGGGCCGGGCCTTTTCGGAGTTCGAATTTGGGCCTTATGTTTTGTTTTAGGGCTACGCAAACATAACATATATCTATATCTTATGTTAAAAAATAGGGTCGGCTATATACCCCATCATCTTCTAAACACACCCAATTTTTTTAACACACTAATAATTAAATCAATTTTACTTAAAATCTTCTAAATACACCCTCATCACATTATAAATATACCCTTTATACAAAAAACATTAAAATAAAATACAAAACTAAATGATTTTCTAACCACACCCCAACACCACCTCCATACCCTCCATTATCATTTTTCAACCAAATTGAATAAAGAAGAACCCTAACCCTAACCCTAACCCTAACCCACAAGCCCTAATCCTAAATTGATTAGAAATCAATTCGATTGAAGTGTTCGATTTTAGTTCGAACAAGTTTTGGGGAGTTCGATTTCACATTTTCGTGCCTACAATGGATGAATTTTTGAATTTTAGTTCATACTTGAATTTTTGTACATAGATTATGAATTCCTTATGTTAATCTTGTTGAATGTTGTTTGAAATAGAATGTAAATTGTTTATAAATCATGTTTAGGAGATTTTTTTCTATGAAATCATGTTATAGGTTGATGAAAATTTGAAAAAAAAAATGGAATCGTGCGAAACTATTGAATTTGGATGGGATATGTTCGATCTTGGTCGGCTGAATAGAATGTGGTGTGTTCGGTTAGTGGCCGAACGGATTAATAGGTGTTCGACCATTAGCCGAACGGATTGAAAGGTGTTTGGCCATTACAGGCCAAACGTATTTCCTAGTGTTCGGCCAATGTAAGCCGAACGTACTTCCCTGTGTTCCGTCTATATTGGCCGATCGCGATTTTCGCAGATTTTTTTCTTTTTACACTCTACAAAAAAAAAAAATCGGTAGAACAAAACTTAAGAACTTACATTGCCTATTTTATGTGTTCTTTCTTGTTCCATAATATTTTTTGACTAACTAAAGGGATGAGTTTAAAGTTTTAGGTTTGTTTTTTAAATTTTAATGGAGTTTGAAGAAGAAGATAATGAGGAAGAAGAAGAAGGTGTGTAAAATGGGGTGTGTTTAGTAATTAATTTAGATGAGTGTGCTTGAAATTTATATTTAATATTATTTTTTATTTCTTTAAATTATTAGTAAAGGAATAATTGTCTTTATTTATATAATTTTATTTATATTTAATTTTATGGAGTGTGTTTAGAAGATGGTGGGGTGTGTATAGTCTAGGCCCTAAAAAATAAGTCCTCCTAAAATTTTATTCCAAACATATTCTCACCAAACAGCAAACATCTCTTTTATGATTTTGGAAAAAAAATTCAATTAAAATGTAGAGTAAAAATTAAAATCAAATATAAAATATAAAAATAGAGAGTATTGTAGAAATATTTATAGAAAATGTTATGACAATAAATGTCAAATGAAATAAATAGGCATGTAACTTATTCAACTAATTTGATTAAAAAAAACCTATTTGATTATATCAATCTAGGTTCACTTAATTATTAAATTATAATGCTTAATCAATATTTAATTATTCTATTTGTTGTATGCATATATGGTATATTTTAATTATTATGATATATATATATATATATATATATAATTTCATTCATTTATATCATCTATCTTCTATTGTTGTAATAATAATAATAATAATATAGAGGATGATCAATCTAAAAATATGTGGTAATTCCTGGTTGATTTGATTTCCCGCCCAAACAAGAATCTAGAGTCAATTCCATTAGGTTCATTTTAAATTATTTTTTATGGTATATAATCGATTATATCAATATAGATTCACCCACTTACTAAATTATAGTATTTAACCAATATAATCAATAATTACTAACTATAATTGGTATATACATAAATGAAAAAAATAGATGGTTATTAAAATGAGTAGAAAAGTATTTTTTTCAATCTTTAACTAAAAAAATTACTATAAAACTGTAATAATGGAATATTGCCTTTTTTGCTAATCAGTAATTCAATGGTAATCGTGGAATAAAACAATAATGAACTATATCAGTATTAGAAAATCACATCCTATGTTATGAATGTAAGATTCTTATATAATTAGTAAATTCAATTAATTGGAGAGCTAGTTACTAAATTGAAAACCAAAATTTTTACTATTTAATTAAGCAATTTTTTTATGCCACACTCGTTCTAAAAATTTCGAAATGGCCAACGTTAAGATTTCACTATTGTTCCTTGTTGCCCTATGCATATTTTCAATAGGTTTATTATTTTCATTATTCTTTCTTTATATATACATTGATGTTATACATACATATATATATATATATATATAATTTTTTTTTAATTTTCTTTTACAGATATGAATTATGGTGTGTTAGCACAAGATAATTTGAAATGTTGCTTTGACAACAACATTGGTCGATGTTTACAAGGGGCCGATGATCCAGCATGTAATGATGCATGTCTAAAAAGTTCATGTAGTAAAGGAGGTCGTTGCAAAGTTCTTGGCAATTCTGCCCATAACCATTTTTGTCACTGTCTTTGTTGATTTTGATTTTTTTTTAATTCGAAATAAATGATGAAATGTATCGTTAAAATTCAAAAGCATTACATTTTATTTTATTAAGTCTTTATATTTTTATTTCAGTTTCACTGATTTTTGATATGTTTTACATTCGTTGCATTTTTTTATAGTCAAAGAGAGCACATAACTTATTTATAAATAAAAAAAATGTACTGATGTAATTTTAACAGTATTAAAAAGAAGAAGAAGGAATCAAATGAAATAAAATGCAATTATTTCTCCAAAAAAAAAAAAAGAGTAATTTATAACGAATTAATAAAAATGAATTTTGCCTCGAATCCAAGCTTTTATAGTTTGTAAATATTAATCTCGTGTTTAAATTTTGTAGAAACAGTATAGAACATATAACACGACAAAGTAATACAAGTCGAATGATTATATAATGATATGTATTTGTTTTGTGTTTGCACTTTTATTTGGGACTTATATTGAACATATTAGGAATATATTTTATTAGAGTACATTTAGAATTCATTCATGAGGCGTCCCAACAAATTTAATATATATTTTTCGTACTTTCAAGAGAATATCTAATACTATATTATTTAATAGTAAGTTTAATGATATATTTAGAAGTGTATTCATTAAATTTATTTATATTTTTTCACAATGTATTTCTTTTCCAAAAATAAAAAATAAAAAATCCAATCAAATCAAGAATTAAAAAAAAAAACCTTTGAATATTTTGTTTTTTTACGTGAATGATTAAAATAACGATGCCTTTGAAAATATTCACAAACATTAAAAAAATCAAACAAGGTCACAATAAAACAAGATAATTGATTTATTATTTTATTTCTGATAAAAATTTACTAGGAATATTCAAGAAAAAGTTAAAACTAAAATAGACCTGTATATAAAAAATCTTGATAAAACAAGATTAATTTATGGTATCTAAAAACCTGTGGATTACATGGGATTTTCATCTAGTTTATCCAAAGACATTTTGGATTGAATAATAGAATCCATGTCTAATTTAATTTAGAAAAAAAAATATATACACGATTTGTTCCTTACGATGAAAGTACTTGTTTTAATATTTCAGTTACAAAATGTTGTTATTTAGTGTTTATGTCGAAATAGTGGAATTTATATAATAATTAATTGTATCCTACGAAATCAATAATAAATGATTAATTAGGCTTTTTTTCTAACTCAGTAGTTTTTCCTATCAAATTCGTATCTAATGTTGAATTATAGTTGTATCATTTTGTAATACGATGCAGATTAATATCATTACAAAAAAAAACCTATATAATATAAAACTAGCTAGGAGTAGCTGGGTGTTCGAGGCCTTAAAAAAAAAATCATTTTAAACGATTTTATTGATGTTATATATGAAATTAAGTATATCAAGTGTTATACCCCACTAATCTGACCCGACCAGGAAGACAGAAGACCCGGCCAGGGTCCGACTAGAGATATCCGAGGGGCACGCCAGATTTAGTTTATTTCACGAAGGAATGCACAAAAAGGAAATAAATCCTACACCAAATCCTATCCGATTTAGATAGGATTAAATCTAATTTTATCTTATTTAGACCCTAAATCCTAGAGATTTATTTCTTATTATTCAAGTAATGTATCTTAGTTTTAGCCTATAAATAGGGCCTCGATTATCATACAGAAAGAGATCAAATTATAGAGACAGATCAAATTCTAGAGAAATATCAAATTCTAAAGAAATATGGAATTCTAGATCCGAAATCATTGTAATTAGAGAATTTATTTTCTCTCTTCTTTATATAGAACGAGCCGAAATTAGAGAATTTATTTTCTCTCTTCTTTATATAGAACGAGCCGAAAAAATTTGCCCGAGTAGGCACCGGGCACAGTCTTTCTTTTACTTTATTTGATTTTCTAAATTCTATTCGATCCGATTCATTAAAACCGAATCAACTTCTTTGGTGTTTGGCTAGGATTTTGTGCTCTACAAAATCTGACGTCAACATTTGGCACTAGAAGGAGGGGTTGAACCTTCACATAGCTCAAAGACTACCAACACAACAATGTCCTACCTAGTCTCCAAGGCTAGAACTTATAATCGGGCCCATTTAGAGGTGCGTATTTTTATCCAAGGTATTGTATATTTTACATATATCACATGATGTGTCATTAGAAAATAATCATGATCATCATAGAAGAAAACTTCCACTAAAAAAAAAAAGCCGAACGAGTGCTCGGGAGGAAAACGAGGGCTACGACCCAAACTTCCAAAGAGCCACACAGTGCTCGGGAGGAAAACGAGGGCTACGGCCCAAACTCCCAAAGAACCGAACGAGCACTCGGGAGGAAACGGGCAAGTGTAATTTTAAAACTTGCAAAGTTCTCCAATAAATCTAATACTTCGTATTTTTGTTTCAATATTCATTTGATCCTCCTTATTAATTAATGCGTTGAATTTTTCCTCCAATAATTGTACGAGCATGGTCGATACATCTTTCATACAAGTTGACAGAATTAGAGTCACACTAACCAAGCTCGAGGCCCAATCAGGATTCGGCCCGTACCGAGCTCGGGGGCTAAATCAGGACAACGAGCTGTATCGAATTCAGGATCCGAATCGACCAATGAGCTCTCGACATGTCGTAAAGGTGAGTCAGCTTCGCGGGGCTGTCTTGAGTTAGGCACCGGCCAGAACGAGTCCGACCACTGCCTAAGGGGCTAATGTTATACCCCACTAATCTGACCCGACCAGGAAGACAGAAGACCCGGCCAGGGTCCGACTAGAGATATCCGAGGGGCACGCCAGATTTAGTTTATTTCACGAAGGAGTGCACAAAAAGGAAATAAATCCTACACCAAATCCTATCCGATTTAGATAGGATTAAATCTAATTTTATCTTATTTAGACCCTAAATCCTAGAGATTTATTTCTTATTATTCAAGTAATGTATCTTAGTTTTAGCCTATAAATAGGGCCTCGATTATCATATAGAAAGAGATCAAATTATAGAGACAGATCAAATTCTAGAGAAATATCAAATTCTAAAGAAATATGGAATTCTAGATCCGAAATCATTGTAATTAGAGAGCCTTTTACTCTCAATTCTTATATAAAATCGTTCTGGCCGACCAAAACTAACCGACCAGAATAAGCCTAGCAAATTTGCTCGAGTAGGCACCGGGCCATTCTTTTTCTTATTTTATTTGATTCTCATATTACTTATCCGGTTCGATTTCCTTAAATCGGATCGATATTTCTTTGTGTTAGGCTAGGATTTTGTGCTCTGCAAAATCTGACGTCAACATCAAGTACATTATCTATTATGAAAAAAATTTAAACAAAAAATAATCATACTTCATAAATATATACAAATTCAAGATAAATTTAGGTCGTGGATTGAACCAGACAAATTTATTTGCTTAGAAGTATTAATTAAAATAGATAAATTTTAGGCTTAATTACAGAAAACTAAAATATTTTTGAGAAAATTTAATTGAAACCGTCTGATCATGAACAATATATTATGAGATAAAAGCTCCACCAAATTCATCCCACCTTATTAATAATTAATTAAAAATGTGACATTTACATGATTCAAATCTTTTAAATAATTCGTGAAATTGTTTTACAATAAAACGTCTCTCCAGAAAGTAAAGGATTATGTCGCCATAAATTCAAAAGCACGTACACATGAACTCAAGTAGTAGTACTTATAATTCAAACATAATTTTGTTTTTTCATATGCATTTTTAACTTATCCAAATATTTGTATATAATACTCCACAAATAACTTTGTATTCTAATAAATTTTTATTTGAATTTATTATTCCAAGCTTAATTTTTTCTTATAAACTATAAAAATTAACAAAAAATAATTTACAAGCCATAGATGTTAATAGAAAAATGTTATAATAATAATTGAAAAAAAAAATTTAATTTCATAATTATGTTTGATAATATAAAATATTTTTTTACAATATGAAAAATTTATTAACTTTGCAAATGTTTTGTATATTAGTTATAAAGAATAAACCGTCAATAGAAATCGAAAATTGGTAATGATCAAATCTTACAGCTATTAAATTGCTAGATCTAAAAATCTATATAGCTCATTTAAATTTATGCACATCCAATGGTATTGGAATTTAAATGTGCAATAAACCCGATTTGATTAAGGACATCGTTGAACTAAAAATATTAAAAGCTTAACATCGAGAATTGAATTTTGTATTAGATTCATGCATCCATTAAATTTATATTAGTTCATGCATCGATTACTTTGTGAGTAAAACTATATTAATACTCTTTCGTAGATACATTGAAACGAGTTAATTTACAATTTACACTTATAAAATAAAGATTGGTGAAAATATGAGTTGTAAGACGTAAGGATCCATCTTAAAATTTTATATTTGTGTGATAGTTTCATTAAAAATATTGTGTTATCAAATAGGTGAAAATTGCAGTTTTTAGATCATGTTTTCACAATTAATCTTAGGACTTTCTTTTTTTTTTTTTTTTTTAGAAAGACATAAATTTTAAGATTTTTTTTTAACAAGTTAGGGGAGTGTGGACAGGTAAGACAATAAAGACTGTGCTGTGAAAAACTATAAAATTTGAAAGACTAAAATTCAAACCCTAATCAACTCAATTTACATTTTAAAAAAGGTGTGTATATATGACTTAAGTTACTTTAACTCGTGGTGATTTTAAAATTTAATGAACTCAAGTTGATTTAAAAATTAATATGTTTAGTTGAGATTATTCTTTAATTAACCATACACACTCGTTTTGCTAGTGAGGTAGGATTTGATTTATTCCATCCTACAGCTGGGAGCGGACTAAAATATATTAAATCATAACAAGTTCAATATAATATTCTCTTATCTTAAATCCAAATTTAAAATTATCAAATTAAATATATAAAAAAAGACATTGTACAAGTGTAGAATGGAAGAGACCGATAGGATACTTGGATTGATTTGTCTATCTGTGTTCTATGATCTATAAATTAATTGTATGCCTTAATGTTATTAAAAACTGGTTGGACAGTTAATTTGTTGTCCTAAAAATGTATGCAACTAATTAATGCAATCAACTAACTGATCAATTTATTTATTTATGCAGTGGCCGACTCAAAAAAAAAAAAAAAAAAAACCGAGATCTGTTATTTTAATATATATTTTATAATATCTATAATACATTATATATATATATATATGAATTACTTAAAAAAATAATTTATCAAGGAAAAGATAATTTGAATTACTTAAAAAATGGGGGAAAACAAAGCAAAAGTTGCACAAGGGGGGGGGGGGGGGGAGGAGGTGGGGGTGTTTTGTTTTGTTTTTGTTTTTCAAATAAAATATAATTTTAAATTAAATAACTTGTTCATTAATAAATTTTGTTTTAATTCATAATATATATCAAGTTTATCAATTTTTATAATTTATAATTTTTTTATTTGTATTTTATTTAGAAAAGTAAAATATCAAATCGTTTAAATTTTGATGCATTTGAGTTTTTTTTTTCATTAAGTTATAGTTGTTTTAGCTATAACAAAATGTTGAAGTTAAAAAATCATGTCTCGTAAGTAAAAATTATACTTAAAAAAAAAATAAAAAAAATGATAATAAACAAAATCACAAATAAGAAAATAAATAAATAATTTTTAAAATAAAAAAATAGATTATTTGGAAAAAATTTAATGATTTTTTTAAAAAATTATGATACTTCATTTTATTGGTTGTTTATAGAAAATGTTTAGATAATATAAATTTTTTAATTCGTTGTTTAAATAGTTTATTATCTCAATTTCTAATATTATCAAATATATTTATTTAAAATGATATAAAATTAAAGTTGAAATATCTAAAAAAATTTATTACTATAAATATTAATAACATTATATATTTCATGTTAGGATAGTATACTTTTACATTATGCTGCAGTTTTTTTTTAATTATTAAATATCTTAATTAAGACACTTATATTCATAAATATCACTCAAACCTATATTCATAAATGAATTTCTTAATTATGAATTCGGAGTTGTGAATTAATTCATTTAATGTGAAATAAGATTTATAAAACAATATCACAAAAGTTCCACCCTCATTTTAATCGCTTATATGATATGCGATATATATTTAATTGAGAGCTACATGAAGCAATTGATTTTGTATGTTTAATATTTATTTGAGGATCGCGTGAACCAAAATATTAACTCAACCTAAATTAAGACACTTAATATAGTTGAGAAATAAACACGTGTGTTATATATAACGTATGCTAGTAAACTTCACACAATAGCAATTATAACATCATTGAAGAAAATAATTAAATTTTATTTATTATATCTTCTCCACTTATTTTTAGACTCGAACAAAATCAATTTATTTTAAATATTTAAGTGTTTTAGTTGAGGTGATATATTTAATTGTTAATTTAATATAGTTAATATGCATTCATCGAATCATCTTACAGGTGAGGTGGTCTACTTAAATTAATTCGCCGACTTATGACCTGCAAAGTAGTTAGTTATTTAATTTTTTAAATCAGGTGTGAAATCAAGTTGGATGCAATATTGAAATATTATTATAAAAAATTTATCAAAATGTTTTCACTACAATTTGCAGTTTAGGTTTGTGTCCTAAAATTGCAAGCCAGCTTAATTAATGCTAGTTATAACTAGTAAATTTATCCTTTATGGAGTGTTCCACGAATTACACCATTGAAAGAAATTTTATTATATAAAGAATAAATGTTGTATGTTTTGAAATTTTAGCCAAATTATCAAAGATGATTAAAACTAGCTGACCTATATATTCAAATAAAAGGCAAATAAGTTTTATTTAAAAAAACTCAATATCATCTAAAACTATTCCAATTTAAACAAACAATCTTGTGAATGCTACGATTTAAATACATTCCTAACTTATTAGCATACTCGGACTTAGTTGAGTTAAAACAAGTTCAATACTTTGTTAATTATAAATTAAACTACTAATCAATTCATTTTAAAAACAAATATTATATAATGAGAAAAATACAATGTAGTATCATGTTATATATATATATTATATTTTACAAACAAAGCTCACAAGCTAATGTATTAACGATTGTCAAGTATTACATTGATTCCTTTATTTTAACTGGCTAAAGATTCTCATTATATATATATATATATATATATATATATATATATATATTTATTAAAACTGTCGATGATTCACAAGAGTATTCAATTTACAATCGTAATAAAATGTTCTAACTAAAATATGACTAAATTGATAGATTTAAAATTACTAAATCTGGTAAAGTGTTATAAAAATTTAAATTTTGTAACTATTATAATATGAAATTTCTCAAATAATATTTTGATAATGAGTGTTGCATAAGATTTAAATTAATCTTCAAATAAGTCGCACCTACCCACCAACGGCAAAAGTAACGTGCAAAGTCAAATGATTGAAAGCAGGGCTGCCCACGACGTCGTTTCATTTGCTATTTTCCAGATATTAATATAAATTCTTTTTATTTGGGTTTCCATGAAAATTGGAGCTTAGAAAAAAAAATTGTTTTAGAAATAATAGAGAGAAAAATCTTGGAGTTTGATCACCTGTTTTTTTTTTTCACCTCAATTACTTTTCTTATTTAAATCCTCTCTCTCTCTCTCTCTCTCTCTCTCTAAGTTGATGAGAAGAAGTTCTCCTGAAATTCAAAGATTGTGGGTGACGCAATAATTCTGCGCCTCCCTCTACACGGAAGCTATACATACACACATATATATACGTACAGAATACATACATAAAATCGTATATCAATAGTAGCAGGTTTTTGTTTAGAATTAGTATACAAGGAACGATTCGTTTGTTCTACAATGGATGCTTTGTGTTTGAAGGCGGGGATTCACAGTATGCTGGCATCTCCGATCGCGGCCGTTGGAGGTAATGGAGAACTCCGATTGAGTGAGAAGCCGTCGGTGTCGGCGGCGCACCCGAAGAATTTGCCCTGGGGTTTCACTTTTCGCCATCCGCTCAGATCTTTGTGGCCCGGCGCCAAAAACCGGTTCGAACCGGCAATCGCGGTGGACGACGCCGTTCTGGTGGAGGAAAAGGAAGACATTAAGGAGATGGAAGAGGAAGGGCGCAGTGAAAATTGGGTGTTTAAGATTATGCATGTGAAGTCTCTCTGGAAAGAGGAGGAAGGGAATGGAGATTCGGTGGAGGAATTGGGGGTAAATTTGGACGAAGATGGGGGAAATGGTGGTGAGGACAATGGAGAGTGTGATTCGTGTGCGGTTGATTATGATGATGACGATGAAACGATTGAATTTGATAGGGAAAGCTTCTCGAAATTACTGAGGAAAGTGCCTTTGTCTGGAGCTAGATTGTATGCGAAGATGTCTTATTTGGGAAGCTTAGCTTATTCAATTTCCCAAATTAAGGTACCGTTTTGTATTCTGAATCTAATTTTGGATCATATAATTATTTCTGGATTTTGGATTAGTGCTGAGTTTTAGAATTCAAAGTAGTTTAATCGAACTATTATTTTCTCTTCTTGGATTGGTATTGTTTAATTGTTGGAATTTCTGAAAAATTGAAGCTTTGTGTTGAATTGTGAAACAATTGGTGATATTACTTGTAAGTTGTACTGAAATTATAGCTTTGATGGATTGTGATAACTGTAGTGTGATATGGTGTATACTTGGATGGTATTTCATTGCTGATTTTATTCAAAGTTTGAAGAATCTGTGAGAATTTAAAATTCATAGTTGAGTTGTATGGTTGCTCAGATTGAGTGCTATGTAGACAAATGACAGAGTTAATGAAATTGGTTTTTTTTTGTGGAATTGTATTACAGCGGGGGAATCTGCAGAGATTCCATGGATTACGATTTGTGACTTCATCGTTGGATAAGAAAGAACAGGCGGCAAAAATTGAGAAAGCGAAGGTAATTGCTGAAGAGGGACAAGAAGAAGCAAAGATTGAATCTGATGCTGAGAATGTTAAAGAAAATGAAGTGGAGAAGGCCGAGAATAAGGTTGATGGAAACCATATAAGTGCTTCTGCTGCTTATCAAATCGCTGCTTCTGCTGCTTCGTATTTGCATTCTCATACTAGAAGCATTCTTCGCTTTAAATCCTCCAAATTGGATCCAAATGAGAGTTCGCCTGAAGAAGTGGATAAAGGCGAAGACGACATTGATATGATAAACGAGGATGTGGCCTCATTAATGGCCACCGACTCTGTGACTGCAGTTGTTGCCGCGAAGGAGGAAGTAAAACAGGCCGTTGCGGATGATCTGAATTCAACTATATCTTCACCCTGTGAGTGGTTCGTCTGTGATGATGATCAGAGTGCCACACGATTCTTTGTCATACAGGTATGATGCTGACCTTAGCGTATAAGAATGGATAGTGGGTGATTTTTCATAGTCTTTCATTAACTTAATCTCTTAATCTATTTTCACCTGTTACTTACAGGGATCAGAGTCACTGGCTTCATGGCAAGCTAATCTATTGTTTGAGCCCATTCAGTTTGAGGTAATTATTAAACTTTTCATTCTTGTGAAACATTTTGAAGTGTTGGCTTTTAAACATTAAAGATGTTTCCTAAGGTGCTTTATGGAAGTCTTTCAATAAATATTGGTCATCTTGTCTGTTTAGGGGCTAGATGTTCTTGTGCACAGAGGTATATATGAGGCTGCAAAAGGGATTTACGAGCAGATGCTGCCTGAAGTTCGTGAGCATCTTAAATCCCATGGCAATCAAGCCAAATTTCGTTTCACAGGGCATTCTCTTGGTGGAAGCTTATCGTTACTCATAAATCTCATGTTGCTAGTAAGGGGTGATGCACCCCGTTCTTCTTTACTTCCCGTTATAACTTTTGGTTCCCCATCAATAATGTGTGGGGGAAATCGCCTGCTTCGCAATCTAGGGTTGCCTCGAAACCATGTCCAATCAATCGCGATGCATAGAGACATTGTTCCCCGAGCTTTCTCATGCAATTATCCCATCCATGTTGCTGAATTTCTCAAAGCTGTTAATGGGAACTTTCGCAATCTTCCATGTCTTAGTAAACAGGTACCAATTTTCTTCATAGAAACCATTAAGTCAACCATCTAACTCGATACATTTTATCAAGATTTTTCGTGTTTGATCTCTGTCAACAGAAGCTGTTGTACACTCCAACGGGCGATTTCCTAATCCTTCAGCCAGATCACAAATTCTCTCCAAACCACGAGCTCCTTCCTTCGGGCAGTGGCCTTTATCTTCTAACAAGTTCAGAGCCCGATAGTGTCGAGTCAGAGAGGCAAATCCAAGCTGCCTTGTCATTATTTCTGAACTCACCGCACCCACTTGAGATACTGAGCGATCGTTCTGCATATGGGTCTGGTGGGACCATTCAAAGAGACCATGATATGGATTCGTATTTAAAGTCCGTTAGAAATGTCATTCGTATAGAGCTTGGTCGCATAAGAAAGGTGAAGAGAGAGCGTCGTAGGAAAGTGTGGTGGCCACTCGTCGCGCCCAACGGAGTCAATGCCGGTATAATTGTTAGTCGGCCCATCATTCCACGCAACGTGATCGGCCTAGGTCAGTTGAAATTTTCGGGCATCGTTCAAACGGGCAGAGAGTCGTTGAAGCGGTTTAGTCGGTTAGTTGCTTCGCAACACATGCATTTGCTCGTCCTATTCTTGTTCCCTGCTAGATTACTGATATTGGGAACCAATGGTTTGATCAACTTTTATTGATCAAACTAGTATACATTTGGTGATTCTTTATTCATTTACTAAGGCAAGCTTGTTGTTGTTTTCTCTAGTTTGTAAATGAGGAAACTATAGCAGACTTTGGTGGAGTCAATGATATCATAATATACATTAATAGTATATATTTTAAGTGTATACATAAACATCCTCGTACATTTGATTTGAATCTTGTCATATGAAGATTCTTTTGTACTTATTTATGATGGTGTTTGGGTTCGATTAATTCAAGTGTGGTAGGGGTAGTTTGGGGAAAAAAAAACATTTTCTGAGCCGATGAACCTTAGGGTTGCTAGGAGGGTTCGTAGCAATAATCTTTCGATACTTAGTCAAGATCGAAGATATTTATAATGCTTAGCTTCAACAAAATTTTCTTTAAAATGTCGATTAATGTCATAAATTTGGTTGATAATGAAGTTGATTTAGTAGTGTTGCGTAATTGCAATAAACACAACTATGGTTATATTGTCTGTATTAGCTGAAACACGTTTCATGTCAACTTGAAATCACATTCAGATGAGCAAATTGTGCAACAAAACTACAAAATCTAACACCTAACATGGATGAAATATCAACCATACACCTATGCACACATTTTAGGAACATCAACTTTGAATAGAACGACAATGTCGTTTGCAATGTGTCATTTTGACGTGGAATTTATTTTTCTTTTTTCACAAAATTCAATTCAATTATTTTTGTTACGTGTACAAAATACTTTCAAGAAGTTGACACCTAATTTCCAGCCTTCTATTTCTGGAAAAATAAATATTATTTGATGCTTCTACGCTTTAAATAACATAATATTGTGATTGCGAATTTACGATCCTCTATATTATATTTCATTATTCTCCTATCTTTAATACATGCTATATATTAATTTCATGAATATAATTCGTGAGACGAAACTTTACTACAAGCAACTTAAATCCATTTTCACAAGTCAATCTCTATTTTATGAGTTATGAGTTGACTCGTATCAGAGAATTATAATAATAAATCGATCTTTTAAGGGTTATACAAGTGGCTTATTTGTTGATTTTATATGAATGTTTGGTAGACCCCCACATGATTCAAAATCCAAGTTTTGCAAGAAAGATCCATTGGTTTGGGCCATAATAAGGTGAAATTGATGAAAACAGTTTTGATTCATAAAATGCCAAACAAACAAGGCGTATGGAAAAAAGGATTTGTTTCGTGTAGTAATAAAGGTGTGTTTGGTGACAAAATAAGAGTCCCAACTCCAAAATGGCTCAATCCTTGGTGCCTATCCATCCAAGTAGGCAAACAGACCCTTATTGATAACTTTATCCAACTTAGATATTTAGCTTCCCCCAACTAATTTTGGGTAAGAATGTCTTTCATCATATTTGTCTTCCAAATAAATCTATACCTAATCAAAGCTCATAAATATTAATTTGAAAATCAATGTATTAGAACAAATTTGTTTGTCAAGTATAACATCAACGAACAATATTTGAATGTATTCAGAAAACAATAAAATCTTTAGGAATGAAATGAGATTGCTACACCCTCAAAACATTCGTGGAATTAAATAGAGGAAATTTCACACTGTATTGTATGACATGTGAATCTGATATATTAGTCATCAATCATCTCAACCATTATTCCACATGTAAGGGTAGAGATATTTTTGACAAAACACTATTTTTGTGATAAAAGAAAATAATTTCACTATGTTTTGTAGTAGAAAAGTCATAAACTATATCAATTATGGTATTTGAGACTATTTCCCCTAAATATAAAATGGCATATGAGTGTTCATGTGAAGTATATAATAGATGCTATATGCATGTTGCATTTGTCGATTGGATTTTAAGACAATGACTCGAAATAAAGGATTTGAGGAAAGGAGTCGAAGATTTAAAATATGAAACGAGTTTCAGGAGTCGAGGATTTAAAATATGAAACGAGTTTCAAATATTCTAGGACTCAATTTGAATATAGTGATTTGAAATTTAGGATTTAAAATGAATGGATTTCAAATACATTCAAGTTAGATGAATTTGAAATCCACTCATATTGTTAAAAAAATAGTTCAAGATGAACGTGATGGATTTCAATCCGCATCTATTCAAACACCACCTCTTCCAAACAATTACAACTTCAATGGATCGATAACTACAAAATATTTGAACTCTTATTTGAGTGTCTCACATATCTAATTCCATTAGACGAGACAATATGCAATTCACATATGAGTTTATGAAAATAAATTTAATTGTAGATAATAAGATTATGTTTCAAGTATATAAATCCCTAAGAAAGTCTCATACACGTTTTCATAATATTTCAATCCAAATGAAAACCTAACCAACCAGAAAGTTTGTTGTTGTTCACTTCCCATTTTTTAGTTATTTATTATGGGCTTTTTTGGCCTAATAACCAAAAATATGGGCTAATAACCAAAAGTTTACCAATCTACCCAACTAGAAAAGACTTACAATTCGTATGAAAACAACTTCACCAAGACAAAAGCTCAACAACATATTCAATTTGGATGTCCTAATCCTACCCTACTTCATCATTGTAATTAATTCCCACACCACTCTACTAAAATATAGTCCTTCCCAATTGAATGCACATAAAAACCAGTTTCATTTTTCAACCCACATCATCAAAACCTAGCTTTGAATGCACCCCCAATCCTGTACCATGCATAACACGCAGTACAGACTGCTCTAATGTAAAACGACGTTGTTCCAGATAGAAAAATCGAACATGTAGACAGTGTTGTGTTTTATGCACAATAGACGATGCAAATCCCTTACATAAGCAAACACAGAAAGATTAATAGCTTTCAGAAAACACAACTCAAAGTTCAAAAAGTCTCTTTTCATCCCAGACACAGCTATGTTCTTGATTTGGTTATAGACAAAACAACAATTCTTATGCTTTATTAATGGAAAATATAGTGATTACAGATCAACAAGTTCAGCCGTTAAAGCAGTTCTCAAACTAGAGAATGCAAACGTATTATTCTTGATATTTTGATCCAGAATTACATAACTAGGGCGGAAACATTTTACGCAAAGCACGAAGAAACAGGAAAATGGGGGCAGAATTTATGTTTGATGTTACACATAAACACAGCTAAGTTATCATCCTCAATCAAATGGATCCGCATCAGATTTATAGATCGAGTTTACCAGCCAAATACCATGAATGGATGGCAAGGCTACCGAATGCGAAGATATTAGCAAGGGAAGACAATCCATGAATCATCCCGAATTTCTTGTTCATGGCAGCAAGCTTTGGATTTTTCTTTGCAACTTCTTTGTTCTTGGTCCACCCAACTTCTTCACCAATATCTGCTTCTCTCTCTATCTTGTGCCTTTGTTTCATCATCTGGTTGACATTCACAAATAACAGAGCAACATTGCTAGGTAAATCAAGAGAGGGTTTAAGATAGAATCATAAAACAAATGCGTAAGTGTTTCTAAACCTTGTTCAAATCAACTACTAAACCATGTCCAATGTTCTTCATGGTAAGAAAGTGAGCAAAACTCAGAAGAGGGAGGAAGGGAATAACCAAGTAAGTAGAGTGATTCTATTATTCTGTGACTAGATAGTTTTCCTTCTTAAATACCCTATTCGATACATATAAAGCATCATAAAAGCAAAAGGATAGATTTAGTCATAAACGAAATCACAGAATGCACAAACGTCGATCAAGTCAGGAAGACATAATTCAAGTGATATAAATTAAGGGTGTAGTCGAGTTGAACTGGCTTGCGAGCTACTTGACTGGTTCAGACCCGAGTTTCTTAGTCAAGCTCAAGCTCAAGTCTAAGCCTGCCACTACATCTCGACTTGATTGCACCCTTAATGTAAATAAATCAAAACATAGAAGCTAGACTTGTTTGTACCTCGATGGTCATGGGCGTAAAAATAACTAGATTGCTTAGATTGAAAGCAAAAGCAGCAAGCAAGAACCCAAGCTGATATTTCTCAGTAGATCCTGAAGTCTTCCATGGGTGCAAGTATCCAAAACATCCAACTCCCACAGCACAGCACACTCCCACCATGGAAAAATATGCCGGAAACATCTTGCTTTGCAGGTTCCCAAATTGATGCCTAGGTAAATTCCTTTGGAGGAATACAAAAAAAATTGAGTTACAGCAGCAATTTCACAAACTTCAACTAAAATCACTCATCACCTCTCCTCACACCATTCATTCACCATAAAACTTTTTAGGTTTTACAGGAAATATCGAACAAATCGAAGCCTCACCAAATTCCTCACTGATACAATGCATTGATCAAGAAGATCATTTAACAAGCTTATATGTAACAACCTTCACACCCTCTCCAAATAATAAACATTCCGATAAAATTTACTCAAGCAACTATGTATAGAACTTCGCATAATCCTCCCAAGGTATAATCTACGTTAACCCTATGAATTTCACCAAAAAAAAAGTATCTATTTACCATTTAGAGTAGATACTACATACTAGATATAGCATCTACAGAATCCCTCCCGGTATAAATTTCCACAACAAACACAGAAATAATGGAGAAAAATTCCTCATATTCACAAGCTTTACATAGATTGACCACTCTCTCTCCCCAAACTCAAATTCCCTACTAAACATATACATACTACAGTAAAAAATCACAAATTGAATAGGAAAAACAGCTGTTAAGAGAGATAATTACTTGAACATGATGATGCCGCCGATGAAGGTAACCCACAGGGCGGCGCCGAAGGCAGTGGAGAAGCACAGGAGATGGCTCAATTTCAACACAGTGACGAGCAACTGTGAATTCTGGCCGTCCGATATCGATCCGAAGGTTTCCGGCGAGAAAATTACTCCGATTGCCAGAAACGCCACCGCCGTCAAAAATCTCGTCATCCACCCCATTTTTAACCCTCAATTGACTCAGAATTCAGAAACTGAACTGTGATAAATAGCTGTGCAAGAGCTTATAGATCAACTGCAAACAATATTATGAAATTTTATATTTTCACCTACCTCTCTACTGCTACCAGAAGTTCAACATTGGTGTGTGGATTGCACAATAAGAAATCCTACTCGATTTACTAAATTACCCTCCATTATTTGCAACAAAAATCATCAGTTATTTCAATAATTTTTTTAATCTTGAAAAAAAAAAATTAATCTATCGATCGAAATCCCAACTAAAATTATGTGAGAAGTGAGAATGGAAAATCGGACAAAATTATTTAACTCATAAGAGATTAAAGATTTTATTTATATATAAAAAATAAAAAAAACAAAAAACTGTCGCGTGGGACACGAGGCTATTAGTGCTAATGGGCTTTATGAAGATGTTTTCTTCACGTGACCCGATAAGAAGCCCAACTACCTAAAGCCCATAGTAGTGGATCCGATACTTTATTGGGCTCATGTGAGACGGGCCTATTGGGCTTTATATTACAGGCCAGGATAAGCCCACAGATAATGTACAGCCCAGAAAAGCAAGGCCCAGTTTCTTCACCGCCTAATTTTTGCGCTCCCGCCACTGCACCGAAATCAAAACCTCCACTCTTTTTGATTTTCCGATTTTACCCTTCGTTTATGTGCCATTTTTCATTCTCCTCCTTCCTCGAGAAGCTTTTGCCATATAATTTTGAACCATCACAAATTTTGCAGCGAGAATATCACTTTTTCCACTCCAAATTTCTGCTATCCAGATTTAGTAGCTTGCTAAATCGGTGAATTTCTCGGAACAATTTCGCTGATTTTATTACCTACAGTGATTCACTCTGCAGTGCGTGCTACAATGCTGGAAAGCAAGCATAGTTTAGCGTACGATGACCCTTCGAAGACTTTTCTTGGAGTTCGATTTATTCTCTTTGGATTCGACTCAGTTAAGGAAGAAAAGGTTTTACTTTAGAGGAGTTTCTGTTTGCGGTTTAATTGCTTTCATTTTGATTATTTATTTTAAAAAAGGATGAACCTTTAATTTAATTTTAAATTTTCAGGTTCGATCGATGCTTTTAGAAGGAGGTGGGATGGATGCTGTAAATTATGGTCCGGATTGTAATCACGTGATTGTCGATAAGCTTGTCTACGTGAGTTAAACAAAATCTACTCATTTGTTTATTCTATTTTTTTATGTTGAAGATTAGATAATAATTGTAGCTATTCTATAGTCTTGAGTTGGAATTGTATATGCTTTCATCCATATTGGAAGGCTTTCTAATTAATAAAATTATTGATTTTAATCCCATCAGTTCCAATTGTATGGACAGAGTTGTGTTATTAGTGTTGTTTGTTCATGGTGCAGGATGATCCTATATGCGCTGCTGCTCGAAGAGATGAAAAGATATTGGTGACTGGACTATGGGTTTTTCATAGTTTTGATGTGGGAATGCCTGTTGATCCCACCTCTGTAAGTTTCTCTAATAGATTCGATTTTTTCCCACAATGTATACTGTGTTTTAACATAGTGTTTTTTTCTTTTCTTTTTTTCAATGCAAGAATGGCCTTTTGATGTTTGAACAGATGTTTGCTTTGCAATGATCGTTGTACTAGTACATGTTCCTTATGTTGTACTGTGTTCATATTTGCATGCATTCTTTTGCACTTTTATGTATTACAAAATTCTACTTTCTTTTTTTGCCTTAATTTTAGAAGACTTGATTTTTTTGGTCTTAATTTATTGTATGAGCTAAGAATGAGATCAAAAGATTGATATTAGATTCATTTTTACTTCATTTTTGTTTCGGAGCATTGCCTAGTAACTTCTAACTCATGAGGATATGAATGTACATTTGACATCTGGTAATCATCTGTTATGCTTTTTGCTTGTACTACTGTTTAATTTTGAGTGTTTCCACTCATTCAACTTTGTAGCTTCCTGTAAAAAATTCCCCTTGAAAGCATTGTTTTGAAAACTTTTCAGCTTTTGTGTTTTATTATTATATTTTAAATTTTAATTTTTATGATTATTTACAGGTGATGTATTGGCCGATGAGAGATTTGAATGGGATTCCAGGTGCCAAATCAGTGGTTGTGTGCTTGACTGGATACCAAAGACAAGACCGAGATGATATTATGGTTCTGACAATTACTTACTGTCTTTTGCTTTTCAACACTAAACTTAATATCATTTTCTAGTCTTTCAAAATCCTTTCATATTATATCATCCCATCTTACTTTAATCTCCTTTCCTACATAGACTATGGTTGCCCTGATGGGTGCAAATTTTTCGAAGCCGTTAGTAGCAAACAAGGTTACTCATCTGGTATGCTACAAATTTGAGGGTGGGTTCTCTTATATCCTCTTTATTTATGACACCAAGTTATAAGATATATAATTTCCACGTGTGTGTGCGTGTGATTTTATCAATCCTAATCTGTAGTAATCTTGCTGAGATGTGAATGTCTTGTAGTTAGAATTTTGTAAATTGTGTTGTATTTAACTTAATCATTCCATTTGGCTCCACTGTTCTGCTAAGTTGAGAGATGTTCACTTTTTGGCAATATGTGAGGAATTCCAGTGCTATTCTTTTTCTAGCTGTTTGCTATATTTGGTAAATGTACTGAATGAATCATGATTGCTACACACTGCGGTTCATCATTTAGCTGTGATGTTTGTAGACTTCCAAGTTCAAAATTGTTCTCTATATTGAATACACAACTCTTCAAAAATAAAAAAATCAAACTTTCAGCCAGATAATTGTTATCAAGGCTGTACCTTTTCAAAATTCGGATGTAATGTTAAAGTTCTACAAGTCTGTCTGCAAAGTAATACATTCATTCTTATGTATCATGATGAATCTCCTCTTACATGTTTGAATCTGTGGTTTTACATTCTGCTGTAAGCATTTATGTTTTATTTTCTTGGTCTTGCTCTTTTTTCAATCCCACTCACTTAAAAGTTTTATTCTTCAACAGGGGAGAAATATGAACTTGCCAAAAAAATTAAGAGGATAAAGCTAGTTAACCATCGTTGGTTGGAAGATTGGTATGCCCAAGTTTGATTTTATACCATTTGATAGACCTGAATATGCATTGGCTAGTTTATACCATAGACATGCCATTTTGCAGTCCTTTCAATTTAGTATCAATCTATAATTTTCGCTCTTGCATATTTCCAGCTTGAAGGCTTGGGAGCTCCTTCCTGAATCTGACTACACTAAGAGGTGAGAACACGAGGTTGTGTGCTTTTTCTCATGGCATAATGGCTATTACTTTCAGCAGCACACATGCACCTCTTGTGCTAGTGTCTAGAAGCCATTTCTTATGGCTGTCAATAGAGTACTTGAGTTTTTAGGTGCTTTCGTTTCAAGTTAGCATGCCAATTCTTGCAAGAAGTTAAGTTCATAAGCTTAAATTTAACCCCTGGTGCAGTGGATATGAGCTGGAGATGGAGGCTGAAGCTAAAGATTCTGAAGAAGAGACCGAAGACATAGCTTCAATAGATTTGAGAAGGAAAAGTGTTGTTAACCCTCAAGATAGACAAGTTGAGAATAAGAAATTTCATCACTCACCAGTGGCACAAGAAGGTTCAAAAACCACAGTCTATTTGAGTGCATCTGAAAATTTTGCAAATGTTGGAGATACTAGTAAGATCCAATTAACACCTAGAAAGGAGATCAACAATGGAAATACGTCATTTTCACGAGGAACTCGTGATACGCATCTTGAGAAATCAACAAGCTCTTGTGCTAGAAGTCCTGGAAAGACATCCTCTGAAGTGCCATCCAACATGCTCAATGGTATTCCAATCTCTAAAAAGGTTGAACATGTAATAGCTTCACCATCTAGAAGTGCTAAGAAGTCTCCTGATACTGACCTGGCCAAATTAAGTGTCAAGAATAGGAAGTCCAGTCTTCCTTTAAGGTCAGAAAGAAATGAAATTTACTCAGGTAGTCCCTCTGCTTTGAATGTCAGTAAACATGGATTTGGTGATGGTTTTGACATGCCATCAGAGAAACAACAAGATGGAACTTATTCTCATGGAGTTAAGACACCTTTAAAGGGAACCTTAGTGCACCTTGATGAGGGGCTAACCAACACTGTTAGTCTGCCCAGCAAGACGACAGCAATTGTTTCACGTGGCAGTTCAAGATCACCAATTCCGAACCAGTCTCCTAAACCTTTGGTAGGAAATGGATCAGCAACAAAAACAATGGAGTTGCCAGTTTCTGGATCTTCAATAGATGGCTCACGTCGATTAGGCTCTTATGTTTCTCCCTTTAATGTTACTAGCCATTTGAGGGAGGAAGTTAGTGGTGGTTTTGACATGCCATCACATGGAATTGATCCTGATGGAGTTAAAACACCTTTAAAGGGGACCTCGTTGCACCTCGATGAGGAGCAACCTGGTAGTTTTCCTAGTAAGAGGAAAGCAACAGTTTCACACGGCAGTTCAAGATCACCACTGTCGAGCCATTATCCAAAAACATCAATAGGAAGTCGATTGGTAACAAAAATGGCAGAATTGCTGGCTCCTGGTGATATCTCTCCCATGAATATTACCGGCTGCTTGAGGGAGGAAGCTCCATTGCCTCCTAAGGATACATCCGAAAATAGACACGAGTGTGAGGATCAAGCACTTCAACAATCTCGAAAAGGTATAGAAAACCAGACGTCATCCAATCTGGAACAAGAGAACCTTTTGAGCAAATCTAATACTTCCAATGGTGTAGAGATGCATGGAAGTGATCCGCAAAATATTGGACCCCCATTTCCGTTAACTAGCCCTGGAGTGGAAAAGATGGATGATCAGACTGATTTCTCTTCAAAGGTAGAAAACAAAGGCAACAAGTCTAAACCACAGAAAAAGAAGATGCTTTCCAGGAAGACATTGGGTTCCAGACCAACTATAGGCAAAGGGATCACTTCCAAGCACAAAGGACTACTTAACCTTCAGAATGCTGTTTTACCAGATGGAGCGGTAACAATGGGAGACACAGACGTTGCTACTATTCCGAAGAAAGTTGCAATGAATTCTCCAACAACCAATGAAGATGGTCCAGTGGATGATCAAACTAAAACACCAGATGACGGAGGGCAAAATGAGATTGGCACGGGTAGTGATAAAGAGGATTCTTCTAAAGCTGGAGCACCACATTCAGGAAAAGGTGTAACTCGTGCAAAAAAGCCAGCCAAGGGGAAAACCATACAAATGAAGGAGAAGGGGGGCAAATCACTAGGGGTTGAGAACAGCAATGAAGCTGAAAAGTCTGTTGTTTATGGCGATAAAACCAAGTTGTCGGAATCAAAATCTGCAGGCAATGCGGGAGAGAAGAAAACAACCAAGGGTAAGAAACGTCCTCTGACTAAATCTAAGACAAATAAGTCAAAGGATGCTAGAGAGGAAACGGAAAATGATGAATCCATTAGCAAACAAGATGAGAAGACTCTCTCAAGCAATGAAGAAAGAGTTGTGTTGGCTGGTACAAGACCATCCAAGAAACTAAAAAGCTCAGCTGATGCAGAGAAGGAAAATAACCCTGCTACAATTAGGCAAGAAAGTGTAAGCAGGGATGCTAAGGAAACAACTTCCCCAACACTTAAAAAGCCTATGAAAGATGTCGTTAAACTCAACAAGACCGATCCAGAGAACGTTGAGACGAAAACTGTGTCTGCATGGTTCATTCTAAGTGGGCATAGGCTACAGAGAAAAGAGTTTCAGCAGGTTATAAAGCGATTAAAAGGAAGAGTTTGCAGAGATTCTCATAACTGGTCATATCAAGCTACACATTTCATTGTTCCAGATCCAATCAGAAGAACTGAGAAATTTTTCGCAGCTGCAGCATCTGGAAGGTATATATATATTATATAGCTAGTCAACAGACTCATCAAATCATTGTATGAGTGATTATGATCTGATCAACTGTCTCTAACTATAATTATCTTGCAGCTGGATCCTCAAGACAGATTATTTAACAGCAAGCATTGAGGCAGGAAGATTTCTGTCTGAAGAACCCTACGAATGGCATAAGAAATGCTTGACTGAAGATGGTGCCATCAACTTAGAAGCTCCAAGAAAATGGCGTCTTTTAAGGGAAAGAACTGGCCATGGTGCGTTTTATGGAATGCGTATAGTCATATACGGAGAATGCATTGCCCCTCCACTGGTATGCTAGTTGTCTTGTCCTTTAACAATCTTAGAACATGGTTATGATCACCACCTTTTGCTCATACACTTTTCACCATATCAGGATACTTTAAAGCGTGTCATAAAGGCCGGAGACGGGACCATACTAGCAACTTCACCCCCATACACACGCTTTCTAAAATCAGGGATAGATTTCGCCATTGTCACTCCAGGCATGCCCCGAGCCGACATGTGGGTCCAGTCTTTTCTTGAACATGAGGTACCCTGCATTGTAGCTGATTATTTGGTTGATCATGTATGCAAGCCTGGTTACTCTCTTGAGAAGCATGTGCAATACAAGACTCATGAGTGGGCCCAAAGATCGCTCGAGAATCTTGTGAAGCGCGTGGAAGAGGTCGTGGACGAGCCTATAACACCGGAAGAAGATGGTGCTGACGTGGCATGTCAAGCATGTGGAGCTCATGATAGAGGAGATAAGATGCTGATATGTGGTGATGAAAGTGGTAGTAATGGTTGTGGTGTTGGTGTCCATATTGATTGCCTTGATCCTCCACTTCAAGACGTTCCGGTGGAGGATTGGTATTGCCGGGAATGTTGCCGGAAAAAGGGTACAAAAACGGCCGGCCGGAGCTCAAAAAAACGTGCCTCTAAATCCAAGTTATGATCCATTGAGTGTTGTAGTTTTGCTGGCTTTTGTGACATTGATGTTTGCTAAATATTAGTGAAGCTTAGTAGTAGTACAGTTTGAATAATTTTAAGTTGTATGTAAGTGTACATTTTTTTGGTCTGATGAACACTATTTGGAAATGTTTCTTTTTAGGAGGTTGCTGTATAATGTGGGCTAGAAAGAAGAATTGAAACTGAAAAATGGGCTTAGAAATGATTTTATCTTCGAATTGGGCTGGCCCACCAAAGGAGGTGTCTATTTATATGTGTAATAATATAATTTTGGGCTTTAAGGATTTATTCAACCTTAAATAATGTGACTTCATACTTATATAATTAAAATTACAAGCTTTGGGTATAAATTATATCCCCCCCCCCCACCCCAAAAAAAAAAAAAAAAATTGGGTCTTAGCTTTTAAGAGCCTTTTAATGCATTAAAAGATGTTTAATGCTTTGGAATTGATAGATTATATATTCATTTGAACTTGAAATATTTAAATTTTAAATTTCTTTTGCATTAATGCTATGAAGTTATAGTCTATCTATTCATTAGAACTTAAATATTTAATTTTTTAATATTTTTTACATTAATGCAATGAAAGTTATAGACTACGTATGGATCTTATCATGTAATTTAAAGCTATATGTATGCTAAATTTGAAAGCAAAAAAAACTTGAATGGCCTAAGTGTTTTCATAAAAAATTTTAGATTGAATTGGAAAAGGTGATAATGAATTTATTTAATCCGAAGCTTGATAGAGTTGATGATAGATTCTTACTTTAATCACTCATTCAAACTATATTGATTAACTCTATGTCTAATTAACAAAAGAAAACCTAACCTCAATGATAGATTCATAACTATATTGATTAATTCTATGTCTAATTAACAAAATAAAACCTAACCTTGGCATTGGATACTTTCTTACCAAACTATTGTCAATAAATAAATAAAAGACGAATTATCCATTTATTAGAGTCCAAATTTGCTGATTTTCCACGTGCTAACTGACATCATCATATCTAACTACTTTAATCAATCACTATTTTATATTGCTAAGTACTTAAAAAATGCCTATTAATTTATATTGACTTCATAACAATACGCTAAGCTTTTGATTATATGTATATTAATTATGTTCCTATTAATTAATTAATTTTTTTATTTATGAAATTTGGTACGTGTCATGTAGGAGTATTTCTGTATTTTAGAAAATTAATGTAAATTATCTTTGATTGATTTTATGAAGTTAAAATGAAGTTTTCAAATGCTTTCATTTCAAATAAAAGCCATAAGCAATGAATTTTCAAATTAATTAAGATCCACACTAAAATTAGGAACCATTATGTCCAAATAAATTTAGAAACTTATTATCATAAAATTGAAACCCATTTCTTCATGAAAACTACCAATCTAAATAAATAAAGACTTAATTCATTTATGATGAAACCAAATCACGTTCATTCTTTGACATTATCTTCATTCTTATCAAAGACCTAACAAGTGGCAAATTCAGTCCATTATTTTTCTCTTAAAAAAAAAATTTGTGTAAAGAGAAAAACCTTTAATATAAACATGCATTTGTCCTTGGAATTAGGAAAAAAAGAAAAAGAAAAAGGAAAATCCCTTTTCTTCAGCCAGAAGATAATAGAAAAAAATAGGTTCATTAATATTCTATTACATGATATTATTCCCCACATCTATACAAAATTCATCAACTCAATGAAAACAAAATTGAGCACAAATATATGAAATCCTGTGTCAGAAAAATCATTGAATCCTTCAAAGAAGAGAGTTTGAAAACATTAGAAAAATATTAAATTAAATTAAATGAACTGAGATGTGAAGGCATATTTCCTCCACTATCTGCATGCACAGTAATTTATATGAATTAAAAATACACACAACACACACTGAATTTGCCCTATGGATTGTAGACTTGTAGGGCAGCTATACATATGATGCATACAGCTAATTTTAATTAATTTGGGCATACAACTATTGAAGCATGAACAAACCAACCAATTTGTATGGGTTAATTATTATAAAAATATTGGGAGCATTAATACTACCATTATTTAAAATAAATGATTTAATTTAACTAGTTAATCTTACATTTTTCATATTCACACCACCATGACAACAAATTAAGTTTCAACCTCTATAAAAAATTATATCTCGTCATGAAATTCACCATTTCAATTATATATTTAAATATTTTCATTTTGTTTAAATCTCTATCCAAACGAAATCTTAAAAAACATACAATTCACTTCAAGTTAATATTGGCATCTGTATCAAACTATGACTCATTGTTATACAATTAAAAGGCAACTGGATAAATTTTAACACATACAATTTGATGTTAAGAGAATAAGACACCATCTTGATATACGATCGATCTGAATTTAAAACCACACTTGTTTGAAGCTACATTAAAAATAATACTACTTGTTTTTACACATTCGATCTTGATTAAAAACCTGAATTTAATATGACACTTGTTATCAATTCCTAGTCAATACTACACCCAATATATTATTTCATCAAACAATCAAACCATTTAAAAAGCAAAACCATAGTTGGTTTGGGGAAGATGAGGGAAAGGTTGGGTGGGAATTAATGAATAGGCACATAGTCCATGAAGCAAAACCAAGTATATTATATATACCAAGTGCAAATAGCAAAATAGGTTGCAAATGAATTCAAAACTCATAAATTCAAGAAGCTGATTTTTTTTTTCTTTTTCCAAATAATTTAATCTTGAGTAATATAATTCAAAAAGAAATCCAATTCTTGCAAGCTTATAAGAAACCTAAAATTCCAAACTTAAATACACAGAAAGGAAAAGTTGATTTTGTAAGAAAATTAATGGAAATATACCAAATAATTTCACATCTTTATTGAAGTAAAATAAAGAAAATAAAAAATAGGATCTTGCTTACAATAATTGTGCAAGTATTTTTTTTTTTTTTCTTTTTATGCAATTCCTTTTTTTCTTTTAGTGTGTGGAATTGATGGGTACATATGATTCCTTACAGGTCACTCATATTTGCAGATGCATCTTTTGGGCAGCACGTGACTCTTTATCTCTTCTTTTTTGCAATCCAAACAGTGCCCAACAAGTATGAATATATGCTCTCATTATTGGATCATCTTTCTTATATATTATTCCATTTTTCTTTCAATATTATCACATATATATATATAATATATGAAATAATTTCATGAATATAATTATGTGGGAATAGTTTAAATAATTTTTTGGATTAACTCGTCTCATTGATGAAATTCGTAAAACAATTTCATAAGAATCGTACTTCAGTAATATTTTATTTTTATCTACAATGAATTTTTTTAATTGATGTGAATAGTTCAATAACTATTTCTTTTTGAAGTTTGAGTGAGATTTGTCATCTTGTAAGATAGTGATATTGGTTAATTATTTAAATGAGATGAATCAATATTATTAACTAATGTTTTAATGTAGGAAATTGACTTAATTAGTAGTTAAGAAACTTCATCAACAACCATCAATGGTTGCATAGTTAATATCATTATTCTACCATGGAAAAGCTATATAACCTTAATATCCTTGATTTAATTTCTCTATTTTATTCAGTCTTTTATTTTATTGGTACATAAAATATTTCAAAACATAATGCTAAGAAAAGAAACATAATCTATTTTATCATAACAATTAACTTTATCTCACATGGTTTTCAAATGGAGACATAGTAAGATGGCCATGTTTGAAGTGGGGAATCATTGTTTTGTTGATTAGTGTGGAAGTGAAGAACCCAATTTCTTAAAAAAATACTTAGAAAAAAAATATATATATAAAGATATTAATGAAATTTCACTTCCAAGTAAAGCTACAAAAGAATTAGTATAAAATTGGTTAGAAGTGGAAGTTGATTTTGCTATAATAGAGAAAAAAATTGGATTTTAGCATATCAAAGTTTTCACTCTCTACGAAATTCACAAAAAGCCAGAGATTGTGAGAATATTTGTACATTACCATTGATTTTGAGGTTTGTAGCTTCCAATGTCACTTGTGCTTTTGACTTTATTTCTATTTTCTTGTGTTTATGAAAATTATAGCAATTTGCTATTTTCTTGGAAACAAAACCAAGAGCATTTCTTTTGAAATTTTGGCCATATCACATATATCTCCATTCCAAATGAATTTCTTTTTAAAATTTTAACATATAGACCAAGCAAACTTTATAAATGAGTAATTTACCATATTTAAATTCATTATAGTAAATTTTGGATAATCACTTTTACATAAAGGTACCATGTAAAAGTAGTTTTGGTAGAATATGAGTAAATTAATGTTTCTTAAAATTCTATAACAATACTCGTTTGGGACAAAAACCAACTTAATAAAATAACATTTATTTTTTGATAGAAAAAAAAAACCTTAATTAAAAAGACGTTTATTTTGGGATGGACGAGTACTTATTAATCCATCTATATTGCAATAAATGATACTTTACAAAATAAAATAGACTCAAATTATTGGTCACAATTTGACTGCAAATAAAAGTTTGTAATTTTTTTTCTACTTAATTCAAATCTTGTTTGTTTTTTTGTTTTTTAAACTTTAACTTAGTGTTATACATTAATTGTGTCTATTAAATGTTGAGTAATACAGCTATTTATAGGTACTAATTTTTTTATTAATCTTTGTGGAAAAAACCTCCAACGATAATTATAATGAAATAGATGAAGTATGTTTCTTAATTATTACCACTCAGTTTCGAAATAAGTGAAATTCTAATAAAAAAATATTTCAAAATAAACGTCCTTGTAAAAATCTCAGAAAATAGCGCACATAAATCTTTCAAAATCGTCCAAATTTACTCTTATTGGACAAACTCTTTAGTATTCCGAAAGTAATGAGCATTGAACAAATAATGCAATGAACAATCAAGTCAGATAAGGGATGGATCATACACTTATAAGACTCTTAAATTTGCATGATGTTTATTAAAATAATGCTTATCTTGGGATGGAAAAAAAAAATTATGTATTTCATTTATGGTATGCAAAATCAAGATATCTTAAAAATAGAAACTTATATCAGCATCGTCATATTTTAACTATATGGTTCATTTTATCTATAAATGAGTGTTTGATTTAAATGCCAAAGAAAGTATATAAACAAAGTGATAAGTCATAAAAAAATATTTTTTATATGTTTAATCTATTATCAAAAGTTTCTTCTGATGTACTCTATAAAGATTACTTTTTCTAAATGTTTGTTTTTTTTCATAAAAGAAAGATTATATTTCAAAAATTAATATTACTTGGTTTTCTCATTTACCGACTCAACAAATTAATATAACAAGTCAAATCAAAAAGTAGATAACACAATTGATAATCGATGATTTAAAAAATCTTAAATATTATTTTAGTCAACGAAAACAAATTTTACATTTGAAAGAAAATTTACCAATTTTACGAAATACAAACAAATATCAAAGAAAGCATTAACAACTCACAACATTGAAGATCTTGTATTTGTAAATAGACCAAAACCAACAATCTCCATATTTCCCAAAACAAAAAACCACAATGATTGTATGATTTGTACACTGCGCATTAAGAGTTGTACAATTTGTTGGCAGCCAAAGAAGCCACATGGTGTACCCGAACATAATAATAAGCCCAAAAAACCTTTTTAATGATTATTCCAATTTCACTCATGTAAAAAATTCTGACCCCATGTTTTAATCGAGAAAGTTTTTACCTTGATTTGAGTAAATGTCCTTTTATGATGCCACTGTAAAAAAGTAAAATCGGCCCACATTTTGAAAAGTAGAAAAAAGAAGACGCTGACGACCGTACAATTTGCAGTGTGTCATTATTTACCTTTGGATGGGTTGGTGGGGTAAGTAATTATGGCTAGTAAAAGTTAATTAAAAAGAAAAGGAAAAAAGGTTAAATAAATAAATATCTGAATAATCTTCTTGTATTGGAGTGCTGATAACCCCTTCTCTGTTGTACATTATCCATTGCCAAAACTGTCAATCTCCTGCATTGGCAGCTTGTACTATGGATTTTGCCACATTTTTAAATGTACAAGTGTTTGAGTGGAATTATTGACAATGTGCATCACAAAATGACGATTTTAAGTTTTGTTTCCAATTATTTATTTCAATGATCTATGAAGATGAGACCTTATCAGATATACAATCATTTCAAGACAATACGTACAACTATTAACAATCGTATACGATTTTCGGTTACAAGACATTGTGATGATATGCTTAGTAGAGCACATTAAGTGTCCATACAAAAACAAAATCTCACACATATACTATATATATACAACAACTAAAAGACAACCGGATAAATCTAACACATACAATTTGACGTCAAGACAATACAACACAATCTTAACATGCAATCTAATTCCAAAACGACACTTATTTGACCACATTTAATGCAACCGATTGCTTACAACAATCTTCATATCTCGACACATTATTTTGTTTGTAATTGTCAATATTACACTTAATATATTTCATTGAACAATCAAATCACTTAAAAAGTAAAACATGGTCCTAGTGGATGATGAAAGTTATGTTTCAAATTAATGGGAATTCACAATGTTGCTTGTTTGAAGTCACATTAAACGATATAACAACCTACACATCTCGATACATTGTGACCATACCAGATATATTCATCCAAGGATCAAACAATTTAAAAGGCAAATGCCAGTTAGTTGATGAGGAAGGTTATGTTGCAATTTAATGAAAAGGGACATAGCCCATGAAGCACAAAACCAAGATCTAGACTAAGTGCAAATAGCAATGAAAAAGAATGTCAGATTTTAGGAAGGTGTGTGGTTGGATAAGGCTGACATGAAAAAAGGAATAGTAGCATTCATGCAAGACATGAGATAGAAGCCAAAAGGCAATTGTAATAATGGCCCCCCAACTCTTTATCATGAAAGCATTTATTTCAAGGGAAAAATTTCAAGTAGTAAATTATGATGCTTGAAAGAAAAGGGCTCACGACTAATTGCATGCCTAGCAAAGATTATATAGAAATGAAGAAAATAGTTCCAAGTACTCAAATTGAAATAAAATCTGTATAGGTACCAAAGTAGAAAATTAAAAAAAGAAAAAATAGAGATAAAAGTACTAGTAACAAAATTTTATCCAGGGCGGTAGTACTACATGCTTTCCAATTTGTACATTGCCACCAGAATCAGATTCTCCCGCCGGTTCTATTAACATTCAAAAGTACACCATTATTCCACTTTTACCCCCCATAATTACCAACTAAATCAACAGCTTAATGCTTCATATTTCAATGGAATTGGGCGATTAAACCCTGCTTGAGATAGCAGATTGCCAACCACTGCAAGATCCCTGCAGAACACTCCTTGGAAAACCGACGCCGGTGGCGTTTTAATCGCGCTGGGCTTGCTTTCCACCACCGGAATCGCCTCCGCCCTCACGGCGGATGGCGGCGGCACCACCACTGCCTTCTTTCTTTGCTTCTCGGCCGCCTCTTCGTCGATAATGGTGGCCATTACGCTAGTATACCCCTTCTGAATCAATCTATACAGCAACAAAGCAGACATTTTCGAACGATCCCTCACTGAATCGACGTCTTTCTCATCAGCAAACTCGCATCTCTCGATGAAGCTCGAGGATTTATCAGGCTTGTGTTTCAATGTCAAGAGCAAATGTGCTCTTTCTAGCTCTGATCTAGAGCAGCCTCTTCTCAATCCGATCAGGGCGTAGTAATCAACGTTGCCAGTTTCACCAGCTGCAACTCTTTGCTTCAATTGCTGGATTTTGGAAGCTAATGAGCACAATTTCCCTGGAATTTCGCGGTATTGGACGTGTTGTCGCTTCCAAACGGGGCCTGGGAGTTTTCTATCTCGGAGAATTGAGTTGTAGAGCAGCTTCAGATGCTCGAGATCATGGAGGCTATCAGGCAGGCATCTTATGGCCTCGAATAGGGTGGCTCTGATGGTGAGAGCATCAATGGAGGAAGTGTCTAGGGCTAGAGCTCTGTTGCAATCAGCTATGGCTTCGGCGAGTCTTCCGGCGGATCGGAAGGCGGAGGCGCGGTGGACGTAGCATTCGGAGAGGAAGCCCTGAGGGGCGCCGCGGCGGCCGTCGAGGATTTTGGAGAAATGCCGGATGGCTTCGGAGTAGAGGCCGGCGTCAAGGGCAGCGATCGCGGCGGTCTTACGGCGGATGAGGAGTTTGATGTGGCAGAGGAGGTGTGAGACGCTCTCGGATTCGGATTTAGGAGGAGTTTGGGGCTGGTTGTTGATGGAGGTCTCGCCGGAGAGGGGGAATTTGTTGAAGGAGAAGATGTCGTCGGAGAAGGAATTGCTCTCGCGGCGGAATGCGGCGGTGGCGAGGCGTTTTCCGGTCTGGAGGAGCACCATGGCTTCCTCCATTAAGCCGAGGTGGCAACATGCTTGACCTAAAACAGAGTACCTGTTTGTGGAAATGACTCAAGAGAGATTAGAACCGAGTCAGATGGAGACTCATACGCAACTCAATCCAACTCGTTGAAACGATCATTAATATTAATCCAGTTAAATCTCGTTGTTGGTGAAATGTGCGAATAAGAAATGCGAATTTGACTTTTGAAAGGAGCATTACGCATTAATTTACATCTGGATTAGGTGAGATTTCATTAATGGCGAGCTGCGATTTCGCGTAAAATTCAAGCATCTGATTAAACAAAAAAAGGAAAAAAAAGAAAGAGAAATTCGAGTTTCTTCCAGAAATTAAATTACCTCCATTGTCCTTCTTTCTCGACGTTTTTGCAGAGACCAGCGATGACCTTCTTCTTCAAATCGGAGACAGAGAAACATTTGAACGCCGCCTCGGTTCCACTCAGTGACTCACCGCTGGAGGAGGAGAGAAGCTTGACTTTCTCCTTCGATAACTGTGTGGACGAGTTGTCCGATGAGCCACACGACGACGTATCATCGGCGGCGACCATCTTCAGACTCGGAATATAGTCCTGCAGCATATCCGCCACCTCCTTGAACCGCCGGAGATACAGCAAACACCGCCCCTTCAGCTCCAGCGCCACCTCCATGCGCGGCGCCAGTGACAGCGCCGCCTCCAACATCCCCAACGCCGTCGCAATCTCGCTCTGCTCCTGCGTCGCAATCAGCATTCTCGCTTCCCTAACATACCTCTCCACCATCTGTAATACAATAGGAACCATTAATCAATCTCCGCACCACATAATCAGCCAAAATCACAAAACAGAAGAAGAAATAGTGATTACCTTCCGATTGGTGAGCCACCAGTGCTTCTTTTCTCCGCCGGCAAGAGACGGAGATACCGCGGCCATGGATGAATAGCCAGAATCAACCATCAACAGCTCTCTCTCTCTAGAGACCTCGCTTAGAGTGAGAAACTAAATGAGGGTGAAAAACACATATTATATATCAATACCAAATCTTCCCTCACACGTCAAGAGAGAAGATTTGAATCTGAGAGAAAATGGAGAGAGAGAGGTGTAAATAGGAGAGAAGAGTAGGAGAGAGGGATTTAAACAACAAATGCCAGCTTTGACCTGAGAGAGAGAGAAAGCTTCATACCTCTATCTCATCGCTGGCAGACAGATTCTCTCTCTTCCTCTCCCTCTCTCTAGACTTTAGTGTGAGAGACTTCTATTGGTTAATACACGCGCTACTACCACTACGATGACCAACCTATTTTAGAGTTTAAAAAAATAAAAATTACACATTAAAAGAATTGTTTGATAAATATAGGAATGATTTGAAATACGAAGTAAATATTTATATTAAAAAGTGATATTTGTATTTGTTAAATGGTTCTGATAAGTTTCATATGAGTAAATCCAACTTATATTGTGAAGAAAGAAAGCTAACAACTGATATTTAATTATTTTTAGTCTAGTCAATAAATAAATAAATTTAACTATAATCTTGTAGTATTTGATATAGAAAAAATAAATTTATGTGGTCAAATTTGATTTCCAAAAAATGGAAAACAAAAATTAATCCAGAAAATTGACCCCGATTAAAACAAGGGACACATGCACAATTAGGCTTTTGGCTGTTTGACGCATCGGGGGAAAAAGGGTAATAAGCCCACCAAATTGCCCCATAATAAGGTTTCAATTAGTTATATTAAAGATAAATATATAAATTTATATGAGATAATTTTACAAAATATAATTCAAATTCATTTTTACTGGTTAATATCTATTTTATACATTACGAGTTAACATGAAATTATATTTGTGTTATTTAGAAGATTGTTTTATTTTGGACTTTCTAATTATCATGCACATTAAGGGTATCACTAATTTATATTTGTCACACATTCGCAAGATAAATATGAAAAATATAAATTCTCAGTAAATGGACATTTTTTTATTCGATGTATAATGTATTAAAATGCGAAATAAATAATTAATTATATACAAACCCATTGTGGCTAGTGTTTCCTGAAAAAGTCATGATTGATTTAATTTACTTTCCTCCGAAAATGGTATTGTGATTGTATATATCTATCCCTCTGTAACAACAATAATTTAAGAATTTAAGAAATCAATTAGCAAAAGAAGAAAAAAATTAAAAACCAAATGTATGGTGATTATGCAATAGTTGTTGATGAGTTTTATTATGTAATATAACATTCAAGACCTTTTTTCCTTGTTGTCCCTCAACAGCACAATATTTATTGGCAACCACTTTTAAAAATATTTTTAATAATTAATGATACTGTAATAAATTTTATTAAATCCCAAAATTACTTTTCCTCTAATTCATTTCAAAAAGACCCATATTCTCTTCATTCAATTCACCAAGCCCTCAATTAATATCATATAATTTACTACTCCCTTTGTTTGAATTTATCAGTTGTTTAAGGTTGTTTCACCTAAATTCGAAAAACATTTAATAATTTCGATTATATGTATAAAATGACAACTATACATTTTATTTTTTTTGAATGGTAAAAAATGGAATTTACAATCACAATCATGAGTATTTACATTAAATAAAAGACCTAATAAAGATAATAAGATAAGGGTAAAGTTGAAAAAATAAATCAATACTTTTTCTTAGTTAAAAAATAAAGAGACAAATAAATTGGAACAAATCATAATTTGTTAAGAGATGATTATTTCGAAACACAAAAAAAAATAACACTATAGTCTATATGCACATAGTTATAACTTATATAACATAGTCTATATGATATATATATTTGCATCTCATGAAAGTCAAGATTTTTTTGTTTGGTAAAATGTTGTGTATATTGTAAATCATTAACTATTGTATAATGTCATTATTAAAATACGTCATGCACAATTAATACAATAAAAATATATGAAATCAAATATCATTTTGTAGTATTTATATATGATTCACATTCAATATGATAACCAATATGTGCATTAAGTGGTATTTTCAAAATAAATAAATGAGTAGGTGTCACATTACTAGAAACACACTAACAATAAAAACATAAATAATAATAATGAAAAAAAAAAAAGAAGAGGAAATAGGATAAAATTGCATATTTATGGGTCATGAAGAAAAGAAAGTATTCCTCTCATCGTAAGCCACAAGATTCATGTCCTTTTGCTTTTCTTCTTCTCCTTTCCTTTAGGATGGGTTGTTTCTTTTCCCCTTTGCTTTAGATTACACCCAAATTGATTAATGAGTGCACATGAATTATTGTGGATGGATAAGAATACTACAAGGTTTGTCTTAAAGTCTCCTCTTCTATCTTTCAATATGATTCCTATGAGATCGTTTCATGGATCAAATTGCGTGAAACGAGTTAACCGACAAATTTTAATTCCAAAAATATTAACTGACATGTGTAAATAAGTTTGAGTTATGATTAACTATCTTTGAAATTACATACGTGAGACAGTCTCATAAATGTTTTTCTATTATTCTTTATCATGCTATGATTTATAATTTATTTATTGATACATATCGAATATGTGATGATCAAAACAAATAAGACTATTGTATACATACTAGTAGTACACCCGCGCGATGCGCAGTTTATTATGTATTATAACAATATATATGATTTGCAATAATATAATGAAGTTGTTATATTAAAAGGTTATCTATGACATCTTATTATTTCGAAATTTGTAAAAATCAATATTTTTTTATTGATAACATCAATATTCAACAATTAAATATGAAAATAAAATTGAACATAATATAATAATAGTTTTGTGTTTGTGAGTTTTAATTTCTGAATAATTAAGAGGGGATTAATTATACTTACTAATATGTTTTGTTCATATTTCTGTTCCTTTGTATCTTATAATTATTTTTAGAATTTATAAATAATTTTCTGCATTGTTTTTAGATGGATTTGTTCAAAAAGCATTATATTTATTCCAAAAAAATTTAGTTTATATTTATACATTTAGGTTTCAAATTAATTTTAAATTTTAAAACAATATTTCTTAGATTTTTGAAACCATTTTTCAGATTTTTTGGAACATATTATAGTTTTTTAAAACAATTTTTAGATTAATTATATCTATTTATTTGAAATAATTTTGAATAAATTTTATCAAATATTTTTATTATTTTTATTTAAAATGTTTTATTTAATTTATTGATTTTTATATCTTACACAATTAATATTACATATATATTTGAATTAATTTTTAAATTTTATTTGTTGATTTAAGATTGTTAGTATTAATAAAATCTGAAATTATTATTATTAATTTCAGATTTTATTATTATTTTAATATTTTTATAATAGTTTCAAACTTTTAAACATTTTACAACCCTTCATAAAATGAAATTTAGATTTTAAAACTATTTTCCACATTTATATATTAAAATTATAAACTAATTTTCAAAATTTTAATTTTTGACAATGTTTAAATTTCATCATTTTCAAAATTTAATTATATCATTAAAATATAATCATATCATTTAAGATAGTTTCTTTTGTTTCATTTCTACTCCTATATATAAATTATAAGATAGTTTATTGTGTAAGATTTATGTAAAACTTATTCTATAAGATACTTAAAAGTTATTTAGTTTTTTTTTTTTTTCTCTTTTTTTCTATTGGTTGATAGTTTGGGAGGGAAAATGGCAAATTTGTAAAATTTGCCAACTTCTTTCATTTTATATATAGTATAGATAGATCAAGTAAATCAGTTTAACTATTTGTAGTGGAACAATAAACGATCGACAAATCAAGAACTCGATCGGGAAGTCCTGTCTTCATCATCATAGATCAGTATTGTTGAGAATACAAGAGATAAAAGTCTTAAAAAGAGAAAATATAAAGAGAGTCTCCTATTGTGATCGAGGACGAAAATTTCGGTTTCGGTAGAAATTTCGGTGAAAATTTCGGTAGAATTTAGAAAAATGATGGGAACTTAGTTAAAAATTGAGAATTTAGATATGATATTGTACATAATATTATAACTAACATTAATACATATATTCAACTTAAAATTTTAAACAAAATGACATATTTACAACAAATATATGAATTAACTATCATATAAATGTTGTCTATTATAATAACATGAGAAATTCAAAATAATTGAATACATTATTACTAATACCAAAATGAACTTCTACGAGGTTCAAATAAATAAGTTGACAAGTCATCTTGATTTAGATAATATTAGTACCAATTCATGACATTAGATTGATTTTAAATGTAATCATGAAATTATTTGATAATATTATACATGTTACAATTATAATGTGCAAATTATAATATTATTTTAGTACAAAATACATTTTCTTTCCTTAAAAATTGGTGTAACTCATTATAAAATTCTATTATAATTATTTGGGATAAATAAAAATTTTACTAAAATTTCACCGAAACCGAAACCGGAACCAAAACCGGAACCAAAACGAAATTTACCGAAATTTCGACATTTTCAAACATTTTGTACTATGATTTCATTGAAATCGAAATTTATCAAAATTTCGGTGAAACACTAATGAAATTTTTATAACCCCGTGTTTATTTCGATATCTCGATTTTATCGAAATTTCTTCGCGAAATTTTTTTCCTTCATTGTGGTAAGGTCAAATTGTGTCGCAATTATACGAGATATGTAATATATATTATTGCCACGAGTAAGCGTTTAAAAAACATAACTTATTTTATACGAGATATTAATTTTAATTTGTTCAAAAGTTGTAAATGCAGCACCAATCTCCTAGAATAACAATATCGTATAATATATAGAGGTAAAAATATTATTTCAACCTTAGTAATTTTTTGCAATTGTTGTGTCTTCTTTATTTGGACACCAACCCTGCCCAAGTCGATGGATTGGATTGGATCGAATTAAATTATAATTAATCAAAAACAACAACTAAAAGCTAGATAAATATATAAATTTTTATCTGATAAATTTGAATTTTAACAGAGCAACAAAATATATGAAGCTATAAATAAATAAATAAATACAAAATGCATCCAATTAATAAGAAAAAAGGGTCATATTTATTCAAAGAGTGCGATTTTTGTAATAAGTTTTGAATCGATTGAATCAAAATATTATTATTGATAAATCATTATTTTTCATGTATGCCGTTTTATTCATTTGTAGGTTTAATTTATCAAATCAAAATTAATTGTTTAGTCGACAATCTATATCAGACATAAAGTGAACAATTAAAAGTTAACTTTAAATTTAATGTGGTTATTTTCTAGAACAAAAAAAGTGTTCGTAATGTGATTTTCTTTTAATTTTTTTTGTTGATGAAAGAATTAAAACATAAATAAAGCTAAAACACAATAAAAAGAAAATTAAAAGTAAATTACAAAGAGGCCCCTCATTTATTATTCTCTCTTTACATATAAAAGAGGTCCTTACAATCTCGTGGGTGGGCCCACTGCCACTTGCCACATCACTGAATGCACCAAGCCGTCTTCCACGTGGCATAACCTATATGTGGGCCCTCACACACAACCACATGTTAATTTTTTTTCTTCATATATTTTGAAAAGAGAAATAGTTTATAAAAAGAATTCTTTACCTAATTATTTTAAAAAAAAATTAATTATTCAATTCAATTAAAAAAAAAAAAGGTATTTCAGGATAAAAGTAGGAAAATATGAAAAATATCATTTACGTTTATCCAATCTTTTTTTTTTTTTAAGTCATCATATACATGATATAAACATTATATATTTAAAGTATTTGTATGATCTAAATACCTCACGCCACAATTAATAAATATACATCACAACTTTAAATATATTTCATACATACTTAATAATAATAGTAATCTATTAATTAGTGAGATATATTAATGAAATAATTATTACAACACTGGCCAACTTATTATTGAATAGATCATTATATAGATACAAGCAAATGGTAATAATAATGTGGCATTTTTGGTGAATCAATGGGATCACTCATTCATTAATTATTACTCTCTATTAATTTAAATATAAAATCTCAATTACTAATTATTACTCAATATTAATTTAAAATATATAATATGAAGGCAAGAGACCAAACATGTGCAACACCTAATACATCATACACACACACTCCACTTATAAAACGAAAAATTCAAAGTAAATTTTGGTAGTGGAAGTTGACTATTTTGCCACTAACTTGATTTGTAAAGTTTATAATTTACTAATTTACTATTTTAGCACTAACTTGATTTGTAAAGTTTATAATAATTTAGGTGGGTTTTGCCTTTTACACCTCGGATGTCTATAATTTCATTAAATGCTAATGTTTTGCCCTAAGAAATTAGATTACTCATTTAAGTTGTGTTTGAACAGAGGAATTTGAAATTTAAGATAATAAATCTATTAATGATTGAATAAATACAAATTTGACATCCATCGTTTTTATTTTGAATTAAATTTCAGAATGCATGATTTCACAGTGTATTTGGGTATTCGTGCATCTCTCAACTTTGAGCAGATTTTACGTGAGATCTTATATAGGATAGAGTTTATATGAATCGATAAAAATGGGTCAATCAACTTAACACGATCAATATCCGTCTCACATAAGACTATATAAGACTCTACCCACATAAGATTATATAAAACTCTGTCTCACGTAAGATTTTATATGAAATGGTTTCATATAAGTTTCCGCTCAACTTTTACAAGATACCTAATATATGAAATTCATTTCACAAACTCATACGTAGATTATGGATTATGAATTATTATAGATTACTCTATATTATGAAATTATATTTGCAGCTTTGTCTTACAAAAATTGTTATTAAAAAACAAGGAAATTTGATATGTCGTTTATTTGAGAGTTGAGTTTGATTCCTCCTTTCCAACATCAGAGGGAGAATTGGCTTAATAAAAAGGACAATGGATGGGGGACCATATTATTGAAAAATGAAATTTAATTTCATTTTTTTCTTCTCAAACCATAGCAACACATTCTTCTAATTATTATCACAGCTAACGAATTCCAGGTTGTATAGAAAAAAAGGGGCCCTTTGCCCAATTTGATTGGAGAGAAGCCCATTCTCCATTTCAATCTAATCATCACCTATACATATATATATATATATATATATATATATATATATATATATATATATTATGCAGCTAGCTAATGTATGGGCTTTAGGGCCCACCCATTTCATTTTACATGTATTTTTCTTTATGATTTGAGTGCAATATTTCAATGAATTGAATCCATGATTGGCTACATTTAGTTTGATTCTTATTTGGAGGTAGTTTTAATATTTTGAAGAATAATTATTCTGCTATAAAATTGACTTGTTAATCTCACAAACCTAACAACATAAGGGAAAAAGGGTGTAATGAGGGTGAAATTACTATTAATGAATAAATATAGGAAAAATATCTAATTATTTTTAGAAACAAGGAAAGAAAAGGCAAATTTGTCAATGGATTGATGTCTATTTACTTGAATTCGAGATAATTAAAATGGTCTATTATGTCAAGATGAGATGTATATTTTTGAACATATTGATTTAATTTCTCTACACAATTACACCAATTGATTAAGAATTTTTTGATCAAAATTCTCTTTGATACACGTTCATCTTAATGTCAGTGAATATATATATATATATATATATATATATATATATATATATATTAGTAGATTGCCCCTACAATATTGTGAAAAACAATAATTGATAAACATTAAATAAAACAAATTATATTTAAGGTACAAAACTTACACATGCCATGTCTCTCTCTTTGTAATCAATGTTTGAAATGTGACAATAGCAAAACACAGCTCTCATTGTTGTGCTTGCAAATAGATATTGGCCAAGAATATATTGGTTACACAACATTCTACACTATTCTTTTTATTTAGAAAAATAACAAGTAATTTTGTTTTTATATATTGTGGTAGATGGCATGAATGGTTTCAAGACACAGTTGTAACCAATCATTTTATTTATGTATTTTCTTTCTAATTTTATTTCCAATCATCAGCCGTTTTCATGTCTCCATAACTAACAAAAATAGTTTTTTTAAATAAGGAGACACATAAGGTCAATTATATATTGGATGAATTATAATGTGTTCAATTTTATTATCATTTTTGTATGTGTTGTACATAACCATTGAATCACATACACTCATTTAAGTATATTTTGGATGAATGATGAATGTTATATCTAAATATAATACAAAATAAACCCTAAAAATTGTCGAATCCGATCAATTCTTTACTTTAAAAATTAAAAAGAAAGAAATTAATTCAATGTAATTGGGACCTAAATACTCAAAATAATTAGTTCGAGGATTAGTTCTTTGGATACTCCAATGATTTTAAGTAAAACTTAAACCTTGATAGTTGGATGCTTGTATAGAAATTAGGAGTAGTTGTCTTCTTGGTTGGATTTCTTTATTAATAGTTGAATATATATAAATATATATATTATACAATATCAATAAATTTAGAAACTTGACACATCTCCCGTTTGGCAGTATGATATTTATTATAAATCTGTATCACAATTATATTCACCTTCCAAAAACAATTCATGAAAGTGATACCAATTATAATAAAGATTATGACAGCTTTGATTTAATTATATTTTATAGTATTTCTTAATATAACTTTTTCAAAGATGATTGAGAGCAACCACATTAATTCATTTTGATGTGTTTTTAATTAAAACAAAATGTGTGTTAATTAATGTAGGTGTGTTTTTATGTAATTAGTGTGTGTTAAGCTCTAAGAATGCATTCTTGTCCCCTTTTTAATGATTGGCTAATGATTGTAATTAATGCGATCTAATTTGCAACCAATAAAAAATGTCTTTTTTCAAAATAAAATAATATAATAAAAATTAGTGAATAATGAGACTCACATATAATGATTGTGTTTGAGATAAAATTGATGTAAATGTATGTTTTAAAAAAATAGATATTTTTAATTAGTGTATTGGCATGTGGGACTTACACTAAAATAGTGTGCTAAAAATTCATTAACGTGGGTGCCCTGACTATGGTTGACATAAATTCTGACACTCTAATCACATACGATAGATGTGATGGTTAAGAAGTCATTTGTAATTTTTACTTAAAAAATGTTATTTTACATAAAAGGTATTATTTTTGATCTCTTGTAAAATTAATTCAAAAATATTACTTTTATTTTCAAAAGTATCATTCTTTACTTCAAAATAATCACTCATTATTTCTATTGAAACTTATTCACAAGTATTACTTATTACTTAAAATGTAGTTTTTTTTTTTTTTTACTTAAATGCAATATTTACTTTTACTTGAAGTGGCAATATTTTTTTTTCTTTCAACGTAATAATTTTTATTTAAACATTTTATAAATATTTCATACAAATATTCCAGAATTGCATTGTTGTTCTTAATCTAAACAACAGCATAAATAAAATGTTAACATGTTGTATCAATATAATCGATCTGTTGATGAATCACCATATATCTTTCAACTTCTTTATATTCCAATGAGTTCTAATTAAACCAAAAACATGATTTATTAATGGATCTCTGTAAATGAGGATTTTTCTAGAAGTTCTGAATATTAAGCTCTATCTTAGATTAGTATTCGTGAGATGAATTAAAAAAAAATTGTGAAAATAATATCAATTGTAATTTATATTAATGCCAAAATAAATAAATAAAATATAAACATTCTAACCACCAACTAACCTATGACAAGATCCTTACTTAAAGGGAATCAAGGACATTGGAAACCCATATAACTACTACAATAAATAGTTGTAAGAAATAAAAATTCCCACAACAAGAAACATAGATACAAGAAGAACTAACACTAATAATTAAATATTTAATCAATGAAGAATCATTAATTCAAATTAATTATACCTTAAAAAAATAGGGCAAAGCTCCCATTCTCAAGACATGTTGGCGCACGAGGAAGCAATTGGGTGATGTGAATTCCTAAAGATTCTCTTATCTTATCTCAAGTTTAATTATAATTAATGCAATTATGCATTTTTAAATTGTATATTAGTTATTTGTTACAATTTTGACGGCATAATTAATTAATAATATATTTGGATTAACTTTTAACCAATCAAAATGGGTTAGCGTTTCATCCAATGTGAAAGTCTTTGGCATTTTTTCAGAGTTGTGTGGGCGCACGTGCCCACCATGTGCCCATGTCGTGCGAGCCACAATGGTAGAAAGTAACAGTGCCAGCCTAATTTTTGTTGCTTTTTTTATTTATTTTTGGCTGGAAAATAAATGAGTCATTATCAATTAGTGAGCTTAGTTTAGTGATTTAGGGTGTATAAAAATTGAATTATAATCTTTATAAAATTATTACTAACAAATTATTTATTCTCTTAAGACTAAATATATTATCTCTTCCATAATAGAACGGGTTTAATTTGAATAGAACATATCAAATTCAATGGAAGGAGATTCGGAAGACTTAATATATAACTTATAAAATTAATATTTTGAACTATAAAGATAATTTTATTATATAGAGTAGCATAAGGGACACATAATGTGGACTCTAATCATTCTTGATTTTTTTTTTTAACACCATAAATTAACATTCCTAATAAAAAAATGCGAACCAACTCAAGCATCGAATATGATACTAAGCGCTGCCTTAATTAACATTAATTACATTCATCCAAAGATGAATGTAATTAATAAGAGTTTAATTAAATCATGAATTTATCATATCTGATAAATTTGAATAAATAAATATTTGGTGGGAAAGAAGCAGCGAATTTAGACTGAGGAAATGCAAGTGTATATGGAAGGGTACGTAAATGGTTGGGAAAGTCAACAATAATTTTGAATTGGTTGACCATTAAACAACTTTTGCTGGAAGATTCAATCTCTTTGACTCCAAGCAATGTGAACATTAGTCAAGTCATGTAATCATACTTCTATAAATATACCAACAATAATAACATACATGTACCATGAAATACACATTTTCAAGCCTTGACAAAAATATTAAATCAAATTATTATAAATACATAAAATCAAGGCTTAAATTTGAGACGTGAGACTGTCTTACAAATGAATTTTATAAACTAATTATAACCTATAAAATAGGAAGTCGTGAGACGAGTCTATAAGGTATAAATTGACTTGTAAAAACGAGTTTATCGTGGATAAAGAAATTATGTCTCGTGAAATTGTATCATTCAGACAATTTAATATTAATTTTTATGTTGTTTGGAATAATTCATTTATAGTTTTTATTGAGCCCCACTACAAATATCTGCATTTTTACAGTCATTTAACAGCTTTTTTACTTCATAAGTACAGTTTGTTAAAAAAAGAAAAAAAAGATCAGAAAAGTTATAGAGTGTGGTGGAGGAGTAATTAAATTAAAATTTGGGATAAGTTGGATTTTAGTGTAAGTTCACTGCACAATGTGAGTATGGGCATTTTTGGTAAATTGGACTTGTAGTAAAATTTAACTTTTGTAGAATTTCCAAATGGTTGTTGGATGATATTACCAAGACATGGATTCTTAAAAAACCATACAACTTTTAACTTGAGAAAAATAATTTTTGTAAAATGCATGTCAAATTTAAATAAATTATGATCAAGAACTTATTAATGAGAATATTCTTGGGGTTTGGAATTTATTTATCCATATAGATTAAAAGTGAAGCACAATTTAAAACATAAGGTTGTTTTAGGTAAAATATTCATTTGGCAATTGAATTGTCATCACATATATTTTAAAGTATGACTTTATTTTCAAAATTTCATAAAATCATTTTATAATTTGGCGATTAAATGGGCGTCACTTGTATTTTTAAAATTTTAATGTTGTGTTATTTATTATTTTAAATGAGATATTCAAATTGTACGTTGCCAACGAGATAGAAAATGAATTAAAGTTTTAAATAGAGGATCTTATTAGATAAAGATGGGCAGCATATTATACTTCATTATTTATTGCATTACGTTTTATTAGCACATATTATATATAATATAACATGGAAATTAAATGCTATACATAATACATACATATAATAATATTGTGATGACATTTATTATTGTATTGGTTGGACTGGGCTAAACTGGCTGAATCAATACACATCTTAAAGCCCTATAGATTGGCCCATTGGCCATTGTAAATTGACCAAATTTCTGGGGCTTTTTTCTCCTTTCTTAACACCTTTACTGGAAAATAAGTAAATAATAATAACAACATATGAATTTTCTCAGAAATATATATACACATTGCAATATATTCATTCGTTTGAGAGTTAATTAAACTATCAATTAAAACTATATATTCAAACTACTTCATTTTGACAATAATACTAATGTGAAACACAAGGCTATGGGATAGAAGATCCCGTTCAACCAAAGCTAAATACCCGTCTACTTTTAAAGTAAATTAAAATTTTAAAAATAAAAAAGAACTAAGAATAACATATATTTCACATTTCAAATACATTGTTGTAGTATTTCAAATTTCAAATATACATATTTAAAGGCCTTCATTCCATATGGTTGATGATGACCTCGTTCTTCAAATTCAATTTCAACAATCTAAGATCGATCTTATTTGATCCCAAATCAATCTTCATCTTCTTCAAAATCTCTTCGAGATTTTCCTATAACCATGTTCAAAAATCCATATAATTTCACCACTATGATTTGATGACACCTAGAGCGTGTGCTTGAAGTGAAACAGAATGACTAACATCTCCAATATGCAATGCATGTTCCCCCATTGGAATCCTCCTAATCCCAGCCTCATCCACCACACTCAAATACTTACAAACATGAATCTTGATTCCAACTCTCTGCACCCCCCTTGCTCCCACCCTCACTTTCTCGAACGCCACGAGCTGTTTGTGTGGGGCCCAACGGCCCCCGGGTGGGCTAGAATACACGAGCAGCGTGTGGGCCCCGTCTCTAGATCCCGTGTTCTTCACATCCACACTCAGGCTGAGTGACAACCTACCACATCTAGCATGGCTCACCCGGATCGATTGGCTTGACACGGTCGTGGTGTTGGAGTGGTGGCGCCCATCCACTGGGACGGAGACTATCGTCGGGGCCTCGGCTACCGTGTGTGTGAAGCTCGAGTAGCTCATCCCGTGCCCAAATGGGTAGACGACCGGTCCTTTGTAGAACCTGTAAGTCCTTCCCGGATAGTTTCTTGATGGATTCGATCTCATCTCCATTGCTGTCATTGGTAGGTTGTTGAGGTATTCTTGAGGGTACCATGTCATCGGAAGCTTTCCACCTACAACCAATCTACGTAAATATTCACGATATCGACAAGTGAAAATGTGTCTTTCTGACCAGTAGTCAGAAAATAACAAGTTTTTTACCCAAAACCTTCCCAAATGTCTTAAATGCCCCTTCACGAACTATAACCTCATGATCAATGTTTATATTTGTGATCTAACCTAGTTTAAGGGTAATTATGTAATTTGATTCAAATTTGAGCAAAAAAAACATGTGTTTTTAAGCACATATCTACAAACACTCAAAACATTACCTGGATTGTGAGTTCCAAAGAGGACATCAGCAATGGCGGCTCCTCCGGCCTGGCCCGGATAGCCAGCCCACAAAATAGCTCCAATCTTGGGATCATGTTTAGCAAACGATACATCAATCGGGCCGCCACTCATCAACACCAGAATCATCGGGCCCTTAGAAGCAGCAGCAACCTTAGAAATGAGCTCCTGTTGGCGCCCTGGGAGCAAAAGCCCGGCTCTGTCCCTGAACTCAGCCTCAATGGATTGATCCAACCCCATCACCATAATAGTCGCATCTGATTGTCGAGCAGCCTCAATAGCTCCACCAAATAAAGCATCACTATGACACGCGACATCTGCACAACCGGGCTGATGAATCACCCTCGTATACTTTCTTAGCCCTTCCAACGGTGTCGTATATCCACAAGCAACACCTTTTAAGACAATAAGCCAAATTCAGTGTATTGCATCTATAAGTTATAACCACGGTTTTGACTTTTGATGTTCCTACCAGCATAATTGCCTATCATTGTGAGAGTAACATCAGAGTTGGGCCCGATCACAGCCATAGGATGATGTCTACGTGAGGAAAGGGGTAAAACGGGGCCGTGGTTTTTGAGCAAAACAAGGCCCTGTCTAGCAGCTTCAAGAGCTAGCTCTTGGTGGGCCGGGGTGCACACGTCTTTCGGGCCGAGATGACCATATGGAGTGGAAGACGAATCTCCATCAAACATACCAAGTCTCATTTGAACCATCATTGTATTGAATAATGCAAGATCGATTTCTGCTTCTTTCAGAAGCCCTCTTTGCACTGCATTCTCTGTGTGTACTCCAAGAAATGGCCCACAATCCAAATCCAGACCTGAAAATCATAAACTTAATCATAATCACTTACCAAACAATGATTGATAACCATGGATTCTGACTTCTGATTACCAGCTTTTATTGCATCAGCAGCAGCTTCTTCTGGAGTTGATGTGTAATGCTGATTATCATAGAAAACGCCAACTGAGTCACAATCCGAGACAATGTACCTAGTTGCAAAGATCATCATAATCAAGTTTAGATGTAGAGTTGGATATTTTCTTGATTCTTGATACAAATAGCAGATTGCCTAAAGTAAAGTATATATATAATATACCCGTTGAGACGCCAAGCTCCTCGGACAGTTCCTCGGAGGAGTTTGGGGTCGGCGCAGGTGGGAATGCCATTGACTTGATTGTAAGAACACATCACACTTGCAACATTGCCTTCCATTACACAGCTTCTGAAGGGTACATCAAATGTATCTTCAATGTCCTGTTTGCTTACCTATACACCAAGATCATTCCATTTAAATTAGCATGGGATTTTTTGTCTTTCGATTTCATACAGTATTACAAACAAGTAGTTTATTTCATCAGCTATGTAGATATTTTATAAATAGTCTAATTATAAAAATATTACATTTTCGAAAATTGTAATTCAATCAAATTTTTTTTTGAATTTACAAAGTAAAATAACGACTTTTGTTGATGAGCTCATTCATTATTATTATAATTTCAAATCACAATTATATTTTCTGATGATTTAAGTCCACATGTCTGAAAAATCATATCAAACGGTGTTCTTTTCGGTTAATTTAAATTAAAAGAGGATTATATTTAGATTAACCTAAAATGATACTATTTTGATGGGTTCTGTATGGACATCATCATATACACAAACACAGTTTTTTAAATGCTTAAATTTATATACAATATATTCCTGAATTATATGATTATTTCCCATACTTTTCCAAAACTTATTATAATTGGCAGAGTACTTTAATACGGTAGGCAGAGGAGCAGTGAATAAAAAGACGTCCCATACCTTTGCATTAAAGTGGAATCTATCAACGCCGCTCCAATTATCCAAATCGTAGGCAGTGAAATGCTTGCAACATGCCGCCACCTTCAGCCGGTCGCCGCCGCCCGTCCCCTGTAATCCTCTGACGTACTTCGCCGCATATTTACCGGCGACCAAAGGGTCTTCACCGGGAGTTTCCTGTCCCCGGCCCCACCTCGGGTCCCTGAATATGTTCACGTTCGGGCTCCAATACGTCAGGCCCGCCACCCCGCCATTGTACATTGCTCGGGCCTCGTCTGACACCACCTGTCGATAATTGGGTCATAATCTTTTCGGGCTGGGCCCACTTATTCACAGATTGCAACTTTGAAAAAAGCGTTTCGGGCTTTGAGCTTTATTAATAGTTATCTATTCTGATGAAATTTCCGAAAAAGGATATGATTTTAAATTCGATAAGATAAACATTTTTGAAAAGCGCAATGATCCTGTCATAATTGTTGATTGAAGATATGTTACTAAAATCAACCTAGTGGTTTCTGATGTAACACTTATAAACATAGTAAAATAATGCCAAAAATTATATAAAATCATTTCACAAGTGTAATTATAGAAGAAATATCACAATTTAAATTCATTTTCACAAATTAAAATTTTTTTTATAGGTTTTTAATTGATATTGCTCACAAAATTATATTTGTGACAGTTTTTCAAGAACCATACTCTTAAAATAATAAGAATATTAATTATCACATATCTTTCTTGTTTGAACTTTTACAATTATTGTTGAATTAACATGGATCGAGCTACAAGCTCCAATAATTGATATTTTTGAAGAGGACTAATTAACAAGCAATAAGTGATAGGTATATATTAGTTAAAGTTGGGAATAATAAAGCTGTGGACAATAAAGCTTTTAAATTCTACTGATTTTCCTTATTTTAAAGAATGGCAAAATGAATCTGATTTTGTAACAGAAGTTGCCAGATGTAATGTTCCCTCCCTCTCATAAAAAAATTATTTTAAAAAATATCTTATCCAAAAAATTTGTTTTAATACATCTAAATTAATTTTGAATTGAGATTTCTATCAACTTTATAGTAGTTTTGCACATTGCAATTAGTTATAACAAATCCTACCAATTCAATGAAACATAAATACATATTCTATTTTTATTATATTCTAATTCTAATTCTAATTCTAATTTCATGTTTATTTTATCAAAGATATTCAATACACAATATGTTATTATTGCATAAAGTAAATATGAATTAAAAATTGCAATGTCAGAATAATTCATGCAGTTGGTGCTGAACCAAAAAGTTCCACACACCACCAAAAACACCAAAGGACAAAACAAGCTCAGATCACATTTACTTTTCCGATCAAAATTAGCAGTGATAAATTGAGGCTAAGTAATCTTACTTTTCCGATCTCTTCCCACAAGGACGCATTGAAAGAGGCGGCGGAGTTGATGACCTGCGGAAAGCTGGTGGCGCCGGGAAACTCGCCGCCGAATCTAGTCCCCGGACCTACATTGGAAACGCCGTGGAGCGCCTCCGACCACCACTCGTACCCCCCGATCCCCAGCCTCGGCACGGCGGCGGCGCTGTTCACCAACAGCTTTACCTTCTCCTGCATTGCCAAACGCCCGATCAGATCCTTCACTCTGTTTTCTGTGCGCAAATCTGTTCGACAGAATGGCAGAGTTTTCGTCGCGGCGTTTCTCGGATCGCAGGCGAATGGCTCTCGGCTTTCAACCGCCATTGAAATTGCTAATATGACCAGGAGAAGAATTGGGGGAAATGGGGATTTTCTCTCCATTTTTTGTGAAGAGAAAACTTCCGAATTTTGTGAAGGTATAATGCGAAAGAAAGTGTAGCGAGTTTATATAGATGTGGTTTTGTGAAGAACAGTTTGGTGAATGGATGCCCATAATGTGTTTGTTTAAATGGATTTAGAGAGAGAAAGAGAGTGCAAGTTGCAGAGAGTGGATAAAAAGTGTGAGCAAAAATTTCAAATTATATTTCTACTTTGTAAAAATGTTGGGATTTTTTTATATAAAAAATGCAAGTTGCAAAGACTAGGATAAGACTACACAGCCACCCCTACTCGACGTTCTACAAATAAGTGGATAATTAATCACACGTAAAAGTGAAATATTATTTTTTATGAAATAATCGATAATTAATTACATTTAAAAGTGAAATATTGTTTAGTATATACATAAATTGTGATTGATTAAAACACAAGATTAGTGCAAATTAACGTACGATGAGAACTAAAGAATTGTTTTGTTTTGTTTTCATGTTGTATCTCCTTCTACGAAGTTTTTGTACTTTTATTTTTGTTAGATTCTGATAACTTATATGTTGTCTGTATTGGGTCATTATATTCAATTTGCAAGTATTTCATCATTGCTTTCATTTTATTTTATTTTTGTTAGATGTAAATATAATTATATTAAATATATATGGTTCGTACTTACTACTTAGTTTCTTAAATAGGGATCAGATTTTAAAATTTAATACAAATGAAAGTACTTAGAATTCGATTTTAAATAAATAAAACAATATGGGCGTCATTCAAACCAGGACAAAAAAAAAAAAAAATCAATATACATGAATCCTATTTTAAAAAATATATATATACACACACACACACAAAGGACCATACTATATATTTTCCGTTAAATTCATATATAATTTTATACATTCGGAAATTATTTTACATATTTATATGTGTTTGTAATGTAAGTAAATAACATTCAAGATGATGTTATTATTTGACAATTTATTGTATCCTGATGAAATTAAAAAATAAATTGTTTTTAAAAACAATCAATTTAATATTTGGAGACAAATTCGTTACATGACAATACTTTTCTGATACTATCAAATTCTAAAAATTAAAAGTTGTTATATTATCTAATTCTAGAAATATTGATGTGTTACAAGTTGAAAACTAATAGGCACTTATTTGGGAGTAGGTTTCTTACAAAGTGACATCAGAAATCTAATTTTGTCATATTGATTAATTTATAATTCGTAGTTTATATATAAATTGTGAAAATAAATTTTATTTGTTAATATTAAAACTATGTAATATCATAAATACGTTCACGAAGTAGTATTAGTTTTTGTGTGCATTTCCACTGACGTCGCATTATTCTGCTTTGAGATAATGCTCCAGTGTGGTTGCAACTTGAAATATTTTAATCTCATAATCACACGTGGCGATTAATCATTGGGCATGGGGTGGCTGGTATTTATATATGTTTACGTGATGATGGGAACATGATTGACATGTTATATATTTGTTTATTTTAGGTTTTGTATGTTTCTATTTTGTGATATTTCATCGAATTATTCTGCGATATAATAATGTTTATTTTTAATAATGTTTGTTTTGGTTAAGTAAAGTATTTTGTTTGTTTGTTAGTTTTCAAAATATGTTGCTAATGTTTTGTCGTTGAAGATAACGAAGGTTATACGAATATATGAAATAATTTTGTGGAAAAAAAATTGTTTCATATAATATAAAATATAAAATCAATTATGTTTTTTTTTTTTTTTTTTTTTTCACATGTGGTATGTCCATAAATGATTGGTATAAAATCCAGGTCAGATTCTCATGCAAGTTGGTCCTTTATTTAATTAATTTCTTTGGGCTCATTAATATTTTTCTGACCTAACCAAAAAGATAAGTTATTGTTTGCTACTATAATTAACTCCTCAATCACTTGTCATACTATCATATCCCTTCGAATCTATAATTATTGTTTAAAAGATAAATGGTGGGACTAAAGGGCACAACATCTATTATTAATGGTACAACACCCTATTGTAGTATTATATTCAATATTTCATAGAATTAAATTGATTTCAACATTTGATTGGAAATCGTTAAGCTTGTTTGAGTTTAATTTTGAAGAGATATCTAATAAAACTTGAACATAAGTTCGTATACGATAGCCAATTGAGTTTCAGATCGTATGTGGTGTGACAAGTGACAAGATTTGATAATAATTATAATTTATCTTTGGTGTGTGCTAAAGACACAATACCCATTACTAATGGCACAACACCCTATTAGTGTGTGGGCACCTGACATATCTATTGACACCTGCATTCACCCTAGATGATTAGTAAATCAACACCTGCATCCACGTAGATAATTAGTAGTTTGCTATCATCCGACCAAATCAAGACATGCATTCACTATGGATGATCCTACATTCATCCTATATGATTAGTAAATCAACACCTGCATCCACATAGATAGTAGTAATTTGCTATCACCCGATCAAATCAAGATATGCATTCACTATGGATGATCTTCAAATAGGTTTTAGGACGTGGTCTTTGCATAAAAGATCGTCCAAATAAGTTTAAAAAACGTGGTCTTTGCATACGTCATGTACGCGTTATTTGCATACGTCATGCAAAGATCATCCAAATAGGTTTTAGGAGCGGATTACGCGTTTTTTGCATACGCCATGCAAAGAAAACTCGTTAGATTTTTATTCAAAATAAATTTTCTTCTAGGTCTTTGCAACACATGATGTGGTGCTTTTAAACATTATCAAAATATCATTTTAGAAATGCGATGATGGAAGTTTTATCTGGTGTAACAGTTCTGAAGTTATTTAAATTTTACTCAATTCATTTCCTTAATGATGATTTTGACATTTTCTATTTCTTCTCGATGTCCACTTGCACTTCAACTTATGTGGTATGTTTTGGATGTTTTTAATATCTAAATATAGTAAATGTGATTTCTTTTGTAAAGTTTCTATATCAAAAGATTCTTGTGTTAATATGATTCTAACAAACATGACTAATTCCATTCTGCCTCAATTCATTCTTATTATCATTGGAATCTTATGTTGCTCAAAATATATCATTAGTTAAGTTTTTGTATGATTCTGTTTTAAGTGAATTTAGTATTAATCAATTAAGCATGTAAGAGATATTAAATTAAAAAATTGAGATATTGAATACTGAATTTTCAAAATATATATAAGTATCAAACCGATTTTTTTTTCCATAAATCTAGATGGATGTGATTTTTTTAAATTACAGACTCATCAAATATTTAAAATTATTGAAATACAAAAAATTGATTTGATTTTTGAAAGTGATTTTTTCTTAGTTGATTAGATTCAAATTGAATATTTTTTTTTTTACTTGTATGCTTGAATTAAATGAATTAATAATATTTAGGTTGATACATGTATGAATAATGAGTACAATAAGAAAACAAATAATTCAGTATTGATGATATTAAGGAAAAACCCTCAAATTAAACTGGAGAATATTGAGGATTATTTCTTGAAATGAAGGACAATTCTCAATATTGAAATATTGATGAATGAAGCTATATTTAATTAGTAGCTTTGATTTTGCTGGTTTTTGTGTATCACAATTTATACACAACTCTTTACAAGTTTGCGATATTGATCAATGTAGCTATAGATTTTTTTAAACATTCTTGTATTGTAATTTTTTATATTTTAGATGTATTTTTTTTTGACATTTTTATTTCTCCTCGGTTTCCACCTGTACTTCAAGTTAAAAATCGATTGCAGTTTCTTAAATTATAGATATATTTTCACTCTTTGTAAGGATTCAATTGCAGACTGTTATTATCGTACATTTCTTTTATAAGAGTCTCATGTTTTTACTTTTTTTTTTTTAGCTATAAATAAGTTATTTTTGTTGAAATTGTTTCGTTATTTTCATGCCTCATCCGATGGTAGTAAATTTTCAAAGAAACTTAATAATTCAAGTTAAATAATTTGAAATGAAATTTCGAGAAACATAATTAAATGAAATTTGGTTATTTTCTTCTTCCTTGTATTAAGGGTTAATTACATAAAAATGCACGAACTTTGGGTTGAATTTCAATTGCAACATGAACTTTTGACTGTAACATAAAAAACGTTCAATTTAATGCTTGTTTCAATTAGGACATGTTTGGATATAATTATTGATAACATTAATGTTTCAATGTTTAAAAATATAATTCTATAAGATTGATGCATATAATATATTATATGCATTATGTTATAATTTTATATGCATTAAAATTATATAAATTTTGTTGAATTTTATAATTTTATTGTAAAATGTTTAATTTTATTAAATTAAAATACAACAAAATTTATATAATTTTAATGCATATAAAATTATAACATAATGCATATAAAATTTTATATGCATCAATTTTATAAAATTCTATTTTTAAACATTGAAACATCAATGTTATCAATAATTATATCCAAACGTGTCCCAATTGAAACAAGAGTTAAATTGAACGTTTTTTATGTTACAGTCAAAAGTTCATGCTGCAATTGAAATTCAACCCAAAGTTCGTGCATTTTTATGTAATTAACCCTTGTATTAAAGATATCTTTATTTTAAAGATATATATGAAATATAAAATATTATTAAAATTAACCTCAAAATGGACACGTGAAGTGAACCACAAAATTCTGGCGATTAAATTCGACCCCATTGCTCTCACTCCTCCAAATTCTTCTCTCTCTACAAACCACTGCAGAAAAAACAACACTAAAAAAATACAGAAAACAAAAAAAAAGTTCTAAGTTCCACTCTAGATCTACACAAATCGCAGTCCAACAAACATGTTTCTCTTGGATTGGTTCTATGGCGTATTGGCATCGCTCGGATTGTGGCAAAAAGAGGCTAAGATCTTGTTCCTCGGCCTCGATAATGCCGGAAAAACTACGCTTCTTCACATGCTCAAGGACGAGGTTTTATTTTTATTTATTTGTTATTATTTTTTAAATTTTCTGAGGTTTGATTGCGAATTGTCTGTGATTAGTGGACCTCGATGGATTGATTGGATTGGAATTTATTGTTTGATGCAGAGATTAGTGCAGCATCAGCCGACACAACATCCGACATCGGAAGAGCTGAGTATTGGCAAAATTAAGTTCAAAGCGTTTGATTTGGGAGGACATCAGATCGCTCGCAGAGTTTGGAAGGATTATTATGCTAAGGTATATTTGATTCACATTTTTTAAAATATAATGTTGGTGTGTGTTTCTTATTGTGGTTTTAAATATTCTATTTGGATGTTTTTATTGATAGTTTGATAGAATTCTTTGTTTGTGTTGTTATCCTCGGAAATGTGGTATGAGAAAAGAGAGTTTGATTATGGCTATGATTGTTTTCGTTGCACTTACAAACTAATCGATCACGTGATTCAATTTTGTGGAGTGGTTTTTTAGTTCGAAAGGTTTGAGCATTTTCGCTTGAAATGGTAAGTGAAGTGTGATGTTAGGTTCTGTTTTTGGGTCGTTTAGACGAACGTATTTGCATGTGTTAAGGGGACTCTTCAGTTTAGCATTGTACATGTGCTTGCATTGATCACAAGGAAGATATGTATCCGATTCTTTTCTTTTCTTTCATTTCATCATCTATGTTACTTTTTCTTTGATTCAGTAAGTTCTATAGCACCTCACCAAGAGAGCAAAAACTGACATTTTCTTTAACACAAACATTGTTGTGAAAATTATTTTATGAGATGCTGCTAGGTGGGACATATCTGTGTATAATGCCATCGGTTAGTTAAAGAGAATCTGGTTTTTGCTCTTTGGAGATTAAAACATATCTTTGTTACTAAGTTGCTATAAAGTGCCAAGACTATTTTGTTTCTGGAAACATCTATTAACCATGTAGCATGATGTTTTATCGTATTTTTGGATATCTTGTCAAATAATTGGTTCATACACTACAGTTTTCAAAGTTACTTTACCGAAAATAGAGAACTCTAGGTGTATAAAATGGAGTTACCGTAATCTAGATTCTCTAGCAAATTCGTTTCAGTTGTAAGAGGATCCCCTGTTTGAGTTTTGGGACCATGTGAACTCTCTGTTTTGGTATCTATTTTCTGGTACCGTACGAGAGCCCCGCCAAACCCAACCAGCCTCTAGACCAACTTAAAGAAGAAGAATTTTTTTTCGAAATTGTATGACAAAACATACAAAGTTTTCAATTATAGACTATAATTTCCAGAAAGCTCAGAGGTTCATATGAAAGTCGATGAATCTTTTCCTGAAATTCTCTTAATTGATGCCATTTATGCCTTGTGGTAATACAGGTAGATGCTGTTGTTTACCTGGTGGATGCTTACGACAAAGAGCGTTTTCCAGAATCCAAAAAGGAACTAGATGCTCTCCTTTCTGATGAGGCCCTTGCCACTGCCCCGTTTCTCGTTTTGGGAAACAAGATCGACATACCTTACGCTGCCTCAGAAGATGAGTTGCGCTATCACCTCGGCCTGACTGGTGTTACCACTGGCAAAGGGAAGGTGAACCTTGCGGGTTCAAATGTGCGCCCTTTAGAAGTATTCATGTGCAGCATTGTGCGCAAAATGGGCTATGGTGATGGCTTCAAATGGGTCTCTCAATACATAAATTAGTATCATCATCAGCATATGCGCTTAAGAGATACAGAACTATACCCAATCTTTCCTCGTAGACAGGAAGAAACAGCACGTCGATTAGATTGGGGGGGGGGGGGTTGATTCATTCATTTCAGGTTTGATTCAGTTCATTAGTTAAAACTTGTATGACATGCTTTCAGTTTGTAAGTTAAGTAGTGAAACTTGATTGATCTCTGTAAAAAAATTATCTTAAATTTCCACAATTATATCCTCAAATCATTTATTCTTTATTTCTTTCTATTTTTTAGTAATTGTTTTTCAAAGCATACCTGTTCTAGTTTGAACTTTGGTAGAACTAGAAAAATCGATGCTCTCTTTTTGCAACTTATTAGAAAATAATGTCTTTTCCCCCTTCATGATTGCAGCATTTGTAGGAAAAAGGTTAGGGGTAGTTGTTGAAAAGGACTAGTCGTCGGGTTGTAGTATACTTTTGAGCCATAACTTGAGGCTGGGATCGAATCAAGTGAACTTGAGCTTTGGTTCAGTTCAAGCTCAATTCGATACAGTTAAGCTCAAAATCGGTTCACGATTATCAACATGATATGAGTGTATGATTGAGCTCTAGCTCGTTGAATATATAATCAGCTCGTGTTAAGCATATTGTGCTCAAGCTCGGGCTTGTTACAACTATCATGTTTTGTGATTGGTTAAATCCAAGCGTACTATTTTATCTTAGGCTCCGTTTACTTCACTTATCCCACTAAACCTTTTGTTTTCTTATTCCTCAATCTCATGATAATTTGAATTTATGGATAAATTGGTTGATAACTTAACCCACCACCACCCTTGGGATAAAAATAAGTCTACTGAATAAGGGTTGTTAACTTGTTGATGTCATTTTTGCCTTTCTATACCAACATGAAATTTCAGTTTTTCAAACTGACTTCGAATCCTAAGTTTTATAGTCAATGTAAACAATGGATAATGATATATGTTATCCATTTGTCATATTGAATCATTAAAGCAATGGACTGTAATTTTAAAGTTATCCCGATCCCATAACCATCAGTTATCAATACAACTTAATACTACCTCACTAAGTAAAGAGTTTTATATTTGATTAGCTTTTATGTTATTGTTTGAAAGTTTTGCTCTTTCATCTAAATTTTATTTTGGAGTTAGAATATGATATTAGAATATAAGTATAATAAAATACGAAACAAAATTTTGAAAAACTTAAATATGTATCATAATTTGAAGATAATAAATACAATAGTATACGAAACAAAATTTTGAAAAACTTAAATATGCGTATTGACTCCACTTTATTCAACACTTTTTTGTATTCAACAAATACTCGTTTCACTCATCACTTGATTCATCAGATGTTCAAATCAATTTGCAATTACTCATCAAACAAAGAAAATGGGAAACATCAACTCTTGTTTCAAAGTACAATTCAACACAGTGAAGCTCATAGATCTTTGACATATAATCTTTACAAAAGAGATCACATTACTGCATTTAGATACCAAAAACATCCAATCTCAGCGAAGCTCATGATCTTTAACATAGAATCTTCACAAATGAAATAACATTTACTATATTTTGGTACCAAAAACATCCAAAACATACCATCTCAACTAAGCTCATTGATCTTTGACAGAGAATCTTTTTACAAAAGAGATCACATTTACCAAAACATCCAAAACATATCATCTAAGTTGAAATACAAGTGGACATCGAGGAGAGATAGAAAATGTTGAAATTATCATTAAGGATAGGAATTGAGTGAAATTTGAATGACTTGAGAACCGTAGCACCAGGCAAGACCACCTTGTCCATCATCGCCTTATCCTTATCAACCTCATTATACTTCACATAATCCAAGTTGTAAACATTGATTATTAGGTGAGGAGTCCCGGTCTTGTTATCTACCCATCTCAAAACTCCACAAAAGTAACATTCCCTTTGCTCGATCATTTCCAGAAGTGTCACGTGATTTTTTGCAAGCAAGTCAACTTCTGGTAGTGGATATCGAAAAGAATACAAATTTGCAAGTTCATAAGTCCCCCAACCAGTAAGACACAGATTTTCCCCAATTATAACAAAAGAAGAATCGGGACGAGGCAGGTGAGAACGAGGACGAATGCCGACAGGATTATATGTTTTCCATAAAAAGTCCTTGTCGGGAGATCCAAGATCAAGAGTGAACATGCCCATATCTGAGTTGATCAATAAGATGGGTTCATTACGAAGGAACGTATAACCGTAGATCATGCAATAATCTATCTTATACTTAGGATGGGGTAGTGGAGGGAGCTGCTGCCACACTTGATCAGATGGATCATACAACTCAAAAGGGCATTTGCAACGATTAGCATCATTAAAATTAACCATAGTTGAAAGTACTATGATTTTTCCATTGGGTGTCGGAGTTGCTTGTGCAGCATATTTGGGGTGTTTCATTGAGGTGGTCTCTACCAGATCACTTCTGTCCAATTTTATATTGGTAGTCTCTAATGTCGGCATTTCATACGTATAGACCCTCGTCCCACCCTCAGACCAATGCCCTTCAAACATATAGAGTGTTGTCCCTAACACACATAAAGATCCAATACCAATCCTACGAAGACTGCAACTAATAGTGACATCCTTGTAACTCCATTCATCACTATTATCCCCATCTAAATCAACAATATAAATGCAGCAATCATCATACGAATCGTCACACGAATCATCAGACAAATCATCACTCGACTCCTTGGGCTTAGGTGTGCAAAGACAAACCAGACACACTTTTCCCAACATTTTACAACCTGAGGATGATAATATAGTATCTTCTACCTCCAAAACTTGAGTTTGGTTTCGGTGCATACATATCTGAGACAAGTTTAAATCCACATTTAACTCAACACAAAAACCGTATGAAACATGAAAACAGAATCAGATAAAGATGAAGGTCCATTCATTGACAGTTCAATTCATTCATGTAATCCTACCAAGCACATCAAGCACATGACGAGAATCAGCAAAGTTGTCAAAATCGCATACACAAATCGATAAATGTGGAGAAATTAGATAAAGAAGGATAGGAAATAGACCTGATCCAGAAGACGTTCAGGACATCTTTAATACCACCACTGAAAGATGTGGACCTGAATTCATGCGGCTTCCGATTCGAAATCAATCTCCCCAAATTCTCGTCGTCCATCTTTACCCTTTTCTAAGCTCTAGCTCAGAAATAAATAAACACAATCAGCGATTCAATAGAAAATTTCTGAGAAATTGAAATTAGATTTAAATACAAACAAATTGCATAAACGATGATCATGAATGAGTTCGAAAACTATTGCTCACCTTGAGATAACTGGTAGAGTGAGAGCGGTAATTGAGAAAGCCGAAGCCATGGATAGGTTCCAGATTTGTATCTTCATTCGGGATGGTGTATTATAGCCCAGTGGGCTTTTCTTCTATAAGGCCCCAGTACTTGATATAAATAATAGTATAACTATTACTCTTACTCTTGTTTCTATGGTTAGAAATCAAAAATTAACTAGTGGGTGTCTCGTGCAACTTACGGAATCATTTTTTCATTATTGGTTATATATCAAAATTTATAATTTATAATTTTTATACTTTATGGAACGTTTCTAAGGATCCTGAATTAAGCAATGAGGAGGTGTAGAGAGAAGAACCAAGAGAGGGACGTTCTGAATCTTCTAATCCACTTTTTTTCTTTTTTCCTTTTCAAATACATTTATTTTACACATGTCATTCATACATAGATTTGAAATGTCCACATGTCACGACCTTGAGATTTACAACTTAATTTAAATATATTGATAGATTATTATAGACACGTGAATCTAATTTTATATATAAGGATTCCACAACTACAAATACACTTCTTCCCCTTCTCTTCATCCTCCATACTTGCAGGTTTTCTTCTACCTCGGGAAAAAATTGACAGTTAATTGTATATTTAACAATCTCACCTTCTCTCAGATGATACCCGAAGCAATAACAACGATGAAGGATCGATCTGGATCGAGCCAGCCTGCAATCGCGAAATTCATTGAGGAAAACTATTCATTGGTGAAATCTGAAAAATTAGTCAAAGTGAAAAACTCATACAAAATCTCCACCACTGAGAAGGTGAAGAAATCCCCAAATCCAGCCCCGAAAAAGCAGCCAGCGAAGAAAAGCACACACAGAAAGTGCGAAGAAGACAAAGAGGCTGAGCCAGGTCAAAACTCCGGCGAAGAGGAAAGTGGGTCCCAACTCCCAAATCGGGGAAAACGGGTTCAACCCCACCCGCCAAGAAAGCTAAGAAGAATTGAAGTAGCTTTGCACTCATGTGTTCTGAATAGTTCTGTGAAGTGGTTGTTTAGTGTGGAATTTCCGTGTTTGGCATTTTCCCTCGAAAAGGTAATTGGAGTGTGATATTGGGGCTCCGTGTTGTGGGATTGTATTTGCATGGTTTAAGGAGACTCTTCAGTTTGGCATTGCACACGTGCTTGCATTGATCACAAAGAAAGATTTCTTTCATTTCATCGTCTCTCTGTTGCTTTTTCTTTGATTCAGTAAGTAACATCCTATGGCACCTCACTAAGAAAGCAAAAAATGACATTTTTTTAACGCAAACATGCTGCTAGGATCATACAGTACATTTTTCAAAGTTATTGTTACAAACATAACAGAAAAATATTGGTAGATAAAATGGTATTTGTGCCTTAATACAGGTACATGCTGTTGTTTACCTGGTGGAAGAGCGTTTCCAGAATCCAAAAAGGAACTAGATGCTCTCCTTTCTGATGTCCCGTTTTTCGTTTTGAGAAACAAGATCGACATACCTTATGCTGCCAAGAGGTACTCTCTTTCCTCGTACACTGAGAAAAACGGCTTTGGTCGTTTGTGTTTTGCTCCAGTTCAAGCTCAATTCGATACAATTAAGCTCGAAATGTTTAGGTTCACGATGACTCGTATGTCAACATTATATGAGTGTGTATGATTGAGCTCTAGCTCGTTGAATATATAATCAGCCTCGGACTTGTTACAACTATCTTGTTTTGTGATTGGTCTAAATCCAAGCCTGCTATTATCTTAGGCTCCGTTTACTTCACTTATTTCACTACACCATTAACAATTTGTCACTTATCCCACTAAATCATTAATTTTCTTAACAGTTTGTCACTTATCCCACAATTTTCGTGATAATTTGATTTCATGGATAAATTGGTTGATAACTTAACCCACAACCACCCCTTGGGATAAAAATTAATCCATTGAATAAGGGTTGTTAATGTCATTTCTGCCTTTCTTATACCAACATGAAATTTCAGTTTTCAAGGGTGTTTTACTAACTTTGAGTCCTAAGTTTTATAATTTAGAGTAAACAGTAGATAATGATATATAACATATATCATTATCCCATTAGTTATCAATACTACTCAATCTTATCTCACCAAATAAACGGAGTCGTAGGGTTGTATATTTGATTATTAGTTTTTATTGTTTTAAAGTTTCGTTCTTTCATCTTAATTTTATTATGGAGGGAGAATATGATATTGGAATATAATTATAATGAAATATGAAACAAATCTTTTAAAAAATTAAATATGCATAAAAAAATGAGGACATTAAATACAATAGTATATGGACATACTAATGTAGAAAAACCAATAAGATTTACTTGGTTTGTGGAATAATTTACAGAGAGCAAGGTATATATCCATCCTCCTATGTTCACATCCAATCTAAAATAAAATATCAGAAGGCAATAAACGTATCTTTGTTCAACCCGTTTTTATAGTCAACAAACACTCATCCTCTTCACCACTCATCCATCTCAAATTCATTCATCACTCAATTCATCGATCTTCAAATCAATCTTCTATTATCACAGAAGATGGGAACCATCAGCCTTACAAGGCTAAGTCTAATTATTAAATTTTAGTTATATTTCTTGTCTTAATCACCTGCCACATTATTACAGTCAAGTGTTATGTGTTTGAACTTGAATTGCTGCAGGAGTGATTGCAGCTACTTTTGTGTGTCCATTAGATGTTATTAAGATGAGGTTGCAGGTCCATGGGCTGTCACAGCTCACTAATACTAATATTAAAGGTCAGATACATACTTTTAGGGTGAAATTAATATTGGTTACGTGGGATGTACCGTGGGCTTGCACCCACAGTTCTTGCCATTACTTCCGAATTGGGCGGTTAGTTATTCTGCTTTTCTTTACCACCCCCCCCCCCCCCCCCCCGTTTTTATCTCAGTGCTTCCTGAACTGGGGCGGTAAGTCCTCTTATTGGCTAAGCAAACAGTACAACGATAAATGAGTTGGCAGTTACACTTTTGCTGGTGTATTTTATGATCTATGATCAACTAAAGAGTTTTATTGGTGCTGATGGTTAGTTAATACTTACTTGTCTTCTAGCTTTAACAAGCTTTATACTTCTGGAAATTGTAGAAGTAAATCATCAGCTCTCTGTTGGTGCAAATATGATGGCTGCTTCAGATGCTGGGGCTGTGACTATGATTGTGACAAATCCTCTTTGGGTTGTCAAGACAACGCTTCAAGTATGTCTACTTTTTTTAGATATTGTCATATTCTCTTTTTCTTAGTGAAATATTGTTTTCTTTTTAATTTATTATTTTAATGCCAGTAAGATGCAGCTCTTTTATGTAGATATTTGAAATTTTTAGATTGCTTGATTCAGAGCAGTGAAATCTCAGTCAATATTTATTTTTCGTATAGAAATTTACACTTCATTTAAATACATATTATGTACCCTCTTCAGGAAAGTTTTCCATGATACAGGACAACGTGTATGCTGTACAAATCGCCAACTCCAGGGTGTTATATTTATGGAGTTTTCTTATATGCTTTCCCATTCATTAGTGCATTACACATGAAAGAAATCTATGTAAAATCTAATGTTGTAACTTTGGTAGGGGTGACAATCAGGTTGTGCTTATTCGGGTTTATGGGTTGGGTTGAGACATTGGTATAGTACCCTATGTCCCATATTTATAGGCTGATTGGACTTATCAGAAGGATTAACTAAGTTATTGGAAAAGTTAACTAAACAAGTCAATTTCCTACTATGTCCATATATAATGAGTATTGAGTATTGTAATCTCTAGTATATTATTTAATGCTTAACGTTTCTATATTTTCAAGACTAGAAAGATTAAATTGGATGGGTATATGTAAATGAGCTAAATAAATATTACTCTATATAGTAACTGAACTATATAGTTGGGACATCTGAAAAATAAAAACAAGTCTATATATATGTGATGGACGCAGTACCATTTCACCTGATTTCATTATCCATTTATTAATCGAGTCAAGTAATGTAAACCTGAAACAACCTGATATGACATGACAATACTCATATATTTCGGTAGAGTGGTAGGGTGGGATTGTCTTGTATTTACAAAAAAACTGTCTTAGATAGGCATTTTTGAAATGACTATATGTGTTAAATGGGTTGACTCAACTTGACTTGTTTATTTTGTGCACGGTATATTAAAATGCACCTCAGGTGTGAGACACCAGGTGCTAGTCCCAGTGCCTTGGAGCTTCTAAGGCATAACCATATAAGGCACAAAAACAGCGTGCCTTAGTGAAATTGGGCTTAGGTTTCTAGGTTAAGTTTGATTCTTTTACTTCATTTACAATTTGGACTATTTTACTTTCAATATAAATTGAAGAGTTATGTTTGCTATATATGTCATGCAGACGCAAGGAATGAGGAGCGATGTGCTTGTTCCTTATACGGGCACACCATCTGCCTTAAGAAGAATTACATAGGAGGAGGTCATTCACGGATTTTATAGGTTATTATCTCTTTCTCATCATCATGCCGATCATATATTTTGGATTAATTTTTTACCAAAGGGTTGATTTCTATCTTTTCGCTGATGTTCTCGTGGTTCTCAGTGGTCTTGTGCCAGCTTTGGCTGGTATTAGTCATGTTATGATTCAATTTCCAGCATATGAGAAGATAAAATGTTACCTGGCTGATCGAAGTACGTGGTGACTAATATCTGCCTTAATTGCATCCTATTCTTGTTTCTTACTATTCATCTTTTGTTTCTTATTATGCAATTTTTTTGTTAATGATGGATAACACCCCCATGGTTAAACATAGTGCAAGTGACGTTGCTCTAGCTTCATCAGCTTAAAAAATGTTTGCTCCTACTTCGACATATCTACATGAGTTATGGTGTAAAGAGTCATTTTTTGCTTGTCAAGTTTTTGAATACAAACAAATATACTGCATCATTTTTAGTTAATTGATCAGTAGTCAATAGTTGCCCATTGAAAGCTAGAAGATGATGCTGTTACATGCGTAGTTGTTAAAGGTGTGCCTGAGGCGTGATGCGCACAAGGCACCTGTCATATCGCCTGGTCGTGTAAAAGGTGTGCGCCTTTTTCTGAGGAGGGCCTTGCACCTTTCTATGCCTGACCGGAAGTGGTGGCAAGGGCTTTGATTATTAAATTTTAGGCTTTAATTATAATGTTTTGGGATCTATTCTTTTATTTATAAACATAATTGGGCCAAGTAGATGTAAACTTGAACATGGCTGAAGAATTATACTATGAGCTGATCCATTTGAGTAATGCTGCATAATTGCAGTATGAGTTTTCCTTTCCTATGATAAATCAGTTGATTGTAACATACCCAACTGCCTTCCAAACAAGTTAAACAAATATGGACAATGATTAAGTCGTTAGACATATCTTCCTTTAAAAAACATAATTTCTTCCTTCAATAACTGAATGTAGGCTTCAAGAACAAGGGCGCCACTCAGAAAAGCAATACTCTGGTGTTGTTGATTGCATTAAGAAAGTATTTCAGCAAGAGGGCATCCCGGGTTTTATCTTAACCTGCTGAGGACAACCCCAGCTGCTGTTATCACATTCACTTTCTTCTCACTTTGTTCCCTCCTGATCCACACCCTCAAGCATTGTAACCATCAACTTCGCCTTAACGATCAAACCGTTTCAAGATGCAGCTCTACTTCAGTCCACAAGAAAGTCCGATAAGTATACCTGTTCTTCTTTTTATTAAACTTTGCTCTTTCTTGATCATTCATGTGTTCTAATCTTCAGGAGATTACTATAATCTCTATGTTGAGGGATGATGATGAAGATAAATTATTCTCAAAAAAACTTAATAATTCATGTTTAATAATTTAAAATGAAAACAAAATTTTGTTATTTTCTTCTTCCTTGGTATGTGATATGTATCATTGAATGTTGTGGGCCTGATTTTAAGGTCTACTTGCATAGGTTGGGGTAAATTGAGCCTTTTAAGCTAAAGTGAACCATTGACCCAAATTAACATGTGAATCCTTTAAAATGACTTTATAGTTATGGAGAAGAAAATTAAGCCACCAAGCTGAGACTTAAGTGTCGAGAGGAAGTTGAATTTCATACGGATTTGGTGATTTAGAATATCAATCAAGTAGCTTAGGGTCCGTGCATGTAATACACAATTTAAATTTTTTTTAAAATAGTGAGTTAGGAAATTTTAAATATTATATAAATTTATAAATATATATATATATATATATATATATTTATTTATATATTTACTTATCATCTCATTTAACATTAACAATAATATAATGTAATTAATATTTAGTTTAATTATATATGTTTCATTTAATTAATGTTTTCTAAAGATGTATATAAAAGGAGCCAAACTTTGGTAAATCATAGTAGCAGTGATTCTGTGGTCCACTTGGTTAGAAAGGAATCAGAGAATATTTGACGAGAGTGAGGAGACATTAGAGGAAGTTTGGGAGAGGAACAAATATAGAGTAGCCCCGTGGTTGTGTTGCAGATCGGGTTTACACGCGACGTGGGAAGAAAGGCAGGAATGGACGTGAGGCTTGGCATGGAGATTCGCATGCGATTCTTTGCCACCTTGCACGTCAACTTCCGGATCAGCGCGTATCCCTCATTCCTCTTTTTAATTGCAAAAAATTTATATGTTTCTTATCATACAAAATTATTGTTTTTGACAATCGTACCAAAATTATCTTAAATGGGCTTCAAAGGCGTTTGCCACGTTACGCCTTTGCAATGGGTCGAGGAATAGTTAATTATACACAAATAGGTGGTATGGTATACACACATGACAAAATAAAGAGGTGATCTACACCAAGTTAGTTATTAAACTATATGTAACAAATAAATTAAAACCGTTATTAAAAATATTTTGTATCAGCATGCCATAATATTAATATTTAATAGATTATATTGTATATTTAAATGAAAAGTTTGTTATATTATATAGTTTATATGTGGATGCAAATTGTGGTATTTTTTATTTTTAATTGTTTTCTGAAACAATAGCATTTATTCATGGAAGAGTAAATTCATGATTTATTTTTTGTGCACATTTTCTTGTGAAGATTTGGTTTGCAACAACCATTTACTTGATTTTAAAGTTTATTGTATATTTGTATGTGTGTTTCATTAGACTCAAGGAGTTCATGCGTGTATGTTGTTCTTCATTCATTGTTGTTGATTGAGTAAGATGTTTCCTACATTTATAGCCAAGATCTTTATTTTCCTTGTTTAGTATCTGGCTTTGATTCTTGTCTTTGTTTTCATTTCGTGAAGGAAAGTGTTTAAACTTCTTCTTTTCCTTGTTTAGTATCTGTCTTCACTATTCTGATTCTTGTCTGTGTTTTCATTTCGTGAAGGAGAGTGTTTAAACTTCTTCTTGGTCATCAAGAGAGCACCGATCGACAATAGATGGATCATGAGAGGGTATTGTATTCTTTTACTTTTAGAGTTTTTTGATCTTTTAGTCAAATGATAGTAAAGTTTGGTTGGATATGAATGTGTTTGATTGTGCGGTCTATGATTTAGGAGAATTTTAAGTGTTAGTGAAATTTTCAGAAACATATGTTTGTGTTTGCTTTCAGGTTGTAAGAACGACCAATGTTCAGTACTCCTATGATGATCCTGGATTTGTAAAGCTCGATGAGTCGTCTACATATCGATGCTTCGGAAAACGCAATCCATGATCATTATCTTGGTCTCAGCATTTATGATCCGAATTTCCTTTCTTGTAAGGTGGTGGATGGAGTTAATGCTACGATAATTTACGAGGATTTTGACAAAACCCTCAGAGAATTGATGGATGAACTGAAAGCTTAGGCGTAACCCGATTTTTACATACAGATATTCAGGTGACACTGTCTATGTTTATAATATGGTGCCGGTAGAGTTTAGGGTCATAATTTCGGACATTATAAATTTTATCATTTATCTGCATTGTCATAAAAAAAAATCTTTGGTTGTATCAAAGTTATCTTTAAACAACAATTTTGTATCTAAGGATGGAGTTATTAAATACTGTACACTGAGTTTTTGTGATGCTAACCTAGAGAACAAAAAAGAGATTTCGAATTATTATATAACTTGCTTACTCAAAAGATGTTTAGGATGCTAACCTAGAGAACAAAAAAGAGATTTCGAATTATTATATAACTTGCTTACTCATAAGATGTTTAGGGGCTACGAAGGACGTTTAGCGTATGACATGGACAACCTTCTTTCGAAGATGACTATCGATTACACAGAGTAAGTAGTTAATTATGTTCTCATTTTATTATTTAATTTGTATTAACTTCTCTTTATTAATTTGTAGGGGATAGAGAATTTCTTAGGAAAATTTTGGACCACAAAAAAAGAATCTGATTCATTTGATATTGTTCGGAAATCAAACACATGATGAAGGAGGCTTCAGGTGGAGTATCGAAAGATAATGTTAGGAATGAATAATTGTAAGAATTGGACAGTATGGTTCAGGAGAAATGCGCATTTTGAACTGGTCGATAGATTCTTCTATTTTGGTCTTAATGATGGATACAATAGCACTGAAGCTAAAATTCATAATAAATACTGTGATCGTGGATCATTATTGATACTTTGTTTCTTCCTGTCTACGAGAAAAGATGGGGTATAGTCTATTTGTGATGATCCACGGTCACGGTAGTTACTATGAATTTTATCTTCAGTGCTATGGTATCCATCATTAAAACTGCAATAGAAGAATATATCGATTGGTTCAAAGTGCGCATTTCTCCTGAACCATCCTGTTCAATTCTTACAATCATTCATTCCTAAAATTATCTTTTGATACTCCATTTGAACAAGCCCCTTTCATCATAATCAAATTAATAAAGAGAAGTTAATACAAATTAAATAATAAAATGAGAACATAATTAACTATTTATTCTGTGTAATCGATAGCCATCTTCGAAAGAAGATTGTCCATGTCATACGGTAGATGTCCCTTGTAGCCATGAAACATCTTTTGAGTAAGCAAGTTATATAATAATTCGAAATCTCTTCTTTTGCTCTCTAGGTTGGCATTACAAAAACTCAGTGTACAGTATTTAATCACTCTAACCTTGGACACAAAATTGTTGTCTAAAGATAATTTTGATACAACCAAAAATTTTTTTATGACGATGCAGATAAATGATAAAATTTATAATGTTCGAAATTATGATCCTAAACTCTACGGGCACCATATCATAAACATGGACAATGTCACTTGAATATCTGTATGTAAAAATCGGATTACATCTTGAACTTTTAGTTCATCCATCAATTCTTTGAGGGTTTTGTCAAAATTATCGTAGTATTAACTACATCCACTTTGCAAGAAAGGAAATTCGGATGAGAAATGCCGAGTCCAAGATAGTGATCATGGATTGCGTCTTCCAGAGCATCAACATGCATATCTGTAGATGACTCATTGAGTTTTCCGAATATAGAATCATCATAGGAGTACGGAACATTGGTCCGAGTTCCTGACTGCTAAGGTGCTATCCATCATCATAGGAGTACGGAACATTGGTCCGAGGCCCTGACTGCTAAGGTGCTATCCAAGGTCTAGCCGAGCAGCTTGCGGTAGCTCGGGCTGAGCTATGATGATGATCGGTCTTGATTTTTAGGTTTGAGATGATTCATTGCTTTCTTCTCACTTTATTCCCTCCTGATCCACACCTCAAAGCATTGTGACCATCAAGTTCGCCTTAATGATCAAACCCTTTTCAAGATGCAGTTCTACTTCATTCCACAGGAAAGTCCAATAGATATACCTGCTTCTTCTTCTTATTGAACTTTGCTCTTACTATACTCTCTATGTCGAGCGATGATGATAATTTTTAAGGAAACTTAATAATTCAATTTTAATAATTTAAAATGAAAATAAAATCTTCAAGAACCATAACTTCGAATCCTAAGTTTTATAGTCAATGTAAACAATGGATAATGATACTGTTATATTGAATCATTAAAGCGATTGACTGTAATTTTAAAGTTATCCCGATCCCATAACCATCAGTTATCAATACAACTTAATACTATCTCACCAAGTAAAGAGTTTTATATTTGATTAGATTTTATGTTATTGTTTGAAAGTTTTGCTCTTTCATCTAAATTTTGTTTTGGAGTTAGAATATGATATTAGAATATAAGTATAATAAAATACGAAACAAAATTTTGAAAAACTTAAATATGTATCATAATTTGAAGATAATAAATACAATAGTAATTTTGAAAAACTTAAATATGCGTATTGACTCCAGTTTATTCAACACTTTTTTGTATTCAACAAATACTCTTCCTCTTCACCACTCGTCCATCTCAACTTCAATCATCACTATATATGAAGTTTCACTCATCACTTGATTCATCAGATCTTCAAATCAATTTGCAATTACTCATCAAAGAAAATGGGAAACATCAACTCTTGTTTCAAAGTACAATTCGACACGGTGAAGCTCATAGATCTTTGACATATAATCTTTACAAAAGAGATCACATTATTGCATTTAGATACCAAAAACATCCAATCTCAGCGAAGCTCATGATCTTTAACATAGAATCTTCACAAAAGAAATAACATTCACTATATTTTGGTACCAAAAACATCCAAAACATACCATCTCAACTAAGCTCATTGATCTTTGACAGAGAATCTTTTTACAAAAGAGATCACATTTACTATATTTAAATACCAAAACATCCAAAACATCTCAACTAAGCTCATTGATCTTTGACAGAAAATCTTTTTACAAAAGAGATCACATTTACTATATTTAAATACCAAAACATCCAAAACATATCATCTAAGTTGAAATACAAGTGGACATCGAGGAGAAATAGAAAATGTTGAAATCATCATTAAGGAGAGGTTTTGAGTGAAATTTGAATGACTTGAGAACCGTAGCACCAGGCAAGACCACCTTGTCCATCATCGCCTTATCCTTATCAACCTCATTATACTTCACATAATCCAAGTTGTAAATATTGATTATTAGGTGAGGAGTCTTGGTCTCCTTATCTACCCATCTCAAAACTCCACAAAAGTAACATTCCCTTTGCTCGATCATTTCGATCATTTCTAGAAGTGTCACGTGATGTGTTGCAAGCAAGTCAACTTTTGGTCGTGGATATCAGAAAGAATAAGAATTTGCAAGTTCATAAGTCCCCCAACCAGTAAGACACAGATTTTCTCCAATTATAACAACAGAAGAATCGGGACGAGGCAGGTGAGGACGAGGACGAATGCCGACAGGATTATATGTTTTCCATAAAAAGTCCTTGCCGGGAGATCCAAGATCAAGAGTGAACATGCCCATATCTGAGTTGATCAATAAGACGGGTTCATTAGGAAGGAACGTATAACCGTAGATCATGCAATAATCTCTCTTATACCTAAGATGGGATGGGGTAGTGGAGGGAGCTGCTGCCACACTTGATCAAATGGATCATACAACTCAAAAGGGCATTTGCAATGATTAATATCATCAAAATTAACCATAGTTGAAAGTATTATGATTTTTCCATTGGGTGTCGAAGTTACTTGTGCAGCATATTTGGGGTGGTTCATTGGGGTGGTCTCTACCAGTCCCTAACACGCATAAAGAACCAATACCAATCCTATGAAGACTGTAACGAAAAGTGACATCCTTGTAACTCCATTCATCACTATTATCCCCATCTAAATCTACAATGTAAATGCAGCAATCATCATACGAATCGTCACACGAATCATCAGACAAATCATCACTCGACTCCTTAGGTGTGCAAACACAAACCAGACACACTTTTCCCAACATTTTACAACCTGAGGATGATAATTTAGTATCTTCTACCTCCACAACTTGAGTTTGGTTTCCGTGCATACATATTTGAAACAAGTTTAAATCCTCATTTAACTCAACACAAAAACCGTATGAAAAATGAAAATAGAATCAGATAAAGATGAAGGTCTATTCTTTGACAATTCAATTCATTCATGTAATCCTACCAAGTACATGACGAGAATCAACAAAGTTCTCAAAATCGCATACACAAATCGATCAAAAATGTGGAGAAATTAGATAAAGAAGGATAGGAAATCCTCATTTAAATCAAAGCAAAAACCAAATGAAGATTGAAAGCAGAATCGATAAAGATGAAGGTGGATTCATTAACAATTAAATTCATTATCAAGCATATGACGAAAATCAGCAAAGTTGTCAAAATCGCATACACATATTAATCAAAAAAGTGGAGAAATTAGATAAAAAAGGATAGGAAATAGACCTGATCCAGAAGAAGTTCAGGCAAATTGGGTTGTGTAAATTGCATAAATGATGATCATCAATGAGTTCGAAAACTACTGCTCACCTGAGAGCGGTAATTGAGAAAGCCAAAGCCAAATTCATTTCAGGTTTGATTCAGTTCATTAGTTAAAACTTGTATGACATGCTTTCAGTTTGTAAGTTAAGTAGTGAAACTTGATTGATCTCTGTAAAAAAAATTTATCTTAAATTTCCACAATTATATCCTCAATCATTTATTCTTTATTTCTTTATTTTTTAGTAATTATTTTGTAAACAGCATATCTGTTCCACTTTGAACTTTGGTAGAAGTCCAAGGACCAAAATATCGGTATCGGTAGAAATATCGATACCTTGATTTTACGAAAATATCGATGGATATATCGATTTCGATAGAAATATCGTACATTTTTTAAAAAATTATGGAAACTTTGTAAAAAATTGAAAAATATGTGTAGTAATATACAAAATATTATAACTAACATTAATACATATATTGAACTTAATAAAATGATATATTTACAATAAATATAGAGATACACTAATATTATATTCATCATAATCCTTTTATTAAATTTCAAAAAAATTAACTAAACTTAATTAAATTGTGAGAGGAACCTAAATGCTAGAGTACTAATTTATTTTAAACAATTTAACTAAATTTATATAAAGTAATTATTTGATCCACTCATAGATAAAAATATAGATATATGAAAAGAGAAAAATAAATAACTCAATTTTAATAGATATCCTTCAAATACACTATAAAAAGATTCATAATAAAAAAAAAAAAAAATTCACTTAAACTAAATTAATAAGGAAAGGGAAAAAAAAAAAAAAAAAAAAAAGAAATCAGCATCATTTTATAAAAGAAAAATAAAAGGAAAAAAAAAAGAAAAAAGAAAAAAGAAAAAAAAAAAAAAAAAAAGGCAATATTGCGCATGGAAGAAAAAAGGAAAAAAAAAAGTAAAAAAAAATTATCAACGCATGCATGCAACTCACACCGACATTACCGCGATATTTTGGCCGAAAATGATATTTCGACGATTTTTCATCGATTTTTTTGTCGAAAAAATATGACCGGTGCTTTCTCCGTCGGATTCTTCAAAATCTCAAAATATCATCAAAAAATCGGCTATATTTCGCGATTTTTTGGTCATCGGGTAAAACTAGAAATTTGACGATCTCTTTTCTGCAACTTATTAGAAGATAATGCCTTTTCCCTCTTCATGATTGCAGCATTTGTACGAAACGGTTAGGGATAGTTTTTGAGCCATAACTTTGTAATTGAATCGAGTCTGAGTCGACTCAAATTATAAAAGACCTGAGCCGATGACTCGTTTATCAACATTATTATATGAGTATATATGATTGAGCTCTAACTTGTTGAATATATAATCACCCAGTTAAGCGTAGTAAGCTCAAGCTTGGGCTTATGTTATTGTTTTATATTTTTGATCTTACATCTTAATTTTATTATGGAAGGAGAATATGACATTGGAGTATTGAGTATAATAAAATACGAAATAAAATTTTAAAAAGCTTTTATATATATATATATATATATATATATATATATATATATATCAAATTGAACACAAGAAAGATAATAGTAAATGAAGACCACGCATGATTATATTAGTATAACTTATTAGGCTCTGTTTATTATGGGGATAACTTAGAATAATGACATTTTATCTAATTTTATCTAGTGTTTATTTTGATGGAAATAACAAACCGAATAATCCTTCCGACCCGAAATAAAATGTCAAAATCTGGATAATACATTGGATAATTATCTAGGCCCCGTGATAGTTTACCCAAAACTTGAGATAACATTAGAAAATTACATTTTTATCCCTAGTAAACATTAAACATTAAACATTTACATAAATGAGACATTTAGATAATATCACTCTTATTATAATCTTCATACATTACATGGTAAACGGTGGATAAAGATAGTTAATATATTTATCCAAATATTATATGTGAGAGTAAACATTGGAAATGGATAATAATTTTTTATCTTATCCTATAAAGTTATTTTATTAGCCTAAATAATTGACTTATCCTTGTTTATCAAAGTAAACAGAACATTAATATAGAAAGAATTAAAATACTGCTTGATCAAACCCGTTGCACAAGACTTATTTAATGTGATTTACATCTTTCATACAATTTGTGAATTATTATATGAGAGCTAAGTTTACCCAATGCATACCCATCACACGAGATTTATCTAGAACAACTAACCTTTTCAATATGATCCGTAAAATGATTTATCTTGATATTTAAAATAAAATAAATTTAATGGGTGGCAAATTATGTGTGGAATCACAAGGCAATAAGCGTATTGACTCCACTAATTTGTTCAACACGTATTTGTAGTCAACACTTTTACTCTCACCACTCATCCATCTCAAATTCAATCATCACTATAAATGACTTACTCACTCATCACTTGATTCATTACATCTTCAAATCAATTTGCAATTACTCATCACAGAAAATGGGAAACATAATCACCTCTTGTTTCAACGAACAATCCAACAACACAGCGAAGATCATCGATTTTCATCGGAATACTCTGCGTCTCATCGAAGCTCCGGTAACCGCCGCCGAGCTTATGCTCGAGGATCCTGGCTACGTGGTTGCGCCGGCGACTGATTTCCGGCGGATCGCCGCCATGAAAGCCGATGAGAGTTTATGCGGCGGCGGCGTTTATTTGTTGATTTCTGTTGGTAGAGTTAATGGAAAGGTTTCTGAATCGGAGATGGCGGTTATCAAGTCGGTTTGTGGTGAGAGGAGACCTAAACGACGTAGTTCCAAGGTTCTTCCGATCCTAACAGAAATTTCCGGCGACGGCGGCGTTAAATTCTCCGGTGATATTGGACATCGGATGAATCACTGGAAACCTGTTTTAGAACCTATTTACGAGGGAATTTGAACATATTATTCTCTCTCTTAGTTAAATCGATAGACGATAGGGTTTCGGATTATATTTTTGAAATCCTTTAATGGAAATTCGAGACCCATGTATCGAGATACATATAGTTGATTGCATCATCTGTAGTCGATTCCAAATAAAACAAAGTCACTCATAAAATTGTAAGATATTAATTTCAAATTTGTTATAAAACAAAATATTCAAACACGATCTAATTTGTTAGTATGAAATTGGAGTTCGTAAGTGAAATCCTACAGAAATATGAATCTCTACTCAATTATCATTAAATGAAATGATTCACAATTAATAGCGTAGATGATAGAATAGCAGATCAATAGAGATTTGCACATATCTCTGTAAATATTTTTTTTCCTTGTAAAGTGTAAAGTTTGTTGTACTCTCTTTTTATTTATAGTGGAAACCCCATTCACCAGTTTTATGGTGAACAAATCTCTTCTAACATGGTATCAGCAGGATTGATCCTGTAAACCCTACTCAAATCTCTTCCGCCGCCTACTTTTTTTTTCCCCTTCTCACCACATTTTCTCTTCCTTCTTCTCTCTTATCTGCTGCTATGACTACTGAGATCACCCCCCTCGCTACACTAATTCATATGATTTCTATCCGTCTCACTTCTACAAATTATCTACTTTGGCGAAATCAAATTTCTCTCATCCTCCGTTGTGATGGGCTTCTTCCCATCGTGGATGGCTTCGAACCTGAGCCGCCTTGCACCGTCGCCGGTAACGCTGATTGACCAGCGCCCAATCCTGACCACGCAGCCTGGACACAGCGACACGATCGCTGCTTGCGTATTCTTCTTGCCTCTCTTACTGAAGAATCTATGTCCGAGATTCTTGGACTCACCACCGTGCGTGAAATTTGGATTGCTTTGGAACGTGCTTTTTGTCCCTCTACTCAGTCAAGGACTCATCATTTACGTGACGAGCTTCAATTTCTGAAGCGTGGCTCGTCCAATGTTACCGAATTCAGCAGGAAATTTAACAACCTTTGCCACCAACTTGCCGCCATCGGCGACCCTGTTTCTGATCCCGACAAAACGCGATGGTTTCTTCGCAGGCTTGGTCCCGATTTTCGGACCTTCGCTGATGTCCGTCTTGCTATATCTTCTTCTCCTAACTTTGGTGATCTTGTTTCTCAGGCTAGGGATCATGAGCTTCGTAATAGTCTTTTCACTGAAACCGTTGATGCCGCTGCTCCGCAAGCCGCCTTCTACGCCGGCCGATGACAGAATCGTGGTGGCCGCTCATCTGGCCAGCGCTCCAACTCTAGCCAATCTGGTCAATCTACTGGTCGTGGCTTCAGTCGCAATCACGGCCGCGGGCAGAACACCAACAGCGACCAGCAACGCCGTAATTTCACTCCTCGCTGCCAAATCTGTCGAGGTGATCATTACGCCCCAGTGTGTCCAGATCGTTACAAAGAGCGGCAGTCCCAGGCGAATTTGGCCCAGGCGCTCCAATCTCAGTGCACCGTTTCCGACACCACGCCCTCCGATTGGTATGTCGATACCGGGGCTTCCGCTCACATGACCGCCTCCTCCTCCAACTTGGACGCCGTCGCTCTCTACACTGGTAACGATTTTGTCACCGTTGGTAATGGTGCCACTCTTGCTATTTCCCATTGTGGTTCTCGATTCTTGCATAATCTCCCCTTGCTTGATGTTCTTGTTGTTCCCCACATTACTAAAAATTTGTTATCCATAAGTAAGCTCACAAGTGATTTATCTGCTGACGTTGTGTTTACCCATGACTCTTTCTTTGTTCAGAATCGCAAAACCAAGGAAATAATGGCAAGGGGCCGGTGTAAAGACGGTCTCTATGTGCTGGAACAAGGGTCTTCTGCTTTGATTGCTGCTTTACATCATTCTCGATTGCTTTCTTCATTTAGTTTATGACACTCTCGTTTGGGCCATGCCTCCTTTTCTATTATTAAACTCTTGAATAAATTAGGACATTTGAGTGTTAATTCTATTTTACCTACTCCTTCAGTTTGTGAATCTTGTCAGTTTGCTAAGAGTAAATGCTTGCCATTTCAATTGAATGAAAAACGTGTTTCACATGTTTTGGGATTGGTTCATTGTGATCTTTGGGGCCCAGCACCTGTTAACTCTTTGTCTGGATATAAGTATTATGCTTTATTTGTTGATGATCATTCTCGATTTAGTTGGCTTTATCCCATGACTGCTAAGTCTGAATTTTATGATGTGCTTACTCGCTTTTATGCTCTTGTCACAACTCAGTTTAGCTCTCCTATTAAGATTTTTCAATCAGATGGTGGTACTGAGTTTTCTAATCATAGAGTTCAAAAATTTTTTTCCTCCAAAGGTACTTTGCATCGTGTTTCTTGTCCATATACTCCACAACAGAATGGACGTGTTGAGCGAAAGCATTGTCACATTACTGAAACTGGTTTATCTTTATTATTTCATGCTCATGTGTCTGCTAAATATTGGGTTGATGCGTTCTTTACTGCTGTCTATATAATTAATCGTCTGCCCACCCCTATCTTGGATAATAAGTCCCCATTTGAAATTTTATTTCACTCTACTCCTGACTATGGTTCTTTTAAAGTTTTTGGCTGTCGTATTTTTCCGTATCTTCGTAATTATGCTGCTCACAAACTTACCCCTCGCAGCCAATCGTGTATTTTCCTCGGTTACAGTAGTATTCATAAGGGCTTTCGCTGTCTTGATCCTATTCAAAATCGAATTTATGTTACTCGACATGCTCAATTTGATGAGTCCGTTTTCCCTTTTCTCTCGACTAATGCATCAGTCTCTGCTGACAATTTGGAATTCTCTCATTTTCTTGATTCTCAGGACCTTGAACATACAACTGTTCAACCATCCCCTTCTACGACATCATCTTTGCAGCCGCTTGCTGATTCTTTTCCACCCTCTCGGTCTTGCAGATTGTGCAACCCGACATCTCCTCCGCAGCCAAATGTCCCTGCTGCAGACACATTACCATTGCCCCAGGATGACACGCCTCCAGCGGCTGAACCTCCACCCACTGCCGTGGCTCCACCTGATGCCACCGAACCTCCTTCTCCGGATGCATCCTTACCCGTCCAGCCCCCTCGGGCTTCTACTCACCCTATGCAAACTCGCTCTAAATCCGGCATTTTCAAACCTCGTTATTTTGTTGATCTTGCCTGCACATCTTTACTAACTTCCCTTTCTTATTCTGCAGAACCGAAGGGTTTCAAGAGTGCAGCCAAGACCCCTCACTGGCTCACTGCAATGCAAGAAGAAATGGACGGCTTGCGTGCTAATCAGACGTGGGATCTTGTACCGAGGCCAAATGATGAAAACATAGTTGGTTCTAAATGGGTATTTCGTACAAAATATAAATCTGATGGCACCATTGAGCGGTACAATGCTCGTCTGGTTGCTCAGGGGTTCTCTCAAATTCCAGGCTTTGACTTCACACATACATTCAGCCCTGTAGTTCGTGCTGCCACCGTTCGAGTGTTACTCGCTCTTGCGGTCCACAAAAGCTGGCCATTGCATCAATTAGATGTCAAGAATGTCTTCCTCCATGGCATTCTTGACAAACCCGTTTTCATGGCACAACCACCGGGCTTTGTTGATCCCCGCTTTCCCGATCACGTTTGCAAACTCAAGAAGGCTCTTTACGATCTTCGACAGGCACCTCGAGCCTGGTTTGATCGTTTTAGTTCATTTCTTGCATCATTAGGATTTATTAGGAGTCGTTTGGATACTTCCCTCTTTTACTTTCATAACAATGGTTGTTCTATTTTTCTTCTTCTCTATGTTGACGACATCATTGTTACAGGAAATAACACTGCTGCACTCCGACGATTCATCAACCGTGTCAATGCCGAGTTCGTACTTAAAGATCTAGGGACCTTGAATTATTTTCTTGGTCTTGAGATCTCTTATACTCAAAATGGCCTATTCTTGGGACAAACCAAGTATGCCCATGATATTCTCTCTCGAGTCAGTCTCGTTGAATCGAAACCGGTTTCCACTCCACTTCCTACTGGAGAGTCACTTATCAGTTCTGGTGCTTCATTTGACGATCCCACTTTGTTTCGATATCTTGTCGGTGCTCTTCAGTACCTTACAATCACACGGCCAGACATTTCTTATGCCGTAAATCATGTCAGCCAGTTTCTTCAAAGCCCTATAGAGGATCATTTTCAGGCTGTCAAACGCATTTTGCGTTATGTCAAAGACACCATTCACTATGGACTGAATTTCACTCGCTCTTCGGACACTAATATTGTGGCATATTCAGATGCTGATTGGGCCCGCTGTGTTGAGACACGCCGGTCTACTTATGGCTATTCCATCTTTTTTGGTAGTTCTCTTGTTTCTAGGAGCGCTAAGAAGCAGCCCACCGTTGCTCGGTCCAGCTATGAATCCGAATATCGAGCTTTGGCCAATGCTGCTCAAGAGGTTGTGTGGCTTACTCAGCTCCTGGGAGAGCTTCGCGTCCAACCACCCACGACTCCCATACTATTATGTGATAATAAAAGTGCACTGTTTCTTAGCCAAAATCCTATTGCACACAAGCGTGCGAAACATATTGACATTGATTGTCATTTTGTCTGAGAGCTCGTTACCAGTGGCCGACTGGATACAAGATATGTGCCTTCTCATTTGCGGCTCGCTGATGTGTTTACCAAAAGTTTATCTTACCCAATCTTTGAGCTGTTACGATCCAAGCTTCGTGTTTGTACAAACCCCACCATTCGCTTGAGGGGGGTAATAGCGTAGATGATAGAATAGCAGATCAATAGAGATTTGCACATATCTCTGTAAATATTTTCTTTCCTTGTAAAGTGTAAAGTTTGTTGTACTCTCCTTTTATTTATAGTGGAAACCCCATTCACCAGTTTTACGGTGAACAAATCTCTTCTAACAACAATCATAATACAATTTATAAACTTAATTCTCACACGAATCATGATACGGATCCAAGATTTCAAAATGAGGACAAGAACAAATAAATAATATATAATATAAAAAGATACAGACATAAACATGGATCCAAGATTTCAAAATCCACCAGAATTATAATATATATAATTATAAAAAATCAATTTAGGGGTACAACTGTACCCCTGCACTACATTGAATAACACAACTATATACAATCACATTGAAACTTTTGATTATTCAAACATGTTAAATTTTTTATTTTCAATATATATTTTTTCACAAACTTTAAAATATAGATTATTATTAGCATTTCAACTTTTGAAACAAATAAATTATACTTTTGGTAACCTATCATATATTTTTAATAAATTTATATTGAATGTTCGATAATTAAAATTATTTATACATAAAGATCAGTACATTTTAACTAATATAACATAAATGTCAGTGCATGAATAACAAAAACTATTTATACAAAGCAAGTCCGGGAAGATTTCGGTCGACTCAATTGCACTATACAATTGGTGCACATAAGTGTTACTCTAAGAATGGATGAGGTAAATTGAAATAAAGATTTAAAATCATATTAACCCAACAATCTTTACCAAAAAACAAAAAAAAAAACATGAAATTTTTATAAAAGAGATGCATCATCCATACAATAATAATAATCTGCAAGCAGAACTGAATCCTTACAAAATTTGAAAAATACATCTATAATATAAAAAATTACAATCGACCTAACTTGGAGTAGAGGTGGAAATCAAGGAAAAATACATTTAAACTATAAGGAATATTTCTTATGGTGGAAATCAAGGAAAAATACAAATGAAAAATACATTTAAACTATAAGGAATACATCTAAAACATAAGAAATTACAACATAAGAATGTTTAAAAAAACATATAGCTACATTCATCAACATCCCAAACATATAAAGAGTTTTGTCAAATACACAAAAACCACCAAAATCAAAGCTACTAATTACCTATAGCTTCATTCATCAATATACTCAATATTGAGGATTATCCTTCATAGCAAGAAATAATCCTCAATATTCTCCTGCTCATTAATCAATATACTCAATATTGAGGATTATCCTTCATAGCAAGAAACAATCCTCAATATTCTCTTTTTTAGTTTAAAGAGTTTTCCTCAATATAATCAATATTTAATTATATGTTTATTCGTGCATGTATCAGCCTAAATATCATAAATCCCAAAATATAAAAAATGAGGTTATTATAGTAGATATCGTACATATAATTCAAAAGGCATTTGCGACTATTAACATGATCAAAATGAATCATGGTTGAAAGTACTATGATTTTTCCTTTGGGTGTCGGAGTTGCTTGTGCAGCATATTTGTGGTGGTTCATTAAGGGGGCATTTGTGATGATTAACATCAACAAAATGAACCATAAACCATAGTCTTGTATGATCCACGGTCATGGTATTTACCATGAATTTTATCTTCAGTGGTATTGTATCCATCATTAAGACTGCAATAAAAGAATCTATCGACAGGTTCGAAGTGCGCATTTCTCCTGAACCATCCTCTCCAATTCTTACAATCATTCATTCCTAAAATTATCTTTCGATACTCCATCTAAAGGCCCATCATCATGTGTTTGATTTCCGAATAATATCGGATGAACCAGATTCTTTTTTTGTGGTCCGAAATTGCAAGGTGTTTTCCTAATAAATTCTCTATCCCCTACAAATTTATAAGATGTAATCAAATTAATAAAGAAAAGTTAAATACAAATTAAATAATAAAATGGGAACATAATTAACTACTTACTCTGTGTAATCGATAGCCATCTTCGAAAGAAGGTTGTCCACGTCATACGGTAGACGTCCCTCGTAGGGACTAAAAATTTCTTTGAGTGAGCAAGTTATATAAGAATTCGAAATCTCTTATTTTGCTCTCTAGATTGAGATCACAAAAACTCAGCCTACAGTATTTAATCACTCCATCCTTGGACACAAAATTGTTGTCTAAAGTCTAGAGATCACAAAAACTCAGCCTAAGTACTTAATCACTCCATCCTTGGACACAAAATTGTTGTCTTATGCCTAAGCTTTCAATTCATCCATCAATTCTCTGAGGGTTTTGTCAAAATCCTCGTAAATTATTGTAGCATTAGCTCCATCCACCACTTTGCAAGAAAGGAAATTCGAATGAGAAATACTGAGACCAAAATAGTGATCATGGATTGCACCTTCCGGAGCATCGACATACACATCTGTAGATGACTCATCGAGCTTTCCGAATCCAGAATCAAAATAGTGATCATGGATTGCGTCTTCCAAAGCATCGACATATACACATCTATAGATGATTCATCGAGCTTTCCGAATCCAGAATCATCATAGGAGTATTGAACATTGGCTATTGAACATTGGCTGTTCTTACAACTAAAGCAAACACAAACATATGTTTCTGAAAATTTCACCTAAATTCCCCTAAATTATAGACCGCACAATCAAACACATTCATATCCAACCAAACTTTACTATCATTTGACTAAAAGATCAAAAAACTTCAAAAGTAAAAGAACACAATACTCTCTCATGATCCATCGGTGCTGTTTTGATGACCTTAAATACTTTCTTTCACAAAATGAAAACACACACAAGAATCAGAATAGTGAAGACATATACTGAACAAGGAAAATAAAGATTTTGACTATAAAGGTAGGAAACATCTTACTCAATCAACAAGAATGAATGAAAAACAACATACGAACTCCAATGAGGCATGAGTCTAATGAAACACACATACAATAAACTTTAAAATCAAATAAATGGTTGTTGCAAACCAAATCTTCACAAGAATATGTGCACAAAAAATAAATCGTCCATTTACTCTTCTATGCAACCACAACAGATTTAAATCAAAGCAAAAACGGAATGAAGATTGAAAGCAGATTGATAAAGATGAAGGTTGATTCATTAACAATTAAATTCATTACCAAGCATATGACGAAAATCAGCGAAGTTCTCAAAATCGCATACACAAATCCATCAAAAATTTGAAGAAAATAGATAAAGAAGATAGGAAATCCTCATTTAAATCAAAGCAAAAACCAAATGAAGATTGAAAGAGAATCGATAAAGAAGAAGGTGGATTCATTAACAATTAATTTCATTATCAAGCATATGATAGAAAATCGGCAAAGTTTTCAAAATCGCATACACATATTAATCAAAAAAGTGGAGAAATTAGATAAAGTACGATAGGAAATAGACCTGATCCAGGGGACGGACGTTCTGACAAAATTGGGTTGTGTAATAGATAGGACGTCTTTAATTCCACTGCTACAAGATGTGGCATCCGCAAATTGAGTTATGCAATAGATATGACGTCTTTAATTCCACTGCTAAAAGATGTAGTATCTTCAACGGTACGTAAAGACAAATCAAACACACGTTTTCCATATATTTTACAACGTGACGATAATACTTATTATCTTCTCCCTCCTCAAGTTGAGGAAATTGAAGTTCTTTGATCATGTTTAGAACTATCAGACACAAATTCTTCTAATTATTACAAATGAAGAACAATAAAGATAGGCATGTATATTGAAGTCCTCTCACAAAATAATCATCTTTATACATATTTGTTTGATATAGAAATGATTCGAACAAAATCTATTAAATATTTATTTCATATATTGTCGATATATCCTCAAAGTTTTTAACAATTACCTTATGATTTTTTAACAATTATCATTGATTTACTCTAAAATTTTTATTTGATATATTGTCCATATAATATATCAAGTATATTAATTAAAGATTGAGGATATTGAGAAGCTAGTAAAATTACTTCAATAAAACAAATAATTAAAGATTGAGATATTGAGAAGCTAGATATTCAAGTAAAAAAAATTCAATTTGAATCTAAATCAACTACGAAAAAATCGATTTTAAAAATCAAATCAAAATTTTTGTATTTAAAAAATTATGAAGATTGAATGAGACTGTAATGAAAAAAATACATATATCTAGATTTGTGGAATAAAAATTATTTGGTTTGATACTTCAATATATTTCGAAATTTAGAATCCAATATTTAAAAAAAAAATATATATATATATATATATATATTTCATTTATTTAAGTAAAAAAATATTCACATGTCAGTTAAATATGTTTAATAGTGGGGTTCAGTTGTATATTTTACTAAACTACATCTAAGTATACACAAAAGTTTTGTAAAATAATTATACAACATTAAAAAAAATATATTACATTTATTTCAAGCATAAATAAAAAAAAGTGAAAAATTGTTGTAAAGTATAAAAACAATATCTCATGTAAACAGTAAATTCATCTAAAAAAAGGGAATTAAAAACCACTATACAATATGCAAAAAAATTCATTCTTATAATTAAAAAGAGTCAGATCTTGATGTTTTCATAACTAGAGAGAGAGATGTGATAAAGTTGATTTAATTTGATATATATATATATATATATATATATATATGTTTCGAAAATCATTATCTAATATTAAAAAAAGTTGATTAAATTATTTAAGCATAATATTTTTCAATTATTAGTATACAATATACAAAAAATTAAATAATATTTTATTCTTAATATTTCGGATATCCCTATACCATAGAGACGCCCAAACGGTTCCGAAAACCGAAACCGGGCCGGTTCGAACCGGCGGTCAACGGTTCGGCGAACCGTTGACCCGGTTTCGGTTCCGAACCGGAACCGGGAACCGCCGGAGAACAGTTCGGTTTCGGTTCCGAAATAAGCGAACCGGCGAACCGGCGGTTCCAACCGCCGGTTTATGTAATTTTTTTTTTAATTCTTGGCATGCCACGTGTACGGCTGTGGTTCAAACGCATATAGCCGTTGTGGATCAACGGCTGAGATCAATGGACCGTTGGAAACCGGCTGAAACCGAACCGTTGCCGAACCGCCGGTTCGAACCGGCGGTTTACGGTTTTTTGAATTGGACGGGCAAGATCAATTTGCCGTTGGAGATGGATGGCCCAGATGATGCGAACCGCCGGTTCAACCGAACCGGAACCGGCGGTTCGAACCGGAGCGTGCCTATTTTTTTTTTTTTTTTAATTTTTGAGACTATAAATAGGGGTTCAAATGGTGTATTTTTTCACACCAATTCTCAAGCTCTCTCTCTCAATTCTCTTGCATTCTTGCTCACTTTAATATATCAAGTTCAAAAGCTCTCAAATTTCTTTTTTTAGTTCGTATTATCATCTACTTGTTCGATTTTTTTTATTTGCTATCATCATGTCTAGAAGAGGTTCTTCCGCTTCCTCGTCTCATGCTAGGGGAAAGAGTCACATGCCACCTCCACAATCCTACGAAGACGAGCTAATTGATTCAATCATAGATTAGATATAGACTATATAGTTCTAACTTGTAATAATTTTCCAAGTTATATTGACAAGTTTAATTGTAATATATACAAACATTTGTAATAGATTAGAATCATTAGATCATAGATTATATATAGTTCTAAGTGTTCCAACTTGTAATAATTTTCCAAGTTATATTATATTGACAAGTTTATTGAAAAAGTTTGATCAATACAATTCTTCAATATATTTTTTACTCCGAGTTGCATTTTCTCATGATATTTTATACTTCAAAACAAACATTAAAGTTTAAATTTGGATCATAGAATCATAGATTAAAAAAAACCAAAAAAAAAAAAAAAACCGAAAACCGCTGGTTCAAACCGGCCGAACCGTCCGGTTCCGGTTGAACCGGCGGTTTCTAACCGAAACCGAAACCTTTCCTTCCACGGTTCGGTTTCGGTTCCACCATTTCGGAACCGTTGAACTGGCGGTTCGAACCGGAACCGGGAAACCGTTTGGGCATCTCTATACCAAAGTAATAAGTATCCTTTATTTAAAATTTGTGGTACTTTATTTTAGTTCTCATTATATGTCAATAAATGTTTTGTGTACAATAATTTTCACAATATCATGACATATGAATAAATAATATTTTCATATTTAAAATGTGAATTAGCGATTTCCTCATGATTTAAAGATCGATAATCGAAAAATGAAACATGAAAGTAGGCATGGTTGGATCTCCAATAGAATCAAAATACGCCTCTTCTTTCATTTTCTTCTTGTCAATATTAGGACAAAGTGATAGAAACTTAAAACTTGAAGATTACGGTTCGAATATTCTATCCCACAATTATGTATTTAATTATTCATATAACATTGTTAAAACAATGCAATTTTAATTCAAACTATTAATTATCATTGTTATCAACACTACATATATAGTTTTGAATTATACAGGACGGAAATGGAGCCCATTCGAAATTCTGAACACATTCAATAGTTGTTTGATTAAATTGTTCCTCTCTCTCTCTCTCTCGACTGGTTTTATTGGAGAAATTAGCAGCTGGGTATGATTTCAAGTGAGTTTTATTTGCTTATGATATATTAGTACAATGAATATACAACCTTAGAATATGCTAATTAGCTTCTATTAAGTTCCAAACATGGCTAAATTTTCTGTTTCAATCCATGGAATTGAAATTGAATTTTGATATTCAAACTAGAATTATTGTAGGTGTAACTAAATTTCTAAACAAAATTTGGCAATTTTTTTTTCTTTTCATTTATTAGTTACTCATAATTTCATAGCTTCCTTCCATGCACATTAATGTTGTTTAAAATATTTTCATTTTATTAATTACAAAAAAATATTGTCTTCATTTCTTCAAGTGGGCTTTTCACTTTTATTAAAACTAGTATCTATGTATGTCTTCATACTATGTACGAGTTATATGTTTAATTACATAAACATTATTTTACACAAATATATTGTTTGTATATATTAATTACAAATATTTCATTTATTTAAGTATTAACAAAAGTTTCGAAAATACACTATCAAAAGTTCTACTATAGAATTGCATTTTATTCTTACAGTATTGGATATCCCAATACCAAATTCCTATCCTTTATTGACTTTATTTTATGTCTTATTATGTCAATATTCTTTTTTGTGTGCAATAATTTTCACAATATAATGAAATATGAATTCGTGATTTCATTATGAAGATAAATGAAACACGAGAGTAGGTATGGTTAGATCTCCAATAGAATCAAAGTCGACCTATTCTTTCATTTCCTTCTTGTCAATATTAAGACAAAGTGATGAACACTTAAAAAGTTATCCTTGCAAATTACAGTCGAAATTTTCTATTCCACAGTTTTATATTTCATTCATATATCACTGTTAAAATGATATGATGCTGATAATTAATTAAAACTATTAATTAACACTATCATCAAAATTATTTAATTTTGATAGTAATAATATACCTATGAAATATAAAATTGTAGAATAGAGAATCTCGAGAAATGAAATAATATTATTAAAGCTGGAGACGGTTCCTCTTTAATTGACTTAAGTGGTTTGTTTGGTATGACTAAGTACACTAAATCATACATACTAAATATTTAAATGTGGCTCCACATGTTCACTTCTACATATATAGGGCTATTTGGATGAAAACAAACTAAACAAGTTTCTCTTGCTAATTGATCAAGTCTTCATCAAATTGGTAAAACTTTATTCAATTTTACCTATATACTTTTTCTTTTTGGATAGTTTCTTTTTGTCCTAGTCAAATGTTAATTCTAGATTGTGGCAAAAAAAAAAAAATTGAAAACAAAGAAAACCGACCAAGTCTAATTATATGATAAGAATCCTCTGGTGTAAAATAATATTTTTATTATTCCAGATTATCATCATATTTATAACAATAATGTCACATATATAATGCGACATATATAATGCAAGAAAATATTCTATTATAATTTAGTATTGAACTTTCTTTTAACATGTTATAAATTCACGTCAAGTGTATGCATTCAATATCTGAAATTTATCTTCTTTTTTTCGTTTATAAGGAATTACGTATATTTGATATACACATATATATTCTCCATATGTGAAAACAAAGGTTTTTTCTTTAAAAAAGAAAAAAAAAAAAAAAGACGTATATACTTCCATTATATTTTTTTGAATAAATGTACTTATATAAGTAAAAAATAATAGCTTGTGAAAGTTATACACACACACACACTTTCATTTAATTAATTAAAAATATAAATGTATCTAGAATACACATCTTTTTGACAGATGAAAGATAGATTACTATACAATACGTAATATCAATTTTTTTTAGGCAATAAAAAAATCAATTATATAAAAAAAGAAAAGGCAATGAGCTCATTAAACATTCTCATTAGTTAATAGACTAGACATCTGGTGCGATCATTTCAGTATGATCTATGGAATATTCTAGAGATGGAAAGGGTTTATGTCTCATATATACACATTCAATAATAAAATAAAATAATAATAAAATAAAATTCAATACGTGGGAAATTATGAGTGGAATCGGATAGGCAATAAGTGTATTGACTCCACTCTTTTCAACACGTTTTTTTAGTCAACAAACACTCTCAAATTCAATCATCACTATAAATGAAATCGTAAACTCATCACTCCATTTATCACATCTTCAAATCAATTTTCGATCACCCATCACAGAAAATGGGAAACATCACCTCTTGTTTCAACCAAGAATCCAACAACACAGCCAAGCTCATCGATCTTCACCGGAATATTCTGCGTCTAGTCGAAGTTCCGGTAACCGCCGCCGAGCTGATGCTCGAGGATCCTGGCTACGTAGTTTCGCCGGCGACTGATCTGCGGCGAATCTCCGCCATGAAAGCCGATGAGAGTTTATGCGGCGGCGGCGTTTATTTGTTGATTTCTGTCGGAAGAGTTAACGGAAAGGTTTCTGAATCGGAGATGGCGGTTATCAAGTCGGTGTGTGGTGAGAGGAGACCTAAACGACGTAGTTCCAAGGTTCTTCCGATCCTAACAGAAATTTCCGACGACGGCGGCGATAAATTGTCCGGTGATATTGGACGTCTGAATCATCGGATGAATCACTGGAAACCTGCTTTAGAACCTATTTATGAAGGATTTTGATCATACTATTCTCTCTCTTAGTTAAATCGATAGGCGATAGGGTTTGGGATTATATTTTTGAAATCCTTAAATGGAAATTCATTTGCATAGATTGCTTAAGAACATAAAATATGGGATATATCAAGATATTACAAAAATAATGAGGTTCTATGTATATTATAGGTCTAATTTTGACATCAATCAATTAGAGCTTAATTAGTTGGGATACATCTCTCGACCTGAGTAAGGACTCATGTTCGAGTCCACGACCCCATACTTAGCTCAAAAAAAAAAAAAGTATTTTTATGAAATTTGCTTTAATATGTTAATTATAGAATCGACTATTTAATTTAATTTAATATCATCTTACATGCTTATTTAAACAAGCTAAAATCATATAAACACAAAAAACTTTGACATTGAATCTTTACAAAAGAGATCTCATCTGATATATTTAGATACCAAAAACATGAGATTTTTACAAAATAGATGCATCCTCAATACATTGATAATAGTCTGCAATAAGTTACAATCTAAGTTGATGTACCAGTGGAGATCGATGAGAAATAGAAGATGTCGAAATTATGGAATTGATTGAAATTTAAATGACTTGAGAAACATATCACAACGCAAGACTTCATTTTTTATATCCAATTTTTTAGATTTTTTCTTTGTTGGTGTGGAATATAGTGAACCCATGTGGCATTTCAGCTTTGAATTTCAAATTTGTTTTAAATGGTCAACCAATGAAAATATTCCTACTCATGTCGCGTCATTAATTATCGTCGAAAATTAACATTGAAACCTAACTAATTTATCAAAAATCGAACTAAATTAAGCATTTCTATTCGGTTTGGTCGATTAACCCGATAATATATATATATATATATATATATATATATATATATATATATATATATATATATATGTGTGTGTGTGTGTGTGTGTGTGTAAAATCAATTAAATGTTTAAGAGCTCGAATTTGAAGTAAACTTGTTTAGCTTATTAAATGAGTCATTTATCAATCTCTTTAAGCCTCTTACAAGCTTAATAAAATTAAATCAAATCAAATTCGAATTTATAAAGAAAATCAAAAGGGACGAGTTTGAGCCTATTGATATTCTACTCAATTAAGTTCAATTACATCTCTGATTCAAAACCAATAATTTAGGGATAATTTTAATTTATTTATTTTATATATGATAATATAATTTAATAACTAATTTCATGTAGATCACCTCTTTATTTTGTCATTTATGTATGTTCTTTCATTTGTGTATACCACCTATTAGTGTATAATTAACAATATTTTAGTAAGAAGTTAGCATTTAAACCAATTTATATTTATATCCAAACAAGAACCAATCAGTAATTTGTTAGTTTGGAATTAAAATTTATAAGTGAAATCCTAAAAAAAAATAGGAATCTGCACTCAAATATTAATAATGAAATGATCACTCACGGTCATCAAACAATGTATAACCATAATCTTCACACGACAAACCATATCCACATGCATACATGGACCCATTAGATCAATTTCTTATCATCCCAATATAACATAAATACAGTCCGCAGGGTTTAGCTCAGTTGGTTCCGGAGGGGCAGATTTGCTCCAAGGTGCAAGGTTCAAAATCTCACAGCCTGCAGTGTGGGAGCAATATTCTTGGGCCCAATGTGGGCTTTAAGAGTGGGCTCCTTGTAGGCTTGTGGGGAGCGTCTCCCCTTTAATGGGTCAACTCCTGTCGGACCGAGATGTGGGGCCCTTGGGGTTTGAAATTCAACATTTTTGCTCCAATATAACATAATTACACTTTGGCAAAGTGATACTACTCGTTATGATTTTGTCACATAAACGATGTAAACATGTACGGATGAACATGATTCGTGTGATATGCCATCTATATATATACATACAATATTTCAGAACTATACGATTCAACATGTTTTTTTAGTCAACAAACACTCTTCCAACGCAGCCAAATTCAAAGATTTTTGACTTAAAATATTTACAAAAAAGAGATACAAAAAGCATCCAAAACATACAATCTCAACCAAACAAACTTTTCCCCACATCCTACAATCGGATGATGATACTTCTTCTCCCCTCACAAGTTTAGTTTAGTTTTGGTGCATATATATCTGCAACAAGTTTAAATCCTCATTTAAATGAAAGCAAAAACTGAAAACGACGAAAATCAGCAAAGTTCTCAAAATCGCATACACAAATTAATCAAAAAAGTGGAGAAAATTTTCGAAAAACAACTATCATTATAAAAAATAATTAATTCAAGCATAAATAAAAAAATGAAAATCATTATAAAGTATTTAAAAATGAATTCATATAATTTTAGCAATAAATTTTTTTTGAAAGCCACTATACAATATGCAGAAATTTTAATTCTTATAATTCAAGCATAAAAGTTAAAAATAAAAAAAATAAAAAAGTTACTTGCATAAAGATATGATATGTTTATCCAATATTTTAAAAAAAATTGATTAATTTATTTAAGCATAAAAAAATTAAGTATGAATTGCCAATAAAATCATCATTTTTTTTTTCTAAATTGCAATTTAAGAGTTGGAGAAAATATACAATCAAAAGTTCTATAGAAATAGAATTCTTGAAAATTTGTAGTACTTTATGTTATATCTTATTATGTCAATAAATGTTTTGTGCACAATAAATATCACAATATAATGAAATATGAATAAAATAATATTTTCATATTTAAAATATGAACTAGTGATTTCCTTAGGAAGATCGATAATCGAAAAATGAAACACGAGAGTAGGTATTGTTGGATCTCCAGTAGAAGCAAAGTAGACCTCTTCTTTCATTTTCTTCTTGTCAATATAAGGACAAGGTGATAGAAACTTTAAACTATCCTTGAAAATTACATTGCGAATATTATATCCCATATTAATTCTGTATTTTATTCATACATCATTGTTAAAACAATGCAGTTTTAATAGATAATTCAAACTACCAATTGACACGGATATTATTGGAAATTATACGGATCCCGAATCGAATTTGAATTGAATAAAATTCATTTTTTTTATCTAATCGAACGGGAATTCGAGTTGAATAAAATCTGTCTTTTTGATCTAATCGAACGGTAGTGGAAGTGATGGAATTCAAAAATCATTTTAAAATATAAGAACATATCATCAATATTAAATCTATTCCAAGCTAAAGAAATGAAAAGAAATATACCTTTGACGATTTCCTTTTCTCTTTTGCTTTGATAAGAGATCGAAAACAAATGTCGCATTTATCAATAATAATAAAAAAAATCATAATATCAACACTGTATAGTTTTGATAGTGATACACAAAATTGTGACATAGAATTTCGAGAATTGAGATCACATCCCACAATTCTGTACTTTATTCATATATCACTATTAAAATAATGTTGTTTTGATAATAAATTCAAATTATTAATTGATATTAATATCATCAAAATTATATAATTTTGATAATGATATACAGATGGAACACAAAATTGTGGCACATAGAATATCAACAATCGAGATGATATTATTAAAGCTTGAGATGAAGGTAATACGGTTGAACGGTTCCTCTTCAATTGACTTGAGTGGTTTGGTTGGTATGACTAAGTACACTAAATCATATATACTAAATATTTAGATGTGGCTCCACATGTTTTCTTCTACATAGGCCTATTTGGATGAAAACAAGCTAAACAAGTTTCTCTTGCTAATTGATCAAGTCTTCATCAAATTGGTAAAACTATATTTAATTTTACCTATATACTTTTTCTTTTTCGATAAATTAGTTTCTCTGTCCTAATCATATGTTAATTCAAGATTGTGGCTAAAAAAAGAAAACCGACCAAGTCTAATTGTACGATAAGAATCCTCTGATGTAAAATAATATATTTATAATCATTTTTTCCACATATATAATGCCACTTAATTTAGTATTGAACTTTTTTTTAATATGTTATAAATGTACGTCAAGACATGCAAAGAAAAAAATTGTTCACTAGTGGAAAAACAAAAATTCTACATTGTCATATTTTTTGAATAAATGAAAGTATGTAAGTGGATTTAATAGCTTATGAAAGTATAAGTGGAAATATATAAATATTTTGCATAAACATTTATTTGGAAAGATGAAATAATATATTACTATACAATATGAATATTAAAATTAATTTCTTTTGAAGCCAATATCAAAAAAATAATTAATTATAGTAATTAAAAAAAAGGCAATGACCTCATTAAATATTCCCATTAGTTATTAGTTATTATTTTACCAAGTCCACTATTACGTCTCTAACCCAAAATTGGAGCGGTTTAACAAACACCTCTCTCTCTCTCTCTCTCTCTCTCTCTCTCTCAATATATATATATAATGCAACAAAACGCATGCTTTTACTCATCTCCTTCCATAAACTCAAACTTTACTACATTAAAATCCTTCATCTCTCCCTCTCTCTCTCTCTCTCTCTCTCTCTCTCTCCCCCCCCCCCCCTCAATTCCCTCCGCCACGAAATGGGGAACTCTGCCCCTCACCGGCATCCCGCCGCCGCCGGAAAAGTGATTCTCTCCGACGGCGGCGTTTTCACCTACGACAAGCCGCTCACCGTAGCGGAGCTCATGCTGGAACACCCCCAGGAGGTGGTGGTGGAATTCCACCCGGTTATGAGCGGCAACAAACCGACGCCATTGCCGGCCGATCTGAAGCTCGAAACCAAAAAGCTCTATCTCATGCTTCCGATCAGAAAAGGCAAACCGATTCCGTTGCCGCCGGAGGAAGCTCGGAGAATTCTGGCGAACGCTAATTACGTTCTGAAATCCAAAGCTCTGATGTCCTTCACCGGCGTCGTTCCGCTGTTCGTGAGGATTTGTCCTGGAGGGAAAAACGGCGCCGTTTCGATGGGTAGGAATAAGGACTGTTCGGCTGATAGGAAAGAGGAGATTAAATCTGATTATTTTGTGGATATTTTGGAGGGAAGACCTGAATTTTTGAGCAGGCAGATTTCGGGGAAAGGGTGGAAGCCGAGTTTGGATCCGATTAGAGAGAAGGTTATCAAGGCTAAAGTTCCCCATTGGGTTTTAAACAAGTGATATAAGTGCTGACGTGGCAACGGGATGCTGATGTGATGTCGTTTCTACACGTGTCTCGTTGGTTTTATGGGAAGTTTGGATGATGGTATTTTCGATATATATGTTTTTTTTTTTTTTTTTTTTAAATTAGTATTGTCGAATGTAGTGTTTATATATGTTGCATGTGTTTGTGTTGTATATGTACATAATAAATACTACATTTATAGTGTTGAGTCTAAGTTCAACATCAACAAAATCGTAATATTGTTAGTATCTATTATATATGTCAATGAAAAAGGTCCAACGTTTAATTAGTTTAATAATATTGAGTCGAGATTTAAAATATAGTAGCAAACATAAAATTTCATTGTATATTGGATCAAATATATTGTATATATTTAACTTAAAATCTCATTTGTAACAAACATATGTATAATAAATTATATAAATACAGTTTAATGTTATAAAATAAATTAGAATTGCTTGGTACAATACAGTTAAAGCAAGTCTAAATATAATCATGCACCATTTTATATTTTTTATATTAGTTTGGACTTCCATGTGAAAACTTGAGGAAGCAAGTAACCAAAAATCAACCTTATTGTCAATAAAACATCAAATATCAATATTTTGTAATATTTCCATGATATTTTTGAAAAATTATTTTAACTACCATATCCATAACGCACTCATGCATATCACGATTTTTTAATCCTTATAATCAAATACTGAAAGTTTCAATGATAACGATTATTAAATATATTAACAAATTACGATATATATTATTTCATTCCATAAGACATAAATTGGCTCGATACACTACAAACACCCCGTGACAACTGACAAGTATAATTTAAAATCAATTCAATCTAAATTAACAATTATTTAAACTGAGAAAAACATAACAACTGCTGCAATTTTTTTGTACATGCCAAACAGCATCAAGAACACAAGTGCTAAATTGAGATTCAAATACAGATTTAGCATGTAGAAGATTCAAGTTCAAACAAGACTAAAATGCAGCAAAATTTTCAGCGAAAAATGAAAGCGAATTGAAGTTCTACCACGAACCCTCAGCACCAAGGGTGGGATTCTTGAAAGCAGCAAAATCCCAGGAGGTCTTCAACGAGTATGGCTGAGATATTGTGAAGCCTTCTTCGGTGATTTTAGCAATCTGCAATCAAACCCGATGTTAGGGATGAAGTAACGGCTAGCTTTAGAAACTTAGTCAAAAGAAAATCATTCAGATCGCTTTGAAAATTTCATCTAAGTAGATGCATCTTAACCATATGTCGACACCTTTGTTTGCTAATTACTTCAAGGAAAAATTCACGAGGCCGATCTTTTTTATTTGGATTAACACTAAGATTGAACCACCTTATGTCATTCATGTCTCTGTTAGACTTAATTCACATGTATCTGTTTAGGTTCGTTTCTCATTGTTGTTTGTCATGCATCAAACTTCCATTGGCAAAAAAACTCCACAATTTTCTGTGCATCACTTCATTTACTTTTTTTCGTTTTTACATTCACCGGGAAAGGCTTCATTCACCACAATCCTTGGTGCATTAACTAAAATGGTTTCTATTTCTTTTTCGGTGGTGAAGCCTTTAGATATTAATGTTACTGATTTTCTTATCTTCATGTGAATGAGAATATCACCCAGGCTCAAATAATAATAATATGAAGTGATATACCAGCAACCAAAACAAATAACAAAAGAGAACCAAAATTTATTTTTCAAGGAAGACAAATAATACCTGAAGTTTGTTGATAGCTGATCTATCACGATAAAGAAGCACACGCATGCATTTCTCCAGTAACTTTACACCCTCTTCAAAAGTCAAGTTCTCATGCCATTCATCACGAAGAATGGGACGAGCCAGGTGATTACCAAATCCAGTTGCCACGTGGTTGTCCTCATAATGAACACCGATCATGCTAACCTGAAGTTATACCAAAAATCAAAAAGAAACACTTAGCTCTGACTAAAACCAAATCAGCATATGATAGTAAACTTATAAATGTTTGGAAATGATACATACCGTCCCAAGATATTTCTGTCCATTTTTAATTCCACCAAGTACAAGTGAATTCCAGAGTGGGTTGAACTTGTTACGACGATTATACATCACCCTAGTTAGATAGTTGTGAACCTCTTTGGGACCCAAGGAGTTCCCATCATCCCACATGTTATCATATAAGCTACAATCACAAAGCACACAGAATACCGAGGCATCAATTCATCAGCCGAAGCAATTGTGTCAAAACAGAAATTCATAGAATATCTCTACTTAATAAAGATGAACTTACATGAGCTCATCAAGATACCGCATTATCTCCTGAAAATCACTGATCTCGCCACTAGCACCTATGATAGAATGTTTCCCTACTGCCTTCAGTCGCTCCACAGTCTTGTAACGAAGAGTAGATCCATATGAACCTATCAAATGAAAGGTGGTGAACAAGCAGCACGACTAAAAATTTACCACAGGTACATACAAATCAGGGGAACAAAAGTAGTTATACAAGCTAACTATGAGATCAAAATCATATTTTTACAACAGCTTGTATCTCTAGGATTACTAGGCTAACATGAAGTGGAGCACCTCCTCTAATATTTTGCTAACAAATTCCAAAAAACAGAGGAATATTCAACCCTTAACCAGTTTGCAACTCTACAATATAAGTAAACCATATCTAGTAGAAATGCTAACTTGCAAAAACATAAACATAGATTCTAACAGGGCTACACAGCACTATCTCAAACAATTGTTAGTCCTAAACAACCTTGCAAGTAGAATTCTCATACAATTAATCGGTCTCAACAAGTAGAGGCATATTTTACAACTGACTCAGCTCGAATGCACCAAAATCACATATAAAAAGAACCAGCTCTCTTGTTTAAGTTTAGGTGTAAATTTTTTTTACATCTATCAGACTAACATAAACTTCTCCAACAATTAAAAGATCTTAAAAACCGAAAAGAAAAATGCATCATTTGAAAACCAACCTCCCATATCAGAAGCGAACATAATGCCATCTTTGAACTTGATGCCGATCACTGAGGTCCCAGTAACATATGGATACCTACACCAAAACCCCAGCTAATTACAAACGAATAAGTAAACTAACAGGTCTCAAATTATATGACCTACTAAATACATTTATAAAATAAATCAAGTTAGTTTCTTTCAATGTGCTTCAATTTGTAGTTCAATTCAAAATTCAAAATTAGGTCAGCTAAAACTGTCCCAAATATCAGGAAAAAAAAGCAGTAGCTATTAAATCTCTACATCAAAGCACATAAATCATACTGTGTTCTTTGAGAATCAGCTTCGGGACCGAGGAGTTTGTTCATAGCTGGAGTTGAATCGGCCAACTGCAAGCATTTAACACCCAAAAAAATTACTCAATAATTTAAAAAAAAATCCAGAATAAAATGACAAATAATCGGAACAAAAATTAAACTAAAACATATTAGTTTCCTTCGAATAAACGAATCGAAAACCCAGAAAAAAGACCTAGCTTACATGAATTGTTGCAGCAAATTCTTGAAGATCGAATTAGAGATTTCAGAAAAATTTCCTCCTTTTATAATTACCTCGATTTTCTTCCCCTCAAAGAAAACGTCTGGAAAAAGAAAAAAGAAAGTTACTGGGCCTGTGGCCCATCATCTTAATAATTAGATTATAAACGGAACTGGACTAGTAAGCCCATTTTTATTTAAAAAAACGGCCCAATTAAAGGTCCAACAAATACATACTAATGTTTCCAAAATTGAATAGTTGAATTGAAAGACGAAAATCAGTTGGAAACAGAAAAAAATAAGGGTAATTCTATTCAAAGGAATCAAAGCCACAATATTTCTCTTTATAACCATCATATATTAAATTTTCTATTTTGATTTTAGGGTTTTTTTTTTCTCTTTACAACCATCAATCACCATCCTTTTCATTTTGTCTTACACACACACACACACATATATATATATATATATATATATATATATATATATATATATATATTTATGCATTATCATTGAATCTTCAAATTTTATTATTGAAAGATTATTCAAAATTATCAGATCAGCCATTCATTTTTCTTACAAATTTTTTTAAAAATATCACGAGATATTTCACTAAAATAATTAACATCATAATGACATAATTTCTTTAAAAATCATTTTTCTATCTTGATCAGCATCAAGAAAACCATTCCCACATTTAGAAACACAAGACTTAGTAGAACATTTTATGTATTTATATGATACAATTTAATTGAACATTGAAAGGTAGAGAAAAAAAAGGCAATCATAACTGTGAGAGATAAATTTTTTTGGAAAAAATCTAAATTCAAAATGACTTCAAATAACTTGTATGAAGACTAATGAAAATATTATTGCATTCAACCTAAGTATTAAGTGATAAATCGTCGAAATTCATAATTTATGGAATAATGGTAAGTGAAAAGAATATATATATATATATATATATATATATATATTTGTTGGTAGAGGGATTGATAGTTTGGATGTTAAAGGAGGTGGAAATATGAGTGATATGATGGTTCTGAAAAAAAAAAAAAAAAATTAAGTATACTATGGTTGTAGAGAAAAATATTGTGGCTATGAATAGAAAAAATTGATTGATTGGATTCTGATCGATTCAATCAATAAAAAGTTGTTAAGAGTCTTATCAATGTTATGCAAAAGTGATAAATCTATAGCATTGTATACCAAAATTTGTAGGATAATATAAAAAAGAGTTAATTTCATTTTTTTTCTGTATATAAGATCTTTTTTATTTTTTGACAACTAAGTATACGTTTTCTAATTTTGGTCATGTATGTTTCAACTTTTTTTTCAATTTCAGTCCAATTTTCCAATTTTGGTCTTGTATGTTTGAATTTTTTTCAATTTTAGTCCAATTTTGGTCAGAATTCCCAAAATCGCCAATGTCACGTGAAATATCTCGGCGACCATCCAATCAAAATTGGATTGAAATTGAAAAAAATTGAAACATATGAGATCAAAATTGGAAAAAATTTAAATATATAGGATCAAAATTGAAAAACGTATACTTGATTGTCCAAAAATGAAAAGGGTCTTACGTACAAAACCAAAATTGAAATTATCCCTACAAAAAAATTCAAGTTTGCATATACACTCATATGCACATAGAAGAATATTATATTTTTCTTATTACATTAGGAGTAAGTCTCATGTGAGACCGTCTCACGAAAATTTAATGCATTGCGTGAGACGGGTCAACCCACTTACCCACCATCCAAACTCAACAATTCACATATTATTTGTGGATGATGAGGCTCCGTCTCACGGAAGCTATTCGTGAGACCGTCTCACATGAGTTTTTATGTCACATTAAATTATGTTATTTTGACTAAAATTGAAAACTTTAGTTAAGGCTCTCCTAGTAAAGATTGCAATTTTATTGGCAATTATCCCATTTATAATTTACATAATATAGGATGGGGGTTTTTTATTTTTTTGTGCTATAAATTTCTTATAGATATTAATTAATTACCCTTTTTATATACCTACAACCTATGATTTCTTTTACCTAATCCTATGGCTAGAACTTTGATCCACGATCCAAATGCTCCAACTTATGATCTTTACTAATTCCTCTCTCTCTTTTTTTTTTTTTTGAAACAATTTATGTATGCACTAAAATCACATAAATTTTATGCATGCTTGTGTGCTTTAATATACGTGTGTGTGGGTGGGGGGAGGGGGGTCGCTTGTTCTTTAGAATATTGGTTTTTTGTACATATACAATAATTTCATACAATTTGATATGTGTATCAGTTCTACTTTTTTAGTCGATCCATACTTCAATATCAATCTATAAATTAATGCTATATACAGAAGAAAAAAATTCAAAAAAAGAAAAAAATGTGGGACCAAATATATTAAGAAAGTGCTCGAGGTGAGCGTGGAGGTCTACAAAAGAAACGCCAAAAAAACAAAGAAAGCTCTCTCCATTCTTGATTATATAATCCATCGATGTCATTGCATGCTTATATATGTGTAAATACATACTATATATGTATAAAGTGAAATTTATCTGAATAGAATAAATTATAACTCAAATATTCGGTCTGATACATCTGTTACATTTGGTGTTGCATTCCATATTTTATAACATTTAATACACATCACATGTTAATTAATGATGTTATTTGATATATGTGGTGTGATGATTATTTTAAAATAAAAAATGTAACACCAAATATAATAATGGAAGGTGTGGTGTGCTCCAATAAACAAGTTAGGACAACACTTCCAAATAGGCAAATTATGATTGAAACAAGTGTTATAGCTACTAGATAGGACTAGTGGTGCCCGGTTTAACCAAACCGCCGGTTTCGGTTCCGAACCGGCGGTTCGGCCAACCGGGAAGGGGCTAACCAGAATCGAATCGGGGTATGTTCGGTTACAGTTCCGGTTTATAACCACCGGTTAAACCGTGACCGGCGGTTCGAACCGTCAATTTATCTGGTTTATCAATTCGAGCGATTCGGGCCTAACACGTGGCATTTAAAAATAAAAAATTCACGCGAACCGCCGGTTAACCGGCGGTTTCAGCCACAACGGTTAGTTTTCGCCGGAGTCCAGCGACACGTGTCATTTTCACAAATTTTCAAAAAAATAAATAAATAAATAAAAATCGGAAAACCGGCTGTTCGAACCGCCGGTTCACGGTTTTCCAATATACGGAACCGGAACCGAACCGGATGAAACCGGTTCACGGTTCCGATTTAGAACCGGAACCCCCGAACCGTTGACCCCCGGTTTCAAACCGGTCGGTTCCGATTTTTTCAAAACCGTGGGCACCTCTAGATAGGTCACTAACGAGTCATTGTTCTTTTATTTAGAAGTTCCCTTCATTTGTTGACATGTTTATTTTTTTAGAACATTCATGAACAACTCGTAATCAAAAGAGAAAAAAAAAAATTGTTTATATTCATGTATTGTTCACAAACATAGTTTATTTAGTTTTCATTTCTTATTCATTGATTCAGTATTTGTTGATTATGCATTTTAACTTCTTAAAATATGTTTATTTTAGTTTTGATATCCATTAATACAACTTAACTTTATTTGAAGTCTTTATGCACATTATTCATTTATCTTGAATTGAGTTTTCTTTTTCTTTTCCTTTTTTCATCAAAATTTTCCAAATGTTTATATATTTACAAACTATTAATGAAAACATTCATAAGTCGTTCGTAAACATATTCAACTATTTACTGAATAAAAACAAACCTTTCAAATTAAACGAACATACACTAACAACACTCGTCCTTCTGACCATGTTGGTCTCGTTCACATACCTACTCCTTCGAGTTTTTCTTTTACTTCTTTTCTCTCTCATGCACCATTTTTTCCCTTTGAAATGGTAAATAGCTAGCTACAAACCTATGTTGTCTCTAATATGCAAAGAATCGAACATGATAATTGCATATGTGACATTTGTAAAAGGATAAAAATTACTAGAAATTAAATATATACACACAAACACTCTTTCTTATGACAACATAAATAAGGAGATTGATGTATCAATTAATTAATTAATACATCCTAGCTGTTGGTTGTCTTGGGACGCTTTACTACCACTAATGGGCACTTTGCATTCTTAGCACAATAGTCACTCACACTCCCCAAAATTGCCCTGCAAATATTATTAACAAAATTAATTGAAAACACAAAATAAATTTTTTTCTTATGGAAAAATAATTTGTTTATAAGTAAATAAATAAATAAATAAAAATTATACCTCTTGAAAAAACCATAGTCATGGGATCCCAAAACTAAGATGTCTGCTCCAAGTTTGTCTGCTGCTACACATATTACATCCTTAGCATCTCCACTTCCAACCTTCTTCTCCACTTTTACCTATATATATCATGTCCATTAATTTCCATGAATTAATTAATCACCACAAAAATTGTAAATTAAAAAAAAAAAAAAAAAAAGTAATTTGCACATACTTTATTAATACTGAAGCCTGTGGTAGTATAAACAGCCTCAGCCCTTTTCATGACAGAATTAGCCAAATCATTGTTGTATTTCTCCATGCTACTAATCACATCTCCAGCAAATAAAAACCCTAAAGAAATACACCAAATTATATAGTTAGTATATATAGAGTAGTGATTAAGAAAAGAAAAATTAATTAATAATTACCTGTGACAACATCTAGAGAGGAATAAACAGGTGGTTTGATGTAGAGGAGAATTAAGGTACTGTTTGGATTTCCTGATAAAAGATTGTTTAGGCACCATGATAATGCATACATGCTTTCTTCACTTTCATCCACTGCCACCATTACTTTCTTCCCTGTCATCTTCTCTCTCTAGATCTCTCTCTCTCTCTGAAATTATAAGCCTTAGATATGAAGATAGAGTTGTTGATTTTAGAGGGATAAAAGATGGAGGGTCTTTATACAGCTTTTCTGTGAAGTTGGAATTGATAAGATGATGTCTATGTTTTTGGGGGCATCTATACATGCCTCTCTATGATTGCTTCCATATATCTAATTTCCCTTTTTTTTTTTTAATCCTTTTCATCTCTTTTAGTAACTAAACACGAGATTAGGATCTACCATACATACATTTATATATATGGATCAATTTCGATTTTATATGTTAAGATATTTTTCATCTTTTAACAATCAAGTTTTGCTTTTTAATTTTAATCATTTATATTTTAATTTTTTTCCAATTTCAAATCATTTAAGTGGTCATCGGAATTTGGCTGCCGCCACGTCAACGATTTGGAAATTTTTCGAACTGGAATTGGAAAAATTTAAAATATAGAAGACTAAAATTGAAAAATGGATTTTTTTTGTCAAAAAATGATATATATATATATATATATATATATATATATATATATATATATATATATATTCTTGTTGGCTATTAGTAGGTTCTACTACATATATATTTTTCATTGTTTATCGATTTTTTTGCTGATTTTTTATTTCAATTTAGCTACTATGACGTACAGACCTGCCCAACTTAAATTTGTATGATTTTTAGTATATTCAAAATTACGAAATAGGTCTAGAAATGAATATTTAATTTCAGTACGAAATCAATTTAAATCATTGTACGTTACCTTATATTGCGAAACTTGTTTACAATTTTTTTTTGTATGATACTTTTTTTTTTCTAATATAAATTATTTTTCCTTTCAATTTTGTATATTGAAGTTTTAATGAGACCTGCATTTTAAGAGTTTTGTGGGGTTGTGTTTGGCTTTTTTCTTTCTCTTGTACGAACTTTTATTTTCTTTTTTCTTTTTTTGTATATTTTTAGCGGTTTTATTGAAAATAAATTCTTTAATAGGATCCGAAAATAGATATTTTATTTCCGAAGAACACAAAAAGATATTTTCTCAATCAAGTAAATATCTGCGATATGAATGTACAATGAATGCAAATATGCAATAATTCACTAGCTGGTTTCCTTTTTCTCATAATTAGGCCCATCAAGACCCATCAGACTCTCCCTCGACTGGCCCACCCCAATAATATTCAACGAAATATCTATACCATTAATTTAAATCTAGAAATAAAATTTGTTAGTTATTCCAAAGATAATGTTTTGTCTCACTCAAATCGACTCAATGTTAAAGCAGACGGAAAATAGCAAGGAAAATGAATCGGGACCAAACCCTTTTTTAGCTAAGATGAAGATCAAATATTATATCAAGTGATGAATATTAGTTTTATCTGAAAATATTTTGAAATATCGTTGATATTTTTTCGATTTTTTCACTTTTTTACATGAACGATATAAAAAGGTTGTAATGATATTTTTCCAATATTTCGATTTTTTCATTTTTTTTTTCACATGATTTATACAAAAAAGATTGTAACGATATTTTTCAGATATTTTCATTTTTTTTCACATAATCAGTATAGAAACGAGAAATTTTGTCAAAATATTGATAAAATCAATAAATGTCATTAATGATTTTAATATTTCAAGATACAAATGATAGAAAAATCAGGAAAATATCGATAGGATATCAAGGAAATATGGTAAATATTAGTGTCCATATTTCCACGATTGATATTTTTATTGAGAATCACTCTCCTGTGCAACTGGTGCATGGATCTTAGATCCATACCTTCGAGTTGGGTCGGGTTGAATCCGACCCGAATCCGCGTTTTTTTTTTTTTTTGTCCTGACATTTACGTTATGCTAGTCATATTTTTATATTATATTAGTTATACCTTTATATTATATTAGTGATACTCTTATGTCCAAATTTCATACCCTTAGTGCAATACTTTAACTTTAAAAAAAAATTGCTGGTCTTCATACTATGTTAGTCATACATTTATGTTATATTAGTCATATGTTTATATACAAATATCATACATTTATGTAATACCCCCAAACCCTAATTTTGGCACAATAAACCCTAATTTCGACACAAATTGTAGATATTTACATTTATGTAATATTACTCATGCATTTATGTGAGATTATTTATACATTTATATCAACATAAACATACATTTATATAATATATATATATATATATAAAGGTACAACTAACATAATTAAAAGGTATGCAAAATATTAATATGTCTGTCTAAAAAAATGCTAAGATACAGCTAGTCTTACAAAAGATATGTCTAACATAACAAAAATGTATGACTAACACTACTAAAAGATATACTTAACATAATATAAAGGTTAGGCACCTGGGAGCATATTTGGGCAGATTTTGTCCGTGATCTAGAGACGCGTGCGGGTGCTTACGGACGCGTGGCGGATCGACCCCACCCGAGTACACAGATCTAGGGTCCGTGCACCGGGTGTATAAAAGTTTCTGTCTTTTATTGAAACCGAAATTTTCATATATTTTACCCAATTGATTTGATCTAACTCCATTATTTGAATGTAAAACTTGTCACAAGGTTGTCTATTTTTGAAGTCCGTATATATCACTACTATTACACCCAACTTGCTATTTGAAAAGCACAAATTTATATTTTGACACTTACGCGATGAATAAGTGCCAAAACTCTATCCAAAAAATGAAGGGTTTTGGTTGCTTAAAAGGTCGAGTTGTAGAATCTTCTTCCAAATAATTTGTTCTTGTAATAATTATATACATATAGATTAATATATAGATTAATATTTTTTTTTGCTAAAACCATTACATACTCTATATAGTCGTCTCTATACGTCAAGTGTATTAGACAAAAAAATATTTTAAGAGTAAACCAATATTCTAATTCCTTAGAGTCGTCACAACCTTAACCTAGAAATTTGTAAAATAGAACTTAACTTGTGAAAATATGTTTGAGTTGTAAATAATGAGGTGTCTTATGGAATTATATACTTAAAATGATATAATATAAGTTTTCATGATATTTTAATTATATAAAATTAAGTCAAATAGACTGTTTTACATAATGTTGATTTTGGATTGGTGATTGAAATTACAAAATAAAAAGTGTGATAAAAAAATTTCAATTTTTGAAAGTTTTGGTTGCAATTACAAATTATGACATATTATACTAATTTTCAGTAATTGATCCTTTGGGGTTTTTTTTTTTTTTTTTTTTTTTTTTTGTGTCAAATATATATTATTTTCTAACAATACTTGTAATTTGGGTCCGAGGCCCAGACCTACTTATTGATTTTAAATTTTATTTCAAGATCATTTGTACTCTAGAAACGACGTGATTATACAAGCCCAATTTTATTTATAGCCCAAAAATTTGGGCCCATTTAATATCCTTTCAGGCCTAATCTTTTTTTATAAATATGTGATGCGAAACTGGAAGCCCCTACAGATTCGAATCAAATTTTATCATTTAATAGAGATGAAAGCTTTTTAACAAATAAACAATATAGGAAAATATTTTATAATAAATATTCTAATTTATATCAAATCAAATTACTCGATACTTAGTTTAAAGATGATCTTCTAAAGTTTACTTAGACGATGCGTTAAACATTGTAACTATATTTGATCTACAAATATGTAATGATCATATAGCTCACATCCAACTCGATTGAATCTTGTTGAAAATTAATTTAATTCAATATTAAATCAACTGATTTAAATCAATTTGATAACTCAATAAGTTATGTAAACGTGATCACTCAACTCAATTCGTTTATAATCCTAATCATCAACGTGTCTATATTTTTTAATATAAACATAATATAATTATTTAATAAATATTGAATTTGAAAGTACACCTGTAACTAAAAATACTATTTCCCAAGCAGTCTCAAAATTTGGGAAAAGAGAATTAAATAAAATGAAATTAGATAAAACCAAATAAACAAGAACACGATAAGTATAACAAGTGGTGCACTGCATAATTGACATATGTATTATTCTTTTCTGATAATTCTTAAATAATCCTCTAATTAATTGAATGATTATAGATAGAGAAAGGAAGAAAAACATAAAGTTAGAAAGAGAAAGGAAGAAGGATAAGATCGAAATAAGAAGATAAGTACCAAATGTCAGCACACCAAAATATCTCTGTAACAAGCGTGGAAAAAATTTAACATATGAATGAAATATATATGACAAATCTAAAATCTAATTTTATATAATATTTTTTTTGATGTTGTCTATAATAAACTATTCATATTTCATTTATATAAATATATTTTCTTTTCTTTTTTCTTCTTTTTTTCCAGCTGTTTATCACTTTATCTAATTAAATAGATTATGTTGTCTTCTGAAAGTAATATATGAATAAAAAAAATGAATTTGTAGCTAGAGAACGAAATAGATAAGTTAATTTATGAATTTTTATAAATATTTTTTCATATTTAAATTTGTTGTCTTCATAATTTATTGTATGCATACAATAATATCATTGATTATGTGTATTGATACAGTGAAACATAAGACGGATATAACAACACATAATAATTAAGATTAGCTTATTATTAGTGTCTTACTCCTAGAAAAATTCGATTAATCAATTAATCTGTTTCTTAATGTAAGAAATTGGTCCGCGATCTATATTAATAAATAACTCACAAATAAAAAAAGGAATTACTTTATTATTCTAAAAAAAGAAAGATGAAAATGACATAAAATAATTATTTATTTACAAGTTGCATTTGTTTAAGTCATAAATTACATGACATCCCAACTTGCCAATGGCGTCGTAGGTTGCAACCCGCCACGTGGAATTTTATATTAAAAAAATTAAGTAAAAATTACTAAATATTTAAAATTCAAAAATGTATGAAAATAATTTCATAAAACAAAATTTAATATATATAACTCAAACTCATTTTTACAAATTACCTTTTATTTTTTTGATTATAAATTATGGATCGATCCATCATTTCACATAATTAAATTCATTAAACCGTGTAAAAAAATTCCTACTCTTTAAACAATTGACATAATGTAATATATTTACAAAAGTTTAAAATTGCATGGTTGGCTTGGCTGTACAAATGCATATTGCCTCATTGGAAAAATAATAAATAAATAAAAGGGTATTTGGGCTTCAAAGTGGGCCCACAGAATCTTCGTGACCAATTAGGGAGAGGAGCGGTGAGAGCGCGTTGGGGCCCACATATTTAAATTTCCGGTATAGTTTTAGGAGCCGTTAATCCGTCAATCATAGAGCTCATTTTCAAACTGCAAAAAAGTGAAATTCAAAATGAGGCCCAAATGCCTAAACACAAGAAAAAGGGGAGAAAAGAAACCCATCTAATCTCATCAATGATTTATTTACTTTCTTGAACTAATTTAGTTATATGTGCAATCATTGCATTTAATGTGTGTTTTTACAAATCATAGTTTTTTATTTTTCAACATAGTTATTAAACACTCCCTTCATCTTCATCCCGCTCATATTTGCACGTAGGGACGGACACGGAAATTAAAAAAAAAACTGTTTTTGAAGTGTTAATAATGAATAGTAAAGAACAATTTTGTACATTTTATTTGCCATTTTTGGAGTGTGCAAATGTGAATGGAACGGACGAAAACGGAAAATGTGCAAATTTGAGAGGGACGGGGTAAATATGAGTGCACGTGGTATGATCAATAATTATAGTATTAAAAATTTAGAGTTGCAAAAAATTCTTAATAAATTCATGGTTTTTGCATTAAAGTTTTGGTTTGATGATCAGGATGAAAATAAGGTTGTATTTTTAGTTTGTGGGTTGTGTTGAGATACGAGTATTATTTGTTTTATATGAATTAAACGCGATTAACTCAATTATATATTTTGAATAACATAACCATAAACCTATACATAACCTATTAATTAGGTGGATAGCTTGACACAAGAATATGAATATTTATATAATCAGCCCAAAAAAAACATGTTTGATCAAATGGCATGTAAGCATGCATTCTGTTTTATCAAATGAGTGATAAAGAAATAATCTCAAATGGTGTTTAAAATTATTAAATTGGTTAATTGTGTAATTGACCTTCAAATTGGTCCAACCCAACTGATTAATCTTGTGTTTTCCTCGCATCTAATCACATCTTGATGTAAACCCATGAGAAATAGTATTAGTTCCTATTAATATAAACATGTGTTAGGTTTATATCGTTTTACAAATGTCACAACCATTTAGAAATAATAGAGTATATAACAAAAACGTATTAATACAACTACCTAATGTAGGAAGGAGGATTAGCAACCTCAACTCAAATCTTTTCTTTTCTTTTTATGAAATTGTAACTACTATGTAATTTAAATTATTTATTCACAGCGTAATATATAATATAATATTATCTATATACAGAATATCATCGATATAATATGACATGATTAGATGTGAAATGCTACGTTGCATTATAAAATCTTAACTATTATACTGTACATTTAGATTATAATAAGAAAAGCCAAACCTTAAGTTGATATGATAAATGCTTAGCATAAAGTCAAGGTTTTTGAACTTTTACCCCTTTAGATTTGGGACCATTATCCCTCTTAACTTTTATTCTAAAGCAACAAAAAAAAAAGGAGGCTAAGTGATAGATTAATAGAGAATGAATATATCTATATTGGTAGGACTTTTATAAGGCTTTGAGAGAGGAATGGGTTAACCCTACCTTTTATTTTCTATTAGAAATTTGAATTCAAGTCATCATAAAAGGAAATAAATAAATAAATAACATTAGCATGGGTTGTCTCATCATTATTGTTTAATTTATTAATTTTCTAAAATTGAACTACTAATTGTTATGAAGAAATATTTATTGTTAATCTGCACACACACAATATATATATATATATATATATATATATATATATATATATATATAGATGGTGCATATTAAGTGAATTTGACCAAATGTGACATCTGATAAATTGAGCCAAATATAGTGAATGTTACATCTTATGAAATTCAGTAAATGCAATATTTATTATTGTGCACGCACCTACATGGAGGCTGTGTGTTTTTAGATAATGTACCTAACTGTTATTTCACCTTAGCATTTACAAATGTCGTGAATAACGATGTAGATGTCATGATTTTCAAGTGCAAATTAACTTCAATTTTTTCATAAATACATAATAAATGAATTCCTCTTAAATAGGCATTTCAAAATATTTACCTTTTTCCTTTATGTTTTACTTTTATATGTTGAAGATTTTATACTTTTCTTTTCTAGATACTCAAACTAACCGTCAATTGCTTTATAAATAATTTATTTCAATTTATATGTTTCTCTTAGATTACGCAGACAAACTAATGTATTACTTCCAAAAAAATTTCAACTTTTTTTTTCATTTGTAATGATATTTATTTATTGTAATACTCATAATTTTTGTTAGAAATCACATTTTTAGTATTCCAAGTACGCGTACAGTCATTTTATCACATAACCATATATAACTATTAAATGTATCATTAGTCTATGCAAAACAACCTTAGATGATGGATAAATTGAAATGATTTTTTTTTTCTTTTTTGAACCCATAAATTGAAATGAATTGTCTCTTTGTATTCTTCTTCGTTTTGTGGTTTGAGAACTCTAACCTAAGTTCCAATGTAATAGTCTATACACAAATATTCAAATTAGCAGGCTTTGAGCAGTCTGATAAACAAGATAACTTTGTTATTATCACATCAATTAAACATTCAAAATATTTCAAGCAATACTAGTTTTATAAGAGAGAATCATAGCAAATTTAAGCAATTGATTTGAACAAACAGGATATTAAAAATGCAAGCCTAACTAAATATTTTAATTAAAAAAATTGACCAAATTCCATAATAATTGGAGGTTGACTATATTTTGATGAAATTGCACGTAATAAAAATAAGTCAAAGTGGCATAAATTACAAACCCAGCAAAAGATAAAGAGGGTCAAAAAAGACTTCTCCACACCGCGTCTTGAGAAAATCTTAGAAGTCAATCTCTCTTAACCTAATTTATTTATTTAAATATTCCCATTTTAATATTTTATATGTTAAGGGTACTATTGGAATTTCGTCTCCACGTTTCCTTTCATATAAACACAAGCAAAAGACTCCTTAAAAAAACGCAAGAAGGAAGAGAGAGAAAGTTAGAGAGAGAAACGCAGAACATTTTTACAGAGTAACAGAAAAAACAGTCTGAAAGGATTTATTATTAATTTCCAGAGAGAGAAAAAAGATGAGTGAGATTGTGTTATTCATCGAGGATTTGAAGTCATCTTCTTCTGCAATATGTATATGCAGAATATGCCATGAAGAAGAATTCGAAAGCTGTAAAAGCATGGAAATTCCTTGTGCCTGTTCTGGAACTGTAAAGGTATTTTTTTTATTTTTTTAAAAAGTTTTTTTTTATTTTTTTAAATCCTGTTTATTGATCATATTTTGATTTTTCTCCATTTTTTAAAATCATTTGATAATTGAATACTTTTTGTTGTTATTGTTTCCAGTTTGCTCACAGAGATTGCGTACAGAGATGGTGCAATGAAAAAGGAAACACAACTTGTGAAATTTGCTTGCAGGTTCTCTCTCTCTCTCTCTCTCTCTCTCTCTCTCTCTCTATATATATATATATATATATATATATGTATATGTATTTGATAAGTTTCTGATTTTTATTTTTATTTTTATTTTTATTTTGTGTTCATAAAAAATAGTATTGCTGGGCTTCAAAGTCTGGTTTTGATTTTATTGAATTAATTTATTATTCTATGAAGATATTGATTTTGGAGAAAATTGTGAATGTCTCTATCTCAACTGTATTTCTTGGAGTATAAATAAATAAGCGTATAAATTGGTGATTTATTTTTGGTGAAACTTATATGAATGTTATAGTTTTCATTTTATTTAATTTATATAGGAAGAGATGGGACATGACAATATGTTCTTATCTACTTCTATTTCTGATGAAACGTAACTACAACTTTAAGCTACGCATCTTTATTAATTTTCCACTATTTTCTATTCCACTTTCTTTCGCTCACGTCTTTTCAAAGATTGGATAATTTCATTTTTTATATTGAAAGTTTATTTAAAATTAGATAGTGACTTATTATTTTTATTTTTTAATATTATTGCAGAAATTTGAACCTGGGTACACTTCTCCTCCTCCTAAGAAAACACAAATCATTGATGCAACAGTCACAATAAGGTATTCATTTTTGTCTTTTATTCTTCTGCTGACCTGGCATTCTCTTTTCTTTTCTTTTTTAAAATTAAATTAAAATATTTTTTTTTAAAACATAGGTTCTTTTATTTAAATTGCCCCGGCATTGTTCATGGATAGTTTCATCTAGTATTATTTTATTTATTCATGTCCTGAATTTGCGACCAATAATTCAAAGTTTTGTGCTATGTATTTGTCTCATTCTTGGTCTTAGATTAATGTTAATGAAATATTATTAAATTGATCATAAGATTCTTTATTTATTATTGTGCTATGTATTTCTTTCTCTTTGCCATTGTTCTTGATAATAGCTGCAATTTTTTGAATTGATAAATTGGAACTCATAAGGGATTTTATATTTTGTTGCATTTGTCAATTCTCAACTGAAATGAGAGAATAATCTGATGTATATTTTACTCATTGTTGATTTTCTTGATAATAAACTTATTCTCGTGATGAAATAAAACACAACATGAAATTGAGAATTCGAGTTTATTTAATTAAAAATGGGATATTGCATTTTGTGTGATTTGACAATAGGGAAAGTTTAGAAGTGCCAAGAAATGAGCAAGATGAAGAAAATTCAGGGGAAAATCTTGAAACAGAGAATTCTGAATGTGCGGCTGATAGAAGTGCATCTTGCTGCAAATCAATGGCTCTCATTGTGAGTAATTTTTAAATACACTTTTTTTCAGTTACTGAATTTCCAATTAAAATTTTCTCAATTATTGAACCAAATTTTGAAATCTTTGAAAATTACACCCATGTACGGTTGGAGGTTGCATAATTATTAGCTCTTAAATTGAGAAATTTCTTGTCCAGAAAATGGAAACTTAGTGTGAAATCAATGCCAATTTTCTGTTTTCACATCATAATATCAGAGTGGCTTCTTTAATTTGTGACAGTCTGTAGCTAAAAATATTCAAATTTCTCTAGAAATCAAATTCAGTTTGATTTGAACTTTCTCTGCCAGATCATTCCTAGTTGTGATGGGGGGAGAAATCAAGAATGGCAAAAATGACATTAAATTATATTTAGTAGACTATAGTAGAAGCATACAAAAAATATACACACAACGTACACTTCATTTCAAATAGTATTTCATCTCTTATATTCATATTATCAAAATTGCAACATTCTTACAAAAAAAACTCAATGTCACTAAATTGATTTGGATTCAAAAACCTGCCTTCTTAGTTGAAATCTACTAACCATTTACTCAAATTTGCAGTTCACAGCTCTACTGCTCATCAAACATTTGTTTGCTGTTCTAACTGGAGGAGTTGGGGCTTACCCTTTTCCACTACTTACCGTAAGTTAACTCGTCTTTTTACTACCAAATAGAGACGTATATAACGTCCCATTTTATCAATACTACACCATGTGAGCTAAATATAGAGACGTGCGTTTATATGTTCAGGTGCACGATAGCCAGTGCACCCAGTTTATTACAAAAAGTAGTGAATACGAACACCCAACATTCATATCAGCAGTTGAACTGAACGAAAAAATCATTATTCATGCAGGTGCTTATAGTCAGGGTGAGTGGTATAATCCTTCCAATGTACATATTGATTCGGATTATAGCAGCATTGCAGAACAGCATTAGGCATCATTATCAGGTAATTTTGTTGCAAGATTTCATTTAGATTAATCACTATTCTACCTTGCATCTAAATTAACGAATGATCAACACTACCTGTTTCAGAGTATGGATAACGACTCAAGCTCTGATGATGAAGACGATGAAGATGAAGAGCAGCATAGGAACATTGATAGACAAGTTTGATCAAGCTCAACTATTCCTGAGCTTGTACCTATTGTGTGTATATTTTATTTTTTTAATTTTTTATTTTCTGTATCTTCCTCTATGCAGATGAATGATACAGGAAATCTTACACAAATTGAATAAAAAGAAAAAAGAATTGAATCAAATCTGCAAATCCTTGAAAGAGCAAGACAATAAGAAATGTGAAGCTAACAAGTTATTTCTCTACTATCTTGCACTCAATTAGATCACAGCCAAATTTTACGATGTAGCTCATAGTCAAGAGTAGTTTCTCAACAATGAATTCAAAACTAGTAATTCACAAAATGTACAGTCTATGTTTTCATAAGGCTCATATATTTCACCAATAAATATCATGGTTCAGCAAGCACGCTAAATTGGAAATTTCAAAGCTCAGCAACAATTACTATCTATATATTCAAAATGGTGTTCGTACCTTTTTGCAGCTGAAAGTTGAACTCTGCAGTCAAAATCATAGCACGAACAAACCGAGCCATTGAAGAAAAAATATTTCCAAAAAAGATGGGAATGCATTCATGGCTGCTCCCTGCTAGGTACTCTGTACAAACATGAATTCTAATACTGTTCTAAAAGTGAGCTTGCTCGGAGTTGCAGGCTTGTCAACAAGTCAACAATCTCGCTCAGAGTTGGAGTGTGGCAATCTGAATTAGCCTCAATCTTTATTAAGTTCTCGATGATCAAAGATGCTCTGTCTTCCCAACTTTGAGTGGGTAAGTTGTTGGCACCTAATCTTTTGCCGTAATTTCCTTCAAACTCCTCAGACATTGCTGCAGCCTTTTGTAGTACTGAATCAGGAAGTCCTGAAAATGATGCCAACACCATAATTTAATTTTGAGAAGAAAAAACAAAATATCCTTCCACGATAGCAGAATTGGATGTAATCAAATTGAACCAGCCAGCTCACAAGCTACTTGGGAAAAAGTCGAAGTTAACCAAGTCAAGTGTGAGCTTAACCACATATTGACTTAACTTCATTGCAGCCTTGGCAACTAGCAAGCAAAAATCAAAGACCTATTGCAATTTAAAGAAGAGAAGAGAGGATTTCATATTCTTTTGGTTAACAAAAACTATTTAAATTTCAAAGGTTACTTACCAGCTAATCGAGCAACATTAACACCATAACTCTTGGGGCATGCACCAGGCATCAATTTGTAAAGGAAGACTACTTCCTCCAGACCCGTAACTCCTTTCACAACTTGGCATGCCATGTGACAAAGGGAGACCTATATGAATATTCAAAGTGGAAGACATGATCACTCACCAAAAATAAAATTATGTCAATCAATGTATGCATATGGCTGTACTCGTATTGAACAAAGATAAAAATTGAGATAGTTATTATCGACAAACAATATAATCAAAAGAAATGAAGATCCAGGAAGAACTATGAAGACTTGAATACTTTCCATGAAAAAAGGTCCTTCAACAAAGAACTAAACCAATATCCAATTGTCGTCTTCACAATGGAAGAATTAGTATTGGTTCTCAAATTCTCTGTAATTAAGAATACATCATTTTTAATTTGTATGTGTAAGTACATATTATAATACCATATTACAGAATCAAATGTAAATTTTCATTAGAAAGTGCATCTAATTCTTGTTTTTCTGGTATATAAGCACATGTACTCCTCTATGCAAATTCAATTATTTTGTTTTCATATCGAAAAAGAACAAAGAGTAGGCATACCTTAGGATAGTTCTGGTAGTCGACAGCTAATCTATGATAATGTGTAGAAAACATTCCCCGACATTGTACCGTGCGAACAAAATGTTCAAGCACTGATGCACTGGCAAAAGAGATTAGAATGAAATTTAGAGATTTTTTAACCAAGGTTGACGGAAGCAAAGCAGACACATGGCTTAAGTGCTACAATTGGTTCTCTCAATAATTAGTGATATCAATGCAAGTGGTGGTTTCTCATCTGACATGTATGATGTCATGTGTTCAGATATTATAACAGAACAAGAGCAGACAAAAAAGTATATATTTTAAATTGTCGTTCAGCAGCACATACGCAATGGCTTGCCCATCCGATGTTGATGTCCCTCGCCCCAGCTCATCCAATGCCACAAGTGAATTGGGGGTTGCTGAAGCCTGCAAACATCACGCACAATAGGTTATAACATGACAATAGCAGTAAGGAAAATAACAGGCTATAATATAGATAGATGCTGCAGCAAAAAAGAAAAAAGGTGGCAAAGAACCACAATAAGATTTAGATCTTCTAAGAAATCAAATCTCAAATTATAGAAACTTTATTTATTCAGTATTGCAAAAGGCGGCACAGAAAGCCCTAGCCACCCCACTTTTGGCCTAATTGGTTTCTCTAGGAGCCAGCTCTTTCGGAATGGCACTAAGTAGGCAGCGTTAGATCTTTATCTTACCATTTTGGTCTTTATTTCCAATTTTTTTCTAAAAAGTATTTAACACAATTTATAAATCGATACGTTAATAATTAATTCTGATCATTGATATAGGGTTTAATAGGTATTTGAGTTATTTATTCAAATTTTGTATTGTTTATATATTTGAAGTCTATCGTAATTGATTTTATGTTTTCAAGAAAGCCTTTTCATGAGCTTGAATCCCTTATATTTGTCTTCAAAGTATAAATAGAATAATGAATCCCTTATATTTGTCTTCAAAGTATAAATAGAATAATATCAGAGTTAAAATGTTATAAATAAAATATAAAATCATTTAAAACATGAGAAGGAAAGAGTTGGCAGCAGTCCAACTAATGCCTGGAGATTTTTGCAGTACTGGATTCTTTGAACTTGAGAATTTTTCGATAATTAGAGCAGAATAAGTTGAACATTCTACTTGGGATTACAGAAGCACATTACTAATCTTATTTCATAAAACAAAATTGACATTTGGTGTAGCAATGCTCATGAGGAAGAAATTTAACGCATGTAGTAAATTCAATTGAGCCACAAGACCATCTTACCAACATAGATGCAGTTTCCAAAAGCTCCGTAAGAAATGTGCTCTGACCAGCCATAATCTGATCTTTAGCACCCATTCGAACAAATATCTGGTCAATAGGAGACAACGTAAAAGACTCTGCAGGTACATCTGCTCCTATCTGTGAAGTATGAAAGTGAAGCCATTGATAAAGAGAACACAAAGACTATTAGCCCTACTACAAAAAAGAGATCCAAGGACTAACCTGGGCCAAGATCACAGCCAAGCAAACTTGGCGTAGAAGAGTAGACTTCCCACCCATGTTAGGACCAGTAAGGAGAATGAAGCTGGAATGACCAGAACCACCTAGTGTAACATCATTGGTGACAAAGGTACCCTCTCCCAGGGAATCACTCCTTAGAACAGGATGCCCTAAACTATTAGCACTAAGGAATGGCTCTTCACCAGAATTTGATGCAGATATAACTGGACGACAACTTTTCCCTTCATAATAATCACTTGCAATTGACAAGCTGATTAAAACATCCAGCTCTGCAAAATCGAAATCAAGTCTCTCACATAAGATAATTCTGGATAGCCATCATTTTTCACTAACTTGGGTAAAAACTGTCTAATTAGAAACACTTATGCAGTAGAAATTAAAGCAACAAGACCAGTTAGGAGAATCAGTACTTGGCTTCTTCTGTCAGAGAGAAGGTCAGAATCCTTCCCCACTGATAGAGTTGAGAGAAGAAAATTAAATAAATGATAATAGGATTATTTGATTGAGAGAAAAGGGGTACACCAGGAATGATCCTGTCAGAGTAACTCTCCCCAGCCTAAAGCCATTACAAGGGTTTATTTCTGCCTCCTGCAAAGCTTGGCCCCATCCATTATTTATAAGATATTATTCTTAATATTATGCCCTAAGATTAAGATAGCCACTAAGCCCCAAGATTTAAACCCATTTATTTCCTAAAATTAAGCTAGTAATAATGCTTAGGCCTTATTTTCATCTTCTTTCCTTCTAGGAGTGTAGACCCAATAGGAAGAGCTTAATTATCTTATCAGAACCCTTCCCCACCCTGACTCCCATTTGTAAAATGGTTCGGACTTCAAAATAAAATAAAATAACGCAACATGATAGCAGCCATAATTTTATGTAGACGGTTTCCAGGAAAATTTTCTGTGGATGAATCCTGACAGCATCCTCAAACACAACTTGAATGTTCAGAATGGCCCAACACGACTACAGAACATGCATTTGCAGTCACAGTTTCATACATTTTGTGTAATAAATGTAACTGCAATCAGCTTTGTCCTTGGAAAATATGAAAACCATAGAAGGTTATGAAACAAATTTCTTTCTCAACTTTCACAAGGAACGAAGTTCTTGACAAATAACATAAGGTCCACATAAAAACTGACCTCCACTTTACATTCAGAAGGACACTAATACCTGCAACAGTAGAGACCAATTGCCTCCACTTAATGTGATTCTCGCAAAAACGTCCTATCAACCTCTGAAGAATGCTCTTTAGTTTTGACTCCTTCTCAGATTCAGCATGAGAGAGCTCTCCTAGTAATTCTTTAATCACTGGAGTCCAGTAGCGGCAGAAACCCTGCAAATAATCCAGAAAAGGAAATAGAGAAAAGGTTGAAATTTCATACAAGCAAGTACAGGTAATAACACCACAAGATTATGCTAATAGATCCACGCTTAAATACATTCCAGATTTCCAAACGATCATAACACTCGTTACTGATCAATGTTTAATCACATTTGGAGATGTACTTAATTGAATAATTACCTACTAGTCCACAATAGGATACAATAACCTATTCGTTACCTGCACAACATACATCAATGTGCAGTTTGAGATAACTTTCAACTATATGATAGATGAGCGGAAGAATCGAGGGACCAAGGAAAATCTTAGAGTAGATCATAATGATGAACCAAAAATATAAAACTTGTATTGAAATTTAGGAAGAAATGATGGGAAATAAGCTTCAATGTCTTTTTTTTTTTTTGGGCTCCTCTTTAGCAATGATTTAACAAATTTACAAGATTTTGAAGGACCAAAAAGGGAATGAGGGGTGATGTTCTGACAATCTAGAGAAGTAGCTGAAATAAACATAACAGGACTTCTGAGAGGGGAAGGCGTATATAAATCAATACATGCAACCTTTGGTGAAAATGGACAGAGTCATCACATTAAAACACACCTCACTGAATAGTTGTCTCCGTGGAAGACATCAATTGAGAGATCACAAATACTTCAATGTATAAAAGGTAAAATAATAGGTTAGATTCACTTTCTCTCATAATTTTTCTTTCTATTTTCTATATTGAGTTCTTATTAAAATTTTGGAGTTACTTCTAAAGTTTCTAAAGAGTGTAACTATAAAAGTTTAGTGAAATATGCTTTGAATCTGGGAGGTGGATTTCTCAAGAACCATTTACTCTCGCGGAACCTACAGCTTAAAGAGAATACATCTGTATGTCTAACGTATATTAAATTATCAATTTGTTATACTATACTATCCTAAATTTATTTTCACTGGAATTTCTCCATTCCCCCTATTTATAATATACAATGGTTTCCCTGCTTTCAATAAAGAGCACAGCATCAGACATGAATTTAACTGAAAAAATAACTGAACAAACTTCAAATTAGCCAGAAGTTGTGGTTTTACCTTCTTGGACGAACGCAACTCATATTCTTTTGGAATCATCTGTGATAAACTCTCAGGAACTTCCAAAAGGTATGCATCTTTTCCAATTGTCACATAACAAATCTACATCACATCCCAAGAGAGATAAAATTGTGTTAGATGCTCAACCATCATAAACCAGGCTATTTAAGTAAATCTTACAGATGAATCTCCAATGAATTTCTTCTGCTCCTTTAAATGTTTTCTGAAATTAGATTCAATGTCTTTAACTACTTGGCAAGCACAGTCGTACTCGACATCAGCCCCTTCTCGAGGTATGATACGCCCTGACTGATTTGCTTCCTCCCAATCAAAGGCATCCTTGAAATGCCTCAAAATTGAATTGACATCAGGAATCCCTGCACCTGGAAACATGGAGCATGAGGTACTAATTACCAAGGATAATAACACTGAGAATTTGTTTTGGTGTATACCAGGCGTTAATAGATGATGTAACAGTCTAGACTCCACATTCTCTAAAGCAGCACCAAGTGAAGAGCATGCATTGGTCACTATTTCACACCCACGTAAAGCTGAAATGAACTCTTGGAGCTGCTTCTTTGCTGCATCCTCATAGAGAACAACTTTATTTGAATTCCTGCCAGTAGCTTCACTGTATTACCCAGAAACCATGAAGAGAATCAGGCAAAAAAATGTTATAGGTAAATGCTTTGGATGATTTGGAAACCAGAAAGCTTTGTAACTTCACCTGCCAGCAAAGATGCGAGCAAGTAAACGTTCCATGTCAGGTAGCTTAGATAACTCTTTCCTAAATCCAATCACATGTGGTTGATTAACTCCCTAAGGTACATAATTTGGTAAGAATAGTTAATAATTAGGCAAACAGAAGTTATAAAGCAAGACTAGAAAAAGAGAAAAAAACACAACCGATTTTAGAAAAAGTGTTTTTCCTTGGCAAAGTTGAATTATTACAATCAAGCACACTACTAAGAATTATCTGTTTTGTTGAGCTCTTTTCTTTCAAGACCGCAAATTGATTTAGATAAAACATGGCAAATGAAATGGCCAACAGACAATTAGGACTACAGGAAAGAAACTTCCTAGAGTCAAATATACCCTCAATTCTGCTATAGCATCCTGGCGTTCCTTAATTGACTCAGGATGATACAAAGGTCTTGCAAGCCATGTTCTGAGCAACCGTTTACCAAATGCTGTGGAACAGTGGTTTAATTGAGCATATAACGTCCTGCAGAGATAAAAGTGATGATGTAATAAATAATAGAAAAAATAAGATAACGTCAATTATGATGGTTCTGAAAAAAATAAAAGGGATATTCCAAGATACCCAGAAGTTTCTCCATTTCTGCTATTTTCAAATATCTCGAGATTTTCCAATGCAGCAGCATCAAGTACCATATAGGGTTTCTGAGCAATTTCACCAAAACCAGAGCATGGGAGCAACTCAAACTTAGCAAATCTCAGGAGAGATTCATCCAGAAAAGCCTGCCTCAAATAGAAAAGAGCGCCACCAAGTGCTGAAAGTGCTTGGCTTCCATTTTCACCCGCAGTTACAAGGTCAGATAGTACATTTGGTAGGCAGTTTCTACCATTATTTTCTAATAAAGAATCACTGCTTTGCACAGTAGTTGCATTTGCCGATGAATAACCCGAACGATCACCCAGACGCTTGTAGATGTTCGTAACTTCAGAAATAGTTTTCTCAGCATTCCAAAATTCAGAGAAAGGAATCAGCTCATTGACTAGAGGATTTCTTGTATGTCTAAACAATGCCTTTTCAGTTTCGGGACAGAGCAGCTTAGCTGGTTTTATAATTTCCAATGGCCTTAATACAGACAATAAACAGCATAATGAACTGCAATCTGCATCATCCCTGAACTGATCAAAGAAGGCATACTTAATCCCACAGAAAATGCTACAATAACTGAAGAAAATAAAGTACAAGATGAAATTTTCAATCGACAAGCATATTGAAGTGATTTCATAAACCTCCTCCACAGGCAGGAAGGCTATAATCAGATGAATATATGAATGTATGTATGTATTTATGTGTGTGTATCTTTGACATGCGACTAATATTTACTACATGGAATTCACAATAATTACAGATACTGAGACAAGTGACAACAAGAGATACTATATTCGCATCATATGGATCATCAGGTTGTTCCTACTAAATAGTCTTAGATACACTTAAATAACTCCCTCCCACCTGCCCAAGGATAATTTTGCTTGTTGCAGCATCTACTGCACAGATACCAAATACGTGGACGCCCTCTTCGTTCGCAGAAACTTGACAGCTTTCAGTCACTGCTATCATATATGAAGGATCAGGGTTGGTTGAAAGCATTTCTCCCTCAGTCAAGGTTCCTTTTGTGACAACAGCGCATATCTCACGTCTGACAACCTTGAATCAGCAGCTTTTATTAAACTTTATCGTACAATAAAGAAAAATTGTCAACAATTCATTAGATCAATGCTATAAATACCTTATCTTTAGAGCCCTTTTCTCTTCGACGAAGCTCAAGCTGTTCAGGTGTCTCAGTTTGCTCCACAACAAGAACACGGTAGCCCTATTAAAGTTAGGACATCCTTATGAGACTTGGGTGTTCAAAAGTACAAAGAATTAAAAACTGAGACAGAAGAGATTGAAATCGGAAAATTTTACAATTCTAGACAACCTTTCTTGCAAGCTTCTCTACATTGATTAAGAAGTTCTTCTCTGGAAATCCACAGTGAGGTTGCTCTCCCTGATAGAACAAGCAACTATCAGATTGAAACCAACTAGCTAAAGCTATCTAGAAAGAGCAACTTTCTGAACATTGATATAAAGAATACTCTAAATCTTCAAAAATAACAACCTTTCCCGTCTAATTACTCCACATTCCAAATTAATAAACTACCAGCCATAACTGAGTCCAGTACCTTCATATACTGCAAACCGAGTTCTTTTGCTCCAACATGTGCATCCATTTCATAAAGTTCATAAAACTTGCCCATCTGATTCAAAAAAAAACAAAGAATGATGCACTTTTACAGGAAAGCAATGACTACGAAGCTGATCGCAAAGACTTAAACTTTAGATATCCTATATGAATTAAGCTGCTACCTTAAAAAAGAGAACCTTGTCCATATGCTTCGACTTAAACTCCCACCATTGCCTCTAAAATTATTAAATATATTAGATAAACTATTTCAAAAATATCATCAAAAAGAGCTTGAACCAGTAACTGAAATTTTCAATCACCTGGCCACCCGTTAAACCTTTTACAAAGTCTGGAGGCAAGTATAGGGTTCTCGGATCATAATTTACATCCCCAGGGCGCCTTCTGTTGGCATCCCTTCGGTCTCTGCTAGAAAAGAAACCAATTCAAAAAAAGTCCTGGACTGCACATCTTCAGTAACATAGCAAGATGTGAATGCATCAAAATTATAAATTGACCACAAAAATTTCTGGTTCTACCATCAGTGATTTAAACAATCTCCATAACAGGATCGAGTTTATCTACCAACTTACACCTCAAGGAAGCTGAATTTCTCCGCTCCGCGTGTGGCAAATCTTTCTGCCGCATCTCCCACTAAAGGGCTCTCTAGAATCGACAACTTCCCACCTACAGAGGGCACGAAACAATAATCTCGATCAATTTCAACGAGATACAAGAATACAGATCTACATCTTATCATCAATAACTTCTTGCTTAAACAAGAAATCAGCTTATCACAAATCTTTTATTATATATATCTTTTTAGAGATAAAAGAACTCATTACTTACTATTAGCACTAAATCCTTTGTCAAGCTCAATCAGCTTTTTTGCATTTCCAGAAGGAGAAACCTTGGAAACACTATTCTTCAAAACTCCACCAATCTTGTTCTTTTTACTAGCAACTGCTACCCTTTGTTCTCCTTCACTCACCTTTCTTTTCCTGGAGCTCATATTCTTCCCAACACCACCTCTCCCACTTTTATCAACTTCGACCTCCGAATCCAAATCCTCTAAACCATCCTCATCCTCTGATATTTCATTCTCCACCTTTTCCCCCCAATCCTCATCATCAGAATCATCTTCCAGTTCTTTGAGATCATCTACCTCTTCGTCTTTCAGTTCATTGAGACTCTCCTCTTCATCTTCCACCAGTGAAACTCTTCTCAGCCTCCGAAGCTTCTTCTTTGCCGGCTCCTCGATCCACTCAATCTTTTCCTTCGACAGGTCTAACATTTCCTCTTCAGCATCATCATACTGAACCAAATGCTTTCCTGATATCTTATCGAACGACTTCACGAGTCCTTCGTACCACGACTTATCTAAAGGCCAATAAACACTGATCCTTCTGTCAACCACCTCGGCCCCGTACAACCTCTTATCAGAGCTAGGTTTTTCAGTTGAAGTAGTGCCCAAATTCGGGCTTATAACTAAGACAGGTTTCCCGAGCTTTGACTGGAGTGACGAAGGAGTTATCGGACTCTGGCTTGCATTAGGGCTAGGGTTTTGTTTCGAAAGAAGGGGAGACGGCAAATTGGAAGGAGAGGACGCCGATTCCGGCTTCTTGCCGAAGAATGCAGTGATTTGACTCTGTTGATTGACCAGCGGTGATCGCCCATTGCTTGTCTTTCTCGTCGGTGCCATCCGATTACTACACAATACGTTATGGCCTATTCAGTAACTGTAAATTCAGAGTGAGAGAGCGAATGCAACAGATATGAGAGAGAGAGAGAGAGAGAGAGAGAGAGAGATTTAAAGGCGGGATATGGAGATGGAGAAGGGCACAGATGAGAAAGGCGGGAAAAATGGCGAAGGCGCGTGAGCCGATGACCATTGGCGGGAATTTTGATAGAGTGCCAGCGGCGCGTGCTTTCAACGTTCGAATAATTGGTATTATTGGACCGATCCAGCACTGTCCACCAATCCGTAGGATTTGAGGCCCATATAAAATAATTCGTATTGGGCCGATCCATCATCATTCATCATTCTGTAGGATTTGAAGCCCAAATATATGGGTCGGGCCTTTGAGTGGATTGTTGACCAGGCCTATTAATAGTCTACTATGAGTATGACCCGATTTGAAATGACATGAGTATATGAATGTGTATTGGCTTAGTTCGATGAAAATTTTAAATTTTAATAATCGGTGAAAAGATGCATCATTCTTTTTCAAGGGAAAATTGCAAAACTGATCGCGAATATAAGGGTGCGCCAAATTTAGTTTTATTCGAATCCAATTTTACAATTGAGCCCCATATTTTTTTTTTCCGAGTTTTGATCATAATTCCCCTAAATGTGTTTGTACGTTGTTATTACAATTTTGAAATTTTAAATTTCCGTCAATCCAGATTACATGTTCAGAATGCTGATGTGTATTGGCAATAACAAAACACCAATTTTCATAACAATTAGAATATTCTCAAACTATTGTTATCATGTAATCTATATATGCATAACAATTTCAAATATAATTGAGGGATCTGAAAATAAATTTACAAGAACAAAAAAAAAAAAAAAAAGTTAATTTTCAAAATCTAGAATATTTAAATTTTTGTATAAAAATCTACGGAGGTAAGTCTTCATTTAAATGGAAGTTTAAAGAATCGGCCTGTTGATATGAAAAATTATAAATATTTTTAACTTTTAATTTAATCAATTCCCATAATTTTTTCTAATATCAATATTTAATATTTCTTAAAATTTTCAATATTCATGATTATAAATATGAATAGAGATAATATCATTTTTGAATTCAAAATATTTATATTTCTATCAAGATTGATATTGTGAATGTGTAACAATTGATATTGAAAATATTGAGGATGTTTTGAGATATGATAACCAGTAATATTAGAAATATCAATAATGTACTGAGATATTTTAAACATTAATAAATATTTACAAAAAAATATAAATATTTTCAATTTTTTATTTTCATCATTTCTCAATTTTTTTTAATATCAACATTCAATATTTCATTAAATTCAAAATATTAATATTTATATCAAAATTGAATTTAATATCTGAAAAATATTTATTTTAAAACAATACCCGTATTGTGCATAACTCTCATCTACATGATAATATTTAACTATATGTATTAAAAAGTATAATTTGATTTTTTTTTATCCCAGTTAGGTGCAAGCCACCCCATATATGCATATCTAACAATGCTAAACTAAAAGCATGCCTCTAACAATTTAAGAAAAACAGTTGGAAGTTTTTAATAGCAATATTACTTCCGAATCTACATTGGATATGGTAAACACGTAAGACTTCCATCTTTCACACCATAAGACTGCTGTAACCTAGTACTACAAATAACTTCTTAATCTTCTCTTCTTCTTCTTTTTTTAGAGCAGATCAAAATTGAATTTAATATCGGAAAAATATTTATTTTAAAACAATACCCGTATTGTGTATAACTCATTTACAATTATATTTAACTATATATATTAAAACATATAATTTGGTTTTTTTATAAAATAAATAATAATGTGTAACTATATAATCTAAACGGGATACATTTAGAATATTTAGACGGGAAGTTAGCTAAAATAGTTAGTCGGTCATCTACATAGAAATTATTGTGTTTAACAAGTATAATTTAGTATTTTTCTAAAATAAATAATAATATTTAATTATATAAATTTAGACGCGAAGTTAGTTGAATTAGCTAGTATTGTATAGATTTAGACGAGAAGTTAGTTGAATTTATTATACAGTGTTTAACAAGTATAATTTAGTTTTTTTCTAAAATAAATAATAATATTTAACTATATAAATTTAGACGCGAAGTTAGTTGAATTAGTTAGTATTATATAGATTTAGACGGGAAGTTAGTTGAATTAGTTATACAATTATCATGTTTAACAAGTATAATTTAGTTTTTTTCTAAAATAAATAATAATATTTAACTATATAAATTTAGACGTGAAGTTAGTTGAATTAGTTAGTATTATATGGATTTAGACTTGAATTAGTTAGAATTGTATAAATTTATAATAATTTAGTTTTTTTCTAAAATAAATAATAATATTTAACTATATAGATATAAATGGAAAGTTAGTTGAATTAGTTAGTAACTTAGTATTATATGAATTGAGAAAATTTAGACGAGGAGTTACTTGAATTAATTAGTACGGTATAGATTTAGAAAATTTAGACGGAAGTTAGTTAAAACGGGAAGTTAGTTAAAACAGTTAGTGAGTTGATAGGACATAGAACATCTTTCAAGTGCATTTACATTGGAACAAGTTTTGGTGAGCCTAAAATGTTTGGCGATGACAGTTCGGTGTTTTGGTGATTTGGCGAGTACAGTTTGACGGTCCTCCATACTTAGTTAAAAAATTTAAGAAAAAATGACAAGTTTTCATTTAAATTGAAGATAAAAGAATCTCTTATTTTTCAATTTTAAATCATACATTTAGAATAAACCTAATGTTCTTCTACCTTCTTAGCTTACTACATAAATAAATTTTGATTTTTTAGATATATTTGTGGTTTAAAATTTATCCATATTTTCTCTAAATTTTTAAATATTCGTTATTATAAATATCAATAGTGGAGATAAGTATATTTTTCAAGAATATTTTTACAAAATATTGATATTTACCCTATTTTCCGATCATTTGCTCATATTTATACTTTGAATATTTTTTGATATTGATATCATTTGATATTTTATCAATATTTAAGTAAAATACATTTATCTTCTATAGGACAATGATAACAATTACTATTGGAAATATCGATGATGTTATGAGATATCATAACCATTGATATTAGAAATATCGAGGATGTATTGAGATATTTTAAAATGTTGATATATATTCTTAACTTTTAATTTTCATCATTTATAAAAAAAAAAATTCCAATATCAACATTTATATTTTCTTAAATTCAAAATATTTATATTTATATCAAGGTTAATATTTTGAATTTGTAACAATTGATATAGGAAATATCGAGATTGTTTTGAGATATACTAAGAAGTTATTTTAGAAATATCGAGGATTTATAGAGATATTTTAAACATTAATAAAGTATTTGTAAATTATAAATATTCTTAATCATTACTTTTCATTATTTCTCATAATTTTTCCAATATCAAACTTCGAAATTTTCTATCAAGTTTGATATTTTAAAATTATGATACAAATTGAATTGAATATCGAAAAATATTATTTTTTTTTTTAAAATAATATACTCGTACATGATTAGTCCACATAAAAGTTACAGTCTTTAAGAAGTATAGTTTTTTTTTTTCTAAAATAAATAATAATATTATATTAAATAGATTTAGGCGGAAAGTTCGTTAAAGTAATTAGTAAGTTATTTAATATTTTATCCATCAATATTAAATTTATCCATCAATATTAAAAGAGATAACTATTTATAAATAAAAAAAGGGTGCGGCTATCCGCACCCAAAATTTACTAAACACACCCCAATCCTAATGTTACTGTTCACAACACTTGTAAACAGTAACACTAGAATTGGGTCTGTTTAGTAATTAGTGGGGTGAACACACCCCAATCCTAATGTTACTGTTCACAACACTTGTAAACAGTAACACTAGAATTGGGTCTGTTTAGTAATTAGTGGGGTGCGGATAGCCTGCCCCTAAAAAACGGCTAGGAAATAAGGTGGAGCAACCAATAAAACCACATATTTGTGTAAAGATAATAAACTTCTATAATTTTTATAAATCATAACTTCAAATTAAATAATTTTTCATTTAAAATTTATTTTAATGCTTGCATGATATATCGAATTTATTATTTTTTACAACCTTTAATTTATATATAAATATATATTGCATACAAAAAATTAAAAGTAATAAAATAAAACAAAGAAATCTCAAATGTTTTGATGCATTTAAATAATTTTTTATTGATTTGTAATAGTTTCAAACTAGTAAAATTGAGAGATTTTGAAAATTAACTTATGAAAGCAAAAGCGATATGCTTCTAAATAGTCGATTTGGATTGACAGGACAGGATCATATCAACCCCCAATAACTATATGCTATATTTTACTTTTTCTCCCTTTTTAAATCAAACATGAGTTTGGAAATCGGATGCTTCCACATTTTTTTTTTCAAAATTCAATTCAAAAAACAGATTATTGCATGTTGGAGAAATCCATAGATGCAAATATTGAATCCCAAGTTTCATTTTGAGCTACGAATTTCAAAGAATTAGAGATCCATATTAGAAAAGGTCATTTGAAATTCTTTACTCAAGAGTCAGAGTTTTGAAAACAAACTCTTCAATCCAACTACGACCCTATGTTCCTTACTTTTAGCCTCATTTATTACAAGGACTTAAATCACTAATTTATATTGTTGTAAACTTGATATCGTGGCACTACAAAAGTCATGATGAAATCAACATTAAATAATCACAAAAATTTATGTCAGACTACCTTGTGAATATAATTCCTTGAAAAGAGGCCTTACTACCCACAACATTGACCAATTTCCAAAAATCGATCTCTATTTTGTAGGTTGTGGGTAAACTTCTTTCACGGAATTAGATCCATGATACGTTTTACAAGAGTTCTACTCATAAATATGGCAACAACAACAACAATTAAACTAGAGAATTAAACATATAAATAACAAAACTGGTTTCAAATTAAGTAATCAAAATAAAACTATGAAACTATTGGCCTTTTTCAATCCTATAACAACTACTTTGAAATGTAATGGTGTTAGTCTAACCTGTTCAACCCTCTGAAGCTAATCATAAGTCATGTAAATCCCTTTAAGACAACTTTTTTCAATCCAACTTTTCAGACAACAAACAACATTTCCATCTACAAGGAGATTTGACACTATAACAAGAAGTATAATGAAGAGATAATACAGACAGTTAGAGGTCTGAAAAGGTACGTTCGAACCAACTCGATAGGCGACCCATCTTTCGCTGAAGTTCATCATTTCTTTGGAAGTAAGATTTAGCATTTTCTAGCATTACCTCAATGTCGTGCTTCATTGCCGTCAGGCTCCTGTAGTAGTTGTTTTCTATCCTCAACTTGATTATTCCCGGAGAAAATGGAACAGGAAACCTACAAAATTTTGTCGTTCAATATATGGCTTTTATATATGGAAATACAACATCAATTTATACCTGTTCATGAATTGTGACTTCTGAGCAACTTCATCTAATTTTATAATACCATATCGATCCTGTAACATCAGCAACATAGTCCAATAGAAAACTTAGTTCCCAAACATAATTACACAGATATGCAAATCTATGAGAAGAAAAAGAGGAAGACCTTATCTTTACTAGCTTTTGCCAGTAGCTTGGTTAGAGAATTCAGGATCTTCTCTTTACTTTTGAAGTCAATGTTGGGTTGCTCCCATAGCCCGTCTGGATCTTGTAGTTCCCAAGGGCTGTGACAACGGTGATCAGTATTGTCATCCTCGTACCTAACGTGATATCTCTCCCAAGGACTGCCAGGGAAATTGATAGATTTATCTTTGATATCAATAATGCAGCCATAATACCAATTACCACCTTGCCCACTCTCATCTCTCCACCAAACCCGGCAATTATCTGAAATCATCCAGTTTCTCTCCATGGTGGCATTATACATCGTCCTTTCAATAATAAAATCCGGGAAGTTATCTAATTCAGGCAGTGTCAGTCGAAATTTCTGGCCAACTAATTTACTAGAAGTATCTGTGAATTTGAGAGTGATTTTACAACAGCTCTCTCCAGAACCAGGATGTGTATTATACTCGAGTTCTTCAACCACACAAAATTCAACAGCTGTAATTGCTTCTCCATACTTTATCCAAGGACCAGGCTCAGGATTTCCACTCGATTCTAGGTAACCATAATGGCCCTGCACATTATAAAGGTTACAGACTTCACTAGATGTACAAGAAGCGTAAAGCTGTAAGGCATTACCAGAAATGTAAATTTTAGTTCTCTACCTGTCGTAAGTACACAACTTCATCTCCTAGCTGAGGGATGTAGCGATATCCCTCATCCGGCTCCAGCTCTGACAGCAGCAGCCAGTTTGCTTTTTTTGGAATATGGTGCTCGTTTGTTTCAACTAAAGAATTTACATCTCCACCGTAGTAGCCTTCTTTTTTGTTCCTTGAAGATCTAGATTTTCCAGCATATTTCAATCCCTCGGAATGGAAGTTTACAGCAGCTTTCTTGGAGGATTTTTCTGCACCTCTTGATGTACCTGGTTGCTGATAGTTAACACCCATCTCCAAGTTATTGTTCGTAGGACTGATCTCTGGTAATGTAGTTTTCAATCTCAAGGATCTAGCCCTACGAGCTGAATCAGTTGCCATATCTGGAGATTCAGCTTCTGCATCTTGGTAGTGGAAGCTATCATATGGGCCGCTGTCATAAATTTCATTGTCATTTACATGGAAGAGTGGAATATGATTTGGTTCATCCATACAACTTTCTGCCACTGACACTCCTATGAGTGGTTTTTCTTGGACAGTTTTAGATGTTGACCCACCTGCATCTGAGCCGGTCTTGCCTGGAAGGTAGGAAGGAGAGGACTCTGCAGTTCTGTTTGATTTTATTTTTAATATACAGAGTTTCTTTTTAGGGTTGCTCGCTGGTTCAAGAGAGAGTTTCGCATCAACAGTGAGGCTACTAGATCCACAATGATCGGAAGTCAATAAATCAGTTTCTCCATCACCAAATTTTTGCTTGTTTAACACATCAGAATCATTGTCCAATTGCTGATGACCATTAGTTCTTACAGAATTTGCATTCAGTGGCACGAGATTTCCCAACTTTGTTCCATTTGGTGTGCCTATTTTGAACTTAAGGGAACGCGCCTTGGCATCACTCAACTCATTGCCAGCTTCTGTTGATTTTTCAACATCTTCTAGCTGCCTTCTATAACTTTCAGGGTGTTCCTTATCAACCACTACTGCAGAAGATGAAGTCATATCCCCTGATTCAGAATTAACCATGGCTTCTTCAGGGTTTCCTTCATGAGCTCTCAAAGTTAAAGATGCAATACTAGTTTGACTCTCCAATCGACCCACATGGTTCTCAGACAATGTAGGTTTCTTACGATTAAGGGAAAGTTTAAGCACCAATTTCTTCTTGTTTCCGACATTGATCTGGCTATCAGGGTGGTCTGGACATGGTTTGACTACTTCTTCATACCTATTCAGTATGTTGTCACTGTGCTCTTTTCTTTGAATATATGAACCTTCCAAAGATGACTCACTATCTGATGTCTCACCAGCTGAGACATATTCATCTTCTTCACCTGTAGATGTTTCTGGTATCTCAGAAAAGTTATTCATAGCATCGCGTGCAGCAATTCTCTGAGGTCTTGATGGCTTGGACCTGGTAGACTTCCTCCTAGAGTTTCTCTGACCAGTTTTTGAGTTTCTATATCTTTTGCTTCTAGACGAAGTTCTCTCTTGTTCATCCAAATTTCTCTTCTTAACACGTCTACCTGAAGCAGTCGTCACTTCGACCTGAAAAGGAACACATAGCTTAGACAAGGTAAACACGCTAAAACATTGATATTTTGGGAAATCAAGCTTACTTCTAGCAAAGATTTCTTCCGTTTCGACCTGCGCATACTATCTTTTGGATTTCGTTTAGCCATGTCATCTTCACTACAAGCTGAATCACTAGAGGAGCTGCCACTAGGACTTGTTTTTTCGTCGCTAAAATTCTCTTCAGTGATGTTGTACTCTGAGTCATTGTCATCATTCATGACATCATTTTCAGGTTCCCAGAACATAGCATCCACATAATCTGGAAGTGGCTCAAATACTAAATCTAAATCTGCCAAAGGTAATATCTGGAACTCTTGACCCATCCCAATATCTGTCCCAACAGCAAATTTTATGGGTGAAGGACGCCACTCAATTCCCAGTGCACCAAGCCGGCGTTGCTGATACATACTCTGGTAAGGTTCCGGGTATGGAAGCATGCCTGTGATTGCCATTCACAGTGTATGGTAAACACACCATTAGAAGATTACCCATGAAAAGGAAAACAGATAAAGGGAACAAAAAAAATAAAAAGGCACACACCCAAACAACAAAATAACCAATAGTTAGTTGAAATCGTGACATACTCGAATCACACAGTGGATCTTGCATGTTCCTCATGTATGGTGGAAGCTGTGTCTCCTGCATCATATCCAACATATTGACATATTAAATAAAAGAGGAAAGTGTGGGAGATGAAATCCATTTGATTAACCGCTCTCAACAACATCATCCTTCGGATATCCAAAACTAGTCAACCAAATAAATGAAACAACAATTCCTTCACCTGTAGTCTGTAGATACAGCATTTCAAGTTCCCGAATGTTAAAAATTAAATTTATACCCTTTTATATGGTATGCAATTGGGAGGGTGGGTGTAAATATCATCCACAACCAGTATGTGATATTGCATTTACACCTAGGTATCTTATGGAAAAAATATAAATACAGATGTAAGAGAAAGATACAACCTCTCTAAAATCAAGCAGCATGTAAGTCCTTTTAAATGAGCAATAATAAATTACACTCCTAAAATGGAATCACTGTATCATCCCCACCGGCCAGACCTCTACAGTATTTTGCTATATTTCCTATTAGCTATTACATAAGAACATGGACAATTAGGAACCCCTGTGGCATTGTGCATGCGGGAGACAGAGGAAGCTGGGATTTGAGTGAATGTTCAAGGTACCATTAAATAATCAGCATAACATTGTCTATAACAGCACCATAGGACCACATAAGTAATTCAAATGCCAAGGCCACTACCTAAAATCACAAGATCGATTGGAGTGAAAGGAAATGGAAGCATAAAACAAAAAAAAACTAGGGGGCTCCAAAAGAACAATAACAACTAAGTGACAAACATAATAGAAAAGGTCCTTTCACCTGGTCAACAACATTTCCATGAGTGTCTTGGGTAAGAGGGCGGTAATCCCCAAGGAAGAACTGTTGGATAGATATTTACACAGTCAGTATCATGTACACGTCACAAAAACCCAGCAAACATCAAAAACCTAGTACAGTTCTTATACCTGATCATATTTAGCATCTTTCTGGGACTCTCCTTCACCAGTGTTCAGCAAATATATTTGTCCTACATCATCTGAAAGCACGATTGATGTTCCATCCCTAGAAGCAGCATTTATACACAATGTCAAAGCAATAAACTCATACAGCTAATAACATATGCATGAATTGGAAATGAATGACAATGTATGATTAAACCACATGTATTTGCAAGTTTAGATTATAACAAATCCAGAAATGTGATTTGATAGAGCTGAACGTAAATGTGTTGGCGGTAAGAGAAGATTCAACATGCTGAATGGTAATGTAAGAACATAAGGTTCTGATGCTTGTGGATATCACATGGATGGATAGGAAATAGGATTTAGACCAATCTTCATACTGAGCTGAAAACAGAATAAGGTTAGATAGTGTGACTTACTGTGAGAACTTCCCATCAACCAGCTTAAAGCGTCCACCTATTTCGTACACTCTTATAGGAGTACCGTCCCATATCTAGGAATCCGTCAAGAAGAGAGGATCAAGAAACAGAAGTAGCATCAAGAAAGTTATTCAAAAAAGGCATAATTAACTTACATCCCAAAGTATTGTTTTCCCATCATACCCAGCACTCATAGCAATTCTTGGGTTAAAAGGGTGCACATCCAAAACATAAGTCTGTCAGATTAGAAATAAATTAATAAATTTTGAGCATAAAGACAAGATAAAATGAGAGGGGGGTTTTCTTTTTCGTTTTCCTTTTTTTTTTTGTTGGGGGAGGGGGGATTAATTATCCTCAACAAACACATTAACTGCCTCTACTATTTTTCATTATTATTATTATTTTTTTTTGATAAGGAAACAAGAATTTTATTAATAAAGGAAAGATTACATAGGGATGAGGTGTCCCCAATTATGGAGAAGATCTATCTAAAGTACAATATTTAAATCTCAATAAGCATCAGATACACATGAACCCCTAGAACATTACCACTACTATTTGTTATTAACTATGAAACTGAATACAAGACCTCACTAGCCCACTGTTTATGCTTGGTGACTAAAACACACTGGATTAATCAGTATCTATATAATGTTACTTCAACGAGAAATTGGAAAGAAGAATAAAAAGGCTTCAAACTCTGTCCTTTGTTTCAAATATTGGGCACTTAAAGCGTGTACTTTGTTTTTACTTACTAATATTTTTGGAATTCTATGAATTTTTCATTTTTACTCTGTAGGAGGGCAGAAAGAACAACTTATGTGGCCACTTAAGTCAAAGAGATGCATAAAGCTTAGAAGTTCAATTGTACGTACAGACGCTGTATGACCAGCCAAAGAGTGCACCAAGCTGCCATCATTAGCATTCCAGACACATATTCTGTTATCTGCAAAATAATTTTAAAACATAAACATAGTTTCCAATCCAAGAAACTGAAATAATATCTCTTAAATAAATTAACATGAGATCTTTATTAATTAGTAGTGGGAAAAGGATGAAAACAGAAGAGGGAAATGCACAAAAAAGATAACAACTAAACCTTTGTCCCACTACGTGTAGATATGAATCATATTTCGCTGTCATGTTTGGTCTAAGCACATGTTCTCATATATAGTTTAATATAAGAGGCTCTTTTAAAAGAAAACTACAGAATAACAATTTATTTCATGCAATGAAAAGAATGATTCATCTTGTTCAACATTAATATCCAGCTTTTCCTATTTAGGTTCTCCTCGCATGCCAGGTGCTGAGAAGGTGCCAGGCTGATTGAATGATTTGCTTATGATTAGCTTTAGTTATCAACAACCTCTCTCAAAAATGATCTCAACAATGCTATATCATTAATAAGTTGTATCAGTTAAGAGGCCCTAAAAGTATAACATGTTGGAGTAAACACCACTAACAAAGGAGAAGAGACTACAAAATGACTAAAACATATAACAGCAGAAGTGGCTCTTAGATGAGAAGCAGCAAAAGCATAGTAAGAACTGTACTTCCCTTTCAGAAAAATTTCTCAGCACTAGAAACACAATCAACTTGACATTATCAAGTACATGGGTTGAAAAACAAATTACTTATAGGCAAGCATATTTTATTGCCCCCCCCCCCCCCTCTCGAAGATGTCTACAGAATATCATCTAGTTCCCAAGTCTGTGATGGCAGAATATAAATTCACATCTTCCTATTAAACCAATCAATGCACACCAGTGCTACTACCTGAAAAGGGAGCATATACAAAGGCACACGCACCAGGAGAGAGACAATAAGTAATGATTTGCAGTCAAATCAAAGGAATTCCTATGAGAACAGAAATCAAACTACGCCAAATTACTCGGTATATAATGATGTGCTCATCAACAGTAGGAATTCCAATAGACATGACGAAGCTAATGTAACTCTAAACTCCACATTGTTAGCAGAAAACCAACTCTCCCCTCCACAATTTGCAAATGTCATCATAATGATAATGAAAGGAAATCGAAGAAACGCTTTTCTGTATGAAGTAGAATACCCATTATAGCAGCAAGCACAAAGCGATTATCCAGACTCCACATAATCATATTTACACCACGGGGAGTCGGAAGAAGTCTCTGACGTGGACCTCCTCGAGGAGGTTGGGGAGGCATAGGTGGAGGAGGAACTTTAAGATGATATGCCCGTACCCAACGTCCAACTTTTCCCTAAAAGGAAGAAATGTTCAAGGAAAAAAAAAGGATCAAAAGCATTTATGTAAACCTAAAATTTATACATGTATTAAGTTGAATAAATTTTACTGGCATAGAAGTACTAACATGAGACCTCCGTGATCTAGGAACCCAAATAATTGCACTTCCATCACGTGAACAGGTAACAATGTTATCATGATTAAACCTGATATAAGGTTCAACAAGCAGTGACAGGTTATAAACAGATAGGATTACTTAGGGTTGGAAACCAGCACAAGAAATGAAGTGATGAAAAGATTGTGGATGATGATAATAAGCATATAAGTAATGACAGACCAGGAATTTTTAAACTTTGGAATGCTATCCTCACTAAAGGAATCAGATGGAGAAGATCGCGAAGCCACAGCACAGCCACTGCATAAGAATTCAGCAGTGAGACTATGAAAACTCTGGTATTTGGAAAGGATTTGAGATCGGAATTGAAATCCATAAATGCAAATGCAGTGGCAGTTGCTTGGATTTATATGGGTTTGAAATCCACCTCTCATTTTAAATTAATTTCTGAGTGATTTCGGTGGACCAGAGATCCACGCTAATTTGGGTGGATTTGAAATCGTTTCATTTAAAGTTCCTAAATCCAAAGGAAACCTTACGATTTAATAGTGATGAGTTACAAACCTGAACTGAACATAGTTGACATCATTCTCATGGCCAGCTAGCATGTCAATCTCATGACATACTTGGTCAGGATCATCGGTACTGGATTTCCAAGCATTCCAAACCTGCTTATAGAAACTCTTTACTTCGAGCTTACACTAATTTCTTCTCATGCCAAGTTTTTACAGGTAAGAGTAATCAAAGACACAAGGACACACCAAATATCAAACAAAAAAGCAGACAGTAACATGTCGACAAGAACTTACTAATACATTCACTGATTAGCAAAGGCGACGTGAGCATAGACAAGGAAAAAAATGGACACACTATCATTTTTCATATTGACATACAAGAATAAACAGGAAACATTTATTTATACCCTTGCAAAAGTATCAGAGCTCCCAGTAACAAAGACGGTTCCATTAGCATTGTATGCACAACACAATATCTGATGGCTCGGTAAAGGAGTGCTAGATGATGCACTAGCTGGAGGCAAATTGCTCGTTCCTGCACCAGAATAAAATTATGTAAGTTTAGTTTTGGGCTGTTATCATAAACTACAGAATACATAAGGTGTCATTAACCTGTACGAGCACCTGTGGGTTTTGGGATGTAAACACGAGGACGAGTCTGTGAGTATCTAGCATCCCACACCCGACATGATCCATCATCAGATGACCTATTGATATCAAATTAGTTGATTAGTAAATGAAGTGAACTGAGTGGTCAGCTCTAAGGTCAAGAAAACTTCTCCACATGTCACCATCTAGTACTGAAAAGAGATCCCATGTTCATTGAGTCAGATGTCAAAAGAAATTTATAGGTATAATTATATAAATTAACTGAACTATGAATATACTACACGTTACATTTCATGGATAAGGATAGTAAATAGCTAACTCAAAAAAAAAAAAGTAACTTCCTTTAAAATAATTTTTTTATTCCTTTCTTTAAAAGAAAGCTTTATTTAATTAATGCAAAGTGACAGCAGCCGAGTGATAGTTGTGTTATTCATACGAGCACTTAGTTTCTGATGAAGTCCAACACTTGAGGCAAATCACCCACTGCATAACCACTCTCATAGACTTCCTGGACAGATTTCATACTCAAGCACCAATCGTTGGACTTCTTATGACGTACATTCTTATAGCAGCCATAATTTCACTAACTACATCGTCATAGTTCACATACAAAAAGTAACCAACTACTAAGTCATTACAGTGGATCATCTTAACTATAGCATAATAAAACAGCAGTAAAGACACATTACTTGAAGTTTGCCTTTATGATGTACAATATATCATGGTCCTATTAAAATTTCATCAGGCATTGAGGTGCAATCATTTCTATTATGTATATATATATATATATATATATATATATATATATATATATATATATATATCGGCATGATGCCTGATGGTAATGTTTTTCCTGGTTCAAACTAAAAAGAATCTTACTATAGGGGGATATATCAAGGATTTATAATCTTACCAAAAAAACAAAGGTAACTGCAGCAAAGAATGTAAGTGGCTGTGTTATATTGGAAATAGATGTAAACAAGGAAACACTAGGAAAGGAATAATTAAAAAGTAAACACACCAAATCTGAGGTGCCAAGGAAATTATAAGAAAGTAATTACAAGCTGAATGCAACAATTATTTAAAGCTATCTCTTTAATCACACAATGAAGGCAAGATAGAGTGCACATTTGAGATTTATGAACTTTCTTCTTGATAAATAACACATCAGTTCTGGAAATGCTCTTAAAAGTTGTGCTTCAACTTAACCGCTAGGATATTGAATCAATTAGTGATCAAGTTCGTTATGAGGCTTACGATAAGAGATTATAGGGGGTACTTGGCCGGGGACTAAAGACAATGGCAGTAACAGCTCCAGTATGTCCACGAAGAACTGAAATAGGGTAACCATCTGGGAGACGCCACTGCAAAATATAATGATTCAGTTTTTAAGAGATAAGAGACTAAATTGAAGTTGGTTGGGAACCGTAACCTACAACTCGAATGGTGAAGTCATTTGATGCTGATGCCACTACAGCATTATTGGAACTTACGGACAAATCTGTTATGTCGCCCTGGTATAATTACAAGGCAAATACATTAGGAAGGCACAAAACTGATAGAGAAACAATTTTTCCCAATGTATAACAAATTTTAGGTCCACTTCATCAGAACTTACTTCATGTCCTCGGCAACTACATAGGCATAATGCAGTTTCCATTGACCAAACCTTCACCAAACGATCATCCGATCCAGTAATTACATAGCGACCAGAACGATCAAATATTGCTACAAAATCCAAAGCAGTCAGATAACAAACCAAGACCATTTGCTTGCATGCCATAAAAATAACTGAACCAAGCACCATAAAAAAGAGACAAGATTTAATTTCCACAGTACTGAAACAAATGGGAACTAACATGTTAAGAGAAAGAGAAAGCTTTGTCAAAGGGGAAAAAAGCTGATTTATAAATGATATTTAGATGCGAGACCAATTTCTAGATTTGCTTCAACTAGAATGTTGGTTATTTGATGAATGGATTCTGAAAAATGCCATGCGTCCACACAAAGAGCAAAAGTATATACCACAATACACAGCATCTCTATGTCCTCGTAACTTCTTTATATTTTGCATCTTCGGCACCATAGATGATGGTTTGGCAATGGCATAACATGCAACACGAATAGATGGGGCACGATGGTGTTTTGAAAAGCCACCCCCAATTTCTCTCAAGCTAAGGCCTCGAACCTGATCGGCTTGCATATGAGGCCAACGCAGGAAAGATGGTAAGTTCCTCACTGGCTTATTTACTTTATTTCTCTGACCTGCATAAGATATTAAGATGTAAAAGTCTTCACAAATATAATTCTTAAAGCAATCGATGCATTTATTTCTCAATTTTATACATTTCTGGTGGGTGTTCCGAAAAGTTCATAAAGGTACAGGCTTCAGGTGTTCCATAATAACACTAAGACATATAAAAAGACAGAAAAACAAAAATAATTTAGTCGTGTTTGAAAAGAAGGATCGTGGTGCATACACATCTGAACTCATGACTGATCTTAGAAGTTGACTCTAACCAGATAATAGATTGCAACAGATACTATTCTGGACTCTGGAGTACATGTCGATATAATTACATATATATTACATGGTCAACATGTTAGCAGATAAGTTACTTCTCTCATGAATTACTAAATATACATCAAAACCTATTCAAACATTTAATGTTTCCAAAAGTAGCTCAGTATAGTACAAGATGTACACTAACAGACAGCTACAAAGCCAGGTTAAGAAGCCCTCAGTCATTGCATCAATACATGATATTTCATTGGCCAAAAGAAGAAAAAAACAAAATATTGTTTCACAAAAAGAGTTGTATGGAAAAGTAAACAAAAGGAAAACAGGGTCAAAGCATCTTATACTTGACAACAAAGAAAAGGACCCAGTTCCAAGTAGGGTTGGAACATCAGCAGCACTCGGAGCAATTCTACCAGACATGCATCGCAGTGGAGGAGATGTTTTCAGCATCAGCTGCTTGAGCAGCCTGACCAGGTGATCCTTTTCAATGTGAGAATACCTGGTAAAAAACGCAAATATATCAACACTGCATTAAATGAAAACACTTGCAAGCATAGAAACTTCTTTCACATTTTATGCTATGATTCAAAAATTAAGCAACTTGATCAAAGCGAGAAAAAATATGCTTATCACTACTTTCAGAACCAAAGTTGAGTAACCGGTTGAATCCCGAACCAGCAACTAGTCTTGCTAATCATTAGCATTACCAAGATTCATTTGATCACCAGCCTGATAATAAAAATACTTATGCTAATACTCATAACACATTTAAATACTGCTACAAACTTTGGGTCCTACAAGACCTTTCCCCATTGGTTACAAGCTAATCCATTATGAGAATTAAATGTTAAACTTTTATGACCTAATTAATGTAGCATCATGAGCATTAAAATGTTTCAAATTCATAACAAACGTACTCCCTCATGCAGGTGCTCCTAAAGAAAGAAATGGAGATCGATCAAATTTAAAGCTCATGAAAAGATATTAGTGTAGCTGTTTGCTTGTGGAAGATGTAACCAACTTCCTAGGAACAACCTATCAAGGTAACTAACTGTGAGATCATTGTGAAACAGAAACAGAAACAAGCGATGGAGAGTAAATTTACACTTACCGTCCGATCAAATTCTCATAATTTAGAGGAAAGGATTTTCCATCGTCAATTTCATCCTCAGGGACTGCACCACTTCTTGAATACCAAGCATGATATCTTCTAGGTAAGAGCTCATGTTCCAAAAGTTCCTCACAAAGTTGTCCAAGCGTTTTTCGGCATGGCCCAGCAGATAGAAAATGCATGATCAGAAAATAAATTTCTCGGAGGTCAACATCTACATTCACAGAAGCAACACAGTCTGCAGATCCCTCACAATCTTCCATTTGAGGTTTTGCATGTAACTTATTTGAAAATTTTACTCTGCAGACATCCATAGAAGGTGTGTTGCCATTGCTAAAACATGTAAATTTCTTATGGTCCATGCTTTACACAAAACCTGAAGCATGATAACAAGAATCTCTTCAGAAAATTTTGGTTCAGAAGAATAGGGATGTTGCTGAATAAACCTTCCAACTAAAGTAGTGGATGGGGGGAGATGAAGTGCATCAGAATGAATCTCGAAATAGAAGATTTAATTGAAAGATGATAAAGCTTTAAGAACAAGGAAAAAATGTAAAAGTTAAACGCAGTCAAAAGCTAATTGTATAACCGAAAATCTTGCACTATTGCTAATTTAACAATCTCGACAACTCAACTATAAGGTGACAACATCATTTGTTCATGTAGATTTTTTCAAATGTCATTTATGGCATCTTGATATTATTGTGGGTTGTGGCATGAAATACGTGATCAACTGGACAAAACAACACATATAGCACCTAAAACAATGAATTGCCACTAAATTGAGTTCTGATGATTATTTTGTTATTCATATCCAAATAAAAATGACTTAAATTTTTTATGATAACTTATTGGATTCAAATATATTACTTGTGGACGTCAAATAATAATAAAAATAATAAAAAAATTTACTCGTAAGTATAGTAGAATAATCAAATTAGTCATTTCAACTTATTCATTATAGTTTAGTTCATTTCATTCAAACAGTTAAACAACTCAAAACTATTTGATTGATTCTAATTTGTAGAAGTTAGCATGCTTATAATGAACTGCTTGTTGACCCATTTACTAAATATTCTAAGTCTGACTACGTCAGTGTTCCAGTCATTTAATCTGATGAGTGAAGAAGAGCATTCAAGACTCAGATAACTATCAAAATGATTCTTGCAAGAAAATGTACCATATTCTAGGCATGCATTCCATCTAAAGAAATAGTTGCAAGATGGCCAAATAAGCTGAAAAAATGTTGCAACAGGTTATCTGTGCAATTAATGAAACGACAAGCATAAACCTACTGGAAAAGTAAAACTACTCCAGAGGTGTAAACAAGCACAAAGTTCCAGCCTCAAGTATGATGTTTTAAGCACGAGCTATAGTTTAGCAAGACTGTTATTTAAGCTTTGGCTAGAGCATAAGCTCAGAGAATGGGAACCGAACTTGAGAATGCTTCGAGCTCATTTGAACTTGGCTCATGCAAAATCTCCATTCGAGTTCTCTAGCTCAGTCCGAACTAGAAAGTTCAGGCCAAAGCCTCATCGATTAAAAACCGGCTGAATGGTCAACAAAAACTTTCTCACCAGAGGAGTGAAGGAACAACCGTGATGGCTAAAAAAGATAGAGAAAATCAAGGTTGAAGCGATGGAAAATAAAATGTTTCATCATCTTGATTTTTCTTTGAGATAATAACAAAATTGAAGAACCATCATGGGGAGAACGAAAAGATGATTGATACCTTACTCTAAACCCTAATCACAGATTAAATGCTCAAGTTCAAGACTACTTCTCCTACAGAAGCTCCGGCAAAATCACTGTAGAATACGCCAAAACCGGAGTTTACCATCCATGGCAGCTTTCCTCGAAACTCTTCAATTCTGTCACAAGATAGATACTTATTAGATAAAATTCAGCTAATCAATTCAATAGGGTGGCATTAACTGATCACGTTAATCCACGCCATTTCGTGAATAAATAAAATGAAAGATTAAAGAAAGTCGCCTCATATATGACCGTTAATTGAATGCGAGCGCGGAGAAGTTGTGTCGAGTATCCTCATTCAACAGCGACGAAAGAAGCAGTGTAAATCAAAAAGGTTGAGTGACGGTATTCGAGTTTTCAGGGGGGGAATTCTAATAGAGCCGCCGCGAACGGAGGCGAATGGAGGCGATCTGCTCGCCGGAGAGTGGTGGCGATCGGTGGTTGGAGGCGGAGCCCAGATGCTGGGTAAGGGTATCGCCGGTAAAGAGAGACTGGCTTCGTCCTAATTGAAAAATGCCTCCATGGCCCCGGTTGCCCGAACCGAACTCCTCTTATAAGAGTTCTTTTTTTTCTTTTTAGGTAATTAGTTTTTTGTCTTTAAATTTCTTCCAAAATAGTTTTTCCCCAACTATATTTATACCTAAATTTTGAAAATTATATTTATAATATGTATCATGCAAAAACTATTGGGGAGGACTAAAGGCACAACTTCCATGTCTAAGGGCACAACACCATTTTTTTTTTTAAATTCCAATTTTACCCCTAAGGTTGTTGAACTAGTTACGGTCGGCCAAGATGGCCGAACGTGTTTCTCAGTGTTCGGTCAGGGTGGCCGAACGTCCTTCTAAGCGTTCGGCCAGGATGGCCGAACACTCTCCTATGTGTTCGGCCAATCAGGACCGAACAAAACTGCTCCGTTTCAATCGTTTTTTTATGTTTTTTCCTATGATTTTCACATAATTTTCACACATCGAACAAATTTGTGGAATGTTCGTCATTATGTTAGCATTACATTCTTAAAAATAAAAAGATTTAACATAAAAAAAATGTAAAAATATCGATCAAACCCAACTTTCTAGTCACCCGTCGTGCGCGCACTCGGAGTCCACCGCCACCTCGGTGTTCGGCCAACCTGGCCGAACACTTAGAAGGACGTTCGGCTACCCTGGCCGAACATTGAGAAGCACGTTCGGCCATCTTGGCCGAACACCTTGAAGCTCGTTCGGCCATCTTGGTCGAACGGAACTAGTTCAACAACCCTAGGGGTAAAATTGGAATTTTTTTTTTAAAATTGGTGTTGTGCTCTTAGAAATGAGAGTTGTGCCTTAAACTATTTTGGGTTCTCAACCTGACGTAACCCTTAAATTTTATACAAAAACTTATGTATGATAGTTTCACGGATAGTTTGGATCATTTTTATCCACAAATTAAATTCATTTCCACAAATTTACATGTGAATTATAAAATTTGAGTTGTAGATTGACTCGTCTCACATAAAATGATCAATGAGACGGTCTCACGTAAGACTCACCCTAATCTTTATTAGTTAATTTGAGACTCAAATTGCTTAAGATGACAAATTAACATTGTATAAGTTGTGGCAATTAAAAATTGTTTATCATTGGGTGAATATATTTTTCCATCACGTACGTGTATTTGAATAAAAATTAATATTAGCTGGTAAAAAAAAAAATTGTTGCAATAAGTTGGAAGAAAAACCTATATTTTTCCATCACGTGTATTTGAATTAAAATTAATATTAGCTGGTAAAAAAAAATTGTTGCAATAAGTTGGAAGAAAAACCCTTAATCTTTATTAATTAATCTGAGACTCAAATTGCTTAAGACGACAAACTAACATCGTTTAAGTTGTGGCAATCAAAGATTGTCTGTCATTGGTTGAATATATTTTTCCATCACGTGTATTTGAATTAAAATTATTATTAGCTTGTAAAAATAATTTGTTGCAATAAGTTGGAAGAAAAATTAGAAGAGTATAATCAATTTATATTTTCTTAAATGCCAAGAGTGTACTTACGATCAAATAAAGATAAATAGTCTTTATGAACATCAACATAAGCGTTTTGAGAGTATATCTGCACGTTTGTATGTGACTCGTTTTGATAATTAAATAACAGTGAGATTAAAAAATATATTATATTATGATTAGTAATTTAATAATTTTAGGGAGAGTCTAAAACCACCCCATTGATTTCTAAGGGCACCCCCTTTTTTTTTTTTAAATTAAAAATTAAAAATTTCCGATTTTACCCTTAGGGTTAGAAACCCTAGTTCCGTTCGGTCGAGACGGCCGAACGACCTTCAACATGTTCGGTCAAGACGACCGAACGGCCTTCAACATGTTCGGCCAACACGGCGGATTTTCATACGTTTTGTCGGGAAAAATCCAATATCTCGGAATGTGTTGAAATTTGCACACGACTTGCGAAATGGTGCGAGAAATCAAACACGGGTGCTGATGAACGATGGATTTTGGCCATCCGGGGTCATTTGAGGGGCAAAAAAGTCAATTTACCGTTTTTCGATTTTTAAACGTTTTTTTCGGATTTTTCTAATTTTTGTTTTAAGTCGTTTAGGTCATACATAATGCCAACATAATGACAAACATTCTACGGATTTTTAAAATGTGCGAAAATTGTGTGAAAATTATAGGAAAAAAGTAAAAAAACGATTGAATTCGAGCAATTCCGTTCGACCGTGTTCGACCGAACCCGTAGAAGCCCGTTCGGCCAACACGACCGAACACATAAAAGCCTGTTCGGCCAACACGACCGAACACATAGAAGCCCGTTCAGTCGTGTTGGCTGAACACTCTTCTATATGTTCGGTCAACACGACCGAACGAAACTAGTTATTTTACTCCAAGGGTAAATTCAGAATTTTTTATTTTTTTATTTTTTAAAATGGAGTGCTCTTAGTCCATCCCTAATTTTATAGCAATAACTTTAAGGTTTTAAATATGTTTTTATGGTAGATAAAATATAATTTTATAAACGGAATTATTTATGTGCGCTAAGTGTACGGATTCGAGATCCGTGCAACTGGATTGATTCGACCAGAGGGTGCATTTCACATGTGTCACGCGCGCCCACATGTGCCCATGTACCAAAACCCTAATTTTGCAGTTATGTTGGTCTAACATTTTAGTTTGACAAACCTAATTTTTTAGTCTGCCGAACCTAATATTTTAGTTATGTTCGCATAACCTTTTGCAGTATATGGCATACCTCAAGGCTCAAATACATTTCAAAACTTTTATGTTGCAATAATATAACATTTATACGTAATAATTTAACATTTTCGTTATAATAATATAACCTTATGTTATTCTTTAAGTATATAAAGATTATGATATTTATATATAAAAGTTATACTAATATAACATAAAAGTTAAACTATTATAACATAAAAGTTAAGTCATATTAAATGAATTTTTATAATAAAAAAAATTTAAGTAATATCACTTAAAGGTTATGATACATGTATGTAAAAGTTATACTAATAGAACATAAAATTTATACTGTTAACATAAACTAGCACTACACCCGCGCGATGCGCGATTTGTTATATAAAATCTAATAATCTTTAATGTTGATAACATAATATAATGATATATCATTTAAATATAAAATATATATTTCTTTAAATATCTATATTAATAAAAATGTTTATATTTCAACTTTAAAATTATGTTATTTTAAATAATTGTATTCGATAAAATTAAAATTTTGAAAGCAAACAATTTTGAAACTCAACATTTCAAATTCGATATAATTATATATGCAATGTAAATAATAGATTATGAATTTTAAAATAGATATGAATTTGATATAACATGCATTAAAAATCAAATTTAAATGAAATTACAAATATAATTAATTTATAAATATATACACAATACAATATAAAATAGTAAAATCTGAATATTAAAATAATAAATTGAACATCAATATTCAACAATTAAATTTGGAAATAAAATTGAACACAATATAAAATAATAATAATAGTTTTGTGTTTGTTAGTTTTAATTTTTGACTAATTAAGAAGTGATTTATTATACTTACTAATATGTTTTGTTCATATTTTTGTTCTTTATATTTTAGAATTATTTTTAAAATTTGTAAATAATTTCTGCATTGTTTTTTAGATGGATTTGTTCAAAAAAGTTTAAATTTATTCCAATATTTAAAATATTTAGCTTCCAAATTATTTTAGATTTTAAAATAATAATTTTTAGATTTTTGAAACTATGTTTTAGATTATTTTAGAACAAATTCTAGTTTTTTAAAACAACTTTTACATTAATTATATCTCTTTATTTGAAATAATTTCGAATAAATTACCAAATATTTTTATTATTTTTATTAAGCTATTTTTTATTCAATTTATTGATATTTATATCTTTCAAAATTAATATTACATATATATTTGAATTAATATTTATTTTTTGATTTTAAATTGTTAAACCTTATTATTATTATTATTATTATTATTATTAATTTTAAATTTTATTATTATTTTGATATTATTATAATAGTTTTCAAACTTTTAAACATTTTATAACACCTCGTAAAATTAATTTTCGATTTTAAAACTATTTTCCACATTTATATATTAAAATTTTAAACTAATTTTCCAAATTTTTAATTTTTGACTTAATGTTTAAATTTCATTATTTTCAAATTTTAATCACATCATTAACATATAATCATATCCTTAAAGTATATGATTACCAAAGTGAATATGTATGAAATTATGTTGGTGTATGGTGCTAAACTTCTCCACAATTTATAAATGTGGATAAATCTTGTTTAGTACTTTTCTTACTCTTTTTATTTCCTAAAAAATGTATTGAGTAAATTCAAAATTAGGATGTAAGGAAATGAATTCTATTGGAATATGGCTCACAATTGAATTTGTAAATATAATAATCATAACATTTTCTTGTAAATGATAAAAAAAAATGCATGATTACATATAAAATATTGTTTTTAGAACCTACAAAAAAATCAAAAAGAAAATATTTATACAATCATCAGTTTGATGTGACATTTTTAGGAGGGAAAATGGCAAATTAGTAAATTTTGTCAACTTCTCTCATTTTATATATAGTATAGATGTTACATAACTTTTAATTATGTTTTTTATATTGAAAAAAGTTTAAGTAGTTTTACTTAAAGGTTATGTTATAGGTATATAAATGTTATACTCGATTAACATAAAGATTATGTCATAAATTCAAAATAATAATAATAATAATTTAGGCGTAGATTCAGGTCCGACCGGACCCAACCCACACAATCATAATCCATACACTTGGTGCACACAAACACTATTCATATGATTTAGGGTAATTATATATATTATAGTTATATGACTCCTATCATTTTGTATTAATGCAGAGAAAAGTTATTTTCTCTACAAGTTTATTGCTATTAGATCTTCACTTAAAAATCTTCAGTGACTTAATATATTCAATATCTAGTAAAAGAGAACTTGTGTAATAATATGTGCGAAACATTTACTTATAGTATCCCGTTCATACCATGGCTTTTTCACATTTTTCCTTTTTTAAAATTTATTTTTTGATAGCTATACATTTAAAAAGTAAAAGGATTTATCAAATTTACACTATTTCGGAAATTCAATGACTCAATCGTATGGATATGTAAAATATAGGAAGGAAATGTGTTCTTAATTACAACGATCGAACATGATTAAAAAATAAATTAATTACTAATAAAGACAATTACTTGATATATTCCACAATTAAATTCTACCCATACACTTTGATATATTAATTACTACCGGTAAATAGTTAGTTAAAATTTAAAGTCAACTTAGCACTTAATTCCAAAAGTATCAAAGCTAGTGCCCCTCGCCCCCTCCCCCAAACTGTGACTTTTTATTTTTTTCGTATTTGAAGTAATTAACAAATTTAAAGCATAAATGTATTCTTAATTATATTTTGCATGTTGTATGATATAAGCAATTAAGTTACAAATAAAAGACAATTGAATGCTTCATTCGACAGTTATTATTTATTAATAACTGAAATTGATTCGATTATATTGAATATATTATGAAACAGGTCTACTAAAGTTAAATCAACCGTCCCATTTCATGATTATAACAATCATTATTAGGAAATAAAGATAATTCATCAATCCAAAATCAATATCTTTTTAGAGGTCTAGTTTTGTTTCAAACAATGTCCTCTTTAGAAAATTATGTAATTTTATACGTATTCGTAAAAATGTCACAATGGTAAAAAAAAAAAAAAAAAAAATATATATATATATATATATATATAGTCATAATTCCAATTTCCAAGCATCATCAACATGTGCATTTTGTGGCTAAACTCATGAATTCCCATACTTTAAAAGTTTATATGATTCTCTTTCATTTTTATCCAAATTTCTTTAATTATTTTTATCATAAATCATTTCCTTAATTACTTAAGATACTAATCATGGTTTTATGTTAATTTTTAATAAAATCTCTGAAAAACACTTTTTTAGATCGAGCCTAATTGCCAATTTTGATAAATTTATTTTGCAACATGAGTGGCACTCCTGCGCACAAGGTGTACAAATCCAGATTTGTGCACAACAATACTATTATATTATATGAAGTAATACTGTTATATTATATGAGTGATACTATTAAAACTATATATAATATAACAGTATCACTCATATAATATAACAATATTACTTCATATAATATAATAGTATTGTTGTGCACAAATTTGGATCCGTGCACCTTATGCACAAAAGTTTTTGCCTTGCAACATTATTATAGTTACGAGATAAACTTTTTTTTTTTTTTTCTGATTCCCCCAGTTTACACTATAAAATGCAAAAATAAAAGATAAAATAGCCTTTTATATTATAAACAAATAAAATTAATTTTTCTATCACAAAATATAGTTTTATTATTTTTCTACCACAAATTGGATGAAGAGTCAAAACTAACACTTGCATTCACATGTTTATAATGTAAAATTGTTGACTGATGCGATTAAAAAGCTATTTATATCTTATTGTTAAAATTGTCGTATTTTTAAATGAATGGTCAAAATATAAATTATTTATTAGGGTAAAAAAAAATTAATATTCTAATTGCTAATTGTGGCAGCAATGAATGCTATTCCAAATAAAATGTGGTGGATTTGATTATAAATAAATCAAAATTAGGTGAGTTCTAAGAAATTTAAAATGGAATATTACTAGCGAAGATTCCTAAAACCCATCCAATGGGCTTCTGTTGCGTAGCTGGCGCCCACCAATTAATTACATCCGGGGCACTTTCTTATAAATTAATAATTTAATTTAATTAAAATAATAATTCTTACAAACCCCAAACCCTTCCACCAATCCTATAAATACCCCCTTTCTTCGCTCTCATTACCTTCTTTCGACCAACTCGCCAAAGTTCCTATAAGGTCAGTTTCTACTTTTTCCATTTCTTTTTCGTTAGTTTTCATTTATTTTTGTTTCTTTAGTTTTTTCTTTTTATTTTTTTCTTTTTGATTTAATTTTGTTTTGTTCTGATAATTAGTCATTGTTTATTGTTTGATTTTTTATTTTTTATTTTTTGATTGTTGATAGATTGTGTAATTGATGTTTCTGTTTGTATTTTCGTCTGCAGATTGTTTAGGTTATCAGATTCAGCTTTGAATTCAGATCTAGGTTTTCTGAACCGTTCAATTGTGTAATTAGGGCTCGAAATTTGGGAATTGGATTCTGAATTGATTGATTTCAATGTATCTGTGGCTTTCGATCCCTCCATTTTTATGACAGAAGCTATTTTTATGCGTCGGATCCGAATCCTCCACTCTTTCTCAGTTGTATTCCTCTACTGGTTCTATGTGTTTTCATGAACTAGCCTATTGATCATCCAAAACCCTGATTTCATCCTCTGAAGACCAAATTTTCCCAACCAAAAACATTACAATTCTCTGATCAAACCAGGGCAACAAGTCCTCGTTGAGTAGTTTCGTATCTTAGCATTCATTTTTGAGCAATGGCTTCGAAACAACAGCCAACAAGTCCAGGCTCCGACATGGACGATAGGAAGAGAAAGCGCAAGCTATCCAACCGCGAATCCGCACGCCGTTCTCGAATGAGGAAGCAGCAGCACTTGGATGAGCTGATCGCGCAAGAGAGCAAGATTCAGGAGGAGAACAAGAAGCTGAGAGGGATGATCGATGGCGCCTCCCAGCTCTACCTCAATTTCGCCTCCGAGAATAACGTGCTGAGGGCCCAGGTGTCGGAGCTGACCGACCGCCTTCGTTCGCTGAATTCCGTGCTTCAAATTGCGTCTGAGGTCAGCGGACTCGCACTTGATATTCCGGATATCCCAGATGCTTTGCTCGAGCCATGGCAGCTGCCTTGCCCAATTCAGCCCATCCCAGCATCTGCTGACATGTTCGAGTACTGAGAAACGTGGAAAGAGCCTTCAATTCGAAGGTCTTTGCTTATTCTTCTATGGTGGTTTGCTTTTATTAGTATTAGCTATATTAGTACTAGCTATTGTATTAGTTTGTCTATATTTTCTATCAATAATGAGTCTATGCCTGTTAGTGTGGTTAGCCAGGGTTTTGCAGTATTGCCAAGAGTATATCGTTAAGTTCCTTGCTTTGCTTTTGTTGTACTTGTATAGATCTCTTGTGGCTCTATATATATTGGTTCTTGATTGTTGGTGTTTCTATATATATAAATATATCTATTGTTTGGGTTACTTGAGTTGTCTCTATTGTGTGTTTTAGTCAATTGCTTTGCATAATGAATGGTTTCTTTTTTCTTTAAAAAATGCCATTATTGATGGATTCTTGACCAAGATCCCATAAATCAAACCTTAAGTTGCACAATCCCTTCAAAGTTCAAACTTCAAGTACTCAAATTGGAAAACCATCTCTAGAATGGGCCTTCTTTCACAAATATGAAATGTGAAATATCCCATTATTTCCATTTACAAGGTATATATGCTCTCATGCCTTTGCAAGCCTTCTATGATTCTTTAGATACTCCATTAAATGCTATCTTGGTCAAATGATATAAATCCTATTTTAGATTTTATGGTAATTTTTTCTTTGAATCGCTGTAGAAAGTCGGCCAATAGTCACCCGTAGTGTTGCTAAATTTGCTGTTTTTTCCCAAGTCATTCTGATGAGATACCGTTGCGTATCTGGATTGGGTTTTCAATCTTGTTATCTTCTTTATGAAACAAAGTTACAAGTTTGATTAGAATATACAAAAATCTGACCTGAATTTTCTTTTCTAATTTGGTGTTTTCTAATATTTCATTGTTTTTAATTCACTTCAAGTACTAATTAGTCATGTCGTCTTTTCATTTGACACGTGGTGATTATTTTGAAATGACGGATAAAACAATGAAGTAGAATAGAAAATCAGCAATATAAATTGTAAAGTATTGTATAATGATCAATAAACCATACAACAACCACATTTAAAAGCTAAACAACAGCTTTCACATATAAACACAAATCCACAATCCTAATCACATCAATTATCATAAGTACGACATTCATCGGTCTCAGGATTATCCTTACAATAAGTCTCCAAGGGATCGGAATCCTTGTTCTTGTCCCTGGCATGGCTCGCCGCGGCGCTCAGCTCCTCCACCTCGTCCCATGCTGCCGCGCACTCGCCGCTCACCGGATTCTCGTTGCACGCTTCCTGCGCGCTCTTGATGCTCTCCTCCACCTTCCCCGTCAGCTTGTCCGGCGCCGCCGCCACGCTCATCCGCCTGGCGGCTGTGGCGGGGCTCCTCCTCCACGGCCCGTTCAACGGCGAGAACTTGGTGGAGGATTGGTTTTCCGATGACCTGGCAAAGAATTTTGGAGTTGTGATGCTAACTCCAGCAATGGAAGCCATTGTTTAAGTTTGTGTAGAGATTCTTTGTTTCTTTGAATGAGTATATATAGTTGGTGTATGTGGTGAATGCTGAATTCTGGACGTAAGTTTTCTTATCATTTATTGGCCAATCATATGCGTCCACGTGTCTTGTTGCAAAGATATTTGTGCATAAAATATCTTATTTGTTGTCGATTTTTGCAGTAATTCGTGATTTAGAAAATTAAATAAATTATGGAATTGTTAATATTCATATATTTTCCACACACGTGTTGCGAGTTACAACACTTGTTCTAAAAGATCAACTTGGATTTTTTTTTTCTTTTTCTCCTTTATAAGACAAAAATTGTCCATCATGTAATTGAGAAAAAGGTCGAAAATAAAATAAAATATTGATGTGTGTATGTATAAACATATAATTATCAATTTTGACCCTGTCCGAAATTTTAGTTGAATTCTTTCAAACAACAATAACATATTGAGTAGCATGTTAAGCAACAACTTATTGCTTAATATATGCTTTTTTTTTTTAATATTTGAAATGAAATAATATATGCTTCTTATAATTGGATACCGATCTGATACATAATCAGACCAATTTAACATAAGTCAAATCAAATATATGCATTAAGTATAACTTTGAGGTGAGATTAATGTTAAATGTAACAATTATGTTCGAAACTGATTTAGTTAATAAATAAATTACATTTCAACAAGTGGATTGGGCTTATGCTTTTGGGATGTCCATGATCCATTTAAAACAAATAAAAAATGCCCAATCCAGTGGGCCCTTCAAGGTTGCTCAAATTCAACGTGAGCAGTCATTTCTTACTTTATTCTACTTTATCTTTTATTCTCCCTCCCAAAAAAAAATCTATCTAACTTTTTGTATTTTATTCTTATATGTTTTTATGGTATAATTCTTTTCTCTTTTTCATTCAGGGATACATATCAGTAGATCCAGTAATATACATGATAATAACTAACAATTTCTTAGATTAATGAGCTGTAAGTTTGGAATTGAATAACGAAAAAAAAACAACTAATATTGAGAACAAAGGGAAAAAAGGAGTTCAACTGAATATCATCTTATTTATTCCCATTAAATTGATATTTGTATTATTAAAAATCTTAAAACTACTAAGGGACTTGTTACTTGTATGATATTTGTTGTGCACAAATGTTTCTGTACAATAGGTGCACGGTGCACCTGGGTCGATTCGACCCGGGGTGCATTTCACATGCCCATGTGGGCATGTGCGTCCACGTACCCAAACTCTAGTTTCGCAATTATATTAACCTAACATTTTAGTTATGTTCGTATAACATTTTGTGTTATTTATATTGAAACAAAATCTAAGTAATATTACTTAAAATGTTATGAAATCTGTGCATAAATATTATATTAATATAACATAAAAGTTATATAATTTTTATGTTATTTATACTGAAAAAAAGTCTAATTAATTTTATTTTATGTTATATTATATTAACATAAATGGTATACTCGTATAACATAAATATTACGTAATTTTTAATTATGTTATTTATATTGAAAAAAGTCTAAGTACTTTTACTTAAAGGTTATGATATCTGTACATAAAGATTATACTAAGATAACATAAATGTTAAATTATCATAATATAAAGGTTTCAACTATGTTATATGAATTTTTATGCTGAAAAGTGTAAGTTCTTCACTTAAAGATTATGTTATCTTTACATAAAAGTTATATTCGGCAAACATAAAGATTACGACATAAATTAAAAAAAAAGGCGCGGATCCAGGTCGGACCCGACCCGTGCTCAATTGCGTGGATCATGACCTATACACTTGGTGCACACAAACATTACTCTTTGTTGTTGTGGACTTAAATTTATATACACTTGTGGTTGAATATTACCTTTTAAATTATTCTAATGTTATATATCGATTTGAATATACATAATTATCACATGCAATTATATTTTATTTAAGTTTCATCAAATTTTATAGTAATTTGAGTGATTTGATTAAGAATTGACTTGGAATGAGTTCTAATTAAACAGTTATATATTAATCTCAAAATTTTGAGTGATTTGTGCTTAAATCTGTACACTATGGTTATTTAATAAAGCTAAATTGAGTAACTTAATTTGATTTTTAGCATAGTGTTATCACAAAGTTAGAGCAAGTTTTATCTCCCCATCTCATGGGAATCAAGCTATTTTTATTTTAAAATAGATAAATTTCTAGATTAAAAAAAAACACAAATAATGACATTTCTAAAATACCGACATTATTTTAATTGTAAAAACTGTAATTCATTTTCGTATTAATTTTTGCACTGAAAATAATATTTTATTATATTCCTTATTATTATTATTATTAACATATTTACTAATATTAATAATTATTGTTTTTATTTATTTATTTACAAATGGGGTGAGGGAGAATCAAATCCGAAACCTTAACCTTGCTTAAAGTGAGTGACGTACCTGATACTAGGCTAAGCTTACGAGAACATTAATAATTAGGGGAGGACTAAAAGCACCTACCTCATTTCTAAGAGCACCAACCTATTTTTTTTGTTTTTAATTCCAATTTTATTCCTAGGGTTGTTGAACTAGTTCCGTTCGGTCAAGATGGCCCAACGGGCTTCAAGGTGTTCGGCCGTGGTGGCCGAACGAGTTTCAAGATGTTCGGCCGTGATGACCAAACTGGCTTCAAAGTGTTCGGCCGAGGTGGCCGAACACTCTTTTATGTGTTCGGCCACCTCGACCGAACGAAACTAGTTCAACAACCCTAGGGGTAAAATTGGAATTAAAAAAAAAAAAAACAGGTTGGTGCTCTTAGAAATGAGGTAGGTGCTTTTAGTCCTCTTGTCCATTCACCAAAATTTTGATCTTTATTATTTTGTAACTTAAAAAAAAATAAAATATGATTAAATCTTATTATTTTCCAACAGTACGTTATAGATATTAATATCCATTTTTTTGATAAGAAAAGATATTAATATCCATATTCATCATAAGAAAAATAACTCGAAAGAGAACCACGGCATAATTCATTTCCGGTGCGGCGGCGCGTAGCAATCACAGCCCCGCGAAAAGAGATTCCCTACAAGTATATTACACAAATAAACCGGTGCTTTTTTGACGCCATTATTACTTCATAATTCATATTCCTCATCCAGGCTAATATGCGCCTGCACAAAGTCTACCACCGTTTCTCTCTTTTCCATTGCCTCAAACAGCCCCTCCTCCTCTCCTCCCCCCCTCACTTTCTCTCTCTAAATCCTCCTCACCCTCCACTGCAATTGATCAAACCTCTCTCATCAACTTCACCAGCTGTTGTTCGAATGAGAGCAATGAGATTCCGCAGCAGCGTCGCCGTTAACGCAGTTGAGGGCGACGCGGGCTCTAACGGCGCCGCTCATCCTTCCTCCACGACAACTGAGGTTGAAGGTAGATAGTGATCAATACGCCTAAATTTTGTGGATTCTGATTAGGTTGTGTGGTTTTGAGTTCTTTTGTTGCTTCAGCTGAATTTTGCTTAAGTGTGCTGATTGGGAGTGTGAGGATAAACTTGTGTTATTTTTGCGTGAATCGTTATCTGTTTTGAGGTTTCACTACTTAGTTTTATTTGTCAGTTTTTGATCTTGTTTGATGACGCTGATAAGTTATTTGGCTCTCTGGTATTGATATCGTGATTTTGCGTGGCTTTGATATTTCTTCGATGAAATTCTTGACCTTAAAAAGAAGATTAAATCGAAGTAACTAAGAGTGAAGAGTGTTGCAAGAGTCAAAGTTGTTCTATTTTTCTTGCAAATTGTAACGTTCAAATATGTTTTCTAAATTTGGCCATCTGCCCATGGGAGTGCATGAGGAGGTTTCTAATTTTCCTTCAATTGGTTGTTTTATGAATTTACCAGTGAACTCCATTGCAGGATGATATCCTTCTATTGATAGTTTGATACTATATCACAAATACCTTCTTAAATGTTTGTGGTTTAACACTGCCGAAGTTTTTCTCAAGTAGTGGAATCATCATTCTTTTGTTTCTGAAGTGTTGAAACTAAGATTTCATCAGCACTATGTCCTTGACTAGTCGACAACATGTTTTTGTCGTTTTGCTGCACATGTTTTGTTTGTTCCTGCATTATGCTTTACGACGCATGACAACACCAATATTTGAAAAATCCACACTTATTCGATTGATCATAAATAGGTTTCCTTTTGTTGCACATGATTGTTTTGTCGCTGCATTGTGGTTTATGATGCATGACAGCACCGATTATCGAAAAATCCACACTTCCTACTTGATTGATCATAACTAGTTTTCTTGAGGAAAACTTTAAATTTTGAAAGTCGTTGATGATCGTGGTCTCATGTTTTAGTCAATCTCTTATCTCTTGTTCGAAAAATGCTTGGCAATGGCATGTACATATATAAGTCTATATTTCCATCTGGTACTTTATATATATCCTAAAGGTGCTCATATCAAACTTATGGAAATTGTATTCAGTGTTTGTGCTTTCTGCTGTCACTCTCCACTATCTATGATTTCTTATATTTCACATTGTTGCAGAATCCTTGGGAAATGGATATCGCCTTCCTCCTCCAGAGATCAAAGATATTGTTGATGCTCCACCCCTTCCAACGTTATCGTTCTCTCCTCAACGTGATAAAATACTATTCCTCAAGAGGAGATCATTGCCGCCATTGGCAGACTTGGCAAGACCTGAGGAGAAGCTTGCTGGTGTACGCATTGATGGGAAATGCAATTCACGGAGTCGAATGTGGGTAACAACACATTTCTCGGAACTTTGTGCCACTGATTTTTTTTTCCCCTGAAACCAACAATGTTAATGGCTTCATATTTTAATGTTTTTATTACTCTAGCTAAAGACTGTTATACATTCATTTCCAGGTCATACTATACCGGAATAGGAATCCACCAAATAATGGATGATGGTACCCTGGGTCCTGAAAAAGAAATATCCGGCCTTCCAAGTGGTGCTAAAATCAATTTTCTCACATGGTAAGCCTGATTCTTAAGAAAGTATTAGATATATTCCAGTAATAAATGTGTACATGGACCTGCTTGCTGGTTACATAGGGAATTAACTGATGTCAATGCTTATTACTCATTCTTTTCGCAGCACAAATTCTTCTTTGGTCTTCATTTTTCTTTGCATCATTGGTTTAGTCTTAAAATTGTAGTGTCAAGTATAGTTATCTTGCCTGTAAAATTTTTGATCACCCATTAACTCATTTTTCCTTTCTCTAACAAGGTCAAATGATGGATGCCATCTTGCCTTTGGTGTTAGAACGGATGAGGTACATGTTTTTTTTTTTTACTGTTTCATTGTAGTCTGTGAAGACATTAATGTGCATTGTCCATCTTTCACTATGACCTTACTTCTGATGATATTGTAGATATATTTACTGGTCTGTTCAAATAGCTTACATATTTCTATAATCATTGTTGAGTCCAAATAAGAAGCAAAGCTGCTCATATTTTCTTGCCCAGTTCTTTTGTGTTATATTTCTTGACATGATTGCTATGACCTCTTATGATCAATTCGTGAGTAGGAGGATGGCAGCAGTAGCAGGCTGAGAGTATGGGTAGCTGATATTGAATCTGGAAAAGCAAGACCTCTTTTTCAGGCACCAGATATTTTTGTAAATGCAGTGTTTGACAAGTAAGCTCCATACCTGTGTATAGTATTTTAAAGGCTCTTTCAGTGTTTAAAATCTCTCTCTCTCGTTGTTTCTTTTCAGCTTGGTGTGGATAAATAACTCAACTCTGTTGGTTTGTACAATTCCTCTATCTCGGGGAGATCCTCCAAAGAAACCTGTGGTTCCCTCTGGTCCTAAGATCCAATCAAATGAAAAAAAGGATATCATTCAATCAAGAACATACCAAGATCTCCTCAAAGATGAATATGATGAAGATTTGTTTGACTACTATGCGATTTCACAACTTGTTCTGGTATCTCTGGATGGATCAGCGAAGCCAGTTGGACCTCCGGCTATATATACATCATTGGATCCATCTCCAGATGAAAACTACATTATGATTAGTTCGATGCACAGACCATATTCTTTTAATGTTCCTTGTGGGAGGTTCCCCCGTAAGGTTGATCTTTGGACAGCTGATGGCAAATTTCTGAGGGAACTTTGTGATTTACCCCTTGCCGAGGATATTCCCATAACACATAATAGTGTTCGAAGAGGAAAGCGCTCAATCAATTGGAGAGCAGATAAGCCGTCAACACTTGTTTGGTATGCAATCTGAGATTTCTGCATCTGCATTCTTTTAATTGGAAGAATAAGTTTGCAACTGTAAGGAATTGTGCCACTGAATTCATGAAAGCTGAATGGTTAATAATAATATATATATATGTGTGTGTGTATATATATATATATATATATATTTTATTTTGTCCTTTCTACTGAAAGAAATTGCCTTTACAATTCAAATGGTTTTGTATTTTTTGCTTATGGTAGAACTAGAAAGTGCGATGATTGCATATAGGTCATATGCAGGAATTTTGGATTGTATCATTCTTGAAGATACTACATTAGTAGAGTCACAAGGCTGCATTTAGTTTGATGGTTATTGGTATAGGGGTTGACTATTCCATAGATTTGGCTTAAGGGTTTTGTTAATTATGTTGAGAGTTGTAACTGGACACTTCCTACTAGACTTTGCTATTGCAACTTGAGAATCTCCAATCTCCTAAATAGTTATGCATCAATCTCTGTAGCTTCCTAGTTTATATTGACCTTGAATACTCCTGACATAATTTTGCGTGAGACTGATGATGTGCTGTGGTTTTGAATGATTGGTGCATCTGACTCCTCTCTTTTTTTTTTCCCCAAAACTTGTAAGGGTTGAGACACAGGATGGTGGTGATGCCAAAGTGGAAGTCTCTCCACGTGATATAGTTTACACAGAACCTGCTGAGCCACTTGAAAATGATCAGCCAGTGATTTTGCATAAACTTGATTTTCGATATGGGTACGATTACAAACTGGCTGTTGTCACATTATATTTGTGAATTTAAATGGTCAGGTCACCATTTTAGGACATTTGTATTCAGTATGATATTTTTTAATAACTCTTCATGGAATAACATCAAATGATATATCCACGGCTTCCTTGCACATTCATTAGTATACCACCAGTACATGCAAATGTCAGTTTAAACATCATTCTTTAAAATCAGGATGAACTACAAATGCATGACTGAATTATTATTAACTTAGTTTGTCAAGAATAATGAATTCCCATAATAGAGTGTTCTTATTTGCCATGGCCCATTTTCAATTAATGATTGTATGGATGTTATTCAAAAAGATTTGGACTTTGGTGCAGATTGGTTTCCTTAGCTTTTATAAAGGCAGCCTTATTAGCTTTTGTCACATTTTTTAATTTTTATGCCAACGATCAATCATATGATATTCTGACACCATGGTTTGTTATCTAAATTCTGTGTTTTTAGAGGGATCTCTTGGTGTGATGACTCGCTTGCATTAGTATATGAATCTTGGTATAAAACACGGAGAATAAGAACCTGGGTTATTTCACCTGGATGTGAGGGTGCAAATCCACGCATACTGTTTGATAGGTCTTCTGAAGATGTTTACTCAGATCCTGGTTCTCCAATGCTGCGAAGAACTCCTCTAGGCACTTACGTGATTGCAAAGCTCAAGAAGGAAGGTGATGAAGGCACATATGTCTTATTAAATGGAAGTGGTGCTACTCCACAAGGGAATATACCATTTCTGGATTTATTTGACATGTGAGTTTCATGTAGTTTTGCCAGTTATTAGTCATTAACTCCTTAATGATCTGGAATCTGACTTGTGGAGTTTCAGAAATACAGGCAATAAAGAACGGATATGGGAGAGTGACAAGGAAAAGTATTTTGAGACTGTTGTTGCTCTGATGTCTGATCAGGATGAAAGTGAGATGCATCTTAATCAATTAAAAGTATTAACTTCCAAAGAATCCAAAACTGAAAACACACAGTATTACATACTGAGCTGGCCAGAAAAGAAAGCATGCCAGATTACAAATTTTCCCCACCCTTACCCTCAGTTGTCTTCATTAAAGAAAGAGATGATTCGATATCAAAGAAAGGATGGTGTTCAACTTACGGCAACACTATATCTGCCCCCTGGTTATGATCCTGCAAGAGATGGACCGCTTCCATGTTTAATGTGGTCTTATCCTGGAGAGTTCAAAAGTAAAGATGCAGCTGGACAAGTGCGTGGGTCCCCAAATGAGTTTGCTGGCATTGGTTCAACATCTCCCCTGCTTTGGCTAGCAAGAAGGCAGACTTTTCTCTCTTTCACTAACTTAAATAGTTTTATCTATTATCTGTTTCTAGCCAATCAAATTCTTATTGACCTCCCATCAGGCCTTCAATCTTACAGTTTTGAATCACTTCAAATCCTGCAGGTTTGCTATTTTATCAGGACCAACAATTCCTATCATTGGAGAGGGTAATGAAGAGGCAAATGATAGGTATTTGATATTTTGTTTTTGTTTTATTACACAAAGAGAGTTTTTTATATTTTTTATTTTAATGCACACACCATGATAATATATTCAGATCTGAAGTAAATATGATATCCTTAATCAGTTTCTTCATCCATCAGGTACGTAGAGCAACTTGTTGCAAGTGCAGAGGCTGCAGTTGAGGAAGTTATTCGCCGGGGAGTATGTTTCTCCACTTCTGATATTCATAATAGAGATTTTGACAGACAAATGATGATTCTAATAATATTTTGTCATAGGTTGCTCATCCAGACAAAATTGCTGTTGGTGGTCATTCCTATGGGGCTTTCATGACAGCAAATCTCCTTGCTCATGCACCCAATCTGTTTTGTTGCGGAATTGCTCGCTCTGGAGCATATAACAGAACTCTTACACCGTTTGGGTTTCAGGTAGTTCTTTAGATTAGGTTGGTAAAATATATGTATAATTGTTTCGGTCTGGTTTATGCATTGCGGTTGAGCCTTTTCTCCTCTCTCATTTCTGTTGTCACGCTACGGGGATAGATCAAATGCTGGGTTCTGGGGTTGCTCTTTTACCTTCGGTGTGCTTTTTATCATTCATGTTCTGGAAATTACTGAATTTTTCATTCCTGCAGAGTGAGGATAGGACACTTTGGGAGGCTGTTAGTACCTATGTTGAAATGAGTCCATTCATATCAGCTAATAAAATTAAGAAGCCTATCTTGCTTATCCATGGAGAGGAAGATAACAATCCAGGAACCCTCACAATGCAGGTGGGGAACTCTCTCTCTCTCTTGGCGGCAATTTGATGCATTAAGCATATATTTGGTCTTCATCTGGAATGATGTTATCTTTCTTCATTAACTCTCTTTTTACACTTGCACATAAATTTTCCAGCTATTTATATTTTGCTACCATATTATGGTCTACAGTATTTTATTACTCATAAATCATAATGCCCTTAGTTTTAGCATTATGCTATTCGTAACTCGCTAACTTGCTTCCATGTTATGACTAAGTAGTAACCTCTCTTATTACATTTTATCTTTGCCAACAAGTTTTGGTTTACATCATACCTCTTAATTTCACATTTGCAGTCAGATCGATTCTTCAATGCATTGAAAGGGCACGGTGCACTTTGTCGGCTCGTCATTCTTCCATTCGAGAGCCATGGTTATTCAGCACGCGAGAGCGTGATGCATGTTCTCTGGGAAACTGATCAGTGGCTACAAAAATATTGTGTGGCTAAGTCATCAGATGCTAGTGAAGATCCTATTGCAGATGAAGAAAGTAAAGCTGTTGGAACAGCTGGAGGAGTTGCAGAGCAACCAGACGACGAACTCCATAATTTGCACATCATGTCCAGATCTTCATTGTGGTAAAACTTCATCCTCTTCAATGAAAATGAACAAATTTATGTCATTTGACTGTTTTCAATATAGTGCGCTTAGTCCTTGTTGATATACATGGAAAACGAGTGTACGTATTTGAACCTTCTGATATACCTTTTTTTATGCAGATATGGAATGTGATCCAGAGAAGACGAACTTAACCTCTTGAAGCTTATAGTCGATGAACTCGTATGTCCAATGGCATTACACCTTACAGGTGATTCGCGATATCAAAGCTATAATATGCTTCTGTATGCATCAAAAATTAAGGTTGGCAAACAATTTACTGTGCAATATTTGTCAACAAATTTCAAATGTTCATTTCCCATGGAATCAAATAATTGAACTGTGATATATGTCAATAATGATTTGTTGGCTTTTGTAGTTGTCGATGACTGTGAACTTGTAACTTAGTATCTTGTTTAATAGGCGAAGCAACAGCTCATTATTTCCCTCTCTATTTGGTCATTTCTCAGTGTGTTTAATATCTTGTTTTTATGGAGATTTTTAACAGTTTTACCTCATCCTATGTTATATTCAATGCCAGAGCTCTATGCCTTTTCTCTTTTTAAATGTGAGAATTGTTAAATTGACCAACATGGCTAGCTTGACAAGTGATTACGGTTGTATACAAGTCGAATCGAGTTGAATATCAAAATATTTTATTCGGATTCCAATTCCAGTTCGAATTCATATGTTTACTATTTTAATCTAAATATTTTTTATGTTATTTTCGAGAACTCAATTAATAATGATGAGGATGTGAAAATGTCCATCATAAAATCAAATATAAATACGTTATCCTCGAGACATAAAAATGAGTGCAAACAATAAATAATTGAGTTGGTCTCTTGTGAGACCGTCTCATAAGTGACGAGATTCAACTATGTTTTTTACAGGTATAAATATGTTTTTTACAATATATTTCAAGTATATATTTTACAATCATAAGTATATATATATATTTTTTCTGTTATAAGTACAATCGTTGCACACACATTAGTTTTTGTGTAAATAATTCATGGTGATAGAGAAGACAAAGAGAGAAGATACTATTTTCTTGATGTGAGAGCTTGAATATTCCTCTACAATAAAGAGATGAGACCTAATTTTCAAAAATGAGAAAATTTAGAGAAAAGTTACAATTTCTAACTATTTATACATACTTTCTAAGACAAGGTAACAAAATACATTTCACCAAAACTTCTACCTGCTTCTAGTTTGAAATGCGATTATAGCTGCTACATATAATTTGAATTAACATCCACTCAATTATAGCTGCCTCATTTATACTGGACTGGAGGCTGGCTTTAGGTTATTATAATATTTTTACGTGTATCCAGTAATAACATCTAACAATATATTCAATAATTAATTACTAGAAAAAACTGCATACACAGAAACACAAATCATAAAAAAACAAACGGTTTTTCTTTATAGTCCAAATGAATACAGCCGTCTTTTTGGAATCTCCTCTTCCTCATCTTCCCAGCTTCTCTCTCCCTCTCTATATTATAATATACACAAAAACTTCTGTCCACCAGTTGCATAGAAGTGAAATTCGTGTAATTCATACCTTTATGTTATAAATGTAGTACCTTTATTTATAAATATTCGTACCTTTTAAAATGAACATGCATAAATGTACTACATTTATAACATAAATGTACTATATTTATAACATAAAAGTATGGATTGCACGGTGCAACTGGTGCACAGAAGTGTTACTCATATAGTCATATAATATATACTGGTCAGTCTTTTGCTTCACACCTACTGAGATAAAACACCTTAAAAAACAATATTATTCTCCAAGTAAAGCCTACACTCTTTGAATTTCTATTTATAAATCCAAAGCTTGAAGAAAAACAAAACTCAGCTCTCCATTAATGGCTTCCTTTCTCTGTTCGATTAGATTCTTCCTCCTCCTCATTCTCCTCTCTGCAGTCCCCATAGCCTACATAATCCACTTCGAAACTTCGGAGCACGCCACACACGTCTACGCCTACCACAGCAAATCATACCTCCGCGAGTGCGCCAAGTGGGACGATCTCAACTCTCGATTCATAGTCTCCTTCTTCGAGGGCGGTCTAGGGGTGGTTCCGGTGAAGGAATCCGGCGTCGTTTTGGAGGAGATTCCGGTGGTGAGTAATGCCGGCTTCGGTAAAAACTCATCGCTCGGAATCGTCATTGATCGGCCGAGAAATCGCGTGGTGGTGGTGATCGCCGATGTGTTCGGAAACAAGTACAGCGCCGCGGCGGCTTATGATTTGACCACGTGGAATCGGCTTTTCCTCACGCAGCTCAGCGGAGCAGGTGATTATTTCCCCTTCATCAACTCTTTCTCACCAAGTTGAATTTTCATTTATTTACTGCAATAAATTCTTATTATATAATTTGGTGAACTTTTATGATAATAATTGAAAACAAATATTATTATTATGCAGTACACTTTACATAGAGTAAGAAGCTAAATGACTGATTTTCACTTATTTAAATCTAATTATTAAGTATTCCTTTATAATTCTTAATGCTCATTTCAAGTAATTAAAAGCATTTTAGTGTAAAGAGAAATATAAGCTGAGGAATCATAATGTATTTACTAGTTATTACCTACAATGTTTTATCAGAAATAATTAATTTTAGAAAAACTTTGAATCCTTAACATTTTCTGTAATAACATGTCATAATTAAAATTTGTTTTAGAAACAAACAAAAGGTACTTTTTATTGAAGTGGTTATTCCAATAATGCAATTAGAAAAGAAAAATGAAATAAAAGGGGCTTTAAATTATTCTCAATTTTAGCATAGAGCTAAAATAATACACACAAGGAATGTGAAAACTTTGTCGGATGATATTACTTGTTTGAATTGTGGCTGATAATTCCTATGTTCTCAAACAATGAAGTTATTAATTAATTAATTTTTAATTGGTTATAAACAAGAAAGACAATTACACGGTCTTTAACTAATTAATTAATTTGTTGTTGTTTGGTTACGAGCATTTACCCACTCCTACCTTCTTAAAACCTAACTTAGTCAGGTTAACATCATGATCAAGAATTAAACAACACAAAGAATCCAAATTTAATAAAAATTGGGCCACAGATTTATGCAAATGTTCCAAACAAGAGAATATAGTTATGGACCACATTCAGATACTACGAGAGAAAACATCCAAAATTCAAAATATTATGACTTCATTTTAATAATAAAAAATGCACCTCGCCTATTACTAAAATCTTGGATGTGTTTTATCATGATATCTTTTCTTTTACTGATAAAAAAAAGTTAATAATGCATCCTCGTAATAGTTGGATTTGTGGAAATATATATATTTATTGGTCTGTTACTCTATTTGTTGTAGATACATATGATGTGTCAAAATTTAATACAATTATTAATTTCAAATAACAATATTTAAATGTATGAAATCTTTACACATTAAAACATGCCCATAGTGGTGGTGGAACATTATTTTGTTGTCATAATATTATTTCTCTTTCAATTCTTGTGCACAAATTAATGACAAATTCTTGAACATGACTTCCATAGAAATGGATACATATACACATGCTTTAATTAGACCAAGTGACCAACAAACATGCAATAAGTAGAATATATAATGACTTGAAATGGGAATTAACAATATTGTTGTTGTTTGAACACACAGAAGGTGAGAAAGCATTTGCAGATGACGTGGCAGTTGATGCAGAGGGAAACTCATACATAACAGACACAAAGGGAAACAAGATATGGAAGCTAGGAGCAAATGGAGAGTTGCTATACACCATCAAAAGCAGCCTCTTTGTTGCAAAGCAATGGTACTCCAACTTGGTTGGCCTCAATGGAATTGTATACCATCCAAATGGATACTTGCTTGTCATTCACACTCTATCAGGCAACCTATTCAAGATCGAAATAGGAAATCGAGATGAAGTGAAGCCGGTCACCATAGTTGGTACTAGTTCACTCATATTTGGAGACGGGTTGGAGCTCGTGGGTCCAACCAGGCTCGTTGCAGCTGGCAACCCCTCGCGGATGGTGGAGAGCACGGATGACTGGGCGACTGCTCGTGTCGTGGGTAAGTTCCGAGGACATACACATCGTTTAGTTACGGCTGCGACTGTCAAGGATGATAAGGTCTATCTTAATCATATATTTGGTTTGGGATATCCTAAGAAGAAACATGTCCTTGTCGAGGCTCTTTTTTCATGATTCAATGATATGTCCGTTTGATGGTTCCTAATCTCCTCTATTCTACGTGTACTTTTACAGATTTTTATCTGTAAAAGGGATCAACTTTTGTTATATTAGTGTAAAACAAGTGTGATGGTTTGTATTGTAGGGTCATTTGGTCATCCTTTTATTGAGAGGTTCTTTTGTGGTGTTTGCTTATTTTTGGTCCTTTGTGTTTTTTTTTTCTTGAGTTATATGTAATTAAATAAAAGGTGAAATTACACAACTATTGGCTTGCACTTGTGGACAGTATATTATGGGCTTGTTTCACTACACAAATCGACAAGGTCCGGCCCAATTCGACTCTTCATTAGGCCCAAGACATTGTAAGGCATAGAGAGAGGAAGGAATCTAATATAATCTACGATTAGATGATTAATTGCACAATAATAGTGCGTGGGTTTATTTTTAAGTGGAATTTGAATATCATATTAAATTTTATATAAAATGATATATATAAGTAAAATAAAATATGATGACCGAGGTCCGAACAGCTAAAATTGTGCTTTTATTTTTCATGTTTAAATAATCACTCAAAAAAGAAAAAAAAAGAGAGAGAGGCAATTTTAATCGATTTGTTGAAATAAGATAAAGTTATGATGTTATAAAATAGGTTCATTGTGGTGGCACTTTGTTAGCTACGTTGTCATTCTGTATTACTTTGTCTTATTTAATTCACACTCTAACTAGTTGTATTGTATAATGTATCCAGTATATATTTAATCATTTAAATGAACTCGAATGATGATTGTAGGAAGAGGAAATAAATAAAAACGTCATCCAAGTTAAATGATTTTTGAATTTTTGTTATAAATTTAGAAACATTAATTATACAAGTAATAAATGGTGATAAATTATGGGATCATTTTGAGTTTTTGTTATAGATTCAAAAACATTAATTAGACAAATAATACATGGTGATAAATTATGGGAATATATTTAAAATTCCAGCAAGATTTCCACATTCACCACCTTATTTTCCGCATTTTTTAATTTTTATTTACTATATTTCAAAGTCATTAGAAGTATACAAATATATATATAACAAAAGATCCATAGTCCAAACTAAAATCTCTCTCTCTCATCCTATGTGTGGGCCAGAGGACATTACATGTGGTTTCCAGGCTAATGCACGACGCCATTATCTGCAACTAATTATCCTCCACATCACCTTCTTCTCTTCTACACTGTACCTACACTTCACCATCTTCAATACTGTTTCTCTAAACAAAACAGAATCGAGAAATTGTTCAGAGAGTAATTAGGTTTACTCCAAGATCAAGAAATGGTGGAATCAAACACTCTCACAAACAGATGCCAGAACCATCTTTTCTACTCTTCACCAATTATTCTGTTATTACTTTAATATTAAATTTCACCGAATCTTGTTTCTATTCTTCACTTTACCAAATCCAAACAACTACTCCATTTCTTGGCTTCCATCTCTCTCTCTCTAAAGATTCTTCACAGTTCACACTCTGAAGCAATGAGGAAAGCAGAGATGGAGAAGCAGAGAAGCTTTTCTGCAAAACCCATCAGATATTTGGTCTTTTCTTTTACTGTTTCTTTCTCTGTAATTTTTCTCACTTTCTTCTCAACTTGGGTTTTCAAACCCAACTCTTCAGTTACTTATACTCTTGGTGTTAGTAGCAATTCTTTCACTGTACAGAGCTTGAAAGAATCCAACACCAATTCTTCCGAATTTGTGCTAAAAAATTCAGTCTTGATAGGGAGAAATCTCAGGGGAGGTGAAGAAGATTCTTCACAAATTCATGGTAATTCCACTTCTGGTAATAGTCTTTCTGTAGATGGTTTTAATGTTTCCTTTAGTACTACTAAAAAATCAACTTTGGATGTTTCTAAAGAAGTTAGTGGTGTAATAGCAACTGTTGATAGTGTGGATAGTGAGAAAAGTGATAAAGAAATTCAAGAATTGAATGATGTGATGAATACAAGTAATGTGGTTATGGAGAATTTCAAGAAAGAGGATAGACCATCTGATAGTTTGATTGAGACTAGTGTTGAGCTAAAGAGTAAGGTAGATTGTGATGTTACGAAAGGGCGATGGATTTATGACGAAAGCTATCCTTTATACACAAACATCACTTGTCCCTTCATAGATGAAGGGTTTAGTTGTGAGTCTAATGGAAGATTAGACAATGAGTATATGAGATGGAGATGGCAGCCTCAAGATTGCGACATTCCTAGGTAAGACTTAGACCTCGTATTTTAGTGTCGTGTCGATGCAACTTTGACATTCATTCCTAGGAGAATTTGTAATGGAAGTCTTCTATAAATGCTTGTAGGTTCAATTCTACCAAGATGTTGGAGTTGATAAGAGGAAAGAGGTTGGTTTTTGTTGGTGATTCGATTAATAGGAATCAATGGGAATCGATGCTTTGTTTGTTGATGGGAGGTGTTAAAGATCCGAAGAAGGTGTATGAGACTCGAGGGAGGAAGATAACGAAAGAGAGGAATAATTATTCTTTCAAGTTTGAGGTAATTTTGCGATAAAACCTATCCGGGGCTGTTGAATTGTCGAGATTTTAAACATGTTTTCGTGTCTCTTTGTTTTGCAGGATTATAAATGTACAGTTGAGTTTTATGTTTCACATTTTCTAGTTCATGAGAGTAAGGCAAGAATAGGCAAGAAGAGAACGCAGACATTGCGTATTGATACGATTGATAAAGGCTCGTCGAGATGGAGAGGGGCCGATATTCTTGTATTCAATACTGCACATTGGTGGAATCATCACAAAACAAAAGCCGGGTAAGCTTCGTTTTCAAACTGTAGAAATGCCAACATGTGAGTCGAGCATTTCTAATAGATTCAAATTTTTTTTCGCTAATATGTGTGATTATAGGAAGTTTTGTTGCATCTTAAGGTTAGTTTCCTAGATTTGCTTGCTACCCGTCTTGTTTAAAAAGAAACACGAATAAAGGTGTAATCAACGAGAATGGATCCCTGAGATGAGGAATACAAAAACTCAGACGAGACATATTAGAGACTAAGAAGAAAAAGCTATTAATAATTTATACAGTTTTGTACACTCATGTTTCGATTTTCTGAACTAACGAAGCAACGTGAATGGCTTCACCTTCGAAAACCCTCTTGATCCATCTTGCACTCTTCATAGTTCTTGATTTAAGTTTATTTGCTATAAGGTACCCTTATCGTATACTATAGCTTTACGTTTGTTCATAGTTGGTTTTGACCTCTCGAGTGACCACAGGATAAATTACTACCAAGAAGGCGACCAAGTCCATCCTCGTCTTGATGTTGCTAAAGCCTTTCAACGAGCTCTATCAACATGGGCTTCATGGGTTGATAAAAACATTAATCGACACAAAACCCGTGTATTCTTCAGAAGTTCTGCACCTTCTCATTTCAGGTTTGTGAAAACTCTACTAAAACCTAAACCTTAGATCATCATCCTAGCTCTTAATATCTAATATCACTCATATACTGAACAGTGGAGGTCAATGGAACACGGGTGGCCATTGTAGAGAAGCTTTCCGACCAGTTAATGAGACATCATTTACCTCTATTTACCCAGAGAGGAATCTGTTCGTTGAGGAGATATTAAGGCAGATGAAAACCCCTGTTACGTTCTTGAATATAACGCGTTTATCAGATTATAGGCCCGATGCTCATCCTTCCATGTATGGAAGAAAATCTGTGAATCCAGGTGTTCAAGATTGCAGCCATTGGTGCCTTCCTGGTGTTCCAGATAACTGGAATGAATTATTGTACTATTATTTGCAATCAAGAACTAAAGCTAGCTTTGTAGAGTAGAAACAATTTTTTGAATTCTTTTATTGCGTTGTTCTCTGTTGATAGCTTCTTATAGCTCCATGTTTTTCCAATACTAACTGTTGAATTTGACAAATCCCATTATATTGCAACTAATGTGAACTTGATTTTGGTCTGAAATATATCAATCATTATACTCATAATCTATACATGCATAAACACTTGTATTTATATGAGCTTATGTGAATAGTGGATATCGCACTTAATGCATTTCATTACACATAACAGACATGCACAATAGTTTTATGGCTCCATAAATAGTTTTATAGACATGCACTTAATGTATAAAACGATGTCGTTTGTCACAAAATAAATAAACTCACAATTTAGCAAATATAGATAAAAAAGGAAAAAAACAAGAAGCAGAATTTAGGGAACACATTGTTCTTGATACACAAATATCTGACTAACAAAAATTTATTGCTCATGGCTAATGTATGCAGCACTTGCCTACCCAAATTTCTGCCCTCACTTGCTAAAGTAATTATTATTATTGTCATTATTGTTGTTATTATTATTGTTATATATTTTCTCCCTACAGCATATGATATAATTTAAGTACAAACAAAATGAGTACACAAATCATTATAATGTGTATGCGAAGCCGCGAAAGGGCTAAGACTATGATGAAATACGAACCATGAAGAAAGTCATCAACCAGATTGGTGCTTCTTAGCTCGGCCTTGAGGCAATGGCGAACCGTCTCTCTTTGAACCCTCAGGCTTGCGGGCCCAGGCGGGTGCTTGATCTGGACCATATCGATAATCATAGAACAGCTCTGCACCAGATTCTATATGCTCGTTCGCATAGATGCCAACACGGTGATCACCAGCCACCAGCATTACCTGTATACATGTAATATCCGTTTCAAGGTAACAAAGAAAACGTCATCATTCAACAAGAACGATGAAAAGATGAATGAATGAATACCTTGGCGTAACAGTTTGGGGTCGATGAGTGGTTTGCGAATTTCAACTTGTCTCCCTTGCGGTAGGCATCAAGAACATACTGAATGAAACAAGAGAACTTGGTAAGATTTCATTCAACGAAAATATCTGCAAAGAGACATTATTACTTGCCTTATCATTCAAGTCAAAAAGGAATGACGAATTTGCACGATCGTATATTTTTCCTCGCTTGTCAGCTTCTCGATGAGAGATCAATTCACCCGTATATTCTCCAAGGTAATCGTTTTTATTGACAGGGTTCTGAAATTAAACATAGCATGATTTGTCCATCACATGTCAATAATCATCAGAAGAAAAAATTACACTTCCTTTTAATACCTTAAGAAATGCTCCCCAACCAGCAACATCCGACCTTGACAAGAGGATCTATAAACAAAAGGGCAGATTTCATAAAAATGCATTAAATGAGAACGATCATACATTTGATGGTTAAGAATACATTACCCTTTGCTGTTGCCTCAGAAGAAGCTTCATGTTACCACACTGGCTGTCCCCTCGTCTTGGTGGCTCCCCTAAAGAACCATCACCGCAGCTGCACAATAAATATAAAATGAGGTTTAATAAAGAATCATGATACAGTTCAAAAAACAAATAGATGTGAAATTCTATACCTAACCCAACAATTTCGGCAAACATCTGGGTCACATTCACGCCCAGCTGCAAAGCAAGGGCATTGCCGGCTCTTGCACTGACTTTTGGCACAGTGGCATCCTCTAAACCGATTTTTGCAGCCTTTTGAGCAACTGAAATAAAGGACTTATATATATTTACTTCAACCTTGTAAAAGGATAAAATGAAGGAAATCAAAGACTCATGTGCTTGTAAAAGCTAGTTAACTTGTTCTAAAACAGCTATGCAACTAGTTCTAAAAATTTAAAGGCAGATGAACATAACAGCCCAAAGAAGCCTAAAGACAAAACCGACTCCAAATTGTGCTTAATTTTTTCCCAATACCTATTTTCAAATATCAAAGGATCAGATGTAATCCTAACCGAAGCACTAAATATTCTCACAGATTATAGAGGGAGATAGAAGTTGGAGTACCCGCAATATTTTTCACAGCAAGTTCCATTTTGTAGGCAAGGGCATTGCTTTCCACATGTGGGCTGGCAAGCACACGGAGAGTATTGCTTGCACCGCTGGTCTTTTCCATCTGCAATCCTTCTCCAGAGAGATGGATGCCCAGCTGACTTCCAAGAAGACTTAACCTTGCGAACTCTTCCCCTTTTTCGACATATTCTTGATTTTACAGGCATATCTGGATCCTAATATACCACATAAAATTAGGTATACATGAAGAAATGCAACCTGTGCTGGTAATGATGAATCATCACAAATAGCATCCCTTTTTTAATCCCATTTTTGACTGAAAAGGAGAACTCCCAGATGCAAGTACAACTTTTATTAGGATAAGGTGTGTTGCTATAATATAAACAATCAACCCATCATTTTGTTGTCTTGAGATAGAGACTGATCCCAATTACATAATGCTAAAAAGAAACACGACAATCGCTCAAATAGGTGGCTGGAAATTTATCACAAAACCATTGAACTTACGCCATCTGATTTGAAGGTGGTTTATAAAAGGAAGGTGATTATTTTGAGGACCATCCGTGAAAAAACTTGTTGCTGTAATATCCAAAAGATTATGCCCAGATAATTGCAGTGGTAGTATTTTTATAATAAAAAAAAAAAAGAGGTAAAACATACTATCAAAGAAAAAGGTTATCCATGCTCAGGAACTTTAGGGGGGGGGGGGTGGCTAATAATGTTTTCTCCAATACTGAAAACCGTCAAATTAGATTGGACAAAGTTATGATAAAAAAAGAGTGAGGATATGCCAATTACCATGCCATAGTTTGAACTCTTATCCAGTAATTCAGAAGATGTAACTAACAATCACACATGATTATTTATCAGACAAGGGTAAGCAAAGACTACAAACCGTATGATCCATGTCATCTTTCCCAGCATCTTCAAATGAGCTTAGCATTGCTGAAGATCCACGAGACATCATTGCTCCATCGCCACACATGTAAATGGATACTTCTTTGCAAGTCTTCAGACCGGGGAGCAAATTCCGGGCTATAAAGCAACTGTAGAACATGAAATCTGAATTAGCTCTACATGGTGTGGTATTGTAAATGTAACCAAATATTTTATGAATTCACAGAAGTTATAAGAAAAAAAGAACTACATAGAACAAATGCTCCAAAGGACAATATTCTACACTCTGACCAATCCTGTTGCTCTGCTTTTATACTAAAACTTTCTGTTAATTACCCTGATACACGTTAACAGTATTTTTATGAGATTTTTATTTTTTATTTGGCAGGAGAATATCAAAATTTTCAAACTAAAACAAGTGGATAATTTACAATTTTTTGACGTTTCCAGGTCCATTATTTTTAGTCAATGTCAGGATGCTGCCTTAGCTACTGTCAGCACAAAAAGAAGTGAGAACCTGAATAAGCTAGTTAAGAGAACATTCTTATTTAAATCAGAAATCATGATTGCAATTAGATCCAACAGCAGACATAGTTCAGATGATATTCTTGAGATAAAGCTAAATGAGCGAGTGAAGTTCACATACCTATTTCTTCCAAATATCTCTAATCCCTTCAGGTACAAGTCTTTCTCAAAAGGTTTCCAGTTGCTCTGTCTATGAGAAGCTTTAACTGAACTTCCAATAGAGTTACTTGCCTGCTTGAGAGGGAGTTCACTGAGATCTTTTTCTTTATCTTGGACAGCATTCCCGTCCTTATTAACAGTGGCACCCTGAGGGTAATCAAAATCATCCAAATCATGCGGTTGAATAACATGCAATGAACCAAAGGCAGACCTCTCAAGTTCACGTCCATGCGATCCATCCGATTCAGAGACATAGCGCACAAGAATTGTACTGTGATCGACAGGATCTGAGCTGTCCAAATTTATTTTCTTACTGGAAGAACTAAGTAAGTCGTGAGAAACCAATTTTAATGCCTTATCCAATGATTTTGTTGATTCAAGTACTGTGCTCCTTCCTTCCGTTTCTAGATGAGGTTCTATCATGAAAAAAATATATTTCTCTGTAAGCTGATCATTCGAGTATTTCAAACTGAGAAGACAAGGCATTATATCCAACAAATTCAAAACTACATAATCTTCACCTTGCTCAACGGATTTTGAAGACAAGAGAGGCCTGCCTTCCACATCTGGTGTTTTATGTCCATCTAGCTTTTCTACTTCTGAACGCTTGGGCAAGTCTTTGCAACCGTTCAACTAAGAAGCAACAAGATAGGATTTTCAAGAAAAGCACAAGGTTAACTTACAATGTTAAAAGACAACCTCATTAAACTGGAGATTCTTTAAGAAAGCCTCACCTTAAGATAACATTGGTCTCCACACGGTTTACGGTCCTCTTCAGAATCAAATAGGTACGGTTGCTTCTCATTCTGCCAACCACAACTTATTTAGAGTCAAACAGATGAGAAAAACACAAGTACTGACAAGAGACTAATAAACCATTTTTCTTACAGGATAAACTAGAGCTTGTGAGCAACCATGCAGTCGGCAGTCAAACACCTGTTAACAAAAAGAGGTACATGTAACCATAAGTGTGACATGAAACTCATAAACTGTTATAAGCCATACACCCATTCTTCAAACGAAAAGGAAAGCACTGGACTTTGAAATATCAATGAAGTAACCAAAAGGTAGCCTTTTTGATACCATTGCAATAAAGGTAAGGAGAACTCACAAGAGAAGACCACGTACCATACAACGGCGGCAAAATAGATTATCAAAAGAATCTAAAGCAGCATTCAGGCTTTGGTCCAGGAATATATCATCCGATTCCTTTGGATGTCTCTTCTGTATCTCTATTTGTTTGTCTTTTTCCATAAGCAAATTGCAGCGCTCCTGCATATCATGTGAATGAATACATCTGAACAATAGAAAGAGACAGTTGTGCAAATGTTATATTTTCTCTTACAAATATGGATTCCCTGAAATAAAGAGGAAAAATAAATCAAAACAAAACCACCCCATAATTGTGAAAATGTTATATTTTCTGTTAAGAATTTTTGAGGTGTCCGCACAGTAAAATTACCTGGATTTCCAGAGAAGATCCTCCAACAAACTGGGTCAAAAGATCAAGAACTTCATCGCTTATCCCATACTCTTGAAAAGCCACCCTAAAAAAATCACATTATATATACCAAAATTTCTGAACTCTATAAGAAATCAACCTACATAAAAAAAAAAAAAGTAAACACTCAACCCAATTAAAAGAAATAAACGCAAACTGATGGAAAATAGCTCATCTGCAACAACATTTTCCTGCATATAAACAAAATCTTAGCATTTCAGTGTGATTAGCCAAACCTAATTTAGTCAACTTTGAACATTAAAACTTTGCACACTCATCACTATAAATGCAGAACTCTATCAATCTGGATGATAGATTTTTTTTTTGGGTCCCACATAAGCTACTGGTTAAGATTTCCGGGCAATGAATCCACTTTTTGGTCAAGACAGAAAGAATTAAGCCATCACTAACTAACTATAGAGTAATAAGATGAAATCAGTTTATCATGATTTGGAAAATCTCTTTATTCGATCTCTCTTTGACAACTATTCTTAGTCAGGTGAGACAGTTGCATTGCTAAGAAATTTCTCCAAAAGGGGGTGGAAGATGGTTGTCAATGAGATACACAACAATCTGGTGCAACTTCAGCATATATAGAGAAAAACTTTTCTTTTAAACCAAAATACATACCTAAACAGCACAGTGGACCAAAAGAAAATATGTCCCCACTTGTTTTGCATGATTTTAACAAAAAGGAAACCAACTACATTGTTCAACTCACTGTAAAACATAATATCAGGTAGAAGGTTAACAACTCATACTTCTAAATCACAAATATCATATCAATGAATCTACAGGAAAATATGGCCAACTGGACAAGCTACAAGATCTAAGGAAATATGAAACTAAGACATAATGGAGAACTAAATTCCACCATATCCAGATTCTGGGAAGCTACAGGCATATTACAAACTAACCTCATTAAACGGTCTTCTCCCTCTGAAAATTCACGTTTCTCACCTTCCAGTTGCCCCACATCATCTTCACTGTCACTACAGATCAGCGCCTCACTACCATGTTGATCATAGTAAATGCGTCTACGGCCTAGAACCGACTGATCATCAGCCATTCTCTGATTTCTGTGCTGTGTGAAGGAAACTTGAATAAATGATAGAAGATTTCAAATCAAAGTTCAAAGAAGAAGTAAGAATGAATTGCACATATGTATAGTGCCGCAGCTATGTATAGTGCCTAAAAATAAGAGTAGCAAGAAAAATTTAGAGTACACAATAATTCAGCTTAAAAGAATTGAATCAAACTTTGTAGAACAGTAGAAGTGATAATCCATTTCTCAGAGTCCCGATTCCTTGAAGAACACACTAGTTTGTCAAGTTAAGTCAACTATCCACCAATACATAGAAGGAGATCCTCCAACTTTCTCTAAAATATCTGAGCCACTCAAATAGTTAAATCTCAATTGATAGGCATGCATCTAGAAAGCAAAGTACTTGAAGTGTGGTTTTCATTGAATGTTCTGTAATTAATGGAACTAGAAAAGTGAATTGTTCCAAAATGAATTAGATGGAACAGAGATGCACCTAATTTCAAGTTTGCCAATCTTTAGGTATAGTAGAAACCAAAACATCTGGTAGAAGAAATTAGTCTATCTCACTGCATGATGTTATGCTCCATCTAATAAATTTGATCAGGATCTTGAAGTAGTGTATGTAATGTTAATAGCACTGTGGTTTCAGGATCTTGTTGTGTCTTCTGACCGCCTAGACAATCAAGCATAAAGTAGACTTAACAAGTCTGAACTCAAGATCTCTGTTTGCTCCAGGTAAAACTCAATGGAAACTAATTTCAAATCAAATCTATAAGATATGATCAGTGTATCCTCTCACATTAAAGAAATGGCATCTCTTCATCTGCCTAAATAGAACATCACTTAATCTAATATAAATAGGTTAATCTCTTTTGTGTATGTAAAATGAATATGTGAATGTAAAATCAGAGAATAATGTCTCTTTTCAACCAGAGAAACAAGAAAATTAAACAGCAACTTCAATATATACAATAACCATGAAGCATAAAAAAAGCAATTATGATGATTCAGTACCTATCTAGAAAAATCCAAGTAGTATAAGAAGGTATCCTCTCAACAAGCGGAAGTTTGGCAGTTATAGAAAACATAATTTCTTGACTATTATCATCGTCTCCGCCTTCATTTCCTTGTTTAAGACCACTAACTTTGCAGAGAGGACTGTTCATTCTCAAAGAAAGGAAACTGCCTGAATCATTACTTGTCGAAACAGTAGAATCAATCCTTGATGCAGCCAATTCTACAAGGTGAGAAACATAAGTTCGAATCCTGCTGCTATTGTTCTCAAGTTTTTCCTGTAAGACATAATAACTCATTAACGATCATTCTAGTCAATGCCATCAAAAGAAAGTGAAGAATTTATATTTAAAAAAAAAAAGCGAGGAAGTCAAGAAAATTAATTCACTCATGACATCTGGATTTGAGATAAGCACTTATCAGCATAAAAGGTTCACGAGTTATATAAATAATTATGATTAATACACAAGATACATCATTTCTAAGAAGGATTAACCAAATAAGAGACTGAAGTTGGTGAAATTACTCGAACGGAAACAACTCTTTCAGAGTATATCTGCCTTTTCAGCTCTGTAAGTTTGTTATCCAAGCTAGCCATAGCATCATTCCCCTGTTCCACATGGGATTTCTGTTAATAAAAGAGCTGAAAAGAAATAATAAACATAATCCATTCTTGACAAAATCTGAGATGAAAAAGTACAACGATAACCCAGCAAGTAAAACCAATTTCAACTACAAATTTGATATAATTGAAGTTTCCAAGAGAATTAATCAATAGACACGATGAACTTTTATCAATTATCCAATTACAAACACTTTACTATAAACAGAGGAATTTCAAGTAAATTCATGTCATCAAGTCTTTCCTTTATACTCCTCAAGAAAAGAGTCCAAAAGAAACAAATATTCATACGCAACCCCTTTCTAATCAAATTTAACACGGTTCAGTTCCAGAATCTTCTCTGAAAATTCTCCATTCAAGCTTTAATCACACCACAAATAGGAGGAAGAAAATCAAATAGAAAAAGAAAATTCAGTCGTACGACATATGAACTCGGATAGGGGAAAAACTTAACAAATAAAACCACTCGATGATCATCATCAAAGTCCTGAAGCTATGATCAAATTCTTGCAACAAAATTCACACAACTCAAATTCTAGAAATCAAACATCGGAACAATAATTCACCAATGAGAGAGAGAGAGAGAGAGAGAGAGAGAGAGAAACCCTGATTTTGGACTTGGAGACCATGGCTCTGTTTTCCGAGAATTTTTTTCTTAGAGTGAGAAACAGAGAGAGTGAGAAACATGAATAGACTTCAACGTGAAAGTACGCTGATGTGGCGAGACAACTGCCTAATAAAGAGAAGAAACTATACGTGCCGGTGCAATGAACCGAATTGGTTAGGAACCAATAATCTTATTATACTATATTGGATCATCAAACTATAATTTTACACGTGGCTCCATCAGAGTGATTGTGTATGTAAAGAGCAGTACACTTAATAATACACGATTACAAACATGTGAACGGCAATAATTTTTTATTACTGTTGAAATGTGTGTACTACTTGGATAACTTTTACTTTTATTTTTTTACTTTAATTATAATTGTCAACTATTTCTTTCATTTATTTATAGAAAATGTCAATTATTATTATTTACTTAAATACAGTTTTAGCAACTAATATGAAATGATTTTACCCCATTATATTAATTTTATATTATTTAATTTATTTTTTTCTTATCACTTCACTTATTATACTTTTCGGTAATTAATTTTTTTTAAACCTCGTCCTTAACCAACATACTAAAGATTTTTTTTTTTTTTTTGGCTTCTAATTAACTTTTGTTTTTTTTAGTCAATTTGATTTATTGTCTATTGGTATGAGATAGAATTGTACGATTTCAATTTAATGGTAATAGTACAAATGAAAATCAAACAACTCGACTCTATATATTTGTACGAGATAAAATAATACGATCGGTATTTAGATGACACAACTTAAATTAAATGAAACAACTCAATTTTATATACTGGAAAATAAAATAGGATGATACAATCTATATATATATATATATATATAATACAATCAATATTTAAATAACACAATTTAAATTAAATAAAACAACTCAATTCTATATATTGGTGTGAAATAGGATGATACAATCTATATATATATATATATATATATATATATATATGTGTGTGTGTGTGTGTCTCCCAAAATAGAAAGCTCAAATTTCTTCCGGCTCAAACTCTCTTTCTAATTTTGATAAGTTGATTTTTGTACATTTAGTTTCATTTTTTTTTCATGGTCAAATTCATTTAATATTTAATTTAACTATTGAATATTAATTAATATAACTTTTAATTTTTTTTAGGGGAGTGAGCTATGTAGGATATAAATCAGTTTGGATATTAATTAATACAACCTTTATTCCATCAGTTAGACCTTTCATTGATATAGATTCTCTATTCCGAATTGCCATGATTATAAAATAACAATTTTGTTTGAGCTAATAATTTGATATATATTAAATTTAGAACTTATATTTATAAATTACAGTACGCCATTATAACTTTAAAAATTAGAAATTACAATTTAAGTACAACTAAATATAAACCATAAACCTAAAAAAATATTACAACTTATAATAAAAATTAAAAATAATAATCAATAAAACTTAAAATTGAAGAATGAAATAACATAATGTTAATTTTATATCAAATACAAGAAAAGATAAATATCCTGAATCGAAACCAAATTGTATAACCACGTTTTATTGTTTCGATTTCAATCGAATTGAAATTGGACCAACTGGAAAACCAGTTGAGCTCCTCTATCTGCATATTGAGAAAATTGCAAATTTAGGATAATAACTTTAAGTCATTCACCATTTAGAGACATTATATTTTCGAGCTTTTGAAATCGAGACATTATCTTTAAAAAATGGACGAATTTAAGACAAATCAACCCGTATCGAAGAATTTCGGGCTAATTTGCACATGAAAGTCACATGCCTTTGCTAATTCGGGCTTGTTGTAAATGTGGCTTTTTTTGAATAAATTAACTAATTTTAATTTAATTGTATTACTTAATCTAATTGTGTGGCTTTTTATTTACTGAGTTGACATTTAAAAATCAAATCAACTTATTCAGAAAAAACCAAACATGTGACTTTCACGTGCAAATTAGTCCAAAATTCATAAATTCGGGTTGATTTGTCTTAAGTTCGCCTATTTTGTAAAAATAGTATCTCAATTTCAAAGTTTGAAAAAATAATGTCTTTAAATCATGAATGACCTAAAGTTATCGTTTTAAATTTGCAATTTTCCCCATATATATTTATTGTTTAAATTCTTGTTTTTTTTTTTCTCACTTCTGGCATGTGACAATTAATGGTATCAAATTGTCATGATCAAGGTTGAACTACTAGACATCTATTTATCAAGTGAACATCCATCAATTTAGATCATTCATCCACAAAATTCTTGTCTTAATTATTTGTATATATGATAGACACACAAGAAGACATATAGTTCTTCGTAATAAAATAAACAATTTCATATGAAACTTTCATCAAGACATAAGTGAGACAAAGATTATTCTAAGAAATCGAATTCAAACTGATCAACATCTAGGACATATTTAGACTGGACATGATTCATCGAATTTTGGATGAGTTCAATTCCGTCCATATTCGGACAATGATTTATAAAATCCTACAATCATACCATATTTTTCCTATTTTTTTTGTAATCCTCAATAAAAACATCTAATTTTTTCTCCTTTTCTACAAATCTCAACAAACAATATCTACTTTTTTTATAATTCTTAATGTAAAATTGATATCCTAACTATAATCTTACTTGTAAAATTCCAAAACAAAATTTTCAAAATTTATATTTACAAAATTCTCTCAAATCTCAAATTCAAACCTGTAAAAACAACTTGGGTTATAACAAACGTTGGTCTAGAGACTTTTAGACTTGTAGATCCAAACTTCGTGCTTAATTTTGAACAGCTTATATGTATCCTACAATCCCTGCATGCTTGCCACCTCTCACCAACGTGTCACTCTACATGCAACCTCACCACCCTTACTTAATCTCTCTCTCTCTCTCTCTCTCTAACCAAATCAAGCAGCAACAGACAATCACAATGGAAGGAGTGAAGGCTTCAACTCACCCAGAAATCCCCGGCGAGCCAACTCACACCTCCACCGCCCTCCTCGAGAAGGCCACCGCCGCCATCCAGGGCTTCGGCCCCGTCAACAAAATCCACCAGCATCTCTGCGCGTAAGCCATCCATCAAAACCCTAGCTTCATCTAGATGCTCTTTTGATCAATTCTAATTTTTTGAATCATGATCAGATTCCATTTCTATGGGGACGACATGACGAGGCAGGTGGAGGCGCACCACTTCTGCGCGCATCAGAATGAGGAGTTCCGGCAGTGTCTGATCTACGACAGGGCGGAGGAGGAGGGGCGGCTCATCGGGGTGGAGTATCTAGTGTCGGAGGAGCTGTTCCTGACGTTGCCGGACGAGGAGAAGAGGTTTTGGCACTCACACGAGTATGAGGTGAAGAGTGGGGTGTTGTTCTTGCCGGGTGTGCCGGGCCCCATCCAACGCCAGGATTTGGAGAAGGTTTGCAAGACATATGGGAAGACTATACATTTTTGGCAGGTGGATAGAGGTGACACTTTGCCTCTTGGTATTCCTCAAGTCATGATGGCCCTTACTAGAGATGGCCAGCTTTATGATAACCTTGCTCAAGGTATGTTTCATCTCCTGTTTTATTACTTAAAATTGAAATTATCGATGTGGATGTGAAAATTGGGACAAATGTCTGCATGTTCATCGCTCATGTAGATCATAGCCGGGTCATGGTGGATAAGTGTGTAGAGCTTTCGAAATTGTCATTTGACTGGTGTTTACGATGTCAAATCAATAATCTTTGTCTTTAGACAATTGATGAAATTGTGATATTGTAGATGTCAAATCATTGATTTAATCGTCATTTTAGATGGTAAAAAATTAATAATATTATACTCCATCCGTCCCACAAAACTCTTCACATTAGTTTGGACACAATTTTTAAGAAAAAAAGAATATTTGTTTTATGATTGAAGGTATAAGGGTCAACTACGTGAAAAAATGACAAAAAGTAATAAAGTGTTGAGAGAGAAAATGTAATGACATTGTGTGTAAATAAGTGTGTATTGGGAGCTAATAATTGTGATAAAATTTACCATTTTTTGGTGTGCAAAGCGTTTTGAGACAGATTAAAAAGGAAAGTGTGCAGAGTTTTCCGGCACGGAGGGAGTATTAGATTGTCGTTCTTGATATCAAATCATTCGCCATTTTAAATGGTAAAAAATCAATAATATTATATTAGATTGTCGTTCTTGATGTCAAATCAACAATTTTTACATTAGATGAAATGTGCGCAATTTTTCAAGTTTGTTGATTTAGCAACAAATCAACAAATTTTAGCATTAGACAAAATGTGCACAATTCCAAAAGTGTATTTATAACTTAGTTATTTAAATGCAGATGTTGAAAGTCGCTACAAGGTTTCATTCGCAAAGGAGAGGGAGAATCGGGCTTATATGGATGGTCCGGCAAATGGGATACATCCGATGGCGAACGGTGGTGGACAAGGGATGAAGACGGTGCTTAGAGAGGTCGATATCAAGCCGGTGGAGACGGGTGCGGCTAGGGTCTTTGTTTGAAGAAAAGCGTGTTTTATGGTAAATGCGATCTTTGTTTTGTAGCAGTGGACTATCGTGAAAATATGATGTTTGTAGCTAGCTAGTATATATAATAGTATAACTCCCATCTTTACTACGTGCTTTGTGTCTATTGCAAATCACCAAAGTACAAGCATATATAAGCCTTTTAGTGTATAATATTAAGGAAAAGCTACTTGTGCATTGACGTGGTGTTATTTTTCTTGGTGCTACTCTCTTGATTCTGAAAATTTGTATCAGAATCAAGTATGAGATAATAAGTGTGAAAATTTGTATCTTCTATTATATTCTGTGTTTGACATTTTTTATTTCAAAATAACACCGTCACATATATTAAATGAATCATTTAATATTGTGACGTGTATTAAATCTCAGGAAATATGAACGTCAAATATACTAGTAGATCCGGACTGATATTATGATGTGTGTTTAATTAAACATAAGGAAATATAAAATGTAAGGTCAAATATAATAGTAGATCTGGATTGATATTATGGTGTGTTTATAATTCGTTTTTGGTTTGCAAGTCTATAATTTGTGAACCGGGTAATCTCATTTGGGTTTTTTATACTAAAATTTATCTTATTTGTGTAACACATCAAAACTATAGAATTTTGTTTAATTTGACTGTTATTATTTCTAAAATCAATATAACATATCCAAAATATTTTTGGATGCAAGGAGATGAGGGTTATCTACAGTTTATATCAGTTCATGGTTTGATTGGTGGATTGTAGAGCACAATCTTTCAAAATTATATCCCTCAATAGAAACATTGCATGAAATATTCAGTATTTACTATATATGATACGTGAATATATCAATGTGATGTACTTTTACATAGTACTATTACAATTGCACGCACGACTATATTAATTGGGTGACCACGTGAACCTAATTTGTAAATGAATATAAAATTTTATAATTAATTAAGTATAATAAACACTTTGGAAGCCAGCTCCATAGACAGATATAATTTTTTCTATATATATTAAATAAATTTAAATTCAGCCCATAATTTTAAATTTTTATTTCATAGATGAATTAACTCACAATAAAGCAATCTATATATGAATTTGGTATATTTGTGGGTAGTGGAACTCAATCTCACACAATTAGACTGTGTTATAGATTTAAAGCCCTCCCATGCAAATATTTGAGATAACTAAAATGAAAAATCCCAAAGCTTGATTCAGATTAAGAATAACATGAAATTCAGAATATGTGTATTTAAATATATTTTTCCTTGGCTTAAAAAAAAAAAAGGCTTAAATAAAAAAGAAAAATAAAAAGAAAAACATATTTTTCTTTCATAACTAGCTCAAAGCCATTGTCACAAAATCTTCATCACAGCGGAGAAGAAGCCTTTGACCACCGCAACGCCGCCAATGGCCACCGTCAAATAATACAACAACCACCCTACAACATCCACCGCCTCCACACCCATCCTCAGCTCCACCATCACCCACGGCAGCACCACCAGCGCCTCCGCCTCCTCCCTCAACCTCCGCCACCACAGATTCCCAAACGCAACGGCCAAAACCACCTTCTCCGCCCACCCGAAACCCTCGCTGGAAACCCCAAACAACGTCTCGTCCACCGCCGGCCTCACCACATTCCGCCGCCAGAAAATCATCACCTCATGCAATCCCAAAGCGAAGACCAATCTCCTCGGCACCACCAATTTCCCCACCGTGTAACCGTCGATCTCGGCGTCGACGGTGCCGTGAATCCCTAGACTCAGACAAATCTGCACCGCGAAAAGCAGAACCCAAGCAGCGCAAAAACGACGCCGTTGGCTGCCAAATAAAACCGGTTTTTTTCCGGATAATCCATGCGCAAAAGCTCCAATAGTAATAACAGTAACGAGCAAGCTGAGAGTCAATGTTGTCTTGCTCAGCACGAAACGAAGGATAAAAATGGAGAAATTATTATCTTCACCGTCGGTGACGGATAGAAAGTAACGGGCGGTGGAGAGACGGGCGAGGAGGAGGAAGGAAAGGGGGAGGAGGAGGCTGAGGAAGGTGGTGGCGAAGATTCTGCAGCCCTCCTTCACGGCGGCGCCGCCGCCATGCTGGATTTCCGGTGATATTTCTTTACTTGAAGACATTTTCGAGATCAAATCAGTTTCAGATTTGAGGAATTTTTGACGATCAAAATTCAAGACAATGCGATTCGTTGACCATTTGAGCAGATTATTTATTTATTTATTTTTATAATGGATTTGTTGAGATGATGAACTATTTATGTTAAATTACAGGACAATCTGATAAGATAATTAACGTGTTTCGATGCATGAATATTTTATGTAATAAATAAAATAATAATCGGCCTTTTCCAGTATTTTAGCATGGATTTGTGTAATATTAATGTTGAAAAAAGTGGAAAATAATAATAAAAGATTGCCGAACACTGACGTTATTTTTTTAAGTACGTGTCTTTAGGAAATGGATTTTGTGCCAGCTGTTTACTAGAGTATTTTATATTACTATTTCTTAACATTTTCTTTTGGTTGTTATAAGAACGACATAATTATATTATCATTATTATTAATTTTATTACATTTATTATTGTTGCTGTCTTTTAGAGGAAATCATTTTTTGGGAGATAGGGGAATTATTTTGTTGTTAATATTTTTTTTAAAGAGTAGTTGTTAGGTTTTCTTTCAGTAAAATGCATTTATGATCAAATTTGGTGAGTCGAATCAAGTCATAATTTATAATTAATATATTAAAAAAAATTTATAAAAATATTTGAGTTTGGATTTTGATAATGAGATTTTTTCTCATAAAATTATATTTATAAAAAGATTTTATGTAACTACTGTGATTTTTTTAAGGGAATGAAGATGAGGATATATAGTGACCGTATGTTTATAACTTTCTTATATATATATATATATGAAGAGAGAGAGAGAGAGAGAGAGAGAGAGAGAGAGAGAGAGAGAGAGAGAGAGAGAGAGTTATATATTAGGTTGATTAGTTATATATTTCACTATCTTTATTTTGAGAAGATTTTTATAAAAAAACCATTTTTACATTAATTGGCCGACGTTTGCACCGTTATATAAATGTTTGCGTCTGATTAAAATTCAAAATTTGTGCCTAAAAAAACCATTTCTTATTATTTTAGTTTATAATAAGTATGTTATTTAATAAATATCTGCTTATAATCCTCTAACTTTTTTTTTAATTGCTAGTTGAAATAAAGAATTACATAATATAAAAATAAGGAAAATGATAAGATCTCTGTAGGGGCACCAAAAGATGCACAAAAACCATTTGAATAATCGAAAACATATGAAATTAAGATTTTAGGACCAAATAGTGCTTATTTGAAATGATATCTTTATTTATTTATGTGTATGTATTAGTAAGAGTTGATCTTAATGTTTTGTTTGGCTATGGTTATTGCCTATACAATTGACCTTTTTGTTGCATGAATTGGAACACAATTTGATCATTTTTATATATATAGTATTCGAGTTTTTGGAGGTTTTTTTTTTTTCTTTCGGGTAACATGATATAAATTATGAAGTTTTATGTTCGATATATTCTTTTCTTATCTATATATTTTCATTTATAGAATCATCGGGATATTCTTAATTAAAATAAACATATCTCAAATTTTAAAATGATGTGTAATAATCACATTCCTTTAAATTATAAAATGTGAAATTAATAGATGTGTTAGATTTCTAACACATTGGTGGTGAACACATATCAATGTGTCCCTGGTGGATAGGGTAAGATGTTTTATATATATAATTTTTAGAGTTTGAGTGAGTTTTATGTGAGACGTCTCACGAGGGTCGAAGCCACACTAGGGCCAAGGGGGCAGTGGGCCCCCTCAAATTTTGAAAATCAATTATATATTATATTAATTTTGAAATTATTTATCAAAAAACATACAATAAATTTTTAATATTAAGATATAATTGAGTTATCATTGATTGTAATTAATTTATTTTTTATTGTGTCAATATATATTATTTCTCTTAATTATACATGATTCATGTAATTTTATATTTTGCAATAAGTTATTATTCAACATTTGATTAAAAAGAAAAATCACTTTAGGTATCAAATTGATCATAATAATAAAATGTTGATGTGAGTTTTTTAGACAATTGAAATTGGTAAATTATATTTGTGACCTATCTATGTATTTTTAAGTATCCAACATTTGAGTTTTATTATTTTAGTAATTGAACCATTAAAACAAACTTGTTAAAAACATTTTAAAAATTTAAAGTTTAACATGTGTTCATTGTGAATGATAAGGTACCTAAATACATGTATAATTTATATATGTTTCTTCATTTTTATACCATGCACTGTCAGTTGGACCTCCTCATTAAAATTTCTGGCTTCGTCGCTGTGTCTCACAGATCTTCTTACGTGAGAAGGGTTAACCCACAACCCATATTTCACAATTCACATGTAAATTTGTTAAAATAAGTTTGGGTTGTGGGTAATGAGTGTTGGAAAATTTTGATTTTTATGCCCATTTTGGGGCTATATTTTGTGTAGGTCCCATACCCGAATAAGGAAAGGAAATGTTGGGATGTGTTCTCCTCCGAGAGAGGTTTGAGGCAATGCGTAGCTTGCCCAAAATGATTCATGAGTGAATGAGAAATTGAATTTTAAAGTGGTAAGATTGAATCCTTCTTTTTACATTTCAAAATCTAACAATAAGTATCTTTTCAAAATCTTACAATAAGAATCTGTCTTACATTTCAAAATCTAACAATAAGAGTATGTCTTACAGAAATTATCCATGAGACAATCTCACGTGAGTTTTTGTGATATATGTATATATATACTATAACAATCCTCAACGTAACTAAAATATTGTGCTTTATTATTCAACGTCATACTTACAAATGTCTTTGTTATATATACAATACACGTTTAAATGAAGCATACCCTACAATAGAGAACTAATAATACAAAAATATTTGAAAATTAATTTAATGCGGGCCACATACATAAATATTTTAATTGAGAAAATATAAATAAGACATATATTAAACGGGACATTTCTTGGTGGCATTGCCCCCTTTTTAACTTGATGTCTGAAAATTCTTATGGCAGCCCCACACATATCAACATTATTTAATATACATGTTATATCATAGGCAAAACTTTTATAGAATTTTCGCAGCCCCACACATATCAACATTATTTAATATACATGTTATATCATAGGCAAAACTTTTATGTTATAAATGTAGTATCTTTATGTACAAATATTTATACATTTTAAAATGAACATGCATAAATGTATTATATTTATAACATAAAGGTACTGCATTTATAACATAAAGATCTGTGCACTTTTGTGCAACTGGTGCACAGAAGTGTTACTCTCATCATATATTGATGCGATATATTCACATAGGTACGAAGAATCTGAATGGGAATATTCCAATGGTTCTGGCCAAAGAGCAACTCCTTGTGTTGCGCAATATTTTTATTTTATTTTAGAGTTGTAGCAATATATATAATCGATTTTTTATTATGTAAAATATAATCGAACAAGTTAATTTTCCAAATAAATACAAACACATGAGTGAGATTCGATAGCTTATAAAAAAATATTCATCATTATCCAAAAATAAAATACTGTATTAAAAAATGAGTTCTAAACTTCTTTTATTTATTATTATTAATATTATCATCTCAAACTTCCATCCACTTTCTACATCTTCATAACTAGGTAATCACTTGATTATCATTTATCACATACAAAATAGCGATCAAAGGTTATTTTATTTTATTTTATTCATGTTAATCTAAAAATTCTTTGGTCTACAGATCTTGAAATATCAAAAACTAGGAAGGACTGTATTGTAATTTCACATATACACTGTATAAATGCAGAGGGAAAAACAAATTATCCTCTTAACTTGGCCTATTAGTTTTTTTGTCCTCAAATATTAAAAAAATCACTTTTACATTTGATACATTAGCAAAAATTGTGTTTTGGTCCCAATGAATTTTCAGAAATAGACTTTTACGTCCGCTATTTTTCCCTAACCTTTTTGTTTTGGTCTCTAACCTTTTACAATCCTAATTTTAAATGTTGATGCTCATTTGACACAATTTATCTGGTTTGTCAAATCAATAACAAATAATTTGCCACGAATCTTGTAGTTCAAGTGGTAACCTTTATCTAGATGCACATTATGATGATCAGAATTTGAATTTGGATCGTGCAAATTTTATAGGTTTTATAGCATCCCTTATTCTCCCTAACTCATTAAAAAAATTGGGTCAAATCGGATGATTATTATACTGTAACATATTTTTTCACTTCTAATAATCTGAATTAAAATTAACATTAGCCAATAAAATTATAATTGTAGTAGACTAAATTTTTTTTAGCACACATAAAATGGATTTTTTTTTTCGAAATTCAAATCCAAAGAACTTAATAGGCCAAGATAGAGGACAAAATTTCCATCCATGGATACCTCAACATGTATTGGACTCCTTTTTTTTTTTTTTTTTCTAATAGTATTGAAGAACGGAGATCATATGACTTACCTCATGAAAGTTGTATAAACAGAAAATCACAGTCCATTTTCCTAAATTAGTTTGCTTTATTTATTACAAAGACAAAAGTTAAACTTAAAATCATTATATATTGTCTTCACAAAAAAAAGAAAGAAAATGTGAACATCATAGCCCACTAAGTCTACTTTAGCTCAAAGTCCCTACTTGTTTGGAACTACTTAATGTGTGTCTATTCCAAGATTGTATTATTACAAGAAATAAGTGATCAAGATTTGACAAACACTCAAAAATCTAAAGATTTCATTTATTTCTTACCACTATAATCTATTGAACCCCCCCCCCCCCCCAACCCTAGCAAATCCACTAACATAGAGTGGGATAGCCAATTTAAGGATATTTGTGAAGATTTTGGCATTTTGCTTCTTCATGGGGGAATATATATAATAATATCTTTGTGTGTGTATAGTGTAAGCATTTAATTACACATGATTTTGCATAAGAAACATTGTGGATTACTCTTATTGGGGATTGTGGGTGGTGTAAAAAAGCATTGTTCTCAATGTGTGTGGATGTGGTGTGCTTCTGTGTTGTGATCTTTTATATGTATTTATTGAGTGAAAAGAAAAGAGAGAGCAACTTGTGGGGTTTTTCCTCTCTCTCTCTCTCTCTCTCTTAATCAATTGAGTGTCTGATTTTGATCCATCTCTCTTTATTGCCTCTTCTGCTACTCCATATATCCTGAAAAACAAAACAAAAAAAATATCTATTTCTTGATCAAGCTTTGAGCTTTCATGTTGGTTGAAAAAATCATGCAAGAAACTCATGATCATCACTCCAATTTTTCAACTCATGCATCCAAGAAAAGGTATGTAGTTTTTCAGCTCTAAATTAGTGGAAAATGAGTTGAAAAAAGAAGGGAAATTTCAAGATTTCAGTTCCTGATTTTGCAGGAAGATGAGTGAGAGAGTTGTTGTGGCAGTGAAAATAGAAGAAAATGAGAAAAAACAGCAGAGAAATGAAGGTCCTCCTTCTGATTGTTGGTCTTGGAGAAAATATGGCCAAAAACCCATCAAAGGATCTCCTTATCCAAGGTTTATTTAATAATCACCATCTAATTTTTTGCCTTCAACTAGTACACGAGCATGATACAGTGATAAAGTATTCGAAAAACCAAAGATGGGTTATTCCTAAAAGGCAAGAAAGAACTCCTCAAAATCCATGTGGGCTAAGAACAGAGAAAAAAAAAACTACTTTTTCTTATATGTTAATTGCATGCAGGGGGTACTATAGATGCAGCACATCAAAGGGTTGTTCAGCTAAGAAGCAAGTGGAGAGATGTAAAACAGATGCATCAATGCTCATTGTAACCTACACATCCTCACACAATCATCCAGGCCCTGATTTCTCTCTCCCCAAAAAGCAAAAAAAGGATTATAAAGAGATCCATTCTCTCAAAGAGGAGGAGGAAGAAGAAGAAATGGGATCAGAAGATCAGTTTCAATACTCACAATCTCCATTCAATTCCACACAAGATCAGAGCATAGTGAATCAAGAAGAAAGCCCTTTTCAAGAAAGCTTGGAAACAGCAAATGTGGTTAGTGGTGGTGATCAAGATCCAAAGCCATTTTGTGGTGATTCTGTGGGCTTATCTTCACTGCTTAAAAAAGAGGAAAATGACTTCTTTGATGAGCTTGAAGAACTGCCCACTTCTTCATTCTTCACAGCTTTCATGAGGAACAGTTTCTGTGGAGAGAGAATTGCTGCAAATCTCTCTAGATAATAGTGTAAGTATTTCCAGAGAAGTGTGTGTGTATTTAGAAATCTAGATCTTTTGTTTTGTATGTTCATGTGAAAATACCTTGTAGCTACTGGTAGTTGGCTCAATTTTCTGACATGGGGCTTGTGTATTTTTAGCTTTCTTGCACTTGATTCACGTGAAGAAACAAAACATTTAAGAGAGAGAGAAGCAGATAAGGCTAAAAGTAGTAAATTCATGTAGTGGTACTTCACCTGTTGTCTTTGCCTCAATCACTACACATATTATGTGAACATATAGTAATAATATCTTCTTTTTCTTAACCAAAAGTAATCTGTCTTGGATAAATTTAGTTTCTAAGCACCAGATTCTTTTTAGGATTATTCTATACACACCTTGTACCTTACTAAACACACCTCATTTCTATAAAAATAAAAGATATAAAAACACAATGTTTGGGGTGTGTTTAGTAAGTCATGGGTGTGTAAAGAATCATCCTTTTTTTTATTATTACAAACGCAATGTTTGGGGTGTGTTTAGTAAGTCATGAGTGTGTAAAGAATCATCCTTTTTTTATTATTACAAAGTGGCAAAGTGGGACAATTTTCCATAGTTTGATATAGATACAAGACAAGCAGGTGCTTCCAAGAATTAGCCCCAGCAAAGATAAAGCATCATCCCCACCAAAACAGTCTTACCTTTTCATAAGTTCATCAAATTGTCCCCTTTCAAAAGATGAAAAGATGAGTGTTGTGTGTACTTTGAGGATAACAACAAATATTGGCCAATCGAAGTGCGCAAAAAAGGGTCAAGAGTGGCAAATGATAGACACCCGATTCTCTATTTCAAACTGTGTTTCATTGTCGCCACAAAATCTAAAAATGAAACGCAATTTTGGAATAGAAGATCCGCCTGATACAACTAAGTTTATTAGAATAGAAATTGCAAATGAAGTAGATTATGTTATGGGAATGGTACAAAATTCTCTAGCTTTTAGTGTAATCAACTAAGTAAAAGTACGAAACTGAACGAAGATTAGACACCGGGCATTATTGATTTTCTGCAGCTGCTGCAAGTGGTTGCAATGCTTTGAGAGGGTTCAAGATAACGCCGTCTATAAGTCCGTACTCTTTTGCTTCTTTAGCGCTCATGAAAAAGTCACGATCCGTGTCCTCGTTGATTTTTCCTAGGCTTTGTCCGGTGTGGTAGGCCAGATAACCATTTAAATTTGCTTTGTGATGCAACATTTCATTAGCCTGAGCAAGAAGATGATCAATGAGAAGAGTGGTTTTTTTCTCAACTTTACAAATGTATTATTCTGCACAAAGAAAAGACGATTTTACCTGAATATCAATGTCAGTCTGGCCACCTTGAGCTCCACCAAGAGGCTGATGGATCATAATCCTTGAATTTGGAAGGCTATATCTTTTTCCTTCAGTGATCAGTTGGCCATCAATGAGAAAAGAATGTTAACAAAGTTTGACAAGCAAAATATCATAATTGGAAGATGAAAATTATTAAATGACAGCATCATATACCTTTAGTACCAGCACTCAATAGAAAAGCTCCCATGCTACACATGAATATACAAGATACTGTCAGTTGGTTCACAAAGTATATTATATCATAAAGTCATACGAATAGACGAACACCAAAGGCCCATTTTCATGATATTAGTGAGCATTTATCAAGAGTTGAGAGATGATAACAGCTCAAAACGATAGACTTTGCAGAGCAATTAAGGATTCTATGTTCATGAATTGTTCAAGAACTAGGTAGTCCATTTGAAAGAAACAATTCAAAATTCGTGTTGATACAAAAACATAAATTGAAGAAAGTTATACAAAACTACAGTTAATGTATCTTCACCTAGCTGCTAGTCCAACACATACGGTTGAAACATCAGGCCTAATATGCCTCATTGTATCAAATATAGCCATACCTGAAAAGTAAGAGGGAGTAAATATGATATCTGAAAACTCAACAACAACAAATAATGATATGGAACAAGATGCATTACCGGCTGTAACTGATCCTCCTGGAGAGTTGACATACATGACTATATCCTGTTCGGTTACATGAAAGAAATCAGAAAAGGTTTACCTACATTTATTTTTAGCATTCAATGGTGGTAAAGCAAAATTCGAACCAATCTGATCAAAAAATGTGCTGAACTTTGCAGCAGGATTTAATTCAAGTACTGAGAATACAACCACTCAAAACAAGTTCAACAATCTTACACTAAAAATGTTAAAAACTAGTAGCTCTAAACATTCCTGTCCCTTAGGATGAAAATAGCATATATATATATAATTCCTCCTACAGAAACCAGTGTAACTAAATCATCCATCTTTCACTCTCTAATGTGGAGCAATCACAGGATTAGCTAAAACAAATTGAACTGGCAAAGAAAAAGTCCACTTACGAGGCAAAATCAAGCACAACCATACTAATTATGCAAACATATGAATGACTGAGACTAAAAATATAATAGAACACATAACAATCAATACAGCAGCTTGAGTTGACGATTACGTTGAACTGTTCCATATTGCTGGAGATAAGCATGTTCTATCCGGCAGCTCATAATGTGCAAGTGCACAGATATATGGAAACATAAACTATAACCTAATGTTGGTATAAGAACAACTTAAACTGACCAAGAATTCAGAAGGTTACATGCAAAGAAAACAAAAGAAATCAAACAGCACATACCTTTGTAGGATCCACAGCATCAAGATATAGCAACTGAGCAACAATAATGTTCGCCATATCATCATCTACTGCTCCACCACATCTAATTATTCTCTACAAATAAATCGAAAATCACTTCTTTAATAACAAAATTGACATACCAACAAAAAAAAAAAAATCAATTCAATCAAAAAACTCCTCACATGTTGAAAAAGTTGGCTGATAACGCTCATGAAACGCTCTTGCACCATCGGAGGTGGACCCTGTGCCGATTGCCCATGCACCGGAAAGTATGGTGAGGACGGAATTTGCAAATCATCCCTAAAAACAACAAAACTCTGCTACTGTAAATCAATAACATACTTCATGTAATCACATTTGAGTGTAACAAATGAACATAACATTGAACCTGAAATCTAGGTCGTAAGACGAACAATTCATCCTATAAAAACCGGTTAACTGCAAAGTGACCTCACCTCATCGACCAAATATCATGCCCTGAGCTTCTTTCCGGCGCATAAACAGCGTTCAGCGAGATCTTAAAGTTCGACTTCTTCAATTTCCTGAAAGATTCGCACCTGGAATGCGCGGTTTGAGAGAGGAGAGAGAAAGTCCTAGAAGAGGAAACCGGGGACAAGCTAGGGTTTGGGGAAGAGAGAGGAAGTGAGGATGAGTTGAGAGAAACGCATGAATGTGCCATTTAGCCGGCGGTGGTGCGGTGGCGGAAGGCTTATCCAATTAACGGCGACGACTCTTAAAAGGAGGAGAAATATTAGTAAGGCCATCCCAGAAAATGCTAAACATACCCCTTTTTTTTTTAAAATGATTTAAAATTTTTAAAAAATAACAAAATTACAATTTTACCCTTATACAAAGAAGTGTGTTTGAGCAATCATGATTGAACACACCTCTCTATGTTCGACTATCAGTCGAACACAAAGAGGTGTGTTCGATTTGTGTTCAATAGAGGTGTGTTCGACCATCAGTCGAACACACTTCTTTGCATAAGGATAAAATTGTAATTTTGTTATTTTTTGAATTTTTTAAATAATAAATAAAAAAAATGGGGTGTGTTTAGCATTTTCTGGGGTGTGTTTAGCATTTTCTGAGGTGCGTATAGCCGGGGCATATAGTAATTCCAGATTTCCAGTAATGTAATTATTTTTATTTTTATTTTTTCTTCAAGGCTTTTAATTATATTTAAATTTAAGATAATTTATTTCTTTATTCTTTGAAAATACAAATGCTTTATTTTTAAGCAAAATCAAAATTATATGAGATATGTCGTTTAGGTAATGGTGACCATCAAAATATTTTATTAGTTGAAATCTGTCTAATTGAATAAATATTTAAGATCTATTGTTTAAAAATTGGGGAATAATATGTTACACATAATTCAAGTAGATCGGAAGGAGTGAGGAATAATCGCATCTTCTTTACTCTATGAATGTTATAATGTTGGAAGTAATATATATATATATATTTTTTTTTTCTTTTTCAAATAGTCATTAACTAAGTCTCAAATAAATGGAAGATAGAACCATTAACTAAAACACAAAAACTTATATAAATATATGCGAACTTAAATCCATTTTCACAAATTAAACGTTGTGAGGTATGGATTGACTCATCTAACGAAATTAAATCCATAAAACAGTCTAGTAAGAATCCTACTAGATCTATCATCAAAGTAACAAGGAAGAAACAACAGTAGAGTAAACTGTTCAAAACTGCTGATGTTCCTGACAAAATATACCAATAAAAAAAGGGAATAAAGCTTAATAGCAAATAGTTTCAGTAGCAAATAATAAATCCACTAAATGAAAAGAAAATTTCCTGCAAAATAAATCTCTGCAAAGTTCCATTAAAGAGCTGAAACTAATCTGCTTCCTACTTCTTTCTACCTTGGGAGAAAGGAACATAATCTGCAGGAAAAGTTGTTGCATGAACTGATGATAAAAATCCACAATTTTAGCAAGCCTTTTCAGTTTGCATCTTCTCATTGATTGCCTTGTAGCATTGGAGGCTGCAAAGAGGAAGCTTCGACTTGGAATCACGGTACTTGTACGGATTGGTGCACGATGGTCCAGCACACTTCTCTCGCGGAGGAGGATAACTGACATTTCAAGATCAAGATTAGTGTTTTACAAAGACGAGCGAAAAGGGCGTCTCATTAGCAATATCATTCACGACAGTGAAATAGCCGATACCTCAAAGGTTTGGAGTTGAAAAGTTTAGGTAAGCCCAAGTCTAGAGGGAATGTCACGGTAGTCCCTGTGGGTCCCATGACCATCCGAATGGTGTTTGATGTGAGCATCTGAACATTGGTCGTCTTCTCCTGTTTGTTTTTAATTTTATTATTTATTTATTTAATAAGAAACGAGGAAGTGTTTATTTTCGTTATCGCATATTAAAAATGGAGAAAGTACCTGAGCCAACTCTTCTTGGCGCTTCTTCATCTTCTCTTCTCTCTTCTTCCTACTTGAATCTTGACCAAGGATTTTTCTGATTGCCTCTGCCTGCAATTTTAATATGGCTTTGCTTATTTCCCAATTTGACCCTAAACAAAATAGTTTAATAAAATGGTACATAGCACGAAAACAAACCTCTGATTCTCGGGCTGCTTTCTCATTCTGCAATCTACGCCTCTGAGCAGCCTCCGCCTTCTTCAACTGTTGCTCAACTTCTGTCAATTTCTCCTTTTGTTCTGAACATAGAATTTAGGTTAAAACAATTGATTCTTGGAAGCATACAAAAGTTGAAAATGAAACGGGATTTACTGACTTCGAGGTGGAGCTGGTGGCAAGCCATTAGGGAACTCAATTTGACTTGCACCAGACGGTGAAGAAGCATCCTTGCTTAGAAGGGCTCGTTGACGAGTTGTGAGGGCTATTTCCCTCTTGTTTTCTATTGGTAAATCTGACAAATCTTTCTTCTGTTTTTTCTTCTTCGTCCCATCGGGCTCACCATCGGACAACGGTTCTTCCTCCTCATAATCCATGTCACCAGATCTGGATTTACGGCCATCTCTATTGAGCCTTCCAACATCTTCCACGGTGCCCCCCTTTTGTGGTTTTCTGTTTGATTGTGCCTCCAAATCCTTAAACCCTGATATCTTCGAAGACTTTAGTTTCTCCAAGTACCGGATCTCATCATCTTCATCATCTTCGTCGAATTCCTCATCCAAAACTCGTCTCTTAGGCACCCTTTTGCTCTTACGAACTGAATCTGACTTATCCCCTTGCTTTTCATGGGAATTTTTCGCAGATGGTCTCCCCATTTCGTCCCTCCCAATATTGAAATTGCCTTTTGAGAAATCCTTCCAAGGGATACCTTGCAATTTACCCTTCTTATCAAGAGGTGGAGAATGATATTCATCAGAACTTTCCTGAAATCGACATGCCAATAAATGAAAAATATTAGCCAGCGCAACAGCGTAAAATTGGTAAGTTTAAATTCATTAGACTTAAATACAGGGGATTTGTTTGCCTAAAAAATATACATTCCCGCTCACTAATAAATCCCGCATTAACTACATATATCAGCACATAATAAAGAGCATTTCATCTTCATGATTAATTTCAGATAATTTATTTAATTATTACAAGATAGAAACAATTTGAGGCTACAAGAAGATTAGCAAAAGACCAAGGACAATACTCTTTCTTGGCATCACACAGCCAAAACACAGTTTCTCCAGAGATATTATTTGCCACTCAATTAAGTCAAATGTGAATTCATTTGCAACATTTGGAAACTTAAGCTGCCATGGCTTTGGATATGCCTTCAGCCAGTAACATTGTGGACATAGAGAAGTATTTCAGCAAACGATCCATTTAAGTGCATAAAACAATATAACAAGCATCAACTAACACATAACAGAGGTGAATCCAAATCTAGACCAAGTTGAATGAATCCAAGAAATGTATTTATGCAAAAGGCTTTGATGGATCACTGTTAGAGAAATAGCAAAGATCACAACCTGAAGGATCAACCTCTGTCGTGGCCGAGCACTATCAGATGATTGATTGGCTTTTACCAAAGACCCACTACCTGACTCCCCATTAGAATTGGATTTGGTTTGAAGCGTGCGTGTCACACCACCAACCTTCAACTTAACTTTTTTCGGTCTATTCTCATTTCCTGCTCTATCACTCACACCATTACTTGCAACCCCATTTGATTCATTGACCGGTAAGGACCTTGACACACACTGACTCAAATTGAACATTTTCTCCCCCATATTATCATCCCCAATGTTCTCATCACTTGAGACCTTACTCATATCATCTGAACCTGCTGTCAATGACACGGGGGACCGATCAGCGACTGACTGTGCTTCCGGTCTAGGTCGGCGTGATGTTTGGCTTCTCCTTTTCTTAATAGAAACTCCAACACCCTCCAATGGAGGAACATTAGATTGATCCATTTTTACAAGATCCTTGAAAATTAAATGTTAAGACGGGCTAAAGCATGCTAACCCTGAAGTGCATCACAGACTCTGCAAAAATGTTCACAACTTAACCATCAGATCAGATAAACATCCAACAGATAATTAATTCAACAAATGCATTGGGAAATCACATTTAAGAACCAACACAGCTTAGTTTTAAACATCCAGTGGGAGTACATAAGGCAATAAAGAGGCCAATGGCACTGAAATTACATAACGGTATACTATCTAAACAAAATATTTAACTACAAGCAAGCAATGACAATGATTTTACCGCCAAAAAACATAGTGATAGTTCAACTCTGATTAACACCCACCCAACTAAAAGAGCGAATATGAAAAACCGAAGAAAAAACACCCAAATAAGCAAGGCAATTACTGGGAGTAAGCCATTAAACCTACAAAATCAATGTAGAAAAATTAAATCCAGAAAAAAATATTATATTAGTCAACAAGGAAATAATATATAACAATTCAAAATTCTCATATTTGCATGAGCAGAATACACCAGAATACAAATTAAATAAACCCCTAAAAAACAAAATCACGAAAATTAAACTTAACTGAAACACCAACTAAACACATTCCACTCCACACCCCCAAATAATTCAGAAAATCAACCCAAAATTGCAATAAGAGAGGGAAACCAAGCCTCACATTGAACGATCACGGAAGACGCAGAGGCCAAAAACAGCTCAAACCAACGAAATTCACCAAAATCCCCCAATTTCCCAAATTCCACCACTCAATCGACGCGCATAACAGAATATAACAGAGCAAAAGAAAGAAAAATCAAAGAAACAAAAATTACCCAGAAAGACGCAGGCGTCGAAGAAACCACAGAAGGAGAGAAGCCGAGAGATGAAAAGAGAGTTATAATTGAGGGCAAGAGATAATGGGTCGGTGAATAAATAGATACACACAAGTGCATATATTTTTATAGAGAGAAAGAGGGGAGCATAAAGGGCTGTTTGGATGTTTGTGTTAGGGTTAGAGAAGATAGAGAGAGTAGTGTCGTTGATATGGGTTAGTATAGTAGTAAAGAAGACTCCCAATTTCTTCTCCATTTTTTTCACACCTGTTTGTGCGTGTGTGTGTGAAATTTTTGTATGCGTTTGGACTCGTTTTCGCGACTCAGTAAGGTCCTGCCGAGTTGGCTCAACCCCTCTGCCCCTTGGCTTTCTCTCTCTTATTTTTCCCTCCTCTCTCTTCTACATATTTGTGCTGCAAATATGCGCACGATATTATCCTGCGCTTCCAGCTTATTTTAGCGGCATCCTTCCCTTGCACGTGCTATTTTTAACCTCAAACCATTTTTACTTTTTCCTTTTCCATATATGTAAATCATCTACTTATTACCTATCTTTTAATTTATCCAATATTTGCCATAAAATTTTACTTTTTCTTATAAATAGGAGTGATAACGATGTGGGGCCAGTTTTGGCTTTTTCATCCCTCTTTCATGGAGGATTTGAGCAATTATAGTTAATTTTTGAGTTTTAAATAAATATGAGACATAATATTGAAAATTAAAAGGACACTATTGAATTTTAAAATTTAAATAAACATATGAGATGTTAAATTTTTTTATATAATGAAATCAAATTCAGAATTTAGAAATATTAGGTAAATAAATAAAATAATCATTTGCAAAAAACATTCAAATATTTTTTAAATAATCTATATTTCACTCTCATAGAGTAATAAGGTGGTACGAGTATTTGAAGAACATCACTAAAATTTAAACTATTCTCTTTAAGAACATTGATTTAATCATTGACATTTGGAGTTAAATATTCATTTAGGGCTTTATTTATTTTGGAATTTATCTTGAAAAATACTTATCGCATTATATTGATTTAAATATTAATTTTTGGGATCTTTATAAAAAACGAAGTGAACGCTGTAAAAAATGTTGTTGAATTCATAAAGAATACTTGTTTTTTATTTGATCAATTTCTATTTGAAAAAATACTACTTGGATGGAGTTATCACCCTCTTCTTGAATCAAAGTTTATTTTTATGAACTTCTATTAAGAATACAAAGAACATTGTAAATTTGGTTACAATAAATTCATAGGAAAATATAAACAATTTATTAACTTCTAAATTGTGTCTTAAAATTACCAAAAACATCCATGTTTATGACTTTTTGTTCTCAATAAAAAATGGATATTATTAAAGAAATAATAGGTATACATCATACCAACAAGAATATTAAAGAAACAACAAAGACAAGAGACGATCAACATGCCAACACCATTTTGAGATTATCAAGTCAATCTAGAAAATGAAAAAAAAAAAAAAACAACCCGTTCGTAGTTTATATCCACCTCCACCTCCACGAATCCTCAATTTCACGCTGTAAAGTGGATTTGTTAAGTAAGGATACCAATTCATTAAACACATAAATTTCACGATCAAATAGAGGTCTCTTCCAACTTCAAACCCATTTCCAAGAATCTCTGTCCCACTTCCCTTTTGTCATAATCGATCCTCCCTGTTCATTAATCCACAACTACAATTGTATAAAAGATCATTTTCCTATTTATTTGGCGAAACGATCATTCATTGTTTATTAACAAATTTATTCCCTATTAAAAGGAGGCAACATTATAATCGAAAATATTGATAAATCATTTTCATATTACAAGATTGATTTGGATCGCCAATAATTGAGATAATATCATTTATATATATTTGACACTTTCTGTAAATACATACATTAAAATATTAATTATTTCTCTATCTACTTTTTTGAAACATTTATCTATCTACTTTGAGAAGCAAATAAAATTGAATTTTTAAGATATAAATAGAAAAATTTAAATCTATTTTTAATATAATATTTTACACATAAATTTTTTTTAGGTAAATTTCTTATGTTGTTAACCACACGTTTCAAGAAATGCAACAAAAGAAAAGGTTAATTTGACAATAAGAAGAATAAAGACAAGAAAGTGAAAAATACTTAAATAGACATCGTACTATTTCAATCATTTTTTGTCTACATGTAATATGTCCTAATATGTTATGGCTTTAATTCGACAAATAAGATCACCTATTCAATTCTTTTATGTTTCTCCTCAAAAAAAAAAAAAAAAAATCTTTTATGTTTCCTATATATATAACTGTTAGGATTATATATTAACAATGATATAAGAATTATGAATTTAATATATGAAAAATGGGACATATGATTTAAATTATTAAACTGGGCTAAGAAATGGTGGCCCATAAACCCTGTTTGTGCTTCTTTGGCCCAACAGTGGCCATTAATCTGATGCCATAATATTAGCATTTTCGATTTTCCCCAAAATACAATTCTAGGGTTTAATATTTTTTTGCAAGATGTCGAAACGAAAATTCGGATTCGAAGGCTTTGGCATCAATCGCCAAGCTACCTACAGCTTCGAGCGATCTCAACCGCCTCAACGATTGTACGTTCCTCCTTCATCACGCGGTGGCGACGACGATGCAGACCTCGACAATATTGAGTATGCCGACGACCGTGAAACTTCGAACGACGTCGTGTCCAGAAACAATGATGGTGGTGCTGCTGACGACGAAATTGATCCTCTGGACGCGTTTATGGAAGGTTTACAGGAGGACTTGAAGGCGGCTCCGCCACCGGAGGCGAAGGATAAACTGGACAGGTATAAGGATGACGTGGAGGATGATCCCTTGGAGAGTTATTTAAAGGCGAAGAAGGATTTGGGGCTGCAATTGGCTGCAGATGCGCTGCACGCAGGTTATAATTCGGATGAAGAGGTTTATGCTGCAGCAAAGGCGGTGGATGCAGGGATGATTGAGTATGATTCTGATGATAATCCTATTGTACTTGATAAGAAGAAGATTGAGCCTATTGTCGCGCTTGATCATAGCTCAATTGACTACGAGCCATTTAATAAGGATTTCTATGAGGAGAAGCCTTCGATTTCAGGTAATTGAATGTGGCCTGCTTTTGCACGTTTTTTCTTTTTCCATTTTCTGGCTTTTAGTTATTTGAGAAGTTTTGCAGTTCAATTAAGTGAATATAACATAGCACTCTAAAGTTTGACCTCACACTGTCTCGTTTACTGCTTTGATCTTGAATGATCACATGTCGTTTCACTTCAAGTATATCTCTATGTTATTGAGAAATATTGAACCAATGAATTGTAGAGTGCCCAAAACTTCTGCAAGAATTAATTGAGTTTATAGATAAATGTAGGTGCACAACACAGTCAAAACTCGTTATCAATAAAAATGTTGAATTAAACAAAAACTTTTGTCAATCTTAAATTTCTAGTAAAAGTAGTTTAGCTAACATTTGTTTTTTATTTCATGTAACTTGATGCCATTACAATCCAAGTGTCAAAATGATGTGTGAACTTCGTTATTAGGTATAATATCAGAGACAAGAAAATTTCGGATGCAATCTGATAATATTGGCAATACCTCTATACTCCAAGAGTTGTAGATATTGTCTGATATGCTCAGATGGGCTAGGGTTGATATGATGTGCATTGGCTGATAATTTGGACTATATTTTGTTCTATTCTTAGTAAAGAAAACAATATACAATTTTCTTTTGAGTAGATGGCTAGGAAGGAGCTGCTGGTGTTATTCAAGCCTGACAATCTTTGAGATTATTATGTCTCCTAACCTCTTTTCGTTTTTAAGTTTTTAATTTATTTAGAAAGCATCTGATTGATAATCTTTTCAGGTATGAGTGAACAGGATGTTGCTGACTATAGGAAGAGCTTAGCCATACGTGTTTCGGGTTTTGATGTTCCACGGCCTGTTAAGAACTTTGAAGACTGTGGGTTTTCTACGGAGCTAATGAAAGCCATAGGAAAACAAGCATATGAAAAACCAACACCAATACAGTGCCAAGCTTTACCTATTGTGCTTTCTGGAAGAGACATAATTGGTATAGCAAAAACTGGTTCAGGAAAGACTGCTTCATTCGTGCTTCCTATGATTGTCCATATTATGGATCAACCTGAACTTGCAAAAGAAGAAGGCCCTATTGGAGTGATATGTGCACCTACTAGGGAACTAGCTCATCAAATATATTTGGAAGCTAAGAAATTTGCGAAATCTCATGGTATCCGTGTCTCTGCAGTTTATGGTGGTATGTCCAAGCTTGATCAGTTCAAGGAACTAAAGGCAGGGTGTGAGATAGTTGTAGCTACTCCAGGGAGATTGATAGACATGATAAAAATGAAGGCGGTGACCATGTTGAGGGCAACCTATTTAGTACTTGATGAGGCAGATCGAATGTTTGATCTTGGTTTTGAACCTCAAATAAGGTCAATAGTAGGTCAATTAAGGCCAGACCGCCAGACATTGCTCTTTTCAGCTACTATGCCACGAAAAGTTGAGAAGCTGGCTAGGGAAATTCTGTCAGATCCTGTAAGAGTAACTGTGGGAGAGGTGGGTATGGCCAATGAGGATATTACCCAAGTTGTCCAAGTGATACCATCAGATACAGAAAAATTGCCCTGGCTGCTTGAAAAGCTTCCTGGAATGATAGATGCAGGAGATGTTCTGGTCTTTGCTTCAAAAAAGGCAACAGTGGATGAAGTTGAATCACAACTGGGGCAGAAGGGTTTTAAAGTTGCAGCTCTTCATGGCGACAAAGATCAGTCATCTCGTATGGAGATATTGCAGAAGTTCAAGTCTGGAACGTACCATGTCCTTATAGCAACTGATGTTGCTGCTCGTGGTCTTGACATCAAGTCAATTAAATCTGTGGTCAACTTCGATATAGCTAAAGACATGGACATGCATGTACACCGAATTGGAAGGACAGGCCGTGCTGGTGACAAAGATGGAACTGCATACACCCTCATTACACAAAAGGAGGCAAGATTTGCTGGTGAATTGGTTAACAGTTTGATTGCTGCTGGTCAAAATGTGCCCTCAGAGCTTATGGATTTGGCTATGAAGGTAAGCCACAAGTTTATTTCAGTTTTCTGCTTTTGTTGGAAATATGAAAACAAAAATTCTTTACGTTGTTGCATTATTGGAATTTTTGGATGCTTTCTGAAATTGTTTGAAGGATAAAAACTGTTAAGATATGACTCAAGTTCCGACGCATGATTTGTTTAAAAATCAAAATTGACCATGCTTCTCAAGAAATTTCACTTCACCCAAATATGCTGGCTTTTGTTTTGTATCGACTTCATTGGGCTGGAATCTATGGTGCCTTTTTCCTAAACACATATTTGCATTCTGCAATCCTACAATTTACGTTTCAAAACTGGAAAGCAAAATTGGGTATCAACTGCTCCATGTTTGTATGTGTTTACAATTGTTGCATGTTTGGTGTTCCTGTTTCGATTTTTAAATGACATTTACTTTGTACATAATTAGGATGGAAGGTTCAGATCCAAAAGTGATGCACGAAAAGGAGGTATGGAGTTTATTTTATATGATATGCTCTTGATTTAAATCACACTGTTCCAAAAATTGCATTCAGTTGTTTGTGAATAATGATGGTTTTCTTAATAGTACCCCATTTAGGAATTCTTTACTAAATTGAAAGATCAGTTCAAAAACCTATGTCAATCTTTTTGTAAATCTCATCAAAGTTCTGAGAACCTATCCTACTCCTGCAGGTGGAAAAAGAGCTAAAGGAAGGGGAGGAGGAGGTGGTGGTGGTGGTGGTGGAGGTGGAGGTGGAAGAGGTGTTCGAGGTGTGGACTTTGGTTTGGGCATCGGGTATAATCCAGAATCAAATGCTGCATCGAATCCCACACCCAGTCGTTCCGCAACAGTTAATTCACTGAGGACAGGGATGATGGCACAATTCAGAAGCAATTTCGTTGCTGCATCATCTAATTCCCCGAATCAGTTTGTGCAGAGCAGTTCAGGAATGCAAGCCAATAAGAGACCGGTGTTACGTGGGTTTGTATCTGGTGGGACTATTGGTGGTGACATACCTGCTGCAAAAATAAACACTGTTCCTGCCTCTGCATCAAACAACACTACTCCCAACTCTAGAGAAGTTGCAAAACAGACGCACTCTGAAAGGTGAGTTTCCTTAATGAAGTTTAAATTTGCACAATTTTATATTTGGGTGCTTGTGCTTTCAATTTTGTTTGAATTATGTCTCTGCAGTTTCAGTTTCATTTGTAAAAATTGGGTCCCTCTTCTTTCATTTACTCAAAAATTATAATTATATAAACCACCAACACTAAGTACATGAAAATGGCAGTATACGGATCCAATTCACACGAATTGGAAGCATGAAGACCCAATTCAAACATAATAAAAATATACGACTCAATTCAAAATTACTCCTTTTTTTTTAAAACTTATTTATTGAAGTATAAGGCCCTCAATATGCCTTTCTCAGTTCAATTTTGTATTGCGTTTACTTGAGTGGTCAATCACACACAAACGTTAGATATTTATATGGTCTCAAGTCTCGTGGGAAGTCTTTGTTGCAACTTCAACATTTTACTCCATGAATAAACATTTCAACACGATGTTAGTTTTGCTTTTATGTGTCTCCTTTTGCTGCCAATTTTGACTTCTTTCGTATTCTATATTTGCTTGGATTATCAGGGATAAATCAAGAGAAAGACGGAGACCCTCCGGCTGGGATCGCTGATGCATAGAGGGATTAAAATGTTTGTATGTGAAAGGAAACGATGTTTCGGTCAAGTTTTATCTGGTGATGTTGTATCAATATTATCATTAGCAGCTTTGGCCTTAAGTGCTCTTCCATGATTGGTCCGACATAGTGTATCATCAAAAATTCCTTTTACAGGACTACGTAGCAACTATCTTATGTCCGAACAACATAGAATCTTTCTCTCATTAGTTCATTGCTAGGTGACTGGAGTGTAAAAATATAGACATTGTTTGCTTCAAATGAATCAGCATAGTTTTCCCTATAGTTGCATTCAAATTGAAGGATTTGAAATCCATACATGATCTATTCATTTCAAATTTCCCAATCCAAATGTAAGCTTCTGAGTTGAAACTTGTATGTTGCTGGGAATGTGTTTTGAATTCAACACAAGTATGTACTCTAATACATGTTCTGCTCCAATTTCGATTTTCTTTATTTAGAATGTTATGCCTTTGGACATTTCGACACATTCAAAGCGCTGTTAACTTCACTTCGTCGATTGGCAGTAGGGCATATCTGAAGGCACGGTTCCTTGAGTGCACTGTCCTCTTCTAATGGAGGTGGAAGCACCCCAAATTTGAACTGTCATAGTGATAACTCTCTTTAGAGATCCAAAAGTGTTTTCAAACCCTTAATTCATTAAAGGATCTCATGTGCATAACTATAATATCACTCAATATGTGATGTATTGAAACAGAAGATCTCGTGTGTGCAATTACCTGACAGCTATAATCGGTGAAATCGGGCTCCATAACTAAAGGAACTCCCATGTACTCCTTGAAAAAGGTCTACATTATAACAATACAAGTTAGATAATGGAATTTAACCAAGAAGATATGGTGTCTACTACCTTTCCTATGAGAGAGACAGAGCTTGTGAAGGATAACAATGGAGAATCAACTGTGACCAACCTGAGTAGGAAGTTTACAAGTATTAATACACACACCAACACATTTGCTCTCCTCCAAGTATTTGCATTTCTCAACCAACACCTACATGAATCAGATCAACCACACAAAGCAACCAGCAAATCACTCATTGTATATATAAACAAGAACTTGAGCCATTACCCCACTAGACCATGAGGATCCATCAGGCAGTTCGACAGAGTTAACACTAGACGTTCCCATGAGCCATTGACACGAAAGTGCTGTCACCCTTGCTTCCACAAACACAACACAACCAACCATTCAACCTCAAGTTTCAACAATGGAAAGCAAAAAACAAAGAACTGGGATATAGGATACAAGTGCAATGTATGAATCTAAGATGCAAAAAGGGTGCGAAAAAGTAAGCACTCACCAACCATCACTGCTGCTACTTGGCCTCCACCAATAGGTGAAATAAGCTTTTTGTAGAGCTCTAATAACCATGAAGGAAACAATGATCTTAGTATCTGTATCTGCCATGAAAAATCATTTCTTCATTCACAGCATCATTATAATTGTATCAGAAAAACTACTCCAAATCAACCAATTTTATGTATTAATCATACCGCAGCTGTAGTAGCTTCGGAATTGGATCGGCCGACCATAATCCGATGAGCAACATCGATCAATCCATCGTATCCAGGTTTCTCAGAATCCCATCCAATCTCCTATCAATCAATAACAATTCTTTGTTAATTTTAATCACTTGGAAACTACCCAATCATTCATCCTATTAACGAAAAGATAGAATTTGAATTTTGACCTGAGCCATTTTGCTGCGAAATACTTTGAGAAAAATATCATCAATAAAGCCAGGCGAATACTCTTTCCTTGAAGACTTCAATTCAACCGCTTCTACCTGCAGAAAATTTTACAGGAAAACAAAATTTAAAACATCAATTTTGATAAATAATTGAGTGAGAGAAGAATTGATTGAAGAGTTGAATGGATACAGAATTCGATCGGGTGGATAAGCATGAAAATCGAGGAGAACGGCTGACTCTTGAAGAATGGACGGTGGGGATTGAGATGAGTGGGCGGTGAGTGAGAATCGCCATGGCCGTACACCTTCAAGCTCCAGCTTTACAACTCTTCTTTGTGTTTGTAATGCAGCAGTGTGCCATCGAAAACAAGGACACGTGTAGTTTAATCATTGGAGAAATCTAATAATTTAAATCATATACTATATTATTTTTAATTAATAATTAAAATATACTAATATAATAAATGGTTAATAAAAATTTAGATTACCAAAACGACACAGCATAACGATTTCTTCAAATTTCATATAACGCTTTCTAGCTTGAATAAAACCCTAATTAATAAACCCTTTTCCTAATGGCGAAATTCACCCGTCGATTGCCCGCCGGAGCTCCGGCATTGTTTCGACGGCTCTCCACGGCGGTGGAGGCAGCGGTGCCGATCCGGGAGGAGGACTCCTTGTACCAGAGATTGTCTAAGTTGGGGCATATCAAAGGGAATGTAGAGAGTACCATCAATGAGTACACAAGGGAGGGCAAAGTCATCACAAAATATGAACTCGGGAAATGTATCAAGGAACTCCGTAAATATAAACGATATAATCACGCTCTTGAGGTGCGTAGAATTCGTGAGTGATTTTGATGTGCATATTTCAATTTGGTCATTTATGTTTTGTGTTAAAGGATAATGGAAACCGAAGCAGAATAAATTTATGGTCTGAATTAGGTTTATTAATGGATGTTTGGATTAAAAATCTCGAGAGCAGTTATTGAGAAATCAATGCAATATCACGTTCCTGTTGAATCTGTGTGGTTAAGTTTTTCTCTCTGCTTTGTTTTGATTTTCAGTTAATTTTATTTTGAAGAATTTTACTGCCTGTTTGAATGCGTTGACAGTCGGTGTTAATGAGCGATGTTTCATTGTTATTGCTTATAAATGGCTTAAAGTTTAACCTTTCCCCTTTTCCTGTGGATGTTGTTTTGGATTGAGAATGATTTCTTTATCGTCTTACGTTACCAGATAATGGAGTGGATGGAGTTTCGGAAGTTTAACTTTGGGTATGTGGATTATGCAATTCGTTTGGATTTGATTGCGAAAGTTGAAGGAATAGCTGAAGCTGAATTTTACTTCAACAGAATCTCTCCCTCTGTGAGGGTTCATTGCACTTATGGTGCACTTCTAAACTGCTATTGTGTGGCAAAGATGACCGATAAGGCTTTAGATCTCTTCGGTAAAATGGTTGAAGAGAACATGGTAGTCACACCACTGCCTTTTAATAATCTCATGTCATTGTATATCAGAACAGGGCAGCCAGAGAAGGCGGTTGTCTTGGCCAAAGAAATGAAGAAGAGGAATATTCGGCCAGACACATTTACATATAACCTATTGATGAACAGCTATTCACATTTGAAGGATATCGAGGGAGTAGAGAGAGTTTTTGAAGAAATGAAACTGGAAAACGGGAAGCAATGTAATTGGACTTCATATAGTAACTTGGCAGTTATCTATATGAGGGGTGGATATCAAGAAAAAGCTAAGTTGGCTCTGAAAAATCTCGAGGAGGTAATGGATTCACATGATCGGGAGGCTTACCATTTCTTGATAAGCTTGTATGCTGGAATTTCTGATCTTCATAACGCCCATCGTATTTGGAAGTTGTTGAAGTCAACGCTGAGAAAAGTGACGAACAAGAGCTATCTTATGATGCTTCAGGCTCTTGGGAATCTGAGTGACATAGAAGGGATGGAGAAATGCTTCGAGGAATGGGAATCGGTATATTCTAGTTATGACATAAGGTTGGTGAATTCGGTTATTTGTGCTTACTTGAGACACGACATGCTTGAAAAAGCTGAGTCAACTCTTGAAAATGCGTTGAAGAAAAAAAACGGGCCTTTCTTCACTTCATTGGAAATGTTCATGATTTACTCTCTGAAAAAGCATCAATTGAAGCAAGCTTTGCAGATCATGGAAATGGCTGTATCCAAAGTTCGCAATAATGAATGGAGACCGAAATCGAGCACCATAGATAGATTCTTCGAGTATTTCAAGCAAGAGAATGATGTGAGTAGTGCTGAGGAATTCTACAAGTTGATGAGGAGGATATACTGCGTTGATAGCCGTTTGTACGAATCATTACTTCAGACTTATGTTGGTGCTGGACGAACAACGCCTGATATGCGAAAGAGGATTAAAGGAGATGGGGTTGAAATCAGTGTTGAGATTGAGCATTTGCTTGCAAGTGTTTGCCCTGAATGATAATGCAAGTGTTTGATGAGATGATCTTGATTCTTGTTTAAAGTATTGATCAAAAAGGTTGTAAGTTGCACCTTCATAGTATACTTGAATTGAGATTTCAGATGGAGATATATATATATATATATATATATATATATATATATTTGGTCCCTCTACTTCATATTTTATGTGCTTTCATTTGCAAAAATGTTAATGTACAAGTCTTCATATTAATCTGCTAATAAAAGTAAATAACAAGAATTCCAAGATTCAAGCGAAATCTTTGTAACACTACAAATGCAATTTGTGTACAAAAAAACATTAGAAACCAAAAATTTAGAAGTAAAAATTAAACCAAATTATACAAATCGATCAAATGAAGCGCTGTGTCAAAGCCGAGGGATGGAAAACTACGTAGGTTTAAGATAGAATGAGGGGGGTGATAATGCTACAAGAACAGAACGACTCAACCATACGATGATGTGAGTGATTCTATCACATCAAATTAAATGCTCTGCTTCAAGGTCACTTCTATGATCCCTATTGGTGCTTTAGGACGATAGTGCTCGTCCGTGTCCGCCTCTTCGATTTCCTGTAATCGACATCATCGAAAGATGGAATTAACGCAAAACTTGTTGAGATTGTATAATAACGGAGAGAAAATACTTGCTAACAAGAAGTGATCTATAAACTACTTCAAAATGCAGGCCAAATCAGTATTATAGTAAGAAAAGAAAAAAAGTCGAACAGCTGGCAAAAGTTTTTACCTGAACGACGTCTTCGCCCTTTATAACACGCCCAAATACATTAATTTTCTCATTTAGATCAGGGATTGGTGCTGTTGTAATAAAAAGGTCAAATCCCCCACCATCGGGTTTTGACTTGGAAGTGCCCAGCATAAAAGCCTCGTGCTTCAGGCTATACATGGAAAAAATAATAATTCATCAAACATGGTATTATAAGATAAGTTGCTTTTGCGAGAGTATTTGAGATCTGAGATAAGGCAGACCTTGTGTCGAGATGATTGTAATGCTTTCCCCTTGAAGTCCAATCTTCGGTACTTCCGGGTCTATTTACATCACCTCCTTGGATTACAAAGTTCTTAATAACACGGTTAAAGATCATTCCCTTGAAGTGGCCCTTCTGACTGCAAGTTAATTGGATAATAAAACCATGTCAATTGAGGTTTTCAGGAAATGTAACGACTAATAAATAAGAATACCTTAATCAATTGGAAAAAAACTAAAGCAGGGATGGAAATGATTAAGGTGCAGAACAAAACTCATATTTTCAGGATATAAATGGCGATTTATTTGTAGAACTATCAGCGTAGTGCATACCATGAGTCAACAAATTCAAAAACAACTTCAGGAGAGCCTTCCTTGTAGAGTTCAACAGTTATCAAGCCTTTTGAAGTGTTTATCACCTGCAACCATATATGATACATGTGTGATGAGTTAACATATTCCAGGAAAGATAAAGGTAAACCAAAAGAGCAGACTGAAAAAACAGGAACGGGGAATTGACAAAACAGCCATACCAAAGGGAACTAACTAAATTTTGGAAAGACAAAATTCTGAGGAACTATACCATTAACATTTAAAGGTATTTGCTTTCACCAGATGGGGTGTTTATTACCTAGTTGCTAACTTTAATACAAAGGACTCATCTCAGAACAGCAACTCAAGGCAAATCACATGCTAGGAACCTATGCGATATGTGATGAGATATAATTGACTGTATTATTGAGGATGCAAATCGTGCTAATGCAATGAATCCATCAGATTGAAAATCTAAACTACTGACGAGTCAATCTACTATAAACTAGCATGTGAAGAAACTTACAGCATATCTGGGGACATCTACTTTCTTTGCTTCGCCCAATGAATTATCATGCTGCAAAAAGCAGGGAAAGATACTTTAGATCAAAATGGAAGCATATAAAGAGAATGTCATAATTAAAGCATATGTTCCAGGAAGTACATTTGATACATATATTATCATCAAGAGAAAGTAAAGTAGAGATCTAAGACCATACAATAGGAAGTAGAACCAGCACTTCCATTTGCCAAAGTGAGAATCTCATTAAAACAGGTATTGAAGTGCAACATATTCAATAAGACGAAGCATTGGTGTAGAAATCCTTATGCAAGAACTTTACCTCTACACCTGATATTATATCATCTCCCAGATATGTTGACCTGAGGAAGATAAACAAAAGAGGTCATGAAGGAAGATAAACAAAAGAGGTCATGCACAATGTAATAACTATTTAACAACCTTCTGTTTTAGCAGAACAAACTGAGTTAATGGATCAAAGACAATCTTCTAACTACTTGTCCAGAAGCTACTCCTATTAAATATTCAAAGTAGTTGCTTCATGGGGCATATATTGGTTGCTATCAGTCCAAAGGAATGATTTTTCTAAGACTACTACTAGCACCAGAGGAATTCAATGTAGTTTAAGAAAGAACAAATCCTGGTAGTCTCACATAAATGCAGCAAGAACCATCTTATTTAAACATAGTTTCACATTATACATTCTGTTCTCTAATTCGATTTGGAAAATCATAAAACATAAAAAGGATATAAAAGTAGCAACTCAGCATCCAATATAAGCACCATTACAACAATATCATGGAAACACGTAATTAGGGGTTTAAGGAAAACACATCTGGATTCAGTTGTTTGAAGGATGTGAAAAGAAAAATGCCATGACGACAACAATCGGGCATAAATTGCAATTGTAGTTTGAGAAAAAAAAAAAAAAAAATCTATTTTTCTACTTCTACTAGCACCAGAGAAGTTCAATGTAAGTCAAGGCCAAAAAAAAAAAAAAAACCTGGCAGTACCTGCATATATGCAGCAAGAACCATCTAATATCAACACAGTTTCACATTATACATTTTCTTCTCTATTCGTAAACATGTTATAAAACTAGTAACTCAGCCTTCAAAATCAAAATTATCACCATTAAAACAATAACATGAAAATATAGCAGCAGGGTAGAAGAAACACCTCCGGGTCCAGTGTCTGTAAGAAGTGAAAAGAAAAAACACCATGACAACAATAATCAAGCCGTAAACTGCAATCGTAGCAATACTGACTCGACTAGGTCCCTTCTTCTTCTTACTCTGTTGTAAGAGAGCTTGAGGTTTGATCTTCGCCATTATGGTTGGCCAAAAACTTCAAATCTCAAGCTCTGCAAAAGAAAATCTCATATCAATAACTGAAACATTCAAGCATCGCCGAGTCACAGCAAAACCTCAGATTCAACACAATCATATTAAACACCACATAGAAAACATCGAAAATCCATATCCCTTCTTAAATCCACGCAAAATTATCGATACAAAATTACAATACTCCATAACCAAAATTAGAATTCAAAACTCAAACCTCAAAAACCTTACAACTTCAACCAGTATAGAAGCTAAAATCAATTCAAATTCACAGGAAAAAAAACAAAGTAAAAAATATTAACAGTATAAAAATCAAAACGAACAATACCTGATCCTGATCTGTGCTAGGTCTAAATCCAGCGATTTCTCCAACAATTCCGAACAAAAGTATCGGCGAATTCCGCAGACGAATAAGGAAAAAGTTGCAGCCTTTAAATTCTACTTCAAATTCTTGTACTTTTCTGATTGCTTCACTGTAGAAATTTTTTAGTTCAGAAATAAAAAGAAATTTCGAAAATCTGATATGAAGTCTCTGCATTTTATATACGGTGCAAATTAATTTCTTTTAATTTTAATTTACACTCGTTATGACCTGTTCCAACAAAACGACGACGTTTAAATACAAATACTGAATACCCCTAATTAGTGGTGCCCGGTTTAACCGAACCGGCGGTTCGAAAAACCGTTGAGGGTCAAACCGGAACCGAACCGTGGGAATTTCGGTTTCGGTTCCGGTTTGAACCGCCGGTTTGGTCGTTTTTTTTTTTTTAAATTTTTTTTTAAAATTTTTAAAAAATTAAATTTGTATATAAATATTACAATTATATGTTATATATTACAAAATAACAATGTTTTTTGAGTAAATAATTTGATATAAATTAAAAATAGAACTTACATTTTCAAGTTACAACAATACTACATTACAACTTATAAATTATAATTTCAAAAATTAGAAATTACAATTTAAATATAACCAATACAAACCATAAACCTAAAAAAATTACAACTTATAATACAAATTAATAATAATAATAATCAATACAACTTAAAATTAAAGAGTAAAATAACATAAATACATAATATTATTTATATAAAAATATAAATTTAAAAAAAAATAGAAAAACCGGCAGTTCGAACCGCCGGTTTACGGTTCGAAGAAATTTTGAACCGAAACCGGGTCAACGGTTTTCCGAACCGTTGACCCCGGTTCCGTTCCGGTTTTCCAAACCGGATGGGCACCACTACCCCTAATTGTAATGAACCTCAGAAATTTTCAATAAAGAAAATTGTTGACTACAGTATACTTCTTCAAAATCGAGCTGAAAATTATTTTATTTTTTGTTTTATTTGGATAAAAATTTGTGAATAAAATTTAATGGACAATTTTGAAGTACTTTCGTTTACTATAATAACTCAAAAAATATAAGTTTGAAATGAATGTTCAAAGATTTAAAATCTATTATACTATATAATTATTTACATAAAGTTTTTTTTAATAATTTCAAAAACTAATATTCTAATAAATTTTGATATATTAATAAATGAATGGAGACTAAGGCAGTGTATACAAAATCTTGAAAATTCATAGAGAATCATTAAATTGCATCAAATTGAAAAGGGAAAAAGAGAGGCATCAAAAAATAAAAAGAAAGCTATTAACAAAGACATATTATATAAGAAAAGACAACGGCCAAATATCATCCAAGTCATATCAAAATCTGCTGTCAAACAATGTCAAAGAATTTATAACAACCAAAAGAATATTATTACAACTCAAACATGAACTTTGATGAAGAAAAAGCTACTTTATAAAGTGGAATATGATAAAAAAGAAAACAAAAACCAAGAAAAATCAGATATAGCCTAATGAAAAAGAATGGCTAGCACTACCTAAATTGATCCGAAGCTTAACCTAAAGATTTTCCATTGGGATGAAGTTTGCAGTCCTACTGGTACTAGAAATTCGATGTCCCATGAAAACGGATATGCAGAAGGCCACGACAGAGAAGAGAAGAGAAAAGGCAGTAGCTGCATCCCATGGGCTTCGTTCTGCTACCTGTTTGAGCTTAAGATTGCTTGATATGAAATCAAGAAGGATCCAATCACAGCTAGTCGAATAGTGCCCAGAGCCATGCCATGATTTCCCATCCTCGGGGTACCAGAATGCAGCTGATAACTTGCTTGATTTACCGATTGTGAACTGAGCATCCTGTTTTAGGCCAAAAATGATCATTTAGTATGAGTTCAATGCATTTCATAAACTAATCACACTGATTGAGTGTAATGTCCAAATCTGCATAGCCAAGTCTATTTAAGATACGAAGTCTCCACAAATGACAAATCAAGGTCAATATGTGCTCACTATGATGAAGGATTTGTGAAAATGTTTCTCTCTATTTTGGTATTGCCGTTTATCTGCTTATGTAGTCGTGATGGGACTAACCTGTTGAAGAGAATCCAAGGTTCTCAATGGCCTTGAAAATTCAAAATAGTATGTTCCCTTTTGACCCTCTGATGCATATGGGCTGTCATCCTTTATGAAGCCTGCTTGATACAAGGTTTATAAGAATACGAATTTGACTCTAGGAAAAACTACTTGCTGTCATCATTAACAGCCTCTCTAGCATAGAAACGTTATCAAAAGCACAGCTAATTTCTAACAAACAATCAACATTCACAATAAAAGAAGAAAAGGAAGAAAATTCTGGTAATTGGATGATTAAACCTCGCTAGCACAACAGAAGTGGTGACTCTTTGTTGTGAACATTGCACTACATCATATAGAAGTCCAGTGTATGGAATTCATCTGAGGAAAGTCAAGGCAGTTTACAATTTGAAAATGAAGAATCAAGTGGGTTCATAAATGAAGTTCAGCCAGAAACGTCTTTAAATTTGGCTTCACATCGTGCCAACACACACACACACACACACACACACACACACACACAAATCCATGTTGACATATCTCTTTAGTCATTCATATTTCTATAAAGAAAACATGTTACGTTCTGAAATAACTGAAAACCCCCTCAGCAGGTGCAGTTTGTGAAAGAAAAAAAATTTGTCAACAGTGGCATTTCTAAGTCAAACTAAACCTTGGGTAGTTTAGCAACAACTGCTTCTATATATTTGTGTTTTTGCTGCAACCATCAATCACTTATTGCAATTGCGGAAAAATAGATTAGAACATTGCAAAAATGACCAGAATGAGGGAGAAAAACTTTTCTGGTGAGCTTACTTGAGTGGTCATTCAAGCTACTGTGCCACCATGATCCTTGCCAATCATTCTGCGCAGTGCTGTCATTTCCTAATTTAAATGGAATTGAACATAAGCATAATGAGAAAGAGATAAATGCATGAATTTAGTGATTCTAGTATGCTAAAGGCAGGTCCTAAATGAGAAATATAGTTTACATTATTTAAGAATTCCCATAGCAATCTTAAGATTAAGTTCACCCTGTTCTGAAAAAAAGTAACTAAGTTCTGCAAATCCTGACCCAAATCTCAACAGATGTAGTCAAGAGAAAAGAAGTACCAAAAGTCACTCTTATAATGAGCAAATCCATCTGCCACTGTATATAAGTTGATTCATTCGGGAATTATTTTGGTAACTGACAAAGAAATACTAGAAAATAACCAGGTCATGACTTTAAAAGTAGGTAAGGTATGAAGAGTGGATAACATTCCTTTTTACAATTCAAGGCATTTTTTTCAAAAGTTTTGTCCTACACAACATTACTCAATCTATATCATCCAAAAAGAAAATGTGCAAGGAAAGATAAAGAAGAACTAATTTTGTTCTGTACACTGTTAACTGGGATGAGAAAATGCAGCAGATGACCACATGAAATGAAACAACATTTAGAGGTCAAATGAATCACTACATGCAGTCCACCTTCATATTAACAAGTTACAATTTAGCATTTTAATAGAAGTAACAATTTGGGTCAATGGCACAAAAATGAGGCAAACACACCTGAAGGGCCAAGGCCATCGAGATATCTACAATGCGGGTTCCAAGCAAACACATCCACCAAATGACCAAACCTATTAGTTGAGACCAGAACACAATACAAATGTTAGACTATATTAGCAATCCAAAAGCCTAGCACTACGAAAATATATAGCACCAAACTATATTACCTGTCACCTCCATAACCTTGTCTGTTGTCAACTGGATTTCCACCATAGAGTCGTCCAGGAATGGCATTTCCAAGTGAGAAGTGCATGATATCAACTTCATGCCCGCGGCAAGTCTTGTTTGTGCAAGTATTTGGTCCTTCTTCACAGCCACCCATCTTACAGTACATAGATTTTTCTCAGTTCAGAATATGCATATATCAAAGAATGCAAGAGGCAAAACAAGATGTCAAAGTGGTTGAGAAGTCACACTGTAGACTCACTCTATGATAGGTTGCATTTTCACCAATTTGAAACATCAAAGCAACAGATGCACATTTAGTACTGTCTCTGCATGCAAAATCACCAGGAGAAGGTCTCAAGGTCAGTAGGAAGAATTGAATATTCAAATAAAACGTCATAAAACCTCAAAATGAATGGAGATCATAAATTTCAAGACTACTATGATCTAAGACTACCACAATTAAGATTCTCTACTCTAATCACAATTTTATAAAGGCAAACCACAATTATTCATCTTCTATTCTGACTATTAACATCATAACTAAGCTAATTCAGTGAGCTGCAGGATACACTGTATATCCATCATAGCACAATTATTCGAAAAAAATGAGCAAATAACACCATATCAATAGAATCCATTCCAAAAATGTTCCGTTTCATTCATCAAATTCATCCAAAGTAAACACACACACATGATTTCCTACAAAGAAATTCCACAAAAATCCAGAAATAATACCCTTGAGTATAGACATAATTCCCATCAACTTGCAACATGAAATACGCCTCTTTCCCGTCATGCACTGCCTAATAACAAACGAAACCATACGAATTAATACCAAATAATTAATCAATTCAAACACAAATCAAATATATTTCCGATCTTCATCTCGCACCTTCAGAGCCATTTTTCCAGCATTGTATTCCTTATCAGCGTCCGGGTCGAGAGCGGGCAACAGTGCGAAATTCGACCCGTCAATATCCTTCCAATCGTCCACTCTTCCGTCGACTGTGATGATTCCAGGCCTGAACTCGGACTGAACTCGGATCGCGGAGCTCGAATCGCAGTGCCATTCCCCAGACTCCTCGTGTGAGTCGACTCGTCCGATCCGGGTCGGGTCGAAAAATACAGCTGCAATTAGAAGAAAGAGAGCTTGAGCACGAATCATCGCTGCGATGGAGGAAGAGGATTCAAGGGAATGGCGTTGGACTTCACTTTCACTGTATTTTCTCAGGGCGGCTTATAGTTATTTGGTAGTTTACATCTGTTGAATTTTCCAAAATAAGACTTTTCTCTCATTTTCTTTTAATATTTTCGTATACGTAATACGTTAAATTTTTTATATGAGAGACAAATGGGCCCGTATTATCAAATGAGGCCCAGAACAATATAGCCCATTATACGAAAGTCCAATTGTGCCTTTCACCTGGGCCAGGTAAACGGGCCTATAACTACACAGCTGCAAGCCTGTGATCTAACTGGTGGCCGGTAGGTTTGCCGCGCGTGGACGCCACGAATGTGTAAAGAGAGTGAGCGAAGGGGCACCCTGAAACCATAACGTTAGTCTATTTCTCCACATTTTAGGCCAAAATCCAAGCAACAAAATATCTGAGGTGGAAATTTCAATGTCTGAATACTAAATCAGCTCTATTCGTTACTCTCATACTCTTTGTTCACAGATTTTAAAGACAATTAAAAAATGTAAAAGATAAATTTGAGAGCTGGTTTCGATCACTGATTTGATTCGTTTACTTTATTTAGTATAGTGATCGCTGACTCTCTCTCTCTAGAATCTCTCTCTCTCTGAACTGTCAAAAAGGGACGAAAAAAGCCCACCTTTTTATCTTCTTGTGCTGCAATGGCCTCCTCAACTCCGCCAGCGCACTGTACACTCACCACCACCAAACCCTACCAGAACCACCACATCCACAACCTCCAAAACCACACCCGCCACCAGCGCAACGCCTCGCAGCACCACCATAGCTGGGCCAACAAGAAGGTTTCCTTAAACAATGCCGCCGCCGCCGCCCCTAGGGTTCCTCCCCCCTCCGCCGCCGCGGTCGGAGGCTCCAAGCTTTCCTGCCTATCGGCGGCGGATTTCTCCGGTCGGCGCTCGACGAGATTCGTCTCGAAAATGCACTTCGGCCGCCCTAGGTCCACCGCCTCCGGCCACCACTCCGCCACCGCCGAGGAGGCTCTCCAGCAGGCCGTTAATTGCGGTGGCGAGGTAAAGTATTTGGATAATGTTTTGCTTAGTTTCGAGTCAAAGCTCTGTGGGACTGATGATTACACGTATTTGCTGCGTGAGCTGGGGAATAGGGGGGATTGGGTAAAAGCAATGCGGTGTTTTGAATTCGCTATTGGTCGAGAAAAGAGGAGAAATGAGCTGGGGAAATTGGCTAGCTCCATGATTAGTGTTCTTGGTAGATTAGGCAAAGTTGATTTAGCCAAGAAGGTGTTTGATGAGGCTGTGAATGAGGGGTATGGGAATACTGTTTATGCTTATTCTGCTCTGATTAGTGCTTATGCAAAGAGTGGGTATTGTGATGAGGCTATTGGGGTGTTTGAGAGTATGAAAAACTCGGGCTTGAAGCCCAATTTAGTGACTTACAATGCTTTGATCGATGCGTGTGGGAAAGGGGGCGCGGATTATAAGAGGGCTTCGAAGATATTCAATGATATGTTAGAGAATAGGGTGCAACCGGATAGAATCACCTACAATTCCCTTCTTGCAGTTTGTAGTGGTGCAGGGTTGTGGGACATTGCTAGGAGCTTGTTCGATGAGATGGTGTATAGAGGGATCAACCAAGATATTTATACCTATAATACCCTTTTGGACGCTGCGTGTAGCGGTGGACATATGGATGTGGCCTTTGAAATAATGACTGATATGCCTGCGAAGAATATCTTCCCCAACGAGGTAACGTATAGCATCATGATTCGTGGGTGTGCCAAGGCGGGGAGACTCGATAGGGCGCTCAATTTGTTCAATGAGATGAAGTTTGTGGGCATTAAATTGGACAGGGTTTCGTATAATACTTTGCTTGCTATTTATGCTAGTCTTGGTAGATTTGACGAGGCTTTTGCTGTTGGTAAGGAGATGGAGAGCATTGGGATTAAGAAGGATGTTGTCACTTACAATGCTTTGTTGGATGGATTTGGAAAACAGGGGATGTACGATAAGGTTAAGGAGCTATTTGTGGAGATGAAAAGGGAGCGTCTCCATCCTAATTTGCTAACTTATTCTACATTAATAAGCGTTTATTCTAAAGGAGATTTGTACAAAGAAGCAATGGAGGTTTACGTAGAGTTCAAGAGACAAGGCTTGAAGGCAGATGTTGTTTTCTATAGCAAACTGATCGATGCCTTGTGCAAGAAGGGGTTGGTGGTATTATCGGCGTTGTTGCTCGATGAGATGATGAGGGAAGGGATCCAACCTAATGTTGTCACCTATAATTCAATCATTAATGCATTTGGTCAATCGGAAACACTCGGTTATTTTGAATCTTGTTCAGAATCCTCAAAACTTGCTGTTCTTCAGCACAATCCCGACAGTGAGGTGGAAAATAAAGAGGATGATAGAATCATAGAAGTTTTTAAGCAGTTGGCTTGTGGGAAATCATGGGAGAATGATTGGAAGGGTAAAAAGGACTTTCGATGTGTTCTGAGTGTTTTCCGTAAGATGCATGAGATGGAAATAAAGCCTAACGTAGTTACTTTCTCAGCAATTCTTAACGCTTGCAGGTATAATTCATTCAGCATATCTTATCTATGTCAATTTTTTGCTGCGTCAAATTTGACATGATACATTATAACTTGTATGTCAAAGTGCTGGCAAGTGGAAGTTCTTCAAATGCACTAAAATCTTTTTCATTCTTGGAAAAACTTGAAAGTGTATTTGAATCAAGTTTAAGGCTTCAATTCCACTCATCCTTGAAAAACTTCAGATTGTGGAATTAGTTGTATAAGTTGTGTGTGATTGCAGCTATTGCAATTCATTTGAAGAAGCGTCATTGCTGCTAGAGGAACTGCGTCTTTTTGATAATCGAGTATATGGAGTGGCACATGGGCTTCTCATGGGTCATAATGAACACACTTGGTCCCAAGCTCTATTACTTTTCGATGAGGTCAAACAGATGGATTCTTCAACGGCTTCTGCCTTTTACAATGCTTTGACTGACATGCTGTGGCACTTTGGCCAGGTAATCTACTTATTAATCGAAACTTTCTTTTTATTTTTTTTTTTCTTTTTTTCTTTTTTGATAAAACAATGATGCTTGGAAATGATAATAGTAAGATTTGATGTTAATCACAAATGCATATTTAATCCTTCGTCTGGAGGTGTTGACTCAAGACTGCACTTCAGTATAAACATTCCTGTTAAGCTGTTCACATTTTCTAAATTGATGCCAGAAAATATCAAGAATTTTTCTGATGGACTTAACAAATTGCTATGCCTGAATTTGAAGCGAATATGTTTTCAAGTGTTTCGTCCTCCATTTATATAAGCTTATTCAGTTCTTGAAATTTAGACAAACTTGAGTATCTGAAACTATTAACTTCTGGTAATTAACCTTGAAAAAAGAACATTCAATAATAATAGCATTTGATTGTTGTGCTCAATTTAGGGATTGCAGTTTATGAAGTCAGTTTTGAACTTAGTAGAGACGAAAACATAGTATTTTAATGCTCAACTATAAGCATAATGCAATGACTTAACTGAAACCATATGATACCTTCAAAGATCTTTCTTTGCCTGCCTTCTTGAGTCGGTGAGTAACAATAATGTCGGCAGCTGAAGTAATACAGTGGCAGATGTTCAATATGATTTTTTTTTTTTTTGTATCATTTGGATTGAAGGATTTCAGTTTGAGATCTATAATGACAAATCCAATATTTGACATGATTTCTTAACATTCCGTACGGGTATGTACATAGTTCAAGTGAGCCCGACGTCTGAGTTAGAAGCATCATGCTGATAAAGATTGGTATAATAAAGTGTAATATTTTCGTTTTATATTTCTCTTGCCCACAAACGAGTTTCTTGATTTGTTATTACTGCCATTGGTCGTTGCAGTTTCAGTGCATTCCTCTTCTGCTAGTTTACTGCTTAACAAGAGGCCTTCTATAAAGATTTGTGTGATTAAAACTAGAAGATATTCATAATACTTTTAGTATGTCATGGAGAATAGTTCGTTAGAAGGGTTTTTCTGTCTTTCAATTATCTTTAAACACACATATATATATGTCTTCCAGAAACGAGGCGCCCAACTCGTTGTTCTTGAAGGAAAACGTCGAGAAGTATGGGAAAACACATGGTCCACTTCTTGCCTCGATTTACATCTCATGTCATCTGGCGCTGCACGAGCAATGGTCCACGCCTGGTTACTCAACATTCGCTCCATTGTCTATGAAGGCCATGAATTACCAAAGCTACTAAGGTACGTACTACTCAATTTTCGCTACTATAAATTATATTTTCTTAATTAATTGGATCAGATCACTTAAAATGTTGTAAAAACACAGCATATTGACGGGATGGGGGAAGCACAGCAAAGTAGTAGGCGATGGTGCAGTGAAACGGGCCATTGAAGGTCTGCTCGTGAGCATAGGTGCACCGTTTGAGGTGGCCAAGTGTAATATCGGACGGTTCATATCAACGGGGTCAGTGGTGGCAGCGTGGTTGAAGGAATCGGGGACGTTAAAAGTGCTGGTTCTTCAAGATGACAGAAGCCAGCAAGGCAGCAAAAGGTTTGATCTTGTTCCCACTTTACAACACTTGCCATTGTAATAGTTGATGGGACAATGTTGCCAAGATTTTAAAGTGTGTAATAAATGTAAATTTAAATTCACTTCTTTTCTCTCTCTCAATAACTTACCATGTGCTTTTGCTTGCTGGTCGTTTGGATAGTTATGGATCTATAAATTTATACTTTAAAGTGTATGGAAAAAGTCTTTTAAAAGAGGATTAATTTCAATTTACCACCTGAAATATTGCATTTTTTCAGTGGGTGTCAAAATTCAAAAAAAATTCCGATCACTAGCCAATCTCTTCAAAAAAATTTGGTTGCTACCCCCAAGCATATATTTTCCTGCCAAAATTTGCCGAAAAACTTAAAAACGAATTCATTTCCAAATATCAATCAAAAACGCATGATTCATACGTCAAAATGACCCTTATTCGAAGTCAAATTATAAACCCCGTGTCTATTTCATGATTCTCATTCGATCCGATCACGAATCGAACAAAAATCATTTTAGGGTTTTGAATATTTTTTGTTTGATTCAAGTTTAAATCAAACAAGAATCATTAAATTAACTTAGGGTTATAATTTGATTTCAAAAGATGATTATTTTGGCATATGGATCATGAACTCTTGAGTTTTCCGGCGAATTTTTGCCGGAAAATATGTTTTTGGAGTAGCAACCGGAAAATTTAAAGGATTGGCTAGTGATCAGAAAACTTTCGGAAGTTTATACACTTATTGGAAAAATAGTTTAATAGTCCAGGTAGCAAATTGAAATTAAACCTTTAAAATATGTCTTATTTAGGGGAAAAAATTAATTGATTGCAGTCAATATCTAAAATGTTGAGAATTGATTTAGTTTGAAGAATACTACAAGTTTGCAGCAAACAGTGTAAATATATAAGGGCTTATTTTCAGTATAGAATTTTGCATTTATATGTTTTCAAATTTATTTTCCTCACCCTTGCCAAAAAAAAAAAAAAAAAATTCATAGTTTAATTATAGAAGAGAGCAAAAATAAAATTCTGAATCACGGTTTCAGATTTGGTGGACTGAAAAAAAAAAAGGTTATTAGTGTGTACAAATCCAATTTCGTAAAATAAATCAGCCATAATCTAATATAATAGAGATTGACTTGTAAAAATGAGTTTGAGTTTTTGATCTATCTCACGGAATTATATTCGCAAGATATTCTTATATAAATTTTATGAATACATACTATTCATAGAATGACTATATATCCCAGATTGTCAATTGTAAGAGGGTCTAAGAAAAAAAACGAAAAAACTTGAGATGAATTGTACGAATAAAAGCTTAAGTAATCATATAGAATTATCATTTATTTATTTCTAATTAGGTGAAAATAAATTAATGTGTGAGAGAAGAACATAGCGTAAGTGCAGAAACATCTTATCAGACAGCTAACCTATATTAATTAAGGTTCTAAAAAGTCATGGTGTGGAGAACTGAGAATGGGATATGAGCAAAAATTGAGTAATAAAAGGGAAATTAGGTGGTTGAGAGTTGGATTTAATGCAAAATCTGCACCGCCACATGATACAATGTGTTATAGGTCAATGGCTCTTTGTGAACATGGCTTAATGTTTAGGGACAATGTCTCTGTCCCAACTGCATGCATTTATGAGATTTCTCCCACTGGATCCTATATATAGTATCAATAGATCTATGCATGCTACACGAAAAGTTAAACACTTGCTTGCTGCTTTCGGGTTGCTTCATCACATATTTGATAGGTAAAAAAATGGGGAAGTTTTGTAAGAGTGATGGGGTGTTTGTTATGATCTTGTTGTTGGGTTTGTTCGTTTGGCAAATTGTCGATGGGCGGATGCTTGAGAAGGAAACGTTTGGAGGAGGTGGCATTGGCGGCGGAGGGGGAGGGGGATTCGGAGGTGGCGGAGGATTAGGTGGAGGTGCTGGAGGGGGGTTTGGAGGTGGTAAAGGTGGAGGATTTGGTGGAGGAGTAGGAGGTGGTGGTGGTGCTGGTGCTGGTGGTGGTTTTGGTGGAGGAGTAGGAGGTGGTCATGGTGGTGGAGCTGGAGGCGGTGCTGGTGGTGGTTTTGGTGGAGGAGCCGGAGGTGGTGCAGGTGGTGGACTAGGAGGTGGTAAAGGTGGTGGTTTTGGTGGAGGAGTAGGAGGTGGTAATGGTGGTGGTATTGGTGGTGGAGCTGGAGGTGGTGCTGGTGGAGGATTAGGAGGCGGTCATGGTGGCGGTATTGGTGGAGGTGGTGGACTAGGAGGTGGTGCTGGTGGAGGATTAGGAGGCGGTCATGGTGGTGGTATTGGTGGAGGAGGTGGTGCCGGTGGAGGATTGGGAGGCGGTCATGGTGGTGGTATTGGTGGAGGAGCAGGTGGAGGCGGTGGATTAGGAGGTGGTGCCGGAGGAGGACTAGGAGGTGGTCATGGCGGTGGTGCTGGAGGAGGACTAGGAGGCGGTCATGGTGGTGGTATTGGTGGTGGATCAGGTGGAGGATTTGGAGGCGGTGCAGGTGGAGGAGCAGGAGGGGGTGCTGGAGGAGGATTTGGAGGCGGCAAGGGTGGGGGCATTGGTGGAGGAATCGGAGGAGGCAGTGGGGGTGGTGCCGGAGGAGGATTTGGAGGCGGCAAGGGTGGTGGCATTGGTGGAGGAGTCGGAGGAGGTGCAGGTGGTGGTGCCGGAGGAGGATTTGGTGGTGGAGCAGGCGGAGGTGGTGGAGTTGGCGGCGGTTTCGGTGGAGGAGCCGGAGGAGGTGGTGGATTTGGCGGAGGAGGAGGAGCCGGCGGTGGTGGAGGTATTGGTGGTGGACATTAGTATATATTCAACAATGCTTGTTATAGGACAAAACATTGTCCAACTATAGTTATGCATGCATGACATGATATATTCTCAATTCCTATTAAGTTGCAATACAATTTTCTTAAATAACTTGAATGATATATAAGAAAATTATAAAAGTTGCTATATTTCATTGTTATACTTAGCCTTCATTCAAAGATTACTAATTTGAAAATTTTAATGATCAACAAATCATAAAATAATAGAATAGAATGAAGATCATGATAGATGACATGGTTATTTCAATAACAACCAATAATTTTATATCCCAAATAAAAGTAATGTTTATTTTCCAAAAGAAATATCACATTCTCGTTAGGAACACTCTCATAGAGTTTATGAAAAGAATTTAATATATATGTTATTGTTGTGATATACACCAATGAGTTTTTTTAATGATTAAATATAGTAATTTAACATTGTTTTTCTTAAATCAAATTAGTGGTGGACAATTAAACTTTAAAATTGTACCATGATTAGCAGGGAACATTTCACTACTAAAAGGACGCTCGCAAATAATAATAAATGAGGTGACCAAAAGTGAAGACATATATCAATTGATTATAAATGCTATATAGTACATAAAATTCAACAAGCAATAGATGATGAGAAGCGTAATAACTAATTTACAAATTAAAGATTAAAATTATACAATGCAATGAAGCCTAAAATGACATCTAAAATGAGCCTAATAAGACTTACATACATATTTCATTTAGTATTTATATAAATCTCATAAGTCCTCATTTACAAGTTATAGCAGACTTTATAGAACACATGCAAATTTGCAAGAATCAAGTACTTTATAGCTATAAAAAGAGAATCAAATTATTTTTAAATGAAAATATCTCCACCACCAATTATATTATGGAGGGCAAAGCTTAAATTGAACCATGAAATTATAGAATTTGTTCATTAGTTTATATTCTCTTGTCTTTATGTTGAGGAATTTTAGACATTTCAAGTTGTGTGAGAATATACCAAATAGATACAAAAAGAAATATACTCATTGAAATACACAACTTGATCAACTTGATTGTGTGTGTGTGTGTGTATATATATATATAATATGAAGAATATCATTTTTTAAAATCGTTTCACGGATTAGTTCTACGAGTGAAATCTACAGTGCATTTATAAAATTTTAAAATAAATATTGTTTATGGTATAAATCAATCTTATCTCATAAATACTATTTATGAGATCCTCTTATAAAAGTTTGTGTAACATGTATATGAAAGAGCATCTAATATCTAGATATTTTGTAGAGGAATATTGATCAGATAATGTCCAAAGAGGATGAGAATGGAGAGATTCTAATCTTTCTTCCAAGGTTTTTGTATGTGTGGTCAATTTTTTATTTATAGTAGTCTTAGCAAAAATAAATTAACAAAATAATAATGAAATTTTATATTTTGGTTCCTATAAGTTTTTTTTTTTAAAAAATTTATTTATTTATTTTTTTTCTGAATCAGGTCCATATATTTTAATTTGCAAAGATTTGGTCCGTGTACTTTTAATGGATCCCTATACTTTCAATTTTGTCTGAAATCTGAATTAGATTTTTATACTTAATTTCATTTATAAAAGAAAAAAACTAAAAATTGAGTCATTGTACTTTCATCTATATAAAAAATTATTTTGCAAACAACTAGGAACAACCTAATATTAATAAATAGATGAGCCCAGTTTTAATTTAAAAAAAAAAAAACCCCCCAAATATACTATTTTTCTTTAGTAATAATGATAATACTAAGGAAGAAGATGATGGATCATACGCTAATAATGGCCCAATATTTATATATTTATCCAAGAGATCCCTCACTTAAGCCCAATAGATAGACGATAAATTGACCATTATAACCTCAACATATTATTTTATTTTATTTTATTTTACATCTTTTGTCTTCCCTTCATTTATCCTTTCAATTTTTATTTTATTGTCCCCAATATTTTTGTTATACAAAAAAAAATGCAATTTCGCTAAATATAATTATAAACACCTGCTAATATTTTTATTGAGAGAATTTGAGGTATACCATTATTTTGGTGATTTAAATTTTCTATATTAATTAATGATTCTTTTTTTTTTTTTTCTCGATACACCACCCGTCATTGATACAAAAGTGCATTTTTTTAGGAAAGTACTAATGTGTATTCTAATTTATTTTTTTTTGGGCTAAATTACCAGTCAAATACATTAATTTCAACAATATAAGTACTAGTTAGTTGAGCCATACAATTATGGAAAAGTAATACTACGCACCTACTTGTAAAAGTAGTAAATTAGTCCAATTAAAATATAATATTTAAAAGAATGAAGAATTTAATTAAATAAGTACTTCAGTGTTCTTACGATAATTTCATTTATAAATTATAATATTATCTCTTGTTAATACACCTTATTATAAAAGAGAATATAAATACGTATTTATTTATTAAAATTACTATACGTAAATCATGATTATTATATTGTACAAAGACCAAAATCTTGAGAAAAGGGCTCAATGTAGGTTTACAAAAAATAATAATAATAATAATTTACCGTGTCTTGAAATTATATCAAGACCGTCAATAAATTAATACTCATTTTTTAAATTATGAATTGATATGCATACATCAATCATACATAATAAAGTTAAAACTTACATGCTATTGGTTTTACAAATTGTAGATAATATACTGCAATTGCATTAGCAAAAATATATCAAAAGAAATGATTGTTTAGGAGAATTCACAATGTAATTATGATAAGATTGATTATTAAGTGTTGATGATTATTTACATATAATTAACAAATGTATGACAACCTATTTAATAGCATTTCAACTATGTGGCATTCAATTCAACTAATATAAAAAAGAGAACAATTTTTGTAAAATCGGTTTATAAATCTAATTCCATTAGATAGATCAATCCAGAAAAAAAAGAGTTTGAGTAGGGTAGTAGAGCTTCGTCTTGTGGATCTTTTTATTTGGTTGCAGGTGAATTAATACGCTTTAACTTGTCAACAAATTTTATAATTTATTTCAAAATTTTATTTATTATAATATATAGTTTGAATGTGAAATAAGCACAATTCAGCACTTTACCTATTATAATTTATTATAGTTAATTTTGAACTAAAGATTGAAAGTATGTTAAATTATAGAAAGAACAGAAACTCCAAGAAGATAAAATTGGAGAATTGAAAACTTATTTCCCTAAATTAATTAAGTACGTTTTGACCTTAATACCCTTTTCCCTAAGAAAAGATATTTATAAATCCTTTTTCATGAAAAAACAAAATACAGAAAAATCTTAAATCTAGTTAGTATACAATTAATGTTGAAGTTTCCAGTTCTCACAATTTCCTTCTCAACATTCCACCCTTCAAACAATACAAATTCTTCCCAACCGTCAATTATTGCACACATGTTATTCTGCTCTTTGAATCAATAATAAAATAAAATTCGTATTATCAATATCAATATTTATATACATAAAATCAAACAAAATCTCTGTATTAGAAGAATTAATACAGCAAGTCTTTTTCCATGGATACCAGCTTTCACATACTATTTCCAACGGTATAAAGGAAGAAGAAAGAACCACAGAGCATAAACCGCCCCACCCTTTTCTTTTGATTCTTTTCTTCCTTTTTTAATATTATTTTTTCTTCATTATTTTATTTATTTATTCGTCTCCAACTCTATATATATCTCTCCTCACATCATATTTTCCTCATCTATCAAACCACCTCTGTTTCTCCCCTGTTTTTCCCCTGTTTTCTGCTTCCATGGCGCCAACAAATGATCCCAACAATTCCATTTTTACCCCTCTAATCTCCACCAAAAAAGACAGTGCTTTCGACCTCGTAGGTAGCAAACTCTATGTCAATAATGTCCCATTGTTGTCTGAAATCCCGAGCAATGTCACTTTCAAAAGCTTCTCTTCGATTTGCCAATCCTCGGAAGCCCCTTCTGACCTGTTTGACAGAGCCTCGGCCCTGTCAAACAAGGGTGGCTTCATCGGGTTCTCCCAAAGAGAAGCCTCGGACAGGCTGACGAACTCTCTCGGAAAATTCACTAGCAGGGAGTTCGTCAGCATTTTCCGGTTTAAGACGTGGTGGTCCACGCAGTGGACCGGGACATCCGGTTCAGATATCCAGATGGAGACTCAATGGGTCATGCTGAATGTTCCGGAAATCAATTCGTACGTCGTCGTAATACCCATCGTCGACGGGAAGTTCCGGTCGGCCCTTCACCCCGGGAAGGATGGACACATGCTGATATGTGGCGAGAGCGGTTCGTCCAAAGTGAAAACGACGTCGTTCGATGCGATCGCGTACGTACACGTGTCGAAGAACCCTTACACCTTGATGAAAGAAGCGTACACAGCTGTCAGGGTTCATCTGAACACGTTCAAGCTCATCGAAGAGAAGGCTCCGCCGCCGCTGGTGAACAAGTTCGGGTGGTGCACGTGGGACGCGTTCTATCTGACGGTGGAGCCCGCCGGAATATGGAACGGAGTTAAGGAATTTTCCGATGGTGGGTTGTCACCGAGGTTCTTGATCATAGATGATGGATGGCAGAGCATCAACATCGATGGTCAAGACCCTCATGAGGATGCCAAGAATCTCGTTTTGGGTGGGACCCAAATGACGGCTAGGCTTCATAGGTTTGATGAGTGTGAGAAGTTTAGGAAGTATAAGGGTGGGTCCATGACTGGGCCCAATAAGCCATACTTCGATCCCAAGAAGCCGAAGTTGCTGATCAACAAAGCTATTGAGATCGAAGTGGTTGAGAAAGCCCGTGACAAGGCAGCTCTGGCCGGTGTCACGGACTTGTCTCAGTATGAGGTTCAGATGAAGAAGCTACAACGCGAGCTTGATGAGATGTTCGGAGGTGGAGGAGACGAGAAGGGCTCGAGCAAAGGGTGTTCTAGTTGCTCTTGCAAGTCGGATAACTCGGGAATGAAAGCGTTTACGAGGGATTTGAGGACGAATTTCAAAGGACTAGACGATATATACGTTTGGCACGCGTTGGCGGGTGCTTGGGGAGGCGTTAGGCCGGGTGCTACTCATCTCGATGCCAAGATTGTGCCTTGCAAGCTGTCTCCGGGGCTCGATGGAACCATGACCGATCTTGCGGTGGTGAAGATCATCGAGGGCTCGATCGGGCTCGTTAATCCGGATCAAGCCGATGATTTCTATGACTCCATGCACTCCTACCTTTCTAAGGTTGGAATTTCAGGAGTCAAAGTGGATGTCATTCATGTAAGTAATTTGTAATTTTAATTTTTTTCGAAATTATAGTCTTTAATTAATATAAGCTAACACATTTTTTAATTTTCATGAAGACACTTGAATATGTATCTGAAGACTATGGAGGAAGAGTTGAGCTTGCAAAGGCTTATTACAAAGGGTTGTCAAAATCTCTTAAAAAGAATTTCAATGGGACTGGTCTTATTTCTAGTATGCAGCAATGTAATGACTTCTTCTTACTTGGAACTGAGCAAATATCCATGGGAAGAGTTGGTAAGAGAATATTCTATGTTTTCCCTTTTTTTTAAATGATGTGAATATAGAGTTAAGATTTATGTAGTTGACCTAATGTTATTGTGTTTCTTGTAAACTAGGGGATGATTTCTGGTTCCAAGATCCAAATGGTGACCCAATGGGAGTTTACTGGCTACAAGGGGTCCACATGATCCACTGTGCTTACAACAGCATGTGGATGGGACAAATCATCCAACCAGATTGGGACATGTTTCAATCAGACCATTGTTGTGCAAAGTTTCATGCTGGTTCAAGAGCTATTTGTGGAGGTCCTGTTTATGTTAGTGATTCTGTGGGTGGCCATGATTTTTCTCTACTTAGAAAGCTTGTTTACCCTGATGGTACAATCCCTAAATGCCTCCACTTTGCTCTCCCAACTAGAGATTGTCTCTTCAAGAATCCACTCTTTGACGGCAAGACCATTCTCAAAATATGGAACTTCAACAAGGTACAACTCTACTTCTCGATTGAACTTGTGTTGGTTTCACGTGGAAGAGGTTTAGACGGGTTTTTGAAATCCTTGTGAGAATTGCAATTTCGGTCTTTTATAGTCAAAACCCCAATTTTATAACAACTTCCTAAGTTTTGTTGGTAAAAAATGGGGATTGCAAGTTCGTTTGAATTGAAAGTTGTTGATTCTCAATAGTCACCTCGTGTGTATGGTTCCCTTTTGAAATATGAATGTAATTGCGTCGTTTGGATTAAGTCAACCTTAATAGTGATTCTATTTAAAAAGTCGTGCATCACACAACAATTTTTGATTTGATTTGTAAAATATTTAAAATTTATGAATTTATCGTAATTTTTATGCAGTATGGAGGCGTTGTTGGCGCTTTCAATTGCCAAGGCGCCGGGTGGGACCCCAAGGAACAAAGGATCAAGGGCTACTCCAAATGCTACAAGCCTCTTACTTCTTCGGTCCATGTTTCTGATCTCGAATGGGATCAGAACATGGAAGTGGTTAAGCTCGGAGAAGCTGAGGAATATGCCGTCTATCTCACTGAATCAGAGAAGCTCTTCTTAGCAACCCCTGAATCCGATCCGATTTCATTCACTCTTGAGTCCTCCACGTTCGAGCTTTTTAGCTTTGTTCCAATCAAGAAGCTCGGTCAAGATGTCAAGTTCGCGCCAATTGGGCTAACCAACTTGTTCAACTCGGGAGGGACGATCCAGGGTCTAGTGTACGGTGAATCCGTCACGAAGATCGAGGTTAAAGGGGATGGGAGATTCTTGGCCTATTCTAGTGTTGCACCTAAGAAAGCCTATGCCAATGGCTCAGAGGTGGTGTTTCGATGGTCTGGAAATGGGAAATTGGAAGTGGATATTCCTTGGTATGAAGAATGTGGAGGAATTTCTAACATTACTTTTGTTTTCTGAGTTTGATTATGATGCATATGGTAAGAAGATCAATGTGTGCCTGATAATAAACAGGCTAAGAAAATTATGATGTCTTTTGTTGTTTTTGATGTATTGTTTTGGTTTTCTATGATAATGAATAATGTCCCATTGCATGGGCAAGTGTGGCCATGGGATATTGTGTAAGAATTGCATGCTTTTGAAGCATTAATCTATTTATCTTAATTCAAGCATTTTTCTATCATGGCTCATGAATAAATCTTAATTTATGAGGTGATTTCATAAAATAAAAAAAAAAAAAAAAATCTACTTAAAAAAAATAGATTTTTATTAAAAGTATTGTACAATTATTATATCTATTAAATATTGGATAATATTATTATTGTAATCACATAATTTTCCCTTAAACACTTTTGTATTCTTAATGAATATTTCAAACAGCAACTTGGTTTTGAAATTGAGGTTGTAGTTAATATTAGGATAGATATCCTAATATTTAGTTATTGTTCATTTTACATAAATGGAGAAAAATATATGTATGCATTTAAGGTTTGAGTTCCAAAACAATTACTAGCATTGTACTAAATAATTAATTATATAGTGGTGGTTGGATTACCAAAGATTAGGGTAAAAGAGGTTTAACAATTTTCCATAATCCAAATCTTAATCAAAATTACGGCTATGTTGGGGCGCTACTTTGCGCTGCTAGAATACTCTTCTCAACTAGAATCTTCGTCTACGCGTGCCACGTGTTGTTGTACTTAATTGTATATTTACACACTATATCATTAAAATATAACTTTAGATATGTATTTTTGTCAACTAAACTCATATTATTGTATATTTTATTGAAAAATAAACTTATAAGTGTGTGAATTATGCTTAGAGAGATAGTCTTGTGTATAAAAGAATTATGTGAATTGTACCTTAAGAAAGAATTCACTAGAAAATAGTTCACATAAAAAGGGATTTTTATTTATTAAAAAAAAAAAAGTAGGTATAATAGCCAGAGAAAAATGTAAGGATAATGAAGAGTGTAATCAAATCTTTGCTATGTGGTGCTTCTTAAGTGGTGTACACGTGGCTCGTTACTCTCTAGTTGTGAATCATATATATTAATATTTCTTTTATGGAGATAAATACCTACTCTCTTGATGACTTCATTTTATTTTTAATAAAAAAATCACGATTTGAATTAAATTATATAAGAAATCAATAACATTAATTAATAAGAATCAAATTAAATATTATGATCAAATTCAACAAAAAACATTCGAAATCTTATTCGGTTTGGACAATTAAAGTATATGTCGAGATTCAAATTGTTTTTTAACGAACGAGAGATCGTCAGGTTCAAAATAGTTCAAAATGATGTTTCATTTTCCTCATTTTTATTGAATAACATTACCAATTAGTTATACATACATATTGAAATCATCTAACTATAAGATGAAATGCCATTTATAATGAAATAATCCAACTCATTCTTATATATTTGTCTTTCAAATACGCGTATTTTACAGAAATATCATTATGTATGTGATGTGTAATTCGAACACCATTAAATAAGTTTCATTTTATGTTTGTGAATAAGAGAAAAACACATGTAAACTAACACTTGGCAAAAAAAAAAAAAAAAAAAAAAGGCCATATGATGATGTATGCCACTAACTGCTATTAACTAAATCTTTAATGGATAATCTGGATTTATTGAAAAGGATAAGATATTTATAAACTTTGCATAAAAACCCACCAACTATATGAATTTGCTTCCATGATATTTCCTTGTAAGGCCAACCGTTTTATTAACTAACTTAACCGACTTTTTGACTGAGAAGTTTCTTTTTGGATTGTTTCTGAAGATAAGACATTGATTTTGCCTGAAATTTTGGCCTAGTACTTTATATATTTTTGGTCTATACTTTTTGGGTGTTGAATTGAACAAATATATTAAAAATATCACAGTGATAGATATTAAACCTTTTATTGAGTTGGAGAATTCGGATTTAAGATATTACTCAAATTATGAGATTTATTTATCATCTTGTGTAGATAATGATAGGTTATACACGTGGAAATTCAAAATAATTAATGAAAATCCAATTAGATACAACTCTTTAATTATTTATTTGTCTGAACCTTCATTAATTTTCTGATGAAAATTATTTGTCTGAACCTTCATTCAACGGTTATAAAATTTTGATGAAAGGATAATAATGCATTAAATAGAGCATTCCATGTGATGTGTCGATGGAGAATGAAGCATCATCAATCAGTCTCACTTCTCTTGCTTAAAAAAACACACATTTTCAAAAATTTCATTTTCATTGTAATTTTTCGAATACGAAAAAAAAAAAAAAAAATCTTAACTTTAAATCATTATTGTAATTCGATTCACAATTATTTTTTCCACAATTTGAGAAATTAATTTAATGCAGCTAAAAAAGAAAACGTACGTGACTTATTATACAAATAAATAATGTCTAATGCAACTATACAGTTTTGATATATAGACTAAAAAAATACAATTATGATTAAAATTGTCTTAATAAATTAAAATCATGATTTTTTCTAATAAGATTTCAAGACTTTTTCACATAAGTCGACCAACAATATGAATTTGCTTCTAGAAATAATTCAGTTGAGAAGGCCAACCATTTCATTAACAAACTTAACTAGCAATTAATCTTGTCGGAACACTTGGCCCAATCTCTTTTCTTTGAGTGTTATTCAATTGAAGAGTTCTTAGTGTCAAAAAAATATCCAAAGATTTTGAATGATTATTTATTTATATTTATAAGTCTCATACAAATTTGAAATCAATATTTGAGAATACCAATCTGTATTTTTGTTAAATCTTTACTATACATGACCATGTTACCCCAAATATATCAATAATAAATTTATATATATTAATTCTCACTTTTTCACGTATATATACAAATTAGAGAAACCTCATCAAATATAATATCTATACAATATTGGTCCCTTTCTTAATTGAAGAAGAGCAAAAGAAGCAAGCCCACTTGAAAAATCAAGGAAATGAGGACACGTGTGATAGTCAATTCGAGGAAATCAGTGTTAGATTAACAGAATCTTGTCGCTTTAACCTAATAATCAGGAAACAAACACTTTTTCTTTCCCACTTTGACCAAATCAACAAACATATCCCACAACCGACACTGAGGTTAGAAGTGTCTTTTCGGTAGAACCGACCACGGTTTAATTCAACGGCGTGTCAGAGATACACGCGTGAGATGAGAGTATATTTGAAATAATTTTTTGATTAAAAAGTTATGTGTTAAAATGGATTGATCTGCTATTTAAATTTTAATTAATATAATTTCAAGTTTTAAATTAAATACTGGAATATGAATTATAGTAATTAAATTCAGATTTAAGTTTTCAGAGTGCAATCAAATTCTAAAGAAACTGTTTCCAAAAAGGAAATATATAAATCTGACCAAGAAAAAATTTCTCAAAAATAAGATGGGTCGGTACTTTTCTACTCTTACTTACAATTTTTCAAAATTTTAAAAAGTCTTTGGTAGAAAGACGAAAACAACACTTTTTATACGATCGTTTCTCGAATTTTGATCGGTAAGATAAAACTTCATTTAGAATATTCAAATGTAAATGATTCATTTTAAATTAATATATAATAAAATGAAATGAATTTAATTTAACTCTGTTTTAAAAAGATATGTGAGACGGTCTCGCATAAATATTTGTGGGAATATGAAATAGAATACTCCTAAAGAAAATATATAGATAAATAGAAAATACAAAAATGAGTTTTAAAAATAAAAATTGTGAATGGTGGGATCTTTTTTGTATGAGTTATACTAACATGGGCTTAATTTCCAAAGGCCCAACCAAAGATCAGGACCCAACTTAATAGTTGGGCTTTACATATATTTGAATGGGCTTATCTGAGTCCAATTTGTCTGGTTCAATCAGATTCAACTCCCACAACTCCACAAGGTACCTTTGATAGATCTTTTCAATAATAATTATACACTTTTACTTTATATATAAAATATCTAATAAAATGTATTAGATAGAATTGAACTGTATATAAACTTGGTAAATATATTGTTGTAGATATATTTATTTTCAAGTCATGATCAATATATTCAGTAAATTAAACTCCAATACATCTCCGTAATAAACGAGTCAAACATTATAAAATTCAACTCGACTAGATTAAATCAATCCTTTCGAGTGATTCCAATCGAAAAAAAAAAGTTTCCAATTAAACCATCCAAATAAAAGAGCTAAGTATCATGATTTTAAAAGCAATTAATCATATATATTAGGATATAATATATTTTTATTTTAAAAAAAGGATATACTATTTAAATGGAAAATTAATCTAGGAATATTTGTCAGATATTTATTTTCATTTTTTTAGTTATTTCGTTTTTCTAGATTAGGAGATATATTGTGAATATAGAAGTCTTCGATGTCTAAAAGGAAAGTAATTCATTGAAAAAAATCCAAACAAAATCAAACACCATAATTAACATACACACACAAAATCTAATCACATAACTACCATATATACAAAATCGAGTTCTTATATTCTACTCTACATTCAATTCCATTCTTTATTTACACACAATCAAACACATATAATCCATTAGGTAATCATCTTCGTTTTGCATCCATACGAAGCAAACATCATGTCCACGGATCAAGATCTAACTTCAAAATCGAGCATCAAAAACAATTACAATGAAGACTGGCCCTCACGAAACCAAGAGACCAAGAAAATCTATGGAGAGATCGAAGAGATTGAAGACGAAGTTGAAAAAAGATACAATACTTTCAGAAACTTCGATATAGACCTATTTCCTCCATACGATCACCATTACTTGACCAATAGGGCGACGATTGGTTCTGATTTCAGGCAAAGAATTAGACAAGAATGGGAGGTCTTTTTTGCAAATATTCCTAGCTCGATTTTCTTGAGGGCATACGAGTATCGAGTTGACCTAAGGGCAGCCATTGTTGCACCACCACAAAGTGGTTTCCACCATCGTGTCTTCTTCTTCGACATCTTTATTCCAAGAGACTATCCCACTGTCCCACCGGAGTTTTATTACCATTCTTACGGGCTCGATTTGAACCCTAACATAGGCCTCGTTGGTAGGGTTTGTCTTAGGTTTCCGGAAATATCGTACAATATTAAGTGTTTTGATAATCGTGACGAGAGTAGGGTTTTGCATACTTCATGCAATTCATGATATGGTCTTGAATTTGAAACCCTATTATTATTATTATTATTCTCGTTGTAACTTGGGGTCATTGATGAGGGACGAAGAGAAAGTTTTCGTGTTAGGGTGTGAGATGATGATTAGGGTTTTGAGAAACCCTCCTAAGGGTTTTGAAGATTTCGTGGCTGGGCATTTCCGAAGAAGGGCCCATCCAATTTTCTTGAAGTTTAAGGAGAATAGGTATTATAGTGAGGTTATGGTTAATTTGTTCGTGAAATTGTTCAAGGCGTTTGAAAGAAACGGGGCTTATTGTAAGCACCATTTAGATTTCTTGAAATCGAAAAAGATTAGTTTTGAAGAAGTGGAAGAAAGAATAAGATCATTGAAGATTATTGTCAATGATTCAATGGTGTAAAGACGATCTTAATATTTGATTAATAGGATAATTGGTGTTATTAATTAATACCTTAAAAGTTCGACTATTTTATTTTTTCTCAAAAAAATTAATTTTTATTTTAAAAATAAAATCTAATGTTTTATTAACTTTAAAAACAACTTATAAATATAGTTTTTTCAAATAAATTATTTTGTCAAATTAACATCTTCCAATTTGTCGTTTAACATTCCAGGAGAACAACACTAGAATAGTCCATACATATTTTGATATCGAAGGTTATGAATTCAAAAATGAATATTTTTTTTTTTTAAGTAAAGATGATCGAGTACTTAAATAATGGTTGAAACATGAAAGTATTTTTCCATTTGACTTATATATATCATCGTAAAAGGATATCAATTTTGTGTGATTAATTTGGATTTACACTACTACTATTTATAGGTTTCCAAGCTGCATGCATTTGATATTATTACATGTAAATATCAGTTGGATTTTGTACAAACTCATCAACAATGTCATCTTAAGTCTTGGTAATGAGGCTATCTATTCTTCTAGATGACCTTTAATTTTGAAAGACATCGTGATTTGCAATTTCATTTATTAATACCAAATTAAGATGATGTGTTGGATAATCATCAGATTTGAGATTGGATCATGATTCGAATTCACATTATTGTTTATTTTAATTCATGTTATAGTATTATATTCATTTTCGTTCAATTATTTGCAAAAACAAAAAAAAAATTTAAATCAAGGACAAATTAATTTGTTCAAGTAGTAATTTGAAATTTGTAATCTTGAATTATTGCTTATCATGATTTTAATAGTTGGAGAACTAGCTAGCCTATTCTTTTAATATTTGATGGTTATAACTTGATTTGCCTATTTTGCCCTTATAACATAAGCTTGTAGTTTTTTATTTTTTCCCAATGTGACACTGAAGAAGGTAAAATACTAATACGTCCAACAACATGCTAATTTAGTTTAATAGTCTTACAGTCTCAAAAGTATTATTATTATGTGAAAATACATTATTATATAAGTTGGTATAATTTCTAAGTCGTGAATTGCTTGCAAAATCAAACAGGTTCAAGGGTGCAATCAGAAGCACATAGAAGTTTGGTGATAGCATTCCTTGGTGTTTATTAAATGACATTTAAATATTATAGTCTAGAATTCATGAAATGCCAGTAAAATCTTAATTTTTCATGTGTGTGTGTATTTATATATATATAAATTCTTTTACGTTTATTCCACACTATAAGATTTTTTAAGAGTAGTTTTTATTTAATTTTAATGTTTTTAATATATGACAAAAAATCATTTAGATGAGAATGAAATTAAGGGTATAAATTATCATAAAGATTCTAATTAATTAACGAGTAACTATAATGTGAACATCCATTTTTATATAAACTGGAATATTGGGGGGACGTGAATCTTTTGGTGTCCTTAAAATGAGCCCATAAAATTAAACTTGAGAACAGAAATGGTTCATAAAAGAAACTAAATCACAAAGAAAAATGAAATAACAAATCCAAATAAGTCTACTATAAATAATTGGGTATAACAAATTGGACAAAAGCAAAGTGAATAACGACAAAAATAATACGAAAAATAAGTACCATAATAAGTTGTTAAGTGACCCTTTTTCTCGTACATTGGCATCAAAATTATCTATATTTTTTTTGTTCTTTTTAAAAAATTATCTATATTTTTGTTCTTTTTAAATATTATTATAACCGGGACACATATAGGAGATTTTCCAAAAAAGTTGAGGGTATTTTTGGTATTTTGCAATTAGCAAAAAAAGATATATAGTGGAGGATATTTCAAATCTTCGAGCGGTTTTCAAATCTGTTGCTCTTCCTCTGTTTATCCAATGGCACTGCTTTACTCTCAAGGTCCAGCAAAAAAAATGGGTGAAACAATTCTTCACAGCAGAAAAAAAAAAAAAAAAGGGTTTTTGAGGATTGTTAATTATTGAATTATCCCAATCATTAAAACTACCCATATTTTTGATCCATTATATTTGATGACACAAAAGACAAGTAATTAAACAGACTTTTGGATTTTGAAGATTTCTTGATAATTGATGTTTGAGTTGGAGGATATGATTTGTTGATTTTGAGTATTTGTTGGGTTTGATGATTTTGATGATTGAGTTGGAGGATATGATTTATTGATTTAGAGGATTTGTTGGGTTTGATGATTGAGTTTGAGGTTTGTCGATTTTAAGGATTTGTTGAGAATTTATTCTATTTCTTACCTAATTCATATTTCAATTTTTATTATTCATTTTGAGGATTTCTTGAACATTAATTAGGATTTTTATTGAGAATTGACTAATTAAATACTTTTTTGTTCTTTTCTTTAATTGATTTTGAGGATTTATTGAGGATTGATTGAAGATTTATAATTGGAGATTCTAGTTTTAGTTTTAGTTCATCTATGTTTTGTTGGGAGTGGCCTTAGATGAAACTATCATACAGCATCTGTATCTTAGATAGTGTTCTGACCAGCGATTGTAGATCATTTCCTCATGATCTGTTGGATTATAGATGTTCCTGATGTGCAGGGTGCACCAACGGGAAAGGCTGCCCTGGCTTACCAGGAGAGAAGTATCCGGACATGATAAAACGTCGGTTGGATTGTAGATGTTCCTGATGTGCAGGGTGCACCGACGGGAAAGGCTGCCCTAGTCTTACTGTGTATATAGATCATATCTCATTAGTCAAGACAAATGCTTTAAATTGAAACATTTCTATCCTTTTATTTTTTGTTTATAACATCATTCCCTGAAGACGGTGAAGACGACGTTCCGGCTCCGGCTGGAGTCACGGATGGAATTGAAAAGGATCATATCTCATTAGTCAAGACAAATGCTTTAAATTGAAACATTTCTATCCTTTTATTTTTTGTTTATAACATCATTCCCTGAAGACGGTGAAGACGACGTTCCAGTGTCACGGATGGAATTGAAAAGTGGAAGAGGGGGAAACTAATCCCTTGCCCACACTGTTGGTTCCATACCCGGAAATCACTGAGCAATCACGGCAGAGAAGAGCACGGTTTTGACGATGACGATAACATTGAATGTACAAGATGTGGGGCTAGATTCCCGGATCGATCACGAGTCATATATAGAACATTTGGCCCGTACCGACAGGAAGGGCTGCCCTGACTTACCAGGAGAGAAGTATTCGAACATGATAAAACGGCTGCGAAAAGAAAGGAAGGAAGGAAAGGACAATGCCTACAAACCATAGCTTTTTGTAAACAGTTCTGAGAAACATAGCTGAACCCTTGATACCCATAGCTGATTTCTTGTAAACAGTTCTGAGAAACCATAGCTGAATTCTTGATACCCATAGCTGAATTCTTGTAAACAGTTCTGAGAATCACGAAAACTTACAGTTTAAATCTTTTAATCCAAAAACCAACAAGAAAGCAGCAACCAAAGTTCACCTTTTGAAGAACTAGACAAACTTAAAGAATTGAATCAAAATTATGAAAGAAAAGCAGCAGGGATTTCACTAAGAAAAAAGCAGTAGAGTTTTCTCTCCTCTCAAGATCCAATTCTCTATGTCTCTCAAATCTGAAAATTGCTAAGTGATTTCATAACTATAAAATAATACAATCTATATATATAAAAGGAGAGTTGCAAATCTCAAGGTTGTGCCAAATGCTATGTAGGATATGTACATTATGTGTCTTTTAATTGGAAAAATATGAAAAGTCAGGAGATGAAAAGCCCATCTCTTCATCTCAAAATAATTAATTCTCAAATCTATTCATGCCTGCCATTTGTTCGGCCAATTGTGAGTATTTTGGACTTGATTATATCAACTTACCCTCATGTAAGTTAGATTATTATTTAAAATTATAATAGTAATTTAAATTTTTATATTTAAATAATTGGGCAAAGATGTAAATATGCACCTAGTGTAAATTTACACTTAACCTTTTTTTTTGGAGTAAAAATACACAAAAGTCATCTTTTTTAGAGTATTTTACCACTAAACATGTTTGCTTATTAATTAATGGTTGTTATGAAAAATCTTATTTTAGATGGATAATTATTATTTTTAGGTTGATAGTATATACAAGATTCAAAGCCCTAAACTTATTTGGATCAATTACAACTGAAAGACTTGCAACCCAAGGCTGATTGAAGGTTCGACTCCCTATAGTCACATTTAATTTTGTTTTTGTTATATTTCTCCCTTGCTGCATTAAATTAGTTAATGTTTTTGTAATTTTCTCCCTATATTGCTGCATTAAATAATTAATATTTTTGTAATAATTAATTAGTTTTTGTAATATTTCTCCCTATATTGCTACATTTAATTTTGTTTTTTTTTTTTTAATATTTCTCCCTATTGCTGCATTGAATTAATTTTGTAATATTTCTCTTTAATTGTGTTGATAAGTAATTAATATTTCTTTTTAGCTGTGTTGATAAAAATTTTAGTAGTAAATTTAAATCTTTTGACCCATCACCCATATGAGTTGCAAATTATTCTCTATTTAGCTGGTTCACTAATCTTATTATTTATTATTTTTCCCATATCTTTAAAATGATGAATTCCATCAAAAGAAATAGTTTAAAATGATTAAATAAGAGTTCTTTTATAATAAAATCTTTAAAAATAAACAAACAAAATTTAAAAGGATCACAGCTAAAAATAGCAGGTTTAATTTTTCCGTTCATTTTTTTTTTCCAAAAAATGGATTGGTCAGAAGGGGAGGTAAGAGTGGGAAAATGGAGGGTGCCTATTAATGGGAGGGGTGATATATATATATATAAAGTTTTGAGCTACCATAATTAATCATTATAAATCAATTTATAATATATAATATATCAATTTAATCATCTTTAATTTGATATCCACATTGCATATAAAAAAATTTACATATAAAAAAAAATTGAATGATTGATTTTATTTGTTTAGAACATTTTTATATTTTGGAGAATGTGTTTTAAATGATTTACTTTAAACATTTTTTGTAAATCTAATACTTTTCAAGAAAATATGATTATATTTATTATAAGTTTATAAAATCTTATAATATTAAGTATACCTATATATAAATATATTTTTTTGACTAAATATTTATATCTATTTATATAATAGATAGTTAAGAATAGAAGATTTATTTTTTCCTTCAAAATAATTTTCCTTTGTCTTTTCAATTCCATGCCTTATTAAACATTCTTTGGAAATAAATATAATTTATAGTCAATTTATTAATTTGAATAACTGAATAATTCTCAATTATTTATATAAATGATATAAAAAACCTTATAAATTTTTTTGACAACCTAACAAATTTAATTTTAGTTTTCACGTTCTCAAATCTTGAATAAATAACAAAATCGCATGTTAAAGGTTAAATTTACGAAAAGATAAATCTTTGGGAAATAATGAAACAAAAAAATTATGAAGTAATAACAATTATTATTGTTGTTGTTATTACAAATCATATATTTTATAACAATAAATACTAGTAAAATATAATTCAAAATATTAATATTAATTATTTCTCTTAAAAACAATATTAATATAAATTATTTCTCTTAAAAACATTTCACCAACGTACCTTAAGAAAATCTGAAAATCAAGTGTGTGTATATATATATATTTTGTGATAACATAATTTATCTAGATATTTAAATGTTGGAATAAAGAAAGACATTTAAATTTTAATTTCAATTTGTTTGGAATAATTATTATAAAACAATTGATTATATACACCATATGAAATTGATCTAGCAATATAATCATTTTAAATCAAAAAAACAGGGGTCCAAATTCTAGCTACTATTTTGTTAGCTGATGTTTTAGGATTCAAAATTTTTGAACAGGAAAAATCTTTAGTTACTATATATATACACACAAATCTTTAGTTACTCTATATATATAGACAAGTGCAATTCCAACCCCTACACTCGTAGGAATCTGAAAAGGAGTTAATGCTCATATATAATATTGAAGAACATGAAAAGCCATAGAAAACTAGATTGTTGCAGAGATAGAGATAATAAAATGACTAGTGGTTGGGAGAAAACCAGAGAGGCGCGGGTGTAAGCTTTCGAATGCTTTGAACATGAGAGGGATAATAGAAGGGAGAGATTGTCCTATTTTGATAATCATAAATACCAATATTATGGCCAGGAAACGGGGGTGGAGGCAGGGGCAGGGGCGATGTTATGTCCCGGTGGATGTCATCACAATAAGGCAGGGGCGAAACGCCCCTGTCATCGGTAAAGTAGATGGAATTGGGCTGAACAAATGGTGATGCTTCAATGGCAAAGGAGTCATTGAGTCCAATAAACATGGCAAGACCATCCAAGGAGCAAGGCATGTGTCTCAACCTCACTTTACCCTCATCATCCCTCTCTATCCTATGCACATCAAAACTAACTGTTTCTGTTTTGTATGGATAAGAACAACTCCCATCTTCATTAAAATGCTCCAGAGAATGGCGAGTCACAAGGTAAAGTCGATCCAAAGCCGATACAAGGTACCTGTCATGCGTTGCATGACGATAACGATTCTTGTTCTGCCACAAAAGACAACAACGATCATCGTTGCTCAACCATGTGTAGTACTCCTTCTCCAGCCACTCCCTGTCGGGCCTCCTGGGGCACAGAGGGTCCCGCAGATCCCAACACTCTAGATAATCACTATTTGTGAGGCACACAAACTGTTGATTCTCTTTCCAATATGTAAAGTCTTCGTACTCCCTCGTATCATAGTCGAGATTGTTGTCGATACGACTCCACTCCCTGTTGGGGCACCAGAAAGCCAGACTACACAAGGGCCCGAAAATCATCATGGCCCGACACTCTTCTTCTTCTGGAGAGCAAGATATGATCACCTTTTCTGGACACATTTCAGATAAATAGATATCATCACCACACAGAGGGTCAATGGGTGGAAGCTTTATGTGATGACCTGTAACCGGATTCGAGAGAAACAGATCGTGGTTGGTACGATAATTAAACAGGCCTAACCACCCATGTGAGGACCCCACCACCAGTGCATCGTCTTCTTCTCGACTCTTCTTCAAGCTCAATACTTTCTGCTCTTCAAGGCTGTAGAAATTGTAGAGCATCTCGCCTTCTTCCATGCTTGGTGGTATCATCAGCCATGGCGACGCTGCTGATACCCTCGAAACACAAAGATTACGGCGGCGAGGGTAGTTCGAAACACAAAGATTATGGCGGCGAGGGTAGTTCAGACATATCAAAGGTACCGACGACGACAACAACATTGAGAAAGCCATCCCAATACTAGAGAGAGAAAATGCTCAAATCATTGTTGCCTTTATAATTTGTATCTAGGTTTACATCTCTAATATTAAAAAGCCCTAAATTCATAAAACCTATGGCCCATTGAGTCCATAATTTTTTTTATCGACTTCATATGATAGCTAGGGTTTGTTGTAAATATATCGCTTTCTTTGTTACTCAAAACAATATATATCCCTTGTAATTTGTATCTACATCTCGTCTATCTTTACCAAGTTCAATACAAATATACAATTAACGTTTAATTTCATCATCTCTATCAAAAATTATCACATTAATTTATGGAGAGATATAATCAGTCTACGTTGTGAATATAATAAATAGAAAGAATCCGAAAGATTAGGAAATAGATAAGTTTCGAAAATCTTTACAAACTTTGTTGCCAAGTTTCTGCAAATTTCTGTATAACTAAAGTAATAAATATATATCAAATATGTGCATTTATTGGTGGGAAAATGATGTCTTTTTATTTCTGGGTCACTTTTGTTAACACGAAGAATTGGATTCCGTAGGGTGAAATATATATTAGAAATTAACCTAATATCTATTTTCAAAATAAATTTAAGAATATCATAATACTATCATAAATTTAACAATACATCTAAAAATAATATATCGCTTTTAATATCAAATTTGATATTCTTATTATGATTTGATTTTTTTTAATAGGGATTTATATAAGATGTCTCATATTAATATACCTAAAATCATCCTAAAAAAATTTACATTTTATAGAAAGAACAAACCAATCATGCCAAATCCTTTTTTTTTTTTTTTTATACAATCAATATAATTCCGAAAATCAGAAAAGGTATCTAAAGAAATCTTTTAGAATATATATAAAATATATATTATATCATTGCGATTTTTTTATATATGTGACATAATAAATATATTTAATATTTTTGATAGAATTCCACTTTTAAAAGAAAGCAAGTTAAGATTTCCATTTTTAATCAGAAAGAGTCATGTTGTGGAAGAACGCAAATTTATAAGATGATATGCGGTTAATTTGGAACACACCAAAAGGTTAGTATAAAAAAAAAAAAAATTTAAAAAGGTTATATGTGTATATGGAGTATATCTGTTCACAATTGTAGTCTTGTAGAATCAGTCAGTATACTATAGAGATTATGGATCATACTACAATATAAGTGCGTTAAATTTTAAATAGTTGTATATTTTGCTAAAGATTTTAAAGATTATTTTTTCTTCAAATTAAAGATTGAAATTTTAAAAACATATATCAAATTTGTTATGGATAGAAGATATATCTAAATGTGTGTAAAAAAAAAAATTAAAAAAATTTTATATATATATATATATATATATATATATATATATATATATATATATATAAATTTAGGCATTCAATCTTAAAGTTTGAAATTTGAAGGGTTAATTTCAATTTTGGTTCTTTATGTTTTAATTTTTTTTCAATCAATCAATTAAGTTTTTCAATTTTGATCCTATATGTTTCAATTTTTTCCAATTTCAGTCCAATTTTGATAGAAATTCTAAAAATCACCAATATCATGTGAGATTTCCCGGCAGCTATCTGACCAACATTGGATTGAAATTGGAAAAAAAAATTGAAACATACAGGATCAAAATCGAAAAACTTGACTGAAATTGGAAAAAATTAAAACATATAGGACCAAAATTAAAATTAACCCAAATTTAAAATTAATCGTATGATCAAATACATATGTTATGTAAGTAAATTTAGAATTTTCCAAATATACTTAATCTGAAAATCATGCTAAATATCTTGAAAATCATTATTTGCAGTAGGTGGCGATTTTGTCTCATAATTTTATTTTATTTGGCATAAATAGATTATATTTGGATTTCCACTTTTAGAAAGGACTTTTTTTTTTATGGGAAACTCTCATAACTTCTATTTTAGGGTGATTATGTTATTATATAAATACTAGCAGTATGCAAAACATTAATTTTAAAAATCATAGTATATGATATGATACCAACAGAAAAAAGACCTAAATTGTGATTTAAGTACTGTGTGCATTGAAAAGTCTAATAGACCATACAATATAAAGGTATTATCAAACTAACTCATATGTTTCAAATCAGATGCACCACCAAATTATACGCACACAACACTTATTTGAAACGAAGTTCAAATCACTTTACTTGATGTATGTAATCGTATTGAAGCTTCACACATGATCTGATCAAAAAACATTTATTAATTTTTTATATAATAAAACTTATGGCTATGCATGAAAATGAATTGAAATTAAAACCTAAAAAAGTGAAAGAATATGCACATAATCCAAAAAAAAAAATATTATAAATATTGAAAATCATTTATAAAAGAAATAAAATGAAACATTTCACTAAATCCAACATTGAATCTTTCTAGATGCTTAAGAAGAGACAATAAGGACACGCTTCCAGACATAGTTTATATGAAACAGTGACTAGCTATTTATTAAATAAATAAAAGTTTGATCTACTTATAATATTACTATTTTATGTGATATGTTAATTGTATGAAAGTTAATTAACTTACGCAATATCATAGGAAGAGAAAAAAAATAAAGAAAGCCACACAATGTTATCTAATAAAATCTTAAATTCCGAACATCATGAATAAGTTGTTGCCTAATTTTTGTTCACAATATAATAATTAATTAAAATTAAAGGGTTACAAAAATTTAACTTCTGAAATATCATAAGAAAAAAAAACTATTTAATAATATCATAGTAAATCATATACTTATATACTGATTTATTTTATTGAAATTATAATGAAATGGATTTTTAAGATATAAAATAAAAGGTATTTAAAATATAATATAAGCTAAAAAAGATGATTTATTAAATTCAATATTAAAAGTCGAAAACCAACCAATCAATGATAATTAATCTAGAATTTACAAATTAATTTATGTTGTGTTACTTGTGTATATAAGCTGTGATACTTTTCGGCCATGATTCTAGAACCAGTTGGTTCAAATATTAAATAATAAGATGGGATTTTCCTACAAAAACCAGTATGGCTTGAAACAATTATGAAGCCCATCACCTAGGTTTGGGCCTTGCGGCCCGCAGCCCATTAATCAAAATTACTTTTGAGCCCGGATTTTCTCATTAATTCGAATCTAGCTCTTTTATTTATTTATTTATTTATTTATTTCCTCTTGAATTCCTCTCTTCTCTTGATGGCATACTTCAATGCCATCCAAATCATCTCTTACATTTGAAGTGAAGTTCAAACTTTTCTCAAAATGTAAACAAATAACATACCCTAGCTATCATATTATATATATATATATATATATATATATATATATATATATAATTAGAAGTGAAGTAGTGGGATCACATTGTTCAAAATCTGCATGTCGTCCATGGCTTGCTCAATATTACCATCAGTAGCACCTTTGATATCTCAGATAGGGATGATGGGCAGTCCCAAGTTGAAATCTCGAAACTACCCTCACCGTAATCTATGTGATGTATCAGCAGCATCGTCATGGCTAATGGTACCACCAAGCACCGAAGGCGGCGAGATTCTTTATAATTTCTACAGCCTTAAAGAGCAGAAGCTATTGAGTTTGAAGAAGAGTCGAGAAGAAGGCCCAGACGACGATGCACTGCTGGTGGGGTCCTGACATGGATGGTTAGCTTTGTTTAATCATCAAACCAACCACAACCTGTTCCTCTCGAATCTGGTTACAGTCATCACATAAAGCTTCCACCCATTGACACTCTGCCTACGTCGTGATATCTTTGCATGTGAAACGTCTGCAGAAAAGGTGATCATATCTTGCTCTCCACATGAAGAAGAATGGCCGTGTAGTAGTCTGGCTTTCTGCTGCCCCAACACCAAGTGGACTCCTATTGGCTCCTTGATCAATAGGCTCTGGCATACGAAGCAGTACGAAGACTGTACATACTGGAAGAAACAGTTTGTGTGAGTGTTGGCACCTGTGGGACCCTCTGTGTCCCAGGTCTGAGGGGGCGATGCTGGAGGAGTACATTATGTGGTTGTGGGAGTGGGAGGAGGTCGATGATGATCGTTGTCTTCTAGAGCAGCACAGGTACCTTGTATCAGCTTCTGATCGGCTTTACCTTGAGACTCGCCATTTTCTGCCCCATATTGGGCCTGATGGTGCCTTCGTTGAGAAGGAGGATAGTGACAGGACTTGTCTGTACAAAACAGTTAGTTTTGATGTTCATAGGATAGAGAGGGATGATGAGGGTAAAGTGAGGTTGAGGCACATGCCTTGGTCGTTGGGTGGACTCAACGACTCCTTTGCCATTGAAGCCGAGGAGGAGTTTTTGAAGTCCAATTCCATCTACTTTACAGATGACAAGGGACATTTTCCCTGGGTTTATCAGGAGGATGTCCCATATGGTGGCCACGATATTGGTATCTTCGATTATCAGAATAGAACAATCTCTCCCTGCTATTATCCTTGTGATGTTCAAAGCATTCCAAGGATTATTCCCGCACCTCTCTGGTTTGCTCATGAATACTGCTTCAATAGCTCTATCTCTGCAACTATAATCCTCTAGTTGACAATGAATTGATCTTATCCCTTATCTTAACTACCTATCTTTTGATCTGTCTACACATCTAAATGAAGTAATTCTTTCTCCTTTCTCACATCCAACAACTAAGTCGTACAAGTTCACAACATACTGCTAATTTCTTCTTTATTTAAAGGAAGAAGAATTAAGTTTGTGACAGAAATCCCAAAGTTATCTAAAACATTACTATCTAACCGAAATTATTGCATACATCTATATCATTTATATGTTGTGTTGGGTTGACAACCAGCATGAACTACCATCACCACTTCATAGACTATATGTAAAGACTGAGGTTCATGTTTTAACTGAATGATCGTAAGATATGATCCTATAACCCCATATAATGGGTTAGAGATTTCTTTTTAAAACATCAAAATCTGAACCAAGAAAACAGTAAAGGAGTAGAGTATACAAGTAAAAGAATAGTAATTCTTCCAAAGACAAACAAAACAAAATCAACTACCATAACATATGCATAATTATTGTCCAGATTCAAGAACATAAAAGACAATCTGACAAACTATACAACAAAGTTTTCGTCTTTGTTTCGAGAGAGTTGCATTGAAGAGAGAAGTCAAATGTTTTCCTCTTTGTTTCAAGAGAGTTGCATTTAAGAAAAAAATCAACTATTTCCAAGATGTAAACGAAAACTAGACTTTCCTTGAATCATATCCTTCAGAAACAGAAACCGTAACTCAGCTATTGAATTTGCCTTTCTAGATGACATCAAAGCCTCAAATTGTAAATATACAGACAAGGAATTTGTTTAATTTATTCAGGAAAATATGTAGGCACCAATTCTTGTTATACGCCCATCACCGATCCCAGAAGCTCAAATCAAATTGTATTTTGAAATCCAACAAGAACTAAAATGCAAAGAAATAAAAGCTATCGAATTAAATTTATTCATATTATATATCATACCATCACCTTTCATGACTATGCACAACATACTAAGCTTCAGCTGAACAGAGTAAGAGGCAGCCATATAATTAACTTCCATTTATACCAAATCTACAATAAATTTCTCAGACTTAGCATAACAACATATGATTATTAATAAGTTGATTAAAGAACATGATTATAAATAAGTAGATAAAAGTACTGATTACAATCACTAATTCGTTCAATAAACTACTCAAAATCCAAGAGATAAAACAAATGAAAACAATTAGAATTGCAATCTAAAAACAAACCTAATAATCAAACCTCTCCAAGACACAACCTTTCTTCTGAAATTGAAGCTGATATTGAATCTGAAAAGACGAATTGCGAGTTTGTGCGTGAATCTAACATAAATCGAAGCTACTGAGTTGCAGAAAATTGAAATCAGAAAGATCCGACATAATTCAAACGTTGGATTCACGCACAAACTCGAAATCTGCCTCTTCTGTCAGATGTGGAATTGCTGCTGCAAATGGAAACCCTAGTCTGAATTACCTTTTTATTTATAGTCTGAATTACCTTTTTGGCCTATTAACTTTTCATATTCTCTCTTTGGTCCTTCAACTATTCAATATTGTAAATTTGGCTTCTGAATTTTGAAAATAGTATCATTCTACATCCCCGTATCTTCAATATTTTTTGGAATCGATTTTCAGTTGTTCCTATACTAAGAACAATATTATTGAGGTCTAAATTATATTATAGAAGAAAATTTTAATTATTTATGACTATAAATATCACCTTAAGATCTGACTCAAGATGTGAGTTAATTGTATATTATCTTCATCATTAAGTTACCTAAGTATACTCGATAATATATATATATATATATATATATATATATATATATATATATATACTCAATAAAATACACATAGAAGTCAACAAAATAAAATCTATGTTGCAAATGCTAATTAAAAAAAATCTAAATGAACGAGGTAAAAGATAAAAATGAAAATATTAAACAAAATATACAATTTTCTTTCCCTTTTTTTTTTTATAGTGAGTTTGGTCTTTTATTAGCAAAAGATATATAGTAGAGGGAAATTCTTCGTATAGTCTAAAGAATATTATAAGTCTAAGCTATGTTTGCATAAATAAGGCTGTTGTTTTAATTGTAATTAAATAAATATTATGCTTGAAACATAAAATTAAAGATAAAATATTATAAGACATCAAGAATTAAAAATACATTTATGTTTTTAGTAGAAAAATTTGAGTGGAGGGGGAAATAAAAGAAAACGAAAAGAAAATTAATATACGTAGTACTTTCCTTCTCCACCCAAAATCATTGATCATTTTTATTCATTATTATTATTATTTTTTAGTTTTAAAAATATCCATTATCTTCACTAAAAATAAATATTTGAATTAAGTATAAACCCCAATTTCCACCACTCCCTGAATTTTTAAATGGAGCAGCCATGAACGCTACGCACACTCTCACCCTCCACTGGGTTGCGCCGCCGCCTACCTCGGAAGAGGTAGGGTGGTTATGGTGGCGCCGGAGGAGAGATAAAACAGACAGGAGAGGCGGCGGCCGCAGCAAGACGATAGTGAGATATATATATATTTTTTTGATACTTTAAAAGTTTAAACTATTTGACTATATAAGGAAGAAGAAAATTAATTATATTTCAAATAATATTTTACAATAGGTTTTGTAAATTGGGTTTGATATATTATTATTCAAAGATAGATGAATTTCGTATAGCTTCATAAATCATATTAATTGCCAAATTATTTTTAATCATGTGTAATACATACAAAACTGAGTTGCTAAATTAAATTATGTACCATATTAATTGCCAAATTATTTTTAATTGTTTATAATTATGAGTAACACTCACGTAATCATGTGTACTTGATGCACACATGTATGCGCGTTCGAGTATGGGTTGACCTGGATCCACATATTTTTATTTTTATTTTTGGTCCGATCTCTATGTTATATTAGTCATACTTTTATGTTATATTAGTCATACATTTATTTAATACTTTTAACTTTGAAAAAATATTAATTTCACCACAATGTGTACATGTTTATATTTATGTAATATTACTCATATTTCTACGTGATAATTTATTACCATTTTCAAATCATGTCAATCTAATTATTAGATGAAATGTATTGACATATATAAAAAATGGATGTATTAAAAACATATTTCAACATATTTATTATTAATTAAAATGAATTACCAATTTCATGGAAAATTAATCATGTATATCGCTTAATTCTTTATATACTTTTAATTTATTTAATTAAAAAAATTAGAGAAAAAAATAGCTCAAATAAAAGCGTTTTTATTTAAAAAATTAGTGTAACTTCTAAACTGATTAGTTAATTAAATTGAAATAATTTTTGCATTAAATTATGGAAAATATTGAGAAATTTTGATTTGGGTTATTTATAATATAATTGAAATGAAAATTTAAGAATCTTTATAATCTTTAATGTTTAATATTTAAAAAAATAATAATAAAAAAACTAGAATATTGATGAAAAAGTTGAATAATATGATAGAAATAACAACATATATAATAAATAGAAAATATTTATATTCCCTTACGAATGCAACATAAATAATCAAATTATATATTAATCAAATTATATTTTGATTGATATTAAAATTGATGATGTGTACAATATAATTATAATTTTTTTTATATAAATAATATTTGAAATTATCTAATTTAATTATTTTTTTTTTAAACTCATGTATTACACAATCTTTATGCTAGTTTTTTTCTAAACAAATACCGCTCAACAAATGTAGCAAGTAAACATGTAAAACTTTAAAGAATAATCTTTTAGTTTCTCAAATATATATTTTATTGCGTATTCTATGGTTTTAAAATAATATATGGTCCTTTGAGAAAAACTGTAATTTCCACCTCGTCTTTATTTTTCAAACATTTTCATTGATTTCCAATATTAGTTGAAAGAGGCAATTTAACCTTCACAAGATAAAGGAAAATGAGGAAACAGACTCTTTGTGGCCTATGGCAAGGAAACCAATTAAATCCAAGAGATGAAAGGAAGTAAGTTTACAATAAGTAACCTAGCAAAACTAATTGTAGCATTTCACAAATCTAATCTTTTGAGACAATCCCACACAAGATTTTAGTGAAGAACTAAATAATCTCCAAATTTATTTTTGGAGGCACTTTCATTGAAAGTTGCTTCTCTGCACGCCTCCTTGCACTTATTTCAACTTCATTAACTTTGCTCTCATAAGCGGCAAAATAAATTTTATCCATAAACCCCAAGCTTTTGGTTTTGAACGTATCAACACGAATTTTGTCGAGTGTAACAGCATTGTCCAAAAAATGCTCAAATAATTCAAGTTCACTCACCACACCTTGATATCCCACAAATTCAATCTCCTTGAGCTGAGGATATGACCTCTCGGTCTTTCTAGCCTTCCTCTAGATAAATAGAGGCCTCTCATGCCACGTTGCCTACAACAAAAGGCGCAATAGAAGAGCTTCGCCATTGTAAAATATCGGAAACTTGCTTCGCCATTGTAAAATATCGGAAACGAAAACAGGTTGAGATAAATAGACACGAGAAAAAGTTCGAGAAAAAGTTTACCTTGTGCACAAATGCTGGCCAAAATCTCTCCGACAAACTCCGACAAAGGTGATGCGTGTACTAGCACAAATCTCTGCAAGCAAGGTGATGCGTGTACTAGATTAGCTAGCGGCATGAGAGAGTCATCACCAACTATCACAACTTTTACTATCAATTGCTTAAGATTGCTCATTTTCACATCTGAACACAAGCGTTCAAGTTTCTGCAGAGTAAAAGAAAAACGAAAAAGGATCAAGAATTACCACCACCACAATTGAGATATTAATACAACAATATGCATCTTAATCTTACATTATAATTATATCCCCAGTAAAAGTCCAATGTTAATATCTCCAACTGTGGAAAGTAGTTAGAGAACAGCCGGAAGACATTTCTAACATCCCATTCCATTCCCCTTCCCCCAATGTACATTTCGACAAGCTGAGGAAGATTCTCGACAACAAAATGAACCCTATAGCCTTGATACTTCAAATAAACGAGATTCGCGTCACGAATCTCAATTGATTTGAGGTTGTAACACCAGTTTATTTCTAACCGTTTAAATGACGGAAATGGCCTAATAATCTTTAGACTCAAAAGTCCTATGGATTTAGAAACGGATAGATGTTCTAGCAGAGGACATCTTCTTAAGAAGAATTTCAATGCTTTGTTGTTCACATTCACATGATTCAGAAATATCTTTTTAAGATACTTGACATGGTCTATTGAGTCAGAAAACTTTCTCTTCAAAAGATTATATGGATCAAAAGTATATGGATCAAAAATATAAGAATTCTCGGCTGTCGAGTTCAACTCGAGCCTCTCGACCTTCCTAGCTAGAGCAAATCTAAGCCATTCATCAATCGAGCTTTTATAACTCTTAGTTAGATCAAAGAACACTCTGAATTCCTCAATTTTGGGGCTCTTATGCAATGCTATAACATGATTAACCCATTCCACACAATTCAACGTCGCCTTCTCATTTTTGACCAATAATCTTATCTTTCCAGAAGCCATCATCTTCAGCATTGATAATGTGCCATCAAAATGTAATGTGCCATCAAAATCAAGCTTAGTTATGAAGGTCCACAAATATCTCCATCGACGCGAAAGTATGCTAGTCGCAACTGCCTCCTTTAGAGGAAGGGAAGACAATATCAACACTAATAATTCATCAGGTAGCATATCAATTGATGAACCTTTTTTATCCCTAAACTGCAAATCAACAAAAAACGGTTTCCTCTTTAAAGCAAATAAATATTTATGAAAAAAGGAATAACACTCAATTAATAAGCAAAATTGATGACTCAATTTTAACCCTTTTGCAATTTCAAAGCGCAAGAGAATTAACCAACCTTGTAGGCCTTTCTTGAACACTCCACTCGCCCACGTTTCGCCATTATACAAAGTGAAATCCCAACCTTTTTATCAGCAAAGAACGTGAATGTTAAATTCCAAAATTTTTGAGTAGAAACTAAAAATTTGATTCTTAAATTCAACAATCAAAGGAATTAAAACAAGTAATTACCAAAATCAAAGTAGTTAGCTCTAAATCATCCAATTCCAAGCCAATCTCAGTCACCCAACTTCACCACTGAAATCAGCGTAGGTTTGAACCCTAATTGGGAAATTTCGCAGTTTTAACAGACTTAATTGGGCCGCATAATAAGAATGGCAAGAGTTTAGGGTTAAAATCTAAGCCCTTATTAATACTAGTACTAGTATTAGTATAGATCGGACCTTGCACGGAATACAATTTATATAATATTAATCGCAAATACTTATATTCCACTGCTTCATATAAAATCTACTCATCAATATGATTAAAAGAATATAAATATTTTTCTGAATTTAATATATACACACACACACGCAGTTTTGGATAAGGATAAAGATTAAACTTACTAAGATATTTAAATTGTGATCACTACAATTAATTGGAATAAATCAAAGATTTGGGTTTTGTTAAAATTACTATAAACTATACACTCTTTTAGTTATCAGTTTATCATTAGAATTAGAATATATATAAAGCTAATTGTTGATTAAGTGCGATATAAAAAATCAATTTTTTTTTTCTAGAAACTATATTAATATAAGAAATAGCGATTTTAAAATCTTAAAATAGATGATATTTTTATGCTACAATTAAAATCTTAATTTTTTTCTTTAACCCTGGAGAAACGATTCACAAAGCTGCCATTCGAATCCAATTATAAACAGTAAATAATTTCTTCAACCTATTTAAATGGTAAAATCAAATGGGAATGTGCAAACTTCCACGTGGTTTATAAAGAGATTTAGTAAATCTTTTCTTAAAAAAGCATTTAAAAAATTTATGACATTTATGAAGAGGTATAATAAATATTCTTCAATTATCTGCAACATAATTTTGGATAGAAATATATGATTACTTTTAAGGATAATATTCGGAATTCATATATGTTTATATTCTTTTAATTAAAAACTAAAAGATTGGGGTGTGTGGATAGTACATATTTTGGTAAATTGCATTTGATATATTATTGTTCAAAGATAAATGAATTTCATATATTATTTTTAATCGTGTGTAATACATATAAAATTGAGTTGCCTATGTGGTAGGACAGTGCACTAATTGTCTGTTTATAAAAATTTAGAATATTTATAAAAATAATATCTAAGTTCATGAATAAAATTGAGTTTTCATAAAACTTAGACGGAGATAAAAAATGCAATTTCCTCTGTAAATATTCCCTCGGTTGTATTTTGTTTTCAAACAAATACCGCTCAAATAGGATTTTTCACTGTATGTTTAGACTTTAGAGCAGCAGACAACAGGTTCTTGTGGAAAACATTGTATTTTAAAATAGGGTTTTTCACTATATGTTTTGAATAATTATTCAAAATAATCAACGACTTCAAATAAAATGTCCATCATTCCTTTAACTAGAATAGCACCACCAAGACCACCATGCCTTAGCCTCTCTGACACCGCAACCGTGGCCTCTCGCCAAAAGGGGCCGAGCTTTCAGTTGTCTTTATTCGGGTTCAAGCCTAAATGCTTCCATTTCAGTTGAAAAGGATTGAAGAAATTAGGGCATGATGGTTATTTTCAAAACAAAAGAGGGGGGAAAATGACTAATTTTTGCGGGAAAAAATTAGGGTTGGTTAGGTTCCATCAATTTGGATGGAAACTTGACAGAAAGTGCCTAATATGCAATTTTTTGAAACATTGAGTATCAATATTGTAACTCGCAAAAATAGGGATACCCAAAATGAAATCGAGGTATGCTTTGGGTACCAACACTACAAGAAAAACGTTGAAAGACAATGGACTTTGTCCAACGTTGTTGTATTTCCAAAAAAAAAAAAAAAAAAAAAAAAAAAAAAACGTTGTTGTATCCAGCATTGTCTTAAATTGGCGCTGATAGACAACGCTCTAAAAAGCATTGTCTTAAATGGGCTCTAATAGACAACGCATACAAACCGTTGCACGAAAGGGTTATCTTTTTTAATAAACTATTAAATAGGGAGCAAGTCTTCCGTGTTCCGGGGACACGAATCTTAGATCCATGTCCCCAACCTGACCTAGTCCACCCTTTTTTATTATATATATTTTTTTTTATATTTTTCTCTATCTTCAACTACACCCAGTGCCTCCTCCTCCCCCTTCTTCTTCTCTGTCTTCTTCTTTCTCCTCAACCTGGGAAAAGAGCAAGTGATTCTGGCAGAGTGGGCTAAGTTGAATTTCAGGAAAGTAACTATTGAACAGATTGTTGATTCCAATCTCAAGGGCCAAATTGCAGTGGAATGCTTGAGTAAATTTGTTGAAACAACAGTTGGGTGCGTGAGGGACAAAGGAATGGATCGACCAACGATGAGCGACGTCGTTTAGAGCTTGGAGTTCGCGATTCGGCTGTAGAAAACAGCGGCGAGTAGAGGTGGTAATGGGGCAGAGGATGGTGACATGACATTGAGCTCGTTGTTGCCGTTGGTTGGGATTGATGATCGAACATCAATAAAGGAGGAAATGTTCTCGAATTCTTATGAAAGTGGAGGATCTAAGAGCAGCGATCTGTTATCATCTGTTAACAGTGACAAGTTGAGATCTGTAGATGTTTTATCAGAGATTGTGAACCCTTTAAGACGTTGATATTATTATTATTTTCTATTTTTACTATAACATGTTTTGATCTTATAATATTGATTGTTGTGAGTTACTTGTGTGGTGAACCAATTCACTACTTCAAGAATCTGTTTTCAGGCATGTATAGACAAACACTTGATTGGAAATATATATATATATATATATATATGCAGGCGACTTTAAGTCCATCCACCAATTCTTTAATTAAATGCAACCTAGAAGTATTTTTCTTGGGGATATTAAGCTTATTACAAAGATATTTGTGTAATATTTGAAAGGTGTCACATGTATATATTTAAAATTTCCATAAAATATCTTTTTAGGTATCACATGTATATCTTCAAGGTATCCATGAAATATTTTTTTTCAAACATCACATATATACATTGAAGGTATCCATGGAATATTTTCAAGTATCCACATGTATGGAATACCTTTTTTCAAACTATCACATGTATACATTAAAGGTATCCATGAAGTACCTTTCTAGTAACCACATATATACCTTCAAGGTGTCCATGTAATACTTTTTCAGGTTTCACATGTATTCATTGAAGGTATCCATAGAATACCTTTCTGGTATCTATATGTATACCTTCAAGATATCCATGAAATACTTTTTTAAGACATCACATGTATCCACATGTATATCTTGAATGTATCCACATGGGTATCCATGGAATACCTTTTTTCAAACATCACATGTATACATTGAAGGTGTCCATGAAATATCTTTCAAGTATCCACATGTATGAAATATCTTTAAGTATCCACATGTATGAAATACCTTTTTTCAAACTATCACATGTATACATTGAAGGTATTCATGAAATACCTTTCTGGTATCCACATATATATCTTCAAGGTGTCCATGTAATATTTTTTCAAGATTCACATGTATACATTGAAGGTATCCATAGAATATCTTTCTGTTATCCACATGTATACCTTCAAGGTATCCATAAAATACCTTTTTTCAAACATCACATGTATCCACATGTATATTTTGAAGGTATCCATAAAATACCTTGAAGGTATACCTTGAAGGAATCCACGGAAATACATCCAAATGAAGGAAGATATCCACATATATATCTTGAAGGTATCCATAGAATACCTTGAAGGTATCCATATATGTACCTTGAAGCTTGAAGGTATCCATGAAATACCACATGGATATCTAGAAGGTATCCATAAAATATCACGTAAGATTTCGGAATACCTTCAAGGTATTCTATGGATACCTTCAAGATATACATCCAGATGAAGGAAGATGTCCATATCTACGGAATACCTTCAAGGTATTCTATGGATACCTTCAAGATATACATCCAGATGAAGGAAGGTATCCATAAAATATCACGTAAGCATGACCCGTCATCATAAAGCTAAACAACAATATTATGTGTTGGTTGGGAATCGAACCCATCCATAAAATATCACGTAAGATTCCGGAATACCTTCAAGGTATTCTAAGATATACATCCAGATGAAGGAAGATATCCATATCCACGGAATACCTTCAAGGTATTCTATGGATACCTTCAAGATATACATCCAGATGAAGGAAGGTATCCATAAAATGGAAGGTATTCTATGGATACCTTCAAGATATACATCCAGATGAAAAAAGGTATTCTATGGATACCTTCAAGATATACATCCAGATGAAGAAATGTATTCTAGGGATACCTTCAAGATATACATCCAGATGAAAGAAGGTTTTCAAGATATACATCCAGATGAAGGAAGGTATTCTATGGATACCTTCAAGATATACATCCAGATGAAGGAAGGTATCCATAAAATGGAAGGTATTCTATGGATACCTTCAAGATATACATCCAGATGAAAAAAGGTATTCTATGGATACCTTCAAGATATACATCCAGATGAAGGTATCCATAAAATGGAAGGTATTCTATGGATACCTTCAAGATATACATCCAGATGAAGGAAGGTATCCATAAGATATACATCCAGATGAAGGAAGGTATCCATAAAATGGAAGGTATTCTATGGATACCTTCAAGATATACATCCAGATGAAGGAAGGTATCCATAAAATATCACGTAAGCAAGGTATCCATATCCACAGAATACCTTCAAGATATACATCCAGATGAAGGAAAGGAAGGTATTCTATATTTTATGCAAGGTATCCATATCCACAGAATACCTTCAAGATATACATCCAGATGAAGGAAAGGAAGGTATTCTATATTTTATGGAAAGTATCCATAAAATATCACGTAAGCATGACACGTCATCATAAAGCTAAACAACAATATTATGTGTACCCATGAAATATCACGTAAGCAAGGTATCCATATCCACAGAATACCTTCAAGATATACATCCAGATGAAGGAAATGAAGGTATTCTATATTTTATAGAAGGTATCCATAAAATATCACGTAAGCATGACACGTCATCATAAAGCTAAACAACAATATTATGTGTACGTCATCATAAAGCTAAACAACAATATTATGTGTTGGTTGGGAATCGAACCCAAACAACAATATTATGTGTACATCATCATAAAGCTAAACAACAATATTATGTGTTGGTTGGGAATCGAACCCAAACAACAATATTATGTGTTGGTTGGGAATCGAACCCAGGTGCCATGAAGGTACTCTCACCACTAGACTAGTTGTGCTTTATATAATAATATTTTGCATACATTTCTTTTATATCAATTTTTGATATTTTTTAATTTTCTATTATCACATATTTTTTTGTTAATTTTTATAAAGTACCATTAATACTTATTAATATAATTCATTGATTTCCAATTTTGATATAAAATGTAACTCAATTAAATACATATATTTTTATGTACATAAATTTATTCAATACCAAAAATAGGGAAAATTGGTAAAAAAAATACCCCATATATTATATTAAATACCTAAAATAGGAAAAATTGGTAAAAACACATAAATTATATTAAATATCTAAAAATCAACAAATATAGACAAAAAAAATTATTTTTAGAAATTTAAAAGTAAAAAATAAAATTAAAAATATTATTTAATATAATATATAAAATCTGAAAATTTCATTTAAATAATTAGAAAAATATTTTAAATTATCTAAATACACATAAAAAATCTAGAAAAAAATGTTAAAATAACGCAAAAATAATCTTATTATGAAATTATGAAAATTAATTTTCAAATTTTAAATTTAACAAATAAAATTTATAATACTTATTAAGTAAATATAATAAATTCAAAATAAATATTTCAAAAATCATAACTTATCTTCAATTACTAAAACCTATGTTTAATAATAATAATAATAATAGGAACTTATCTTTACAGTATTAATTAATGACATAAACTTTCATAATAACAAATAAATTATTTATTATAGTTATTAATTTTTTTATAGTATTGTGAAATATTTATAAACCAACAATTAAAAAATCTAGCGTGCTAGATATTTATTGGAAAATTATCTCTAAATATCAAAAAATAAAAATCGATTAAATGGTGAAAAGTAAAATCATTAATAAAATCATTAAAATTCTTAAAAAGAAAATAGAAGTATTAGTAAAAAAAATTTATAATTAGAATTTTTAATCTTAAATAACAAGAATTTTTTTTTTTGTCTTTATTTGTTGATTTTTAGATATTTAATATGCTTTAGGTTATTTGTAAATAAAATTTCTAATTTTAATATATTTTTATATTTAATTAAATAATATTTTAAAATTTAAAATATATTTTTTCGGAATTTCTATTATTATTATTTAAATAATATTATGATTTTTTAAATAATATTCTAATATAAAATAACATCATAAAATAATTAAAATTTTCAAATATAATTTTATTGAAAAACAATTAATTTAATTAAAAAATTTTAATGAAAGACAACGTATAAAAGGGTTATCTTTTAGTTAAAAAATCCGTTGAAAGACAACGCATAAAGAGCGTTGCATAAAAAGGTTGTCTTTTTTTAAAAAAATTGCTGAAATACAACGCTTTTTAAAAAAAGTATTGCAAAAAAGTGTTGTCTTTTCTGAAAAAATGTGCTGAAAGCCTGAAAGATAACATTATGTAAAATGTGTTGTCTTCCAGCGCATTTTTCACAAAAAGACAACCATTTTCACAAAAAACATTGTAAAATGCAGAAAGACAACAAAAATCGTTGTCTTTCATGGGTTGTCTTTTTCAATTTTTCTTGTAGTGCAAAAAAATAATTTACCCAATTTCAAATTCATATTTATTCAAATATTACCAGATATCAATGAATTTACCATTATGAATTTCAAATCTGTCCACGAATCCACCTATCAAACACCGACTAAGTTATTTGAGAAACTAAAATAAATTATTGCACATATATACTATAAATAATGATGTATGTGATTACTAATATATAGATCCCGTGTGATGCACGGGCATATAAAAATTACTATTTTGATGTTTTGTTATGAAAATGTTGAACACAAAGTAATATATTATTTTAGATTCATTTCAATATAATATATTACCCGTATGATGTATGACCATAGAATTTAAATATTTCACGTTAAATGTGAAAATGTCAATTTACAAAAAATCAAGTTATTAATAATATTTCAATTTCATTTGGTAACCCGTGTGATGCATGGTATATAAATTTCAAGTGTTGTAATTTTTTGATATAGATACGTTTATTATGTAAAACAAACCTTGATTTTTAAAATATTTTTTAGATATAACAAATGTTTTTTTTAATATTGTTTTCCAAAAAAATTTCATTAGATCGTCATATCTAGTAGAATGCCTGTTAGGACCATCAAGCACTTACCGCTACACCAAAAGGATATCCTGTGGACATAGGGCGCAACTTTAATGTCTTATACTTATGTAGTTTTGCGCTCACGGATTCGAACTTGGAAGAGCCGCGCCTAGCGCCAATTTAAGCTCTTACCCAAGGCAGGATGTTGGGAAAATTTCCAACAATAACCTTGAACTCAGCAGCTTACTCCTCAATAACCTACTTCAGCAACCTCAAGTCAGCTTACTTAGTGGCAACCTAGGTCAGCTTACTTGCCCAATAGCAACATCAGGTCAGCTTACTCAGTAGCAACCTAATTTACTGCCCGACATCTTCATGACTCGGCACCGTCATGCCTTCTCGCCACACCTCGATTCACCATGACTCGGTGTTACGCCTCGCGCCACCACGCCTCTGCGCCATCCTCTGCTACGCCAGCATCTTCAATTCCAAGGTCTGTTCACCTTGCTTAGGTCCCGGCCACCTTAGCAACCTAGTTCCAGGTCCGTTCACCTTTCTCAGGTCCCGGCTCCAAGGTCCGTTCACCTTTCTCAGGTCCTGGCCACCTTAGCAACCTAGTTCCAGGTCCGTTCACCTTTCTCAGGTCCCGGCCACCCAGCACCTAACTTGCGCGTTAGCATCCTCTATTCAGCTTACTCAGTAGCAACCTAGCTTACTGCCCGACATCTTCATGACTCGGCACCGTCATGCCTTCTCGCCACACCTCGATGTCACCATGACTCGGTGTTACGCCTTGCGCCACCACCATGACTCGGTGCCACCACGCCTCCGCGTCATCCTCTGCTACACCAGCATCTTCAGTTCCAAGGTCCGTTCACCTGTCTCAGGTCCCGGCCACCTTAGCAACCTAGTTCCAGGTCCGTTCACATCTTCATGACTCGGCACCGTCATGCCTTCTCGCCACACCTCGATGTCACCATGACTCGGTGTTACGCCTTGCGCCACCACCATGACTCGGTGCCACCACGCCTCCGCGTCATCCTCTGCTACACCAGCATCTTCAGTTCCAAGGTCCGTTCACCTGTCTCAGGTCCCGGCCACCTTAGCAACCTAGTTCCAGGTCCGTTCACCTTTCTCAGGTTCCGGCTCCAAGGTTCATTCACCTTTTTCAGATCCCGGCCACCTTAGCAACCTAGTTCCAGGTCCGTTCACCTTTCTCAGGTCCCGACCACCCAGCACCTGACCTGCGCATTAACATCCTCTGTTCGAAGGCCCTGGCAGCTCCCACTGCAAAGTGCTCCCAAGGGGATTCGAACCCGTGACCTGAAGGCCCTGACAGCTCCCACTGCAAAGTGCTCCCAAGGGGATTCGAACCCGTGACCTGCTCTGATACCAAGTGTTATGACCATCAAGCGCTTACCGCTACACCAAAATGATATCCTGTAGGCATAGGGCACAACTTTAATGTCTTATACTTATGTAGCTTTGCACTCACGGATTCGAATTTGGAAGAGCCACGCCTAGCGCCAATTTAAGCTCCGACCCAAGGCAAGATGTTGGGAAAATTCCCAACAATGCCAAATAACACTCTCTATCAAACCCTCCCCCCAACCCCAACCAATGAATTTTCATATAATATTTGTCACCATTACGACATATTTTAATTTTTTAATATTCCCACTTGAAAACTTGAGTATGATGTTCATAGTTATAATATTATCATAAATTTTCGGGAGGAACAAACTTATAACAAATTGATGGAAAATATTAAATAAGTGTTTCACTGTATATTAGAATATATAATGAAACACTTATTTACAAAATATATTAGAATATATTTTTTGAAAATATATTAAGAGCTATACAATTAAAATTCTAATAAAAGCTATACAATTGCATAAATCAAAATATAAAAGAGTATCTTAAATTTTAATATTTACTTTTTTCCAGTTTGTACATTTTTTTATTAGATTCCATCAAGTATTATTATTTCTTCTAAAATTTATACTTAGTGAACTCAATTATTTTACATTTTTCAAATACTATGATATTTTTTAGAGAACATATTAATTGTTCAAATTTATTTGTGTTTGTATACACATCACAAATTAAAACTAATGTATTAAAATAACGAAATAGGTAAGTTGTTAGTTCTATTATAGTTCCATTTATTTGTTACATTTAAAAATATTAAATGCATTGAAAATGTTTTTAGATAAAAAAAAAAAAAAATTGGTTGCAAATAACATATCCAAATTTACTTAAAATATTTTAAAATAAAAATAAAACATGTATAATTTAATTTGTTATTTAGTTTATCAATCAAACATGTTTCATCTAATTTTATATTAATCTTGAATTTTTTGTATCTCTTATATTGAAATGTAGTTATGTAGTCAAAGTTTATCAATCTATGTATGTATAAATTTATGTCATTATTATCAATTTATTGCTATTTTAATGTTGTTGAACATGTATTTTTAATTACTTTTTTATGTATAAAAGTCGAGTTTTTTTTATCGGATTTAATTGTAATTATTATTCAATCAATATATATATATATATATATATATATATATATATGTGCGTGTGTGTGTGAAGGTGTAAATGAATTAGAAAATTGAGAATCACAAAATGACTTTTTTTTTTCTTACTCGATTGGTGAGTAGTAAATTAGTAATTAATTGAATTAACTCAATCTATATACATATAAATTTAGATGATAATTTAGTGGAGAAAAATAATTCTTCAATTTAGATATAATGCCACTAAATAAGGAAATGTGTAATAGGTTAATATGAGATAATTAATGATAGGTGCAATTTCTATATGTAGAAGATTTACACAAATATATTTTTTATATTTAATAATTATTAATTATTGATATATTACATATTTAGTAAGTGAAAATGAGTGGGAAAATTTTTACATTTCTATTTGTAGGGGGTAATTTTTATTATATATATATATATATATATATATATATATAGATATAGATATGCATGGGCGGATGTTTAGGATATGAAAGTCAAATGAAGGACAAATAAAACCATGAATTCTATTTAACTAGATTGATTTGAGAAGAGATTTGAAATTCATAGTATCAAATCTATTGATAGTATTTAAATTTTTGAATTTCAAATTCATCCATCCAAAGGGAGCCTTTGGATATATTGTCACCCTCACGTTTGAAGGGATTACTGATTTATTGAGCAAGGCAATTTCAGGATTAGCAAATTAGCATTCTTCCTGTTGGCGTCCATCAGATTCATTCTCTGACATGTAGGATTATACTTATTCCAGACGCAGCAGTTGCAACAATGGGGAGAGGCTCTCTCACCAACCTATTCATAGTTTGGAGAATCGAAAACGAACAAGAAAAACGAGAAAATGTGCCACCTAAGACATTCGAGTCCCAAACCTTTTCAGGACGTCTCTTGAAGATTTAAGTTGTACCAGATCGGTTTAGTCCGTGGGGCCAATCATCTTTTCAGGAACCACGAGGGTATCAAATTCTTCGGAGTTGAGCACTCCAAGTTTTAAGGCGGCTTCCTGTGCAACCAGAACCTCCGTCAAATACATTGATAGAATGGATGCAATATGGAACCATGATCTTGGAAATGTTTGTTGAATCATATTATGCATGCAAAGGAATGAGTGAGAATCGAACCTTCAAGGTACTTCCCTCCTTGTGAGCTGTCTTGGCAACTAATGCAGCATTGTCATAGCCAATTTTCTAGAAGTGAAATAGAAGGATTCAGTAAAGCAGTAAAACACAACAGGAGAGAGAGAGGTGTCACTTACTGGGTTCAAAGATGTAACAAGCATGAGGTGTCACAAAAAAAGAACATATATTTCAATTAGACAAGGGGGTTTCAATGAGTCAAATACATTCAGATCATATGCAAAGTGGTGACTAACCTCATGCAACAATTTAGAAATTCTTTCTCTGTTGGCTTGAATTCCCCTGACATTTCTTTTCAAAGGAAGCAGAAGCGTCCGCAAGCAATCTCAACGACTAAACAGAATTGTCAGCACTTAACAAATAACAATATTCTTTGTACTAATTTTCTTCCCATGTTTTTTTTTGGCTTTACAAGATAAATGACAACTCTAAGTAGAAGAAAACAGAGTTAGTTTTCTCTACACCAAATATGGTAACATGATTTCAACATGATTTCTGTTATAGATTAAAGCAACTGAACAACTTGGAACATTAGAATAGAAACGGATCAAGTGATAAGTGTTTAAAATTATAGCAAAACACTCGTATACATCTGAATTCATTCATAATATTGAAGCCTATTAACTATAATCAGACTGAACCTCACTTTTAAAAAGAAATAACATCAACATCCACTTCTTTGGACCACAAACAGCTCTACAAAAGCTCTAAATAATTCGATTATGACTGATAGAAAAGCAATAAAGCCTAGATTTTGCCAACAAGGAACAGAGCTGCTGCTGATCAATCACAATCATAAATCCAGTTAACGATATACATTTTCTGCAAACCAAGCATTTCTTCATTTACCATTTCTGGATTCCCTTGTCAAACAGAAAAAAACCTTAAAAAATAATTGAAAGATTAACTACCTTTTACTAATTTCAAGGAATATAGATTTTGAAACATAGAATTTGGCATTAATTAATGAACTACCATAGCAATTTGAAAAATAAAATACTAAACAATAACAACCACCAAAAATATTACTTGAAATTGTGGGCTGAGCACATAATGTTTAAGTAAGATTGCATAAAAAACATTTAGACAGATGAATACACCATTATGCGTGCATTGACTTATTAACAGATTCATATCCATATTAAAAATAGTAAAAATTGCTCTCATTTCTACAACTGATTCTATATTCAAGTCTCAACTAAATAACAATATGCAAGCATCTAATCATCAACCTCAAAATCTTTCTTACTATTAAATATTTTGAAGCTCTGTTATATGCTCCAAACATCCACCCAACAACACCATAACACTAATAAATGTCAGAGGCATCCAATCCAATACAGTCACACAACAAACAAAAAGTCAAAAAAACCAACATAAACCCACACAATTGACCGACAAAATACAAAAAACAGAAGAAATTATTGGCATTAGTCTCCAATACATGTTCGACAGCATCACTTACTTGTATTCATTATCAAAAGTGATATCTCCTTTCAACAAAACCTGACGAATAAGTTGAGGATAATTGCTCAATAGGAACCAGCATAAATTAATGAAAATTAAACATCATATCTTCCATATGATAGATGATTTTCCATGTATTATAGTGAATGCTTTATCTAATGTGACCCAATAGAAAAAATCAATAGAAAAAATCCACCCAATCTTGCCATCGTCCCATCAATATCCAACAATTTTGTTTATTTGGGTCCCAGTCTACTCTGCCACATTAGATACAAGAAATTACAAATTTACCACAAAATATAGTTAACAAAAATACGACATTTCTTGTCCTGTCTTCACGTGAATAGTGAGCTGATGGGATTTGGGTCAACTAACAATCAAATCACTTTAATCAACATGAATTCAGATTTAAATGGCTACCACTATTAAACGAAAATTTGCAAATTTTAAAACTATTAAACGAAAATTTGCAAATTTGAAACATGATTTCGTTTAATAATGGAACATGAATTCGTTTAAATTTCACATGACGTATTAAACGAAAATTTGCAAATTTGAAACATGTTTTCGTTTAATAGTGGAACGTGAATTTGTTTAAATTTCACATGACGTATTAAACGAAAATTTGCAAATTTGAAACATGTTTTCGTTTAATAGTGGAACGTGAATTTGTTTAAATTTCACATGACGTATTAAACGAAAATTTGCAAATTTGAAACATGTTTTCGTTTAATAGTGGAACATGAATTCGTTTAAATTTCACATGAACTATTAAACGAAAATTTGCAAATTTTAAAGATGAATTCGTTTAATAGTGCAACATGAATTCGTTTAATGGTACAACATTATTCAACCTAAATTACACTATTACATTTTAAATGCACTATTAAACGAAAAGAGAACTCAAGGCTCGTTCCAAGGACCACCATTAAATAAATGAACCAGCGTTATGGTTTGAAACTCAATTATGGGTTGCATTGAGTGTGAATTTTCGTTTAATACCTATAATAATAATGTTTAAACAAAGAGTGAGTCTTCTGTGTTCCGGGGACACGGATCCTGGATCCATGTTCCCAACCCAACCCGTTTGACCCGCGTGTGTATATATATATATATATATTTATTTATTTATTTATTTATTTATTTATTTATTTAATATTTTTTTTCTTTTTCTTCCTTTCAACTGTGAAATCGTTCCTTCCCCACAGCTGTGACCCGCGTATCCTTCCCCACAACCGCCGTCGCACAATCGCGAAGCCTCATATCCTCTGACATCGAACCACCGTTGTCGCCGTCGCATAATCACGAAGCCTCATATCCGCCGTAGCCGTCGCCCTCACAGTTCTTTTCTTTGTAAAACCTAGGGAAAAGGAGAGAGAGTGGTGGGAGGTTGAGGAGAGAGAGAAGCGTGGGAGAGGAGAGAGAGAGAGGGGATGAAGATGAGAGAGGATGAAGGATCTCAATGCTCTTGATTGAAGGGGTGACCTTTGGAAGCACATTGTTGGGCGTTGTGACCAAAGCCTTGAACAACCTTGAATCTGATACCTTCACTTTCAATTCCTGGGCAAAGCTCTTTACCCATTTTTGTATTTGATGGAAAAAGATGGAAATATTAGAGAAATGTGAGAGCAAAATGAAGAAAACTGAAAAATCTTGAAAAAAAATGATTTTATTTAATATAATTTAAATTATAGCTGGAAGAGTACTAATTATTTATGAAAAATCAGTTTTTATATCCAAACAGCTGAACAAGAATTTTTTATATTAAGCTCATTACAAAGATATTTGTATAATATTTGAAAGGTATCACATGTATACATTAAAAGTAACCATGGAATACCTTTTCAGGTATCACATGTATACCTTTAAGGTATCTATGGAATATCTTTTTTTCAAACATCACATGTACACATGTTGAAGGTATCCAGATATCACATGTATACATTGAAGGTATCCATATAATACATTTCTAATATCCGCATGTATATCTTCAAGGTATCCATGAAATACCTTTTTTCAAACATCATATGTATCCACATGTATATCTTGAAGGTATTCTATTTTCAGACATCACATGTATCCACATGTATATCTTGAAGGTATCCATAGAATACCTTCAAGGTATCCACATGTATACCTTGAAGGAATCCATAGAATAACTTCAAGGTATCTAGATGAAGGAAGGTATCACATGTATACCTTGAAGGTATCCATGTATTTCAGATGAAGGAAGATATCCACATGTAAACCTTTAATGTATCCAAATGAAGGTGCGCGCGCGGCATGGACACGTGGGCGCACGTGGACCCGAGACAAAAACATTACAAATTGTTACACAAATTTTTTTTATTTTTTTAAACATTATTATAGGCATTAAACGAAAATTTGTAAATGTGCACTACTAAACAAAAATGTAATAGTGTTGAAACACTGCATACTATTAAATGAATTCAGGATCAACTTAAACGAATTCATGATTAAAATTGGCAAATTTTTATTTAATAGTGGTAGGCATTTAAATCTGAATTGATGTTGTATTTTCTTTAATCTTATTTAATTAAAGTGATTTGATTGTTAGTTGACGCAAATATTATTACAATCCCATCAGCTCAAGACTAGTAAAAAATTATGGTAGTTTTAAAAGTTTTTTATAAATTATGGTATTTAGGTAGTTACTTTATTTGTTGTGGTAAAATTTTCATTCACTATTACATTTTGGGGACAGCAGGCTATTTCCCCAATAAATTGGTTTAGCCTTCGTAACTCAATTAAATTTCATATATAAACCCTTCCAAAATCACCATCATACTCATTTATATTTTCCTACCCTTTAAATCAAACACGGAAAAAAAAAAAAAAAAAAAAACTGAATCAACTTCAATGCTCAGATCTAAATTGAAGACAGTGAAATCCAACACCTTAAATAAATACGCATATCAAATGCAAAATAGTAATACATTTAAATGAGAAAAAAAAAATGGAAACAATAAAATAAGAATCACTGTTCTGACATGACCTAAGATTTGCATCCAAGGATATTATAGCCATCAAAGGCCCATTATCAACATAGAAAAACCTTTAATACAATGGTTATGGGAATGTAACAAAGAGGAAAAAGATTTTAAAAAAAAAAAACGAAAAAAAATCACAAGAAAAAATGAACCAAAATAAGGTTTCTTTGGAGCATTATGAATTCGTTGGAGAGGCTTTACTAAGTACAATTTTACCTTTGGAATGTAAATTTCGATTTTGTATCCAATCGAACCAATTATTTCAATTCGGTTTCAATTTGATTTTTCTATCTAATTCGGTTGGATTCATTTTTTTCATGTACAAAATTCAATTAGTTCAATTTGGTAATTCGGTTCAGTTCAGCACCTAAAGATGGTCCAAAATTGATTGCATATGCATTTACTTTGATAAACCCATTTATCTTTAGATTATGGGGTGCAAATGGCCACACTGTCCACATTCTTTATATATGCTTATTTAGTTTAAGATTGAGGTGAAATTTGATGAAGCATATAATAAACCATTTATGAAATAATATGAAAAATAAAATAAAATTTGGAATTCTTATGTTCAAATGAAAAGGAATTATGAATAATGAAATCAATTAATAATTACTTAGAAAAATGCTTTTACCATTTTGTGGCCCAACCATGGTTTCCAAATCCAAGTGCATAAGCATAATTATTATGTTTAACTTTCACATCACTAATTGTTCTACGTGACAATTTCCGTACATGTATTCATAATATTATTAGTTTACATAATATTAAATAATGATAAAGCAAAACAAAATCTTGGACTATCGTTATTTTTTATTGAATAATTGAAATGAGTGTATTTAAATTTCACTCAAATTACTTAAAAAATCATTTTAAATAAAAATAATAGATTTCGAATTCACAGCAAATATCATCTAAGCAGAACACAATCTAACAGAATTTACCAAAACAAAAAATGTTTATTTGCTGGAAGTTTCAAAAAAGCAAGGTTTTATTTTCTTATATTCAAGTAAGATATCAATTGACAATTGCGAGTGATGGTTGAGTGAAGTGCAAATTGATGGACTATAATCAAACTCACACTTAGTAAGTAGTATTTGGATTTAAATAAAGGACGTCTATACACACCCCACAACTTACTTTACACATCTCATTTACTAAACATATCATAAATAAATATATTACAATTTAAAATGTTCTAAACACACCCCACCACATTACAACTATACTCTTTACAAATATAATATTAGATTAAATATAAAATATATTACAAACCCTAAATTTCCCACCCCAATTCACAATCTAATTGCCTCACCCCATTCCACAATTTCAATTCACAAACCCTAGGTTAAATTTGATCTTTGTTGTGTTCAATTATTTCGAAATTGTTTAGGAATCATGGGTATGAAATTTTCATATGAAATACATAGGAGAAAATAGAAAACAAGTAGAAAAAACGTCAATTTTTTTTTCAGAAACACATTATGTTCAACTTTGGTTCACCGCCACGGCTACAACAAGTTTGACCTATGGTTGAACACAACTTTACAGGTTCGACTTTGGTTCAGCGTCACAACTACAACAAGTTTAGCTATGGTCCAACACAACTCTATAGGTTCGACCTATAGTCGAACATAACTCAACCCATTCGACCATTCATCGAACATTTTGTTGTTTGTTCGGCCATTACAGGATGAACATAATGCAACATGTTTGGTCTATAACGGCCGATCGCGTTTTTCGCCTTTTTTTTGGGAAAAATTCTGACTTTTATATAACCCATGATATTAAAAAAATCAAAAAAATGAAGATGAAGTTTCTCTTAGAACTTATATTCTTCGTCCCAAGTATTTCTTTTGTTGCTTCATAGTGATTTTTTACTCAAAGAGTTTTTCTTAATTAAAAGATGAAGCTTCAATGGTGTTGGAGAATGGGGAAGAAGAAGAGAGTGGTGAAAAAAAATATGTGATAATTGGGATGTGTTTGGAAATTTTTAAATAATAAAGGACAAAATTGTCTTTGTATATATAATTATATTTTCATTAAATTGTATAGGGTGTGTTTAAAAATGGGTGGAGTGTACATAGTCGGACCCTTTAACCCTTTAAATAATGAGTTGGCGGACCAAACCACCACATTTCATATAATAAGATCCAAAATATTCCCATTTAATATAACAAAATACCCCAAAATATCACTCATTTTTTTCCTACGAGATTATTCATTTCCTTTTTAGACTTTATGTAGAGAGAAAATTGTCCTTCTCATGTTATTGCTGTAATAACAGAATTAATGCAATAACATTTTTGTGTCTAATTTTAATAATTCGTTTAACCCCAATTCGTTTAATAATTGTTGTAATGTGGTTTTAGTGTCTTTTTTTTTTTAATCACACACAATTTTGTTATTTATATTCTGAATGAATATTTTTCATCATTTTATGATTACATGCATAGATTTCGATAATATGCATTTAAATTTTCTATTTTATTTTTGCATTTGAGATAAATTATGGAAATAGTTTTTTTGAGATTTCATATCTCCTAATTTTATTTGTTCAACAAATTTAAAGAAATATAATTATTGAGATGAGACAATAATAAATGAAACCATAAACAGTCTAATAAACTTGTTTGCCATTTTTATTTATCAATGTAAAAAAATGTCCTAAGAACTTAGAATAAAACAATTATTAAACGAATTGGGGTTAAACGAATTATTCCACACTTTAACAAATCATTTACTCTATTTTGAAGTCTTGATTGCTAACGTCATCTCCACACCTAGAAGTGATTGCTAACGTCATCTCCACACCTAGAAGCTATACCATAATGAAGAACAATTATTAAGCATTATTATTAAACGATTTGTTAAAGTCAAACCCAAAATTATTCTTCATTCGTGTAACAATTATTAAATAATTGTTTTCGTGTAACAATTGTAACAATTATTCTTCAATTAATTCGTGTAACAATTAAATAATTAAATAATTATTCTTCAATTAAATAATTAGTCAAACCCAACAATTATTAATTCGTTTAACAAGTGTTATTCTTCAAATCGTTTAATAATTGATTTGATGAAACCCAATTTAACAATTATTAAACGATTTGATTGTTTTTGTTTTCTTCATTCGTGTAACAATTGTTATTTTCAGAAGTCAAACTTTAACAAATAATACAATTCGTTTAATAGGTGTTGTTTTCAAAAGTTAGACATTGTTCAAAAATCGTGTAATAATTGTTATTTAATTGATGTAAAAATTAACAAGTCAAAGTCAAAATGTACTTTAATTCGTTTAACAATTGTTATTTTCGTTTTCAGAAATCGTGTAATAATTGTTATTTTCGAAGCCAAAATATTCGTTTAACAATTGTCAAATTTTTGTGTAATAGTTCATTATTTTCGTGTAATAATTCATAATTAAATGGTCTATTTTGTCGTGTAACAATTCAAGAAATAAATAAATTAAAGTATCATGACTCACTGACTTGCGTATACACTGTATAACAAATCAATCCCATCAACAACTATTCATATGAAAACTGTAAAAAAAATATGGTATTTTTGTAGCATCCTTTATATTTTAGTGTACAGTGATAAAATGTCTATATTATAATGTACTCCCTCCATCCCGCTCAAATTTGCACGTAGGAACGGGCACGGAGGTTAAGAAAAAACTGTTTTTGGGCACGGAGTTCAAAAAAAAGTTGTTTTTGTAGTGTTAAAGTTGAATAGTAAAGGGTAATTTTGTAAATTTTATTTGCCATTTTTGGAGTGTGCAAATTTGAATGGGACGAACGAAAACAAAAAGTGTGCAAATTTGAATTGGACGGAAGTAGTATTTTTTTTCCCACTATTTCAAAATAGTGTACAGTCAGCTATTCTCTCTATTTTAATAGGCTCCGACTACCCATGTCAAATCAACATCAAATGCTCTTCCTTTGAACAAAAAATTTCGTGCAACACTTATAATCATTTTTATTGGAAATTTTTATAAACACTTATAGCCACTTATAACCATAATGTTTGAAAATTCTCGTGTAACACTTATAACCATACTGTAACATATATTAAATAAGATAGTAAATAAATTGACACTACAACATTTTGTAATTATTTCATAAAAAAATTTCAAAATAATCAATATCATTATTATGATCATGGACATTTCTCTATAGAAACCGTTAAACAATTAAACGAAGATTTAACAAAACCTTTGTGCAACGTTGTACCTAAAAATAATTTTCGTGTAACTCTAAAACTAGAATTATTTATCTATTTTTTCCAATAAATGTCTTTATGAACATTTTTTTAGGATTAAACGAAAATTTTATAAAATGTTCGCTTAACGTTGTTTTGTTATATAATTTTCGTGTAACCCAAAAAATTGAAATTACCATAATTGATATAAACAAAATATATAGGGTTTAACCCTAGATAGGGTTTATTCCAAACGAAAATTTTACATTATGTTTGTATATAGGGTTAAATAAAATTTAGACAAAATAGGCTTAAACAAACATTTTTTTAGAATACAAGGTTACACATAATTTATTTAAAATAAGCTTACACAAACATTAAAAAAAACTAGGTTAAACGAACATTAAAAAAAACTAACCTTATAGGGAAAAAATTATTAATTGAAAATGAAAAACCTTATATGAAAATAAACAATGAAAAAGGAAAACAATTATTTTAACAACCAACCATATATTTAGTTAATTATTGTCACTCTAAAATCGTCTTTACACGAACAATCAACAACCTATATTTAAAATCAACTCTAAAATATATCTATTTAATTATTGTCATTCCAACAATCAACAATAGCTTTTACACGAACACTAACACTCTAATTATTTTAATTATTTAAAATATAATTAAAATAGTGAAAATATATATTATGTCTTACGTGATATTTTTAAATTAATATTAAAATAATGAAAAATTCATGTAAGCCTTAAAATAATTTAATTTTCATATAAGCCTTAAAATAATGAAATTTTCGCCTATGAAATTTCATTCTAAAATTAATCACCATAGTTTTAAAATAAGATAACTACAACAGAATTACCAAGAAAATTAGAAAAAAAAAAAAAAGATAAAGTCTATCTTCAAGAGAACTAACCTGCGGTTATATAAAATTATCCAATAAAATTATATAATATTGAATTCCAGATTTATTTATTAATTAATATAACTTTCCTTTCTGTTTTCCTTCTCGGTTATATATAGATTATAATACTCTTTCTCTCTTCCCACACCTTTTTTTTTTTTTTCTCCCTGTTCTTAATTTGCCTCCCCTTTTTTTCTCTCACTGCTCCAATATGGTCAGACTGCTCTGCCCCTTTTTTTCTCTCTCACTGCTCCAATATGGTCAGACTGCTCCAATATGGTCAGAAGGAATCTTGTAATCACAATATTTTTTCGATTTTCAACTATATTTATTAATATTTTCCCGACATTCTACCGATATTTTCATGATAATCACATATTTTCATATAATTTTTACCATGAAACCATCGATATTTATCAATATTTTGTTGATATTTTTATCAATATTATATTTCATTGATATTTCACCTATTTTTCAACCAAATTGTAGGATGAAGTCATTGAAATTAATATATCGATGATATTTCATATATTTTCATACAAATGGTAGAATATTTGTTGATATTTCCTCGATATTTCACCTATTTTTCTATCAATATATTTTCATATAATTTGTACTATGAAACCATCGATATTTATCAATATTTTATTGATATTTTTATCAATATTTTATCGATATTTCATTGATATTTCACCTATTTTCCTACCAAATTGTACAATGAAGTCATTGAAATTAATATATCGATGATATTTCCTTGATATTTCATATATTTTCATATAAATGGTAGGATATTCATTGATATTTTCTCGATATTTCACCTATTTTTCTATCAATTTACCATTAAGTCACTAATATTGAAATTGATATTTCCTTAATATTTCATCTATTTTCTTACAAATGGTAGGATCAATATCGATATTCGTCAATATTTTACAAATAATTTGACAAAATTTCTTATTTCCTTAATATTTCACCTATTTTCTTATAAATGGTATGATCAATATCGATATTCACCGATATTTTAGCTGAACGAGAGGTGGACTACCAAGATCCTCAGGATCTTCATCAGTCCTCCTGATGATCGTCATGAGGTGGATGAGGATCTTCATTGGCGCTGCTACTGCCACCGCCGATCGGAGGATCAATCCATCGGAGGATTAGGAGGATCGATCGGTGGACTCGACCTCCACGACCGCTTGGACCGCCACGACGAAAATGCGGGTGAACAAGGCCCGATAAGGTCGAAGTTCGCCACGACGAAAATGCGGGTGAACAAGGCCCGATAGGGTCGAAGTTCGACGGTTTTGGGAGCGGGATGGCCATCGAGGTAGAGAGAAATTAGGAGAGTTCCGAGAAGTGAGATTAGGGTTCGGAAGGTCGATGAGGATGTCGGAAGGTGGATGAGGATGTCATGAGGTGGATGAGGATCTTCATCGACTCAAGGACTAAAAATCGGTATCGATGGATATATCGGTACCTTGATTTTACGGATATATCGACGGATATATCGATATCGGTGGATATATCGGTTTTTACGCAAAAAATTGAAAAATTTGTAAAAAAAATTGAAAAAAATATCTAGTACTTTATATAATATTATAAGTAACATTAATATATATTGAACTTAAATTTCAAATAAAAAGATATGTTTACAACAAATTTAGAGATAAACTAAATAAATAATCTAAAAAAATTTAAAAAAAATTAAATGAATTGCTTTAAAGAATTACTTTAAAAAAAAATCTTCAAAAAAATTACAACAAGAACTAGTATTTAATTACTTTAAAAATATTAAATGAATTCATCTTCAATTTTAAAGATATTGAAAAAAAATTATTTATTATAATAAATTATAAGAATAATTAATCAACTAAATAAAGAATAATGGTTTGGAACTTATAATATGGACCAAAAAAAAATAAAGAATTGACTATTAAAATTTTATCAAGACAACTAAAATGAAATGTAGGATAATAATGGTTTGGAATTTATAATATGGACCAAAAAATAAAGAATTGACTATTAAAATTTTATCAAGACAACTAAAATGAAATGTAGGATAAAAATTAAATAAATGCAATGGTTGAGATTCGAACCCCAAATTTTCAAAACTTGAATTCCGAAGGAAACAAGCTACTATTTAAACATTTATATAACAACCAAATAATATGTAAAATATGTAAAATTAAAAAAAAAACAGAAAATGAGAAACTGACCGATATATCGAGATAAAATGACAAATTTGTACACAACCTTCCCGATATTCAAATATCGCCGATATTCCAACGAATTTTGATAACACTAGAATTTCGTATCGGTACCTTGATTTTTCCGATATATCGGCGATATTTTAGTCCTTGCTGCTACTGCTGCTACCACTGCTGCTGTCGTGGCCGCCGATGCTACCACTCCCGATCGGAGGATCAGGAGGATTGATCGGAGGATTAGGAGGATCGATCGATGGACCTCGACCTCCGCGACCGTTTGGACCGCCACGACGAAAATGCAGGCGAACAGGGCCCGATAGGGTCGAAGCCCTTCGACGGTTTTGGGAATTTTGGGAGCGGGAGCGTGTGATGGCCATTGAGGTAGAGAGAAATTAGGAGAGTTCCGAGAAGTGAGATTAGGGGTTCGGAAGATAAGAGGGAAAGCGCGGCAGGGGAGATTGATTGATCAGTTCAAAATGGGGGAGAAAAAACGCTTTTACAGCTCATTAACAATTAGGATAAGTTTAATTTTGAGCTACGAATTTTATCAACATGTACATTCTTTTCTAGTTTTTTAATTTTTGAATATTGCATTAAATGAAACAATCCATTTTCTTAAATCTGGAAAATATTATTCCAAAACCACGGTCTATATACACCTAAACCAAATTCTTTAGAATTATGTTAATATTTTAATTAGATTACCATTCTAGTAATACATTTGATAATTACTTACTGATTTCACTTATTTAACTTTTTCCAGAATTATGAAATCTAGCGTTTATACAAAAAAATTAATATTTGTTGCCAATATATTTAATAACAATATTTTTTTTTTCTTCGTTCATGATTTTCGTAAATTTAAATCTATCTCGTTTCACTTTCGGCAACAACGAGGAAGAAAATGGCGCTACAGGAAATAAAATTTCCGATGGGGGTAATTCGGTCAATTTACCTGACACGGTGCGTGGGCCGCTCCCACGAGCCCTTACCGTGTGTCTACGCGCGAATTCGGTCAATTTACCCGACACGGTGCGTGGGCCGCTCCCACGAGCTCTTACCGTGTGTCTACGCGCGCGCACATATTGGTATTACACATTTGTTCTAAAGGTATCACACATATACTCTTCAAGTATCAAATACATTTAGTTCATGTTTGTAAGCGCCCTTGCCGTGTGTCTATGCGCGCGCACATGTTGGTTCATGTTTGTAAGCGCCCTTGCCGTGTGTCTATGCGCACGCACATGTTGGTATTACACATTTGTTCTAAAGGTATCACACATATACTCTTCAAATATCAAATACATTTAGTTCATGTTTGTAATACCTATAGAACAAATGTGTGATACCTCAAAACCGCGCGCCCATGCACCTATGTTGCGCGCACGCTGCGCACCCACACCGCTCATACCCGCCGCGCACCTCACAAGTCTAAAAGTATCACACATATACTCTTCAGGTATCACATATGTGTAATACCTATAGAACAAATGTGTGATACCTCAAAACCGCGCGCAATTACACATATGTGATACCTCAAAACCGCGCGCGCCCATGTTGCGCTCCCATACCGCGCGCCCATGCGCCCACACCCGCCGCGCGCACCTCACAAATCTAAAGGTATCACACATATACTCTTCAGGTATCAAATACATTTTGTTTATGTTTGTAATACCTATAGAACAAATCGATAATAACTCAACAGTATATGCGCAAAAATATATATATATATATGTGTGTGTGTGTACGGATCAGAGCGGGTCGGGGACACACAAGTGTCACTCTTATTCTTAAGAAATCATTTGTCACTCGTTATTCTTAAAATTATATAATTTAATAATAATTTCAATTAAAATTAATATAAAAATGTAGTTTTTTATATTGGTACATTAGTGAAACACATAAAAATAGATTAAAAAATCAGGTGAAAATTTATTACTATGCACGACTAATTTTGTCATTGTCCTGTTCGAGAAACGATCCAAAATAAACGATCCAAAATAATATAGGTAAACGACACATGGAAAATATACTAGTTAATTAAATTAACATAAAAAATATAGCTTCAACGAAAATGGAATATAATTTTCGAACCTATTACAATTAATTTTTGCATTTTCATAGTCGACACATGCCAAAAAAAATCCAAAATACTAAACTAAACACGTAATATACATGTCGATTAAAATTACCTTCAAAATTACATAGTTTTAGTAGTAACATGCATACGAAACATGACGAAATGAGATAGAGAGAATGTAGACTTGTTTTCTAGAACACAGAACTAATTTGGTATTTTCCCAAAATGCCCCTACGAGAACCAATCGAAATTGACTAATTTTAACAATGATACATGGATAAAGTAAATAAAAATGAAAATCCGAAATAAATATTTTTTTTTTCCCAATTTACCCCTGACTTAGCAACAGTACAAAAAAATACAACTATGTAAACCCACACAGAGAGAGCATACAAGTCATAACCTTCCACCTCTTCATCACTCTCACACACAAACAGAGGCTAATAACAAACCCTTTCAAAACCTCTTCAATTTCAATTCCCAAATTCAATTCAATCCCATTTCAATCACACCTTGTTTTCTTTAATCTTTCAATCGAGAATTCCCCAAGTCAAAACGCATTCTGGCTCAATTTGCCTATAAATAGACACATACATTTCAATTGGTTTTCGAGTCAATTGATTTTGATTTTTCAAGATTTTAATGTCAAGTAAAGGAGGGTACGCGGCGGCGCCACCACCGGCACAGGGCGACAGGTTCTACAACCCGCCGGCGGTGCGGCGCCACCACCAGCAAGTCCTTCTACAGCAGCAGCAGCATCAACAAAATCAGCATCAACATCACCACCAACTGCACCAACGCCAACTTCAGAGGAGGGCGAGGGTTGTGGCGGAATCGTCCTCGTCGGTGGGGGCGGAGAAGCAGCGAGGCGATGGCGATGATTCGTCAGTGGTGGTGGGCGTGGTGGCATTGTCTGTGCCGCGCTCTGTTAGCCCTGCTCCGGCTTTGAAAATCACAAACTTAGATCGTTTCATGGATTCCATGTCTCCTTTCATTGAGGCGCGGTTCTTATCGGAGGTATACCAAAGAATTAAGTTTGTTTCTTTTGAATTCCCATTTCTTGTTCGTTTTTTTGGAGATAAAACCCTAAACCTCTGTTTTGCTCACATTTGAATGGGAATGCATGCAGGAAATGCGACGCCAAAGTAGTTTTCCCTATGAATTGATGTTTCTGATTGATTTAATCTTCAAGATTTTGCAAAAAAATGTGGCTATCAGAAGTGATTCTGTTTGGAAACCTCTTTTCATTATTTTGTTGGAATTTAGATTTAATTAAATGATTTTCTGCAAGTTTCTTTCAATTGTTTGCTTCAGAGTATTTGAAATTGAAAATGGGATTTAGAATTGAATGAGAACTCTATGTGTGTTTTGGATCCCTCTCTGTCTACAAATCTAAAATTTTGATAAAGAATGTTTTCCAAATGGTGCTATTCTCATCATTCTGATAGAATTTTGGAAAATGAACTTGGTTTTCAATGTCTTTGAGATTCTGGGATTCATGGTTTATCAAAAACTTTTGATACATAGATCTTTTGGTAGCTGATTTGAAAGATTTGTTTGAATGGGTTTCTGAAAACTTGTTGCTTTAAGCAGTTGTTTAGAAGATTTTTTGAAAAGTCGGTAGGTTCACAGTCTTTCCTTTTCGAAAAAAATCTTAATTACATATAATTTTAAAAAGTCATAACCAAAGTCGTTATGGAAGATATGGCGTCGTCAATTTTTTGAAAGTTCGTTATTTAATGAAGTTGTTTTTGTTATATGTATTAAAAAAAGTCGTTAGTCAAAACTGTTATGGAAGATTTTGTGTCATCAGTTTTCTGGAAGTTCGTTATTAAATGAAGTTGTTTTATATATTTTTAATAAGTCGTTAACCAAAGCCGTTATGGAAGGTTTGGCGTCATCAATTTTTTGAAAGTTCGTTTTTTAATGAAGTTTTTGTTTTATATATTTTAACAAAGTCGCTAACAAACCGTTATGGAAGATTCGGTGCCATCATTTTTTGAAAGTTCGTTATTTAATGAAGATATTCTATATATTTCTAAAAAGTTGTTAACCAAATCCGTTAGAAAATATTTGGTGTAAGTCTATTTTTTGAGAGTTCGTTATTTGAAGAAGTTGTTTTTTCTATTTTTAGAATGCTGTTGATCAAAGCCATTATGGAAGATTTGGTGTCATCATTTTTTTGAAAGTTCGACCAAAGCCGTTAGGGAAGATTTTGTGTTGGTTTTTTGAGACTTTGTTATTTGATGAAGTTGTTTTATATATTTTTTAAAGTCGGTAGCCAATGCCATTATGGAAGATTTGGCGTCATTGGTTATTTGGAGTTCATTATTTAATGAAGTTGTTTTATATATTTTTAGGAAGTCGTTAACCAAAGCCGTTATGGAAGATTTGGTGTCTCATGTTTTCTGAAAGTTCATTAACTAATTAAGTTGTTTTATATATGGCCCTTAAAATAAGATTGTGATCTGTCAATTATTCACGGGAGTTTTCAGAATGCCGGTACTTTGAAGGTTATTTTATATATTTATGAAAACATCAGTTATTGAAAGTTCGTTAATCTGTCTTTGCTTTCTTGCTTAAGGAAAAGTTGTTGGTTGGCCTTATGTCACTGCAAAGACAAAAAGTCAAACGGAAGCGACAAAACATTAATTAACTTTGCAAGCATCATTTTCTTGACAGGTGGATGCAAAGGGACTCAGGATGCCAGAAACGGATTCATGTGCTTTTTTTTACTTGGAGGATCTGTGGGAATCTTTAAGCAAATGGAGTGTGTTTGGACGAGGGGTGCCTTTTCTGTTACATGGGACAGACCAAGTCGAACAATATTATGTTCTGTTTCTGTCTGGCATTCAGTTGTACATTGATCCAGCAAAGCCTTCTTCTCGACTTAGGTGAGTTTTAAGTTTTAACTGATGTCAGTATGTCATAGTTGCCATTCATTTTATGGTTGTTTTATCAAGTAATCATTTATGTGCTTTTGTATGGAAAATAACTATCTTTGCTTATCCGTTTCATATAGGTAGCTTCCATTGGTACTTATTCTACAAAAAGAATTTAGTAGCATGTTTTCATTCCAGTTGTTGTTAGTGTGATCATGTATTCTCAAAAAAATCTTATATTTACCATTCGGTTAATGGCATACCTAGTGTCAATTAAAGTTTCTTGATGTTGACTCCATTGAGCGTTATTAGCTCACTGATGTATCACTTGATTTTTACATTATCTGACCACTTCTACTCAAATCCTTGGTTTTTTCGGGTCTGGCTCTACTTCTATTGATGGAGTCAATAGAGTCGCAATGGGTGGTTGGAAGGTTTATACCCAGCGCAGGTTCAGGAAGGCAGCGGCAGCGTGATGGGCTCATCATCATCATTATTATTATTATTATTATATTATTCTGTTTTTCTTTTATTTTTTTGGACGGGCTTTATGCCTTATGCATGGGCCTTAGTAGGGTATATGTATTTCCTTGGTTACGTAGATTAGGTATTCGGATATCTGGGATTTTGACAGCTTTTGCGCTGTGGTGGAACATCTCGTTCTGAGGCCTCTTTGAGGATTTCTTTTATCATACAGTTCTGGTTTTCCCTTAACCTATCGTTTTAACTCTATCATCTATAGTAATACTCTTAGGTAGTCTTTGTTGCGCCTCCTTGTGGTAGACATGTTCCTTATAGCCAATAAGGGTCGAACTTGCAAACATAATTTGTTTCCTCAGTTATACTTTCGGTTTGTTTCTCACTTCTTCCTTAGTTGTTTCTTTCAAAACTTTCAGAACTTATATTAGTCATTGTAGTGGTCATTCAACTATTATCATATACACTACATTTTTTTCTCTTACCCACATTGATCATCATCAGCTTGAGCTTAATTGTTGAAGTGAAAAACTATATACTCTTAAATTCAGAGTCAGGAATTGTTTACATGTAAGTCAAATGAACTGCAGTATGAAGTAGGATGGTTCATGTGATTAGGCATGCATTTAAACTTGAAACTTCACTCTGGAATTCCGAGATCATTCTAAGAAATGCGAAGAATAGAATTATTTATGAAAAAGCCTACTGCGTCCCTAGTCCTTTGGGAGTGACAGAAAGGGGAAAAGAGAGGATAACTAAGAAAGGGCAGACGATTAGTTAGGGCAGCAAGTGTGTTTTGTTTATAAATTTACTTTTTAAGCACTCTAAATACTGCTTGATTGTCTAGTCATTGAGTATGTATAATCCCATGCATTAAATTATAAAGGTACAAATCTTATATTGAATTAATTTAGTTCATTAATTGCTTTTACGTTTTATATGCTTCTTATACCTGCTTCTCCTTTTAAGAATAGCTTACTATTTATTATGTTATTATCTGCCCGACAAAACGATGTCATAAATCTCTGATAACTATATGTGCAGCTAGGATTGACTTTGTAAGCTCTATTTCTTGTTTGAATCTTAACTTTGATATGCCCTCGTCAGTTATTACATATTGGCAACTTTAAGTAAGGTATAATTCAGACAGGGGTTGAAAATATGGAAATACAAGCTTTGTGCTCACAAAAAACAAGTTTTTTTATTAGGCCCCCTTATATTATTATAGAGTATTGCATATTGATCCTTATAGGCGAACTTTCTTCCTTGAGCTCTTTTTGATTATCTATGTTCTCTGTTTGTTACCTTTCTCTTCCTTTGGGACATTTGGGCGTTTGTAGTTCTCTTCGCTTATGCCCTATGTGTTCCTATTCACCTTAATCATAATCAAGAAGTTGACACTTCTTGTGGATATTGTTCGTTTTCACTATCATTGGGTTCACACTGTCTTGATTGAATATGCAGAGGATCTGTTGAGGAGATTGGTGCTGGCTTATATAGGATGACAACTAGTTCAGCTAGTTTTGAAGCTGATAATACTGATTTACCTGGGGTACTATTGTTCCAGTTTTTGGAACGTGAACAACCATACAATCGACGACCACTGGTTGATAAGGTAGAACACTCAGAGTCTAAAGTACTGAAATCACTTATTCATCTGTCTTCTAAAATGATTCTGGCTGAAGAATTTGCCTTGCATTTGCAGGTTTCAATACTTGCATCCCATTCCCCAGAGTGATCTACTTCCAACGAGTTGGATTTGTGTTGCTTGGTGTGTTCTCCAAACCCTGAATTTTACGATATTCATGTCTAGTATATACACATGTTCTTTGTGGATCAATCAATATACTTGTTGATGTAGGTATCCGATTTATAGGATTCCCTCTGGCACAACACTACAAGATCTTGATGCATCGTTTTTGACATTTCATTCTTTGTCGACACAATCTAAAAGTACTTCTCTCTCTCCCCCTCTCTGTTTCTTTATCTCTCTTTCTCTCTCTCTTGGCTAACTACATTGCATTAATTCAGGTAGCTGTCTGGCACCGAAGTTCCATGGAGCGAACACAAGAAAGGTTAATGGCTATACCGATCCAACAGCAAAGATATCATTGCCAGTCTTTGCCCTTGCTTCATACAAGCTGCAAGAATCGATTTCGAGTCCTAATATCCCCCATGAATGCGAGCAAGAGAACTCTCTCTTGCAAGCTGCTGACAATTGGCTCAAGCGCGTGAAGGTTATACTTCCTGATTACCAATTCTTCCGTTCACACCGGAGATAATCAAGTGACCATTCTGGCGTATAAATTTTGGAAAGTGACTGTTCTATATAACCTGCCCTTCTCACCGTCAAAAAACCCGGGTAAATTGTTGTGCAGTGTTGTTTAAACTTTGCAATTGTCATTAGTTTGTAAAATTCTGCGAAAAAAAGAAAGCATGATTTCGCGATAGAGTAGGATAATGATGGCTGGTTTTGGTTTTGGTTTTCAAAAATGATACTTTGACAGTAGAAAACATGGGAATCATCTTCTATGATATTAGTATAACAGCAATTAGAAATCCCCTGATATATCCCCGTGATAGTGATGAAAATTTGAAGTATTTGTAACTTGTACTTTTAGAACGGGTATATATAGCCATTATAATTTGTTTTTGGAACCATTTTTTGGGTGCTCATCATTATTTTTCTGTCATTTTATTATTGCATTTATGTTTCTTTATTGCTTTTATATGTTCTTTACTTGATTAGTCTCTTGTGAGGACATTTTGGAGATCTAGTTTTATGAGACGACTCTGTCCACTCATAATCAAAAATTGACTTGTGAAAATGAGTTTGGATTGTGTTATTAGTGCTCATGCAAGTTTTTGTACTACTTGATTGAGTCGAGTTTCATAGTGACTTTGTCAACTTTGAAAGAACAAATATTTTTTTTAACTCAAGGGTTTTTTAGTATTTTCAATGAAAAAAGTGGGTATTTTTTAAATTTCTCTAGTTCAAATGACTAGTTCACATTTTGTTGAGAATATAGATATTTGTATAGATGCCTTTGTATATACTTAACTTATTAGACTCTTGTGACTTATCTTACAGATCTAATTTATTTAGTGAGACGATCATAAATCAAAAATTTATGATCAAAATGCCTTGTGTGAAAATGAGTTTGGAGTGAGCTATTAGTATTCGGGCTCCTACAAGTTTTTGTACTACTTGACTGAGTTGTGTTTTGTTGAGAATATATATATTTGTGTGGATGCCTTTAATAGTAATTTATGACATGAAAAGTAGGGTTGATCACCAAACTAAATTATTTCATACTTTATTTGAGATTTTTTAAAGAAAAATATAGAGTTGGGATTTGGTAAGGGTTTGAGCCTTCTTATTTTGTCTTTAATTGATCACAAAAATTCATACTAGAATTTGTAAGTTGTAACTTGATCTTGCATGAGTCCTATTCTTAATAGATAAATAAGAGTAGACCAACATATGATATGTGATTGTTTGTTAGAAATATTATTTGAGCTTGATATTCTTTTTAGATATTTATTCAAGCTTGATTTGATAAATATGATGAACCAACTTGACCATAACATTTCGTTTATAAAATCTAAAATTTGATTTTAATTTACGTTTGAAAAGTTTTTTTCTTTTAAGACTAAATGTGTAAGAAAATCTAATTATTCGAGTCGATTTGTAATCAATCAAGTTAACAAAAGTGTTGAAATTCAAAAATACTTCAAACAAGTTTCAACAATTGAAAAACTTTGACTAGATTGAGTCATGATGCACAACTACAATGAAAAGAGCATAAAAGAAAATGTTTTTCTAGCATGAAACTGTGGTAGATTATAGGATTAGATTTATGGATAATTGTATTTTTGAATTCTCATAAAATTTATAAAATTTCAAGTAATTACAAATTGTGAGTGAACCCAAATTTATAGAATTTTTTTTAATTATGAGCGAAAAAGATGATATACTCAATATTTGTCAAGTCAAACTAAACCACTCGAATAATCAAGAACCAGTCATTGATCTAGTTTCGATAAGGAAAAAAAATTGATCAAAATCGGATAGAAATTTGGAAAACTTGAAAATTTTATGTTTTTTTTTTTTTTTTTTTGAAATCTTTTAAAAACAAATCTGATAAAAAATATTTGAATCATTAGCTAAAGAATGGTCCTCTAAGTACTTTAAACGAAGCATGAGGATATAAAGACTTGTGATTTTGTTAGATACTATCCAATAATAATTATACAAATAGAAGAATGTTCTTTTTTAAGGGGACAAATTGTACAATATAAAATCTGTTGGTATATATATATATATATATATATATATATATATATATATATATAGAGAGAGAGTGATGATCAGACACGCACCTGAAGAATGCGCACCGTGCGCACCCCTTTAAGATTTTTTTTTTAAAATTTTTAATATTTCATATTATTTCTTTTCCCTCGCTACCACTTCACATACAAAATTTTCATCTCACATGTAGACCTAACTTATCATCAACATATACAATTTGCATCCCACATATCAATATAAATCTTCTTCCCAATTCTCATCTCATATCAATATAAATCTTTTTCTCAATGATGCTACATCATGAAAATTATTTTTAAATGAAATCCTCAAAATAAATAATAAAAATCGAAATATGAATTAAGTAAAAAAGAATAAATTCTCAACAAATCATATCATCACACCCAATCAAACTTAACAAATCCTCAAAATCAACAAATCATATCCTCCAACTCAATCATCAATTTCAAGAAGTGTTCAAACAATCCTCAAAATCCCCGTCTCTTTAATTACTTGTATTTTGTGTCTTCAAATATAATCCAACTTAATCATCAATTTTCAAGAAATCTTCAATCAATCCTCAAAATCCCCAAGTCTCTTTAATTACTTGTATTTTGTGTCTTCACATATAATGGATCTAACATGTAAATTTTTTTTAAAACAAATTAGTACCATAATTTTTTAAATGTAAAAACTTTCATAGAAAATATAAGAAAATGATGTGATACAAGTACAATTTCTTAATCACAAAACCACAAACTCTTACTTTTGAAATTGTTGTGATTTTTCCTTTGATGATTTTACAAGAAAGTAAAGTAATGGATCTAACATGTAATTTTTTTTTAAAACAAATCAGTACCATAATTTTTTTAATGTAAAAACTTTCATAGAAAATATAAGAAAATGATGTGATACGGGTACAATTTCTTAATCACAGAAACAATTTTTTTTGAAATTGTTGTGATTTTTCCTTTGATGATTTTACAAGAAAATAAAGTATGTTTTTAAATGTAAAAACTTTCATAGAAAATATAAGAAAATGATGTGATACGGGTACAATTTCTTAATCACAGAAACAATTTTTTTGAAATTGTTGTGATTTTTCCTTTGATGATTTTACAAGAAAATAAAGTATGTGAAGATATTGATGAGGGGTTATGTCGATGTGTGAGATGAGAATTCCGTATATGAAGTTGTAGGATGAGAAAAAATTATGTGTATAATAATATAAAATATTAAAAATTACATTGATTATGATTTAGAAAATTATGTGTATAATAATATAAAATATTTAAAATTTCATTGATTATGATTTAGAATTTCTTGAGAATTGATTACTTGAATATTATTCATTGTTTCCTTTAATTGATTAATTGGATATTTATATTTTTTTTCTTTCGGATGGGAATTGAGAAGTGGTAGGGTGGGAAAAAATTATGTGTATAATAATATAAAATATTAAATATTAAAAATTATATTGATTATGATTTAGGAAATTATGTATAATAATATAAAATATTAAAAAGTACATTGATTATGAGAATTGAGAAGAAAATTTATGCTGATATGTGGGATGAAAATTTTTTATGTGAAGTGGTAGCGTGTGAAAAGAAATAATATGAAATATTAAAAATTAAAAAAAGAAATCTTAAAGGAGTGCGCACGGTGCGCATTCTTCAGGTGCGTACCTGATCATCACTATATATATATATATATATCCTTTCGTTTTCGTTTAAATTAGGTGTTATACACAAGTCATATATATGTATATGATTGTTTAAAAAGTTATCAATACTTTTATATTAATTATATGTATTTTTATCCTATTTAATTTTTGTAATTAATAATGAAAATAGTATATTCACGTCACATAAAATATATATATATATATATATATATCAAATTAAATGGGAAAAAAGGTTCATATTATTTACATCAGCTACTGGGCCTTATAGAAGAAAAGCCCACTGGGCTATAATACACCAAATCCCAATTTAAAAAACGGGATATCGCTAATCTGGAAAACTTTATCCATAGTTTTCTCAATTGCTGATTGCGATTACCGCTCTCTCACCTCCCAGTTAATTCCAAGGACTAAAATATCGCCGATATTCGCCGATATATCGTTGATATATCGAAAAAATTAAGGTATCGATACGAAATTCTAGTGTTATCAAAATTCGTTGGAATATCAGCGATATATCGGCGATATTTGAATATCGGGAAGGTTGTGTACAAATTTGTCATTTTATCTCGATATATCGGCGATATATCGACAATTTATCGGCGATATATCGGTCAGTTTCTCATTTTCTGTATTTTTTTTTATTTTACATATTTTACATATTATTTGGTTGTTATATAAATGTTTAAATAGTAGCTTGTTTCCTTGGGAATTCAAGTTTTGGGAATTTGGGGTTCGAATCTCAACCATTGCATTTATTTAATTTTTATCCTACATTTCATTTTAGTTGTCTTGATAAAATTTTAATCCTTAAATTTTTATCCTACATTTCATTTTAGTTGTCTTGATAAAATTTTAATCCTACATTTCATTTTAGTTGTCTTGATAAAATTTTAATAGTCAATTCTTTATTTTTTGGTCCATATTATAAGTTCCAAACCATTATTATCCTACATTTCATTTTAGTTGTCTTGATAAAATTTTAATAGCCAATTCTTTATTTTTTGGTCCATATTATAAGTTCCAAACCATTATTCTTTATTTAGTTGATTAATTATTCTTATAATTTATTATGATAAATAATTTTTTTCCATATCTTTAAAATTGAAGATGAATTCATTTAATTTTTTTAAAGTAATTAAATACTAGTTCTTGTTGTAATTTTTTTGAAGATTTTTTTTAAAAGTAATTCTTTAAAGTAATTCATTTAATTTTTTTTAAATTTTTTTAGATTATTTATTTAGTTTATCTCTAAATTTGTTGTAAACATATCTTTTTATTTGAAATTTAAGTTCAATATATGTATTAATGTTACTTATAATATTATATAAAGTACTAGATATTTTTTTCAATTTTTTTTACAAATTTTTCAATTTTTTTGCGTAAAAACCGATATATCCACCGATATCGATATATCCGTCGATATATCCGTAAAATCAAGGTACCGATATATCCATCGATACCGATATTTTAGTCCTTGGTTAATTCGAAAGGTGAGCAGTAATGTTCAAATTCATTCATGATAATTTATCCAGTTTGTTTATATTTAAATGTAATTTCAAATTCTCAGAAATTAGTGTGCAGTTCTTCCTTGATTTACCATTGTCGCCATCGATTGAATCCACCTATATTTGTCTCTGTTGAGGTTGATTTCATGAACTCAGCAGTAATGTTCAAATTCATTCATGATAATTTATCCAGTTTGTTTATATTTAAATGTAATTTCAAATTCTCAGAAATTAGTGTGCAGTTCTTCCTTGATTTACCATTGTCGCCATCGATTGAATCCACCTATATTTGTCTCTGTTGAGGTTGATTTCATGAACTCTTTTCCCTACTTTCGAGAAAATGGAAATTGGATACGAGAATCGCTCAAAGTTGAATAATAACCAATGCTAATTTTGCACTTCCCATTCTTCTTTCGAAATGCTAAATCTTGTAATGGAATTTTATGCGGTCTTTTATTGATTTTTTGTGCAGAGATGGTGCTGTGATTGTTAGCAGATTTCTTGGAAGGGTGGGACTATCCGCACCCACATTTTTCTAAGCACACCCCAATTTCCACATATGGGTGTGTCCAATTTCTAAAGAAATTGGGGTGTGCTTAGAAAAATATGGGGTGTAGATGGTCCCACTCTTCTTGGAATTATAAATATATATATGTATATTATATGTTGCCAAGATATCTAACATAACATTTTCACAATAAAAATTATGTCTTGCAAATCACAAAACTAAATACTATTGTTTCGATAATTAACTCAATTTCCCTTTCTTGTGTGATAAATTGATTTCCAATTATTTCATCTCACCCATTGGGCTATATAATATAAATTATATATTTTATCATAATATTCGATCGAAATGAATAAAATAATAGAAGGGCGTGAAGAAGACAGCGAAGACACAACTATATGGATTAGATAAGTTGTTATTTGGGACCCAGAAACACGATATACATAGAGTACTAACACGTCTTTATACAAAAAGTCCAAATTGTGCCATGATTACATATTTAGGCACCATTCATTCTAGTAGAGAGGTGCCATCTTCAAACGTTTCTTTTCTTTTATTTATTCATTTTATTGCACGCAATTTCCACTACGTGTGCTTGCATGTGATCTCTTACTCTAATTTTATTATTCATTATTCTCCTATTTTATTATTATTATACACAGAAATTTAATTTCTTTTTCTCATTTGATTTTTATCAAAACGAACATTCTCAATATGACAATATGTGGTCTTGAATAATCAAATTTCAAGTAAAAGGTCCATGTATAAGTTCTTATTGAATTATATTTATAATTAATTTTAGTTAAGAATATACTCTAATTCGAATTGCAACAATATAAATGAAGGTTGTAAGTTGTGTCTTTTTTGCTAATTATACAAAAAGTTAGGATTATATTGCAACTTTTAAAAAGATGGTGATTTATTTTGCAATTTGACCTTCAATTTTATTTTTGTTGTAAATTATGTGGCATGTGACGTGACATATTTCGGGCACATAGACTCTGATCGTCAGAAAATATAAATATGATCTAAATTACAACAACTAATAAAGATTATGGATTTTTTTTCAATTAGGGCTATTATTATTTGGGTCACACGATTATCCCGATTTTAAGTTTTGAATGATATATATATTTGATCCACCAACAACTACAATTAATTATTTATGTATGGTGAAAGTCACAAGATATATATGTAAGATTTAAGTTTAGAGTCATTTTAACAAACTAAACTGATTTTTTTTTTTTTTCAAACCCAAAATCTAAGAATTCGATGGAAATGCAGAATCAAATAACAATGCATGCAAGTATCCATGTATGATGGTAGGACAATATAACAATTAACAATCCACTTTCTCTTTCTTTTATTTTATTTCCAAAAACAAATTTGTAAAAAGAAAATATATAATTGGCATTAGCAATTGAATTATAAGCATGCACGTGAAGATTCACTACCAACATTATTTAAACTCCTATATATCCATTAATATGGGCAAAGATTGAGTCTTATGCAGAAATAATTGACAACTTGTGAGAAGATTCATGTTACTTTCAAAAGAAGAAAAGAGGAACCTAGTAATTATTTAAATTTGAAAAAGCACAAGAATAAATTGGTGGATAAGTAATTGTGAGATCGAATATATACATATATTGAATTGGATTATACTATCCTTATCCCAACACAAAAATCTTCTTGATCCCTTTATGTTGAGACAAACGTTGACATGAATCCATTGCTAGAATAAATAATTAATCCATGTAATAATATTATAGGCTTCTTGTTCCAAAACATCCAAGCCCTAACCACCGCCGTGCGCCGCCTTACATGGATGCTTTGCCACTCCATTTGAGCTGGAAATCTAGCCTAGTATGTTAGTTATTCGATACTCAAGTCGAGATTTTTTATTTATTATCTATTAATTGAACGAGCTTTTACAAAGCAAAATATAAACATGAGTTTGTTCGACTATCTAAAATTAAGATTGATTATTTGGTTAAACCGAACTCGGACCAAATTTAATGCTTAGGTGAGGAGTTGAGTATCGAATAGTTTGATTTGGTTATAGACCCCAAAGCCATTTTCAGCCACTCATGCCTCCATCTTCATGTATGTGTGAGAGAGATATGTGGAGGGGGAGGGCTGTGCATTGAATTTGGAAAGTTGGAAAAGGAATAATCCAGGGTGTTTTAGAGAGAGAGGTGTGGAGGAGGTGTGATGAAAGGTACATGGTGGTGGTTTGATGGGGAAGTGTTCGTAGTGAAGAGAATCATGTGGTTGCATGTGCATTAAGGTTGGAGAACATGCCCTTTCTATACCCATACTCATAAATCTAATAACCTTACCTTCTTACACATGCTTTCTCTTACATTCATTCATCACACTCCCTAATTGGGACATCTTTTCTATTTATTTGGCCACCCCTTTGGACCCATCAAACCAAATAACCACCACAATAACAAATATAAAAAAAAAAAAAAAAAAAAAAAAACCATCAACATACATATAAACTAAATCTTCTGTTCTATATAGTGTTTTTTTTTTTTTTCTTTAAGGTCTCCATATGTATATGATGATGATAGATTTATCAACATTAAATTACTAGAGTTCAAATGATGTAAATTGTTGGGATTAGAGATGTGGAAAGATACTATTGGCCAAAAAACTTTGATCCCACTCCTTGGAACAACTTCATGAATTATTTGGCCTATAGGACCCATTAATCAAAAAAAAAAAAAAAAGTATAAGCAAAATATGATCTAACATATATATAATCATAACCAATATTCTAAATCTTTTATGTTGCGTTTTCTTTAAAATCATGATATGTGTATGAAGTTGATATCATTCCTCTAAATAGTAGATATACCCAAACTAAATTAAAATTTGTGCATTGAAGTTTACAAACTCCTACACTAGATAAAAAAAATTAGGTGAAACTATCTTATGAATATTTTCACCCAATTCGTTATACTTTACTGTGGATCGATCATCTACATTCGAATCTTTTTAACATGTCTCTCCAATGAAACTTCAGTGTATTAAATCATTTCATAAAAAAATGTCTCCTCACACTAATGAGGTCCACTAAATAGTTGGGATGAGAGTTGTGGAAACACACTATTGGCCAAAGAGTTTACAACTGAAAATAATAGGTGTAGGGGGCCCACACTAATTTGGCAGCTTCAAATTCCATAAACTCAATAATTTGCAATGTTATCCTCAATGTCTACCAACCTTTCTCCAATGTCCAAGTATATAAAGCCTCACATTTTCGACACCTGAATGACAACTGAGTTTTGTTCTTTTCTGACAATTCTCTCTCAGGCATTTTCACAAATACCTTCTGCGCTCCACAATTCCACCATGGCGCCTGCAGATTCCGAGGATCAGATCCTCCTTTCATCCCTGGAGAAGTGCGATTTCAGCACCCCTTTGTGGAGAAATCGCGTTTCAGAGATGCAAACGAAGAAGACGAGCGTAATGATGAAGAGAAAAGCGTGTTTGAATCGGCCCAGAAACGCCATTAAAAGGAAGGTGAGAACTCTGAAAAGGCTGATACCAAACTGTGAATCCGTGGAAGTTGAAGGGCTTTTTAAGGAAACAGCAGATTATATTGTGGCTTTGCAGATGAAACTTAAAGTTATGCAGATTTTAGTTGATGTGTTGTCGGGTTGTGACGACGATGACGACGATGATGATAAGTGATTTTCGTTTGTCAATGCTTTTAAGATCATACTATTTATCTTATTTTTCTGAAAATATTTGTTCATTTTTTCATTTATTTTTTTGGGTTATATTGATTATATTCTTTCATTCCATGTAATTTTTTTAATTTTTTCTTTTGAAAATAGAAGTTGTTTTAGGACAGGTCTTAGCGAGATGAGTTCATGTTGCCTGGACTTTTAGTGGCAACTAAGATTGTTTTATTTTTCTATTGTGTGAAAATGACTTTGAAGAGGAAAAGAGATTTGTTGATCTTTACTTCTTTTTTTTTCTAGAGGAAATGAGATTTGTTGATTTAAAATTTTTTTTTTTTTAAAGACATGAATCCATGAGATGGTTAATAACTTAATGCACAATTCATAATCATATAATATAATAGATATTGATATATAGGGTTTTTTTTTTTCACATTTTTATATTTCAAATTTTCATTTAAACTAGGTATCATGAAATAGGTTTAATTTTTTAAATTTTTATATTCCAAATTTTCATTTGAAATACGTGTCATGTGCTGTTAAGGATGAAACAATATCTAAAATAATGAATCTCATATATATATATATATATATATATATATATATGTATTAGATGTGTATGAATTTATGATGTCGTGATATATTATATATTGCCTGTACTTATAAAAAGAAATAAAATATTTTATATAAAATAGATGATATTTTAGTAAAGTAGAAAAAAAAAAGTGTTATTCATTATTTCATTATGCTTGTTGGACCGTTGGTATTCATGTGGGCCTAAACCATAAAGACAAAAGCCTAATGAACACTTACTTAAGAGCCCTACTTAGCAAGCCCAGCTAGATAGACTTAAATGAGGCAGGTCTTTTTTCAAAGTGGAATTCATAGCTATGGCCCATCACAAACACTAAAGTACATATAGGCCACCTACCAATGAAAACATCAATGTGTCATTGACTATTCTTTTTCTATAAAAAAAATTAATGAAACTTGAGTTAGATCACAATCATAGGCTAGATTATAAACAATGAACATGAAGTCGTGGAATGCTATGATAAGTTATCTACACTATGTCAAGTGAATTATATTGATTGTAATATGTGTGTGAAATAGAAAATTATTTTAAAATGAATTTGATTATGATGTGTTCGTCCAAACTTGGACATGTTATTGTCATTTGTCTGCTTCAAAAACTCGATGGGTCCAACCAATTTGTTCCACAGATCTATTTTGAACTTCTCAAATTGATTTTATAAAAAGATAACAAAAGAATTAAGATTCTTGAAAATAGATATCTTGATTAGTTAGACAAAAAAATGAAGAGATTTGTTTATTATATTAATCTTATATATTATATAAAAAAAATTAATACAAGTTATTGATTATATAGGGTGAGACTGTGACTTGTTCAATATGATTACTCGATGGATTGAGCTAATCGTCTCAAACTTGCTAAAATCTTTGCAGTATAATGTTGATCATTTATGTGATTTGTCTAGTCGATTTGAAAATGATCTTATTTTTTAAAATTCAAACTTAAACTTGACTCATTAGAATATTTGATGGTATAGCAAACTCTTCCACTACAAAAATGTTATATATCTATAGTGAAAATGCACGTTGTGTTTAAATAAAATAGTGTACATGAACCATTTTAACATGTGAGCTTGAATTAGGTATGTACAAGTGAAACATGCCAAACTTTTCATTAAACAACCCATTTAGAATCATATTCTAAGCTTAAAAAGGTCACATCTTGACAAAAATAACTAATTTGGTCTATGATAAAAGAGGTATAAATTTGAAATCAATTAATTGTTGTTTTAGCCATTTGACATGTATTGAGGACCACAACATGCACATTACCATAACTAATCAATAAAGGAAAGATCGAATTAGGATTGGATGTTTTTTCAGAGAGATATTATTTGATCATATAAATTTAAAATTCATTTATAAATTATGTAAATAGACCCCATGATGGATTTATAGGTTCGAACTTGATAAATTGCCATTTGCTGTTTAAACTAAATCGTAGTTTTTTTTTTTTTTATCACGTGAGAATAATGCTCTATTAAAGGCTCGAGTCTAGTCATGTCCAAGTAAATAGCTTTCTGAAAAAAATTAGTTTGACCTATTTGTTAAAGGGACAAGCCAAGTTCAATGCAAATTGGGCCATCGATTTTGAAGCCTCATTCCACCCTTGGATCAGCGTTAACGGGCTATGATTTGGTAGATGGGCCTGGCCCAAATACATAGTGGACAGCTGACAGAACAGAATGAAGGATTTAACCTGTTCTGATTAATGGGCTCAGAGTTGGGCCCTTTGTTGCTAAAAATGTAGCCTGTAGGAAACGAATTTGCTTTTTTTTTTTTTTTTTTTGGTGATATTATTTATTTATTTATTTTTTAATGCTCATCGACATGCTGCTTTGGTATCCACATCTGTTCGGTAAACAGTCAACAATGGCAGCTGAGCTGTCTGTAATAATAATAATAATAATACAAATTAGTAATATATTTATTTTATGTTTTCTAATTTTAAGAGCAATAATCTAGATTATAATTTACTAAATTTGGCAGCAAACATGTATCCAATTTTTTTGATACATTTGATATATATATATATATATATATATATATATATATATAGCATGTAATATGCTATAAAATAGAACATAAAATTTGCGATGTCATCTTACAAAAAAACAAAAAAATCATAATGCAAAAATATTTATTCGAATCCAACACATTTCTCATCCCTACAGCTTACAATTTGACTATATATATTTCTTTAGCATGTCTTCGTATATATTATTTAATTAATACATATTGTATATGATATGTGTTGTTGTCTTTATTGATGTGGAGATGGATTGGATATGAAATGCTTTTCCTCATCAATACATTATTGTCCAGAGGTCCTCAAAGATTTTTTATTTATAATGTTAACCAAGATAATAATTTGTGTATAATCGTCCCACATATTACATTAATGAGACGGGGTTTCATTCAATTTTTTCTATCTTATTATTAAGTCAAAATGAGTTATCTACATTTGATTTTCTAAATAAAACTTAGTTTTATTGATCAATTCTCACAATATGATTACAACAAACTCAAGCTTTTAGAAATGATAAACCTAGATAATGTTGACCTAGATAACCCTCAAGAACAACTTGGGGGTGGTGAAACCAATTTAATAAGCAAAGGACTAATTAATATTTTTTAGGTGGGAATTAGATATACGAGAATTTAATAATGGTCACCAAGATTCCAAATCTTGCAATCCCCTTGATTAAGGGGTTTGCTGGCTTATCTACATTAGTTTATTTTTGAACTATTAAAACCCACAGATGATACAAAAACATAAATTTCCACCTACATATATTTGTCATTATTGAGTAAGTACATATTCCATATCTTTATCTTATGCATTTTATGGGGCATCTTATGTCATAGTCCCTCCCTTCCATATTTAATTATATATATATATATATATATAATAAATATCACAGATGAGAGATCCGACATCTATAATTGATGAACATTCTGGTTAAACAACTCCTAAACCTTTAACATGGTGGTCGAAATTTGTCTATCTCTAATAGAGAAGAGAGTATGTCTAGTGAAATTAGTGTGAAAAGTATTACATATCAGTTGTTATAAGAAATTACGAGCACACAAAATAAAATACAATGAGAGAAAACATACAAAGTGAGAAAGCTCCATGTCTATGGAGGGACATTGACAAATCAGCAGACATCAAAGTTCTACTTTTATGTTTTTCTCTGTGTTTTTAATCTTTCAAAAAATAAAATTGACAAATTATTTTTTCCCTATATTCTTATTTGCTTATACATGACTAATTCGAGAAAAAAAAAAAAACTAACTAAAATCAAAAGAATTAACCAAGTTTTTAGTTAACGGAATTATAATTTTAGAAAGGAATAAAAAGACAAATAAAACCATCTCTACAACATGAATAATTTGTATTTTATAATCCAATTTCAAAATCATGTCTGACTGATTAGAAAGTTCACAGCCACATGGTTTGTGATCCAGTTATGATAAGAGGCGAATGAAAGAATTATTTAATTAATAAATATTCATTTTTAAGTGGTGGAATATTTCCTATTCAAATGTATGCTATTGACCTATTGCATATAAAATAAACAGTAAATATTATATTCATATGCAATTCATCACCAAACATGATATAATTTGCTCGAGTTATTAATGACAATAGTCAAGTATCGAAATTTGAGTCAGGACAATTGACTCGGATGGTGGCTCTTTAGTTACTACAAGACAAATTAACTTTATCTTCATGTGTTTCTATATAATATTTCAATAATTTCTCTTCCAAACGTATCATTGAAGCAACTCTAAATATTGGATTTATTCAAATTTCAAATATTTTTGTACGCAATTTTAGAGATTTTTTTTTGTCCCAATTTTTTCGCAGTTATAATAATTTTACTCTCTAATATTGATTTTAGTCCACATTATTTGAGGTTAGAAAATATATTATAACACGATAATTATCTTCTTTGGTCCAATTAATTAATTATAATTCACCTCAACTAATTTGGATCATATGACTAGCCAGTAAAATTACTGATCCAACAAATTAAGAAATAAAAAGTCAGTTTTTTAAATATATATATAGTGGATGTAAAAGTATATTTTTAAACTTTGAAGATTAAAAAATATGTTTAAGAAGTGTAACAATGTTAAATTGTTTTTCCAAAATTTGAAATCCATAAAATTCAATAGACCAACATATACAGGGAAGAAAATCTCTAATTTTAAATGTTGGATTTATTCAAATTTCAAATTTTTTGGTGCTTGGTTCCGTTGTGATTTTGGATGGCAATAATATGAGACGTTTACCTAATTCCGCCTCAAATTCAACTCATTTTAAATAATAAAGCTACACATAGTAAAAGGCTTTAAAAAAATTCTTTCAAAAAAGGTTAAAAGGCTTAAAATGATTAAATGTATTTGTAATTTAATTTAAATGTTAACTATTTATAACCATGGCTATTGCCTTTTAAAAAAAATATCATGCTTCATAATTTTTTTTTCATGAAAAAAAAAGCTTTTTAATATGCAAGAATATTATTTATGATATTTCCGAATTTTCTTGTTAATCAAAAGTATTTCATTTTTTTGGAAAGTCAATTAAATAGACACTTTATATTAAAATTTAAAAGTTAGGGATTATTTTTTATGAAGTGTGGATATTGGGTACTGACCTTTTATAAACAAAACTTTGTATTGTTAATCTCCACTTCAATAATATTCATATATAATTCAAATTCATTAATATTGAAGTTCTCAAATTTCATATCAAACATACAAAACCATATAAAATGCCTCATTCCTTATAATTGAGTATTTTCAGTCTGTTTTTTTTTTTTTTTTTTTTTTTGCCACAAAACATGCACAATATACATCAACAAACATAAATATAAATATTTTTCACTATTAAAAAATTGAAGAAATTAGATTGTTCAGTCTTATTAATTAAATTGTGTGAAACAGATCAACACTCAATCAAAACTCACAATTCATATAAAAATTTATGAAAACAAGTTTAATTTAACAAAAAAAAAAAAACTACATTCCACTCAATTATATTTTTGTAATATCATTTCATATTACTTTTGTAAAATTGTAAATATTGAAAAAACTAACAATAATGGAAAGCAGAACTGAATAAAAAATAAAATAAGGGAGCGTCTAATACAAGCAAAGGGCCCACCTCAGAATATTCCGAAAACGCGTGAATATGGCACGTGCTGCTGACGTCATGGGGCAGATATCCACCGTCAGATCTGAGACGCGGCATGCGATTGAGGTCCAATCACGGCTGGATCATTTTGGGCCACGTGTGACGATAAGAATGGTTTAGGCCCAAGGGCCACTAATCGGATTACGGGCTGATGTGGACAGGTAGCGTGGCCCAATTTTGTTCCCTTAATTTACTCCACCTATTAATCTCCCAATTAAGAGCATAACTGTCATTTAGTAATTAAATAATGATAGGATTAATATTTATTATTTTAATTTGTTGCTGTGGTTTCATTTAATTTTAATTTGGAAACTATGTTTGGAAGGGTTCATGAGATATTGATTTATGTCTGGTTTTGTTTACAATCCCAAATTTACTTTATGTGGTGAATGATGTATCAACTTGTTTACATATTATAAATTCTAAATAATTTATATCATGTAAATCATTATCGTGTAAATGAATTAATTATCATAAATATATGGTTCACGTATAATGTGCATAATTCATGGAATTTACGTCCATGACTTAAACACATAACTCATAATATAACATGCTAGCATCAAATTGAAAAATATATTGTTAAACATATATCTTTTAATTATACTGCATTATATCAATGTTTTATGGCAGAAAATGTTGTACACGACATATTCATGTATCTTTTAATGTTATTTTTAATTTTATATCCGATATAATATAACGATTTTACAATTAGTTATCCAACTAATTAATATCGTGTATATAGAACATTTGGTTTTATGTAAATCTATTTTTGTTGTTGAGCAATTTATTTATTTTGTAAATGATCGTTTACACGACATAATCTTTTGAAAATAAAAATATCATGCAAAGAATACACAACACAACTTTTATCATAATTCAATACATGATCATATCATATAAATATTTTTTCTAAATAATTATATAAATATTACAATAATTACAGGATATAATTATAGATAATGCCGTGTAACATGCATATGTTAATATAAATGTTATTATGTATTTGTCGTCTAACATAGTGTTAATATTTGTCGTTTAACATACATATGTTATGTAACATGCATGTATTAAAGATTAACATACATATTAAAGATGTTGTGTAATGTGTAAATATCAATGAAAGAGTTAGTTTAATCTGCATTTTATTTAATTGTGTAACTTGTAACGCACACAACTAATTATATCTGTTGTATTATTAATATATTGAAATGAGTATTTGAATTTTTCTCCCTATGATAGAGTAGAGATATTATTCATTAGATTCATATAGTTGTTACACATAGTGGGATAATTATTAAAAATAACAAACAGAAAGAAAAGACTTGCATTTTATGACTTTTCATTTTTTCCCATACCCACTTTCACACACACACACACACATACATACATATATATATATATATATATATATATATATATATTCTCTTAATTATAATCGTGTAGAAAAACAATTACCGCATATTTGATAATTCTCTGCATCACACACGTATAAAACTAAATTATCATGTAAAATAATTGTTTAAACGGTAAATCTATACTATACTAATAGCAGGTAAGTTAGAAAAATTTACTGTATTGTCATTTTCCCGCTAAAAAATGTCACATCATAATGCTGACTGTGTAAATATATTTTTTTTAATTTCATTTTGATTTTTTAAATAATTTTGAATCAGGCTTCCTCATCAAGCCATTTGATGAGGCTTCCTCTTCAAGCCATTTGAATGGGGCTTCCTCTCCAAGTCATTGTACTATATAAGTTTTAAGTGGTTGATTAGAATACACATTGAATAATTGAGCAATTGAGCAAGAAAATAAATAATGAAGATGAGCATTAAACTCAAAATAAGAAGAAGATTAGTGGGCCTCAAAATGTCAAAATAAGAAGAAAAATTAGAGATGGAAGCCATCATCAACATATCAACTAAAGAATTAAAATGAAGAAATAAAGAAAGAAAAAATGGGAGAATGAAATGCACGAAAATGAAGCTACTCTTTGCTGATTAAATGATGATAAAGATTCACGATTCGTAGTTTATAAAATATTTTCAAAAGAGTTGCTGACGGTATTGGTGAGCTATCATATTACAATTAAAAAAAATATAAAAATATCAGATACTCCATTGCAAATGAAAGAATGAAGAAAGAGGGAGGACAAAAATCAGATTTGAAGAAAAAATAAATTAGATCACAATAAGAGAATGAAAGAAAGAAAAAGAAGTAGAAGATGAGGGGAGAAGATAATGTGAGAATGAAGATGAAGCTGCCACTGTTTAAGAAGAATGGAGATCTGCAGAAGGAATGAAGATTATGGTAATTGTGTATACTTATTTAATGAGTAGTGAAGAAATTTATTTGACCAATTATAATAAAGGGGCCTTATAATAGTTATTAAAAATTAATTCTTAAAAAATATAAATATCAACAAATAAGATTTTTAAAAATATTTAATAATAATAATGATAGTACTAATGGGCTTTTTTTTTCTTTTCTAATTTTGTCGAAATCAATAGAAAGATTTAAATAATCTTATAATTTTTTTTTGTTTGGATGCAATAAAAAATTGTTAAGAAATTTGAAGTTTGTTTAATACTATTTTAAAATTTATTTAAAAATATAAAAATAAATTGAATTAGCTATAAATATTTAAATAGTAATTGAAATTTGGAATAACTATATTTATTATATCTTCAAAACGCTTATAATTAGTTACATTGTATTATCAAATATATGATATAAACCACATATTATATAGCAAGACGCGCAACGCGCGGATACACTGCTAGTATTAGTAAGAGCAAAACCTTCGTTCCCTCCAAAAATATATAATAATAATAATAAAAGTAAAACCTATATAAAAAAAATGGAAACTCCAAATCTTAGTCAACTCTTATAGAAGAAGTTTTAAACTTTTTATTTTTGTAATTTTTTTAGTTATTTTTATTTACTTTTGATACGAGATATCATCATACGATTTAAGTTTGAATGATACAAATTGTTGGTATAAAATAAGATGATTTTAATGATACGAACTAGTATTAACAACACTTACAAAAAAAGATTAAAATATCTAAATTTTATTTAAAAAAACATAATGAACGTCAAATTACATCTAAGCTGGAGATTTTTCTATCAAAAATTACTCGAAACAAAAAAGCCAGCTTAAAAAAAGAAAAGAAAAGAAAAGGGGGATAAATAGTGTGATTGAGTAACATGCACACGAGCAGCAATAAATATAATTAAAATAGTATAAAAAGAAAAAAGAGAAAAAGGGATATATATATATATATTTATATATATCTATATATATATATATATTTTTTTTAATATTTTGTGAGCGTAAATCAGCAAATGTGTCAGTCGATCGCGTTCACACTATAACCGGCTTACCGGTCAAAACTACCGTTTGAATGTCTCCATTTAATGCTACTTCTTCCCTTTTTCTCCACCGGCTATTCCCGGTCAACCTTCATCTCCAAGACTCTTCTCTCTCTCTCTCTCTCTCTCTCTCCCTCCTCTTCATAATCCCTATCTCTCTCCTCCATACACACCTCTCCTCCCTTTCTCTCTCTAGAATAGAAGCGAGACAAAATATATAGTGTGAAAACATGGAAGATCCATTTCTATCGTCTTCATCTTCTTCGTTCATGGATCACTGTTTGATGAATAATTCCTCGATTAATATTGCGGAGATGCTGGAATATACAGATGAAAAGAGCAGCAGCTCATTAGGGTTTATGGAGCTGCTCAATATGCAGGATTTTGTCCCTTCAGTTTTCGATGTGGACCCCACTAAGCTCCACCAGCTTCCAGAAGCATCTGAGGTGTTGAATGCACCGCCCACACCGAATCATTCCTCCATCTCCTCCGAATCCAGTGATGGCCGGAAAGACGAACAGACTAATAAGGATGATGAGGAAGAGGAAGACGACGATAAAGAAAACCACAAGATTAAGAAACAGTTAGTATATAATAATAATTATTTTTTTCATTTTTAGTATATATATTTATGAGTTTTGTGGAAATTATACAGATTGAAGCCCAAGAAAGCAAGTCAGAAGAGACAGAGAGAGCCAAGATTTGCTTTCATGACAAAGAGTGAAATTGATCACTTAGAAGATGGATATAGATGGAGAAAATATGGCCAAAAAGCTGTCAAGAACAGCCCTTATCCTAGGTTCTTTCTCTCTCTAGATAGGATGTGAATTCATGGTTCTTACTACAACAGTCATGTAACAACAATTCCAACATTGTTTGCAGGAGTTATTACAGATGCACAAATGCATCATGTAATGTGAAGAAAAGGGTGGAGAGATGTTGCAATGATCCCTCCATTGTTGTGACAACATATGAAGGCCAACACACGCATCCAAGCCCACAAATGCCACGTCAGCTACCGCCGCCTCCGCCACCGGCCTTCTTCGCCACCGCGGTGTCTCCGCCGCTACTTATCAATAACTACTTGAATGGGTACAATATGGGATCTGGTAATGGACAACAGATGATGAGCTTTTGCTCTCAGTCTCCAGCTTTGCTAGCAAACAATGGACTTCTTCAAGACATTGTGCCATGGTCAACTATTAAGGAAGAGGATAAGTGAATTGTTTTGTATGTATGTTTTTAATTCTCATTTTCTGACTTAAGTTTAGGAAAAACCGAGTATGTAGATTAAAGAAAAAATTGATCTTTAGTAAGTGTTTTTCTTTAATTAGTTAAAAGCTGCAGAAACCCTAATGGTGAGGGGGCCTTATAGTTATATATCTTCATTTTCTTGTGAAAATGATAATGCTGTTTGCATCTGATGAGAACAGTGGGATAAGAAACTTGAGGTTTTTCTAATTAGGGTGGTGTATACTATATTCTCTGAAGTATTATATAAAGTATATTATCATATATATATATATATATATATATATAAAATATTTGTGATTTTGTATGTAAATGGACACAATAGGTATATATTGCACCTCTTGAAATTCACTCGATTTATAGTATTTTTAGCAGATCATATTGTTTTTTTTAAATGGGTGAAATTACTTGGTAATGTTCTAGAGAATGTGACAAGTGATATATTTGAATATGATTAAGAAAATGATATTTTTAGATGTACTACACAACAACTTGTGGGTTCAGATATTATATATTGGGACACAGAGCCTGTGAAACTAGAGAACTCGATTCATTGAAAAATAAAATGTCAACATATAGTGAGAATTTATGGGAAAAAGATTTGATGATAGGATTTTGGTCTTATATTCCAATATTATCAATGGCTATGAGGAAGTGGGCGTTTTAATAAGATATAAAGATTAAATGAGTCGTGAAACAGGAGGAAAAAGCAATAAGTTTTGACAGCTGACCTACCTTTGTCTGTCCTAAACTGTATCTAATGTATTCGAAAATACTATTTTGGAGTTCAATTCATTGAATCTTAGATATGGCTAACGTTGTTATACGCTACTACGCCAAAAGAGAGAAGGAATGGACATATTTCATACAAGACAAGAGTTGGTCATGAGAGAGAGAGATATTCTCACACTGCGGATTGAAATAAAATTCATTTTAGTATGTAACATTAAAAAATTCCTTATGATACGCATGAATATGCAAATATGTTTAGTTCTAAATGAAAAATAATTCAACTTAACCATGCTTAAATATCAGCACAAAAACTCACATGAGAACCCCGGTAACCAAACACATTTTCATAAACTAACGTGAATTGTGTGTTGTCGATTAAGGATTGACCCGTGAAATAATCTCACAAGAATTATATCCAAAAAAAAAGAAAAAAAAGCATTAAATCATGAGCAAACTCATCTCCAAGACATTTATTACCTGTTTGTGAGTCAATTCCTACCCAATTTGACTGCTCAAAAAAATCTAAATATAGGAACATAAATTCTATTAAGATGGGGTTGCTCTACCATTGATTGCCCTGGTCTTTTCTCCACCCACCTAGCAAAACAAGTACAAAATGCAGGCCTTACCTTCAAAACATACTAGCAGATCAATCCTGCAAATTTGAGCTTGTTCGGACATTTATACGTGTCTCAATCCAAGCATACCCCATTCTGGGTGTAACTTGATCACATATTTATGTCAGACGAAAGGGACTCTTTTCAAACGACTATGGAAACCCAAAGCACAAAAAATGCGTGTCATGATGGGGTGCATTGCTTAACAGAGTACCAAACTAATCGAAATTTGCATTAGCACGGGGATTGCAAAAACGAAGATACCATATTTAATCAAGCTGAAGTAAAAGATGGCATACATAAACGTATCGTGAAAACAGACATCATACAAAATGTTGATATTGAGTTAGCATCCAAACAAGTGTAGAGCACACCTCAGTTTCACCATATAACTTCAATTCTGGTTCAGAATAAAACAGAGTTTCAACCTGTGAAATGTTATGATCGGTTAATTGACAAATTGGTTAGTTTAGTTGCCAATATAGTGGTGTCTTCTATACCATGTGAAATTCCATTGCATATCAAATGTATAAAAGTTTGAGAACTACTTATACCAAAATGTCTCACAGAGGTCGATTCATGAGTATTCATGTTAGAAATATATTACAACAGAAAACAGTTCTTGGGAAATTCTCAAATTTTTCCATGTCAATCACTTCAGATGCAGTTGCAATGTACTTTCATATCTCAAGAAAACACAAAGCAGTCATATATGGAACTAACCATAACAGATGAAGGTGGTGAGATTAGGGAGCTGTGAATCCAGCTTCATCTCTTGTAAGAGAGCTTATGTGGCAGCAGCTATACTTTGAGTTGCAGACATTTCTGGGGAAGAAAGGAACTGTGGTTTTGATTCCTGCTGCTGTTCTTCAAGGTTAACGAGTTCTTGTTCATAAAGTGCATACTCCTCCGGCATCTCCCACTAATACGACATTCAGGAGCGAAGCGAGGATTAGAATCAAAGTATGAACTGTTAAATATTTATTATACATAATATAAAACTTAAATATATTTGCATCAAATAAAATATCAAAATCCAATCATAATTATGAATTCCAAAATTCATCATTAAATCCTAATCTATCAAAATCTGGAATACCTCTCTTGCATGTCTCTGAACTCATCTACAAGTGAATCACATCTAAACTTTTTTAGCAATCAGACACTAGTTGTTTCACTAGATTATCACTGTAAAATAAATATTTTTTATTGACGAGAGAGATGCAGAAAATAACTACACTCAGCAATTTTCTTCTAGCCAATGCATTCTTTCTAGTTGCAGACCAAACAAAATGATATGTGGAAAATAAATAAGACACCATAAGAAAGAAAGCATTCGAGATACAGAAAAAGAGAGATTAATAGTTATTAGCAAACTAAAATTGTGGGAGAGACTTCAGATTGCAAAGAGAGACAGAAGGCTTGATCATATTATCAAATCTTGGTGTCATCACCTATTAAAACTATAACTAACTTTGACAAATAAATCTTAAAAGTTCAGTATGGGGGGGGGGGGGGGTTTGTCATCAATGTGGCTCCTGTCGCAGGATATTAGCCATCATAATCCAAGATCAGTCAAGAGTCAACATCCTAGGGAAGAGAGAGAAATGCAGAAAAGGAAGTAATTCTTACCCTGCTTTCACATGTTACACAGTTATAATAATACAAGTCTCCATCAGGAGAAACATGCTCGCTCCAGTCACATTCTGCAGTGTTTTCTATCTCAGGAATCGAATCAAATGCATGAGACACAGGTGTAGTATCACTACTTGCCATAACTTCTGTGTGGCATCCTGAATGTGAAGACTGCAATACACAATTGGCGTTATTGATGAGATGCATTGCAGATAGCAAATCCAAACCAAAGTTTTTCTCAACAAAGATGTTTATTCACATTACCCCTTTCCATGGCAAGACAAAAACAGAAAAAAAATAAAATAAATAATAATAAAGCAAGTATCAAGAAGATAACTATTGAAACACGTTGTCAACGAGTGCTCCTCCAACTATGAGCAAAAAATGCAAGCAAGTTTGTCCATCAATACTTGAGTAATTTGGTCAAATCAATAGAACCAACTTGACTTTGTCAAATAAAACCTGGTTGCCAGAGTTGGAGTAATACTAAAATTTTAGCCACAAATCAGAAGTTCTAGGTTGATGATAGAAACTCAGTTTGAAAACATCAACAAGATGTGAAATTTTTTCGGTATAATAGGGAATATATCCCTTTCAGTGGTTATGGATGATCAGGAAGAACATGCTACCTTCATCTGTTGCATCTCATTAGACAGCATATGCCCACTAAAAGGATCATTTAAATATGAGGCAGGCCTGGAGAAAACGACACCAGAGTATCAAATTCATGTAGCATTTAAACAAAAATCAAAGACAAGCTATATTTGTACAAAATGTAACAAGTAAAGTTCTTCAAGATATTTGATTTTAAAGCTCAGTAGGAGCCAAATGATATGTCTTAAAAGTTTAAGGCAGTGAATTAACCTCACAAGAAAATAATTCTAGCAGAAAATCTTGAAGAACAAAAAGTTCAATTTACTCCTGTCAGCCTCGGAATGTCTTCTTTATGGCTCATTTTATGGACTCCTAAAACATACAATTTCGCAACAGAAACATTCAAAACTCTCTCACACACACACACACATATTAAGTAGTACATAATCACAAAATTCATGGTTCTCAAACGCTGCAACACTACTACAGTAAAAAGAAGACCATAAATTGTGAGGATTGTTAAAATGCATGTTACCTCGAATCCCCTATCCGTGGCTTCTTGGGATCTGCAAACCGAACTATCAATGGTTGATCACAGCCCTAAACAAGAGACTAAAGATTAACTTCAAAATTGAAATTAAATTTTGAAGGGAAACAAAAAATGCAAGCATAAAGGCTTACTCTCATCACGTATGTTCCATGTAAAGCATGAATTGCAGCAATTGCCATATCTCTATGAGAATATTGGACAAATGCAAATCCTTGAAAGCAACAAAAAAATCACATGAGAAAAGATGAAACATCCAACAATTAGAAAGCAATGATTTGCAATACATTTAAGAGCTGCAAATGAAAACCAATGAAGGCATCGAATGAGAAAAATAATTTGACAAAAACTTATATTGTCACTAATTTAAGTGTTGTTCGCAGGGATAGCAGCCTAGTAACAAATTAGTGGAAAGATAGGAGGCAACGCAATTCACTAGTGAGGTGTTTCTCAAGCCTCATGCAATCCATATGAACTTAGCTGACAGATCTAGAGAAACGACAAGTTACATACCACGATTTTGCTTGAATTCATCCCGAACAATAAAAATATCTTCAATGAAACCAAGAGGTGAAAATATCTGGAATAGAAACATTCGCTTAGAACTTGAAAAGGCTTGAGATTAATATTAATTTTATTTTATAATAATGGAAAAAGAAGAAGAAAAATAAATGTAACTTCAGATGGTTTTCTAACTATTGACAAAAAAAGGAGAGAGATTTTATATGGCAAATAACCAGATCCCTTTCCCAACTATAATCAAGAAACTCAAACTCAAAACTACATAACTTTTGAGACTCGACTTGAGTTCAAGTTATTAAGGAGCCAACTCACAGTATAAGACAAAAACATGGTTAATAGAACTCATATCAAACTACAATACGGCAATATGACAGCAAATACTGTGTCATATTACGAGGTTTGATAAAAAGACATCTGCAAATTTATACATACTTTATATATGAAATCTTCTTTACAACAGGACATGGTAATAGGTTTCCGAGAAAGAGTAGATTGCAAAAGTACGGAAAGCAAGATAAAGGATACATACTTCTTCAAGTTCCCATTTCAAGGCCTGTTTATTCAAGCAGCCAACATACAACTTGTGGTTATGGACATGTGCACCAAGGTTCCCTACAACATAGAGGGAGAACAAATCACTAAGACACCAAAAAATTAAAATAAAAAGAATTTAAGTCAGAAAACATGCATCAGAAATACCTATGCAGACATTAGTGAAAACTCATAAATGAGATTCAGAAATCCTCAATAGTTGAACACTTTAAATCTTATATGATAAGAAAAAATACAATATTCATTGAAAAGATATTGTATTCATTGAATCTAAGTTAACATTCTCCATTTAATTCCACTGGTGACTGCATATGAAGTTGCACACGCATCAGATTTAAACCAATAAGAAAAATGAACAGATTGTCACACACGATGGCAAACAGATATCACCTATCAATTATAGCAATGTTCCATTCTGACCTTTTTGAAACTGCGATATTAGTTTCTGCAGTTATTTGAGCCTCAAATAAAACAATTTCACCATAAATGCAGTTTAAAACCAGTGAATTCATACAAATAATACTTTCATTCACATTAGAAGAACAACTTGAAGAGCGAGAACATGATTAAAGCAATAAAATTCAGAAAAGAATATATCAACAAATCAATTCTAAGAGCTTTGCACCAGAAAATAAACTTAGCAGACTGCACCAGAAATGATGCATAGCTGTCATTAAAAAATATATGCGCCAACGAAATACTTCAGAAGAAATCAAGTTTAGGAAACTGGCATACCCTAAAGTCCAAAATAAAACTGATCAAAAAGGCATTGCAACAAATCTACGGCAAACAACATAATATGTTCATAGAGAAGATAATTACCAAGGCGTTCGCGTTCCCCATCAGCATATTTAACTTTCAGAGAAATCATAGCCTTGACAAAAAACAGTATGTAAGAAAAAATAAAAGTATGTGGATCATTTGACATGCTTCAAATCTGCCAGAAATGAGAAAAACATGATAACTGACCCCAGGGAAAGTATACTGATTGTTAAATGCCCCAATAACTCGCTCAGCTTGCTCGATTGTTGCATACTTCACAAAGCAACACTCTAGAAAAATATGAAACCAAGAAACTTCATATTTCCATATTTGGTGAAACTGTAAATGATCCTTCCAGGTTTAGCAACATGCGTTAAATGAGAAAATGATAAATAGTAGCATCATTAGCATATTAATAAAATAGCAGAACAAAACATCATTATACAGCATAGAACAAGTAACAGCACCTCACTAATGACATTGTCAACTAGTGAGAAATAAGGCATGTTTTGATAAATTTTTTTAGGACTATAGTATTGAATCAAAACACCAAGTCCTAAACATCCACCGAAGTATTTAAATATTTTCATAAAAGAGTCCTTGTGTCATAAAACAGTTGAGAGAACCTACGCCTTAAACAGATTTGAAGGCGAATGATACACATATATATTATGAATCTATTTACTTATCTATACACTCACCTTAGCAAAATACATATAAGATATTAATCAACCAATAGATATAAGGTAGAGTACGTTTCCGAGGAGAAGATAACCAAAAATCACCCTGGAATTAAGTTACACGTCAAGCTATAAATCTATTCCAGTTTAGAGCTTAAAAAGCACACACTCTAAAATGTTTGATAAAGCAAAATGCATGGAGTAATACTTCATCAAATAGAATTATTTTCAATTGCTATGAATGTTCACAAGCCTATCTGAATGTACATTGATACTCAGCATAACATAATATTATAAGTAACTGTAAGTAAAATACTCTATTAAAACCATTGCTTCATACCCTGCTGCAAACCAGTCCGCTTATCCTTGAGAAGAACAACCTCAACAATATCTCCAAATTCTCCAAAAAAACTGCTAATCTGAATGTAAATTGTGAAGGATAAGGATCATATATTTATAATCACAAATTGTAAGCCCGATAATTGATCTAAAATCAAAACCCGGAGGTGAAATGCTACTTGCAAATTTAAGCAAAACAAAATGATCTTCAATATTATTACGTCGCTCTTGCTACTTACTTCTAATTCAGTAGCTGCTCTCGGAATCCCTACAACGTATAGCTTCACAAAACCGCCACAATCAGCATTATCTGCAGAAAATTAAACTTAAATTGGCGAAAATGCTAGACAAAATCTCAGTTATTGAAAACATTAAAACTCTGCAATTACTAGGGTGAGGAAATTGTCTCTTGTGGCCTGAGAGAGGCAGCGGAGGATTGTAATCACTGTTGAGGGGGTGAACAGTGGACTCATTCTGCTGGCCGTTGAAATTGGGGTGGTGACGGCGGTCCGGTGGGTGGTGATCGCCGAGAAACTGTTCCTGCCGATCGTCGTGGTGGTAATGACCGCCGTCGCTGGGAAAAGACGGCGTCGTAGCGAAGTGATCGGCGCGCCTCTCTCCGCCGTGTCTCTCCATCGGAGTTTTCAACTACGCCGTAATTACAATTCCAAAGTTAAACCCTATACCGAATTTTGACTTTGACTTATAATTAAAAGTTAATATTTAAATAAATAAAAAAGACCTACTTTTGTCGGGTTATAAAATTGACCCGGTTCTATTCGGGCTACCCGGAAAACATTGTCCGGTTATTGCTGTCTCTCTGATTCTTCAGACATTAATTCCCTCTTATTTAATTTCCCTGTAAATATTTTATATAGCGAGAGAACGGCATGACAATAAAGCTGAATTTTGGGGGTAGATAAATCTCTGTGGAAACTTCTGAAGAAACCCTTTTTTCCATCGCTTCTCGGTGATTCCATTTGCCGATTTTAAGGTTTCTGCATATGGTTTCCTGATTGGTACGCGCAATTTCTCTTTAATTACATGCCATGTTTTTACCAGATTAGTTGCCTTTTTTTGATTGTTGTTCGTAATCGTGTTTCAAATTCGAGCTGCATTATTGATCGGAGAAAACCTCTGTTTTACGATTTCGTTCATTGTTGTTGGTTTGAAGAAACTGAAATAGGAATTTGTTGTTTTCATATTACAGGATAATTCTGTTGACGTTTATTCTGAGGTTTTTTGGGAAGATAAATTCTCAAATTCTCAGAGAAAAAAAGAGAGGATATCAATCATCGTGTTAGGATTTGGCATTCGTGAAATTGTTATCTGCATTTACTATTGTTTTGGTGTAAATAGTCATCTACATTTTTAGGACATTATATAACATATAATTGAGGGGAAAAAGGTTGGAGAATTGAGCAAGGAATCATACATTAATGGAACATGGACAATGACTTGAAAGAAAAAGAAGTAGTAATCGACATCGAGAGTGGTGAGGCAAGTCAAGGAGGCAATGCAAAATCCAATAGCAAATTGGGGAAGATATCTTTGAAGAGGCTTGTTAGTGGAGTTTTGAGTTACAATGGATCGGTTAATGTTGAAACCACGGACAAGAATTTGGGAGGAGAATCGAGCCAGGAGCTCGTGCCACTTGTAGGAAACGAGCATGAGAAAGAGAGACAGAGGGGGGGAAAAGTAAAAAAGGCTTGGAAACCACCTCGGCCTCCAAAAGGCCCGTCCTTGGATGCTGTGGACATGAGGATGCTCAAAGAAATCTCTAGGACCGCCATAAAAAAACGGGAGAGGAAGGAACGTGTAAAAGCATTGAAGAAGATGAAATCCGCGAAATTGCTATCAGCATCATCATCTCCATTGATGACGTCATCATCATTGTTTTCATCATCCGTTGCCACCATCTCGGCCATGTTTGTCTCTGTTTTCTTTTTTATTGTGCTATTCTTCCAAGGTATATTGTCACGACAACCAATTTTGTAATCATCATGTTTCTTTAATAATAGCTTTACATTTATTGTCTTGCCTTTCAAAACATCGTTCATTATATGAAGTAAATCAATTGTGTGGTGCATGATTGGTGTATTTGTCATTTGAAACATCCATTTGTTTTCAAAAGTTTGGATGTTTCAGATGGACATAAAACGGTTTTAATACTATTTTCTCGTTAGCTATTGAAGCCTGTATGCATCTTCATTATGATTTTCATTTTCAGTTGCAGGATAGACGAATAGTTTGACAGTTCATGTTCAGAGAAACTCTCTTGGTTTTCAAGATAAAGTTATACAGAATTCTAATGCCTTAGTCTAGTTTGTGAAATCTTTCATCGAGCATCGACATCTTGTCATGCAATTAGAGGATGTCTGAGTTCTATGTATTTGCTTCGAGGTGGGATAAGAGTTGGTGCTTTCATAGGTTGATAAAAGCTATCTTATTGCCAGAAAACTAACTAGAAAGGAAATGCAATAACTGGTTGTATATCCTATTGTCATATTATGATATGCTTCTGCTGATAAACTTAGCTGACATTTGGATTACATTTGGCTTGTTTGATTAGGTCTACATGACCTTTTAGCAATTCCTAATGTTGTTTAATCTCAGTAGTTGCTTCTTGTCTGAAGGTCCGAGTTCCAGCACTAGTTCAAGTTTGACAATCGTGGAGGCTCCACGGCCAGCACCAGAGACGATGGGATTTACGCCTATGGAGTATTACAAAACAGTTATGACGGATGATGGTGCTGCGCCCAGTTTTTTACCTCCCAAGTTCGTACTTCTTTTCTTCTTCGACCTCTGTGGAAACTTTTGTTTGTTTCATTCTTGTAATAACACGATTGTTTAACTTTGTCGATGCAGATCAATGAAATAGCTCTCTCGTTCGGAGTTTAAGCTCTGTTGAATTGACTAAGAACGATGAGGAGTATCACTGCAGAAAATAGTTTTGGTTTTTTAGATGCTGGTTCAAAATCTAACTCAGTGCAAATATTTTTCTGACTCCCTGTACAGTGTAAAGTTTCTTTGAATCAAAGCCAAAGATAATAAAAGCTCAGTTTTCTATTGCAGTGCTGAGTGAATTTTATCACGTTAATTGTTTAAGTATATGGTGAAAGTGTTGGATCGATGAATCCAGAGTATATATATTATTGATTTATTGCTTCAGTGATTTAAATTTAATTAAGAGTGCATTATTGGACTTATAGTGGAGTTTAACGAGATCAATGAATTATTATGACTCTATTATGAGTAGTAAAGAGTTGATTGAGTTAAAATTAATTTATTTGAGCTTAATTTAATTGGGTACGATTATGTTTTTTTATTATCAACTTATTATAAGAATATCAGTTAAATGACATATCTCATATATATTTATCTGATGTGATGTTAAAAACATCTGAAAAGGTATTCGTAAACCCACACAAGATTAATTAATAATCATGTTAAAATATTCGTTATAATTGATCATTTCACGAGATTTTTGATTTACTCATATGAACTTCTCATAGTTCCTAACAACAAGGCTACTCTTGCATATTCGTTTGAACGATTTTACAAGCTCATACATTTTATTTTATATTTTTAGAGTTTATAGGTTGTTAGATAGTTTTCTTTTTCCTAGGGAAATGGTAAACTGTTTCTTAAGAATATGATGATAAATAAATTATAAATGTGTTAGAATATAATTTTTTCTAAATACGTGTTAAAATAGAATAAGATGATTAAACTCTCAAGATTATAAATATAATAATACTAGTAATTTTGTAATTTGAAGAATTGTTAAAGCAAAGGAATTGATAAATCAATCAAAAACAAGACACTCACAAGGGCGAGGTGTTAATGTTCCATTCCCCAACCTTACTAAAAAAAATCAAGGTGTTCTCTTCTCATTCTGTGCAGAAAAATTTTTTAAAAGAAAAAAAGAACAAAAAAAGTGTAAATAGTGTGCCTAGACACCTTATTGGGCCACAGACTATATTGATGCAATACAAATTTTCTTGTTGGGCCAGGGCCCAAATATTTAAAAGGTCGGTTGTCTGCTATGTATAAATTCAGAAAGTCCCTTCTCCCACAACGTTCCTTCCTACGAACCCTAATTATTTTTGCATTCCCTCTCTAGGGTTTTCTTTTCCATCACTTCTTCACGATTAGATTTTGATTTTATACGAAATTGACGAAGAAGCGTATCGCCGCCGAAGGTAGATGGGAACGGAGAGAAAGAGGAAGGTGAGTTTGTTTGATGTAGTGGACGAGGCAGCGGTACCGGGGAAGCTTTCTAGAGTCAACGGCGTCGGTGTGGGGATGGCCGCGACGGCGTCGACGATTAACAAGTGGAATGGTAGGCCTTACTCTCAGAGATATTATGATATTTTGGAGAAGAGGAAGACCCTGCCTGTGTGGCACCAGAAAGAGGAGTTCTTGCAGGCGCTTAGAGCCAATCAGACGCTAATTCTTGTTGGAGAAACTGGCAGTGGTAAAACCACTCAGGTTAGTATTCGTACACTTGAATTGAATGTGTTTTATGCACTTCCCGCGCAAGCCTTTTTCTTTTTAACGAATTTTAAAGTGTTTGATTTGTCTTGTTTGCCAACTTTGCGTTTGAATACTCTCCTTTAGTTATTCTGTGATTTTCGGCAACTTTTATATGTATGTTCACCCCGTGATTATTGTGCATGCCTTCTGCAAATTAGTTCAGCTAGGTGATCAACGTTTTCACTTATTACTTCTTTTTTTGTTGCTTACATGGGATTCATCTTGTTTGTTGCTTTGCTTTAGAATATTTTCTTGTTTATCCTTATTCTGTGATTTTATTCAAGTTCCTTGTGATCAACCCTTGGTTATTGTGCATGAATTTTGAAAATTATTTCTTGTAAATTGGTTTACATTTCTGATATATGTTATTGTGATGTACTGAATCCTCATTGTAATAGTATCTTGATTATGTAGTGTAGGTTCCTTTATCAGAAGGTTTCTCTACGTAGTTAGATAATCAAGTTTTTTTAATTTATTCAATCTTTTACAGATTCCCCAATTTGTGTTGGATGCTGTAGAGATGGAGACAGTAGATAAGCGAAGGAAGTACATGGTTGGATGCACTCAGCCTCGAAGGGTGGCTGCTATGTCTGTTTCAAGGAGGGTCGCTGAAGAGATGGATGTGACCATTGGGGAGGAAGTAGGTTACAGCATTCGTTTTGAGGATTGCAGCGGTGCCCGAACTGTTTTAAAGTTAGCTTTTTATTAGCAAGAATTTGTTTTGGGTCTTTTCACCCATCTTATTATTTTATCTTATCTTGATCTATTTTATATGCATTAACATTCTGATACTCTTTTATTCATATCCCAGATACTTAACAGATGGTATGCTTCTGAGAGAGGCCATGACCGATCCACTTTTGGAGAGATATAAGGTGATAATTCTTGATGAGGCCCATGAGAGAACTCTGGCAACAGATGTGCTATTTGGGCTTCTGAAGGAAGTATTAAAAAATAGACCTGACCTTAAACTAGTGGTTATGAGTGCCACTCTTGAGGCAGAAAAGTTTCAGGGTTACTTCTTTGGTGCACCGCTCATGAAAGTTCCCGGGAGGCTTCATCCAGTCGAGATTTTCTATACTCAGGAGCCTGAAAGGGATTACCTTGAAGCAGCTATAAAGACTGTTTGTCAGATACATTTGTGTGAGCCTCCTGGTGACATACTCGTCTTCCTTACTGGGGAAGAAGAAATTGAAGACGCATGTAAGAAAATTGGAAAGGAAGTAGCTAATGCTGGGGATCAAGTTGGACCAGTCAAAATAGTACCGTTGTATTCCACTCTTCCTCCAGCAATGCAGCAAAAGATTTTTGAGCCTGCTCCACCGCCCGATGTGGAGGGTGGTCCTCCAGGAAGAAAGATTGTTGTTTCCACAAATATTGCTGAAACATCTTTGACAATTGATGGCATTGTTTATGTCATAGACCCTGGATTTGCTAAACAAAAGGTTTATAATCCTCGAATTCGTGTTGAATCTCTGTTGGTCTCTCCAATATCGAAGGCAAGTGCCCATCAACGCTCAGGACGTGCTGGAAGGACACAGCCAGGAAAATGCTTCCGACTCTACACGGAGAAGAGCTTCAATAACGATCTTGTACCACAGACATATCCAGAGATATTGCGTTCAAACCTGGCCCACACAGTTTTGACCTTGAAAAAATTGGGAATAGATGATCTGGTCCATTTTGACTTTATGGATCCTCCTGCTCCAGAGACTCTGATGAGAGCATTGGAGGTTTTGAACTACTTGGGAGCCCTTGATGATGATGGAAACCTGACCAAGTTGGGTGAGATCATGAGCGAGTTTCCCTTGGATCCTCAGATGGCAAAAATGCTTGTTGTCAGCCAAGAATTTAATTGTTCCAATGAGATCCTCTCTATTTCTGCCATGCTTTCAGGTATGCAATCTACTGTTTTTTCTCGTCTCAGTTGTCAATGTCGTCTTGGTTGTATCTACTTAGAGGTAGATATGCTTCTCCAGCATGCTTCACCTGATGTGAAGTTCATGCTCAGGGTGTCTTGCATGCACAGATAGGTTTCTGTGCATTGTAATCTCAGATATTTGACTGCATACATGAGTGCAGAAGTATTCGTGTATGCGGTTGATATCTGAGAGTGTGTGTTTAGGTTGTCATCAGCATCTCTTGTCTGGGTCTCATGCCTCCGCTGGCATGTACCAAGGATTTCTAAGTAAGTGCTGATGCAGATAGTTGCAGTTTTCTCAGTATTCTCTCATCAAGCAAATGGTGTCGTCTCGCCTCTATACATCTGCTGACCTTCCGTGGGCCTCCTCTGTGATAACCAATTTTTTCTCTAGTACCCAATTGCTTTGTCCGGCCTAGAGAGGCTCAAAAGGCTGCTGATGAAGCAAAAGCTCGGTTTGGTCACATCGATGGAGATCACCTCACCCTGTTGAATGTGTACCATGCGTATAAACAAAATAGTAAGTACTGCACTATCTTTTTATTTGCTTCCCCGTTTTTACTGTTACATTTTGGCTCTAATGTTTTCCTATATGATGATATCTTGTAGAGGAGGATCAGCAGTGGTGCTACGAGAATTTCGTCAATCATAGGGCTCTCAAATCTGCAGACAATGTTAGACAGCAGCTATCTCGGATTATGGCCAGATTCAATCTAAAGATGTGCAGCACAGATTTTAACAGCCGTGATTACTATGTCAACATCAGGAAGGCTATGCTAGCTGGATACTTCATGCAGGTTGCCCATTTAGAGCGCACTGGGCACTATCTGACCGTAAAAGACAACCAGGTATGTGTTGATTATGCTTTATGTTGCGTTTTTATGTTGCATACCATTCCTCGTTATCTAATCGCATGGCCGATCTTGCAGGTTGTTCACTTACACCCTTCAAATTGCCTGGACCATAAGCCAGAGTGGGTCATCTACAATGAATATGTCCTAACAAGCAGGAATTTCATTCGTACAGTGACAGATATACGTGGTGAATGGTCAGTTTTCTACTCCTACCTGAGATGATTTTGTCTCACCTTTTTCGTTAATTTTCATCTTCATTTATTCTTGTGTGATCTTTGTTTTGATCTAAAATGATATACCCTACATGTGTTATTTTTTTCCAATTCCTACATGTCAATACAAGAAGCCTTTGAATACTCTGCTAATACATAACCTAGACTAATGGAATTTAAATACTAAGTTTATTGGTAATTGGTCTTTGGCATGCTCTTCTAATATCTTCACTTGCAGGTTGGTTGACATTGCACCACATTATTATGATCTATCCAACTTCCCGAATTGTGAGGCGAAGCGCCAACTGGAGAAACTGTACAAGAAGCGGGAGAATGCCAGGGAGGAGAGCCGGAATAGGAAGTGACGAGAAGATGCAGTTTAGTAAAGAGCTTCAGTCGTTTTAAGCTTTATACAGATCGCAAGGTGTATTCCACCATTCCGATTAAATTAGTTTGTATGGATGCTATACTGTCTCCCTGTGTTCTTACAACATCTTTTATGTTGGTAAATCCATTAGAATTGCAATAGCTTAAAATTGCTGCTATTTGTTTGTTAGCAAAAGAATTGGAGGTGATGCTATTGTTGTATGATCTTTTTTGTTCTGAATTATGTGGGATCATTCAAACCCTCCCCTTTTATTTTCTCGCATTTTCAAGGAATTTTTAAAATCTTCATTTCAATAATCGAAATTAAATTTATCTAATTGCAAACATGCCATGTAATTTCTTTAAAGTAAAGAACTTTTCTATGGGCTGGCTATCCGCACTCCATGATTACTTAACATACCCCATAGAATTAAATATAAAAGAAATGATATATTTAAAGATATTTATATTTTTATTATTAATTTTATAAACAATTATCAATAAATTAAAATTATACTATACACACACCTCATTTGCAACACACCCTTTCTTCATCTTCTTCACTTCTTTTTTCTTGCAAAACCTCAAAACAAAACCCTAATCTTCCAAACTCTTACTTCATACTTTGTTTGTATTAAAAAAACATCATGTCTCAAGAAAGAACACATGAGATCTTACCTCATACTTTGTTTGTATTAAAAAAACATCATGTCTCAAGAAAGAACACATGAGATGGACAATGTAAGTTGTTTAGATGTTTTTTACCGTTTGTTTTTGTGTATTTTGAGGTAAAAAAACCTGCGAATTTCGTAATCGGCCATTACAGGCTGAATAGAACGAAGTGTGTTCGACCTGCAATGGCCGAACATATTGTAGTGTGTTCAAACACTAGTTGAACATATTATATAGTGTTCAAACACTAGTCGAACATATTGTAGTGTGTTCGAACATTAGTCGAACACCAACCACACCGTTCGAACACTACTCAATCAACTCGGCAAACTAGGGTCGAACCGATCCTGCCTAGAAAATAAAAATTCAACATTGTGATTTCGTTTTTTAGGCCTAAATCTACAACAACTACACATGTTTTCAACTACAATACATCATAAACATGATTCCAAAACAATGTTGCTCAATTTCAAATAATAAAACAACAAATTTCACCCAAATGGAGGAAAAAACTTTGGAAAAATGAAAATTGCAAATTTATTTGAAACTTCATATTCGTTGTAAGAATCCATTGTACGGAGATGCAAGGTTGAATGTGATAAAATTTGTTCGAACTTAAATCGCAAGATTTGGTCGAAAAATTCGGGTTGAGAGATAGGGTTCTTGGATTGAAATGGGTTGGGATTTTGATTTGGGGGGAATGAATTGTGGGGTGTGTTTGGGGATTGTGGGTGTGTTTAGTATATGTGTGTAATTTAGGAGTAAAAGGTATTTTTGTAATGTGTTGGAATGTGTTTAGAAATTATTTAATGAAATTGATTTAAATGTACGTGTTTTTAAAATATGAGGTGTGTTTAGAAGAAACGGGGGTGTGGATAGCCGGGCCCCTTTTCTATTTTTGCATAATTATACCGGGGTAGCATGAGTGATATTTATGCCGTCTTTAGGCACAAAATCTTCAACGAACAAATTAAAGGGGTTCTTTTTTTTTTTTTTTTTGGCGGTGTAGATAGATATGATAATCATTGTTATTTTGACCTCTCGAGCAAATCAAGTGTTATTTTGACCTCTCGAGCAAATCAAGTGGTATTTTCATTTTGATTAGTTTTCTAACTTATGTTTCCTATGTTATACCCATTTTATGAATCGGTTAACCAAAAACTGAATAATAATAATATAATAGTAATTATTGTTTATTTAATTTTTTTTAATATTGTTAGTTTTAATGAAATTTTCATTTCTTAAATAACTACTTAAATTTATTTCATACAACTTCAACAAGTTTTTGTGATTTCGGATTTGCATGATTTATGTGATGTCATTTGTGTTCTTCTTTCAAATCTCTTTCCTTAAATTTTTATGTCCCCCTTCAAAATGGAGTAAAAATGATATTTATACATGGATTTGAATTGATCTAACTGCTCCTAAAATATCGCACCACTAAGCCACCAACAAAGAACAGTTACTAAGGCTTGAGAACGTGGGTTCGAGATAAAAATAAAGTATCTCGCCATCTTTATTAGCGAGATGAAATATTCGAACTGAAGTATGCTTTCCCGTCAACATAAATGTATCTCGGCATCATTATCTCGAAATGTAGAACAAGGATTTAAGGATCCAAGAATCTACCTTAAGTCTAGCGAGATATTCTATTATCTGCGTCTTCGAAATATATTGCTCGAGCTAACTAATACGAAATAATAATTCATTTCGTATTAATATATAACATTTCGGATTCTCTGAAAGAGATACTCATTTCGGCTATATCAAGTATAATAAGCATTTTTGATCTCCCCGATTGAGATGATCATTTCGACCTACTGTGTATCTCGACCATATCAATTTGTAAAAGGTGCTAGTTCTAAATTTCCATGTTATTTCGTTTCTTGAGCCAGTGAAAAGCTAGAGTTGGCAATTTGATCGAAAAGTTTGGATTAAACCCGGATTGAATTGAACAATTCTTTGAACATTTAAAAAATAAAAAAAATCTAAACGAGGTCCTTTTTTTTTTTTTTTTTTTTTCATTTTCTTTTGTGTGTGTAAAACAAATTAATCATCTTGACAACTTCTTGAATCACATCTTCTATGATGAGTTTTCAAATCTCCCTTTTCTAATTTCCAGCAAAACTTAACCTTTTGTCATTTATGTTTGAAATTATTTCCCATATGTGGAAAAATAATATGCTTCATGGAAAAAATACGATAATAACTTTATAGACCCCAAGTCCCATGGAAAGAGGCATCTGTAATAAAATTGCATTAGAGTCCAAATATTTCCAAATCAAGTACCATAAGAGTCTTGAGACTCGACTCATCGTCGATTACACCAATGTAGATTGTGTCCAAAATAATGAAAATAATTAATTTTATCAACACCAAAACCATACATAACATATCTGTCTCCACGCCTTAATTATCCTTCCTTTGTTTTCTTTTGTTTTGGTTTTTTCCATTTCCGTTTATTCCCCCATTCTTGGAAAAGAATAATGATAATTACTTCAGTTTTAGTACAGTACTTATAATTAGTTTTGCATGCAATTGTCCACTGCATATATCAAAGCAAATTAAAGATGTCTAAGTATCATGCAATCTCTTTGTCTTCCTCCAATACTCTCCTCCATGCTTCTAAAAGAGGTAATATTATCATATTATTCGTTTTTTAATGTAATTCACCAGATGCAGCACAAATTATATATGTCTTGTTTGATCGTGTTTACATGTGTAGGAACTTATGAGAAAACTCAATGGCCCAAAAATTCGGCTTTAAAGCTAGGGTCGAAGGCCGGAGAGTTTCATGGCCTTCGGATGGTTGAAAGCAGAGCTGACTTTGGTCCTTCTCGTCAAAATCATGGTTAACTTATTTTGTGATCGTTTCCTAGATACAATGACTTGCTTATTGTGATCATAATTAACGACATTAGTTACAGATCATATGATCTTGTTCTTGTTTTGTTGCTTTTATTATGTAGTCTTAAGATATGTAATGAATTTGGATGCAGCTATCCAGGCGATTTTGGCTAGTGACAGAGAGATGACAAATTCTACTAATGTGAATGGGAATATTATGCCTAAAAAGTTGAACAAAGTTGTGCTGGCTTATAGTGGTGGTTTAGATACTTCTGTAATTGTACCTTGGCTTAGGTAAGTTTTTATTTATTTTTTATTTTTTTGTCTTTATCTCAAATATCTTTAAATATCTAAAAAGGGTTCTTGAAAATGTGTTTGTATATAAGCACATCAATATTGATAAGATTAATGAATCAACATTTTACATATTTTATATAGTGTTTCATATTTGGTCACTAATTGCAGGGAGAACTATGGCTGTGAGGTTGTTTGCTTCACTGCAGATGTTGGTCAAGTATGTGAATAACTAATCTAATAAATTCAATTCATAAAAACCAATACTTGGATCATTATTGTTTGAACAAATGAATGTTAATTAGGGGCAACAAGAATTGGAAGGTTTGGAAGAAAAGGCCAAAGCTAGTGGTGCATCTCAACTAGTGGTGAAGGATCTAAAGGAGGAATTTGTTAGAGATTATATCTTTCCTTGCTTAAGAGCTGGTGCTGTCTATGAGAGAAAGTACTTGCTTGGTACTTCTATGGCGCGCCCACTTATTGCAAAGGTACGCGTTTTCACCTGTTTGAACTATGATCTTTTTACGCTTCTACCCTTTAAACTTGTCGTGTTTAATGGTAGGTGTTGGTTGATATAGCGAAAGAGGTGGGAGCGGATGCCGTTTCTCATGGATGTACGGCTAAAGGAAGCGACCAGGCATGGCTCGAAATGTGTTTTGATTTGAATCGACTCTTTGCTCTTTGAGTGATGTGTATTAACACTGGTGGATGTGTGGTTCTTTTGTTGTAGGTGATATTCGAGCTCACTTTCTTTGCGTTGAACCCTGAATTACGCGTCGTTGTTCCTTGGAGAGAGTGGGAAATAATGGGAAGAGAAGAAGCAATTGATTATGCAGAGAAGCATAATGTGCCTGTTTCTGTCACTAAGAAGTCTATCTATAGCAGAGACAAGAATTTGTGGCATCATAGTCATGAGGTAATGAAACAAGTTAGTGTTATTTTTCTAAACCATTATAGAGTATTGGGTTTAAGGGGAATGAGGCAGTTCTTTTAAGGGGAATGAGGCAGTTCTTTTGTCTTGTTTTTTTGTAGGGTGATATCTTGGAGGATCTTGCGAACGAGGCGAGGGAGGATATGTACACGATGACAGTCGACCCGAGAAAGGCACCCGATGAACCCGAGTGAGTCATATACTTCATTTGTCTTATATATGTAGGCTGGTTGAACTTTTCACAACGATTAAGAAAATTATTGAAAAAGTCAATTAGATCAATCAGTTTCCCTTCATAGTCTTTGACATCTATCTATATATAAAAACAAAGAAGTTGGTTATAATTTCAGATTTGTCATTTTCCCTCCCAAATTATCAACCAATAGAAAAAAAGAAAAAAAAAACTAAATAACTTTTAAGTATCTTATAGAATAAGCTTCACATATATCTTACACAATAAGTTATCTTATAATTTATATATAGGAGTAGAGATAAAACAAAAGAAGCTATATTAAATAATATGATTATATTTTAATGATATAATTAAATTTTGAAAATAAAGAAATTTAAACATTGTAAAAAATTAAAAATTTTGAAAATTAGTTTATAATTTTAATATATAAATGTGGAGAATAGTTTTAAAATCTAAATTTATTTTATGAAGGGTTGTAAAATGTTTAAAAGTTTGAAACTATTATAAAAATATTAAAATAATAATAAATCTGAAATTAATAATAATAATAATAATAATAATAATAATAACAACAACAATTATTATTATTATTATTATAAGGTTGTGAGAATAAGTCTAACAATCTTAAATCAACAAATAAAATTTAAAAATTAATTCAAATATATATGTAATATTAATTGTGTAAGATATAAAAATCAATAAATTGAATAATTTTTTTTAAATAAAAATAATAAAAATAATTGATAAAATTTATTCAAAATTATTTCAAATAAATAGATATAATTAATCTAAAAATTGTTTTAAAAAACTATAATATGTTCCAAAAAAATCCGAAAAATGGTTTAAAAAATCTAAGAAATATTGTTTTAAAATTTAAAATTAATTTGAAACCTAAATTTATAAAAATAAACTAAAATTTTTTGGAATAAATATAATGCTTTTTGAACAAATCCATCTAAAAAAAATGCAGAAAATTATTTATAAATTCTGAAAATAATTATAAGATATAAATGAACGAAAATATGAACAAAACATATAGTAAGTATAATTATTAATCATTTCTTAACTATTCATAAATTAAAATTCACAAACACAAAACTATTATTATATTATGTTCAATTTTATTTTCATATTTAATTGTTGAATATTGATGTTATCAATAAAAAAATACGGATTTTTACGAAATTCGAAATAATAAGATGCCATGAATAACCTTTTAATATAACAACTTCATTATATCATTGTAAATCGTATATATTGTCATAATACATAATAAACCGCACATCGCGCGGGAGTACTACTAGTACTATTAAATGCTTAAATAAATATTACTCGATATAGAAAGTGGAGTATATAATTGAAACATTGATGTAGGTATGTGAAAATCGGCATAGTTGAGGGTCTCCCGGTTTCGGTGAACGGGAAGGAACTCTCTCCGGCTGCACTACTTGCAGAGGTGAACGAGATAGGCAGGAGGCATGGAATCGGGCGTGCAAACATCGTCGAGAATAGGATAGTAGGCATGAAAGGCCGAGGGGTGTATGAAACACCGGGAGGAACGATCCTCTACACTGCAGCTCGTGAGCTGGAGGCTCTGACACTCGATCGTGAATGTATGCAAATCAAGGATATTCTTGCCCTCAAATATGCCGAGGTTGTGTTTGGTGGACGGTGGTTCGATCCCCTTCGTGAGTCGATAGATGCTTTCATGAAGGAGATCACGAAGACGACAACGGGCTCGGTTTTACTCAAACTCTATAAAGGAAGTGTGAGTGTAGCAAGTTGGGAAAGCCCTAATAGTCTCTACAGAAAAGATATTTCTTCGTTTGAGAATGGGGATATTTTCAATCTTACTCATGCTACCGGCTTTATTCAAATCTATGGATTGCCTATCAAGGTTCGAGCTATGCTCGAAAAAGGTCTTTGATACATATACCTCTCAGTTATAGATAACAATGCATGTTTTGAAATGAGAAAAGTAAATAAATCTAGTATTCAGCACAACTTGACAAGTCTCGACACATTCTGAAAACATCGATTGATACTTAGATATTCAATTTCCCTGGACTAGAAAATCATGAGGATAGAAATTTTCGATAATTACACAAATATCAATATTTAGATATTTGAATCTGAGTCTAAACAATTGTGTTATATTGTGATTGAATTTATAATTCATCCCCTCAAATATTGAATCCATTGTTGATATGTTATTGACTATAGCAAGTCTTGAGATGTTTTCTTTGCTAATTTATTGTTTCCTTTTTAATCTGTCTTCCTATATATCAAATTAGTAAATGTTATATAATTATTATGGCCACTTAAAGAGAGATTTGGAAGCAAAGAACAAATGGGTTGGGTTAGGCCCATTGAGCATATATGCATAGGTTAATTGAGTTACAGCCCAATAACTTCATGTAGCCCACTTGGGAGCCTTTCTAGTTTCTTCATACACATATAGTTGATTTTATTTTCCAAACATGTATTACATAAAATATATTTATAACTAAAAGTAGATAGTGTTTGATAATAGAATCACAGTTGATCATAATTATAAATACGAGTTTCAAAATTTTATATGTTGGAAAAAGGTAACATTGACTTAACTTTAAAAAAAAAAAGCAAGGAATTACAATTATTTAAGAAAATAAATCAAATAAAATTTAAAAGCATTAGCTTTATGATAGCTCATGTAGGGATGTAAATGAGCCGAACCGAACCGAACAGTACTTGGCTCGAGTTCGGCTCGTTTGATATTAGCTCGGGCTCGAGCTCGACTCAAGCTCGGCTCGAAATCAAAATTTTGAGTTTGATATGGGCTCGAGTTCGGCTCGAACAAAGTTTGATAACAAGCTAAACGAACTCAGCTCGAGTTCGGCTCGATAAAGACTCGTCAAAAGCTTGAAATTGGCTCAAATACAAGCTAGTCAAAAGTTCAAAATAGGGGCTCGAATACAGACTCGATAAAGGCTCGTCAAAAGTTCGAAATGGGCTCGAATACAGGCTTGATAGTTCAAGCTTGAGTTCGGCTTGAAAAAATTAGATTTCAAGCTCGAGTTTGAAAGCTCGTTAACACTAATTTTGACATATTTCAAAATTTACAAGAAATCACAAACACTAATTATATCTTTTATATTAAAATAATATATCATTGGTAAATTGTATCATTAATATCAAAATTTCAGATGGCATGGCAAGCAGTATATTAGAAATATGTAAATTATATTTAATTTAGTTATTAATATGTTTATATTTTAAAATGTAATAGATAAAATAAAAGTTTAACAAGTAAATTAACAAGAGTATAAATTGGTCTTGTGGTAGTATAACTTATTTATATGATAGGGGTTTTGTGTTCAAGTCTTATGCATAACATTTTGGATTGGTTAAAGAATTTTTTTGATTACTAATTATTAATTATCTAAATTTCAAAAACTTATAAAATTCATAATCATATTTAAATAAAATATATAAACGAGCCTATTCACAAACCCCTAAACGAACATGTTCGCGAGCCAGACTTGTTTTGCGAGCTTGGTTCGCGAACATGTTCGTTTAGGGGGTTCGCGAGCTATCGAGCCCAACATGTCTAGACTTGAGTTCGGCTCGTTAAGCTTAACGAGCTCGAAACTCGGGCTCGAATTCGGCTCGTTAAGCTAACGAGTTGAGCTCGAACGAATATTTATCGAGCCGAACCACGAACTGTTCGCGATCGGCTTGGTTTGATTACATCCGTAGGCTCATGATATTTTTAAATCAAATTAATATTGTGTCACATTTTTGCATGTGTATCACTATCATGTTTGAGTGATGTTTTAATTAAATAGAATTAATAATTAGGGGAAATATAAAACCTACCGAGAGCGTAAAAAGCGCTCAGTCTACTCAAAAGCCACTTAGCTGTGTCCTCCTCAGTGCCCCCGCCGCCGTCTCTTTACGCCGGTAATCTGCTCCTCCCTTCAGAAATCTATTGAGATTTTGTTATCTATCTTGAAATTGTTGAATTAATCAGTTCATATTTTCTTTCTGATTCTGCATACTGTTTTTAATTTTCCTCTTATGTTACCTAATTCACATTTGTCTTTGTTGGTGGAAAATGAAGGTTAGGTTAGTTCTAGTGTGCTTCGCATTTTTGTTTTGGTTTGTGTAGTAATTTTATTTGAATTTGTTGGCGTTTTTCCTTGATTATTGTCAATTGGGTGTAAATGTGATTGGTTTAAAGTGACTTGGGGATGGCAATGGGCCGGGTTCAAACCCAGACCCGCCACAAACCCGCCCCGCTCGGGGCGGGTAAAAACCCGGTCAAACGGGTCCCGGGCCGGGTTTGGACCCGGTCAAACGGGTCTACCCCGGGTCCGGGGGCGGGTCTTGGTATTTGTCGGACCCGCCCGGACCCGCCCCGTTATATATATATATATATATATATATATATATATAATTATATATATTATTAATATTTAATCACTTGAGAAATGAGACATTTGTGTTATGTTTTTAATTCTATTATGTAATTTTGCATTGAACATTATATGTATGATTTTAAGACATGTTGGGATTGTGTTTAAATATTTGAATTGTATGACTATAACATGGATGAATTATTTTCATGTAGTTTAAGTGATTAAGATTCATATATATTGTATAATGTTTCGAATAGACATTATTTCAGGGAAAACAAAAGAAAAATAGGAAAAAAACACACAAAAAAAAAAAAAAATTAAGCGGGTCGGGACGGGTTACCCGCCGGGTTCCCGGGGCGGGTCCCGGGTCAAAATTCTTTTGGGCGGGGTGGGTCTGGGACGGGTTTGCCATCCCTGAGTGTTCTGCTTTGTTAGCTTTGAATGCTGTTTTGTTGATTCGTGCAGTGTTTTGTATGAATGTTTGCTCAAATATCAATTTTTACATTGCAGATCTTCGATAGTTTAATTCGTCATCCAAAAGGAATGGCTCAGTTGCATGCAATGTCTTCTTGTTCTTCCGCCAATCTCCTTTTCCATGGTTCCAAAAGAGGTATTATTGTGTATACTAAGGCTGCGTGTTTGAATTTTTTTTCGTTGTATGCTAGAAATTGAATGTGACTAATTTCTTGAAATTCAGATTCAGTTCGAGTTGGTGAGATAGTTAACTGCACCAGAATGATGGTTTCACAGCAACAGGTATGTTATGTAATGTCTATTTGATGTATTAGGGGTGGCACTCATGTGGCACAAAGAGTTGTATTTAAAAAAAAATTTGTTTTTGGCTTTCTTTTATGATGACAGATAGGGGTGAAAGCCAGCGAGTTTCATGGTCTTCCAATCGCCCAAAACCTAGCTAACTTTGGTCTCTCTCGTGGGAATCATGGTATTGGTCTCGTTGCTTTATACAGGGACATTCATTTCTGTTTTATCTTTGTTTGTTGCTTTTGGTTTGATGTCCATGATAGTCTAGTGCTTTAACATTCTGTAAGACATAATGATGAATGCATGCATTGAATTATACAATTTTGAAGAGGATCTTGTTTCTTTTCAGAAGTTGCCTGGACATGCTATTTCCACGTGTAAGCATGATCATTTTTTTGTTCGTCTGAATACATTTGTGAATTTTATTAGCTAATATATAGTTATGCATGCGAATGATTCTTTCAAATGAATATATGTACATGTGCTTTTAGAAAGTAATATATCATCCTAAGAAATTCAATGTCCAATGAATTTGGACAGCTATCCAAGCAGCTTTGGCTAGTGACAAGGAGGTAACACCTTCTAGTGGTACTAATGGGAAAGTTTTGCGTAAAAAGTTGAACAAAGTGGTGCTGGCCTATAGTGGTGGATTAGATACCTCAGTAATTGTACCTTGGCTTAGGTATGTCAATTGATTTTTTCCTTGGTTCTTATGGTTAATTCATTCTCTATTTGTCTCACAATATATATGAAATTGCTTGGTTATATTTTTAATATTTTAGTCTTGCTTTCTTGGTGTATTTCTTCTGTTGGCTATGATTGTTTAGATGTTGACATCTGATTTTGATTACTGTTATGTCCATTTTCTGCTTAGTCATGGCCCAATGGGATGATTCTTGTGCATCAGTAAGCACATACAGATACACTTAAATGTGTCTGTCACTCGAGCCATCATATATGAATATTGAAACTCATTCTTGGTAATAAATATGACCACCCCAAATGTCCTAATAAGTAAGGATAGATGGATCAGCATTTATAATGACTTGGTTAAGCTATATGCTTGTTTTTGGTTGATGGTTTCGGTATGTAGTTTCCATCAGTACCTCATGTCGAGAAGTCTGATATTATATGCATCAGAGCTAATAATGAAGGTGTAATTATTTTCTTGCCATTGAAATCTATTATCAAGGACATGCATAATTTAGTGTCATGATCCATCCTAGGATAAGTGATCATGCTTTTCATGCTGTTCTCAGTATGTTCATGTTTACTAATTGATTGTTTCGTTGCAGGGAGAACTATGGCTGTGAAGTTGTTTGCTTCACCGCAGATGTTGGTCAAGTATGTGAAAAACCAATCTAAACATTGCATCAACAAGTAAAAAGTTTGTATTTTGCATTCAAATACTAATCCCCAAAAATACAAACTAACAAGAACTGTGTATAAATTTTTATGATGACATTGGAAATATATGTAGAGAAAAAAAAAGGTAGGGATTGATGGTTTCTTTACTATGCCCTGTGTTTGATGACTTTGATACAATCCTATGAATGTTAGGGTCTACAAGAATTGGAAGGCTTGGAGCAGAAGGCCAAGGCTAGTGGGGCATGTCAACTAGTGGTGAAGGATCTCAAGGAGGAATTCGTCAGAGATTTTATCTTTCCTTGCTTACGAGCTGGTGCCGTCTATGAGAGAAAGTACTTGCTTGGGACCTCAATGGCTCGTCCAGTTATTGCAAAGGTACAGTTTAAAAGATTTAAGTAGATATAAAGATGTGCTGAATTCTTTTGTCTATCTATAATCTTGAATTCGTAATCATATAAAACTTCCCCCCTGGTTGTTATTTTATATATTTTTAACTAGATTAAATGTGGTACATGATATGAATGCACACACTGATGGCTTTTTCTCTCATACATAGCATTCTTTTCTTTACATTTGGATTTTTCTCATCTTTATATTATTTTACTCCATTAAGTTATAAAAGCAAGTGCATTGACAATGCAGGCCATGGTTGATGTTGCCAATGAGGTTGGAGCTGATGCCGTTTCCCATGGATGTACAGGGAAAGGAAATGACCAGGCATGCTTCAGAACTGCAATTCCATTGAAGCCTTCACTCTTACACTTTCAGCAATTTTCCAAAACTGTGGAAACTGCATTGAGCCTGCTTCTTTGTGGCAGGTCCGCTTTGAGCTCACTTTCTTTGCTCTCAACCCTGAACTCAGTGTTGTTGCTCCTTGGAGGGAATGGGAAATAACGGGAAGAGAAGATGCAATAGAATATGCTAAAAAGCATAATGTGCCTGTTCCGGTCACGAAGAAATCTATCTATAGCAGAGACAGGAATTTGTGGCATCTCAGTCATGAGGTAATTGCAATGTTCCATAAGCTAGCTACTTTTTGTCTGAGATATCCTGATGAAACAACTTCTGTTTTGTATGTTTTTGTACACATTCGTTTTCTACCAATATAGAGCACTATGCATGGAATTCAAGTGAAAGTTACCCATGGAAAGTTGGATTGCATGTGTATCAATTGACGAGTCACTGATATCAGTGGCTTAAAAATCTGGCTTTAGATTCTTAACTTCTCAATATCTGTGATCATTACTTGCAAATTTTCTTTTCCGACGCATTTTTATATATAAAAGTTAATGGCACTTGCTGCTATATGATGTTAAAGGGGGATATCTTAGAGGACCCTGCAAATGAGCCTAAAGAGGACATGTACATGATGTCTGTTGACCCGAAAGAGGCACCAAATGAACCTGAGTGAGTTGCTATTCCAGTTCTTTTTACTTCTATTTCTCGAGTGTTTTATCCTCTTCTTTTCATCTCATATATCATGCACAATGGATAGTTCTCTCACATTCTTTACGTTCATCGATGCAGATACATAAAAATTGGTCTTGTTGAGGGTCTCCCAGTTTCAATCAATGGAAAGGAATTCTCTCCTGCATCTCTGCTCACTGAGCTGAACGAGATAGGTGGGAAGCATGGAATCGGCCGTATAGACATGGTTGAAAATCGGCTCGTTGGCATGAAAAGCCGTGGGGTATATGAAACTCCTGGCGGGACCATTCTCTTTGCTGCAGCCCGTGAACTCGAGTCCCTAACCCTTGATCGCGAAACCATGCAAGTTAAGGATTTTCTTGCCCTCAAGTATGCCGAGTTAGTATATGCTGGGCGGTGGTTCGACCCACTTCGTGAGTCGATGGATGCTTTCATGAAGGAAATCACCAAGACTACAACTGGTTCAGTGACTCTCAAACTCTACAAAGGATCTGTAAGTGTAACTGGCAGGGAAAGCCCCAACAGTCTCTACAGAGAAGACATCTCTTCGTTTGAGAGCGGCGAAATCTACAATCAAGCCGATGCTGCCGGGTTTATCCGCCTCTACGGATTGCCTACGAGGGTTCGCGCTATGCTCGAGAAAGGCCTGTGATATGTTTAGGTATCCATCATATTGTCTCAAACCTACTTCATGATATCAGCATTCAATTTCCCTGTTCTTGTTTGTAATGGCATTTTGAAATTTGACTAATTTTGATATAAATAGTTGTCAACTATTGGGGTTTTCAATTCTTTCTTTCAATAACCAAATTGGTTGATACACTCTCAATTGAGCAAGTACAACAACAGACTCACATGATAGCTTCGCAACTAGATTCAACCCAACTTCCAGCCTTCTGTTTTCGAGCACGCCATTGTCCGATCATCTTATCAAGCTCAATCATGCCACTACGAACCCCGTTTTCACCGTATATCTTGGACATGACTGAGTACACTGCAGGATGATCTTGTTCGAGGTTACGTAATCCAGTTGCCGCCATCTCTCCAAGCTCGACTCTCGAATGCACGCCACATGCCCCAAGCAACGCTCCCCAAACAACGACATCAGGCTCAAACGGCATCACCTTGATTAACTCTTCGGCCTTTTCTAGCTGGCCCGCCCTGCCATATAGATCAACCATGCACGAATAATGCTCCATCTCTGCTTCCACACCATACTTAGCTTGCATCGAGTAGAAAATCTCCTCGCCTTCTTTAACCATTCCTCCATGGACGCACGCTGAGAGAACATTGATAAACGAGATTTGATCGGGGCACATACCACTCTTTGTCATCCTCTCAAACTCCTCCAACGCCCTGGATGCAAGGCCGTGTCTTGCATAGACTCCAATAATCGAGTTCCATGACACTAAATTCTTCATCGAGATGGACTCAAATAAACGATATGCAGCATCTATGTCCCCACATTTTCCATACATGTCAACTAGGGAAGTTGCTAGAATCACATCAAAAGGAATACCAAACTTCAATACACACCCATGAACCTGATTTCCCATCACGAGAGACGAGCAACCCGCGCACGCGTCCAAAACGCTTGAAAACGTAAAATGATTGGGACGCGTTCCGAAGTTCATCATCTGGAGAAACATATACAGAGCCTCCACAAATTTCTCACATTGCACACATCCTTTGATCATTGCAGTCCAAGAGACCACATCCTTCTCACTTAGCTGATCAAAAATCAATCTTGCTTCACTAACCATTCTGTTCTTCATGTATCCATTAATCATGATACTCCAAGAAAAAGCGTTTCTCTTGGGCATTAAATCAAACACCTTCTTAGCTTCACTTATCAACCCAAATTCAATGTAACCCAAGATCAACACATTGCAGGGCACAACATCTTTCACCGCGATCTCATCGAATACTCTACGAAAGCCATCACGATCACCTAAACCAATGTATCCCCTCATTAAAGCAGACCCCAGATAAATATTAAGATCAAGCCCCGAACGGATCAGGAGCCCATGCAACTGTCGGATCAAAACATCAAACTCTGTATTCAAAAATGAGCCCATTAGTACAGCGAAAGTAAGCTCGTCCGGCCTCGAACCATGCTCCATCATCTGTAGAAAAAGCTGGTGAGCTTTTTGTGGCTTCTGCGCATCACGAAAGCCTGAAAGCATGGTGTTCCAAGAAACGACATCTCTTTTAGGCATTTCATCGAACAGCTTCTGGGCTTCTGTAATTTGGCGAGCTTTGATGTAGCCATTGATCAAAGAGTTCCACGAGACAACGTTTCTTGAGTGGGGATTTTCTTCGAACAACTTGCGCGCGGCGTCGACATTCCCGTTGCGTACATATTCATTAATCTTGCCGTTGAAATTGACGGCGTAAGTGTGGAGGGAAGAAGCACGAAGAAAGAGAGGAGACGATAAGGTTGGAACGCGCATTGAGTGGCGCCGACGAGTGTTTGATGAATTCAATAAATCGATTATGAAAATATTAAAAGAATCATTGTAAATGTTTATTTCTTGAATTATATTTATGATGAATTGTATTTGCTCTATACATTAGATAAATTTTAATATTTATAATCCATTTATATATAAACACACACACGTTAGATGAATTTCACATTATATATTGTTGATTGTACATAGAATGCTTATGGATTTACGCGTATGCACAACATTTCCATCAAACGGTATCTTTGGGGAAAACCCAAATATTGTTGTACTTGAATTTGGGAAAGCACAAATAAATAATATTATATTGATGTCGATATCATGTTATAATTCTCAATACCTTAAAAAAAGCCCCAAAAAAGACTTGCTTGTATGCATCTCCATCTATGTGGTCTTAGTTTGAAATCCAAATAATGAGATATAAACTTGTCAACACATGATCATAAACATATCTAATATAGGAAGCCTTGATACATATTACATATATGTTATTATCACATAACCATCCAACCAAAATGGCAATGTTTTTCCAAGTTTTTATCAGAATCAAAACCATTACAAACCATCTTATAGCATACAAGAAACCACGTGAAATCTACGACTTCGCTCCGCTTAGCTTCTGGTAGAGGGCCTCGATTTCCACCTGCATTACGAATGGTTGCACAATAAGCTCTCTGTCTACCATATCTAAGCCAAATAAAGTCCGATATCTTGATCCTAAATCATCAAAAAATGAGTCGAAACAGCTTACCTTATACAGCTTGAACAATCTGTCTCGTCTCTTTTTCAACGTTGCAGTTACCAGTTCCTTACCCGAGAATTCAAACAGCTCAGGCTCCAAAATCACACCTCTGATGTACTCAAATCCTCTCAGCTGGTTTGAGCAAAGAGTTAAGAATTATACGCTAAAAAAAAGTCGAATCTTGAAATGTGTTTTGACAGAACTAACCTTGTTTCTCTCAGACGTAGACTTGAGCTCGTTGAGAATGTGATCTTTGAGCTGATCAACGGAACATAGATCTGAAAGGGACCCTTTGTAGCCGTTCTGCTTCGCCCATTTTTTGGCGTTCTCTTCGTTCGGTACCACCACTGCAACGAGCATCGACTTGAAGCTGCTCCCATACACCCATATCTATAAGAAAAACGATCAGCAAAATTAAAATTGAAAGAAGAATTCTACAGAATTAGATGCTTACATCTTCAACGATAGGTGTAATGCCATATACTTTCTCCAGATATTCAAGAGCAACATACTCTCCTTGAGATAGTTTAATCAGATTCTTCTTTCTGTCTATGACTTTTACAACTCCGTTGGGCAGCATCTCCCCTATGTCGCCTGAGGATTCCAATCATTATAAACGTGTTTTTTTCACTATCACATAACAATCTAATGATACGAAAATGGAAACCTGTATGAAACCATCCATCTATGACGACTTCTTGTGTCAATTCTGGATTCTTGTAGTACCCCGCGAACGGGGATTTAGCTCGGATGCATATTTCGCCACGAGGAGGGTCACCTAGAGGATCATAGCCCATCTCAGGAACTTCCTCGAGACGTATTTCTGAATAGACGAATGCAGAACCCACTGCTCCGACCATGGACATCTCATCTGGATATCCAAGAGTCGCTAATCCACAGCTCTCTGTCAAACCTGCAGAAATCACTTAGCATTAGTCTATTATAAGCTCATTGTAAATATCTGAAAACAACGAGTTGGTTACCATAGCCTTGTACAACGAAAGCACAAGAAGTGACTCGTAGGAATTCCTCCACCTCAGTGCCTAATGGGGCCCCACCGGAGACTATCAGACGTATTCTGCCACCTAGCCTGTTCTTAACCTTTCCAAAAGCAAGGAAATCTGCTAAAGGTGACGCGTCTTTCTGTTTGTAGCCTCGATTCATCCAGTAAAGTTTGCTGTATCATGAGATTCGAAGATATTAGCACCATTATTAAGTGTTTATTACATTCATATAATAGATAGGTTATTACTATCTATAAAGCATGTCGAAAATTCTTCTCCTCCTCCAGTTGAGTTCTTCGAGTGCTTTTAGGACACCTGGGCGACGAATAGGAACTGTTAGTGCACAAGAAAACACGAGCAAACAGAATTAAGGGGCAAACGTTGCATGCCTTCATGTACTCGTTCATAAACTCGTGGCACTCCTGCTAAAAACGTGGGCTTTAATTCCACCAGATCATCCTTTATTTCATTGATATTCTACAATAGACAGATTAGAATTATTTCATTGATAAAAAAGAACATTTTTTTCTTGATAGTATTAGTAGCCATTTACCCCATGGTAGTAGCCAACAGAAGCACCCTTGTGAAAGAAATATTCTTCGATCATACGGTCAAGAATGTGAGCAAGGGGTAGGAACGATATGTACACATCATCCACGGTCATCTATCAAGAACACTAATGATTAGTGCAATCGAAAAAAAAAATTGGATCTTTATGAAGAACCTACAAGACCTCGATATTTATTACTCATAACTAAGAATAATTGTTGAGGGATTAGCCTTACCTTGTCTTCGAATTGCTCCATGAAAAGATCAACACCTCTTATGTTAGTAGTGGCGTTTTCATGAGTCAATATGACGCCTTTGGGATCACCACTTGTGCCACTTGTGTACATAATCGTGCATATGCTAGATGGCTCTGGCGGTGATATTTCACAAGGGTTTTCTTTTCCCTGAATTAATGCTCAGAATTATCATAACACATCAAACATATTTTTATTTCAAACAGAAGTGAGATTAAAATGGTTTTTCATTTCATACCATATTAAGGAACTCATTCCATGAGAATGTTTTTATACCAAAACCTGTGGCCTCATCATTCTGTTCCTTTGTTAATGAACTGAAGCAGACGATCACTGAAAAAACAAAAATTAAATTAAGGAAAAAAAACTTGGTAAAAATGTTTTGAGCAGATATGGGAGATTCTGAGTGACACTCACGTTTTAGCCTTCGAGCATGAGTGCATTCGGGATTCAAAAGCTGCAATAAAGATTGATTTAGAGTAAGAAGTTTTCAAGAACTCTAGATAGAATGGATGCTGATAAAGCAATGCAGAACTAAAGAATTTGTCTTTTCTGCTCACTTCTTTCACTTTCTTGTCTTGAACGAAAACAACATCAATCTCAGCATGATCTAATATAAAGTTAACCGCTCCTGGGCCTGATCAAACAAAACATCATTTGCATTAATTTTAACCATCTATCTTTTAGGCTCCATAAATTAGTCTTGGAAAAAAGTACATTAAAATGCAATCCATAAATCCGAAGTTAATTCAAAGAAAACTAAGGCAGTATGTTTACCAAGTGTATCATATAGAGGAACACATATTAAGCTGTGAGCATTGCAGGCCTGAAAAAGTAATTCATATTAATACATTGAGAGAGACAGAGAGAGAGAAAGAGAGAAGCAGATCATAGTTCTAAACTAACCTCCATTGCCACAATCCACTGAGGACAATTCGATCCATAAATTCCAACTCGATCACCCTATAACAATAAGACAATCCATGAATTCTATTAGTTATTTGATATATCAGATACATCCATTTGGTGTAAAGAAACATGGAATTTTCTTACATGTTTAAAACCATGAGCTCGCAAAGCAGAACCAGCTTCCAGAGCTTCACCATACACCTCCTTGTAAGTTTTCCAAGCATAAGGCCCCCACTGAAAGTTAAGAAATAGACAACCAAAAATCTCAGAAAATAATACTTTTAAAACCAGTTTAGCCATAAATACAATATTTTAAGTAGCATTAAATTAAATTAATTTAATACCGTCCCATTCACCAACTCACGCCATCCCAACATCCTATTACTAGCATGTTTTTCAGCCGATGTTCTGCACATTAAACTCAATCCATAACTACACAAAAACATGCTCACAAGGTAGCAAATTATACGAAGCTTTAAAAACTATGAAAAGACAAATTTTGCTTTAAAGTTCTTAAAAGATTTTTCCAAGATCACCTGAAAAGATCCCAAGCAGTGGACATTTTAGGATCAAGAGGCGGATAACCATGCTCGGCCAGTGGATTCCGATAAACGGGACCCACTGATGGTTGCCCGTCTTTTCCTTTTCTTCCTTCTTCTACCTTCACTGCAAATGACTTCATTTTCTGCTAAATTCTTGAATGAGAAACTGCCTAAAGCAACAGCATATTATATGGTTATAAATTTTGACTATTTCAAACAATAAATTTGATGAAATCATTCATCAAATTTGTTTCAGCGACGTCAAGAATCCGTCGTGTGCAAAACCGAAGGAAAAAGTCATGGATGATCCACAATCATAAATGCAGCTAGACTAAGAGCCTTTAGACTTTTTTCCTATGCAAATAAATGACTTCAAATTAGTTGGGAAAATGGGAGTCAAACAAAAGTGATAGCTCATCAGAAAAGTTCTTGCACAATATATCTATCCTTCTCAGTATGAAGTCATACAATTCAAGTGCAGTACCTTGGTCGATTATCAAGAAAATAAAAAATAAAAAAACCCATAAAAACAGTTATCTCTAACAAAACTGATTAAACTGCAGAATCACAAAAGCAAAAGCTGAAAACGTCAAGAATACAACATAGCAACATGAAACAACATCACAACCATCAAAGAAAGGCCATAAATCAGACAGAAAACAGCAACATAAAAAACCCAGAAGAAAATAGGATGAAGTCACTTACAAGTGTTGCTGAGACTAAAATGTTTAGTTGATGTTGAAGGTGTTGGAAAGAAAGAAGAAAAGCCTTTAATAAACGGGCTACAAGGTAGTTTGGATAGGAGTTGTACTTTTATGAAGTGGGCAACTTGATTCTGCATTCAATGCTCAATACCCTTTTTATGTGTGAAAGACTACAACTTTTTGCTTAAATATAGAAAATATGTTGGAAAATAATAACAACATTGCTGCAAAATGATATTTTTCTTGAGATTATGATTTATGAATGTTATATTTTAAAATTATTTTAATTATTTGTGAATAATAAACTTCTCAGTTGATGTTAGGCTGTTATAGTTATATTACTAATGCAACTGTCGTAAAAGGGTGCGGCTATCCACACCCCAAAACTTACTAAACACACTTTATTTTTATACAAATGAAAAATATAAAAACACTAAAAATGAGGTGTGTTTAGTAAGTTTTAGGATGCAAATAGCCGCACTCATCGTAAAATTGTTTGTTCTAGTTCTCGGATTTTAACCTTTTTCATCTATATTATATAGAATAATTTTTTTCATATCTATTGATTTGTCGTTTTCTCATTATGTGTGTTTGGTGGGCAGGTACCGTCCATAATATATTGTTTGTCCTCTTTGTAGTTTTTCTGTGAAAAGTTGGTCTCAGGAATATAATTTCATGAAACGATTTTATTTTGAGGTTTTTTTTTTTTTTTTTTTTTATCAAAATATGTTTAATTGGTTGGAAGTTTGAAGATAAATTTGGCATACGCTAAAAAGGGCATATAACATTATCTATTTAGGGAACATGCTTATCATATGAATTGTGCAGCATAGTTTTTTTTAATCATAAATATATATTATTTGATAAATATAGAAGTAGAGGAAATTTAAACTCTCAAGGACGTTTCGTCCCAATTTAAGATCACCTTTTCAGTTTCATATTATCTTAACAATCAAAATACTTCTGTAAGACATTTTTTGGGAAAATGTTTTTGGACATGATTTTATTACTTAAAACGGTAAAATTATACAATTTCTATTTGTGGTTAATCACTATTTTTATTACTGAAACATAAATTTAAGATATGTAAACGTTAGATAATTTCAATATCAATATTTTATGTTTCGCTTTGAAAATGTGTTGCCAATCCGAACAAGATTGTAATAGATGAAGATAACAATTTTGAAATTGTTTTACCAAATTTCTAAAATTTTGTAGAAATGGAACCAAACAAGCTCTTAATTTCTGTCATAAAGCCGCCAAGAATTAATAAGTGCGTGTTCAAAATTGGGGTGTGTTTAGTATTCCGCGGCTATATAATAAATCATAAAAAAGCAGATCTGCAATTGGGAGTTTATTGTTGAAATAAATGTCAAGAAGTGTAATTACCAAAATACCCTCACGCACAGACCCTCCATGATGCAACAACTATATTCATCGTATCTCGAAACTAATAATAAAAGTGCCATGCCAAATTACAGCTAACCTCATTACTGTAATAATGTTGCATTCAATTATAACTGATGGTACATTGCCTACACCCTACTCTTCTTTTATCCCCATCCTCTAAACATTGATGAGACGGTTAGAACAACTCATTCAACTTGTTATCTTGTGAACAAATTCATAAGCAAGCTCGTAAAATACGAACGACACTTAAGACTTAAGTAAACTCGTGAACCATGAATAAGTTTTCAAAACATTTAATAGTATACACTAGTGCAAACTCATATGTCAGAATAGTAGTGTGCAGATTTGAATTGAATCCTTTGTCTTTGTTCTATCACAAATGATAGGACAGTACAAAGGGAACAGAGCAAGTGGTGAGTAAATCATCAAACACCACAAACCTCAAAGTTTCAGAAACATGTCTTTATGGTTCTGCACCTATTATCCACTTGAATGCAGAATATCAACATAAAGTGGACTTTTTCAATGACAACGACCACTCAACCACCACGATAACGATACCAGAAACAAGTGAGCAAGAGATTCACTATAGCAAAAACAGGGTGGTACATTGAGTTCCAAATCCGGAATAAAAATTAAAGTGGGCAGTGTTGTGTTGTTCCGAGTTAGGTGCAGCAATTGAATGAGCTAACAATAACAAGAAAGTTTCAGCGATCGAGCAATACACCGATGGAAAAACGTATACCATATTGAGGATCCACCACATCAATGAAAAATAGTTGGCCATCACATTCTAAAATGGTACCAGTACAGAAAGATCATTGATATGTAGCTGACTTAAATAAAAGGGGTATTAAACACTTAGGCCTTAGCCATGTGAATCCCTATGACAGAAATTGATTAAAACTTGTAACTGGTAACATGCAGCTGATAAGCTCTTTCCATTTGATACTTAGACATGAAGCAAATTAGAGCAGATAAAACAGCCTTGGCAGAAATTACAGCAGCTATATGGATCATATCTCGTAATCATCTCCAACTCTTTTTAAATCTTCCCTCTTAATTTGAGTCTATGATTCTATACTTTCTACTTGTCACTTTCCTATGTACATGTCTAAACCACCTTAAGCGCATTTCTCCAATTGTCTTACCTATTGAGGCTAATTTTTTTTCCTAATGAATTCATAACTAATATTATCTTTATCTGCACATCCATCCAAATTTAGTCCACAACAATCAGATCCATAATCATAGCCAGTCTTACGGTGGTTTTTAGAAATATTCCTTTCAAGTACAATGGGTACTTTACGATCACAAGAACTGAGAACACACATCTTCATTAGTTCTAATACGCTCGAATCTTAAATGCGAATATTTACCAATTTCCTCATTTTCTTCAATGAGGTACCCTCAATGTTTGGAGCATTTAGATGGATTTAGTCCACATCCATCTTGTTGTATGTAATTCTTTCACTAACAGATAAGATTATTCTAATCTAATCAATATTGTACCTTGGTTCAGAATCCAGACAAGCAAATAATGCTTTCAGGGACCAATGAACCAAAAGTAGAATAGGGCGGCCCTCACTGGTTTCAGCTTAGACCCTGCTCAGTTGGTTTAGTTTTAGAGCAGACATGGCCATGGTTGTCACCCCACATTATGAGCTAGGTCGCTTTCTTTCCCTGTAAGCCTTAAATGTACAGGCCAACGACCCTCATCCTTCTTTACTCTGATTAAAAGCTTAGTCAACAAAGATGTCTAATATGACACAGTCCAAAAGGCTATGATCAACCACTAAGTCTTAAGTTTCTTATGTTATATTTTATTTGACAAATAATTAAATATTTTGATCTATTTTAAAATTCAATTTAGAGGAGAAAATAGGGGGATTGATAAGGATGTCACACACAGGAGACTAGTATGAGGAGTAGAAAGTAGAAAATCATTAACACAAATTAAATGAGGAAGGGGAAGACCTAAAAACACTTGAAAAGAAACTATTTACAAAAACAGTATAAATGAGAACATGCGTCTTACACAAACACGATAGTGGGAGATGATTTATACAGTCAATCCCACATAGCTTAATTTGTTGAAATGTGGTTTAAAAATGTCTAACAACCCAAATATAACCACACTTTTGCATATGATAGCAAATAACAAATTTCGAATGAGTAATTTGTGCATGAAAAACTAGTAAAGGTGTGTGCGATTTGATGTCATAAAAACTAAGTACAATATACACAGTTGATAGTTCTTATGAAGTCGCTGGCAAAAACCTGCATATTTAAATTCATATAGTATAGCTATCTATATGCTTAGTATAGCAGTATGCATAAATAATTCCTGTAGTAATCTAGGAAAGAGAAACCCATAGCCCACCATGCAATAATAGCAATCATAATGATACTAATCCTAAAAAAAATATTACAAGAACCTGCTTTCTGGAAATAGTATCAGTTTTCTGAATCTGCAAGAATGGAAATTCTCTTTTGGCAAACATAAACAAAGGCACAAGAGTAAAGGTAAGTCCACGAGAATAAAATTTGGCACTCTTATTCCTTATGGTTCCTAGTCTGGATACATGCCTAGAGAGAGCCGATTTAGGGTAAAAGGGGGGCATCAAACAGGGGCTTAATGCATAAGCAGTAGTACCATTTAAAACATTGTTTGTGACAAATCAGTTTACTAGAGCAAAGTTTCTGGGCACTAAAAATTTACAGCAAGATAGGAGGTAGCAAATCAACAATTCAACATCCACAAAAATCAGGTAGCAAAAATTATGGACTATATCATACAACCAAAGACTCCTTTGAGAAACTCAACTTTAAAACCATTCAGGCAAAATACATGAAGCTTTGCATTGTATCTTTACATTGCATATGAAACTGACAGCAGGTCAATAATAGATCAGACCTCACCAGAAACAAAGTCCCCATCCATCAACGAAACAAGTTATCAAGATGCAACCAGAAGATGGAAGATAATTGTGGATTATATCTGAAAGACAAGAACCAAGGATTGAGAGATTTTTTAAGGGGGAAAGATAATCAAGATATACAAGTCCGCAATCCAATTTGAATCTTCCAAGTCTTTACTTTCAAAAAGTAAGAACATAAAAGCTCAATCATAATTTATCCATACATAGACTGAAAGAAGAAGACTATAAATACTAGCACAAATATTTGAACAAGAAAATTTTCCAATGATGGCACTAATACTTGAAAAAATAACATTTCTCAAGAATTTTCCAATAAAGCAACTTCCAGTCACATAATGTTCCTGCCCAGTAAAATGGGTTCTTAGAACAAAAGTAATTTCATCTTTCCTAACTATTACAGGACCCGACTTATTGTGAAAAACTACCATTCAAAATTGAAGCATTCATAATACAATGATATTGACAACAACAAAATAAAGTTGTTATACAAGATGGCTATTCCCTGTGCTTCACATTCTTTAATCTTCCAACCAGTCATAACAGGTCCACATGCAATTTCAATGTGCAAACTCAAGTCTAAATGCAATGTCCAAAGACAATAATCAACCAACACCAAAGCGGAAGCTAAGCAATGCACAAATATTTGGATACACCAAATAATTAACTGACTCAATCAATTCAATTTCCAGCCCTTCTAACCAAGTTATCTTATCTAGTGATTCCATTATCGTTTATTTTTATTCATTTCTAAACGGGTTTTCAATATAAACTGTTGATGCACATTGCTCCCAAGAGCAAAATTTAGCAGCAAAAGCACATTCTAACATCCAGCACTCAAAATCTCCATATATGCAAACAAGTTTTAAATAGAATCAAATCATGATTATTAACTCTAATAAATATCACAGTAGCAATAAACCGTCTGAAATCTAGGGCAAGAAACCTGATACAGAAAATCTTAAAGGTTCTAAACCTGACAATATCTCTCATTCAATTCCTTTACATCTACAGCTGTCAACAAATTAGCTTGGTAAGTAACAGATTAAGCCACCAATGCATCGGATCCTTTAATTAACTTTTCCAATTTTAGGAACTCAATTTGCTAGCATTTAACAACTGGAAGTTACGTGTTGAGTTATGCATGCAATGATGACGCAATAACAGCATAATTCACGGCGAAGAAGAAAGAAACAGCGCAAACCTAAGTTCTTTCAGGTAGTGAACCTTCATTTACAGGCGGCTGTTGCACCGGCTCGTCGTCCTCCTTCAAAGGCGGGACCCACTCCCCATGGACCCACTCGCGGTGGAGGCGAAGCTGAGACTCGGAGAAAACAAGCTGCTCACGCGAGGATCGGAAGAAGACGGAGTAGCTTTTACCGCCGTCGAGAACGGAAATAACAATGCCTTCCCACCAGCCATCATTGTGGAAGGCGTCGACGTCCTCTCCGACTTGGAAGCTGCGGCGGGATTCGCGCGGCGGAATAGGGCGGACGAGGATGAGGTCGACGGCCTCTCGCAGCGGCTGCGTGATGTCTTTCCGGTCGTCGGCGGCGGTGAGAGTGTGGAATTGGAGGAGAAGGCGAGGCTTCTTGTGAGTCCGCTTGGAGAGTTGGCGGATGACTGTGGCGTGGTACCAGGAGCCTCGGAAACCCTCGTCCTCAAAGCTCACTTCCACATGTGCGCCACTTCTGAAGGGGTTTTCCGATGAATCTCCATTTTTTGGCTTCATCTAATTTCGTCCACAGTAGAGAGAGAGAGAGAGAGAGAGAGAGGAGAGGGAAGGAGAAGGAATTTTGATTGGCTTTTGAAATTGCTAGCTTCGTGTATACGCGTTGGGTGAGCAAATCAGTACCGGCTTCTTATCTCTCCTCTATTATATTATTTCCCGTATGATTATTTGTATTTGAATTTCTTTTTAGGACATAAATTTTTGGACAAAAATACCCTTACGTTTGATGTCTAGAACATTTCCAACCCTAAATTTGAACCGCAAACCCTAACTCCCCTTCTCAATTCACACCGATCCACAGCGCAAAGGTGAGGATTGCAAGTGGTGAAATAGCGATGATGTATAATAGATCAGAAGTGGTGATGATTGATGGTGAAGACGACGACAATAGCGACTCACGGTGGCATTAGGCTGCCCTCTCCTCTCCCCCTCTGTCTTCGTTTGTTGTTGAGTATTGGTTTTGACGAATTATATAACGACATTGATTGGGTCTATGATCGTTAAAATAAATATTATATTGATGTATTTAGTTAACATATGTCTAGAAAAATCAGTGGTGCAAAAAATCATACCTTATATTTTAATTTATTAACATATAAGACTAAGTCGCATTTATAGTTTCCAAATATAGCTCATTTTGAATTAATAATAAGGTGAAATTAATTAAATAAATCGCACAAAAAAAGAGCTAACAATGTTGACCCAACATGATCCAATGAGCTAGTGGCCCAAAGTGGTCTATCAGCCCAAATTAAAAGTAACCAAAGTTTTAAATATGAGGTTGAGTTATATAATCACTGTCTCGAACTAAAGTTAGCTTGACCCAAACCGACCACTGTCCAAAGTGCCAGCTCTACTAACAAAACGTAATGTAAAATAATCTCACTCAAATTTTTTGACTATTCCAAAATATAGATAATAGAGGTAGGTCATGCAATTGAGGATTTAAAAAAAAAATTTTAAAAATTCCTATATTTGATACCTAAATGCTTCAATATAATGGAGCATCGAGGGACGATATATTTCACAGTTTGCCCCAACATTAACTATGCATTTAACTATCTCCTAAGCCAATCAAATCTGCAAGATGTGTGATTTATGAAATATCAAAAAAAAAAAAAAAATTGAAAAAATCAACTAATAGCTTTTTTTGGACACAACACCATATCACACATTTTGTAGCTCCATGCACAACCCCATCAAAATTAACAGTCAAATAATCTGTCATCACAAAGACAAGGATTGAACTAATATCCAATTGAAGATACAGACCCAATTCAAAGAGAGTTGGGCGGGGGGGGGGGGGGGTTAGCACCTTTACAAAATCTGAAATACACAGACACCCAACACTAAACTACTACGATCATTTTGACCTACAATTTCAGCTTACACCACCAAAAAGAAGTGAATTTGACATGGAAGGGTCCATGAAGTGGTAAACTTCGCTGTATTCAAATTTATCACAAAATATTAGAAACTATACCTTCAAAATGGCACCTCACGTTCTTGATGTTATCTTCGTTTTCCTTCAATTGAGCCAATAGAGGGGCAAACAAACTTTCTTTCTTTTCAAGACCTGATTCAATGAGTGTGAGCTTTTCTTTAAGCTTCATTATCTGCTCATTGATCTCACGTACCTCTTCTTGAATCTTACTTTTCTCGTGATTGTGCTCAGAAAGTTGATTGTTCAAATTGTTTGATTCATCTACAAGCGTTTCCTCTTGGTCCTTCAAAGAAAGCAACTCAGCTACATGGTCTTGTACAAAACGAACATCAAATCCATGTCTTTCCAAGTCAGGTAGTGTATCCATTATGTCATCTAAAATGCTTTTGGGATCGTTCAACTGCAACCTGGAGGTTTTCTCCACCAAACTGGCAAAGGTTACCATATAACCAATAGCCAAACCTTCACGTGAACTTTCTTTGAATTCTTCCAAGGGCTGGAAATGTGGCTTCTGTGGTATCTTTTGGAAGACTTCCATGGATTCAATAGTTTTCCAGAGACTCGTGTTTTTCACAAACGGCAAGCTCTGCAGCTCACTTGGTACTGTAGAATCTTTATTCACCAAACTGGAAGCTTCTTTACCACTTTCAGGCTGCTCTTCACTACCCTGAACAAGCACATCACCATCTCTATGCTTCTCACCATTTGGCATGCGTTGCTCCAAAATACCCTCAGAAGAAAGTCCTACAGAAAATCGAGCATCACCAATCAGGACCGTGAAAACCAGGAAGCACTAATAATCGTATAAGCTTACTTGATCTATCAATTACAGATGTAAAGTTCATCTCCTCAATCCACTTTGAAAGTGGTTCATTGTCAAATTCATTACTGGCTAATTCAACTGTACGATCAACATCTATCATTTTCCCTCCAGATGCACCAAGGGAATCTACACAAGCCAGAAAGAATTTTAACCAAGCTGCTTCTAACAGCACATTTAAAGAGAGTGAATGCATCAATAGCCAGTAGCCACCAGTCCTATGTCCAATTCTAAGATTCTTTCTTTATACATAATAAAGGAAACAAAATTCCAAATTGTAACAGTTATTAGACATCAACATTACCATAAAAAAATAGCTAACCTTGAACTTGAGCTGCAATCTTTTCACAGTTCTTTTTTCTTCCCCTCTTTGATGAGAGAGTCTGTCCCAGTCTGACAGACTCTTTTACACCTTTCTCTTTACGCACGCTGGGAGTTTTTCTTTTCATCATTCTTACTTTTCTATTTTTGGGATCAGGCTGATCATTGGCTATTTTTTCCAAATTCACAGCAAACTCCTCCTGATCAGGTATCAACATCTCCGTTTCCATCACCTCAGGACTTCTCAAATCATCATCTTTTTTGTTCAAATCAGCTGAAACTATAGCCATATTTTGTGCGCTTCCTACAAGATGAAGACGTCCCTTATTCAATATTTAGAGCAAAAGGAAATATAGGTGAGTTTTTTTGGGGAAGGGGGAAGGAGCAGCAGCAAAGATGAAGTTGTCATGCCTGACACTGGAGTCTGAGTGCTTTCAACCAAGATCTTTTTCGGCCTTCCCCTCTTTCTTTTCTCACTGGGCGTTTCAATTTCTGATGGGGCGCTATCCTACAGAGGACAAAAGTACAATAAGCAGAACAGATAAATATTATGGATTGAATTGGCAAAGGCCGGATAATATCCTCAATGTTCTATCTTTTATCTTATTTATAAATCCCATATCTGGAAGCATGGGAGGAGTAAAGGGTTGAGGCATCTACACAAACCTTTTATACACAAAAGATCTGCAAGATTAGCAAGACTCACAGCTTTAATGGTTGAATATCACTAGTTCTAAATTTTCACGTTTAAATAGTTGGAATAACAAAAAATTTATTCTATGTAAACAAAAGTTCCAAAAATATCAGAATTTCAAGTCAGCAGAATGGCAACATATGCATTAATTCTAAATTTCTAATGCACAAAAAAAGCATCATCATGTTCTGCAGGAAATCATCTGACCAAGAAAAAAGCTGCAAAATACCATTGAAGTGAAAATTCTTAGTACATGAGGATTCAATTCAAAAGTGTAGAAGACAGGTGTTTTAAAATTAATATTGACGATAATAGAGGAAACCCGCTAAAGCTCAATTTCACTTTGTCCAAAATAAGGATATGTAATGGTCAAAATATGTAGAACTCTAATTTGATTTTCAACTTGGGAATAAATTAATGGGAAAGGGCTGAATTTGTAAAAAATGGAAAATTACGTCCCTTTCCTCTAAATTTATACTATCAATCAAGGAAAAGTAATAAGAACCTCTTAGAATTCTCAGATGGATTCTGAGGAACGTTTGCTTTCATAGAACATGATTAAGTTTGTTACACCGATTCCCTCAAAATGAATTATTTTCTTTCTCCAAAACAAAATGGGTACCCACTTTATATATCCAATCAACAAGAATATGTAACTTTTTTAATACATTCAAACATACAACATCCAGCATTGAAAAACCATTAATGCACCATTTAGCCAACACAATCCTTATGACCTGATTGATAAGAGTACAAATCACCCCCTCTAGAAACACAAACAAACATTAAATTCATTTCCAAACAGATTCAGCCAAGACACTTCCCCCCTCAATACACCCAAACTCCAGCAAACATATTCTTAAAGATTTACACAGGGTTTTCATTGTCCACTCTCATTAGCTCAATAACATTCCCTCTATCCAATTTGTTTTTTAGTTCTCATTTTCAATTGCATTTGATTCATAATTAATTTATGAATATCATTTTAGAATATCAAGATTAAACTAAAGTAAGAACATGATAGCGGAGAAGATCTCATCAATACCAAACAAATGAACAAAAATCTTCTTAAGTTTCCAATTAAGCATGTGTATCAAAACAATATACAATAAATAACAGACTTTTCATTATGACCAACCTTTGTTTTCTGAATTGAGGAATTATTGAGTTGCTGCTCCTGGTCATTCACAATAGTCGGAATTTCCCTACTGGCGTCCACAATTGTCACAAGCTTCTTACCAAACAAATGAACAATAATTTTATAAGTTACAAACTTAAACATGTTAATCAAAACAATATGCAAAGATATCAGACTTGTAATCTTTGTAACCAACCTTTGTTTTCTGAATTGAGGAACTCTTAAGTTGCTGCTCCTGGTCATTCACAATAGTCGCAATTTCTTCACTGTCATTCGCAATTGTCACAACTTCCTTAGGGTTGGAACGACGGGCTCTCTTACCAAACAAATGAACAATAAATTTATAAGTTAAAAACTTAAACATGTATATCAAAACAATATGCAAATCACATTTGTCAACTTTTTGCAGCCAACCTTTGTTTTCTGAATTGAGGAACTATTGAGTTGCTGCTCCTGGTCATTCACAATTGTCAACATTTTCTTATTGTTGGAACGTTGGCCCCTCTTACCTGCTGATCTTCCAAACTCAGAGCTTCCAGTTTCCGCACATGGCAAACATATGATGACAGCAAGTTGACTATTTTCCTTCGCATGCTCATTTTGAGCATCTTCTTCAGTGTTTCCTGCTGCATCGAGCTCCTTTCCTGAAAATTCAATCCCAGGTTTGCTAACTGAACAAAAGTACAGGCAATTTTTGACAGAAATGTTATAGAAAAACTCATACCTCCAACATCAGGTGTCAGACTTTCATTTGCCAACATTTGTGTGCTGCTCTTCTTCATAGGATTCCCACTGACATTTTGCTTTACACGAAAGTTCCTTTGCTTTCTCTGCTGCATGATTCAAGAGCAACAAAACTTAGCATAAAACATAAAAATGAACTGTTGCAACATATGAGGGCATATAGGAGATACAAATGCTAAATCATTAATATATTACCAAAATCATTATTCCAAAATGTTCTTCCTTGATATTTCCTAAGCGTTGAAACTTGTTGATAGATGGAAAACTGAAATATCACTTCAAAAAACATCTAAACTAAGTGTTTAATAATCATAACATTCTTTTCAGAATTCAAATGAAGTTGATTAGGAACTTTAATTGTTCTACCAAATTTATGATACTTAAAGGTAAATCACATACAAGATAAATTGCAAATATAAGATAATATACACCCATGCTATCACAAACACTGCCTTCACTAGTTGCACACTTCATGTGTTAAGAAAAATGTAGATCCTGATTCCATTTCTTACGGAGCTACTCTCACTATGAGTCATATATCATTGTCTACAATCATGGGTATTAAACTTGAAAATAAAACGGAGGCAACAACTCTAGTGTTAGAAGTTTCACCCTTTCATAGTGTATCAACTTTGAACTCGATCTACTCAAAATAGTTAAAGCATCAAAATAAATGATAGGCAATATCTAACAGCAGGCTTGACTTACAATGTTTTTTTGCCATGAATCATTCAAAGTAGACTGATCCCCTGTACTTTGCGTTGCAGAGGTTTCCATATTATTAACATGACCTGGGCTTACAAAACCACATAAAACTTCTTCATCTGGTTTATCCTGCCTATCTTGTTGGGTTGCTCCCACTAAATTTCCTTCCTTGAGCTTTTTTAAAGGCTGAGAAAGAGTAGTCCCCGAATCAGATAAATACTGTCTTCTTTTTGTCACAGATGTAGTCACATGGGACATTTTCTGATTATCAGGAGTTAATTGATCGAGGTGACCCTTCATTGAAGTCAATGAAGAGGGAGTTTTCCCATCACAAGTGTTATTTCCACCAACAGAAGCGTTTACTGGAGCAGTTGTGGCAGAGGTGCTAGAGTTTTCAGGCGTGTTCCATTCATGCACTCCACCATCTAAGGACTGTATTGAGGCTTCCTGAGACAACAAGTCAGGGATCAAGCTCTTGACTACTTAGTAAGAATTTGATGAGTAAAGGTACATAAATTTGGTAAACCAGAACCACAGAAAAAGGCAAGATAACACAAGACCTACAATTTCAGGACCATGACCAACTTCTATAAAAACGATATTTCCACAAAACTGATACCCAAAAGGAACATATATAACATTGTTTAGAAACGGTACACGATTTAACTAATGCATAATAAATTGGATGTTAAAACTCATAATGTACCCTCTTAGGCAGTAGATTTATCATATCCAAACATGGTAATGGTACTGCACATCATATAAGAAACCTTTAAGCCTTTAAGCACATAAATATGATAGGCAAATTTGTCACTTTAATGCCTGCAAGTAACCATTACAAGCAAGCCCCAGCCTCCTTCACATTCTGTAAACCTTTTATTTTATCATACTTCATTTCAGTGATGGGTGTGTAGAGGGAGAATAAGCTAACACAGTTGTAATTTTGCAAGATAGATATTATAAAGCATCACTCACAAAATAAAACATGTATAAACTTGTGTTATTCAGAAATCTATTCAGGTCTATATTAACCGGAAGTACTACTTGCCTTGTGCCACATGCACAACAAAGATAAGAAACTCAAAGTCCTTCTGCCTCCTTCCTCTTGCAAGGTTTTTTGTCGCTATGGCATATAAAAATAACATGAACCGATTTTTAAACTAGACGCAGGCCACATCATAGGGATGATGATGTGAGAAACATTTATAAAAACAAATAAAGACTAATGTACACCAATGAAGGACACCTGGAGGAATAGAAAAAACCTGGGAAGAAGTGAACCATTTTCCATCCTTCCATTCCATATGAGGTCTTAGTTCCAGCTGTTTGAATTCCCTATCCTGTTGCAATTGCTTGAAGAAGACATTGTATCTAGAGTTTTCAAGCTCTTTTGTAATTACCCCACTCCACCAGCCATGGTCAAAGAATGCGTCAACTTTCTCCAATAAAACAAAATTTTTATCCTTGAGAAGTGGAGGACAAGGTCTGAGATGGAGTGAATTGACTTCTGTCTTAATAACCTGACCATTGTTTGATGTATGCTCCACCAAAAAGACTCCATCTCCCATGTTTTCAAGAATTGTGGATGGGAACCAAACATCCTGAAAGTCTTCTCTGTCAAATGACACTTCTACCTTTCTTCCCACGTCAAACATCAATCCTGCTATACTCTTCACAAAGTTCAAAAAAGAAACAGCGAACACAAGATCAAGAAATGATAACAATAACATACATCATCCAAAAACCAACGATTCACATCATTCAAAGATTCTTGTAAAATTGAAGAATTTTAAGCATGAATCCAAGCTAATAAAGCACAAGCTTAGGATTGAGCCTACTAAAAATGAGGAGGTATGATACTTGCTAATTGAGCATATAAATACAAATCTGAATTTTCTCAAGAAAATAAAGACAGTAACAAAATTAACTCCACAAGCTCTGAGAACAGCAACACAAGCAAACATAACATGCACAACTGCTTTTAAATACCAATGATACAAATATACTCAAAATTTGCAAACCTGTTGCTACGTATTATAGGAGAAAAGAATTACCATGTCTCGATTAAAAGGAATCAGTAAGTAGTAGGAAGCGGTGAAGTAACAAGTACCACATCCACTGAATAATGCACATAGAGAACATAATACAAAGTATAGCTCCGAAAAATTCAAACATACACCCAACTAAATAAAAGTAACTTTGACTGACATGGCAATTCTGCAGATACCTAATTTCAAGGAACATGCATTTCTGGATACAAGCCAACGACAAACCCAATAAATAAATTTTTAAACACGCACATATAGAAGATCAACACTCAAAAGTTAGGGAACGTGCTAGTATTAAGAAATTAAAACAACATTTCATAGATTAAGCAACATTTCATGCATTCCTCACACCAAAATCAAACTGAAATGTGAAATAAAATCCAGAAAACTTAGCTATACCTGCTTTTGGGGGCGAACCCAGCTCCCATTAACCCACTCCCAGTGAGCTCTCAAGTCGGCGAGCCCAAACTCGAGCACGTCGGGGGGATCCTCAAACGTAACGATAAATCTCTCACCACCGTCCAACACTTGGGATACGACACCTAGCCACCACCCGTCCCTGTAGAACGCGTCGACGACGTCGTTCAGTTCGAAACCCTTCACTATCTCCTGCGACGGCGGTGTGGGCCTCACGCACGATATGTGGACGGTTTCCTTCAGCCGATCCGAACCGTCATCGGTGGCCAACAAATTGTGGTACTCCACGTCGAGATGCTTCAACTTTCTTCTAGAGCCCTTTCTTGGGGAATTCGTGTGGTGATGTGAAAGCACGGTAGCAGAGAAATATACGTCTTTGAAGTCCTCCTCGTTGGTCCGCACTTCGACGACGGAACCAACCGGGAATGCAGCAGCGCCGCCGTGGCTACCGGATTTGTGGGAGGAGGAAGTAATCTGGCGTGTGTGCGGTTTGAGTGGTGGAGTGTCTGCATCACCGCCCATTTTGCAGTTGAATTTGAAGGTGAAGACTTTGTGGTCACCAAAAAAGCCCAAATTGGTGAGGCCTAGGGTTTTTCTTTTTTCAAATTCCCAAAATTTTCCACTCTTGTTCCCTCTCTTTAATTTGCTCTTTCAAATTCATGATTTGTGTTTTTTTTTTTTATGATAATATATACTTATTTGAAATTATCTTCATTTATGAGTTGGAAATGTCAATAGTGGACACGTGGAGTTATATTTCCGATTGGTTGAAATTGTTAGTGTATAAATACATATAAGTATATGTCGGACATTCAACTTTATTGATTATTACTTTATTTAGAATTGAGTTGTTCTTTTTTATTTTGATCAAATTGAGGTATATACTATCAATAGAAATCTGATTAAACAATAAATAAATCAAAGTACGACGAAATATACATTTTTCCATTTTTCACAAAAAGAAAATGTATCAAAAGAATAGTCATATGATAGGTCATGTGATAACTCAACCAAATATGTAATGCCTCATGATCAAAAGTATTTAATTTAATTTCATGTAATATAATGTACTATACTTGGGAGCGGACATGAAAGACTAGGATCGTTCTTAATATAACTTCATGCAATCAAAAACCTAACTAGTTTCCAATATTTTTAAGGGAAAAAGGAAGAAGAAAGAAAATGAAAAAATTACATAAAAAGGGATGTGTAATATATGCTATGTTATTGATATAAACATATATGAATGAATACATAATTGAAGCCAATTATGCTCATCATCCTATAATGTCGCAAGCCATATATGTCAAGTTATTTTATTTATAATTATTATTAGTATTAGTGTTATTTTGTTGGATAGAATTTGATCCTACAAGAGTCCACTAAAATATGCTCAGATTCTAATCATAATTTGTGATTATGGCAAATTATTTGTTAGATCAAGTATTGAAATTTGACAAATTTAGAAAGTTGAAAGATGACCAATTTTGAAAGTTGAAAGTTGACCACAATCCAATCTTAAATTTAGTGCATCACCAATTACCAATAATACATCATTAAATTAATGAAAAATGTATTTTTTTTTTAGCAACTCTTAGGGTATGTTTGGACTGGATTTGGCCCCTCTGGATTTTGGATGGGTTCAATCCAGTCCATGTTTGGACAAAAATTATCAAAATCTTACTATCTATTCTACTTTTCCTATTTTTTCTACAATTCTCAATAAAAACATTAATTTTTTATACAACTTTCAATAAAAAAACATTTACTTTTTCTACAATTCTCCATGTAAAAATGATATTTTAAATATAATTATACTCAAAATTCAATCTTATAAAATCATTTTCAAACCAAAATCCAAATTTAAAAAAATCACCTTAGGTTCAGTCAAAACATACCCTTGGTTCTGGGAAAAAGAAAAACAATTCAAAAAAGAATTGGGAAAAACTAGTATTAAATTATATATTTGCAGATAGCCCCCTCAGCTTTTTAGTCTTCACAAAAGCAGTCCTCACACCCAAACCCGAAGAATATTCTTATTCTCCCACGAGGACCACGACTGGCGGAGCTAAGGCAGAAACGGCTATGGCATCCATGGCAGCTACAACAAGCTTCTCCTTCTCCATAATCAAACCCTCGAAACTACTGAAGATCAAATTCCCCGAATTTCAATCATTCGCAATCGTACCCCTCAATTTCCGGCATTTGAAACTGAACAATCGGAAACTTAACGTCGTTAAAGCATCGGCGTCAGGATTGTACTCCGCCGAGCAGTTCGACCTCACCGTAGAAAACGTTGATAAGGTTCTCGATAACGTCCGGCCTTACCTCATATCTGACGGCGGGAATGTCGATGTTGTATCCGTCGAGAACGGCGTCGTCTCGCTCAAGCTCCAAGGTAAGCTAATTTGATGTATAGAGCTCAATGAATTTTACTAGAATTGGAAAATCCTCCATCCATGAACGTTTGATATGCTGATCTTGAGTATCAATGATTGCATAAAGCTTAAGAAGCAGAAAAAATCTGAGTCAGAGGTGGTCTGCTTTTCTTATTTTGCAATTTTATATAGCTATGGATGAAATTTGAAGGGATTGTAGGCTCTTTTCAGTTTTCAAGTCCTTAGCTTCAGATTTCTGTTTATTGCCTTGAAATTTCCTTTTGATTGATCTTATAGAAGGTTTTATAGATGCACATGTATCCATTAAACACACACAGACACACACACACACCTATCCACGTTTTATATGTGCAAATAGATGGTGGATTCATCTAAGGTGTCTAATTTTGTGTGTGAGCTTTAAGTTCTTACATGGTGCTCAAAACTGTTGAAAAGATCCTACTTGGTGTAGTGACATATATAGGTTGTGTTGTTGCTGATGCAAGTTAATATGTAACCAAGAAAACTTGTAGCCTATAGAATTGTTGCCTCCAATCATGTTCTTACCTGGCCTTATGAATTTTGGAGTTTTGCAAGAAGCATATTTTCTATGTCTAGTTGAAGTAATCGAGAGTCGTTAGTTCTTCAAGTATGAATTCAGTATTAACTTGTGCATTACTGACTAATAGGAGCATGTGGGAGCTGTCCTAGTTCCACAACAACCATGAAACTGGGAATCGAAAGAGTTCTCAAGGAAAAATTCGGGGATTCCATCAAGGATATATGTCAAGTAAATGATGAGCAGATCTCAGAGACTTCTGTTGAGGTGAGTTTGTGCGTCGTCCTTGTTATTTAAATGAAATTTGCTTTATAGTCTATATGAATGCGTCTAAAATCATTATTATAGCCACCTCTTGACGCCAAAAGACCGATACTAGTTGTTATAAACTTGAATGAACTTTGCAGTAGACACGAATTGAATTTGACATTACATAGGAGAAGGGGATAAAAGGAATCAAAAGTGGCTATTGTAATGGTTTTGATATTAAGTGGCTAATTAAATGTCTTGTTAACTTGATTTAAATGCCCATATTTCCATAAGCAATCACATAGTAGAAACTTGTACGCATTGAATCATATCGTGCATACGTGCTTACATGTGCAGGCAGTGAATGGCCATCTAGATATCTTAAGACCAGCCATTAAAAACTATGGTGGTAGTGTAGAAGTGTTATCGGTTGTGGGTGGAGACTGCCTTGTGAAGTACATAGGCCCCGATTCTATCGGATCGGGGATTAAAGCTGCCATTAAAGAGAGATTCCCAGATATCGTCAATGTTGAGCTCACCAAGTAGCTGGTTTTGGATTGTTGGCTTCGATTGCAGATGTATGCACGAACTATATTCCGACACTACCATTATATGTTTATGTATAGAAAACAACGTTATCGATTTACGTTGGAAACCTGAAATTAAACACAAATCTTATGTCTTTTAGTAGATTGTCTTGCATATTATTCTTTGCTGCATGTATGCATGATTTTTAGAAAAAGTTGGCAGTATACACTATTCACTTTTATCTTGTAAAAAAACACATTTCGCCTGAATTTTAGTTATTTTTTTTTGTAACTACACTTTTAATCTCCTCTGCGTTTTAATTCTACATTTTTGCTCTTGATTCAAATGAAAGTACAAGAAGCAATAAGCGTAAGTCATAGAGGCACAACATTTCCCTTATCCATATGCATCGACATATAAATACATCAAATATAATAATGAGCTTTTATGGTTTGTCTTTAATTTGCCAGAAAGATACAGAAAATAATTGGATTGTTTCACCTAAAACAGTGTGAATTCAATCAATCGGACAAATTTAATTTCTGTCTTCTCACTTTTTGGGGTTTTGTCATCGATTTAAGGGAAACTAAGGCACTGAAATTCTTGTTATCTTAGTCTCAAAGCTTTAATGCAACAACAGGACATACAGACTGACAGTTGGGAGTTGTATTTACACGGGTGATTTTGTGGTTTTCAATGGTTGATTAATTGTTTGTCGATGGCCAGACTAATTGATTAATACGATGTAACTAGTCGATCATTCAATGAAAACGACATTTCTGCTTAGAAACTAAATGTTTCTATAAATTCATGCTCCCATTGGCATCAGGATCCTGAGTCATGGATACAAGTATTTTATATATAAATATGGCTGTTTGATTGTTTGCAGCATTAAATCTGATTACTAACAAAGATTTTACACAAATAAACAAACAATTGAGAATGGCTACACAAGATAATAAGGAACACTCTCAAAAACAAATTCATCGCTTGCTCCAATTCGCCTTTTCTGTAGCTACGACTCACAATTCGGCTTCTTGTCATAGATTTCGCAAACCCTACCCTGTGGCAAATAAGCCAACTTTAGAAGCTCAAACGTATCTTCCCAGTTGAACTCGATTGAGCTCCCATGCATTTGATGGCACACGAGTGCAGGCCATTAAGCCCTAACAAGACAAACCATTACAAAATGCTTTAGTCACTCGTGCATATCTAATGATGCATTTAAAGAAACACATGGCGAATAAATGTCTACTACGATTGATCTGAAGTCTCATACTTTCTTGGCCTTTTAGACTGAGCAGGTGATGGTGGAGCTTCTGCTAATCTCCCCGGCCCCTATGGAAAACCAAAACGATAATTGCAGTGTCACTTTCTGGTAAACATATGATAAGTAAAAATCAGAATAACAAATTAAAATTGGAGTGTACCTTGCGCTTCTGTTCCCTTTTGACAAATTTTTCCCCTAAAACCAAATGCATCAACTCTATATGAGAAGCTTTCCGTATTAAAAATAAAAGGTAAATGCTCGAACAAGGGTAAGCACATATTTTAGGGCAAAGTTTAAGGTCAAATCTAAAGGCCGTTACAGATATAATTACCTCCAGTGTTCAATGACTCCGGGGTAAATGTTCGATCAAGATCTGCAGCTCTCAGTGACTGCTGCTGAACACATCATCATTATATAAGCAAGTTATTAAGAAAAAAAAAAAATCTTTATGTACCACATTACCTACCTTAGGAGGTGTACCGGGAGTTTCAGAATAAGAACCATCACGAAATGATGAACCCTCAGCCTCCTTGTATTGCAACTGATTATCAATTATCAAGGTTATGAAATGGAGAAAACAGAAACAAATGAACTTCATCACATCTGATAGCGCATTCCAAGTTAACGAAGAAAATAACTAAAACTGCAGCCACTTCATTTTGACTATTAAAGTCAACATTTTACTCTTAAAAGAACTGAAAATTTACAATATTTAAAGCATAATACATTTAGTTCTTTGTGAACATCACTCATTCATATTGTATGCCTGATTCTAATTAATTGAGAAGCACATATCAAATACATGAAAAGACTGGACAGAGCTAACAAAAAAATCCACAAAGAAGTACAATGTGCAACTTTCACTCAAGAAATTCGAATAAAATAGTTCAAAATTTTTTGATATCGAACAATCAATCCTTTTCCCCGCCCGCCAAAGATAAAAGTACATCTTTTTTTTTTTTTTCCTTTTTCGGGAATGAACAAATACAAGTATCCTTCAATGTTATAATCAGAAAATCCAAAGATATTACAAGTCAAAGACCCCAAATGCAAGTATCTTAAATCATGGTTCTACTTACAGGAGGAAGTAATAAAAAGCTTGGAGAGCTAATTCAATACGTAATTTAAAAAAATAAATAAAGAGGTGGTGCATAATAGACAACCTGTTTCTGAAGATTCAATAGAGTTAATATCTCCTTTCTTAGTTCTAGATGCTCAACGCATACAGCTTTCGTGGGAACCTTTGGTTTCAAGTTCACCTGTGATAACAAGGACAACTGCTTCATTCATCTAATTATAATAAAAATATTTATGGATTATCTCAAAAACCACCAAAGCCCTCACAGAATCTCAATAGAACTTTTAAGACAAATTCCATAAAATACTCACTTTCCACTTCCACATTTTAAGTTAAAGCTTTTAAACAACATTGTCAGGATAATTTGAAAACTTCGTTTTGAAATATTAAGAACAAAGCTTTGAAAGAACAGGCCATTCTGAATGATTTATACATAGGCCAGGTTAAACATCACACACTTGAACTTGCTTCTCTGATAACAAAGGAATTAAATTCACCATTTTAACAAGTATTCTTGGAGCAATCTTGAAGGGGTTCAAGTCCACAGCACATCTAACTCATAGATCAATGTAAAATAGTTTTTCCTATCATACTTTCATAATTCCAAGAGCTTCATTTTGTAAATATGTATTATTTATGCCAGTGTTTAGCATGTGATTTTTCCTTAATAACAAGTTCTAGGTGATGTTTGTTGTCTAATGCAAAATTGGGACATCATTTAATATACCATCAAAAATAACAAGCATGACATTTATGGGGCTTCATCCCCTCCAAGACATGCCAAATGTCTTGCCCAACGACGACTCCTTCCAAAATTCTAATTAAAATTAGCATTACCTTCATGAAAATGTTTATTTAAAATCTTTGAGCAATGCTGAAACAGGATTATAAGAAAAAAGAAGAGAAAAACACTGCTAAAACTGCCAGAAGGAGCTTTGAAAGTTGAAACGAAAAACAATCACAAAAAGCAGAAAACAAACCCCAAGATCTTGTAAGGTCTGCTCAACCCGTTTGATCGTCCGAAGTCCTGCTGATGAACTTGCAGCTTGCACCATTTGGTCAAGTGCATATGTACGTAAATACACACGTAGCTGCATATTTTTACAAACAGGATTACTTACATAGTAACATGGGGGGCGGGGGGAGATAACAAGCATTGGCATACTTTTTTTTTTAACACAGAACACATGATCCAGTTAAAAAATTATCTTACAGACAACTTTATCAACTCATCAGAAGACATGCCCAAATAGAAAACATGAAGAAGTCTAGTTGAAATATCTGATTCTGGCATACCGTACGAAGAGAAGCCAATACTGAAGCAGTTTCTGATGCTGGATTCGTGCCGGTAGAAGAGGGAAACTGAGAATTTGTGGGAGGGCTGATGGTATCAGAAGTAATAGCCTTATCAGCACCAAGCAGTCCACTATCTGATATGGATGGCACTGGTGGCTCTTGAGAAGCCTAAACACAAAGAAACAAGTCAAAGAACACCAGAATAGTATGAGGCTCTATCCAAAAAAAGAAGACTATCAACTAAATGCATTGGAGAAACTTTTTTTTGCCTATATTTCACAAGAACCACAGGGAGGACTAAGGATTTATACATACCTTTATAGACTTCCTTGCCTCAGTTATTCTTTTGGCATGGGTAAGAACCTGACACATAAAAGTTTTGAGAGAAAAAACAAGAAAAAAGCAATACAAAAAGGATAAAAAATAACAATAAATAAAATAAAAGTTTATCTTGAATGTCATTGGGCAACATAGATCGAAAAGGTAATAAGACTATTCAGACCTCAACATCCCTCCGCTCTTGGTGCTTTGTATGAGATAGCAGCAGGCTCAATGCACGCTTCCGCTCCGTTTCTTGAGAAGCAATATAAGGTTCCTACATCATTAAAGGAACTTTAGATATAAAGGAAATTCAGCCAGATTTTTGCTGAGAATACAAAATCAATACACTCCCTATACATCAAATACAAATCAATGAAAGATCATTCTCAAAGCAAATATCTACAAGGCGCCATTCAAGAAAGTATTTTTAGTGGATGAACAATTTTATTGAACCTTGAAAAGTGGAAGCCCAGCAACATCACCAGGAGATGGGGCTCTAGCAGTCAAGATAGCTCGGGATACTGCATCATTAGAAAGATATAAATATAAGAACCGTAACCTTCTTAAAGATGTCATTTATTTACATAGCTTTAGATACTTAATCATGCTACTTTCAATGCACTAAGAATCCAAGAAAGTAGAACATCATGAATAAGATAGAGAAATCCAGTACCACTGTAGTAACGATCCTTAAGTTCCTCCACAGTTTTTGATGATGGGAACCTATCAGCTATCAAAACAAAGCGGAGATCAAAGCGTTCACACAAATCAAATAATTGATCTGTCTCTTCCTTGGTCCATGCCTAATGGAAGGGAGAAAAAAAAAAGCAGTTCTCAAGTGCCTAACTTTTAATCAGAGTTCATATTAAAATACACAGTTCACTCAATTCAGCTACAAAATGTACCACAACAGATAATGCAAAACCATGGTCATCAGGAAAACCAAAAATACAAAGGTATATCTGATCAATAATAAATAGTGACCAGACACCTGACCAAAATCAGTTTGTAAGGTTATAATAGAAAGTCTGTACAAAAAGAACCAAGCTTTTGCTGTTGGTTATGTAAAATTAAAACATAACAACATAATGAAAAACCAATTCTAAGTACATACATCATCCGTCAAGTGCTTCTCATACTCCTCATCAGTATACTTGATCACATCAACAGACTGCACCACATCAAATATATCAGCAATTCAACTACCACAAGGTGTATGTATATAACATAAGAATGATCATATACACAGAATAATAGTTTGGCTTACTTTGTTATATTTCGCAAATGAATAGTCACCAGTTGGCGGGACTCCATTTACCACTCGAACCTACAATTTACCACTCGAACCTACAAATATAAGAGCTCGAGTACATAACAATATGCACCACTCCAGAAGACAATTGCTTAGGACCTGAGAAACTCACCCAATGGTAAAGCTGTAGATTATCTTTCCTAGCAGAATTAGTAAATGGGAGCCATTGCCAAGTAATCTGCAGTCAAAGTTATTTCCTTTAAAGAAAAGATTTAAAATTCACAAGAAGAACAAACAGAAACCAAGTTACATCTATTAAGTATTATACATAAGTGAACCTTCTCATTTTCGGATTGCGCTTTACGCTTCAAGTGATTCACATCAATGGCTGGAATCAAAGGTGCTATTCCACCCGTGAGAGCATAAACCTACAACATAACCAATCAAACAACTGATATGAAACCAAATTCTTTGAAGAAATTAAAGAGAGAAAGAAAGAACGTTGTTCAAACCTCACGCGAAATGCCATCAGGTTTTCTCTGAGATTCCTTGGGAGGCTTTGACTTCTTCTCTTGTATTGGCAATGCATTCTTCGGCAATCCTAATATATCCTTTGCATCCATCCGAAAAAACCAAACCACGTTTTTCCCCAAAAATTATCTACGATAAAATATTATCCAAAAAAACGAAGCAAAACGCTCCGAAGGTGAGATTCAATCGCAATCGGAAAGAAAAATTGGGTAAATTGTTGGATTTTGATGTCAATTACTAAATTACGATAAAATTAGGGTTCAGAAGAAGGGGAATTAGGGGTTTTTCGAGCGCGAACAGTGTGAGGATCGAAGAGGTTAATTTGGACGAAACTATCCGACGGTTTAACCATACCCGTATCCGCATTCGAATCCGGCCCGAATTCCCGAGCAGAATTAACTAGGGCCTAATTAATAAACGGGCCGAATCACCGCATTTGGGTAAATTATTGGCCCAGTATTGATTGGATCTTGAACAATTTATGCCCAAAAAGTTTATCTTGGAAATATGATTTTAATATTCATTTCTTGAATTCTTGTTGGACATGTTTATTTTTAGCTGCATGCGATTTTTATTTCTTTAGTCGCAAAAATACATTTCTTTGTCGACGCTAAATTTGATTCTTAAAAAATTTAAAATATAACATTATTGTATGATATCACTTAAAATTTAGTGTATTTCAAATTAATTATCCATATGAATCCATCGAAACTTTGTGTGAGTATTTTAGTATTTTCATAATTAAAAGACCTAATATTTATAAATATCAATGTTTGTTTTGTATTTTGATCAAATATCAGAGATGATAGAAGTTATTTACCATTTTTTTTTTTTACCAAACCTCGCTCATCCAATAAAATAAGTGATACCTCTGAATTAAAGATTAGTAGCAATCAAATATTACAAAAACTAAAATAACTTGTTATCTTCTCATTGTTCTTTTAGAACAAAGTATACAGGAAAGTAACAAATACATAAGACAATATAAATTATTCATTGAGAATCTTTGTCACCAAAATTAGCAGTTAGTTAAAGTAGAAGACAGTACAATTTTCTAATCCTTAATAATTCGAAATGTTAGAAAATGTATGAATTAAACAATAGCGAAGGCATGTTAGGTTATGAAATTTGGCCCCCCAAAGTTAATATCAATCATAATCCAGTCTTATGTCAATCACTTAATTAATTGTTTGAAACATTAGATTAGACCATAGGGCTCAGCCTAATGCTCCACGTGGCAGATAATTGGGTTTAGAAGTAGTACATGAATTAATTAATTGTGACTATATATTAAGTAGAGTAGGATATAATTTCATGAGAAGATCAGTTCATAGTCCACAAGTGAATTTATAAAAATGAATTTTTGTTTGAATGTATTGAAACCATGTCTCAACAAACTATATAAGTGAGGTGATCTCATAATTTTAATTTTTTTTGTAAATAATGTAATTATTGTTATGATTAATTATTTGATTATTATTTGATTTGGTAGGCACGAGTTGTTCGACAATGGCCGGCCGGCAGTTATTGCCTTTTAATCCCTTAATTTCCGAACCATTTATAAATATTTGCAAATTGCTAAATATTATTTACAACGTTGAATAAGTTGGAAGATCGATTTATGATGCATGTGACCTAGCTACGAACTATAAGATTCCTAATTGTTTAATTTAGGGCAGTGGATTTGCATTTCAATTGAACATATTGAATTATTTATTGTAAAAATAATTTATTATGTATTTCAATACCTTGTAAAGATACTAAATAAATAAATAAATGAGGATTGAAAGAAAGCTGTGACAATCTTCCGACCACTCTCTTGGAAAGGTGAGAATGATTGAACCAAAATTGCATTGCTAGAACTTTGTCGACTTAATTAAGCACTAATTAATTTTCTAATTACTAAATTAATATACATAAAATAGAATTTTTTTAAAAAAAAGTCATATTAAAAAGGTCAGCCGACCTGAAAATAGCATCAAATGGGGAGGAAGTTAATAACTGCTCACATGTTTGCAGCTACCATGTGGGCACCTAAATCCAACAATTCTTACCTTATTTAGTTATTATTATTACAAACAAACTAATCCTCACATTTTTGCTTACAAAAATGTCTCATTTCCAATTAAAATTAAATAAATATTGTTCATCTCATACCATCAAGGCATCAACTCTATGAATATCTATAATAGTCCTCTACATTTTAGTTTTATTGTTTTTTAGTTTGTTTATTAATGAATTGATTTGTAAATTTGATTATAGGGATTAAAATGTCAATCTACACAACGTTTAAAGTAGAAATCTTGAAAAATCATCCCGGGACATCTCGAGTAGTATACAAAATACTGTAGTAATGAAAATATTAAAAATATTAAAAATTCAACATACAACTGAAGAAACGCTTACTGATTTAATTCTGATAGATGTGTCAATTCTCATCTTATAATCCGTAAAATTGATATTGAATTGTGAAATTAATTATGTAAGTAATTGTGTGGTCTTTTTTTTTTTTGTCAAAAATAAAATAAAATGAAAAGTCAAAACATTCACATAGGTTATGGAGAAATCATAGAAGTGAGAGTCCCTAGAAACACGAGGGAAAGAACAAAGTTTTCTTACACAATTAATTAATTAATTACGACTCATTAAAAAGGTTTGACAAAAAAGTGGTGAAAATTAGTAGAAATAATCCAATGGCAGGTGACAGGTGGCAGCTGCACTAAACATCTCCGTGTTTGTTTCACTTTCACCTAATATTTGCCGCCCTTTTTAATTTACTTTTTAATTCCAATCACACTTTTTTTCTGAAAAACATAAAAAATAAATTGTAATTTTATATTTACGATGTTTTTTATAGTATTCGATATAGTGAGTTCAGTTGCAATTAATTTTGAACTATTAAATTACTTGTTAAGACAGCTTTCAGTTAGCAGGCTGTCTGTCTTTGGATTAGTCAAACAACGTAGAGCAGCAAGAGGGGACAATCAACCTTTTCAACTAATTATAATAAATTATTATTATATGTGACGTGGAAAATCATATTTAATTTTGACGATAATATACAAAGAATATCACTCTCTAATTGAATGGAATACAACTTCTTAAATTGACAATAATTTAGTCTGAGTTTCATTGTTGTCGAACTAATGTAGAATGATAAATTTGTATCGATAGATGTAGAAATTAGCCAATTAGAATAAAGCCCTTAAAATTCCTATGCTATGTATTTGACAAGTTTGTTGTCCATTTTCCACACACATATATATATATCAAAAAAATTTAGGAACAAATAAAATAAGGTTGATTCCTTGTCGACCACGAATTGAAATCAAGGATTCTATTCTAGTCATAAATAGTTGAATTGGTCCACGCCATCAACTTTTTATTATTGAAGCAATCATTTATGGCATGAATATATAAAAAATTATATTATTAATTTTATTTCTTTTCTTCTTTTATAACTTCTGCAAATTACTACATTGTAATCACGATATATATATATATATATATATATATATATATATATATATATATATCAAAATGATCCGATTTGAAACCGAATTTTCTGATATCAATTTCATGTAATAATTATTTTATGAGATCGTATCATAGATTAGTATCCGTAAAATGGATCTCATTTAGAAGATTCAACTCTAATTTTATCTTGATAATAAGATGTAATAAATTTGGCAAGGATATGTATGCCTTACTAAATTTTTTTACCTTTCTTTGCTTTCTTGTTTCTTCTTATATGGAATTTTGACAATTTGAATAAACAACATAAATCCATATATTTGAGATATTTTTCTACAAATTTTCTTTATAATATTGGTGCTCACCAAAAATTCTCGGCGCCAATTATTATAATAATAATAAAAATTCCTTTTGTTAGTGTTTTCTTTAGTGGATTTTTTTCCCATCCTCCTGTTGCACCAAGAAATAAATGTTTCAATCATCAACATAATTAAAAACTATAAATACACATATACACAACACAAATTATACACATATACATAAATATTTCATATGTAAAAACAAAACAAAAAACATTATTGTGTATAGTTGTGTTTATATATATTTCTTAGTACTCACTCCAAAGTCCAAACAAGTTAAAGTAGCAATTTTTTTCTGTCGGAAATAAATGGATTTTCTTCTTGTAGCATCATTATACTATACTACTTGTCATTATTTTATTCTCTCTCTCTCTCTCTCTCTCTCTCTCTCATATATATATATATATATATATATATATTTTTTTTTTTTTTTTTTGAAGGAGATGGTGACCTCTCCATCCCTCTATTTAACCGCCAAACAGAAGCCCATAATCCACCTCTCCAACAATATCATCAAACCTTAATTTCACACAAAATATTCAAACTCAGTCCATTACACTATACTATCTTCATATATATATATATATATATATATATATATATAATTCCTTATTTTTTATTTTTCTTACACTTAACCAAAAATGGTAGTTCCTTCTCCATGTCCACTTAGAAGCAAGAAAACCCGGGGCGTCGGAGTTCCGGTGATAGATCTCAGCCTGGAAAGACCAAAGCTCTGCGAATTGGTCGTAAAAGCATGCGAAGAATTCGGGTTTTTCCAGGTTGAGAATCATGGAATCTCCAGAGAGATAATCTCCAGAGTTGAAATTGAAGGCCAAGAATTCTTCTCTAAGCCTGCATACCTTAAGCAACGGGCCGGGCCCCCGTCTCCCTTCGGTTATGGCTGCAAGAACATCGGATTCAATGGCGACAAAGGCGAGCTCGAATATATTCTCCTTGAGGCTAATCCTCTTTCCATTTCTCAGAGATCCAAATCCATTTCCTCTGATCCCACAAAGTTCAGGTAATTTTATCTCTTGCATGCAAATAATTCATCATCTAAAAAGATTGTTAACTTGAATTCTTTTTTTTCTTAATTTTTTTATGCATTGAAAATGGAAATATTCATCACATTATAATGACTACATAGCTAGGACTATATATATATATATATATATATATATATATATATATATATATATCTTCATTTCATTATAACAACCATGGACTTTGATGAAGTCTTTGACCAGTAAAACAAGTTAAGTTTTATACCTTAATTCCATGGAAAAGTCTAAGGAGTTGAATTTAAGAATTCCCTTATATATAAGGCATAAACTTTATTATTTAATTATATAATGTGAATAGATAACACATATATATCGTTAATGCTTTATCATATCGACTAAGATACATATAATATTTAATTGTAACAACCCATCCTATTTTTCCATATTATAATATTTGTGGCATGTAAATATTGTTAAAAGTCAAAATAAAAGTTACACGTGCAATCCCTAAAATGGGAATATCAATAGCCTTTTAGATTGTCCTCTCCATTAATTTTATAATGGAATTATATTTTCTTGAATTTTCTTATTGCCATTTTTATTTTAAACAAATGTACTTTTAAGATGATTTCGGAAGATGCTAATTGGGTAAAACCTCTTCGTATTCCATAAATGGTTAAAAAATATGCTATGTTTTGTCTATGTCAAATTTTCCACCAAGGCATGTGATTGCCTTTTATTTTTTGAGTGAAAGAAAATGACTTTTACTTAGGTGTCGTTAGATTCATAATTCACCTCATTAATTATGTGCAATTATTGTTGAATCACATCATCTCAACCTAAAGCAAAATATTTTAAGTCACTTTCCATCACATATTATATATTCGAATTGTTACACCCAAAATTCTCCACGCGTTTTTTTTTTTTTTTAATGGGATTTAGGAAAAAATTGAAAAACTTTTTATTGGTTTATAGACAAAAGGGGACCAATTCGGAAAAGAAATTCTAACTTATATGATGGAATAGCAAATGGTATATTTCTATCAAATAGTCAACCCATCACTTATAGCTTCCACATAAAAAAGGGAAATATAAATATATAGAGGTCTAAACATTATATATGCTAAAAATAAAACAAAGTCAACATATAAATCACATCACTCTGAAAAACACGAGATATCTACAAGAAATAACATATTAGAGAAAGAATATAAGCTTAAAGTGTGTGTGTGTGTGTGTGTATATATATATATATATATATATATATATATAGAGAGAGAGAGAGAGAGAGAGAGAGAGAGAGAGAGAGAGAGAGAGAGAGAGAGAGAGAGAGAGAGAGACTTTACTGGTCTTTATTTTATATAAGAAATCAAAATTTGGCCAATGAATTCGTAGGGAAATATCCGATCAGTAATTGATCACTAATCGTATGTTAATATTGTAATAGACCTTTAAAATTATATTGTTTTCTATCAAAATTCTATATTTATCTTGTCAACATTCAGTATCCATCACTAGATTTTGTCTCTTATCAGCTACACAAAGCCATATGAATCACCCTTACACTAGAATCATGAGTATACTAGGGATCAAGAAAGTAATACCCAAAACATGGATAAATCTAGTTAAAAATGCTCTTTTTATATGTACTTTCTAAGACTTTGTATTTGTCAGTATATTAATTACTTCATAAAATTTAAACCTAATGTAACTTTTATGTTATAATGCAAACTTTATATTTACATTGTGCAGCTGTGGTGTGAATGATTACATAGAAGCAGTTAGGAAGCTGACGTGTGATCTTCTAGAAATGGTGGCTGAGGGGCTGTGGGCCCAGGATAAGACCATATTTAGTAAGCTTATCGGAGATGCTAACAGTGACTCATGCTTCAGAATCAATCACTATCCTTCAGTCAATGATGATGATTGGAGCCCCAAAACTCGGATCGGGTTTGGTGAGCATTCGGATCCTCAGATCCTAACCATATTGCGATCCAACAACGTTGGTGGCCTTCAAATCTTGTCCAAACATGGCTTGTGGATTCCCATCCCTCCTGATTCTGACAAATTCTGTGTCTTTGTCGGTGATGCCTTTCAGGTAATTAATCTATATCACATGTAATAATGTTATTTTAAAACCTAATGGGCTTGGATCAAAAAATTCAATAGACCAATATAGATGTCAAAATATCTATTACTAGTTATTATGTACATATTCTAATGCATTTTTTTTCTTCTATGTATGTAATTCAGGCATTGACGAATGGAAAATTCACGGGTGTTAGACACAGAGCGTTAGCAAATTCGAGTACATCAAGAATGTCGATGATGTTTTTTGCAGCTCCACCTCTTGATGCATGTATTTCTCCGATACCTGAAGTGATCTCAATCGAAAATCCATGTCAATATAGATCCTTTACATGGGGAGAGTACAAGAGCACTGTGTATTCATTGAGATTGGCAGATCATCGCCTTGATTTATTTAGAAACAAATAATTATTGATGAGTAAATTGATGTTTAGTTGAATTTCATTTCATTGAATTAGTATTAGGGCATATGGAGGGTGTAGTTGCACATGTATATGTTTCATACATGTATCTATTTCAATGTTATATATGGATTATAAATAAATATATTTTTTTCAACGTTTTGGTTTGTGGTGCACACATCCTTTCAAATCACCAGGAGAATTCAGGTGCTTATCATTAAAAGGAATAAAACATTGATGAAAATTGTGGGTGAGACTTTTTTGAGTCAGATTTTATGAGACTGAAATTTTATTGGATCCATCTATAATATATATATAAAATGAGAGAATTTGGGAAATTTTACTAATTTGCCACTTTCCCTCCTAAAAGTATCACATCAAATTGATGATTGTATAAATATTTTCTTTTTGATTTTCTTTTGTAAGCTCTAAAAAACAATATTTTATATGTAATCATGCATTTGGTTTTTTTTTTTTTTTTTTTTGTCATTTACAAGAAAATGTTATGATAATAGTATTTAAAAATTCAATTGTGGGCCCTATTGTTTGTAATATTTAAAAGAAGGTTGAAAGCTGAAGATCGTCCTGATATAATTTGTCGTGTGTTCAAGATGAAGTTGGATGGGTTAATCAAGGATCTTAAACATAACAAGATATTTGGTGTTGTTCGGGCAGGTAAAATATTTAGTTGATTACTAAATATATATATATATATATATATATTGTCATATATGTTTTCTTATTATTTGTGAGCATAATTGTTTTTCTTTATCTTTTTTCGCAGTGATTTACACAATTGAATCTCAAAAGCGTGGGTTACCTCATGCTCACATTTTGTTGTTTCTTGATCAACAAGATAAATATCCAACACCTAAGGACATTGATCAGATAATATCTACTGAAATACCAGATTCAAACACTGATTCTGCATACTATAATGCAGTTCAGGAATATATGATTCATGGTCCATGTGGTGTTGTTGGACCCAGGTCACCATGCATGTTGGATAGTCGATGTACGAAACATTTTCCGAAACAATTCGTTGATGCAACAGTTGTAGATGATGAAGGTTATCCGATTTATGAACGAAGAGATGATGGTCGCACTGTGGTTAAAATGGAGTTGAGCTTGACAATAGACATGCGGTACCTCATAATAGATATTTATTACTCAAGTATGCATCCCATTTAAATGTTGAGTGGTGCAATCAATCGCGATCTATCAAATATCTTTTCAAATATGTTAATAAAGGGCATGATCGAGTTACAGCCTCTTTTTATAATAGTGCACGTGATGCTGAAGTTGCAATGAATGTGGATGAGATCAATATGTACTATGATTGTAGGTACATATCACCGTGTGAAGCTATGTGGAGGATTCTTGGTTTTGAAATTCAATATAAAAACCCACCAGTTGAAAGGTTATGCTTCTATTTACCAGATGAGCAACCAATCTTTTTTTCGGATGATGACAATTTGGAGGTTGTCATGAATCGCGAGTCAGTAGGACGAAGCATGTTTTTTGCATGGTTTGAAGCAAACAAGATTTATCATGAAGCAAAGAATTTAACTTATTCTGAATTTCCACAGAAATTTGTTTGGAAAAGGGACCAGAGATAGTGGACGTTAATAAAAGGAGGTTTTTCTATTGGTCATATATTTTATGTGCCGCCTGGTAGTGGTGAAATATACTATTTGAGATGTCTTCTCAATGTTGTTCGCGGTTCAACAAGCTTTGATGATATAAAAACAGTTGGGAATGTTACTTATAGTACTTTCCGTGAGGCGTGTTATGCTCGTGGTTTGCTAGATGATGACTGTTGGGCCCTCAATATTAGGCCGCCCACGCATGGATCGAGTTCGGACCCGAACTAAAGACCACTTGACCCAATGCACCGAGGAGGACCGGCCCCGTCACCCGATAACCCAGTCCAGTCACCCAGTTCGGCCCGGCCTGACCTCGCTCGAACTGATATGACCGTTCCGCAGCCGGGACCGGTCTTCCAGCCCGGCTCGGTTATTTCGCCGACCTATGTTTCAGGCGAATTGGAGGGATGACATGGCCGAGCCGAGCAGAAAATGGCCGTCCAGGAACCCCCTAACCGACCTGTTGATACTTCAATGAAACCATCTTCCTAGGACTCAAAATGGAGGGAGAGCTCGAATCAAGTCTTCCTAAACGCCGACGTGAGCAAAAGCCGACCTGCTTTGACCAGCTCGGCTAGAACGACCGACCTTCCGCATCCCATCAGAGGCAAAGCCGACCTGACCTAACCGACCTGATTTTCAGCTCGGATAGCGGTTGGTAGAATCTCCATACCTAGGAATATGTCTAAAAATTAGAGTATAAAAAGAGCTCGGCTCGGTTTGTAATAGTATGGGACAGGGAGCATCTAGCCCTGGCCCTATAGGGACAAGATCCCCTAACTCGGGGAATGCTGTCCAGGTGAAGGGTCTATAAATAAGACCCTTCAGACATTTGTAAAGAGATCGATTTTTGGAAGGAAAAAAGACAAGTGTTCTGCATTTTCTTGAACTTCCTCTCTCATTTAACCTAGCTCTTTTAACTCGGCTAATTAGGTTGGGCTAAAAGAACAATTAATTCGAGTGTTTGACTGAGATTACGAACCAGCCGTAAATCGACGTCAACATTTTGGCGCTAGAAGGAGGGGTCGAACCTCCGCTCTACTCAGCTATCAATTAATGACAGGAAGCGAAAACTCCAAGGGAGGAAGGAGCACGGGTAACGAAAATAGAAACCTAACAGGGGGCACATCAACAGGGGAGGACATGACCTACCAAATGGTCATGGAGGGCGGCACCACGACCCTCTCCCCCGAGATGATACAAGCCGCGATCCACCAACTGACGGAACAGCTCAACCAGGCTCGACAGCGTGGCCAGGCAGAGTTACAGGAAGGGACCCCCCGCGAGGAAGCCGTGAATTGCCGAGCCGACCAGAGGGCCTCGGAGAAATCCCGGGCCGAACTCGAAGTCGACGATGAGTCATCCACGGACATATCGGCCGACCTGGATTGGCCGAGCCGGCTAAGGAAGCGCCCGAGGACCGCAGCCCCACAAGGACAAAGGAAAGTGGGAAGCGTCTTCACCAAGCTCGGGTCTGAACAGGCGAAGGAGGCATCGAGGTTGGCCAAGCGGCTCGACTATCATGATAAGCCAGCCGAGAGAAGTGACTCCACTCGGCAACGAACCAGGAAGGAGGACGAGGCTCGACGCCTGAGAAGAAGGCTCGCCGAACTAGAGGCCCAAGAAAACGAAGGTGAGGACGACAATCAGAATTCCGTTGATGATTGGGCCGGACCGACCCCGTTTTCCAAGAGGATAAGTGATGCCGATCTGCCGACCAAATTTAAAATACCACCGATCGGCACCTACAACGGAGAGACCGACCCCGCATACCATCTAGACAACTACGTGTCCTGGATGCGCCTCCAAAAGGCCGATGAAATGTTCATGTGCCAGGCATTCCCCTTGACATTGGGAGACCTGGCTAAAAGTTGGTTCAGCAATCTGCCGAACTACTCCATTAGCGGATGGAAGGAGTTGTCGGAGCTCTTCCTCACACAATTCATGGGGTCGAAGAAAAGGAGGACGCCGAAGGAAAAATTGTTGAATTTCAAACAAAACAAGGGCGAGTCCCTAAAAGCTTACCTCGAGCGGTTCAACAAGCTAATCCTCGGCATGGAATATGTCCATGATGAGACCAAACTCATGACCGCCATGGCAGGTCTCCGGGTCAATTCAAAGGTGTGGTGGTCAGTTCGGGAATTCAAACCAAAAACCTACCACGAGTTCCTCCGACAGACAGAAATGTATGTGGACGCCGAGGAGGCCATCCAGGAGGAACAAGGGGCAAGGGAACACCCAGAGAGGAGGGAGAAGGAGAAGGAAGGTTCGAGGCGCCAGCCAAGCTTCCGGCCGCCCGGCAATTTCAGGCCATACCAGGCGACCGAACCAAGCCGAGACCGGCCCAAGCAGCCCGACTCAGCCGAGCGAGTGAGAACCATCCTAACGGTATCTCCTCGACAGATCCTGGCCGCCATACAGGACCAAAATTTGTTGCCGGAACCGCGCCCTCAGAGGCCATCCCCGAGCTGGACCAACTCCAAAAAATACTGTGAGTACCACCGAGCTTCCGGCCACGGTACTGACGCATGCCGACACTTATTGGCCGAGCTCATGAAGCTCATTGAGAGGGGGCACCTCGACCAATTCGTGAAGAGACCCGGCCCCCCCAAGGAGCAAGTAGCTCCGCCAGCACAGCGGTTACCCCCTCCCCCCATCGGAAACCCTCCGATAAGGGAGATCAACACACTGATCAATCACAACTCCGAGGATGACCGGCGATCCAAGCGAGCCCGGCGGCGATACATTCGGGAGGCCAGAAATGCCTACCAAAGGTGCGACCCGCCCAAACGTACCGCGGAGGGGCACGCTATCACTTTCTATAGCATGGAGGCGGAGGGCCTGGTACACCCCCACGAAGACCCACTGATCGCTGTCCTGGATATCCAGGACATCAGGGTACATAGGGTCCTGGTGGATACGGGAAGCTACGCCAACGTGTTATATCTCAACACGTACAGGAGGATGGGGCTCAGAGAAGCCGACCTCGAGCCCACGTCGGAGGTCGCGGTAGGGTTCGGAGGGCAGACCACAAAGGTACTGGGCAAGTGCCTGCTGAAGGTGGCCTTCGAGATGGAAGGAGAGAAAGTATATACCCTGACAGAATTCAGGGTGGTAGATGCACATTCAACGTACAACGCCATATGGGGCCGACCCCTCCTGGCCAAACTCAAGGCCGTAGTGTCCATCTACCACCAGGCCATCAAATTTCCCGTTGGGGAGAAAATATTTGTCATCGAGGGCAACCAGCTCGCCGCAAGAGAGTGCGAGGCCGGGCTTAGACCGAGGGAGATCAACCAGGTTGGAGAGGCCAGCCAATCCCAAAGCGATGAGCTTGCCCAAAACGACCAGGAACAACCCTTCCAGGAATTGGAGACCTTAGACCCACGAGGGGAACACGAGGTCCGGGCCTCGCCGGTGGAGGAGCTCGACCTCATCAGCCCGGATCCGAGTCGCCCAGACGTGACCTTCAACATAGGGCGGACACTTGAGGAACCGATCCGAGCCGAGCTCATCCAATTCCTCGGCTCCAATACAGACGTGTTCGCCTGGACCCACGAGGACATGGAGGGCATCCGACCTGAAGACGCCTGTCATCACCTCCACCTCAGCCCATCCGCGAAACCCGTAGTCCAGAAAAGGAGGCGGCTCAGCCCTGATAGGTACGAGGGCCTGGAGATGGAAGTCCAGAAGCTCCTGGCCAATGGTTTCATCGAGGAGACCCAATACGCGAAATGGGTGGCCAACCCGGTCTTGGTGAAAAAATCAAGTGGGTCGTGGAGAATGTGCATCGACTTCACCGACCTCAACAAAGCATGCCCGAAGGATTGTTTCCCACTCCCCAACATTGACCAACTCGTGGACACCACGGCCGGCCACGAGCTGATGAGCTTCATGGACGCATACTCAGGATACCATCAAATCCCAATGGCCGAGCAAGACCGGGTGCACACCACCTTCGTGACGGATCGAGCTCAATATTGCTACAAGGCGATGCCGTTCGGACTAAAAAACGCCGGAGCCACATACCAACGGTTGGTTAACAAGATGTTCGCCGCCCAGATCGGTAAAACAATGGAGGTCTATGTGGACGACATGTTGGTCAAATCAAAAAGAAAGGAGGACCACGTTGCCGACCTGGCCGAAATGTTCGGCATCTTGAGGAGGTATCGAATGAAGCTCAACCCGAAGAAGTGCACGTTTGGGGTCGGATCGGGCAAGTTTCTCGGGTATATGGTTAGCCAGAGGGGAATTGAGGCCAACCCTGAGAAAATCAAGGCCATCATCGACCTGACACCACCAAGGCGGGTCAAGGACATCCAGTGCCTGACAGGCAAGGTGGCCGCCCTCAATAGATTCATCTCAAAGTCAACCGACAAATGTCGGCCGTTTTTCGATCTCATCAGGAAGGACAAAAAATTTGAATGGACCTCGGAATGTGGGGCGGCCCTAGAAGAATTGAAAAAGTCCCTTATGACCGCACCTGTCCTCGCCAAGCCCCTCCAGGGAGAGAAGCTACAACTATACCTGGCCGTGTCCAGCTATGCGATAAGCGCCGTCCTGACACGAACGGAGAGGAGCTCCCAGCAGCCCATATACTATGTTAGCCATTCCCTCCACGATGCAGAGTTGAGATACCCGCCAATGGAGAAGTTGGCTTATGCTCTGGTCACCTCGGCCAGGAAGCTCCGACCGTACTTCCTGGCCCATCGGATTGAGGTCTTGACCAATTTCCCATTGAGACAGGTCCTAGGCCGACCTGACGCTTCAGGAAGGCTTCTCAAGTGGGCAGTGGAGCTAGGGCAGTACGACGTGCAATACTCCCCCAGGACGGCCATAAAGGGGCAAGCATTGGCCGATTTCATCGTTGAGTTCACCCCCACTACGCCCATCCAGGAGGAAAGCCAGGAAAAGCCATGGAAAATGTACGTGGACGGCTCGTCCACCGTCACCGCAGCCGGGGCCGGAATCGTCCTCATCAGCCCGTCAGGCAAGCATTTCTGCTCGGCCCTCCGATTCAAATTCAAGGCCACCAATAACGAGGCCGAATATGAAGCCCTGCTGGCCGGACTCGAGATGGCCAAGCAGTTCGGCGTCGATGACCTCGAGATTTTCAGCGACTCCCTACTGATGGTCAACCAAATTTCGGGCGAGTACGAGGCCCGGGACGAAAGAATGGCCGCATATCTCCAGGCCGTGGAAGTCACCCTGGCCGGCTTCCGAAGCACCCGGGCCGAACAGGTTCCTAGGATACAAAACGCCCAGGCCGACGCGCTCGCCAAACTATCCACAAGCGAGGGTGCCCAGGATATCGGGTCGGTTAATGTTGGCCTTATGGAAAGCTCGGCCCTGGAGAGCCAAACAATATGCACGATCGACCTGGAGGACACATGGATGAGCCCGATCATCAAATACTTGCAAGAAGATACAAGACCAGATGACCCAGTGGAGGCTCGGAGATTGAGAATCAGGGCGGCCAGGTACACGTTGAAGGACGGCATTCTGTACAAAAGAGGTTTTTCCTTACCTTTGCTGAGGTGCCTGAGCGAGCGAGAGGCCGAATATGCACTAAGGGAGGTTCACGAGGGAATTTGCGGAAATCATACAGGAGGACAGGCCCTGGCCTTCAAGATAATCAGGATGGGCTATTTCTGGCCGAGCTTAAAAAGAGAGGCAATAGAATTCGCCAGAAAATGTGACAAATGCCAAAGATATGCTCCATTCACTAGGGCCCCGCCAGAAGAGCTGAACATGGTGCTCACACCATGGCCATTCGCAAAATGGGGCATAGACCTAATTGGGCCCATGCCGACGGGACGTGGAGGTGTAAAGCATGCTATAGTCGCAGTGGACTACTTTACAAAGTGGGCAGAGGCCGAACCCCTTGCAAAAATCACCTCGGCCAAAATCACAGACTTCGTATGGAAGTCAATCATTTGCCGGTTCGGGCTCCCCCAATCCCTGGTAACCGACAATGGGAGGCAATTCAATAGCGAGGAGTTCGCACAATTCTGCTCCAACCTGGGGATACAAAAGTTGCTCTCCACGCCATACCATCCCAAAGGCAATGGCCAGGTAGAAGCCATCAATAAGATAATCAAGCACACCCTGAAGGCCAGGCTGGATGAGCTTAAAGGTGCGTGGGCGGACGAACTCCCCGGGGTACTGTGGTCCTACCGAACTACAGCCAGGTCGGCCACTGGAGAAACCCCTTTCTCCCTAGCCTTCGGGGCAGAAGCAGTCATCCTAGTAGAGGTCGGAATACCGACCTGGAGAGCTACACAGCGGGACGAGGAGGGAAACGAGGTCGCCATGCTGGCCTGCCTCGATCTCGTGGAAGAAAAGAGGCTGGAATCGGAGCTCAGAAATGCGGTGTACAAACAGCGCAGTGCGAGGTATTACAACTCCAAAGTCCGAGCCCGAAAGTTTGAGGTCGGCGACCTGGTCCTCCGCAAGGTCGTCCTCAACACCAGAGAGACAAACGCGGGGTGCCTAGGACCGAACTGGGAAGGACCCTACAAAATAGCTCGGATACTGAGCCGAGGGGCATATGAACTGGAAAGCTTGGCCGGAAGGGTGCTCGACAAGCCATGGAACGCCGAGCTCCTCAAACGTTACTTTCGTTAGCTAGGATAATTATAGGATAATTGTAATAGGTGCTTTTTGTACAAGAAACTTCAGTGAAATGAAAAATATCTATCTTGAATTGTCTCGGCAACGATGGGGCTCCGACCCCCCGAGCTTGTCTCGGTAAAGGATGGGGCTCCGACCCCCCGAGCTTGTCTCGGCAACGATGGGGCTCCGACCCCCCGAGCTTGTCTCGGTAAAGGATGGGGCTTCGACCCCCCGAGCTTGTCTCGGCAACGATGGGGCTCCGACCCCCCGAGCTTGTCTCGGTAAAGGATGGGGCTCCGACCCCCCGAGCTTGTCTCGGCAACGATGGGGCTCCGACCCCCCGAGCTTGTCTCGGTAAAGGATGGGGCTTCGACCCCCCGAGCTTGTCTCGGCAACGATGGGGCTCCGACCCCCCGAGCTTGTCTCGGCAAACGATGGGGCTCCGACCCCCCGAGCTTGTCTCGGCAACGATGGGGCTCCGACCCCCCGAGCTTGTCTCGGTAAAGGATGGGGCTTCGACCCCCCGAGCTTGTCTCGGTAAAGGATGGGGCTCCGACCCCCCGAGCTTGTCTCGGTAAAGGATGGGGCTTCGACCCCCCGAGCTTGTCTCGGCAACGATGGGGCTCCGACCCCCCGAGCTTGTCTCGGTAAAGGATGGGGCTTCGACCCCCCGAGCTTGTCTCGGCAACGATGGGGCTCCGACCCCCCGAGCTTGTCTCGGTAAAAGATGGGGCTCCGATCCCCCGAGCTTGTCTCGGCGACGATGGGGCTCCGACCCCCCGAGCTTGTCTCGGCAACGATGGGGCTCCGACCCCCCGAGCTTGTCTCGGTAAAGATAGAGCTTTGACCCCCTTGACTCGTTAAAAAAAAAAAAAAAAAAAAAAGAGGGCGGAGGACTGGACAGTCCGAGCCGACCATTTCCGACCATTTGGTCCGACTTATGTGGGCCGAGCCGACCATTTGGTCCGACTTATGTGGGCCGAGCCGACCTAAAAGACATGGGCTGAAAAGGGCGATCTAAAATTACTTGGTGGAAAATAAGTTCAAGGAAATCAGACATGATGGCCGAGCTAAAAGACATCCGAGCACAAAGCATACACAAACTGAAATAATGCACGAATATTGAAGGTGAACAAAATATATATTAATTCAAGAAGAAAACCGGTTTGGAGGCCGGAACCTCTTACAAAATAGTGTATGACCCGAGCAGAGATGGTGGAGCAAACTCTGCTCGGGCCCCGAGCAGGGATGATATTAACAAATCCTGCTCGGAATGAAACAAAAAGAAATCTAAAAACAAAAAAAAAAGAGGGCGGTCAATCCACCACATTCACCACCTCGTCCGCCTGGAGCTCGCCAGCTTCCGGACCGACCTCAGAGGAGGGGAGCGGAGGGTCGGATAATTCGCCAGCGGCCTGAAGAACCCCCTCCCCATCTGCTTCCACGGCGGCCTCCTCCTCATCCTCGAGACCGGCCTCGGATGGCATGTCTATCTCCGGCCCGGGCTGGAGGACATCATGACGATCAGCAGGAAGAGCCGCCTGAAATAAAAATGGTCAGAACCGAGCCGAGGTAAAAACACTTGAGAAAAAAAGGTATAAATATATATAGCCTACCTCCAGCCTCTCCCTCAGAACGTCCAGGAAGTCCGGCGGAAGAGGGTTCTGGGCGAGGTACGTGGCCAGGGCGTCCTGAAGGGGGGCGATGTTCCCCTCATCCGCCTTCACCTTCTCAAGGATGTCCATGAAGGCGAAGAGGTACCCCACCGAGCTCCTGGCCTTGTACTCCGCCGACCGGAAGAAGGCCCGAAGATAAGCCCCAAAAGCCGAGGCCGACGTAGCCTTCCTGGCGGCCTCCAATTCCCTCCCAAGACGGACGGCCTCCGCTTGGGCGGAAGTGATTGTCTTCCGGGCCTCGTCCCGTTCAGCCCGGGTCCGACCCAGCTCGTCCCTCTTCCGATCGACCTCTGCCCGGGCGCTCTGGACATCCTTGGCCAGGCCCTCCTGTTTAGCGGTGGCGGCCTCCAGTTGGGCCTTCAGCCAGTCCACCTCGGCCCTAGACTTATTCAGCTCGGTCCGGCAAACCCGGAACCGTTCTTCCGTCTCGACAGCGACAGCATAAGACTGCCACTGGAGGACGCTGGCCTGGGCAGCCAACACCGCGGCGCTGCACTGGAGGTCGACCGGGTTGGTCATCCTCTGAACGTGCTCTTCCAAATCCTGGGTCCAGGATTTGGGAAGGTTGATCTGGGCGGCTGCCACATGAGGCGGGAGCTCCTGGCCGGTGAACGGCTCCCGTGCCCGGGCAAAGGCGAGCTGGAAAGGAGGCCTCCTCCCCTCATAGCGGCGAGTCACCTCCACCCTCTCCGGATCGTCGCCAAGGATGGAGGAGACACGCGAGGGCCCGGCAGGAGTGTCAGTGGCCGGCGGAGCACGGCGAGCTGGCGGGCTGGTGGAGACCGCCGGTCTAACATCGGCCCCAGATCGGTCGGAAGGAGCGCGGCGGGGCTCCTCCTGGTCACGAGATGACCCGGATCGGCTGATCCGAATCCTCTGACGCGGTGGCTGTTCAGCCCGGGGGGTCGGTGCCCGGTCAGCCCGCTCAGGTCGGGTAGGCGGCGGCTGCTTCCTCTTCCGAGCAGCACCCATTGCCTCAAAGCGGCTCGCTGGGTCCGCCATCAATCCAAGAGCGGGGAGGTTGCTGACTGCCAAGAAAAACAAAGTTACCAAGAATAATACACAAGGAAAACAAGCTCAGCTGATCAAAACATACCTGCTCGGGGGCTCGGTACGGGACAAAATGGGACGGTAAGTCCGACCTGTTCCAAACGACGCTGGGCCACCAACCGTTTGAAATTCCGGTCCTCCTCGGATACCTGGTCCCGTAGGTAGGCGAGCTGGCGAGAGATGAGCCCGGATGTCTGGCTCTCCCGAGGATGCCGAACTGAAATAAATAAAAAGAAATCAACGATCAGAAAAATGGAAAATGAGTTCGGTTCGGAACAAAGCTCACCTTGTTGAGCCTCTTTGAAAATGACCGGGCAGGCGACCCGAGTGAGTTGACCGTCCACCTCAAAAGGGCTCTGCCAATCTCCGCCCACCCAGAACCACTTCGTCTTCCACTCCTTCACGGAGGACGGGGCGGCGACGACCAATTGCGGACGCCGAGACCGAACCGACGTATAATATATCGGTAGAGGAGAGCCCGGCGCTTGTTTGAGCACAAAGATCCACTCCATGTCCGCGGGGCTCGGCGTTCCAAAGCCGAACTCCCAAAACAGACTGAGCAGCCCTATGATGGACGCCCAACCGTTTGGATGAATCTGGGCCGGGGCCACCCCCCAATGGAGTAGGTACGAGGTTATGGCCGGAGCCAACGGAAACCTCAACCCGCCCTCGAGAGCTCGGAGGGACACGGCAACATGACCAGGAGGGGGCTGATCTGGTCGGGCAAGATTGACCGGCTCCTCGAATGTCACCGAGCTCGGAATCTTGAACCGCGCCCGCCACTTAGACAGCTCGTCTTTACCGACTGAAGGACGGAACGGCCTCAAATCCTCCTCGTCCACAGTGATGATCGGAATCCCCATAGGGATATCGCCTCGGCCCGAAGTGCTCGGCTCGCTTTGGTCGTCGCCATCTGCCAGATCCGGAAGAGGCCGCTCCTCCGAAGCAGACCCCGGGGAGTCGCCAGGGGACGAAGAGGAGCTGGGGCTAGGGCTCGGAGTAAAGGCCGGTCGTTCAAGCCGCCCAGATGAACCTTGGTCATTTTCAGAAGATGAAGAAATGGTTACAGCAGACATAATTACCTAAGGATGGAGAGGGCGGTGGAATAAGCTCGGTCGATTTAGCTCGGAATTCAGAGAGAAAGTTGCGAGAGTTGAGAGCGCGGAGAGAAGAGTGGAGCACAAATGGCGGAGGGGACCACTATTTATAGGTTGAGGAATGAAACCGTTCGCCTTCCAGCCATCGGATTAAGGACAGGTGGTGGGACCCAGATGCGCCACGTGGCGACACACGTGTCTCAGGTCACCACGGGACGTGTCCGCACAAACTAGGGCCCGCCAGATCGAACCCGAGCCTCCGTTGTTCTGCTCGGGTCCGAGGGGCTAATGTTGGGCCCTCAATATTAGGCCGCCCACGCATGGATCGAGTTCGGACCCGAACTAAAGACCACTTGACCCAATGCACCGAGGAGGACCGGCCCCGTCACCCGATAACCCAGTCCAGTCACCCAGTTCGGCCCGGCCTGACCCCGCTCGAACTGATATGACCGTTCCGCAGCCGGGACCGGTCTTCCAGCCCGGCTCGGTTATTTCGCCGACCTATGTTTCGGGCGAATTGGAGGGATGACATGGCCGAGCCGAGCAGAAAATGGCCGTCCAGGAACCCCCTAACCGACCTGTTGATACTTCAATGAAACCATCTTCCTAGGACTCAAAATGGAGGGAGAGCTCGAATCAAGTCTTCCTAAACGCCGACGTGAGCAAAAGCCGACCTGCTTTGACCAGCTCGGCCAGAACGACCGACCTTCCGCATCCCATCAGAGGCAAAGCCGACCTGACCTAACCGACCTGATTTTCAGCTCGGATAGCGGTTGGTAGAATCTCCATACCTAGGAATATGTCTAAAAATTAGAGTATAAAAAGAGCTCGGCTCGGTTTGTAATAGTATGGGACATGGAGCATCTAGCCCTGGCCCTATAGGGACAAGATCCCCTAACTCGGGGAATGCTGTCCAGGTGAAGGGTCTATAAATAAGACCCTTCAGACATTTGTAAAGAGATCGATTTTTGGAAGGAAAAAAGACAAGTGTTCTGCATTTTCTTGAACTTCCTCTCTCATTTAACCTAGCTCTTTTAACTCGGCTAATTAGGTTGGGCTAAAAGAACAATTAATTCGAGTGTTTGACTGAGATTACGAACCAGCCGTAAATCGACGTCAACAATGACAAAAGTATATTGATGGCATAATTGAGGCAAGTCAATGGGCATCGGGCCATTCCCTAATATATCTATTTGCAACTTTACTTTCTTTCGGAGCCTTGATTAAGCCTGAAGATGTATGGAATAGTTGTTGGATGTATTTGTCTGATGATATTCTACATCGACAACGTAGCATTCTCAACCACCAAGGTACAATCATTTTTTTCCTTTCATTTTAAATTAATTTATTGAATGTTGAATTTATTACGTTGTTGATGACTAAAATTTTATTTTGTTGATTATAGATTTACAATTGACCGAAGATAAGATAAAGAATCTTGCATTGCTTGAGATTGAAAAAATGATGCAGAAGTTTGGTAAAAGTATATTAGACCACTATCCTATGCCCTATCCAGAGACAAGGAACATGTCTACTTTGCAAAATAAGTTAGTGCACGATGAATTGAGTTATGATCGTGTTATGTTGGCTAAAGAACACAATATATTACTTGAAAAAATGAATGATGAGCAGCGTAATGTATATGATACGATTATGACTGATGTACAATCAAACAGTGGTGGGGTGTCATTTGTTTATGGTTACGGGGTACTGGTAAAACATACATTTGGAGGACATTATTAGCAGCTCTTAGGTCAAAAGGGGAGATAGTTTTGAATGTTGCATCAAGTGGTATTGTCTCACTCTTATTGCCTGGTAGGAGGACTACTCACTCTAGATTTGCAATTCCACTATCTTCTAATTAGAACTCTACATGTTCTATTAATCAAGGAAGTCAACTAGCGGAACTTATTATTAAGGCCAAATTGGTTATATGGGATGAAACTCCAATGATGCATAGACACTGTTTTGAGGCATTAGACAGAACTTTCAGAGATATCATGCAATTAAGCAATCCGATCAACAAGGATAGACCATTTGGTGGTAAAACAGTTGTGTTTGGTGGAGACTTTCGTCAGATTTTGCCAGTTATACCAAAAGGGACACAACAAGATATTGTTCATGCGACTATAAATTCATCTAACATTTGGCAACATTGCAAGTTACTCAGGTTGACAAAAAATATGAGACTTGACAGTGCATCATGCTCGGATATTGAGTTAACGGAGCTAAGAGAGTTCTCTGAGTGGATTTCCAATATTGGGGATGGAAAAATTTGAGTTGATTGTGATGAATATTCAGATATAGAGATACCAGATGATATTTTGTTGAGGTCGTCATCTGATCCAATTGCAGATATAGTCAATAGTACTTATCCAATAGATCCAAATTGTGCTGACGTTTCCAACTATTTAAAAGATCGTGCTATACTTGCACCGACACTTGATATTGTGGATAGTATTAATGAATATATGACATCATTAAACTCGGGAGATGCTGCGATATACTTGAGTTCAGATTCTACTTGCAAGTCTGATTCTGGTGTTGACATTTTGGCTGATGTGCACACTACAGAATTTTTGAATGGGATCAGGTGTTCGGGCATTCCTAATCATGAGTTAAAGTTGAAAGTTGGTACTCCGGTGATGTTACTTAGGAATCTTGACCATTCTTTAGGATTGTGCAATGGTACTCGAATGGTAATAATGAAGCTTGAAAGCCATATCTTGGAGGCAAAGATATTAAGTGGAGATAATTCAGGACATAAAGTGTTGATTCCAAGAATGTCACTAACTCCATCTGATACACGGTTACCATTTAAATTTCAAATAAGACAATTCTCTTTGATTGTTTCATATGCCATTACAATCTGTTGAAGAGACCAGTATTTAGTCATGGTCAACTATATGTTGCTGTCTCTCGAGTGACGAATCGAAGAGGATTAAAGATCTCTATTTGTGACAAAGATAATAATGTTGTTAATGTAACTAGAAATGTTGTGTTCAAAGAAGTATTTCAAAATTTGTAACTTAATATTACGTTAAGTTAGATTTTATTTATAAAATATTTATATTAAGTTAAATTGATTGATACATGATTAATGAAGTTATTTAAATTACTTTCAAATTTTCTACCATTATTAAATATGATTGTTTATAGCTATATAATTAAAAGATATATGTGCATGTATATTGTGTATTGTTTAATTATATTATTTAAATAATTTATTATAAATTAATGAATATACACATTAAGAATATATTTTGTTATATTTCAAACCGTGCAACGCACGGGTGAACTGCTAGTATATATAAAATGAGAGAATTTGGGAAATTTTACTAATTTGCCACTTTCCCTCATAAAAGTATCACATCAAATTGATGATTGTATAAATATTTTCTTTTTGATTTTATTTTGTAAGCTCTAAAAAACAATATTTTATATGTAATCATGCATTTGTTTTTTTTTTTTTTGTCATTTACAAGAAAATGTTATGATAATAATATTTAAAAATTCAATTGTGGGCCCTACTGTTTGTAATATTTAAAAATTCAATTGTGGGCCCCATTCCAATAGAATTTACTTCCTTGCATCCTAATTTTAAATTTATTCAATACATTTTTTAGGAAATAAAAAAAAAGCAAGAAAAGTACTAAACAAGATTTGTCCACATCTATAAATTGTTGAGAAGTTTAGCACCATACACCAACATAATTTCATACATATTCACTTTGGTAATCATATACTTTAAGGATATGATTATATTTTATTGATGTGATTAAAATTTAAAAATAGTAGAAATTAAACATTATGTCAAAAATTAAAATTTTGGAAAATTAATTTCAAATTTTAATATATAAATGTGGAAAATAGTTTTTAAATCGAAAAATAATTTTACGAGGTGTTATAAAATGTTTAAAAGTTTGAAAACTATTATAAAAATATCAAAATAATAATAAAATTTAAAATTAATAATAATAACAAGGTTTAACAATTTAATATCAACAAATAAAATTTAAAAATTAATCCAAATATATATGTAATATTAATTTTGAAAGGTATAAATATCAATAAATTGAATAAAAATAGCTTAATAAAAATAATAAAAATATTTAGTAATTTATTCGAAATTATTTCAATTAAAGAGATATAATTAATGTAAAATTTGTTTTAAAAAAACTAGAATTTGCTCTAAAATAATTGGAAAAATGGTTTCAAAAATCTAAAAATTATTATTTTAAAATGTAAAAAAATTTGGAAGCTAAATATTTTAAATATAAACTAAAATTTGGAATAAATTTAATTTTTTTTGAACAATTCCATCTAAAAATAATGCAAAAAATTATTTACAAATTCTAAAATATATAGAACAAAAATATGAACGAAAGATATTAGTAAGTATAATAAATCACTTCTTAATTATTCATAAATTTCAGATTTAATTGTTGATTATTGATGTTATATTTATTATTTTATTAATTGTTGAATATTGATGTTCAATTTATTATTTTATTATTCATATTTTATTATTTTATATTCTATTGTGTTATATTTATAAATTAATTATATTCATAATTTCATTTAAATTTCATTTTTAATGCATGTTATATTAAATTCATATCTATTTTAAAATTCATAATCTATTATTTACATTGCATATATAATTATATCAAATTTAAAATGTTGAGTTTCAAAATTGTTTGCATTCAAAATTTCTAATTTTATCAAATATAATTATTTAAAATAACATAATTTTAAAGTTGCAATATTAACATTTTTATTAATATAGATATTAAATGTAATATATATTTATATTTAAATTATATATCATTACATTATGTCATCAATATTAAAGATTATTAGATTTTATTTAGCAAACCGCGCATCGCGCGGGTATACTGCTAGTTGATTCATAATATTTCTGAAGTAAAAAAACCTCAAACTCTTTGTTTTGTGTAATTTATTTCCTGATTTAAATCGTTGAATTATTTAGATTATATATTTGTGATTATTACAAATAAGTGGCCTTTTATTATATTATTCATTTATATTCACATAAGTCAACATTTCATGAGAAAGTTAAAGAATATAAATCATTACATTTCTTTTTTATTTAAAAACTAACGAAAATCCTAGTCGACATAATAAAATAAAATAATCAACCATCAGTAGTCATGATCCGCGCTATTTTCTCTCTAAATTCAATGCCGACATAAATATGCTTTTGACCAAATATATGTTTTGTAAGATATTTTAAAATAATTATAGCATACACTGTTTATATTTTATATTATTAATTAGCATGTTATATATATATATATATATATATATATATAATTAAAGATAATAAACTTTAAGATAAATTACAAATTAAATAGAACAAATGATATAAATCGATCGGTATTAAATTCACTGTTTATTCTTGTTGTACATAACTATATATAGAGACCTAGTCTGTTAAACTGTTATCGTACCCATCGTGTTCACCGTTGATATGTCATAAATCCAATACAATCATTAATTTCAAATTATAATATTTATTATTTAAATAGATGATATCTTTACACAACAGTGGGAGTTGCACATATTAAGACATACTACCATGATTAGAAAAACCATTACCCCCACCATCCCACAAAAATAAGTCTACTTGTATTTTCACACATATTAAGAAAATATTTAAAGTTCCAATTGTATCCTTGTCTTTCATTAATTATAACATTGAATGAAAACTTTTTTTGTTTCAAAAAATACATATGGAGTTGAAGTGTGGTGATTTAATATATATTTAATTGAGGGTATATATGGAATTATAAATTAAAAATCATACTAATATAATAACAAACTTATCTTTACAGGACGGATGAAAATAGTATACAAATGTATCTTTGTGGGATGGAGGGCATATTTTATAAACCTAACTATTAAATCTCTATTACAGGGAACACAACTTAGAAAAAGGTGGATATAATTAACTTCATTTACCATAAGTACATCACATCAATTAATGGTTTGCATATTTATGGAAATAATAGTGGTAGTAAGCTTTAATTCCATTTATGTGGAAGAAATTAATGGGCCATTTATTGATTAGTGGTTAGGCCATGAACCTGACAGCTAGTGCATTATATATATGTCTAATCAACATAATGGTTCAACTACGATAATTTGACATAATACATTAATATAGTTATTGTATTAACAAAAACATAATATATTATTATCATAAACATAATGTATTAATATCATGTTTGTTAATCATAATAAATATTTGAGTGAGATTGTCTCATGAAAACATTTAGTGAAACTGAGTTTCACCCAATTATTCACTTCATCTTATTATGAAATCGAAACAAGCTAGTTATGAATCTGTTTCTAATCTTTAAAATGAGACACTCTTGTCTCACAAAAGAGTACTTCATTAATTACTTGTTAATCATTATTTATATCAAATTTTATTTGTGTTGACTTAATCTTTGTACTTGCAACTTGAATTGAATTGAAGTCTTTTTTTTTTTTTTTTTTTTTCTTTTAATCAATTTCTAATTATGTTATAGAGTACCCACAAAATCTTTTATCATGTGCCTTGTTCCTTACAAATTTTGCAATTAAAAAATCTAAATATAATTCCTGTCACTCTAGTGCTCCTCGTGATAAATCTATCAAATATATTCAGATTTGATTCGGACATGGATATGTATCATTGATACGCTTACAGATTTGTTTTATCTGATAAGAATTATTTATATCGTTTTTTTTTTTCATATTTTAGTAAAAATTAAAAAGAATACTAAAAAGACATTTCTTCCGTATTCATTATCGAATCACTATTTCATCCATTTTATTTATTTCATTTTCTTCTCCACAATTGAATAATTGATATCGTGTACTAAAATAATATTAAATTTACAAAAAATTATATAAGATGATATAGTTTCACAAGTATAAAATTGTGAGACGGTGATCAATTATTCAAAAATTGATGTTATTTTCAAATATGAAATATTATGAAGTTTAAATTGATTTGTTTCATAAAACTAAATCAGTAAACCTATCTCATTAGATTAGTCCTGCTTTATTAACTTTTTTTTTTTTTAATTTATGATCATATCTTACATTAATTATAGGAAATTAATCAAAAGGAAATTGCTAGGTGTCTCGATCAAATCATACCAACAATGACCAGAAATCAAGAATTATGATAGCTAGTTTAATAGTGGCTTATGAATTATGATTACTAGTTGGGCCTAATCAAAATTACTTAGTTGGTAATTAAGCAACTTTATATATATTAAAATTAAATCAAAATCCTCATAATAATAAGTTATAAATACGATATCTTTAATTTTTTTACATATCTACATCAACAAATTAACATATCATTTTGTTACCAGTATTGTCTTTTATGTATTATATTAATTAGCCAGCAACAACTAATAATAAGATAGCAATTAAATTTTTTACAAACTATTTTAATGTACACAACCATCATTTTTTTTTTCTTTTTTGGTTGAATTTACTTGTATCTACATAATAACATGACCTAGAATTTTGTTGATTTGTAATGCAATAAAAATATAAAATGTAACAAAAAAAAAAAAAAAAAAACGTCAACAAAAATTATAATAAATAGTCCAACGCTCAGAATATCAAATGATTCAACTTTGCCAACATCATCATCAATACCCCAAATTTATTCCAAATTAATATGAAAAAACACACACACGCAAACAATATGCATTAATTATTAACTTTTGTTCCATAATGTCCAAAAATATCACTTTGTTTCAAGATGTTCCTAAAGTATCCAAAAATGTTGTGTTGAGAATCTCGATAACGTAAGCCAAACAATATATATATTACCAACACTTTACAAATCTTTAGAAGAACAACTCAATACTTACACTAATAGTTTTTATTTCCCCAAAAGAAACAGTAATGGTTTTTAAAAGTGTCATAAAATGTTATGTTTAAGTATCTTTACAATGTAGGTTGATAGAATGCATTGTAAAGGACCTAAATAAACATTTCTCAATATTTTAGGGATTTTATGAAACAAAAATTAATAGTTTAAGGAACAAAATATATATTATACATACACATATATTTTAAATTTGATAGGTGGAAGGGTTTAGAAGCCACGTGTCACCATCGATATAATGTGTTCCAAGAAAAGGCCTGGCCTCTTCATCTGTGAGAGCTTTTGCCCATGGTACTCGTCCCGTCACATTAGCGCCGGGTCCGCTGCATCTGTATTCTCCGTAGTACACCATCCTATATATATATTAATTTCACAAGCAATAAAAATATGTAAGCAAAAATAATTTGGTTAAAATTACTAAAAAAACAAAAAATAGCACATCAACATTATTTTAAATCACTCACTCCCTCCCATAATATATACTTAATGTTATACAAGGAACACACATAAATCAATGAGAATTATAATTAATTAATTGTTGATTTACACTGTGTGTGTAATTGTCTAATTTTGAAGCTATAAAAACATTTAAAGAGTGGGGATATATAGCAATTTGAAGATTAAGCCTAATCATTCAAAGACATTTTTTTCAAGCTAAAACATTATGTAAAATATAATTGAGGAGTAGTTTAAAAAAAAAAAAAAAAAAAAAAACTTACTGATCGCGGTCTTTTTTACCCCAATCGCTCCAGCCTTGGGGAAGAACAATTTTATCCAAGTAGGTAAAAGAAAAAATAACGGTGGAATATTCACCCCACGCTCTTCCAAGGTAAATCGAACCACTTCCTGTTACCGTACAGTTTTGGAATGAAAATCCACTTAAAATTGTCGAATTTGTGCGCTTTTGAGCAGTGAGTGAGGCCACCTTCTTGGTCACCGAATTCAAGTAGCAATTCTGCGAATTTCAAAAAATACAAATTAAGAATATTTGGGCCAGACATGTTATTGGGCCGGCCCAGAGAATGGGGGGGACCTGGTAGAGAGAAGTGGCGTATCCGAATATGAAGTCAACAGAGCCTTGGATGAAGCAATTGGAGAAATAATGAAGGCCCTTGTGGTCGTAGAGAGTGTCTTGAGTGCCATAGAAGCTGCACTTATAAAAACCCGCCTTCGTCCCCGATATCCGTAGCGCCACCGCTTGTCCGCCCACCGTCCCCACCACGTGTGGGGCCGTATTCTACATTGTTATACAATCATCCACTTCTCTTCTTTTATATATTTAATAATTTTCTCGACTTATATATTATTTACCCCGTGATCTCATTCTTAATGAAACACAATTTTAAGCTTAAATTTATGGACTTATTTTTGGAATCTTTCCAACGTTCCTGCTCTATCGATAATATTTTTTTAAAGGAATTTCTCGGTTTCAAGCGATCAAAAGATAAATTAATAATCAATTGAAGATGTATAAGATCAAAGGTACCTTTTAAAAATTCATAAAAGTAAGATCATATGTAATTTGACAACTCCACTTTTTGTCTTACTATAATTATTGTTATTATATATATTTATTTAATTTTCTATTCCTTTTTCTTTTTTGGTTTATTTTTTTCATACATGCAAAGTACTTCACCAATCATATTTAATAATTAACATTTTTAAAATGATTTTTAAATAATAAGCAATAGTATGATACGAAACAAACTTTCATTTTATGAGTCTTTAATTCATAGTTTATTTTTAAGATCTTGAATTGATAGTTTTCTATTTTGAATCAAAAATTAACAAAACAAATAAAACAACGAAACAAACAAATGAATAAATATATATAATATATCACCTCAAATTTGAGATTAATTGCAATAAAATAATCAGCATCAACGGCAACAGTAGCACTTTGAAAAGTCCTCAAGGGGGTCCCATCTCTTCCTCTCACCGTCGAAGCGGTGTCGTTTCCGGTTATCGTCGGAGCCTCACTCCCATTTCCCACCAACGTTATGAAACGCATTGTTCTTGGAATATTCACCTTTTCCCTGCATGCATTCATTCTCACTAACTTAATTATATATATAATCCCATAACTTAATATTTACATAATCTTTAATTACGAACCTATAAACCCCTGAATTTACACGTATTACGATCCTTCGAGTGTTGTACAATGGAATGCTGTTGATTGCTTCACTGATGGTCGTGAAATGGCCACTCCCATCTTGGCTCACACTTATCTCCGATCTGTTCATCTCAGCCATGCGTAGCTTCCAATCAACATTGCTCGTTTTTTCGTCCAACGATTTGGGTTTTTTCTTGTGGTGATTTTGGACGTGCCATGATATCCATCTGTTGAAATCTGTGTCTTGGTTTAGGGTTTTTGAGCAGACTATGTTTAGACATGAAGTAATTATTGAGAGGAAAAGAAAGAGGAAGAATTTAATTGGAGGCATGATGTTTGTGGAATGGTATAGTGTGAATCTTGCATGAGATATATATATTTGGCATCATGGATTCATGGGTTATGAAGGTGACGTTAATATTCTTGAATGGAAAATTTACTTTAATAACCTTCCTAATTCATCTCTCTCTCTCTCTCTCTCTCTCTCTCTCTCTCTCTCTCTCTTTCAATGACTAATTGGTAAAATGTGTTTATTTAATTAAAATAATTTAAATAGCTTTGAAACCAATTATCTTTGCATAGAGGAGAGGGGTATTTTAGTAAATGGAGCTTTATGTGACCTGCCAAGAGGTCCCAAGACTAGCAATTGGTGCAAGAGCCAATAGTGGATGAATAAAATATGAGTGCACCATAGCTGTATTCCATCTGATTTTGCCTCTTTCTTTCCTTGGCTTTTATTTAGGTGTCCTAATTCCTACATCTCCTAGTGGTGGGTACATGTCCTAGAAGCCAAGGCATTTGAAGTTTTGAAGCACACTAAATTTTGTTGCGTCATAATATCGTCATCATCACCCATGCACCAATATAATTTATTATCCTAATTGCCCGTTAAATTAGGTAGTCTGGTGATTTAGTACAATAATTTTATGGGTTTCAAAAAATTTACCCAATTCCAATCTCAATAGGTCAATTGGACCGAATTCATACGTGAATAGCACTTGAGCCCTTAATTTCGGATTTTTGAGGCTCAATTTGCTTATTTGGCTTTTAAATATATATATACCATTGATGGACCTTAATGAAATTAATTAGGCTTCATGAATCTATTTAATTGGAGCCGAAAAATAACCCTTCACGTTAATTGCATTAAGCTTGCCTTATAATTTAGAAGGGGTTTTTTTTTTCTCCGAATTATAATAAACAAATATATTAAAATAAGAGATCAGATCCGCATCTGGAAACGGGCTGAATATATTTATTTAACTGGGCTGACCCAATTTAGTCTTATTGGGCTTAGACTAATAACATTCATTACACTCTACGCAAAATTTTCCTCTATTATATATTTTTGGCTAATAAAAGACCAAATCGCTGTGAAAAAAAAAGGGAAATAAAATTTGTATATTTTGTTTTATATTTTGGTTTTTTTGCCTTAAACCTCGTTGATTTAGATTTTCTTTTACGTTTATTAACTTTTAGCACATATATTTTATTTTGTATGTTTTGTTTCCATACACTTGTGTTTTGTAGGAGTAGCACTTTTGTACCCCAGGAATATGAATCTACCCGTCCAAATCCAACCCGATTCTATATATATATATATATATAATTTCTTTTATTGCCCTAATCTCCACGTTGCTTCTTCCTCACTCTTCTTTTTTTTTCTCCTTTCTCCATGACTACTCCTTCGTCATCACGCTCCATTATTGAAGGAGATTAATCTGTGTCTTTCTCATTAACAAACGTAAAGAATATATACAAGAGTTATTCCAACCTTCCTAACTACAATTCAGGCTAAAGATATGGACAATAATATCTATATTAACTAACTACCACAAATCTAACTAGTCTAACACACCCCTGCAGTCGAAGCGGGAGGTTTTCGAACGCTTAGACTGTTCCGAAAGTCATCAAAGAGTATGCGAGGAAGCCCTTTGGTAAAAATATCAGCAATTTGGTAACGAGTCGGAACGTGAAGTACCCGAACATGGCCTTGAGCTACTTTTTCACGGACAAAGTGAATATCCATTTCGACATGTTTAGTGCGGTGATGTTGAACAGGATTTGCAGAGAGATAAATAACACTAACATTGTCGCAATAAACGATGGTAGCCTTCTGAATTGGAAAATAAAGTTCCAAGAGCAAATTACGCAACCAGCACGATTCAGAAACTGCATTGGCAACTCCCCGATACTCTGCCTCTGCGCTGGAACGGGAGAGGATAGGTTGACGTTTCGAGGACCATGAGAGCAAATTGTCGCCGAGAAAAATGCAATATCCAGATGTTGAACGACGGGTATCGGGGCAACCACCCCAATCCGCATCAGTGTAAGATATAAGGCCGGAGACTGTGGATTTGAAAAGCTGTAAACCGAGATCAATTGTGTCTTTGATATATCGAAGGATGCGTTTCAAAGCGTTCATCTGTGCGACCTTCGGATTGTGCATATGTAAACATACTTGCTGAACAGCATAAGATATATCCGGTCGTGTGAATGTGAGATATTGTAACGCACCTGCTAAACTGCGATAGTGAGTCGGATCATCGAAAGGAGGGTCCGAAGCATGACTGAGTTTGGGTTTTGTGTCAACAGGCGTGTGAGAGGGATTACATGTGGTCATTCCTGCTCTTTCGAGAATCTCCTCCGCATATTTTGATTGAGATAAAAACAGACCGGAAGAGTTTTGGGTAACCGCAATCCCCAGAAAGTAGCTAAGGGGTCCCAAATCCTTCATAGCAAATTCCGAAGCTAGTAGGGACATAATGGACTGACGCAATGACGTGGAAGATGTGGTGAGAATGATATCATCCACGTAGAGAAGAAGATAGGCCACGTCATGTCCTCGTTTGTAAATGAACAAGGAGTGATCTGATTTGTTGTGAGAGAAACCAATCTTGGCGACAAAATCTGCAAATCACTGGTACCAAGCACGGGGTGCCTGTTTCAGGCCATATAAACACTTCTTCAATAAACAAACGTAGTCTGGATGTGTTGGATCCCGAAAACCCAGTGGCTGATGCATGTATACTGTGTCTTTGAGATGGCCATGTAAAAAGGCATTTTTTACGTCCAATTGATGAATTGGCCAAGAATGACATAGAGCAATGCTGAGAACAGTACGAATCGTAGCGGGTTTCACCATCGGGCTAAAAGTTTCGTCACAGTCCACGCCAACCTATTGATACCTGTCATCACCAACAAGACGAGCCTTATACCGCTCAAAAGAACCGTCAGAATTCTTTTTGTGTCGAAAAATCCACATAGAACGAATAACATTCACATTAGATGGGCGAGGTACTAAATCCCACGTATTATTAGAAATGAGAGCATTATATTCATCGGTCATGGCGGACTTCCAATTTGGGTCGGACAAAGCAGCTTTTGGGTTGCGATGAAGAGGTGAATGAGTGGTGGTCGATGAGAGATTGAAGTGACGTTTGGGGCAAACAATGTCGTGCATACTACGAGTGGACATAGTGCGAGGAGGTCGGGTCAGTGGTGGGTGTGAGTTTGGATCGGTTGGAGTGGATTGACCCGATGGAGGGGAATGTATGGCTGTTGGAAGTGGCTCAACTATAGAGGAAGTTGACTGATTTTGGAAGGGTGGTGGGGTAGTGGGAGGGGGACTGGGAAACTCAGTTTGAGCTTGTATATGAGGATGCATCTGACTATCTAGGAAGTTGTACGAGGAGGGATCTGGACGTAATTCAGCGAAAGGAAACCGCGTTTCGTCAAAGACAACATGTCGAGAGATTATGATTTTCTGTGTAGACATGTCGAAGCATTTGTATCCCCGATGATTGGATGGGTACCCTAAGAAAACACACGGGGTCGAACGAGCTTGGAGTTTGTTTATAGTTGGAGAGGGAAATAGCGGGAAACCGAGACAACCAAAGACTCGTAAGTGTGTATAGGATGGAGTCTGATGATATAAAACTTCAGTTGGAGAACGATTTTGGAAAAGCTTATGAGGGATAATATTGAGAATATATGTGGCCATTTGCAAGGCGTGATGCCAGAATTTAGGTGGGGTAGAGGAGTGAACGAGAATGGTTCGCATGATGTTGTTTATAGCACGTATTTTTCGTTCGGCTTTACCATTTTGAGGGGAAGTATATGGACACGAAAAATGAAAATCGAGACCATTTTGTTGACAAAAAACTTTGAAAGCTTTATTGGTAAATTCTGTTCCATTATCACATTGGAATGTTTTTATTTGCTTCTGGAATTGGGTTTTAATAAGGGTACTAAAAGCCATATATGTGGGAAAGGTTTGTGACTTAGTGCCAATGGGAAAACTCCATAAGAAATCGCTATAATCATCTACGAAAAACACGTAGTATTTATGTCCTGCAGAACTTAACACTGGTGATGTCCATAAATCACTATGAACGATATCAAAAGGCAATAAAGTACTCGAAGTAGAAGAATAAAATGGATGTTTCACATGTTTCCCAAAAACGCAAGATTGACAAATACGAGTGTTTGATACCGGTGTACAATCAATACTCCTTTGAGTTTTAAGCAAATTCAAAATGGAATTTCCCGGGTGTCCTAATCGATTGTGCCAGAGAGTAGGAGACAAAACAGCAAAAGTAGAGGTTGGGGAGGCTTGATGGTGTGATGCAGTAGTGATTGGGTAGAGATCGCCAGTGCTATTACACCTCATTATTAGTGTCCCATCCTGAATGTCCTTCACAGAAAACCCAAAAGGATCAAATTCAATGGTGACATTATTATCAGTTGTGAAACGACGAACAGATATGAGATTTTTAATTAATTTAGGAGCATGGAGAATATTGGTTAAACGCAAGGGTGGGAGAGGTGAGGGTAGGATTCTTTGTCCATAACCATGAATCGGGATTTCCTGTCCACTATCAACAATAATATTTTTATGTTTGCTCAAATTGAAATAAGACGTAAGATTACCTCCCTCGCCTGTCATGTGTGAAGTGGCACCCGTATCCATATACCAGTTATCATCCGGAGGGTTGAGTGTCATGGTTTGGAAAGCCTGTTCCAAGTCCGTGGGCTGAAGTTGCGTGTTATAAGCTTGATGTGGCGGACGACTACCCAAGATCCCGGACTGCCTGGATGGTGGAGAAGGACACTGCCAATTAGCAGTGGGGTAAGGACAAGGGGGAGGTGTCCAAGAGTAACCCCACTGCCCCGCCGAGACTAGAGGTTGCTGCCAATGAGGTGGCTGCCAAGGCTGCTGATTACGCCCACCGTCATTGTTTGAACCACCACGATTATTCGATCCTCCTCGACCACGTCCCTTGCCTCTTCATCTGTTAAAGGACTGATTGCGAGTGTTGGAGGATGAATTGTTGGGGCCCCTCTGTTGGTGATGCTGATTGGGACCAGATCCAGAGTTAGATAATTGACGGGCTGGATCATTGCGTTGTTGAGCAACTAGAGCGGTGGAGGATGCGCGTGCAGTGTCCGCCACTTGGCGCGATTTCCTCGTTTCTTTCAAGACTAAACGAGATCTGGCAGCATAAAACTCCGACAAGGGATCCATTTGAGAGATATGAGCTGCACCAGTATCAAAATTTTCATTTAAGCCATTGATAAGTTGAAGAACTAGGCGATGATTATCAACGGGTGCTCCGACGTTAGCAAGTTGATCAGCCAAACTCTTTAGTTCTTGACAATAGGAGGAGACATCAGGAAAATCATCGAGGAAAACTCGTGTGAAACGGTTTTCCAAGGATGAAGCACGTGCGTTCTTGTTGTCTTGGAAGATATTCGCAAGACGTTCCCAAGCTTGGTTGGCGATGGAGTCTGGTTTCAAGATGGTGATTAGAAGATCAATAGAAATTGTGCCATAAATCCATTGAAGGACGATAGCATCGAGACGGGTCCAGAGATCGTCTGGTTCGTCCTCCGAGGGGGGAGGAGCGATGTGGTCGTACACTTGATACGCACGAGAAGCATACTGCCCTTTCTCTGTGTCAAGACAAATAGGGATGAAGTTCTTGATGTTGTTGACGGCGAGAGCAGGGTGGAATTTATTCCCTGAATCTGCCATGGAAAGGGGGCGCGGAAACGTGAGGTAGGTTTAGGAAATGGCTCGTGATACCATGAAGGAGATTAATCTGTGTCTTTCTCATTAACAAACGTAAAGAATATATACAAGAGTTATTCCAACCTTCCTAACTACAATTCAGGCTAAAGATATGGACAATAATATCTATATTAACTAACTACCACAAATCTAGCTAGTCTAACAATTATGCTCTTCTTCTCCATTTCTTCTTTTTATTTTTTTCTTCCTTCTCCATTGCTACTGCTCTTCCGTTTATCATGAAGGCCCGAGGCCTGCACCTAGAAAAAATGAAGAAAGAAAAAAGATAGGTGTGGAGATATAATGACGAGTCACTGGGTAAAGCCCATTGGAAGCCGAAACAAGGTACCTAAACCGATTGAAATGATAGCCATCATGGCGCTGCTCCGACCACTTCCATAACCATGCGTGGTATTGCTCGTCCAGCTCCTCCACGTCAGACCAAACTATCCTGGGACGTAGAGGGTCGGAGAAATCCCAACACTCCAGCTCATCACAATGCGTGATGCACACGAACTGTTTGTTGCTCTTCCAGTATGTAAAGTCTTGGCATAAAAAGTCAATAGGAGTCCACTCGGTGGTGCCGCTGCGATTGCCAATTTTGATCTTCTATATATAATAAAATATCCAATTTAAGGATTTCGACTATCGTCGACCACTTAAGTTGTTGGATTTGGCATGTGAGTCCTTAAATTAAATATTTTATTATACATAAAGAATCAAAATTGAACGTGTCAAACTTACGGGATATTTTCTGAATAAACTTAAATTACAGGACTTAAAAAAATTTCTAAAACATTTGTATATTACTGAAAAGATTAAATAAAGTTTTCATTTTGAAACCTTATTTGCACACGATTGTTTATCTTGTTCAATTATTCGTCAAATGATTGAGTATGTTTGGTAATTTTAAAATTAATATATTTAGTCAATTTTAAAAAAACTAATTTCCAAAAATGTTCAAGATAATCTTTTTCTTTTCACAAACCCAGCACAATATCTTCTGATATATGATAACTTATGTTATATGATCATCAATCTTATATTTAGTGCATCTCTAACGTGTGGATGTATTATTAAAATTTTAAGATTTTTAACTTCAAGTGCACTTTAAAAATTCACTCTAAACTATTTCAACCATTAACCTTACATTGGATTCAATGTAGGTCAAATCCTGCATAATTTTTTTTTTGTTTCATTTTCTTTTCTTTTGATCTTTTCATTTTCATTCATTTTTTTTTTTCTTTCTATTTTGATTTCTTTAAATTTTGATTTTTATTATATTTCAAAATTATTTTATCAGTTATTAATATTTAAGGACTTTAATAATATACAATTAAAATATTAAATAATACTATATATTATTTGAATAATAATAATAATAATAATCATCATAATTGTTTGAATGTATCATAAAATTTTAAATATTATTAACAATTATATTAAATAAGATTTAATCATATTTATATTTTTTTAAGTTATAAAATTATAAAAATAAAATGTTTGATGAATTAAGGAATATTATGAAATATTTCTTTTAATGAAGACGAGTAACCGTTTTTATATTGAAATAATATAAAAATTGTATTTTTTTATATATCGTTGGAGATGCCCTCTCATCTTTCAAATGTTAATTTTAATATTATTAAACATACTCAATCATTGAGAAATAATTGAACAAGATAATCAATCATGTGTGAATAAGGTTTAAAAACGAGAACAGTATTTAATCTTCTTAGAAATATACAAACGTTTTAGAATTTTTTTTAAAATCCCGTAATTTAGGTTTGTCCAGAAAATATCCCGTAAGTTTGACATGTTCAATTTTGATCTTATATGTATAATAAAATGTCCAATTTAAGAACTCACATACCAAATCTGGTGACTTAAGTGGTTGACGATAACCGAAGTCCTTAAGTTGAATATTTTATTATACATAAAAGACCAAAATTGGACATGTCGAATTTACGAGATATTTTTTAGATAAGACGGGTATTTAAAAAATATTTTATCCGATAACTTAATTAGTTAAAAAATTAGTGACTAATAGGAAGTAGGCAAAAACTTTTATGCACAAGGTGCACGGATCCCAAATCCGTGCACCATAATTTGATATCCAGCCCAATTGGTATATAATCCAAATATTATTAAATTTTCGGCCCAAATAATATTGAGAAAGGAGAAAGGCCCAACAGTTTGGAAAAAAAGAGACCTGAAGAAGATGGAAGACGCGTGAAACTGTCTTCTTCTCTCTTCTTTAGCGACGCGTGAAATTGTCTTCTTCAGCGTCTTATTCAGTTTGTGTCTTCTTCTCTCTCCTTCTTCAGCGTCTTCTTCAGTGTATTCTTTTCTCTCATTCACCGTCTTCTTCTCTCTCCTTCTTGAGCGTTTTCTTCTCTCTCCTTGCGTTTTATTCTCTATCAATAGAAAAACTCAAATTCTCAAAACTAATTTATTTTTCGTAATTTATTTTTCAATTTTGTGTTCTCTATTTTTTTTTCCTGATTTTTTACAAATTTTGTGCCTCTGTTGCTGAGTGCATAATTTATACATAACAGTACTGCTAACTTATATATAACAGTACCACTCAATAAACACAACTGTATCATTAAAATAACATAACAGTATTACATAAATTAATATAACAGTACTATATAATTTATACACAACAGTACTACTAACTTATACATAACAGTACTACTCAATAAACACAGTCGTATCACTAAAATAACACAACAATATTACATAAATTAACATAACGGTTCTATATAATTTATACATAACAGTACTACTAACTTATACATAACAATACTACTCAATAAACACAGCCAAATCATTAAAATAACACAACAGTATTACATAAATTAATATAACAGTTCTATATAATTTATACATAATGATATTACTAACTTATATATAACAGTACCACTCAATAAACACAACTGTATGACTAAAATAACACAACAATACTACATAAATTATATAACAATACTATATAATTTATACATAACACTGTATCAATGACAGAAATTTTTCCTTCGCGATTTTGTTAATTGATGTCTCAGTTCTCCAAAACTTTTTTGAGATTCGTCCTCCAATCTTCAATTCAAACATTAAAACCTTCAATCAGTGGGTATTTAAACACTATATCAACTTTAAACTTTCATCAATCACTGTCTCATATTCAAACCTTCATCAATGGCTATGCCAGTTTTTTTCCCCCAATTCGCAAGAGAGACGATGAACAATGATTTCAATAAAAAAAAAATTAATTAATGACGCGTGTTATCACACGTCATCTATGTAGAACGCGTCTATTACTCAACGTGATTTGATTTGTTGTGCACGGATTCACCAATCCGTGCACAAGGTGTACAGCAGCGTGGCTCTAGGAAGTTATGGCCCACGGAAAACGACAAGTCCGAGATAGCGGACGACTTCTAGCTTCTACCAAAGCCCGACTTCATCGAGAAACTTCCCGCGCCCCTTCTCCACCGTCCGATCACATCTACCCAACACGTGTCGGCACACAATTCAATATAATTGGAGCCAAAGTAAAGCCAACAACCCAATTTTACCCCTTTCACCACTATATAATCTCCCAAGCCACTCTCATTACTCAGAAAAAAAAAAGAAAAAAAAAAAAAAGAGTCGATAGCAATTCAATCTCCATTTCCTCTCTCTAGAGTCAAGAAAAGAGAAATCTATCTCATTCTTGTTGTCTTTCGGATATATAGCTGACACATAATGGCTCCTGAACTGGTGGCGCCGGCGGTTAAAGCGGCTGGCTTCGCGAAACCGGCGGCGGCGCCGACGAGGGCTTACGTCACCTTCTTGGCCGGTGACGGCGATTATGTTAAAGGCGTGGTGGGGCTGGCCAAGGGTCTACGGAAGGTGAAATCGGCTTATCCTCTGGTGGTGGCTGTGCTCCCCGACGTGCCGGCGGAGCACCGCCGTATATTGGAGGATCAAGGCTGCATCGTCAGAGAGATCGAGCCCGTTTACCCGCCGGAAAATCAGACGCAGTTTGCCATGGCGTACTACGTCATCAACTACTCCAAACTTCGTATCTGGGAGGTAAGTAAAGCTTTTGACACGTGTCCGCGTCTTCACGTGTTATATTGGGTCCCACCTTGTCTTGACTGCACTTTTCTGTTCATATTTTGTTATATTAGTATCACACACAAGAAAATAATTTTTGCATTATAGTAAAAGGAATATTTCATAAAACAAAGAAAAAAATTTTAACGCAAAAGATTTGTTTTTGCGTTAAATCCAACTTGGTTGAGATAGTTTAAAGAAAAGAATCTTAATAATCCAACGCATTGAAATGCTCATTTGCTGTTACACACTATGATCATGCATGGTTTTTTTTTTTTTTACTTGTTGAAAGAATTATGATAATATTTTGTGTGGTTAATTTAGAATTTTGTGTAGTTTGTGGAGTATAGCAAGATGGTATACTTGGATGGTGACATACAAGTGTTTGAGAAGATCGATGATCTGTTGGAAATGGAAGATGGGTATTTGTACGCAGTGATGGACTGTTTCTGTGATAAAACATGGAGCCACACTCCACAATACAAAATAGGTTACTGCCAGCAGTGCCCGGAGAAGGTGGAGTGGCCGGCGGAGATGGGACGGCCACCGGCGCTCTACTTCAACGCCGGCATGTTCGTCTTCGAACCAAGCCTCTCCACTTACGACCATCTCTTGGATACACTCAAAATCACCCCTCCCACTCCTTTTGCTGAGCAGGATTTCTTGAACATGTTCTTTAAAGACATTTACCGACCAATTCCAAATTCGTACAACCTCGTACTAGCTATGTTATGGCGTCATCCGGAGAATGTTGAGCTTGATCGAGTCAGAGTTGTCCACTATTGTGCAGCGGTAAGAGCCTAATTTGATCCGAATCGAATTGTTTTATTGTTAGTTAATTAATTTAATACGAATATGAGCAGGGTTCGAAGCCGTGGAGGTATACAGGCAAGCAAGAGAACATGGAAAGAGAGGACATAAAAATGCTGGTGAAGAAATGGTGGGATATTTACGACGACGAGTCTCTCAACTGCAAGAAGAAAGCGAGTGGAGGAGGGGTGGAGCCCACCGGTTTGCAGCCGTTGATAGCGGCGGCGATGACGGAGGCTAATGCACACGTGGCAAAGTTCGTGGCAACCCCCTCTGCAGCTTAGGATTGTCTTTTTTGTTTCATCTATTAATGGTAGAAGAAGCATTGGCTGTAGAGAGAGATAGAGAGAGGAGAAGCTATATATAAGCTAATTGTTTTCTTAGTTTTGTGTCCGAGCCTTAGCTTTCTCTCTACCTAATTCTGTAAATGCTACATCTGAATGTTGCATTCAGATATGTTGTGTTTGGATTGATGGATTTAAGCTATGGTTTGCGATTGGAAATACATATTCTCTTGAATAAAATTCACAATGTGTCTTAACACATGGAGAATTTTACATTCTCTCTCTCTCTCTCTCTCTCTCTCAAGTAGTTTTTTTTTTAATGTCTATCAATACAAATTTGTATTAAAAATTAATAATAGTATCATTTTATAGAATGTAAATAATATGGCAAATATCCTCAAACACCACAATATCATTCTTAAGGATAGAAGTATAATTTTTTAGTGGATTTTGAGGTAAGAAAGTATATAATCTATTTTGGGTGGTACAAAAGGAAACAACTATGTTAAATATGGTAGATTTGGATACTATCATAAATAATATTATGTAACTTTCCTTAGTAAACCTTTCTCTTAGTAATATCATTTCACACATATTGTGCATAAATACTGTTTAAAGAGGACCAAATACATGCAAATTTACGACTTGTTTAATGCTACCTATTTGGTCTCTAACTGCAACAAAAAAAAAAAAAAAAAATATTTTACGTGTCTTTAATAATTCATTTATTAAATTAAATTATTATATAAGATGGGGAAAACAGTTTTTAGTTCTCTAACTTATTATTTTTTAATCATTTATTTACAAATTTTCAATTTTCAATTTTTTTTTTTGTCTAATATGCCTGCTATAAGAGATCAAACAATTTGTTGTTAGTTAGTATCCAAATATATTTATTGACATTTTTGTTAACTATATGGTGTCAATTTAAATTTTGAATTAATTTTGAAAATTACAGCAATAATATAGTTTAACTTTTTTTTAAAAAAATAAAACAGAACGCACAACTCTTTTTTTTTTTTTATCTTTCAAGTAGTAATTTAATAAATTTTTACTTATCAATAAATTTCTATAAAATTCTAGAAATTTTATTGTAGTTTAGTCAGATAAATAACAAGTCACTTTAACCTGTTATTGTATGAAATCAAATTGAAATCAAGAAGTTTTAAAATTACAAAACTAAAATTAAAAAATAAATAGACAAAAGTTTAAAATTTTTAGAAGTTGGAATTTCCCAATCATAAAATACTTTGAAAATACGTCAACTCATTGGAGGTGTTGGATAGAAAAACACCATCTAGCATTAACTGAGTTCTAGAGTGATCTCGTATCATCTTTTAAAGACTACATTGATAGTTACATTTTACCAACCACTTATCTAATCCTTGCGCAATTTCCTAAGTTAACATTTAATAAAATCCATATAAAAAACAGAATGCGGTCAAAGTGAAATCGATAGTATCCATAGAAAAGTATCAAAAAGTCTTTCATTAAAGTACTGTCACTTGATTTCAGAAAATATGAATAGGCAGATAAGATCTACAAGATAATGTGCAGATTATCATAAACTACATTGAGAAGATATAAATGTTCTTGATTAGATCCAAGGTTCGACCATAATGCTAAAAGATAATAGCAATAAAGGGATGAAAGGCGTACGATGCATTGTCAACTCGGACTGAAGAGTTCAAGCCTGCAAAATGAATAAATACGGTTATGAAACAGGCAATGTGAGCAAAGATTTAATTGATCTAGCTTTCGGTAATTGTTACCTTGTTGGCAATGTTGTTTGAAAGCCAGTCCAGCCCCTCGTAGAGCCCTTCACCAGAAGTTGCGCATGTGCTCTGGATATACCTGCATTTCAGATGCCACATACAAAGTAAATATATGAGGTCTAGCTCAGACGAGAAGGGGATGGGGAATCATGAAAAAGGATATACCAATGGCGTTGGCGGAGGGAATGAAGGCCCAGCTTGTCGGTTATTTCAGCAGCATTCATTGCATTTGGAAGATCTTGCTTGTTAGCAAACACCAGCAGAACTGCATCCCTCAATTCATCCTGATCAAGTGAATACAAAAAAGATCTAAAAAGTTGCAATTGAAGTTATAGTCCTCTATGTTATACAATACTTTATTTCATGTTATTGTGTGTGTGTGACGTGGTGCTGGACAGTTTCATGTTGTCCTTTTAAAACTTTCTTTTCAAGAATATACATTTTGACTCAAATGTTACCTCATTCAGCATCCTGTGCAGTTCATCCCTTGCTTCAACTACACGATCTCGGTCATTGCTGTCAACAACAAAGATGAGACCCTGAGTATTCTGGAAATAATGCCTCCACAATGGACGGATCTGCATAATAGACAACATATATTAGATTTTCTTACAAGGCACTCAAGTTAACAATCAACACTTGAATGTGAAGACAAATGCTTTCTCGATATGATGTTGAAATTGCTGAAAGTTTTACACAAATAGTTAGCTTCTTTAACAGATGTGTCCTAGCTAACTGCAAAGTTATATGCTTAACAACAGAAATAACAAAAATGGAGAGATTCAAACATTTGACACATACATACATAACAAAAAGCAAGATGGTTGTAATTATGTTTAACTATTACAAGAAAGTATGCTGAACAAAGCAAGACATCATTATGTATTTTCTAATGCTTGTGGCCAAAAAAATACAATTTTGATAGACATGCGAAATACTAACAGTCTTCTTATCCCAATATTTATGTGAGGGATAACTTAAATCAAATTACAAGAAGTTCTATGTCCAATACAAGTACTAAAAAACTAGTGCTTTCATGTGTTATTTAAATGCATACCTTATCCTGGCCCCCAACATCCCACACCGTGAAGCTAATGTTCTTATATTCCACAGTCTCCACATTGAACCCTGAAGAAAGGCAACTACAACTTAGCAAGGACATCAAGGTTGCCAACACAATAAAACAGAAAAACAGTAAACGGCTAAAAACTTACCAATAGTCGGAATTGTGGTGACGATTTCTCCCAGTTTGAGCTTGTAGAGAATGGTCGTCTTACCAGCAGCATCGAGACCCACCATTAGTATGCGCATCTCCTTCTTGGCGAACAGCCGGCTGAAAAGCTTGGTGAAAGATAACCCCATCGCTTAACTGCCAAACCAGCAAGTTTAAGAAAAAGATTATAATACCATTCAACTATAAAAAAAACTACCATTTGATCTTATAGCATAAAAAACCAGCAACATTGAAATCATACCATCAGAGATCTCCTTGTGCAATTCATTCTCAATTACCAAGATACACGTGTAAATAAAACACATTACTGGACTAAAATAATTTAAAACTCAAACGATCAACCGGATGCATAAAGCACCACAACATTATTTCCCAAAAGATCAAGCAGAAACTATTCAATCTGTCGAAAGATACTCAGCCAGCTCAATGAGAAACACGAGATCGAACACCATGATCGGATCGAGCATCAAACACAAAAATGAAGAATAAATAACGCAACACGAGATTAAAAAAACACAAAATCAAGGCAAATTAACCAACACACAAGATCAACAGGGAGTATCTAAGCACAAACAGATTCATAATCTCATCAAATTAAAAACTGAAGCCTCACAAACACACACACACACACATACTGGAATCCAAAAATCAGCTAAGGAGCATAGTTTGCTGCGATTAAGCGATCAATACCACCTAGGGTTCTAGAACCCAAATTATTTGAAGAAAAGCAAGCAACATTGATTAATACTTACACGGAAGAGGAGCGGCAAGGATTGAATTGAAGTGGTGTAGAGATCTCGCAGTCCAAGATCTCTTCAGCCAGCAAAAAGATGTCAGTCTTTTTGCGTAATATCTGAGCAACACTATTTTATTCCTCTCTCCGCAATTTGTTTCATATTTATATTTTTGCCTTTCTGCTTTTCGGCTATTTTTCGGTTTTCTCCTTTTGCTTTCTTTGTTTTTTTTAATCACTATTGGCATTTTTATTAGTTTAGCTAAACATGATGATTATAATCATTCGAATCAGTATTTTTATATTATAGTATTTTTATCTAATCTAATATAAAGTATAAACAAAAACCGAACCGATATCCATAAAAAAAAAAAAATCGAATCACTCGATTCAATTCAGTTTTTGCAATTCTAATTTGGTTTTGCTCATACCTAGCTAAACAGGTTAAAAATTACAGTATGTCTGACCAAAAAAAAAAAAACATAAATCAAATATAAATGTAAATTTTATTTTTATTTTTTTTCAATAAAAAGACCTTTATTGATTTAGTAGAAAGATGATTACCATTAGCAGTAAGAACATGAGCAATAGCGTTTGAAACATCAAACAATTACACCAGAACTAATTGGAAGCTCGAGCTAAGAAACAAAGAGACAAAAGAAAAACATAGATATTGAAATAGATAGAGCCAAAATAAGTTTAAACATATGAAAAAAAAAGTATGATACAGTGCTTTGTTTATCCGGTTGAACAGAGTGATTCATTTAACAAAAACAAATATATTAAAACAAGTCATCCCTACTAGAGCATGTGTGTTGAAGTTGAAAATGCCCAAGTACAGACTACAATAATCGATAGAAAGGTTTAGGAGTATTAAGAGGTTGAAGCAGAGGACATATCTACTCGTCCTCCAGTCATCCTCTCAGCCTTTTCTCCTCGCTCGCCTGAATTATAGTATCCCCTACTGAATTCATATAGGAAGGAAAGAAAGAAAAACGAAAAAGGAAAGGAAAAACAGTATGTAGCTACGACGTTTTACTTGCTTACCTGTGCGAACTCTTACTACATCTGCCACTGGACTCACTGCACAACCAACAGAACCACTTTAAAGAATTTATCTAATTGAACGCTAGAGAAAATAAATGCAAACAACATTTGGAAGGATCATATGCTAGTTATAATGATTTTACTACCCACTTATGAATCATGGAAAGGATGGAAACTACTACTTCATTTCAAACTTTTTGAGGGGTAGAATTAGACATCAAGAAATCAGCCTTCTGTGATCTATGTGTATATCCTGCGCTTATTTGAAGTTTGAATTTTGTAGTATGACACTATAGGCATCGAGAATCCCCTAACAATACTTTTAGAAAAGAATGAACATGACTACTAAGGGTACAAACACAATGCAAGCATATAAATTAGGCTTATTCTCTCGCCATGTTTATTGTCTCAGTGAAGAATCTAAAACCTATGCTCTTGCAGAAAATATATAGCGTTAAACACAAAGAAAATGGGTAAACATCAAAAAGGTGGTGAATAATTAGTTCATTGCAAGAAAAGGTGGGATTTTGTAATCTTACAGAAAATCTTGCCATCTCCTATTTCTCCAGTTCTTGCCTCCTCTATTATCTTTTCAATGACTTCTTCAACCTATGCAACAAAAGGAAAAGATAGTAACTTTCTCTAAATTTCAGGTGGATAGATTGAATGGTTAAAAAGAAACATAATTTATAATTTAAACGCGAAAATGACTTTTAATAGTTTCTTAGATTCCTATACCTGATCTTTGCTCACAACAATCTCCAACTTAACTTTTGCAACAAAATTGCCTTCAGGAAACTCAGAGCCTAAACAAAATATTTAATGCAAAAGAGAAAAAGGTTTGAACTGGAACAAAAAAGAAAGTGATAATCATACGAAAAAGAAGATGAAACATCCATCCAGCTCCCTATTGTTCCCATATGCTGGGCAAGTACCATGTCTATAAATGCACCATATTCAACTTTGGCTAAGTAATATGAAAATGCACTTATATGATAATCCCCATAAAATAAACCATGTAATTTAATACTTGTATATACCAGCATGTCTCTCTGCTGCTGAGCCACCTTGAGCACCAAAGCCTCGTACATCAGAAACTGTAACCCCACGAATTCCCATTTTCAACAATGCCTACATTATTATACAGAAAAATTCTTGAAAACGGATCATATTCTAAGTGCCAACAAAACCAACAAAGAACATGTCTTTCCAGAAAAATGACAATATAAAAACACTCAAAGTCTAGTTCAAGAAATATGAGTTCAATCACAAATCACTTTTTCTTGGACAATAATAGATTGTACAAAATGTAAGAACATTATTTACACGACTAAATTGTAGACGACAATTAACTTTTCGAAGAAACTAAATTCCGGCTTATTGTTGGAGCTGTATCTAGATTAAAGAATACAACAATAGCCTATGGGGTGTCTGAGAAATGGGGATATCTTAACAATAACAGCTGCCCACCCTACTGTTGAAGCCTATTGCATTACAAATTCAGCAAATAATCTCTATCTCAGAAATCGAAACAAGCACAATTCCTTACCGAAGAAACCTGTTGAAGCCTCCATGGTCTAATTCCCCACCCAAGTTTTATCGGCAGAAACGTGGAAAAAAAAAAGTTACAATAGTAAAGAGGAACCAGCGTTAGAGAAAAACAAAATCTCAATCATAGCAGAGAAGCACACCTTAAAATCGCTTCAACTTTATAGAAATTGGCCTCAGGTAAGTAATCTACAATGAAGAGACAATTCATCAAACAGTTGGTGGGTGAAACAGGAACTCAACTCAACTAGATGAAACAAATGCCAGAAAAATAATGGCGGACCTGGAGACTTCTGCGCTCTAATGATCGGAAGAGAAGAACCATTTGAAGAGCGTTTAACGGCGAGACTGAATGGAGAAGGGCGGAATTCACTGAGGCTCTGAGTTAGTGAAATGGAAGCAAATTTAGGGAAATGTCGGCCGCCACTATGGGCGGCGGCGAGAGCGGCGGGGGATTTGGCGATTGAGGTAGACGCCATTGGAGGACCTTGAGAGTAAGTAAAATTGAGGGAGGATGGTGGACTGTGTTTGTGAAGTAATTCACTGCTGACGAAGATGCAGTGATGCTCTAGTTACGTTAATGCCGATGCAGTTGTATAGTTTATTACTACTATATAATATCTAATAATTATAAAAATTTTAATAGCATAATATCTAATAATTATTGTTAATAGAAATTTTTATATTTTAAAATTCAATATATATATTATTTTAAATAAGTACATTTAATAATATTTGTACCTTAAGTGATAGATAATGCAAATACTCTTGTCTTTATTGTCTTACTCCCTTCCATTCTCCCTAAATTATTAAAAATATATATAATATTAATAATAGAATTATTATTAAGGAAATTATGTTTAAGATTTTGAAATAAAAATAAAATTTGAATTATTATTTAAATAAATATAAAAATGTTTATTTAATAAGAATCAAAATTTTATTTTTAAATATCTATCAATCAACAATAAAATATAAAAAAATTATCAATAAAAATAATAATTATAATATTAATTCTTTTGTCAATATTTGCATCATCGAATGTTTTAGTAAACTTGAATCTTAATAATATAAAAATAGTTTGTTAAGAAATTTCATTTTTTTCATCTTCTTAATATTTTTTGAGTTGGTTTTTGTACAACCGTCTCGTATGCGACAATCGTCTCATATGCGACGGGACCGCGCACGGTTTGTCCGGGTACGGTCGACCATACGTCACAAAAAAAATCACATATTTATAATCCTAAAAGGCATACAGTGGCGCACAGTCGACCGTATCCCGAAGCACGATCATGCGCCATACATGCCGTTGTATTGTAACGCACGGTCGGATCGTACCCCACGACAGGACCGTACACGAGAAAAAAAAATACATACTTAGAGTTGAAAATCATATATTTAGAAAAAAAAACATATTTATACACTGTTATGATGCATGGTTAACCGTGCCCGAGTCACGACCATGCACGCTCCCGTCACACATAAAACGGTTGCATATGAGATTTTGTGATTTTTTTTTTTATGACATGACATTTTTTTAGTAAGAGTAACATTTCTATCAATTTTGTCAATTTTTTCTTTTATTATATTAATATAAATATATTAAAGATATCAAGTAACGATTAATCAGTATTATCATTTATCATATAAAATAAATATCATTATCTCCTATTCTCCTTTATAATTCTAATTTTTTAATTCAAAATAAAACATTGGGGCTCAGCTCTTTTAACTTTTATAGGCTAGAGCTCGAGATTAGATATTTTATAATTAAGCTCAAATTCGATTCGATTGTAATTTTATTAGATTCATCAACTTCATTCGTATATTCATTTAACATATTGAATAATCCTAGTTCGAGATTTGAAATCATTAAACCTAAAATCAGACTCGAAATTATATATATATATATATTACATGAATAAATGCTTGTAAGAATAATATTTATAATATATATATGTAAACGTTTGCAAACATATAAAATCAGTATTGATTTCGAGTGGATTATTTTTCCCTTTTAATTGATATTTAAATAACTTACTAACTAATTATTTGATTCATTTACATCTTTAACAGAATCGTCTAGTTTTGGTTTGATGGATGATATACAAGAGATTATGAAACACTAAAATAAAGGGATGAAGAGAAGAAAAAAAATGACATGTAAAAGAAAAGGATCTAAGTTGTAATGATATTTGATTTTTAAACAACACATCCTAAATGAAAATATAGAGTATTTTTAGAAAAAAAAAAAAAAAGTTCTCAACTGTGATGAACTGACCTAGTCTGGTAATTTGGTTATAAAAAACTATTATATTAAAATTACAACTGATAAAATTTGTCAGCATCAAGCCATCAACTGATAAAAAGGTGGAATTCCAGTAAGAACTTCCACAAACTCGTTTCTGCGCGACAAAGTGGTCGTTGACAATGGCTGCAAGCGAGGGTTTGAAAGTAGATGAAGAATTTGTGTACAGAATCAGCACCGCCGAGGAATGGGAGGAGCTCAAGCGGAGCGGCGCTACTTTCGGTGGAGATCTTGACCAATCAACTGGTTGTTTCCACCTCAGCAAGCTCGATCAGGTTCTTCTTCCTCTCTTTCCCCTTCTGCGCACACATTCACTCTATTTTCAGTAATAATTGCTTTGGAATTTAATTGATTAATGCATCATATTATCCGGTGGAAAGCAATCCTGATTTGGGGATTTCAATTTTCACTGCACTATGGAGGAAGTTTTTGTGTTTCTGATTTCTGAATAATCGAATCAGTTTCATAGTTGGGATATTTGGATTCTGTTAATACTGAGGTTTCTTCGGATATCTAATTTGAGAAACCGTGAGTATAATCATGCTTTGAATTGCCAATTCTTCCAACTTCTGCATTCATTAGCCAAAATTGAAAGATTCAGTATTGAGCTCCATAGTACTCATGCAGTGAGCCACAATGAAAATGCTTGAATTTGTGAGATTATATGCGTGATCGCACAAATCGAATATTTTTAGCCTGTAATGAAAGCTTTCCTTGTTTGTTATTATAGGTTTTTCAGCTAGGTCTTGTTCTTTTATTCCTTTTACTTCTCCACTATTTGGTTTCTAACTCGTGTTCAACTGGTGGAGTTTGTGTAAACAACACTTGGTTTTACAAAGAAATAGCCTCCATTGACACACCGTCTGGGTGGAAATATCGATGAGAAAGCATACATCTGCCGGACCTAGTCTGCCCTTTATCACACACAAAAAAGACATATTTTGTGTTCATGATGCGTTATGAGTTTTGCAATGATTTCAGTGTAGAATTTTCATAGTGGTTCATTAGTATGGATTTTCTTTTTTGAGACTTCATTTTACTGGTGTCAAATTCTGATTAGCAATGTTATGCACTGATAGCAGTGTAGGCTTCAGTGTTTGGGGATGTTTACTCAATATAAATAATTTTTGGTTTAATTGAAATCCATAATAATATTGTACTAAATATAGATAAATTCTGATATTAAGAGTTAAAGAGTAACAACCACATCTAGACTTTTATTTTCCTCATCTCCTGTGTTTCACTGGCCAGTTCTACTGTTACACCAGGATTGCTAACTCTAAAATGAACTTCTCTGTCAAGATTATTAAGAAGATGGATTTTCGTAAGCTGGACTAAAAAGGAATGCTGCCCTGAATATAATGTTTCAAGTCCTTTCTGCTTATCAATTATGCACTAGCTGACAAATTATGATACATTTACCTAATATTAAACTTTAGAATGCAGTTTTAATCAAAGTTCAATCACTCAGTAGTCTATTTACAACTATTATAGTTTTAGAGAGTCCCATTTTACTTTTAACACTTGAAATTTATTATCTTGCAACTTATGCACTTTTCATTTGCAGGTCCAGTCAACTTTGCAGAACTTCTTCTTGGATGTTAAGGGAGATCTATACCTACTCAAAATTGATGCTAAAAAGGTAAATTTGCTATAAACTTCTGATTCATGTAGCTCAAAATGTCTTATCCATCTGACCTAGACACCACTTATCGACCAATTGTACTTTGTAATACTCTACTAGATTTTGTTGCTAGTAGCAACTAGCAAAGCTGTTTTATCTGTGTTTACATCAAAAAGTAGAAGTTTTATGAGCTAACAACCAATATTACTTGTTGCAGCTTGGAGACGGTTTGCATTACGAAGCTGTGGATGACTCCAATGTGTTTCCTCATTTCTACGGCCCATCTCGGAGTTTTACACCTCTTCCATTAGATGTTGTCACAAAAGCAGAGAAGCTAACCCTCTTAGATGGCAAATTCCAATGCAGCTTTCTGACTTGAATCGTGTCTTAGTCATCGTCATGATATGAATTGTGGATCTTGTTTGTAGCCGTTCTGTATCGTGTTTGCTTCATTCGTATTCCATATGACATAATATTCATTACAAATCAAATATTTCCAGCAGAAATGAAATCCTTCCATACCCAAGTTCAAAGTTGCTGTTTTTACATCTCGTGGTGTCACCACTGTATATATAGCACACGATGATGCAATAAATAAGAGACGAAACACTCTTTGATATTACCGCTTTGTCCAAGATTGAAGATACCACCAATCTCTAGTGGCAAGTGGATAATAAATATTATCCACTCTATATCAAACAAATCATCAAGTGGGTGAGTGTATATACATTTCAACTGGATACAATAAGTAATGGGATCAAGACTATTTCACATGTGAATAAGTAATGGGATCAAGACTATTTCACATGTGGCATTCAGACGAAAAATGCATTATACCACCATATAAGGTGAATGCATTTATTCACCACATAATGACAACCATTTTGTCTAGAGAGTGGCCACATTCCCAAAGTTACTCTCTCTCCTAGTTGCCACATTAGCCGTATGTAGCTATATATTTGAGTTGCTTCTAGCTTACATACTAAAGTTAGCAAAAATGTGTTATTACAAGAAAGGCTTATTCTCCCTTGCTTTCCTTGCATTTTCATCTTTTGTTGTTTCTGAGTGCAGCAGAAAGCCAGTGATTTTCAACTTTGGCGATTCAAATTCAGACACGGGTGGCTTTGCAGCTGTAACGGGGTTCACTTTTGGATACCCTGAAGGCCGCGCCTTCTTTCCTCAACCAACTGGTCGACTAACTGATGGCCGTTTGATCATCGACTTCTTGTGTAAGCCTTATATATACCTACTCTCCAATCATCCTATTCGTTTAATCATTAGGATTCATATGAATATGATGTCTGTTTTAGAGATAGTTTATTGAGTTTTCAAATGGATATTGCTTAAATTATGAAAAAACAAACATGCATCTTTGCTAGGACTTATTATAACATGTGATCTAATGTTAGCAAATCGATAAGTTTGTATTTTAGCAGTAACATGCATGCTAATTAATTATTTATTATTCCAACCATGAAAGGTACAGCCTGTCCTGTCCTGGATTCTCTCTCTATGTCTCTCTGAGGTGATGCACAATATAGCTCGTGAACAAATTAAATAATGACATAACATGTAAGAAATTTAAGTAAAAAAACACATCAAGATGAGCATGCTATACACATGAATATAATGAGGATTAATTGACAGGTGAAAATCTGGAGACCAAATACTTGACTCCTTATCTGGAATCAATAGAACCCGATTACGGAAATGGAGTTAATTTTGCAGTAGGTGGCGCAGCCACTCTCCCAAAGAATGTACCTTTTAGTTTGAGCATTCAAATCCTTCAATTCATACGCTTTTACAATCGCTCTCTTGATCTCTACTCAAAGGGTACGTATAACCTCGAACTAACTAACTAACTAACTAAAACACTTGCAGTTTTTTTTATTTAATTTTTGATTAATCAGGTCACAAGAATCTGCATGGTGAAGAGGATTTCAAGAATGCACTTTACACAATCGACATTGGACAAAATGATCTGACAGTTGCATTTGGCTCCCCTATTCCATATGATGAAGTCATTGCAAAGATCCCTACTTTCATCTCAGAAATAAAGGATGCTATGTTTGTAAGTATGCTCATTTTATAGTTCAAAATATATATGTGTTAGAAAACTACTCACCAACATTGTAATTTAGGCCATATACAAACTTGGTGGGAGGAATTTTTGGGTGCACAATACAGGGCCACTAGGCTGTTTGCCTGAAAAACTCGGAACAAGAAAACCAAACGCCTCTCAAGTAGATGAATACGGCTGCATTAGCTCTATGAACGAAGCTTCAAAAGCATTCAACTCCCAACTTAACTCTCTCTGTCAAGAACTAGGCCTTAAATGGAAGGATTCTACAATAGTCCACGTGGATGTATACTCCATCAAGTACAACCTCATCGTGAATTCTTCCTCATACGGTGAGTTTGCAGTTGCAACAACATGTACAAAGTTCCAAAGCTAATGATGTTTGTGATGAATGAATATATATAGGTTTCAAGAATCCGTTGATGGCGTGTTGTGGGAATGGTGGGCCACCTTACAACTTCGACCCGAAGAATAGATGTTTGGGAAGTAACTACACATTGTGTGAAAAAGGGCTGCCATTTGTGAGCTGGGATGGAATTCATTATACAGAAGCTGCAAACGCCATTGTTGCTTCTAAAATACTATCCAATAACTATTCGACGCCCAATCTTGGATTTAACTTCTTCTGCAACAATGCTTGAAATCTATATCTCAGCTACTTAGATCAATGATGAATAAAACAAGTGTTATTGATAGATTTATGATATTCATGAGATATTGTGCTTGATTCTATGCAATGTAACATTGTTATATGAAACTAGTAGTTCACCGCGCGATTTGCGGGTTTATAATATTTTTTAAGTTAAAAGGTTATTTATAGTGTGATAATGACATTTAAATAACATTTATACAATATAAAATGTAAAAATGAACAATTTATAAATTATGTAAATGCAATTAAATTAATTTCTCATCTATTAACCTATTGATAATACTCAAAACTTCACATCATCATTATGTAATAGCCCAAGAAAATTTGTGTTGTAATTAAACCCAAAACATGTATCAATTTGTAAATAAGTTCAAGTGTAGATATATTAATTATGATCGTTAAAATAAATTTATTAAATTATGTGTATTTTTAAAATTTTCTAATTTATTTTCTTGGTTTTGTAAAATAATTTTAAAAAATGTTATTCCATTCCTGAAAACAAAAGCTCAATTCAAAAACAAAATGTTTTGAAAACACATTAAGACTCACATACATGATACAACATACAATTGAATAATAAAAATAAGACCATGTGCATTTTTTGAAATTAACAACGGAATAAACAATGAACACTATATTTTATAAAACTATAAAACAACTGCAGAATATAAAAGTTCAAAGTGGTGATTTATGTTAATGTTTTAAATGAAAATGGACTTATAGACATAATTTGGTGTTTTTTTTTTTTTTTAAATGTCATTAACAACTCTCTGATATCATGTCATAAATACAGCATATTTTTATATGAATAAAACAATTATAAAAAAAAAAAATACACACTCACAAATTACAATAGGTTCATCAAATATAAACAATAACCAAAAGTAAAAAATAAAATAAAGAGGAGTACAAAGAAGCCCAAGAAATGGATCTATAACACAAAATATATTCCAGTGTCGCTGGAAAAATAAGCAAACCACTATAAAATCAATCACCTAATATTATACATAATAAAACTATGAGCATAGAAACAAAAGAAGGGGAAAAAAAAACAAAAGATAAAAAGAATTAAACTCATTACAACATATTGAGCTTAAAGCCCAACACAAGTCATAAACCAAGTGTTTTTGATAGATTTATGATCATAAAATATGGAACTTGAGTCTATGCAATGTAACATTGTTACATGAAATTTTATTCTGTTGCTATATTGGTTAAATATACAACTTATTAAAAATGTATTCATTGCGGGGATAGCTCAGTTGGGAGAGCGTCAGACTGAAGATCTGAAGGTCACGTGTTCGATCCACGTTCACCGCATTTATATTAATTTTATTTGTCTTTTAATGTTTTTTCGTTCTTTTATAGTCTAGGAACATTTTATAATTTATTAAAATCTTTTAATTTATTTTATTTTTCCTCTTTAATGTTTTTTCTTTTAATTTTTCTTCTTTCTTTTAATGTTTTTTCTTTCTTTTATAGTCTAGGAACATTTTATAATTTATTAAAATCTTTTAATTTATTTTATTTTTCTTCTTTAATGTTTTTTCTTTTAATTTTTCTTCTTTCTTTTATAGTCTAGGAACATTTTATAATTTTTTAAAAATAATTTAAATGTTTTTTCTTTTAATTTTTCTTCTTTCTTTTATAGTCTAGGAACATTTTATAATGTTTTAAAAATAATTTATTTTTCTTTTACTTTTTAAGAAACTTTTAATTTTTAAATAAAAATAATTTATTTTTCTTTTACTTTTTAAGAAACTTTTAATTTTTATTTTTCTTTCTTTTAATTTTTAAGAAACTTTTAATTTTTCTTGTAGTGTAGTCTAGGAACATTTTAATGTAAATAATTAATTGGGCTGACCAATATTTTTAATTGGGATTTCGTTATCACCAAACTATATTTAAGAAACTTTTAATTTTTCTTATTTTTAATTGGGATTTCGTTATCACCAAATTATTTTTAAGAAACTTTTATTTTTTCTTGTAGTGTAGTTTAGGAACATTTTATAATGTTTTAAAAATAATTAATTGGGCTGACCAGTATATCGGGGGAAGAAAATTGTATATTTTGTTTAATATTTTCATTTTTATCTTTTACCTCGTTCATTTAGATTTCTTTTTCTTTTTTTTTTTTTAAATTAACATTTGCAACATAGATTTTATTTTATTGACTTCTATGTGTATTTTATTGAGTATACTTTTTTTTTTTTTTTCAAATATACTTAAGATAACTTAATCGATAAAGATAATATACAATAATCTCACATCTTAAGTCAGATCTTAAGGTGATATTTATAGTCATAAATAATTAAAATTTAGACCTCAGTAATATTGTTCTTAGTATAGGAACAACTGAAAATCGATTCCAAAAAATATTGAAGATATGGGGATGTAGAATGATACTATTTTCAAAATTCAGATGCCAAATTTACAATATTTAATAGTTGAAGGACCAAAGAGAGAATATGTATCAGCAGCGTCGCCATGACTGATGATACCAGCAAGCATGGAAGAAGGCGAGATGCTCTACAATTTCTAGAGCCTTGAAGAGCAGAAAGTATTGACGACGATGCACTGGTGGTGGGGTCCTCACATGGGTGGTTAGGCCTGTTTAATTATCGAACCAACCACGATCTGTTTCTCTCGAATCCGGTTACAGGTCATCACATAACCCTATGTGTGGTGATGATATCTATTTATCTGAAATGTGTCCAGAAAAGGTGATCATATCTTGCTCTCCAGAAGAAGAAGACTGTCGGGCCATGATGATTTTCGGGCCCTTGAGTAGTCTGGCTTTCCGGTGCCCAACAGCGAGTGGACTCCTATTGACTCAAAACTATTACATAGATCTATCGAAATATAATTTATACATAAAAAAAGTATCATATAATAATAAAAATATTACTTATCAAATTATAATTTTTCAAACTAATTATGATTTAGAATCTTGAAAGCAAAATTATTTCATGATATACATTAAAGTATTATATAATACGAATAAAATATTATATAGTATTACTTGCCATATTATAATTTCTCAGAAATATTAATTTATACACAAAATATATTATTTAATACAAAAATATTACTTAATTAACACATAATCAAAGTCACAATATATATATATATATAGACACACTTGATTTTCAGATTTTCTTAAGGTACGTTGGTGAAATGTTTTTAAGAGAATTAATTAATATTAATATGTTTAGTTATATATTTCTAGTAATACACCCGCGCGATACGCAATTTATTATTTATTGTTGTAAAATATATAATTTGTAATAACAACAACAGGAAGATATGTTTTGTTTTTCACAAGATATTCCATTAAAACAAGATTTGCAATAGAATTAGTGTTGGGCTATTCCTCCATAATTAGGAGCCCACATTAAAAGACCCATAAGCCCAATATGTAAAAGTATCCATTCTAAATTGTTTTGGAAGAATTTAGAAAAATTGAGGAAAGTTTTTTTGAGAATTTTCTAGAGAAATTAGTTCTAAAAGCTCACATCATCTATTATAAATAGATGGGTTGGGAAGACATTTGAGATATAACTCCAAGTGAGAGTTCCGGAAGAAAGAATAAGCTACTTGAGAGTGACAAGAAATATTAAATCACTTAAATAATAAGAAAAAGTAAGTCACTTTAGGGTGAGATAACATGAGATTTATCCTAACTCTCACTAGTTGAGTTGAGGATAGAGAATCAAGTGAGCCCATTGCGAGAGTTCCGGAAGAAAGAATAAGCTACTTGAGAGTGACAAGAAATATTAAATCACTTAAATAATAAGAAAAAGTAAGTCACTTTAGGGTGAGATAACATGAGATTTATCCTAACTCTCACTAGTTGAGTTGAGGATAGAGAATCAAGTGAGCCCATTGCATTGATTATTCACTAGTTGAGATTTATCCTAACTCTCACTAGTTGAGTTGAGGATAGAGAATCGAGTGAGCCCATTGCATTGATTATTCACTAGTTGAGTTGAGGATAGAGAATCAAGTGAGCCCATTGCATTGATTATTCACTAGTTGAATTGAGGCTAGAAAGAATCAACTGAGCCCATTTGCATTGATTTTTTTAATTGGGAGTCTAGGAACATTCAACCTCAATAATTTAGTAACGTGTGCATTAATCATAATTAGCAAATTTTAAATATTAAATTTTTTTTAAGATTGGACTTTCTCTTTAAAAAAAGAAATTATCATTGAGATAATTGTTCCGATTATGGCTATCCACTGAATCAGAATAACCAAGGGAGTTTTATCTAAGGCCACTCCCAACCAAAACATAGATAAAGTTAAACTAAATCAGAATAACCAATGGAGTTTTATCTAAGGCCACCCCAACCAAAACATAGATAAACTTAGACTAAAACTAGAATCTCCGTTCAACTTAGGTCTGTTGAATCATCTGCTACGATCAACCGTCCCTCTTAACAATCTCATTATCATTTCACACTCTTCAAAACCACTATTTTTAGTATATAAATTCATAAATTCATCAAGAGGGGAAATATTCAGTAATTAGGAATAGCTGGGAATGAGAGCTATAATCCACATCAAACCTTTTCATCGTACCGTTCTATGACAGAGTATCAGCAACAGAGTCAAACTTATTGCTTTACACATAATACACACAATTTAGATTCATATTACAGAAAAAACAAAAACACAGTTGGGTAACTTAGTGCTCCACAGAGAATGCACACAATTTAGATTCATAGATAAAACAAACACACAGATTCATATTACAGAGAAAACAAAAACACAGTTGGGTAACTTAGTGCTCCACAGAGAATGCACACAATTTTTAGATTCATATTACAGAGAAAACAAAAACACAGTTGGGTAACTTAGTGTAACTTAGTGCTCCACAGAGAATGCACACAATTTTTAGATTCATAGATAAAACAAACACACAGTTGGAGAAAACAAAAACACAGTTGGGTAACTTAGTGCTCCACAGAGAATGCACACAATTTAGATTCATAGATAAAACAAACACACAGTTGGAGAAAGTTACCGCAGGCAATCAAATTCGTAATCTAGTCGTTTCTAGAAAAGATTTTCCATTAAATCAAGGACTAAAATATCGTCGATAGGCGCCGATATATTGGAAAAATGAAGGTTCCGATACGAAATTCTAGTGCTATCAAAATTCGTTGGAATATCGTCGATATATCGGCGATATATCGACTATATCGGCGATTTTTGAATATCGGGCAGACTGTACAAATTTGTTAATTTATCTCGATATATCGGCGATATATCGACAATTTATCGGCGATATATCGGTCAGTTTCTCATTTTCTGTATTTTTTTTTTTAAATTTTACATGTTTTACATATTATTTGGTTGTTATATAAATGTTTAAATAGTAGTTTGTTTCCTTGTGAATTCAAGTTTTGGGAATTTCGGGTTCGAATCTCAACCATTGCATTTATTTAATTTTTATCCTACATTTCATTTTAGTTGTCTTGATAAAATTTTAATAGCCAATATCCTACATTTCATTTTAGTTGTCTTGATAAAATTTTAATAGCCAATTCTTTATTTTTTTGGTCCATATTATAAGTTCCAAACCATTATTCTTTATTTAGTTGTCTTGATAAAATTTTAATAGTCAATTCTTTATTTTTTGGTCTATATTATAAGTTCCAAACCATTATTCTTTATTTAGTTGATTAATTATTCTTATAATTTATTATGATAAATAATTTTTTTTCCATATCTTTAAAATTGAAGATGAATTCATATAATTTTTTTAAAGTAATTAAATACTAGTTCTTGTTGTAATTTTTTTGAAGATTTTTTTTAAAAGTAATTCATTTAATTTTTTTAGATTATTTATTTAGTTTATCTCTAAATTTGTTGTAAACATATCTTTTTATTTGAAATTTAAGTTCAATATATGTATTAATGTTACTTATAATATTATATAAAGTACTAGATATTTTTTTCAATTTTTTTTACAAATTTTTAAATTTTTTTGCGTAAAAACCGATATATCCACCGATATCGATATATCCGTTAAATCAAGGTACCGATATATCCATCGATACCGATATTTTAGTCATTGCATTAAACAAATGCCAGAAGAATAACGTTTAACGGCAAGACTGAATGGAGAAGGGCGGAATTCACTGAGGCTCTGAGTTAGTGAAATGGAAGCAAATTTAGGGAAATGTTGGCAGCCAGTGTGGCGGTGGCGAGAGCGGCCGGGAATTTGGCGCCATTGGAGGACCTTCAGAGTAAAATTGGGGGAGAAAGAGCAACAAGAAATTGATAACCGCTACAAATGAAGATTTGAAATACTCGACGAATTTCCCTCCACTATATGTTTTGCTAATTGCTAATTTTAAATATTAAATGCTATTTTTATAATGTTTTAAAAATAATTAATTGGGCTGACCAGTATTTTTAATTGGGATTTCGTTATCATTTAGGCCCAACTATCTATCCCATATTGGGCTAAGTTTTCTATAGCCCATTGCATTGATTATTTTAATTCGGCACGCTTGTAGTGTGGTCTATGAACATTCCAGGACATGAACCTCAATAATTTAATAACATGTACATTAATCATAATTAGCAAATTTTAAATATTAAAAAAACATACACGCCAATGATTCCATATTTTTAAGATTGGACTTTCTATTTAAAAAAGAAATTATCATCGAGATATTGAAATAGCGATTGATCAAATGTAGCAATAGTCACCAAAAAGTGGGTCCACCCAACTTAGCCAATGGTTGATATTTAAAATGAACTACCTCATAATTATTATTGTAATTAATAACTCTTTAATTTTTTCTTGGCCTCAAATTTCTCCATGGGTCTGTTCTACAACCTAAAAAAAGGCATTGGTGCTAGACAAAATCATTGGACTTGCTGCCCAAAAAGATATATTCAGAGAATTAATACGAAGAACATCATTATTTGCACAGATGTGGAAAAGATAAAAGAAAGGGGAGTATGAAATATGGATATAAAAAAGATATGAGTTTTTGGGAAGAAAGGGACACTTTCATTTATGTGAAACGATTTCACGTAATACTTATGTTAGACGAAGTTTATATGAATTTATAAGACGAGTCAACCCATTCAATAGGTCGATATCGATCTCATATAAAATTATAAAAGGACAATATTACCTAACATTTATATTGATACTACTGACTACTCTACTAGTATTTCTCTCATGCAATTGTACAAATTGTCATATTTTGTAGTTGAATTTGAACCAAATATATTAAGAGATTTATATATTTCTTTTAAAATAGTCTATTTTTTTAATAAAATATTCTTTGATTAATATATATATATAATTTTATCTGTTATCATTTTATTTTATATTTGTAAATTTAAATTATAATTTTTTACTTAAAACACATATTTTTAATGTCTATATTTTAACTTACTACTATAAGTCTATAACCAAAATTACTACAAATCAACTAAAAAAACTTAAATCCACAAAAATTTAAATATGTTAGTTCCAATATTTTGTCTTTATGAATGCAATAAAAAGATAAAAAAAAGTTATAAAAATGATAAATTTGATATGCCATGCATTGAAGCAAATTTCAAATGATTTATTTTTAACTTGAAATTGTGATTTGTTTTAAAAAAAATGATCACCGCCTAAAATTTCTAATACGAAACAAAAACGACAATAAATAGAATCACTAATAAGAATGATAAATTTAGTACATCATGCAATAAAAAAAATTAATGAGCAAGTAATTTAATTTTAAATCTTGTCCAACTTATATTTAATTACAAATAATAATGATAATTGCAATATAACATACATACATGACAAATGAATTTAAATGAAGTTAATATTGAATTATAATTTTGTATTAAACAAAAAGGAGAAAAATAAATCCTACATAGCCCCTCAACCTAATTTTTCATAAATATTAACTCCTGCGATTTAAAATCAAATAATGAATAGGAACTTACAAGTTCCTTTAATTAATATTCAATTGTTAAATTAAATTATTTGTAATAAATGTTTTAAATGAACAAAATGTCAAATTTTCATAAATTGAAAGAGATTTTCAATGGAAAATTTAAGTTTTTATTTTGAATTATGGTTCTATTATATATATATATATATATATATATATATATATATATATATATATATATATATAATATTTGGGTTAATTGCGCGAAACCCCCTTGTGTTTTCAAAATTCTGCATAAAATCCCCTCGTGGTTTAGAAAATGCGCGAAACTCCCTTGTGCTTTTCTAAATGTAGCCCGAAATCCCCAACTCTGTTAATGTTAACGAAAGTGTTGTACACGCGCCTTTCTTGCGATTTTTTGTGTTTTTTTTCACTTTTTAGGGTGTAAAATGACATATGTACCCTTCCTTACCTATATAAAAAGCTCATTCTTTTGTGCACCTTCTTACAATTGTAAAACTTTCCTTCAAACTTGTTTTCTGCACAAATAGGTATGTTTCTTTCTTTATTTATTTTTTTTCATTTCTTTTTTTTCACAGTGTTCTTTTTTATTTAATTATTTATTTTATTTAATTATTTATTTTATTGATATTATAGGTAAAATGTCTAGTAATTCTAAGAGATCAATTTCAAGAAATGATGATTGTTTGGATTTGAGGTATATAATTCCATATTGCAATTGCCGACAACTTGCTGCAATTAGAGTCGTTGGCCCGAACAAAGATACACGTGGCAAACTATTTTGCAATTGTCGTACTCGTCAATGTAATTTTTTTCGATGGCTAGAACCAACATCAATTGCCCGGGTCAATGATAGAAATGAAGTACAAATGTCAACTGTGGATCATGAGGATGAAGTGGACTCCAACACTCTTGTAGAATCCAGAATTGAAGAGCTTGTAGCCAACTACAAGAAACTATCAGAGAGCATTGATAAATTTGAAAAAAATCAAGGAATCATCAAGACAATTAGCTTTGTTGTCTTGATACTCCTTCTTATTGTAATCCTAAAATAGATATTTTTCAAATAGGATTTTGCTACTTTAATTAAAATATCTTTTGGAACCAAATGAATGTGGTATTTTTATCTTCATTTTAATGTTCATATAATTCAAAATGTTGTGTAAATAAAATAGAAGCACAAAATATAATATCAACAAAATATGGCTCTCACTGCAATCAAACTGTGTTTATCATGCTCTTAGTTTACCTGATGAATGAGCCAACAAAAAATTGCTAACTTAACCACTTTCTTCTACATGAGCAGGGGACAAAATTCTTCCCAAATCATGAATCCACAAGATTAATTGTTGGTACCACCAACACAAAATAACTTGCTAACTTAACCACTTTCTTCTACATGATCAGGGGACAAAATTCTTCCCAAATCATGAAGCCACAAGATTAAATGTTGGTACCACCAACACAAAATAACTAATGTAATTCTACATATTTAGTATCCTCGTACCACCAACATGCAAAAAAAAGATTCAAAAACCAAAACACAGTTTCATCTCAAGAAATTACCTACTTCAATTTTTTTTCTTGAATTTGGGTGCACTTGAATTTGATTGAGAACTCACCGTTTGTTTTGTTCTTCTTTTGGGTTGTGCTTGCTTTCTTGAAGTTTTTGCCTTTGCAACCCCAATAGAAGGATTCCCAGCATCTGATATTTGAGACTGTGATTGAGGCATCTACATAAATCAAGATATTAAGGATACATACCTTATCATAATTATATACTCAATCAAGATTTTAGTATACATACTTACCTTGTCATAATTAAACACCCAACCAAAATTTTGTTGCACATCATAGTCAAACATTTCTTCTTGTGTAGGTTCAGTGGGGATTGCCGGTTCAGTAGGGTCAGCAAACACCTTGTTTAAATGTCATTCAATTAGAATGTAAATTAAGAAAAAAGTTAACATAGAATAAGAGAACTTAATGATATTCATACTTACTTGTTCTCTTTCTTTCCCTTGCCTTGATGATTGACCTTGTTCATGATTTTGTTCACAATGCTTTGATGATTGACCTTGTTCATGATTTTGTTCACCATGCTGTTCTTCAGAAGGCAACTAACAAAAAATAAAAATATTATTTGTCAATATTAAAAATAGTAAACACCTTAAAATTCATTATTATTAAATACATATATTATTAAATTTATCGATATACTATTAAATTCATTTGTCGATATTAAGAAAAATAATGTGAGGAAAATATAAAATTGGATATTAAGAAAAATAATGTGAGGATATTATTACTAAACACATATAACTTAGAAAATCTAAGGATATCCAGTAATAAACACATATTATAAAATTTATTTATCGACATATTGGAGAATATAAAAATTTAACTATCGATATCAAGTAATGTAAGGAAAATACTAAAGACTCAGATAGATTATTCACGATTACATCACACTTTGTATTTGTTGGAAAGAAACATCTTGCCCAATGTTGAGAAGGGATATCAGACAACCACTCATATGCAGTTTGTTCATCCCCTTTCTTTGGAGACAACCTTTTAATCTCTTTCATTATTCTATGATGTTGACTTGCAGAATAGGTTGAGGCAGCCTTCCAGAATAATCTTTTCAACTCCAAACTTCCAAATTTTGTCTTGAAGTTGTTGTACATGTGTTTTACACAGAATCTATGCTCAGAATTTGGGGCCAACTCATTCACAGCCTCAATTAAACCTTTTTGTCTATCTGAAATGAATGCCCAATCTCTATCAGATGGTGTCCCAATATCTTTGAACAACAATCCCAAAAACCATTCCCAACTTTCTTGTTTCTCCACCTCCACATATGCAATGGCTATGGGAAGCATATTGTCATTACCATCTCTGCCTACCGCTGAAAGCAACTGTCCTGCATGTAATCCTTTCAAAAAACATCCATCTAACCCGATAATAGGTCTGCAACCACTCAAGAAAGCATTTTTCATAGGAGCCAAACATACATACATCCTCTTAAATTTTGGGAGAGTCACTTCTTCATTCACCTTCACAACTAAAGAGCTCCCTGGATTGTGATGTTCAATAGTCAGACAATAATCATACAATTTTGAATATTGTAACCCTACATCCACACTTAGCAAAGACAATGCATACTTTTTTGCTCTGAAAACTTTATAAATGCTACACTCCACACCACAATCCCTCTTAATTTTATTTTTTAATCCTTCCAAGCTCTCATTGGGATTATCTCTTATTGCATCTAATACTCTTCTTCCAAGATACTTATAATCAGCCTGTGTATTCTCTGTTCGGTAAGCACATGTATGACTCCCTTTCATGCTTTTTATCTGAAAAGTGTTGCTCTTCTGTACTGTAGATGCTCTCAAAACCCAATCACATCCACCCTTACATTTGGCTGTAATCACAGTTTTCTCACATTTAGGATATTTTAAATCAAATCCCTTTCTCACTGCCCAATCTTTCAGAACTTCTCTAAATCTTTCTCTATTTGGGAATTTCAACCCGACTGACAACTCAAAATTCTCCATGTCAGTTGACTCATCCCATTCATCAATCTCATGTAACTTAACCCCATCATCTAACTCAACATCACTACACCAAGCTTCATCCTCTCTTAATTTGGCTGCTTTTTCATTTATTCTTTCTTCTGCTCTTTGTTTTTTTTTCTCCCTCATGAATCTTTGTGCCATTTTATAAATATTTCTTCCATGATCCTCAGCTTTATCAACAAATATATCATCATCATCTGGACCTTCTAAATCCTCAAACATCCAAGAAGGATTTTCAGATTCTTCTTCTGAATTTGAGTTATCCTCATCAGGTATGTAGTTGTAATCATCACTATCAGTACAACTAGTTTCGACCCCATCTACTCCAACATCCATTTGCTCACCAATATCAGCGTTATTTACTCCGGCCTCACCCATCCCAAATTGCTCACCACTCCCAGTCATATTTTCATCTATCTGCTCACCAATACCAGTCATATCTTCATCTATCTGCTCACCAAAACCAGTCATATTTATTTCTGTACTTGTTCCAAGCATATCCTCATCCATGTGATTACTTAAATCAACCATATTTGATCCATCCTCATCCATACCAAGTATATCATCATTCATTCTCTCATCACTTCTATGTATATCTTCATTGATTTCTTCCTTATCAAATTCCTCATCCAAATTTTCACATTCGTTTTCCTCACATAATTTTTCATTCGGCTCAATTTCCACATCCCCTCCAACATATTCCAAAAGCCCAATATCTCTCAAAACAGAAGTATGACCATGATCATCTACAATCAATGGTGCTGGATTATCCTCAAAATATAATGGAATGACCAATTGCCCATCATATTCTCTCACCAATCTTAGCAAATCTAAATCTGTTTTGATTAGAATCTTATCTGAAATCACCCCAGGCTTGCAACTATACACAGTAACTGAAGCTGCTCTACCATTAGCTTTTGAATACATATCTAGTAGATCTAGATAACATAATTTATCTCTATCATTATGCGGGATAGCCATTCTCCATCCTCCAAAATATTTAAGTTTTGGGAGTCCCCACACGATTTCACCACCCACATAGACATCAAACATCACAGCTTCCATTATCCTATAACAATAAATTAATAAAAATAATAATGAATGTGGGGACCAAAAGAATAAAATACAACTACCAGAGAGATAAAGAGATTATAAATCATCAAGTATAAATATGAAACCAGAGAATGTGGGGACCAAAATAATAAAATACAAATATAGATTATAAATCCTCAAGTATAAATATGAAAACAGAGAATAAAAATTCTATACCAAACAACTTAGGAGACAGAGAGAATATAAATCAACCTAATAAATTAAATTAAACCCTAGAACATAGCTATAAGAACCTCAAATCTTTCTACTTCTTTCATTCTTTTTTTTTTCTTCTGAAAACTTCACATTCTTAGATCAACCCACCAAATTTGTAAAACACAAAAAAAAATTGAGTGAAATTGAAACATACCTTGTACCCGTAACTCTTTCTACCAGAAATCACGATTAGCAGCAAATTTTACTTTGTTTACTTCTTTAATCATCCACTTCAAATAAATTTCTCAGAGAAATCGATTGGTTCTAACATTTTGTATGGATTTTTTGAATCAAATTTTGGCAGAAAACCCTTGTTTTACTTATGCGCTCTCTCTCTCTCTCTCTAACTCAACTGTGTTGTTTGGATAAAAAAAGTCAACATCCAACTCTATGTATGAAGGGTATAACGGGAAATATGATTGAAAAATTAACACCGTTAACTTTCTTTAGAAAAATGGGAGCGTCAGCTACATTTAGAAAAGCACAAGGGAGTTTCGCGCATTTTCTAAACCACGGGGGGATTTTATGCAGAATTTTGAAACCACAAGGGGGTTTCGCGCAATTAACCCAATAATATTTAAAAAAAATTAAAGGAAGAAATATTAAGTGAAGCACCGAAGTGACCAAACCATCACCACCCCCAGCCCAGCCCACCCCAGTCGATCCCTCCCCAATTAGAAAAACAACTCTGCTCTTTTGAAGAAGACAAAAAAAAAAAAACAGATTTTTGCTTGGAAGGAGTTAGGCTTTTACTTTCTAATATTTTTTATTATCTAACTTCTTTTATTTTCATTTATAGTAACTATTTTTAGGGGGAAAATTAATTATGCTATTTTTATTATGATCTTGAATATATATATATATATATATATATATATATATATAATTAATGTACAATATTAAATAAAATTTCAGTAAAAAAAAAAAGATTTAGGCAAAGTTTGAAAAAAAAAAATCATACTCCCTCCATTTAAAAATAAATATCATTTTAGCAAAAGAAATTTATCATAAAATAAGTATTATTTTAGTATTTCAAAACATATTTATCAATAATCAGCCAAACATATTCCTACCAAATTAAAGAGAGTTGTTAAGAGGAAAGAAAACAAACTCCTACAATAGCTACATTTAAATAAAAATATATCAGTCTTTATATCATTTTTCTTGATCTACAGAAGAACACCTGAAATTGAAACGACATTTATTTTGGAACGAAGAGAGTAAATTATTCTTAGTAATAAAAGAAAAGGATAAATTGAAACAAATTATTTCCTAAAACGAAAACTATTTTAAAACGAACCTTGAAAGTGTTCAAAAAAGTATGTTGACATGACAACCTTGAAAGGTGAAAGCTGCATGAATGCGTCCAAATTTGAAGGCTCCATTAACATTCAGAAAGTGCAAAAAGAATTTTTATTAAAAAAAAAAAAAAAGATTGATTTGATAATGTCATTTGGTGGACTAGCAAATACAATTTGTTTTAATTTAGCCACAATTATTAATATAAAAATTTATTTAAAATCATTTCACATATACAATGAGATGAAATCCTATTGTGTATGATTGAAACTTTATTTTCACATATTAATATATTATTTTATTGATTATGATTGTAAATTAATGATTCCACTAAATTAAATTTCTGAAACTTTATTTTTAAAAGTTAATATTTTATTTTATTGATTATAATTGTGAATTAATTGTCCTCACAAAATTAAATTTCTTTGACTATTTGATGGGAATCCTACTCAATTATTAATAGCTATTTGCAATGTGCCAATGACAACTTTCACTTTCATTTTAAAGTCAATAATTGCTTCTTTAATTACGATTTCTTCACTCTAAAGCTAAAGGAGTATGCATATAATATAATATATTAAAAAAAAAAACTAAAAAAAGAGTTGAGAAAGCATTTGCTGCACCAACAAGAGTTGAGAAGATTCATTTGCATGATACTCTACTACTTTAGATTTATATTTTAAGATTGTATTTTAATGGAAGGTCTTATAAATCCTATTTATTCCTCCATCATATATCCTATAGATATTTATCTTGATTTTCTTTAATTTACTGAATTTGCCAAACATATATATAAATCATCAACCAGATATATAGTTAGATGCAGACTTTCTATGTTTTTCTATATATGTGATTGACAATTTTACGAGAGATTTCATATCATTAATTATCAAAGATTATGCGTTCTAAATAACTTGTGAGTTGTAGGATCATCATTCTTTTTATTTCATAATCTAAACAATGTATATTTAAATAAGTTGTACAATTAACTTTATTTGTTATTATTATCTTAAATGTTATGAGTTTAAATATTGGTTGGGTGATACTTTTTGAATCAAAGAGATTCTATTGGCCACTCTTTTTTCGAACTTTAGTATATGATATATAATTAAACTTGCGATCTCTTTCTGCCACTTAACTTTGTTACCCTTTTCTTTACTTTTCAAAAATTCTTTTTGCTATTTTCTTTCACTCTATTTTTTTTTTTGGCCAATCTTATATTGGTTAAATACTTTATAATGAAAGGACAAAAAATATATGTGTGTATATATATTCGTTTAAATTTAAAGGTTCTGCGGCCAATAAATTAAAGTAGTAATTTTTAATCTTCTCCTTTAATTTCCATTTTTATGTTTTTGGCTTTTATAAAATTTTGGGTATTATTTTCTACTTTAATTGTATGTTATTTATCAGTATATTTTACGTATAGAATAATATTATTATTATTTATATTATCAATTAAAAGTACAAGTTAATGTAAATTAACAATTAAACAATTACAAGTGATTTATAAAGTGGATGCATGCAATTGACATGTCTTATTTCTCTTTTCCAATAATTTCCAAGACATCATTAGTATTTATAACTTTAAATACGTGTCAAGTGTTACTATTTCGTTTTTGCACGTCTTTCTCATTAATTGGGTTTGGAAGTGGGAATCAAAAATGAATTTTCATGTAGACCTTTGATTTTAAGTTAGCACAATGAGTAGAAAATAAGATTACAAGTTGGAATATGTAAATCATCATTATTAATAGTCTATTTTAAAACAAATAGAAAATATGACATTCATAAAATTAAATTGAGTTGGATTTCAATGAACTCAGGAGTAGAGATTTTCTGTTACACTATACGTGGATTAGACTTTAGTATAGTTAGTAGCTAGATGCCTAGATTAACCTTATGAATTCATCATGTCTAGTTGCAAAAGGGATTTTCTATTCCTAAACATAAAATTAAATTAAATTAAAAGAATTGAGGAGCCAAGCAGGTATATTCCAAAAAAGTCAACCTTTTTTTTAAATAAAATAAACATAGAAAGAAGAGGTTGGGTAGGAGATGTCCATAAAAACCATTAATAAATTCTACTAATTAATGAATTAAAATTGTGGCTAATAAGTGCATGTATGTACGCGTTTTGCTTGATTCTTTTCTTTCTTGATTTTAAATAATTAAATATTAATGATCTAAAAACATTGCTGTCATGCTATGTATATATTTTTAAATTTTTCAACAGTTGACTCTTCAATAATTAATTTATGTTTTTTTTTTGAGCAATTTTAATTTAGTTTAAAGTGTATTCATTTTCCTTAGAATGGCAGCGTGTGGAAATTCCCACATAATTTATTTAGTTCATTAATTTCATACGTGTTCTCAATGATGGCATGAAATATAATTTAAAATAATTAGAAATGAAATGCTTCAATCATTTAATGTAGAGAAAACAACATCCGCAATTAATTTTGCATCTAATTCAAAGACAACACATTTGAGTTGCAAAGATTTAATCAAGAAAGGGCTTCCAAAATTACTCTATTTTAAATAAATCGAGTAAAAAATATCAAAGTTAGAAATTTTATTGAAGTATTTTAGTTAGAATCATATAAAAATTGAATCCTTTTAAATATTCAGAATATACTTGAATGACCCATCAACTTCTTTTATTATCCAACTATGGCCATGAAGTCTTTTTTTGATATCATATCTTGTTTGTGATTCCAAGAAATTATCCCTCATACTAACTATGTAGCTCTGACAAAATGTCAATTTTGCAGTAACAAATTTTATTGTTTTTATTTTTTGGAATATTTTAAAAACAGAGGAGTAATGAAATATTGTGGTGATTGTTATTCAGAGCAAAATGCAGCGCCAGCTCGTGTTGAACTGTATTCTCTATTCTTCTCCATAATAAAATATTTTAATTCATTTTATTCAATGAGAAGAAGCATAACATTTTTTGCAATTATTTAAGTTAATGTTCAATAATACTGCAGATCCCTTTTGACCCCATCTCTCTCTCTCTCTCTCTCTCTCTCTCTCTACTGTCACTCTTTTGTTCAACTATTTCTGAAGAAGAAAGAGGAGCTCTATATATTGGGCTCTCTCTCTCTTTCTTCTTTGCGGGCTCACATTGTTTGCATAAATTAAGATTTTGGGCTGTCAAGATTCTTGAATGTGAGCCATTCTTGTATTGTAGTACTGAGCTTTTACTTGCATTTGATAAAAGAATTACCAAAGTCCACATTTTTACTGATCAAGAATCTTCCAGATTACATGTAGATTCAGAAAGGGGAGATTTGAGTGCTGAATTCATGTAAATTCTTGAGCAAATTGCTTTCATTTCATTTTAATGTAAATGCAGTTTCTCAGTATGTTAGTCCAAGGATTTCCATAGAGGGTTTTCCTTAAAAGATAACATTTCTGAGTTTGATTCCTTTCTGAGCCATTCTTGAGGAAGAAAAATTTATCAGAGGTTCCAAAATGGAAGAAACTTTTGTCCCCTTTCGTGGGATTAAGAATGACATTCAAGGGAGGCTGCTTTGTTACAAACAAGATTGGACTAGTGGGATCAAGGCTGGTTTCAGGTATCTTTGTGTGTGTATGTGTGTGATGTTTGTTTGTTTATCATAATCTTGAAAGATATGTTAATGTTTGTGTTATTGTAATATTGTCCCATTGATTGCAGGATATTGGCACCTACAACCTATATATTTTTTGCCTCTGCAATCCCAGTAATTTCATTTGGTGAACAGCTTGAGAGAAATACAGGTTAGAATCATTACTGCATTTATTTCATACTATTGATGTTGGATAGTTTTAGATTGCTTAGGAGGCAATGAAATTTGATCTCGATCAAGGAAGGATTGTGTTGTATATTGAATGGCTATTTAGTGAACTCAGAGAAATTAGTAGATTGAAGATTTAAATAGGAGATCTTATAAAGGTATAATGAATATTGATGCATTGAAGTTAAACCCGAAAAATTGCAGAGGGAGTTTTAACTGCTGTTCAGACACTAGCATCCACTGCAGTTTGTGGAATTATACACTCTATAATTGGAGGGCAACCATTGCTGATTTTGGGTGTAGCAGAGCCTACTGTTATAATGTACACATTCATGTTCAACTTTGCTAAACAAAGAGCCGATTTGGGCCGTGATATGTTTCTTGCATGGACTGGATGGTGAGCTTCATCTTCACTTCTTGATCTATTAATGATGCCATAATCATTTGTCTAAATGTTTATTTCATATGAAAAAATTCAGGGTATGTGTTTGGACTGCAGCCCTGTTGTTCTTGCTAGCTATTTTGGGAGCTTGCTCGATTATCAACAGATTTACCCGTGTGGCTGGAGAGTTATTTGGAATGCTCATTGCAATGCTCTTCATGCAGCAAGCAATCAAAGTAAGAATGCTACTTGCATTCTTTCATGAAGAGATTTTTCAATTTCAGTCTCTAAAACACTCAGACTTTCTTGCTGTTTGTGATAGGGACTTGTGGAAGAGTTCCGCATACCCAAAAGGGAAAATCCTAATCTAACGGAGTATATGCCTTCGTGGAGATTCGCTAATGGCATGTTTGCTTTGGTTCTATCTTTCGGTCTTCTGCTAACTGCACTAAAAAGCCGGAAAGCTAGGTCATGGCGCTATGGATCTGGTGAGCCAACTTCTTCCTTTGATCATAAGTTGAATAGTAGGATTAGTTATATAATTGTTTATGTTCTCCATATAGGTTGGATTAGGAGTCTTGTAGCCGATTACGGGGTGCCATTGATGGTGGTGGTGTGGACAGCGGTGTCCTACGCACCCGCTCAAAGTGTCCCACACGGGATTCCCAGACGTCTCTTGAGCCCAAATCCATGGTCACCTGGTGCCTATCAGAATTGGACTGTCATTAAGGCAAGCATCTTTTGCTTAAATATTTATTAACCGGTCACTCTTAATTCTCTCGTAAAATCTGAAAAAGTTTGGTCGAATTTTGCAGGATATGCTAAACGTGCCGATCCTATACATACTTGGAGCTTTTATTCCTGCAACGATGATTGCAGTTCTTTACTATTTCGACCACAGTGTCGCGTCTCAGTTGGCTCAGCAGAAAGAATTCAATCTGAGAAAGCCAGCTTCGTTTCACTACGATCTACTTCTTCTTGGATTTCTGGTATATATTCATCTGATCTTCGTTACACAGTGTTTTTAATACTTATTCTTATCGAGGCTCTTAGATACAAGATTTTCTTTGTTTCGTTGTTGCCAGACATTAATGTGCGGTCTCCTAGGCATCCCTCCATCAAACGGTGTAATACCACAGTCCCCTATGCATACAAAGAGTCTAGCTACTCTCAAACACCAGGTCATTTTACTGTTCTTGCAAATAATCATTATCTTCTTGATTTTCTCGTCTTTCTAAAGTTATTTCTGTTCTTGAATATACAGTTATTAAGGAACCGGATCGTTGCCACAGCCCGCCAGAGCATTCAAAACAACTCAAGTTTGGGTCAATTATATGGAAACATGCAAGAAGCATATCGACAAATGCAGACTCCTCTCATCTACCAGGAGCCATCAAATCGAGTAAATCCCTTACCTTCTTCGATTCAATCAAACTTAAAGTCACTGTTTCATACTAACATAAAGAATGTATTACTGATCAGGGTCTAAAGGAGCTGAAAGAATCAACCATTCAGTTGGCGTCGAGCATGGGAAGCTTCGATGCTCCAGTGGACGAGACAGTCTTTGATGTTGAAAAGGAGATCGATGACCTACTTCCAGTCGAGGTGAAAGAGCAACGAGTCAGCAACTTATTGCAGGCCGTTATGGTTGGAGGATGTGTGGCTGCGTTGCCGGCTTTAAGAATGATTCCAACCTCGGTTCTCTGGGGATACTTCGCTTTCATGGCCATCGAAAGCTTACCTGGCAACCAGTTCTGGGAAAGGATATTACTGCTTTTCACTGCACCGAGTAGGCGATACAAGTGTGTGCTTCGAATTATACCTTAACTTCGGATTTCCACTATAGTTGGCCTTAAATCTTGATTCTGATAATTGAGTGTGATCTGACAGGGTGTTGGAGGACTACCATGCCACGTTTGTTGAGACCGTGCCATTCAAGGCAATCGCGATGTTCACAATATTCCAAACGACGTATTTGCTTCTTTGTTTTGGCATTACGTGGGTCCCGATTGCAGGGCTACTTTTCCCTCTTCTCATCATGCTTTTGGTCCCTGTGAGACAATACATTTTACCTAAGTTCTTCAAAGGGGCTCATCTTCAAGATTTGGATGCTGCCGACTATGAAGAAGCGCCAGCAGTACCGTTCAACATTCCAACGGTATAAACACTTTTTCGACTGCCTTAAATGCCCTTTTAGCTTCGTGATCTACGCTAGCTTCTGAACTGCTTATGTTTGTGTCTTGAATGGATATATGCAGGAGGGAGAACTAGGTGGTGGTAGACTTTCTTTTGCAGATGGAGGTGAGATATTAGACGGGGCTATCACACGAAGTCGTGGTGAGTTCAAACGTACATGCAGTCCAAAGGTGACGAGTTCATCAGCTACCCCGACAAAAGAGCTTAAGCTCCAAAGCCCGCGACTCTCAGTCTCAGAGAAAGCCTATAGTCCTCGAATAAGTGAACTTAGAGGAGATAGAACGCCTCATTCGGCTGGAAGAGCAGGAGAAGTTGGACCGTCTAATTTGGGGTTAAGCCCCAACCCTACTTCAAAGAAGTGAGCAAAAACGGCCTCATGCGCGTCAATATGTTATCTACTACTTCAATTTGCTTGTTTTGTCGGCAAGTCTTCGCTAACTCCTCTTTCATGTGGAGACATGTATAATTAACCTTATATTCATTCCTTCAGTTATAACAATAGCAAGTGGTTTCTGTATTACTTGTGTTCATAAAGGGCTGAGTAATATATTCTAGTATATAACCACAAGAAACATTGAGCATTACATCAAGAAATGCAGTAGAAGAATCATAGTGTCATTGCATCATGTGCCATTCATAAATTCGGGAGGCCCGGCCCGAATGGAAATGATGGCTTAATCAATTAAGCCTGTTGGGTCATTCGGGCCGGGCCAATTAGGACCTTTTTTCTTTCTTCCTTATACCTTCTCATGATACCATAAACCTTAAATGAAAACAAGTGTTGATGAATTTTCAATTAAAAGAAAACTAGCATATTTATTATACATTGTATATATGACAGAAAAAAACAGTTCCACTTCTGATAAGCTTAGCTCAGGCAATCATATTATAGCTACATAGCTGTCTAATCCTCAATCTAGAGCTGAAAATCGAACACAATTATTAAAACTCGATAACATTTCAAACAAGACTGATGGCGTAGATTAAAGTAGGCCTATCCTCGGGTCATTCTCTTTGCTAGAAAAGTCGAGGACGATCACGAACAGTGCATCCACGAGCAAAAGCAGCGGTGAGGAATGCATTGAGAAGTAAACTAAGGATGAAGAAATGAAAGGGTCCTACTTCGTTGATTGCAAAAGAGAAATAGTTGTGGTTTGCTTGCATTGACTTGGATAGTGGGAAGCATATTCATGTCTCTATTGTAATCATCAATCATCATACAATCTTTGTTGCTCTTTGGATACATGTCGACGAAAAGCAGGTGCCGATTTTCCAGGATTAAAGTAGAGCACCATAATCTATCTAGGATCATCAATATTAGCTAGACCTGGTTTAATGTAAAGTTGGATTATTTGCAAGAAAAGTAGTACTAACGTGAAAGTACAGTTGATGTTTAAGATCACAAGTCTCATATTAAGACAAGATGAAAATAATAGTTGCTTGGCTTCTTTACTATCAGTCCAAACAAACTATAATCATGAAACTCTGTTTTACTCTATTTGGGATGAAGGCACTACAAGAAATTTGCCTTTTTACAACGGTTTTCATCCGTTGTTAAATCCAGTATTTTAGCATTGTCGTATCCAGCGTTGCAAAAAAATTTTCGCTATTTTACAACGCATAAAAAACCATCATGTCAAATATTATGCATTGTCTGGGATTCGAACCTTAGCATTGTCGTATCCAGCGTTGCAAAAAAAATTTCGCTATTTTACATATTATGCATTGTCTGGGATTCGAACCTTAGCATTGTCGTATCCAGCGTTGCAAAAAATTTTTCGCTATTTTACAACGCATAAAAAACCATCATGTCAAATATTATGCATTGTCTGGGATTCGAACCTTAGTGACAAAATGGTACTCCAACCACTAGACCACTAGTACTTTATGTAGTAATATTCTACATGCATTTCTTTTATTTCAATTATTGATATTTTTCAATTTTCTATTATCACATATTTTTGTTAATTTTTATTATTTGTATTTTTAATATATTTTAAAAGGTTAAAATATATATTTAATTGAAAGATTAATGACTAATTAATATATTTAGTAATGTTTAATCTAATTTCATTTTAAGACAGTGCATATTTTTAATATATTTTATAAAAATACTATTTTTTAAAATTATGAGTTTGTTCATATAAAGATAATATTAATGCAAATAATATAAGATACCATCACAAAATAATTAAATTTTTCAAATTTAATTTAATTAGAAAACAATTAATATTATCACATATTTTTTGTTAATTTTTATAAAGTACCATTAATGCTTATTAATATAAGTCATTGATTTCTAATTTTGATATATTACTGTATTTAACTTGATTTCAATGGCCAACATATGAATGTTCAAAACCCAAAATGTTAATGCACTCACGATACAAAATATAAATGTGACTCAATTAAAATATTATTCTTTACTTTAATTTGTTGGACTATTTATCATATTGCGTACATAGATTTATTTACATATATTTTTACGTGCATAGATTTATTCAATACCTAAAATATTATTGAAGAATTACAATATTATTTGTATTTTTAATATATTTTAAAAGGTTAACAATATATATATATATATATATATAATTGGAAGATTAATGACTAATTAGTATGTTTAGTAATGTTTAATCTAATTTCATTTTAAGCAATTATAAAATATACTAGTGCATATTTTAATATATTTTATAAAAATACTATTTTTATAAAATTATGAGTTTGTTCATATAAGATAATATTAATGCAAATAATATAAGATAACATCATAAAATTATTAAAATTTTCAAATTTAATTTAATTAAAAAATAATTAATATTAACACAACACATAAAAAAAGTGTTGCACAATGGGTTGTCTTTTTTTTTTAAATTCCACTAAAAGACAATGCATAAAGAGCGTTGCATAAAACAGTTGTTTTTTTAAAAAAAAAATCTGCTGAAAGACAACGCATAAAGAGCGTTACATAAAAGGGTTGTCTTTTTAAAAAAAAAAAAAAAATCCGCTATATGACAACCATTTGAAAAAAACGTTGCACAAAAGCGTTGTCTATTAAAAAAAACGCTATTTAACAACCCTATGAAAAATGCGCTGTCTTTCCCATTATTTGCATTGTCTTTGAGCGAATTTTTTAAACAAAGACAATGCTTTTCGGAAAAAGGGTTGTAAATTTCGAAAATACTATACAAATTCATAAAAAGGGTTGTCTTTGAAGGTTGTTGTATCCTATTTTTTTTCTTGTAGCGAGGGATTCGATTTTATCTTATCTTGATCATTAATTCTTGTGGTGGTTAATGTCAAAATTTATAATGGCAAGTGACAATATGACAATTACTACCATACACTTTATTATTTGATGTTCAAGAATCATGATGAATATTATTCTTTTTCATTGGTCATTAATTTGATGGGTGAATGAATTGTTGACAAATGACAATAATGGTACCTCTCTACATGAGAATAACATTGAAACATGGCTTTGTTTGGATTACGACTAGCTCATTCGAAATTCAAGATTTTCATATGGGATTAATTCAAAAATCTTATAACTCTATCCTATTTTTTTTATCTTTTACAATTCCCAACAACAATATCTAACATTTTAAAATAATGCAACATCTATTTTTAATATAATTCAGTTCCCAATATGATTATGGCAACTTAACAATCCACTTACATCTCAAATCCAAACCCACTAAATCCATTTTAAATCTTTGTATGGATTATTGTCGTAATATGATATTTTATTTTATATTTCATATTAATAATTAATAAGTCATGTATATATAATGATGACATTATCAACGCTCCTATTCATGAGTTACATGGTTTTATTATTATTTTTTTTTTAAAGGAAGATCAATAGATTTTACCTTTACTCTTTACTGTGACTCAAACCCAGAATCTATGTCTAGGTAGCAGACGTCTTTTATTTTTAGACTATCAATGCTTCGTCTTCATGAGTTATATGGTTTAAATTTGTGGATTTAACTAACCAAAATTCTCTGGGTTACAATAAATAGAATGAATAATTGTAGTACAATCATGAACTTTTCTAAACTTGCAATTTTAAGATGACTTTTGGCTATTAGTAAATTTAACATGATTTTCAATGTTTTGTGTATCAATAACTATGAGACAGATTTTGAGCATTTCAGAAATACCCAAAATTTCAAAAATTATAAAGAAAAGCCTCTCAATTGATGCTACTACATGTAATAAACAAATATTAATTGACTAATAAACATGAATTCATAGTTAAAAGATTCTCGAAATCTGACTGTTGGTTATGGATGCAGGATATTTAAAGTAATGTTAAATTTGCTAATAGTTAAAAGTCATGTTAAAATTGTAATTTTAGGAAAATTTAATGTTTTTTTACGGTAATTACCGCTATTAAAATTACCGCAAAAAAACATACATACTTGGATTAAAAAAGAAAAAAAAGTATAAGATGAAATTACATTGGAAATTTGCGACATACCTTATGTTTTGTTTGGATTATATTATTTACTTTCATTTGTAAAAATTAGAATTATGTTTTTATATATTTAAATTGAGCCAACGTACTTCAAAATTTTAAAAATATAAAAACTCAATCCAAATAAAATTTAAACTACATATACTTATTGTTTACTCATGAAGTGCATCGAATTGGAATGAAAAATATATAAGAAAGAGAACTCACTGTGGGCTTGGACTGAATTGCTTTAACCCATTACTTACTGATCGTATACTTCTTGGAAGGCCTTGGTGCGGCCCAACTACATATCCATTTAATTATCCCACTAAGATTATATTGGGCCTACGTATCAGATGGCCCAAATATATCTTACCTGGCCCGTTCTAAGCCTGTTACTGTAACTGTCCATTTCTCTTTTACTTTTGTCCGCTCATATCACTATTCGAATCATCGTTTGATGAAAACTTTCTTTTTAACTCGATTCAATAGATATATCAAACAAGTTCAAATATATTTTTACATTTAATAAATTTTTTAATTCGGTTCGATCTCAAGCTTGATTATTATAAAAAGATAAAATAAGTCCAAGAATATCAAACTCATTAAGCTCGATTCAAATTCTGCTGGACTAAAAATCGTTCAAGCTTGATCAGATTAATTATCAAACAAGCTCAAAAATAAAATTTGAAGCTTGATAATATTTCAAACTTATCAAACAAGCTCAAAAATAAATTTTGAAGCTTGATAATATTCCAAACAAATTTAAACGGTTGTTCGTTCGGCTCAAACTGCATTCGGCTCAAACTGTATCATTTGCGACACTAATTGCCAGTATGATAAATGTGAGAACCTCCAATTTTAAGGCAATTTTGATAATATATATTTTCATGGCTGCCAATTTCTTACATTATTATTACAACGATCTGGAGCGTGTTTCTTGAACTCGATCTCCGTCGTGAAATCTTCCAACCGGAAAACCGGAGTCCAACCGCCGCCGTCGGATGCCGCCGTCCTCTTTCTCTTGTTACTTTTATTTTCCTGCAGTTGGTGCAGTTTATTCCTGAAGTTCTTCATAATTGTGAAGAACATCTCCATGTTCTCTTCATCTTCGTCTTCTCTGCGGTTAGAAGCATTCCCGTTCCTGCAATTCTTGCTTTCCATCGATTTAATGGAGAGAATAAGACAAGAGATTTATTGTTGAGTTTGGGTTTGAAATATTGTGTGTTTAATTTTATAGCTGACATTTTTTGAAGACTGAGAGCTACGCATATGATATGACGTCATCGGCTTACGCTGTAAGAGCTACGTAATGGATTACGTCATATTCTGACATGATATTTACGTGTGACTAAATTGTCGAATTTGGAAGTCATCCACTATTTATTTAGTTGTTAAGATTCAACAATTGACCACGTTTTTTGTTCTTCTATTGACATTAAGACATGCTGACATTAATAGTTGGAGTTGTGTGTGAACATAAAATGGTGGAAAGAAATAAATATGGGAGGAGCTACAGTGGCGGATTCAGGATTTAAAATTTGGGGTGCAAATTTTGAGAGTGCAATAAACAACTATATTTAAATATTCTATACAACTCAAATCTTAAAAAAAAAAAAGATATGAATTTTTTTTGTTTTGTTTGTTTCTTTTTGAAAAATTTATTATACATGAACTATTATTTAATTATTTTAAACAATCTCATCTTCATTTTAAAGTTATGAGAGCAAAAAATTCATCATAATGAATTATAAGACTAATTAACCAACTAGATAAAAAGAAAATGGTTTGGAACTCATGATATGAACCAAAAGATAAGGAATTCACTACTAAAATTTTATCAAGACAACTAAAATAAATATTACAAAAACTAATAAAAAATTTAACGATAAGAACTAATTTAAATGCATTAGCTACTAAAATTTTATCTATACGGCTAGAAAGAAATATTACAAAAACTAATTAAAGATGATTAAAATGCAGTAAAATGTAGGAACTAAATAAAATAAATATTGCAAAACTAATTAAAACATAAGTAAATTGCAAAAACTAATTACAACATAAATAAAATAAATATTGCACATTTAACCAAAACAGAATTCAAACCCGCGAATCCCTCGCATGAGGCCTTAGTCACCACCCATCAAAGTACCAAACCAATTTGACAACATCAAAATTGTGATAGATTTGTGTATAATATATTATATATAACATTTCTAAAGACATTTGGGGGTACAACTCCATGTAGATCCGCCACTGAGGAGCTACATAACTAATATCGAGAGGGTTGGTTGATTTTGCTTAAATTGAGTATTATAACACTTAAAAAAAATCAATGCAATATATATAGATAATTAAATTTAAAAAAAAAAATTGGGAGGCTAAAGCCCCCACATGACATAAGGAGGCTTCGCCCCTAATTATATGGCTGACTCAATTGAGAATTAGCTAGTCCTTCTGTTTGGTGAAAGGAAAAAAAGATTGGAAATCTAATTGAATCGAGAAAAATTAGATCGAATTTTGGAAAAATCGGGGAAAAAAAAAACTATTTTTGTTTTATAAAATTAAGTATTTGTTACTTTTTTACAATCGATCCAATCAGTGAAATTATGAACTGGTCGCTAGCTATATTGGTTTAATTGTCAACTTGGTTCCACAAATATTGATACCGATCTATGACAAAGTGGATCAATCAAGAAATTAAAAACTCCACTCATTATTTATAAGGAAAATATGGATATTATTATAATATTTGATGATCAATCACATTAATTTTTAGTACAATTAAATATGTTTGGATTGAGTAGTTCATCTTAAACATGTTACAAGAAGGAATTAGTACACAATTTTTTAATCTCTCTTGTTATTTTATGTTTAATAATTATAAAATGACATTAATTATGGGTCAGCATTTTTTGTTACACATCGTTGACTGAGGCTATAGAATCATCTACCACAATGTCATATTGTTGTTCAAAATTTTCATGGGCTCTAGATAAACTGACTTCTTTCATTTTCTTATTTGGACTTGGTCGTGTACTAACTATTTCATATTTTGATGTCTTATGATTCCAAATAATAGAATATCAGATGCGATAGAGAAATGAAAATATAATTTTGATACCTTACATGCGTCACACATTGTATTATAAATTGTATAATATAAGTAGTCCACTGTAAAAAAAAAAAAAATCTTTTTTTTTTAACCAAGAGGTTGATTTTTTTTTTTTTTAGATTTGGAGAATATTTTTTTTTTAATCATTGTATATTTAATGAAATTAACATCGTACCATCTCATATCATTATATTTCACTTTGTACCAACTCGTGCCACCATATTACACATTTCTATTATTCTTAATATAGTTTGTACCACTATAGTATAACTTGTACCATAATTAAAGGTAGTTCGTACCCCAATATTATGTCATCATACCATTATTAATGCAGTTCGTACCATCATAATACACCCCTGTATCATTATTAAAATAACTCGTTTCGTTATATCACACTACAAATGTTAGAAGGTTAAAATTGAGCAAAAAACATTTCTCTTCATTAAAAAAACAAAATTTAATAAATGTTCATAAGTAAAGATAGTTATAAAAATTTAATAACTTTACACGAATTTCATAAAGCCATGTTATTAATAACACAAACCAATTTTCATAAGTTAATACATATTTTGTGAATATAATAGTGAGTTAACTATTAGATTCATGATACAATTTCAAAAAAATATTTAATTTTAAATAATTAAATGGTAAAAAGGAAATGAGTAACTTATGAAAATTAATTAGTGAAACAGGGCTTTAATTACATGATAAAATAGGGCATTGCATGGTGAAAGCCTTATTCACCAATTAATGTAATGTAGATTGACTAATCATTATTGCAAATTTAAGATATAAAAACATAAATTTTCCGACAGCTTTATTCAAAGTTAGTTTAAGATATCATTTTCCATTAATATTACAGGGTTTTTGTAACATAGGAGCGTGTTTTTTGAACTGGATTTCCGACGTGAAATCTTCCAACTGGAAAGCCGGAGCCCAACCGCCGCCGTCGCCGGAAGTCGCAGCCGCCGTGGACCTCTTTCTCTTGTTACTGTTATTTTCCTGCAGTTGGTGCAGTTTATTCCTGTAGTTCTTCATCAGCGCAAAGAACATCTCAATATTCTCGTCATCTTCGTCTTCTCTGCAGTTAGAACCTCTAGTCTTCTCTCTGCGATTCTTGCTTTCCATGGATTTATTAGTTTACACAATACGAAATAAAATAGCTGGAAATATTGAATTGTGAAATAGTGGGGGCGACATTTTATAGTTGGAATTTTTATTCCTTTTTATTGTTTTAAGGAAAAGTCGTAAATTGACAACTCAGAGCTGAGAATATGATGTCATGAGGCTTACGTGTAAGAGGTTGCGTAGTATTATTCTGCGTGTGACTCACTCCTAGAATTTGGTAGTGATTAATTATAAGTAATTGACCTTAAGACGACTTGTTTCTTTCCATAATTAATTTGATAGTCGTTTTAATTAATAATTTAGGTTACAAGTTTTGACAATTAATTATCTATTTCATACCTAAAAGATACAAACTATCGATTTGAAGCTTGAAAAAAGATATTATTATTTAAAGACGAGCAAAAATAAGGTTAAGTTTGACATCTCAATTTTTTGATTTTGCTATTAATATATATATATATATATATATATATATAATTAATTTTTTTTCTTTCATATTCATGAATTTCATCAATCATGTTTTGATTAGATTATTATTTTAAAACTATTTTGAAATAACTAGGAATTTTATGGTGTCAAACAAATCTTAATTTTGTGAGTTTTTATTTGATAAATTTAGCTTTTAGATTTTGAATTGATAATTTTCAAGTTTCGAATTCATAATTTATTATCTTATGGCATTGTTTTGATAAAAGTTCTTAGATTAACTGTTAAAATTATGCATTTTTTTAATTATGATATAAGAATAAAATACGAAATTCATGTGGAAGAATTTTGGGACGATTATATGGCTCCATTTGGGCCGTGTGTGTTTTTCTTACCCGGTCTAGATTGTACAACATGTATTGAGTTGGGCCTATGAATTAATAGTTTACATATTCTAGGAAAAATATTAAAATTATACTATATTATAAGAATATTGATTAAATTTGTATTTTGACAGATTATTTGTCATAAAATATGAGAATTTTAAAATTTTAATTTCTTTGATCTTAATCGAAAGTACACCTTTTATTTTTCACCCTCAAAACGTGTTATATAAGTTCACGCATCTCTTATATTCAGATCGGTTCATCTCTTATATTCAGTATTATATTTCATGTTTTATTATATTTAATACAAATTATGTACTCCCTCCATTCCTTTTTAAGTGACGTTTTGAAACTTTAAAATTTTTCCTATTTAATTGACGTTTTGTGCATTATTTCTATATATACTCCTATGATTAATTAATGTCTAAATTAAATACATTGTATAGTATCAATGTTTTCAATAGAGAAAACAAAATGGTCAAAAAAAAACTTAATTAATGAGGGGTATATTAAGAAAATAAAATTATTCTTAATCTGTGTGTAGAGGACGTGGCTTAAAAAGGAATTGAGGGAGTATTAATTTATAATTAATTGTTCACATCAGCCACTTTTTCCAAAAATCAACATTCATCCATAGACAATTATATGCAGTTGTTTTAAAAATTATCAATTTTAAGCGAATGAGAATTTGATACCCGATAGAGAAATACAATATGTAACATAAGATGAGGATAGAAAACTGAAATTCCAGAATTATAACCTTCTTCTTCAGACAAACTTTAAACATAAGTTCGTGCAAGTAATAATAAAAATTAAAAGAAACAAATTTAAGAAAACATTTTCCAGCCTTTTGAGGTTGAAAAAAGGGGTGTTGGGTGCAAACTTTTTCAGAGCATGTGTAAGTATATACAATACACACAAGGCCCACTCTTCGGGCCCGCCAAGGTTGGTGGTAGCCGCTGCGCGTGCGTACTAGGAGAGCCCGTCTTTCCAATTTAGGCCCGAACCTATATATTATCCACTCATCTTTTCTACCTATCCTATGATTCCAATCCAATCTTTGCCTTCAGTACTAATTGCCCCAAGAGAAAATGAGTCAATGATGTTTGCATTTGTCGTTTCTCAAGCATATGGGTAACTAATATTAAGAATTAATGGATTTAGGATTTATTTATTCCAAAGTTATAAATTTTCTGAAATAATAAACAATTTTATACGATGTAAAAGAGAAGAACTATATATTTTGAATATGAAATAAATAAAAATATAAGAAGGAGACACCTACTAGCATAGATCATGGGAATATTTGAGTTTGGCCCAAAAACTTTGACTATATTCTTGTAATCACTTTCCATTAGTGGGTTCTTTAAATGCGTTTTTTCTTTATTTTAAGTTTCCTCCTAGCATTAAATACCATTTTCTATTTTCAAAACAAATTTCCTTTTTTTTTTTTTTTCAAAAATTCCTTACATAAAGTGTTCTGATTAAATAAATAATAATCACATGTCCATGGTATATTCTAATATGTTAATTACTTCTATGCATGCGTAAAGATTTCATTTCTTTAATCTTATGATTTGAAATTAATTTTTATATTGAATTTACGACATATTGGTGAATATATTAAGGGTGCGGCTATCCGCACCCATATATTAATATGTGCCCAAGATAGGGAACAAAATTGGTGATTAAATTGCATGTTACCTACAAATAATTGCAAGAGAGGATTCACACTACAAGATCAAGACTTCAATAGTTGCATATTATATATCTACAAATATCATGGTAGATGAAATTAAACAGTACCAAAGTATATATATAATGTCAACAAATTCCAACATCATTTTCCAAAAGAGATGAATTAGGATTGCCATCCAACAAGCAAGAAACAGGTGGAATAGTGAGTGTTTGAGGTTGTCCATAAGCATTCCAGCAAAATGGGTCCAAAACCATATCTCCTTTAGCTGGAAGAAGCTCTATATCAGACAGTGTTATGTTTGTGCATGGCTTTGAATCACTGCAAGCTAGATGCATTGGAGGGCTTCTGATATCATATGTCCCCTTTATACTCGTATACTCTATGTCGTATACGTACACCGCTGAGCTCTTGTTCGTACAATCTTTGGTCATACAGTAGAACTGGTCGATTATGATCGGGTTTCTAACGTTGTCCATGTGGATGTTGTCGAATCTCACACTTGAAACGGCCCCCGACCCACCTTGCCACGTCTTGATCCTTACCCCGTTGTCTGAATTCTTGATCACTGAATCCCTAACCGTTATGTTGGAAGCACACGCGCGCGAGTTGTGGTTGCCTAGACTCCCTATACTGAATATTCAAGAAAAATATATTAATCGATGTTGGATAATAATAATAAGGAATAATTTCAATTTTGGTCCTATATGTAAGACAATTTTCATTTTTTGACAAGGATCCGCTCTACCAATTTTGGTCCTCTTTCTTTTAAATTTTTTCCAATTTCAATCCATTTTGGTCGGAATTTTCAAAATTGTTGCTATGGCTACCGAAAATGTTGACGTGGCCGGAGGAAAATCCGACGTGGCAGTCTTGCCATCGATTTTGAAATTTTTGACCAAGAAAGATTGAAATTGAAAATAAAATAAAATATAGATGACCAAATTTGGAAAATAAATATTTGATTGTCAAAAAATAGAAAATGTGTTACATGCAGGACCAAAATTGAAATTAACCCTAAAAAAAAAAAAAAATTGATTTATTTTAGATAGATTAAATTATATATACCTAATGCCATGACTCGGCCCGCATGTTATATTCCTAATGTCTACATCGTAGCAGCCCGATCCAATTGAGATACAGTCATCGCCTGAAGAGGAATATCTTGTGTGAGACGAAGTTTGATTTGAAGAATTAATTGATGAAGAAATTATAGGGAGAATCTGACCGTTGGATATGACAGAATTGTAGATTCCAACGTTGTTGGTGTTCTCTATATGGATCCCATCTGTATTGGGACTTAAAGCTGGAGCAGTTATGTGAATTGATTCAACGAGGACATTGTTGCAGTTATCAAATCTGAAATGGAATTGTGGGCTATCTTTCATCTTTATTCCTTCAACTGTCAAATTGCTGCTCATAAAGAATCTTATTGCCTATAATAATAGTAAAACAAATTCAGACAAATCTCACTGTCAGAAATTAGCAGAAAAGATTTGATTTTTAATTTAAGATAATATATCTTTTAATTGCTTCACTTACAATTGGACTATCACATGGTTCCTTTGCGAGACTTCCATTAGCTACCTGCATTAATTAGTTGCAGTAGTCAGCAAAAAGAATACTAAAAGTGAATTTAAATAGGGTTAATTACATATAATATAACAATTAAGCTTCAAATTTTAATTACAACACAAACTTTTACACTATTTTTCATGAATTATGAATATTTTTCAATAACAACATCGGTCGAATTTCTTGCACCTAATTAACAGTAAAACTATAATTAGATGTGGCTCGACGAGGTCATACAAAATCCACTATCAATTTTGGGATTCGACATTACAATTATCATGAATCTAGGATGAAAGGTAGTCTTACCACACATGTTCCTCCCTCGATTTATGATAATAATGGTGACAAATAACAAAATTGATCGTAAATTTGAGACGGTGACAATGAGACACATCGAACCATGGTAGCATGTATTATTACAATTAGGTAATTAGGTGGTGTTAAATAAAATTCATGCTGTAATAAAAAATAAAATTAAAAAATGGTGACCAACAGTATTGCAAATGAAAATTCTTGTTGTAACTAAAATTTAACCTAATAATTTATAATTTTATTTTATGTAATTAACCCTTTAAAATAAATTGATGGAATTTATTATAGAATGAAGTCTTAGAAAGAAGCAGAATACACCTTGTGAGGTTTGCAGGGTAAATTCCACCATGGCTCACCCCTTCCATCAATTAGACCTCCTCCAGTCAGCACCATTTCGTTGACTCTATAAAAGACCAGCCATTGCCGCCGGCTGTATTTCTCCGGCCACGATTCCGGCCCATTAGGCGGCGTTATAGTTCCTTCAATCTTCTCAACCACAACAAACTCATGTCACAACTGCTACAAATAGCCACCCAATAATTTACATAACCAAAATATAGGAAAAATCGCAAATTTAGAACACTATCTTTAGATCATTCACCAATGAAGAATATTAAGTTTTCAGGGCCCGATTTTGGAACACTAACTTTTCAATATGGGCGATTGTAGGATAAAAAACCCAAATCACGAATTTCGGATCCGATCGCATAAGAATTGGGCTTTTTACTGAAGTGATTTGGCCCGAAATTCATGATTTCAAGTTTTTTTATACTGAAATCGTCCAGATTGAAAAGTTAATGTCCATTAATGAATGACCTAAATATAGTGTCCTAAATTTACATGTATATACCTGAAAAACGAATCCGCTTTGACAAGGGCCCGTGAATATAGTGGATTGAATCATGAAAACGTAGCCGGAGGGCACAAGGAGAACACCGGAATCAGCATTACAAGCATTGTCCCATGCAGCTTTGAATGCCTCAGTATCATCAGTCTCACCATCACCAACACCTCCAAACATTCTTACATCATATGTGGTTGTCAAGTTATACGAATCTTGATTCGGAGACGGAGCAGAAGAGCCCTCAGGAGGAGGAGAAGGAGAAGGAGAGAGTGAGATTTGTGGTGCATGATGAGAATGTTTGTGTTTTTTATGGTGGTAGTGGTATCTACCATGCCCACAAACTATGATAATTACGAAAGTGAAATGAAATACGAGATGAAACATGCGAAATGCGACCATGTTTCACTGCACTGAAAACTTAGAACCTGGGATAGAAGATGGTGACAAAAGAGTGAAAAGAGAAGGGAATAAGTGTAAGAAAGAAGTTGGAAAGTTTACAGCTTTATGTATGAGCAACCAAACATATCAACTTGCACCTGCTTATATAAGACATGCAAAAGTAGGAAAGCTGCTAGTTTGTTCTATTGGGATTTTTGTGTGCCATTTCAAATTTTTTTAATGCAGGAAACCAATAATGATAATAATAATAATAACCGACCAATTTCATATAAGACTGGGCTTTTTGAGTGTGGGGGAAAAGGTGAGAATAAGGGAACAAGAAATTAGAAGAGGTGTAGGCTCCTCACACGATTTCTTTGATCCCACATTTTGGTGTATATATATTTTTTACACAAAATAAATTGGAGTAAATTCAATTTTGGTCCAGTATTTAAGGTATTTTTCATATTTTTTTTTAAATTAAGTATTCGTTTTTCAATTTTGGTCTTCTATATTTTTAATTTTTAATTTCAATTTTGGTCAAAATTTTCAAAATCTCTGACATGGCCGCCGAAATTTAGTTACATGCCATGTTAGAATTTCCGGTGGCCACATCATCGATCTTGAAAATTACGATCAAAATTGGATTGAAAATGGATTAAATAATATAGAGGAACAAAATTGAAAATTAAATACTTAATTGTTAAAAAATGAAAAATGTCTTACATACATGATCAAAATTAAAATTAACCCAAATAAATATATAAATATCTTAATTATAACAGTTATTTTTAAAATTAAATTATAAATCTTGGATGTGTAATATATTGGATACTTTAAAATATATAATTTATTTTATTGATGATTAGCTAAATAGATAATTCACAATTTATATTCATTAATTTATTTGGATCCAAGCAAACTTTAAATAATAAATGTTTTCAACGAATTAAATTTGAAATGGTTAGATAATAAAGAATATGAATAGTTGAATAAATTGGATTAGAATATCCCAAAATAAATGGTGAGCTCCCCCTACCCCTAAACCCTAACCCTACACTGCCATGTTCTTCCCATAACATCCCACTTCCTTTGGTCCACTGTCACTCTCTGCCTGTGACTATCTCCCTTTTGCTAATATTAATTTATCGTAAATTGAATATTCTAAATATAAGTTCGTATTTACATAAAAAGTATCGAACATATATATTGAGTCAACTTAGAAGGTTAATTGGTTATATACATACTGAGAGATGTTGATGTTGTGGGCCTTAATAAATTCAATATTTGTGTTTACGTGACATTTTTTTAGCCACAAATTATTAAATATCATATGTTGGCTGATGACCTTCAATACTATGATTTATTACCACATAAGTTAATAATAAAATGTTAGATCACATACTAGTTAAAAGCAGCATCCAGAATTATGGTCTGATTGATTGTGCTTTACTAGAAAAAAACATAATAATATTAGAAAAGGAATTAGTTGTAATAAATAAATAGATAAAAATTGTATTGGGTACAAAGATCCGACACAGTGATCTTTAGTGATTCCATGGGAGTGAGCAAAAGAATGTTGGTTATAAAGTGAATGTGGAGAGCATGGATTGCCAATGAGGTGATGACTATATAACATTCTCTATTCTCCAGAACTTTCTACACCACTGGTCCCCCTCCCAAGATAAATAAAATAAATTAATTAAGATAATATTATTCATGAGAAATTAATATTTTCCATCAAGATTCTAGGTATATACTAAATGTTAATTATAGCATTCTGAATATGTGTATTGATGGTGCATCATCATTTAAATATTTTGGTTGAAATTAATTTAAAGAATTTGAGAGCAATAATGTTGATGTGGAGCAAAAGAAAAGGTGCATGTTTCTTGGCTTTTTTACCTTCACTTTGAATTTCAATTAATGTATAGCCAGACCACTACCTTCAATATCATTCACTTTCTCATCCTCACTTCCATTTCTACCTTTTACTTTTACTATCTAATTAATTTAAAAATTTGAGGGTCATTCTCGTCTTTTAGACAATTGTGGTAGAAAACTACATTGCTTTACTCACAACTTAATATTCATTAATCTTTTACATATTTTTACTCTTCTTGTCCATTTAAAATCTATGTTGTATCAATTATTCTATAACAGCAGAATCACATTTTTCGATTTACATCGATTTGTATTATCGAAATTCAGTTTGCATTGTTGTTGTAAGAAAATATCAACATAGAGATGGAAAGATTTGTCTCTAATCACAAAATATCTATTTTTAAAGTATATTAATGATGAATTTGGAATCGTCACAAAATAAAAATAAATAAGAAATAAATAGTATTTTTAAAAGAGATTGAGGAAAGGATGAATGAGAGGTGTGGCTATGTGCCACTACTCAATTATTATTATTTTAATCCCAACTTATCTTATCTTTCTTATTTAATCTTCTATTCATTTTTATTGCTTAATGTATTCGATAAGACTGACCTGATGAAATAGATGTACAAAATTGAAATATAGTAGTGATTAGTACATTAGTATGAATATGATGATTCTGCAATTAACGTTTAAGATCGATTTTAGATTATGGGTGTGGAGAATTTATTGAAAAGCTGCTGTACCAATAAACATTACGTATAATGAGGAAAAAGAAAAATAGAAGATATAAAAAAAAAAAAAAATGTGTTGATATTGTATCCTTTAATTATGTTCTGGGTTTTCCTTTCTCTAGTTGAAGAATAATAGTACAGGCACAAAAGTAAAGGATACATTATTAAATGATCTACCTTATTTGTAATTTAGTCCTTTTATCTCCTTTTGGTTTAAAAGGGATAAAGACAATATCAAATGATGTGTAAACGCACAACCATTCAACATTTCAATAATGAAGCCTTTCCTTATCAAAACCTGAATAAACAAATATGTTAATAATAATATAGTAGTGTTTAAACGAAGTAGCCAAATTAAACCTAGCTTCTTGATTAAAACAAAGAATAAACTCAAGGTGATTATCTAAAATATAAAAAATGACATCAATTACATGAACACAAGAACTCCAATCATAACATTTCATACAAACTTAAATAACACCAAAACACATAAAGTAGCCAAGGAAATGATTTTCCGACAATGAATTATGAGCAATGACAAGCTTATAAACAGAGCAATCTCGTCGAAAAGAGGAAAATGAAAGCATGGACCAAACATATTTGCACCAATGATCAACATCTCAAACTATTAGCAGTCGAGCGATTCTCTTCGTATATACAATTACAACAGGACCCCTAACGGGGAACAACACGATACAAGTAAGCTTTCCATTCAACGACAATTACAGTTCGTCATCATCATACAAAAGAACAAAAAGAAATGGTCAGTTACGCAAATACATAAAGCCTTCTCGTTCTGCTACTACAATCGAATTTAATAAATACAAAAAAGAAAAAAAGAACTTGGATACCAAACATATTTCACTTCTTGAGTAGCCCATAGAACACGAACACTATGGCAGTTATAATCAAAGTCCAAGGAATGCACATTGCTTTCTAGCATGCTCTGGAATCAGCTTTCCCAGTAACTCTGCTGGTACGCCCTTCAGCTCTAAAGAGTTGAGATAATGCGGTTATTAATTACAATAAACTTCGGATATGAATGAAAAGAAAAAAATAATAGCATTAATAACGCATTAGAGAAGGATGAGTGACTCACCATGTGGCTTAAAGTTGAACAAAGGTGGAACAAATCGGCCATTAGGTAGCCGAACATTTGCATCACGTAACTCATCAAAGAATGGATGGATCAATGCCTCTAGCTGTGCATCACAACACATAATCATGAGAATGGTTCTTAACATTTTATTATATTAATGCCACAGCCAGCCATGTAAAAGCCACAATATGTAAAGAGCATGGCAACTTAAAGAAAGAAAAGTAATACTCACCGCAGTGCATCGCAGATTTGGAGAATATTGAAGAAGCCTTGAAACAAGATCCACAGCTTCTGGTGGCATGCGCTTGTGGAATATCTAAAGATGCCAAGTGTCAAATCAGGAATGAATTACATATAATTATAATATTAAAAGAGGTACAAATTGTGATATCCCATTTACCTTGTGCCATGGGTGAGCTTTTATTTGGGGGAATTTGAACTCAGTGTAATTGGGGTTCATACATTTGATCTCCTCCCTTGTCGGAGTGCCCAGGACCTATATGCAAATGAACATGTCTTTAGTGACTATCCATTTGCAAACACTACATAACCCATAAAGAACTATAATTGCCATACATATGTAATTCAATACGATAAAAGGCCATGACTCATAATTACCTTAATGATTTCAACGAGCTGATCAACTCCACTCTCACCAGGAAAAAGGGGCTGTAATATCCATACGAAACTTTCTTTAGGATAAAAGTAAGAACTTCATTGTCAAAGCATATGAAGAAAAACAACAACTGATTCACCAACCTGTCCAAGCAATAATTCAGCCAAAACACATCCTGCAGACCAGATGTCGATGGCAGTGGTGTATTCTGTTGCACCAAATATGAGTTCTGGAGCACGATAGTACCTCGAACATATATATGAAATGTTTGGTTCTCCTTTGACCTACAAAATTAAGTAAAGTAAGTTAAATGACATGACAAAATATTAGAAGCATGGAGAAAATGTAGTCTGAGGGGAAAGAATGATACTGACCAGTACTTTTGCACTTCCAAAATCACATAACTTCACCTGGTGAGTATGTGGATTAACCTGTAATCAACATAGCCATAAGTAAGTCCTTTTATTGCTTGCTACAATATAACATTGAGTGCAAAATAAACTTACCAATAAATTTTGTGGTTTGATGTCCCTGTGGCACACTCCAATACTGCCATGGATATAAGCCAGCGCTCTAAAGATCTGGCAGGAAATATAATTTTAATTCAGAAAAAAGTTGAAGCTAGTAAAAAGAAGTTAAACAAATTTAAAAATAGAATAAGAGCAATAAATGTTTCTGCATATTTCAACAAGAAATGCAAGTGAAAGCACACATACCTGGTAAGCATAAAGTTTAACATATATCATTGGCATCCTCTGGCTCATCTTGTTATAATGTCTAATCACCCGATGAACAGTCTCTGGTACATACTCCAACACAAGGTTAAGGAAAAGCTCGTCTTTCTCAGTTGTTGAGAAGAAACAGTGCTTCAAAGACACGACATTGGGGTGGTCTAGGAGACGCATCGTTTGCAGCTCACGGTTCTTGTACCTCTTGTCTTGAAGAACCTTTTTTATGGCGACAGTTTCACCTGTTTCCAGACATTTCGCCTGAAAAGGACATTATAAATGTTCAAAAGCATGTCAAATTGTGAACTTGCAGAAGCTATTGTTTTTCTTTCACCTTGTAAAACAAGAGTGAAACAATAAACAGTACCTGAAACACTACTCCAAAAGATCCTTGTCCCACGATGCGCTCAGCCATATAGCTAATTGTCTGATAAATCAAAAAAATAATAATGAACAAAAGAGAAAACAAAGCTATCAAGTTTAGCATGACACAAAACAGAAGCGTGGAATTTACCTGTTTTGGTTGGCCATTTCTGCCGCCGATTGTTGTCACGATTATATGACCAGTTTCTGTGCCATTACCATCTACAACAGCTGGTTCCATATCCTATGAAAAATCATAACAGTTATGATGTTTATTTATATTCAATGAATCATACTAAAAAATAGATCAAGGATTTAAGATAAAGGCTCATTACCTTATCATCCCTGAGCTTCATCTCATTCATCTCATCTGGTAGCTTATCCAAACCACCCGTTTTTCGACCAGGGTCTCTAGCACCAGTTGCAGGAGCTACACTGACTGAGGACATTCTTTTTCTCTCCTAATCGTAGATATGATGCAGGTTTTCTCACCAGCTCAAATAAGGAAGCATTCAGAATCTATCTGCAATATATTCAAATCACAGTTACAACACGGATAGCGTTGATAAAAGCACAAACTGCAAAACCACCAACAAAATTCATAATCTCAAAATAGTTATGGTCCTTAGCATATTTAAGATCACAACTAGACAATCAACTCATGAATCCACTTACAAGACAAGTTTTCTATCAGATCATTGTCTATAATTAAGCTAGTAAAATAGATAGATAAGCAAATTGACAAGCACTGATGTAATTTTCTCCTCAAGTGGCTTCGATTTCGAACAAAGAAGAGCTTAAACTACCGATATAAATCGGTTCAAGGGGCTTTTCCCAGATGAGTTCATTTGAAATATAACCAAAACCCCAAATCTAAAGTCAAACCACAGATTGCAAGGGAAAAACAGGTAAGAAGTTTAACTGCACATTAAATAAGAGAAAAAGGGTATTAAGTTAACTGCAGAACGAGATCTGGGAATACAATCAAGCATCATCAAAAAAGAAATCCATCAAGATGAAATCTTTCGAAGCCAAAATCTGACCTAGCATACATCCCAACAAAATCCAGCTCAGAATCAGAAAAAATCTCCCAAAAAAAAAAAAAAAAACATCAATTCTCGAACACAGATTCGAAAAAAGAAAATATATCGATCCAAACAAGCAAACAGCTTCAGCTGGTAAAATACTCCAACCGTCGCACAAAACACACACAAAAAACACAATCTTCGCGAATCGCCAACGTACCCAGAAAATAAATGGAGAAATTATCCTGGAGCAAAGATGAATTCCCCTCTGGCAACAAAGAAATAATGCAGAGACAAGTTACCTGTTGTTCTCCCTTTAGGTTATGGGCAAAATTTGTATAATGGGTAATGGTGAAATAGCCAGCTATTTGATGATGAGGAGTCAGTCAGTCAACACGAAAATGACTCCGCCCCCTAAAAGCATATAAAGTAATCCTCTGTATAATTAATGGGTAAATTGAAATCAAAGCTCTCTCCTTTACTGCAACAGCGGGGGGTGGGGTGGGGTGGGTACTACTTTTCTTCGCTTTTGACCGTTCAAACCCTTTTGCTTTTTCGATAATTTCTCTTCTTTTGTGAGTCATCCCACCAATTTATTATACGCTTCCATTTATCGAAACCCTAATTTCCCATTCGCAATCAACGACTGGTCAATCTGAATCATACCACACGGCGCCGTTTCTACCCTCTTTTTTCTCCTTTTTATTTTGAATGCAATCTTAATCATATTTCATGTGTATTTCTCATCAAATTCATGTAATTTTGGATAATTTATGATTTCATTCTTTACCAATCATATATTATATGCGTTTTTCGTGTCGAAATTACAGAATTTTGAATAAGCTAAAATTTTTTTATTTAACTATTTATTCAAATTGTAATTAATTTTTTATTCGAAATTACGTCGTTTTTATGTGGTATGCAAGTGGTGATAATATAATTAAATCTGTATTTGAGAGGTTTTGTATGCAATATGCAATTTTCTTAAATAGTGTTTAAATATATTCAAATATATTCAAATTTGTCTTAATCCATTTGTTGATGTCTATTTAGTATATGTTTTCATATGAAATGTAAGATGAATTTAAGATTAGTTCATAACATGTAAGGTCAAATTATATATTTGTCCAAACTTTTGAAATAGATATGTTATTGTCCCTTAATATATGTGTATGTGAGTGAATCCATACAAAAAATTGAAGTAGTGTTTGGGTAGAATTAGGAATGCTAAAAGCATGACATTCTATGGATCCAAAATTGTCCATTTACTTGTATCATAGAAATGAACATGCAAAATAAAATAGTAAGACATTTTAGCATCTACACTTGTTAACACCTCCAATTCTAATTCAGATGAATTGTTGTTATAAATGATATATTCATACAACTTAGTTTTTATTAAAAATGTTTCTTCGATTCATCCTAATAAATGTAATATAATAATTTATATATGTATAATACCAGTATAATTGACTTAATTTTACCTTTATTATAATTTTAATATAACTGTTGTTGGTCTAAATTTATAATAAAGAACTCTATACATATATATCAGATCATTTAATCGATATAACTATATAAGACATGTCTCACTATTCACACTTCAATCTATTTTCACAATCAAACTTAATTTTGTGGAACACTCGTCTCATAAAATTACTTATGCGACGGTCACGATATCACAAAACTTGTAAATAATAATAATAATTTAATTGAAAAGGAGATCATATGGTCCAAGGTGCCAATTAAGATTATAGGCCAACCACTCTTGACATGTTATCTTTGTGTCCTCTACCTGCTCACAGTTGTCAAAACCTACATTAATAATACTGCCCCTTTTATTTAAATATAAATTAAGTGTGTTACTTAAATAATACTAGTAAATAAGAATATTGTATAATACATAATATATATACAAATAATGGTATGTATGTATCCGAAAATTTATATGTAACGTGCTCACTTCCATACTTGGAGGGATCGTAGAGGTTCTTAGAGTTGGAGCTAGAGATTCTACTTTCTACTGCAATCTGTTCGTATTTTATTTTTTGAAAAAAAAAAAAATATATATATATATATATATATGAAATTTTGTATTTTTTCTGAACTTGTATATATTATGAAATACATTTAAATTCATATATTTTTAACTGTAATTTAATTTTAATATAAATATTAAGTAATTGATAAATCCAATCATTATATATTGTCTTAATTATATATAATGATTAAATATAAAATTTAAAAATGTAAATTTATTATTAATTATGAATAAATATATTATACAATAACATTAGAGAATAAATAAACGAATATTCTAATAATACTCATTTGAATGTAAATTTGCTACAGACTATTAAATGTAAATTTACAGATTACTCAATTCCTCGCACTAAATGTTGGTCAATTGCATTATTTTGGCATTAAATTGTCAGAGAAGATGAGACGATGCCGTTTTGATGATGTAATAATTTTTGTAAGGATAAGTTTTAAGAAGTACAATTTTCTAGATTATTGGAATCAATGTAATTGTCCCATTCAAGGGAACAACTTATCAAGAAAAAATAAAACGTGTAAATTATAATGAGTCAATTAACAGGATTACCAAGAGGAAAAGAACACATGTCGAAATAATAAGAGTAGCAGTCCACAAATATGAATGTGTATAAATATTTTGTCTGGTCAATATAATTATCCTATTTTTAATATGCAATCATTGATCCATTCAATTGTATTCTCTATTACTAGGTCATATGTGTCTCAGAAAAATCTTAATTATTTGCCAATTGTAATGATTCTCAACTCAAACAAATCATTAAAAATGGCAGCTAATTCGGCTGTTAAACATTTGCGAAATCCTAATTAACCTCTCGACAAAAAATTGAATGATACAGTCACATTCTCTAAGATGAAGTATCATTTAATATTTTTATGTCAAAACAAGTCAATATGTATTAAATGAAACTTCTTGATTTATAAGAAGTTTCAGAAGAAATTGCTTCTAAATTTTCTCAATAGCCACAAGTATTGTTCTTGCATGGATTTTTAGTAAAATAAAGATTTTAATTTAATCATGTCCCTTCTTTTTTAATGTTACAACAAAGATGAAGACTCAAAAATTAAATTTTGCTCAAATTGGTTTGTGAGTAGTAGTTAGTCTTCTGTATTTATTAACAATGTTAAGTTGTATGATACAAATGAAACTTTTACTTGTTAAATGGGTACGTGTAATTTGGTCCATTTAGAAATATCAGAACAAATGTATTTTTTGGGATGAGATACCTATTATTGATAAGATCATTGATGAGGTGAAAGTTAAATCATGGTTATGGTTATCGGTTAAAAACCCGATTACCCGTAACTATGTTTCATCTAACCAGTTCTTAGAACCAAAGTTATGTTGCGGAATTCGATTTTGATTTATTTTTTTGAGTATCCCTTTATACTCTACGTAATAAAAAAAACAACAACAACAAAATCTCAGTTACTTGAAAGAAGACAAATAAAATCGCAATTGTATCAAGACAAACAAGAAATTTATTTTTTAGCCTGGTTTTGTTGCCGACTGCATTTAAAAAACTTTTTTCAGTAAATATTGTATGATGATATATAATTTACACGTTATTGCTAGCTGTTTTTCATTTTAATTTTTTTTAAACCATTTAAAATTATGATATTTGAAGTTCATAAATTTGTTTTAAAACTATCAGATACATTCCTTTTATTATATATTTTTGAATAGTTTGCTAATGAAATTAAATACCCTAGCTAGCTACGTGTTATTTGATTTGGCCCAACCTCATCTACTGAACTGGAAATATTTTAAATCAAACTTATCATTTTGTATATATCTCAATTCAGATTGATCCTATTTTCATGTAATACAAATTTGTCTTTATGCAAAGTAACAAATACAAAAGAATATATAGTACAAATAATGTTTTTACTATTGAATTATGTGATTATTTAAAAACAACTTTGATAGGATTTGAATTATTGAAGGCGATAACGTCATTCGTACTTCATCTATCATTATCATCCTTGTATAACATCAATTTAAAGGCTAAGCACCTTAATTTTGAATAAATGTTAGAACTTCATAGGAGACTTCTGAGGTTAGTAACTTAATTAATTATATTGGTAAAATAATGTTTTAAACTTTTAATCTTCTAAGATTGTTGATTTAGCTTCTAATAATATCGACTTTAGGTGTTTAATGCTTCATTTCAATTCAATACTATTTTGAACGGTGGTTATCATTAATGAATGATTTTAAAAATTATCTTTAGCATGAATATTATCAAATCTGGACCTAAAGTCTAGGTTTTTTGACTTCAAATGAAGCGGTTCATAAAAAGGTAAACCGTGTGTGTCCTAATCCGCCAGCAATTAGCAGAGTTGGAGATACCAGATCTGTTGGACTCTCTGAAGATAGACAATAGTTCTTCCTAAGGAGACTCGAGTCCAGTATAAAGAGATCCAACAAGAAGGTTTGGGTCTAGTGAGCCTAGCTAGGTATCTTATGGATTTCTATTGGTGTGATCCTCATCCATGAGGCTCTGTGGAAATGTTGATGTCTATGATCTCAAAGCTTCATGTGACAAGGTGATTAGAAAGTTATTTGTTTTTTGTTTCCTTGTCTTGCTCTCATGGAAGATTGTTTATTGCAGTATGTTAAGATCAACTCGAATAGTATCTCAAACAAATTAAGTAGTTGTGATTTCATGATATCTAATTTTACAACATTAATTTATATATATATTGTAATATCAAATTATTATTGATGTTAAATAGGAAGTGATTGGAACGTGTTGATAAATAAAAAACAATGAAAAGCATGAAAGAGGAAGTCTGACACAACTTACATAGACAAATACTTTAATGTTATGATGATGACTATTGGAGTGGTGGCAAATGACACATTTACTACATGACTTTATAAAAATTGAGAACCCAAATATTCATCTTTAATCATAACAATTTGGGTCATACATATAAAATGTCTAAAATACCAATTGTTCAAATTTCATCACTAAGTTTAGTGATTGCCTCAATTTGTTTCCGGTGGGATTTTAATAATTTCTCATTTTCAAAATATTAGTAAGTATTAAATATATTTAAATATGTGTTATTTTATGAGAATATCATAGGTCATGAAATGAGATTATGTTTTGGTTATTGAAATCGTGTAAGTCATGAAATAATATAATTAATTGATTTTTTTGCATAATTTTATCATTATCATTGGAGACAATGTTTTCAATGGAAAACTCAAATGCAACAAGTACTGTTAGGGAAGAGAGAACAACATTTTCCCATTAAGAATGAAACCAAAAAAGGTTAGTAACTAAACTTTGTCTCCATCTATTATCAACAACCGAATTACCAACTAATTAAAGATTGATTATGTTTGTTGCTAATATTTAGCCAGACATTTCATATAAATCAATAAAAACAGATCAATTCATTCAATATAGTTAACATCGGTCTCATATAAGATTATCTAAAATTTCGTCTCACGCAAAGTTTTATGTAAAACGGTCTCATATAAGGTTTTGTGATAAATTTGTATGTGAATATATATCATTATTTTACTTCCATGTCAGTAATTGATGTTATACTTAATTAATTTCATCTCTGATCCACAATTTTGTTTTTTTAATTAGTTTAGTGATGTAGTATTAGATGCCTTTATGACAATGAAATGCACAATCAAGAAGGAAATGATGTGTAGTGCTATGGAAAAGGCATCTGGATTTTCTATTTAGCGTTTTTAGGTGAACGTAGCTATCCAATACAACGTTTTTAAGGCAAACAATGTTGCGTGTCTTAAGAAAGAAAGCGCACTTGTCGATTAACCTTAACAATTAAACAAAAAAATTAAAAAAAGAGTGCTTTTGAACTTTCCTTTTGGGGTTAAATTAATAAAAGAGAAATGTTAGGGCTTTCAAGATAATAGTAACAACAATATTATAACTAAAACAATACTATTATAATTAAGATCATGAAAATGTGTTAAGATATTGAAAAATAAGTTTATATGATTTTGGATTTTGATATAATTTATAAGTTTATAACATCTCATTATCCTTTTTTGAAAGAAAAAAAATCTTATTTACCCCATCTTGTAGTTATTATTGTTATTTTTTTTAAAAAGATTTACCAAAAATTTAAAGATTGTTGTGCTAGCAGTCACATACCCTCTAATGAAACATATTATTGGCGGGTTGTGATTTATTCTAAAATATTTGTGCATAACATTAAAAAAAATCATAGAAATATTATCATAAAGTCAATGTAGTGTGTAATTCTTGACTTGTTCCATGTATTGTATATAATTCAATATCAATGAAAAATATAACTCTTTGTAGAGTCCACCATTCACAAATCAAACAAAATTTTAAAAGTTAATTTTCAATTTTTAAGTCATAAATAGTTGATCCATCTCATCTCATGAAATATCATTTGTAGATGGTTCATAAAAATAATATTCTTTTTAGAAATATCAATCCATTTTGAGCTATGTAGACAAAAGGAAATCAATTTTAAAAGACAATTTCCATTTTCTAATTTATGAAATGATTAAAAAAAAAAAAAAAGATGTCGATGTCTGATTTAATAAACTCTTGCTTAAAACGAGAATTGACTTTCCAGAAACAATTGCAGAATTAGTACCACATTTAATAATTCAGTTTATTTTTAAGAGAAATGAAAAGAAAAATATAGGAAAGAAAAGACATCATTAAATAAAAAAAAGTCAACGGGGATGGATGAAGAGGGATATTTACGTCAAAACGAATCAGGTTTCGCGCGGCTATAGAAGGCACGCGTCTGGGTCCCACTTCAGAAGCCAAAACCTCCACGTGTCTATCTTAACTTTCTAGGATTTGTAGATGTGCAAAAATCGATGCCATCTCCCATACCTCTTGAGATTTATAGGTTAATATGTTTAATTGTTTGTAACCATAATAAACTTTTTTAGTCAAGTTTTTAGGTTCTAAAATTATCATCATTCACTACTATCAAATCAAATCAAATGAAACACAAAATAATCATTGAAAATGTCTAATGATTTTAGATAAGGGTAAATCACTTTTTTTTTTAATCAATTTCTTTAATTTGTATACAAATTTATAAATTGCACTAATTTTGATGATAGACCGACCTAGTATGTGATTATGTGAATATTCATAATAGATACTCTTCTATATACTTCTAAATGTTTAAAAGCAACAAAATTAATATAGTATGTTATATAAGCTATAGTGGTGAAGTATCCACTAGTGAAATTAATTTCGTTAGTTCTGATATACCATACAATTTTATTTTCTTATTATATTTAATCTCTGAATTACACAATTTATTATTTTCCTTTCAATATTCTACCCAACGACATAATCTTCAACTATTTTTGCGTCCACATGTTAGATTGCTAGCTAGGTACCTTTTTTTCATGCAAAACTAAATTAAAAGATAACAAAGAAAAGTCCATCATTGAGAGACCTTAACCTATAATTTCAGAGATAAAATGTAACAATATTTTACGTGACAAATGTTGGGTTATGGAATTTGATCGACAGTTTCACGTCCATGAACACGTCAATGAATTAAGGGAAATTTTTCGGGTTTTTTAAAGCAACATTTGAGATGAATGAGCTTTTAGGGCTACTGTCCAATTTTTGGTATAAACAACCTTTAGTTCATTGTATTTTGTTAACACACGAAAACTAGTATATATACTAACTTGACAGTACTTCTACCATAATCATTTTTAACGAATTGGATCAACAAATCTGTATTCATTATCTTTCGTTCATAACAAATTTCCATAATTACATTTAAAATCCTAACAACAAAAACCTAATAACACATATAGCCACATAAATAAAAAAACAAACAATTTTAAACAACAAATAATTTGAAACGAAGGAGTTGGAGTATCGCCACATGAGCAACCGACCAATGGTTGAAGATTGTTTGTTGCGTGTGGCATCCACCAACTCGATAGATGGTTGATGAATCCAGGTGGCAGCCATCGGCAGGTGTCGGTAACAACAACGACTTCTACAGGCAGTAGCCGGTCACCAGCCACCACCTTCTTCCTCAACTATAAGTAGCAATTCAAGCCCACTTATGTGCAGTTTTGGTCATCTTTCCACACGCTCAGAAATCCCAAGAAAGTCCCAGAAAGGTCTCTCTATTACAATTCTTCGCCTATAAACTCGACGATTTTAAGGATTCAAGCTAGATATTTCGATTAATCTCTCCGACAAAACTATCTGAAAGAGCTGCGCTGTTGCTGATTTTGTGTTTGTATGTGATCGGAAGAGGATGGGAGCGGAAACGGAGGTTATAGTTCGGACCAACATCCCGGTGTTGGATGTTCCTTCTTCTGAAATTGTAAGAATTATTACAGCTCTGTTAATTTCCTGTTTTTGTGCTTTGCTTTGGATTGTGGACTTGATTTTTTGACCAATTTAAGGTTGCTTGTTCTTAGCTGCATATGCAATTATGCATCCTCTGTTTCTTCAATTATCGGAAAATCAGGGTTTCTAAGCTGGTTCGATTTCGCATATTTAGCTGGATGGAAAAATTCGGAGGACTTTTTGGGTAGATTTAGTGAATAAATTGAAAGAAGACAAACCCTGTGAATTGTGATTGTTTTCTTCTGTTAGCTGTGATTCATAGTACACAAATGGTCTTATTTCTGTTGTTTCGTTTTTCATTTTGTTCTGTGAAAAATATTAGTCCACAGAATTGAATAAGAGAATATTATTTCAAAGATTGGTGAAAGGAATTTTAATTATCCCGAACTCAGGCCATGATACAATTACTGATTCCGATGTCTTTCGGAGCTATGTAATAATTCTGATCAATTAACTGATAACGGATGAAAATTTAATCAAATTGGAGAATTTTTTGAGTTAAGGAAGATCCTAATCCTTTGCTCGAAAATGTCAGCTCAAGTGGTAATCATGGAAGCATCTAGGCATGAGTTATAGGCATTTATTTCCTGGAATTATTCCTTATTGGTTCTGAAATGTACTCTTCACATGTGCATTTATTTCAGTATAGTTATTTTAACGATGCTTAGAATCTGAACTTGTATTGTGACAGGATGTTAAATCTCCAGAAATCCCGGTGGTGCAATTTGTTCCAAGCATCCGTTCGGGTGGCTTTGCTGATATTGGTCCACGAAGATACATGGAAGACGAGCACATAAGGATCGATGATCTCTCTGCACACTTGGGATCACTCATCTCTGTCCCTGAACCAAGTGCCTTCTATGGGGTGAGTTATCTTTTTCCCTTTGCTATCGTTCAATCTTCTGTTGAGGTCATCATGACATCATCTAACACGTTTATTCATACATTGCATCAGATATTTGATGGTCATGGAGGACCTGAGGCGGCCGCCTATGTGAAAAAAAATGCGATGAGATTCTTTTTTGAAGATGGTAATTTCCCCCAAGCTTCTGAAGTTACAGAGACGTTTGTAGTGGAGATCGAGAATTGTCTAAGAAAAGGGTTCCTTTTAGCAGATACGGCCTTGGCCGATGACAACAGCGTGAGCACTTCTTCTGGAACCACCGCTTTGACCGCTCTCGTCATTGGAAGGTATAAGCTTTATTCTTTCATCTCTCTTCATAAGTTCGAATCAATTTGTCCGGTCACTGAGAAACCCTTTACGTCACTCTAGGCTTCTAATGGTGGCCAATGCGGGAGACTGTCGAGCAGTTCTATGCCGGAAAGGCGAGGCGATTAATATGTCCCAAGATCACAGGCCTTGTTACTCACCGGAGAGGAGACGTGTTGAGGAATTGGGTGGATTCATCGACGATGGTTATCTCAATGGTGTTCTCTCGGTTACTAGGGCGCTAGGGGATTGGGACATGAAGCTGCCTCGAGGCTCGTCGTCGCCTCTCATTGCGGAGCCGGAATTTCGTCAGACGACTCTATCAGAGGACGACGAGTTTCTCATAATCGGATGTGATGGGATCTGGGAAGTAATGTCTAGCCAGCAAGCGGTGAGCCTAGTACGACGTGGGCTTAAGCGACACGATGACCCTGAGCAGTGCGCCAAGGAGCTCGTGATGGAGGCGCTTAGGCTCAACACTTTTGATAATCTGACCGTGATCATAGTTTGTTTTACGTCACTGGATCAAGTGGAGCCATCGTCGAAAAGCCAGAAGAGGCTACGGTGCTGCAGCCTCTCTGCCGAGGCTTTGTGCAACTTACGGAGTTACCTGGACGGAAGTAGTAACCGTTGATTGTGTTTTTGTCTTTTTTCAACCACATAAAAAATGCCCATTATTAGTGGGAAGGAAGCTGTTTGTGGCAGCTTCAATTGAGCAGTTTTGTTTGTAAGATTATTCTTCCCTGTGTTGTTTCCTAATTGTTGACTGGTTTGGTGGAATCTAGGTTGGATGTATATACGATTGGTCGGTAGGTAGAGTATGGGGTGTAAGAATTTGACTAATGTGTAACTTATGTGTTATTACAGCCATCTTGGACTACTTGTACCCTGTTGGTTTCATCATATGATGATCCACTTAGCATATATAAAATCTCTCTCTCTCTCTCTGATGCATTTGTCGTTACTAAAACAGAACGCAGCAGAACAGTTGATAAATTCATTACAGAATATGTTAAAGAATTCATCTTTACAAGTAATAGATGTGTCTCACTGTTCTTTCAATTCTCTTTACATTTTGCATATATAATGAATGAGACATAAGGAACTAACTCAACCATTGAGATTCTATATTGTTGGTTCAGCTGAGTAGCTTTTAGCGAACGTGGCAAACTGTTCCAAACCGCGTACCAGCAGACTTTCGAGAAAAGGTTTCAGCGCCTAAATGAGCACAACGTAATTTTGACAAGTTAACCAGATAATTCTAAGCAGCAGAAACCTTTGGATCAACATTTGTCATCAGAAAATTATTTATCATTTCATTATGTAGTTAGGAAATTATATTATATGCAGTGGCTTTTCAAACGAACAAGAATACTTACAGATGCCACTGGAGTCAGCAGTTGAGGAACTTCATACGAAACAGTAAGCTGAAATACAAGAAAACGTAATGTGAGCACATATTCAAATCTCGAAGCTGCTCACAGGGGTCAGTATAAGGTTTGCTTCCACTTAATATCCATCTTTCAGAAAACCATACAATGAGATCATTACTTGCTTATAATCTTTCATATTTTTCAAAACATATGATCATGGATTGATTTATGGAAAATATAGACTCTACTTATTCCATACAAAATAGAGTGAGCATAGGAATATAAAGCAGATAGTTTCTGAAGAAGCCATACTTCTATCGTACAAGAAGAAGCACCTTTGGGGAAAAATCTTACAGCTCCCCTGAAAAGAAAGCATACAAAGTCAGTGGCAAGCTCAACTCAGGAGAGGATGTCTTGTTGCTTACTAGATTTACAGATAAATATCAGGCAGAAACAAGCACAAGAACTTACAAGTAAAATGCAACATTCTCTAGTGTGCCTGGTATTGCTACTAAAATTTTCAAAAGTTAAACGCAGCCTCATACATATTTATTTATTTGTGCTGAGTAACATCAGCTCATTTGGTATTTTCATCAGGAAAGACTCAAGGAGGAAAGAATTGAGAGGAAACAACATATATCATAGGAGATAACGCCACAGATATTGCAATACGAGAAAGTCCATTCCCCTTTCTTTTGGAGTTCCTAGAAGAATGATAAATTTCAATAACCAAGTAGTCCTAGAAACTGAAAGGGAGAGGAATACAAGGAACCTCTAATCAACAAACACCCAAGCACAGATATCAGGCATATTTGCTAACATAAAATCATTGCTGATTTCAATGATGAAGTATATGGCCATCATGCAATTTTCATTACCTATTAGGAAGACCCTCCATAGATCTCCAATGGATTTTCTGGTTTGGTGTAGGCTGCAAGGAAGAAGCAACAGCAACAATTGGCAAATAACAAAATTGCAATGAAGATGGCAAAGTAACTAGAGAAATTAAACACACTTTTCTCCTCTAGCAATTTCCACTTACCTGCATATTCCGTGCAAGCCATGAGAATTCTATATTTTGACCAAATGCTTTATACTTCAATGACCATCGAGATAGTTCAGGTTTATCCTCCAGAATCTAAAACAGCATTACAATCAACTTCACAACTTAAACAACTAAAGTTGAGCGAAGTTTAAGTAGTTGTTAGCAAGATTGATTAGCAACGACATCAACAACTACAAAACTTAATTTTCTAAACCTTATTTTCACGTCACACTAACTTCTCATTAGACCCAAAACAGGGCCAAGATTGAATTTCCCAATCCAAAAATTATTAGGTTTCATCTGAAATTAAGATTAAAATGAAAAGACAAAGTTCCTAATGAAGATAAAAGCAGCTCAGAAATTAATTCGACGACCTTTACAGATGAAATGAAGGGCATCCATTGAGGAATGGCTTCACGATCAGCATAACAATCATAAGCAACCGAAACGGGCACATCTACATCCATTTTCACCCTGCAATACAAAATCCGACTCCAATTCTAAAGCAAAAAATGAAATCTAGGTTACTTAAAACCAACTCAATTACATCAAATTAAGAGACAACGAGAATCAAAATAAGCAAAATAATACTTCAAGGAAGATCGATTACGTGCAATCCTGCCATTCCATGACGGGGGAGAGAGATCGCCGGAACTTGACTCCAGTGAGGTAGTTCGGCGAAGTCCTCTTTTGCGGCGCATAATATCTGCCGAAGCGCGGGAGCTTCTTGCTGAATTGATGATGAGAGGACAAGGGACGAAGCCAGAAGTTTTCCGGCACGACGGCTGTACGGTTGATTAGTGGCGCCACGGCGGTTGCTGCAGCTATAGACATTGGGGAACGCCGCCGATCAGAAGCTTTTGGAGATTCTCAGATAGCCTGTTATTTTTCACCGTCGTGTTTGCAAGATTTGCTTTGCTTGTAAATTATTTCTGGAGTTTAAGCTAAGCTAAACTCCTCGGGTTGCTCCGTATTAATGGGTCGGGTCAGACCAACTCTTTTACTAATTAAAAGAAAATCCGCAAATAAATTGTTTCCTTAAAAATCGATCCAATTAAGGAGTAAGGAGGGGTTTGTAAGAATATATTATAACAATCCAACAGTGTTTTTTTGTAACAATATAATTTCATCGAATTTTTGTATAATTAGGCAAAATTATAGAGCGGTTGATTCAATTAAGTATTGATTTGGAGTTTAAATAATGAGGATTATCTTTAATGTCTGAGTGGGGCTATACACACCCCAAAATACTAAATATATATTTTTATGTCTTTCATTTTTAACAGAACACATCGGTTCATAAAATATGAGTTTGAATCGATTAATTATGAATTTGAGGTTTAAATTATAAAAAATACCTTTAATATTTATCATCAACGCACCAGACCTATCATTAATATATGTCTGTAGTGCACCTAACGAAAGATACTATCGTTAATATTTATCATTAGTTGCACATATTAATAAAACACATCCGTACATAAAAGATTAGTTTGAAACAACGAGGTAGTAAGTACATTTGGACACCAAATACCTATTTCATACCTAATGAAATATACAATCTTTAATTTTTATTATTAGTTAAACATAGTGTACAGTTTAAAAAAAAAAAAAAGAGTTGGGAAGCGTCTTTACAAATAGGAGCATGAAGTGGTTAAACAAATAAACAAACTCAAAAAATTCAAGAAAAATTAAAAAATAAATACATCAATTAATAAAACAAAAGGTATCATCAGAAAGGGAATCCTTTAGTGAAGTTCTTCTTGGAGGACTCTGCTAATCTTCTAACAGATTTGGCATTCGCGTATACTGTCATCAATTCTTGAGCCACGTCGTCTGGGTGACAAGTTATAAACGCTGAGACAAATCTCTTATCAGACATTCTCAAAGCTCTCAACAATGCAGGTCCCTTAATTTGAGGATCAAGTCCCATATCCTCGATTTTTGTGGCGATCTGAAAACGGGGTTTTAAGACCGTCTCCAAGTTGAAGAGGAGCAGGAATGGGTTACGGAGTACCAGGCTGGCCGATAGCTTCATCGTACCCAGTACAAATGTCATGTTTCTCTGAACTTTATCAATAGATAGTGTCAAAACAAGCGGAGAACGTGCAATGAGACCAAGAAACTCATCCTCTGAGATCCCGTATTTCTCCATGTTCATCAGCTTCTCTCGAATGGTCTCTATGCGTGATATGGCAAATAGGGAAACCACATGTTTATACATTTTTGATTCCTTTGACACTCCTGTTCTACGGATGTAGTCAATCTTCTCATCATCCAGGTTGGTGCGTGGTATCAAGGTGGGACGAGATAGAAGCACAGTGATCAAGTCATTTTTGGTAAAGCCCAACGACTCGTACATGGCAATTACAGGTTTGATTTCATTGTGGAAGTCGTAGGTGAGTAGAGAAGGATTGCGCACAATGGCCTTGATTAGGACCTCCTTAGAGCCAAACAGGGCCTCCATATACTCAAGGCGTTCGTTCAGCAAGACATTGAATTTGCAGCTCAGAAAGCGGGGACGACAGTGTATCACTTTTACAAGGTCAGATGAATTCATGCCCAACTCAGAAAGTATTTCAAGCTTGGACTGCAGGATCTGAATGTCTGCTTTACGCAAAGATGGACGTCGTTCCAAAATTTTGACTATATCACTCTCACTACAACCCCATTCTCTGAAAACATCAGTTGAGTCTTTGGTTCTGTCTCCAACACAACCTATTTCTATCTGTTCATCTACACTTTCAATGGATTCACAAGCTGTGGTGTGAAAAAGATTAGGCTGTAGAATACAAGGGCATAAGCTGAAGGGGAATAACTTCAAATTTTGAGTAGTGACATCATCAGTCCTCTGAAACTGATGCAGGCCCTGAAAAAACAGAAAAACAAGATCTTTATTTATAGCTCTCTTTCGGTACAATGAGGCATGAATCAAACTGTTAACTATTAAAGAAAATGCGGTATAAATGACAGTCAGACCTGTTGGAGGAGTCCAATGTTATGGGCTGACATATGTTATTTAAATGTGTGTAGCTATTTTAAGGAAGTCCAAATTTAAAAGTAATCTGATAAAGTAAGATTTGCCTGTTTTGGACTAATGGTATGTATTATATGATGATCATTGAACTAATGCATAGAGACAATAAAGTCATTTCCAACTTAATCAGAAGCCATATTAGAATAAAGGATATATTATCACCATTGTACTCAAATGGAAGATCCAAGCCCTTCTATCAAGATCAAAACACATCTACTGAAATCAATACTACGGTGTTAAGGTATGGTTACACTTTCTTTCCTAGTTAGTGTTTTGAACATAGAGATTACATGTTTTACGGTTCCTATAGTAAAATCATGTTTACATGTTTTATTTCATCTTCTTCAAAAACAAGAACAACATAATAGCTATCGGAGACAACAAAATAACCAGCAATTTAAATCGAGTCCCCGCACTTCTAGCAAGCTCAACCCTGACTACTTTGTATGACTGTTGGTAGTAAAAAGGCGGCCTAAATTCCTAATGGCTACTGAAATAAGTCATCAACTCTGATGCGTAAGGGAGAAAATGTAAAAGATTTGGTTCACTATGGAAATAAATATTTGTATGAAAGATCTCATACATCCACGAGTGAGGTAAGGTACATTCAACTGTTAATCAGAAAGACGATAAATTTCTAGCAAGCGAGCAATATGCAAGACGAATTTTTAATGTATTGCAACATGCTTATACTGGCAATACTAACAAATAAAAATACCCAATAAAACAATCACTTTCTTTCATTTTTTCCACTAATGTCATTTTCCTTTAAGCTTCATTTTGCTACAAAAACACACATAATCATTACGCGGATCATTCGATTAGCTTCCAACATTTTTATCAATGCAAAATTAAATACAAAAGGTTTACTCTATACAAGTAAAAAAGCATTTCGCACCTGCTACAATTGCAACTTTCAACACTAAAGCAGAAAACTAAAACGTGGTTTTGTAAACTCTTAAACATAATTGCAGGATAACAAAATCAAAGAAACTCAATATAGCAACGAGAGAACAAAAACGTACTTAAAATCAAATAACATGAGAAAATTACTGAAGACCTATAAGCAAATTCGCAAAATAGAGAAATCAGAGCAACATCAACAACATCATCAGTAATTATTAGTAGTTCTCAAAAGAAACAACGAGAAACACACGAAACCCCAGGGAAATGTGGTAGAAGAGAACTCACAGTACATAGAGAAGTGAAAAGATGAGAGCTGCGGTGGTGCAAGCGCCGAGCAAAAAGAGCAGCACCTCTGCTAAGAGCGTACAGGAATATCATTTATTTATCAATAGCTCACAATCGAACTAAATCAATCTCAGAGACGACGACACACAGTTGCTTTCTGCTGCTGTTAAATTGAGAGAGAGAGAGAGAGATGGCAACTGGCAAATTAATGGACTCTGGATTGTTGTATGGGTTGGGTTTTTATAAAAGCCCAAACAGGATTTGGGCTTTAAAAGCCCAATAAAACAATAGTTACCGTGAAATGAAGGAGAAAGTTTCCGGTACGGGCCTATCGGAAGGTGGTTTGGGCTTTCGGGTTGGGTTATTGGATTATATTTCACCGAAATTTATTCCTTTAAACTTTAAAATAGATTAAAATAAAAGTTTATATAGTTGGTATTTCTTTTACAAACTTTAGATCAGGTTCGGATTTTCTGCCAGTATATAGTTTGTTAAATACGAATAGGAATAGATTGTCATTTTTGCATGTATAGTGATATTCTTAAATCTGCAAAACACACACACACCACCACACACTCGACACATATATATTAGTGTTAGTGTTAGTGTTAGAATATGAGTGATTCAATTTCAAAACAAGGTTAAGATGATGCATTTTCTCTTATTTCTATAACCGAACCCTATAGTCACCAATGAAAATAGTCATCAATCTGATTAGTGTGTGGAATAATAATAAATTAGTTGACGCGTTAAATTCTCGAGCTCTGAATCCTACTCAAGGCCTAATAACTAGTTCATTCAACTTTTAACTATTTTAGAATATAATTAATTCATTAATATTTGTTTTTAAAAGGGCAGAGACAGACAGCAGATCCAAGAAACCTTATAATTTTCTGCAATCTCATCTTCGCACGTACTTCTTCAATATGTCGACACCAAGGTGACCTAATTTCATCCTCTATTATTTTTTCTCTCATCAATCTTTTTTCTTCAAATCACCTTTTTTTTTTTTTGTGCTTAATCACCATGCAACAAATTTGTTTTGTTTTTTTGTGGGTTTTTGAATTCATGAATCTGGTAATAATTAATTAGGTTGGAGGGCAAAGTTGCACTGATCACCGGCGCCGCCAGCGGCATCGGCGAGGCGGCGGCGAGGCTTTTTGTGGAGCACGGCGCCGCCGTGGTGGTGGCGGACATACAGGACGGGTTAGCCGGTGAAGTCATCGCTTCGATCAACTCGGAGAAGGTGAGTTACCATCGCTGCGACGTGAGAGATGAAGACCAGGTGGCAGCCGCCGTGGCTCACGCCGTCGGCAAGTACGGCCGTCTGGACATCCTCTTCAGCAACGCCGGAATCCTGGGGCCTCAGACGAGCATACTGGATCTGGACATCCTAGGACTCGACGACACTCTGGCGACGAATGTACGAGGCGTGGCGGCGACGATAAAGCACGCCGCCAGAGCCATGGTGGCGGCGGAGACAAAGGGGTCCATCATCTGCACCGCCAGCGTGGCGGCGTGCATCGGCGGGGCGGGCCCACACGCTTACTCGGCGTCGAAACATGCGGTGGTGGGGCTGGTCAAGACGGCTTGCGGCGAGCTGGGAAAGCATGGGATCAGAGTCAACTGCATTTCGCCTTTCGGCGTGGCCACGCCGATGGTGTGCGGCGCATATGGCTGGAAGCCGAGCGATGTTGAAGCCAACAGCAGCGCGCTGGCTAACTTGAAGGGCGTGGTTTTGACGGCTAAGCACGTGGCCGAGGCGGCTCTGTTTTTGGCGTCGGATGAGTCGGCTTATGTTAGTGGCCAGAACTTGGCGGTTGACGGCGGCTTCACGGTCGTTAGCCACGGTTATTCTTCCTCTTTCTACTGAGCTGTGAATTGTGATGCTTGATTTTGACTTTTCCAGTTTTTTAAGAGTTTCCATTCTTCATGTGCCTTTTCCTGGTAATACGCATGTTTATGATTTTGTTCTTTTTTATTTTTTACGTTTTGAATTTTTAATTTAATAATGAAGCTCCAATTCATTGAACTATTATGGTCAACGCCTCGACACAAGACATTTTACATATTTTTATTACTTCTGATTCTTTATTTCATTACCAGAAAAAAAAAAAAAAAAAAAAACGATATTAACAGTTAAATAATGTTTTGCTTCGGATTGTCATGATACTATAAATTTACTTAGGGAATTAAAGATATTGAATTAACAGTTCGTATTGTTTATTGATCGGAGTTGGAAAAGTAAATTAGCATAAGAAACATATATAAATTATTTATCAATAATTTTATTTGTATCTTTTTCTTGTTTGATAAAAGTTATAATCATTGATCTATCCATGAAAGAAGTTGGGGTGAAGTTGTTAATAATAGATTACTTAAAGAAATAAAAGAAATTTTCATACCATAGTTAATAGCTTGTCATTCTTAGTCTAGATAAAGCCCATCTTACTACAATAGAAATGAACAAGAAATAAAATTTGATATTTTAAGAAGCTAATAATATATTCAAGATTGGACCTATTAAGGTGTCATTCCAATTGGACTAAGTTGAGATAGTAGTAGGCCCATTAATATAAGGGATGTATTTTATGTTCATAATCCTCACTTATTTGAGGCCCAATTACTTTGCCGTTCATAACCCCAACCATATTTAGGTGCCAGTCCACTTGCTACTTGATCAATCTATTGCTACCATTTAATGTTAGGTTGTTAGGTTGACCGCACCCCATTGTTTATTAAACACATTTCACTTCAAGTGTTACTATTCACATTACATGTAAACAATAATACTTGAAATGGAGTGTGTTTAGTACTTCTTGGGGTGCGAATAGCTGCACCCTAATGTTATTAAATGACTTTAACTTTGTTATCGCTTAATTCACCTCAACTCATATTCATTCTTGTTATTTTGTAACTTGGCCAACCCTAGAGCAAGCCTTCTTAAGTTTTATATTAACATATTTTGGCGCCATCCACATAGGTTTTGATGTATCTAAAATAGAGGATATTTTTGTTGTCTCTACTATTGTTGTGGTTACAATTGTCATTTATTGGTATTTAAGTAATCACTTGAATTGTCTTATCTATCGGTGTCATGCCTTTTTCTCTTTTACACGGACTGTATTGGTGAATTATTTGTTTTGATAAAAATGAAAAATGATAAAATGCCCGGAGCGAGAATTTTTAATATGCTCTTGTTGTTACAGATTTTATTACGTGTGATAGATCAACCTACAACCACACCTTACAATTTACAATGTTAATTATGGATAATGAGTTCCGTCTCACAGTAACTCATCGTGAATGTCTTATATAAATTTTTATGATACATTATGTAGAGGTGAACAACCGACTGATATAGTTTCAATCCAAAATCGAACTGAATCGAAAACAATCCCCAAAACTGAATTGAACCGACTAGAACACAAAAATCAAGCCAAACCAAATCATTCAATTTGATCTGATTTATCTTATTCCTAGTGCAATTTAATCAATTCGATCTAACACCTAATTGGAAAAAAAAAAAAAAATAGAACTTGATATTTAGTAAATTTTTACCCTGGGGGGGTGGTTGCCGACGTCTTTTCAAGAAAACAATAAAAATTAATTAAAAATGTAGATGTTACCCCCATCAATTTTACCTACTGAAAGAGGTTAGCAATAAATTTAGGAGAGAAAATGGTGAAGTCGTATGCTAGCTTCCATTATTCTTCTTCATCATAGTGTGTTGAGTCCATTGTCTTATTCTCCAGATTTTTCTTTTCACCTATATATGCTCTTCAAAATTCAGCACTAGACATTAAAAATGGAGAATTCAAAAGCAGGTGTGGGATTGGAATTGTGGCTGCAGTGGCAAGTGGCGGTTTGTGCTTTCATCATCCTCCTCCCCACGGCCACCGCTATCAATCTCCTCCGCAAAAGGGGCGGCGGCGGCGGAGCCCTGAAGCCTGTCGATCTGTGGGCCCCCTGCTGGAGAAACCTCCATCCTCAATGGCTTTTGTTCTACCGAGCTTTCGCCTTTCTTTCCATGGCTTTCTTGCTTTATCAGACTGTTGCTTCATTTGGACCCTTTGTCTTCTTTTTCTATACTCAGTTAACTACCTCTTTTTTACCCACTATCCATTCTAGTTACTATTTCTGACTATTTGAATTTTTTATTTTTGTGATCAAGTTTTAATCTTGTGGTGCTAATTTGATTTTGTGTAACTTGGTTTTAGGTGGACATTTGCATTGGTTGTGGTCTACTTTGCAGTATGTGAAACCTTAATTGTCTCATTCTTGATTGATTACATTGCTAGTGGTCCGATTTTGGCATCTGGAATCTAACATATATTCTGGGATGTGAACTTTACTAAATGTTATATTGTTCAAATGTAGCTTGCTACCATTGTATCTATAAAGGGGTGTTGGATTTATGCGAGGAAATCGACTCAGATTGGGGAGAGGGACAAGTTCTTGAAAAAGGAATCAGAAGAGGCTGACAAACATAGCTCTGATGGTTTAAGCCATGATGAGCAGCTTGGATTTCTGGACAATCTTTTGCAAATGGTGTATCATGTTAGTCTATTCAATTTCCATGCTTTTGATCTTTCATGGTGTGGTGTGTGTGTGTGTGTGCGCGCACTTTATTTCAACATAGGTAAAGATTAGATAATCATTCAGGCTGAAGATCAACGAGCTAAAACACCAAACAAGGGTGATGATGGGCTCGATTTCATAATCACTTACTAGGATAACATTCTTGAAGCTAGCCAAGAATCCCGTCTGGTTTCTCACCTTCTTGAGGTCTAATTGTTCTTTAAAGAACTCCTTAGCCATTTTTGTCTCTTGATGAATAAGATGTATAGAATGTAAGAGTAATGAAAGTGAGCTGTTGCCTTTGCATATGTTTAGCATTTCTAGGAGTTTAATATATGTTGTTAAACAGGCGTGTGCGGGTGCTGTTATCCTCACGGACATTGTCTTCTGGGGTCTTCTGCTCCCATTCATGACGGGCGAAAATTTTCAGCTCACCCTAGTAAGCATTATCTTTCTTCATATCTAACTCATGCCTCTATTCAATTTTCTCAAGTATCAAGTTGATTACTTCACTATACTTATGTTCCTACTCGCCAATGATATGCAATACATTCAGCCTACTCGCTAACAAATTCTTGGAACATATTCTGCCACTTTATTCTTGTTGACATATGGCAGTTGATTGGATGCATGCATTCTGTAAATGCCGTTTTTCTCATCCTTGAGTCCGCTCTCAATCGCTTGGTATGTATCCGATTTCTACCTCCATTTCTCCTTTGTTGTTATTGGAGAATGCTTCACCCTTTGCATTATTTATGATTTCAGCCATTTACGTGGTTTGGCTTCGTTTACTTTGTGCTGTGGACCTTTTCTTATGTTGTGTTCCAGTGGGTTCTTCATGCGTGCTGCTTTACATGGTAATTACACACATTAGATTTAATTTATGATTGATGTTCAACTCTTATCTCTATTTACATTCAGAATTATTGCAGGTGGCCGTATCCTTTTCTTGATCTTTCAACTCCGTTTGCCCCTCTATGGTAAAAGCATCATTGCAATTCCCTGCACATCAAAACTACTCATTTCTTGTTATGTATAATTGGCGTTTCGATTTTCAGGTATTTGGCTATGGCTTTGATTCACATTCCCTGCTATGGATTGTATGTGATGCTTAAAAAAGCGAAGCACATGACGTTCTCGAGAATGTTTCCCCATGCATTTGTGAGGTCGAATTAGTTCCAAGTTTTGAGGCTAAATGTTTTTTCCTTATTTATGAAAATATGCAAACAGTTGTCTGCTAAGGACTTAAGTAGTTCAGCCATTGAAGATTGGATTTGATGAAGGAGAGCAAAGGAAATGGAATTACAGAGAATTCTGACCACCTCTTCTCAATTCGCAGGTTTCCAATAGAGAAGAAAGAAGCTTAGTGTGCAATTGATAATTGGACTCTACATATTCTTGGAAGGCTGCAATTTTACTAGACATCAATAATGTATACCTTCATTTTTGCTGTAAATGTTCATACAATCTTTTCTGATGTGTGTAATATTATCTCCATTTTATTTCACTCCTGTTCTTGATAGATTAGTTTAAACTTGAGCAAATTGAAAGCTCATGTATGTGATCAAGGGATCCATTAGAGTTGCAAACACCAATGATTCGGGGAAAAAATACGAAGTGTGGAGCGAGGAGTGTGAGCACAATTCATGCAGCACTCAGAAAGATAGTGGAAACATAATAACAGATAAACATTATAAACAGAAACACAAGTAATTCCTGACAAAAGATAAACAGAAACAAAACTAATTCCTGAGAAAATACTACATTGGTGTTATGGGCCTACCAGTAGACAATAAAAGCACAAGCACAAAGACATGACCTCCACCTTGCACCTTAGGTCTCTCTTCCACAATCTTGTTTCTCTTTTCTTCCAGATATTCATCACATATTGATTTATTTGGTTGAGCTTTTGATCTTATTTTGACTTGTGTTGTTCATGCCTAATACTCCATGATCCTTTTCAAAAGATCATTTCATTATATTGTATACTTTTCAACATTTTCCAAACCCATGTGCATCTCTATGATATACTGCTGCTCCTAAATAAACCAAACTACTTGCTTCGCTTGATGATATAATCTACAATCCTCATTTCAATTTCAGGTACCTGACTTTAGCTAATAAGACCTACCAACAGATTAGTTTCTATAACCAGACACAGAAAAGCTAGGGATTTCAGATTCGTTCTCTAAGTTTAGGATTGGTCTGGGCCAACATCAAGAATGGGGATACAAAAGGTTGATCAACATCTATGGGAAACAATATGGAAATGAAAAACACAAACCAACTTCCAACATTGTCACTGCTACTAAAAAGGTAAACCAACTTAACATTATTTGCAAGCAACAAAAGATAAGAGGCAAAAATAATCAATGGCTTCCAGTTTTTCACTGCTGGAAAGCAGTAAACCTAAAAATGATTGATAAGCAATCCAATCACCTGTATGTACATTTCCAGTTTTAGCCAAAAAAATGATAACAGAAAATGTTATCCATCTAGTTAAGATTTAGAATCCAAAGTGCCAAAAATTATGTCATGCTTAGTTACAACAAATACTGAACAAAATGCAGACTACAATGTTATATGATTAGTGCACTATAATCAAGACTGACAAACATGATCCACCATATATATTTGGAATACAACACACTGATAAAGTTGATGACAAAGATGAAAAGGCTGATGAAAAGTATTATATATGGAAAACATTTGGAAGTACAGGTTATCTATAACAACACCGATCCTGATTCTGAGCTCTTACAAATTAAGGGCCATCATATCATCTAAAAGTGTATAGACGAGATATTAAAACATATTTCAAACGATCAACACATGTTTTGCAAATAAAAAATCCCAATATTGACATACTGTAAAAACTGAAGGAAAAATATCAAACAAGATGCTTAACTGTAAACAAAATTAAAACTTAAATTGCAATCTCAGGACATCAATTAAACCGAAATCCATAATCCAAAAACCTAGATAACAGTCATAATAAAAATTGTTGAAAAACGACAATATAACATGTAAAATTCTCTCATAAACTTGAAAAGCTTAATCTCCACCAGCTTTATTGTAGACATAAGTGAGCCCACACTTACCACAGTAGTGCCTGTCAAAGTGATTCGCCATGAAAGTTCCAGCACCACACTCAGCATTCGGACACTCCTTCCTCAGCCTTTGCACCTTTCCAGAGTCATCGACCTTGTAGAACTGGAGAATGGCGAGCTTAACCTTCTTCTTCTTGTGCTTGATCTTCTTCGGCTTGGTGTAGGTCTTCTTCTTGCGCTTCTTAGCACCACCGCGGAGTCGGAGGACGAGATGGAGAGTCGACTCCTTCTGGATGTTGTAGTCGGCGAGCGTGCGGCCATCCTCGAGCTGCTTTCCGGCGAAGATGAGGCGTTGCTGGTCCGGAGGAATGCCTTCCTTGTCCTGGATCTTAGCCTTGACGTTGTCGATGGTGTCGGAGGATTCCACCTCCAAGGTGATGGTCTTACCCGTTAGGGTTTTGACGAAGATCTGCATCTTCGCGGCGGATTGCAATGCTAGGGTTTTGTTGTGGACGAAATGAGACTGCAAGAGTAGAGAGTTGCAGCACTGGCTCGGTTTATATAGATTAGGGTTTTGTTGATGGGTGGGCTTTGAGGGTCCAGGCCTCAGTTGGGCTCTTTTGATTGACTCATATGGGCCTAATAAGAACTAGCCCACTAAGAAGTATCTAAGTTGGTAACCACGACTTTATAAAAGCGTGTTCTTTTCTAACTTACAAAAGCAGTTAACAGTAGGGTTTAAGACGAAGCAGGTAAACAATGGCAAGTCACTGCAAATTCTGGCTCCCAAAGAAGAAGAGATTTTGTGCGAATTCCACTCTTCTTGATTCTCCGTAATCTCTCTCTCTCTCTCTCTCTCTCTCTCTCTCTCTCTCTCTCCTCTCATTGCTGATGATATCTTAATTTCAACTGTTTAGATTCTGCGGAAACCACACTGAGAGATCCGATGCAAAGTGGATTCCATGCCCAATTGACCCTTCTCAGTAATCCCTCTTCTTACATATTTGCATCAGTCTTATCATTACAGTAGTTACTAGTGTTGATTTACTTTTGGTGTTGATTAGTTATACTTGTTTAATAGCTCTGTGCTTGAGGAAAATCTTGAAAGTCACTTGAATAGATGCCCGTTGCTGAAACAAGCACAGTCTCTTTCGCGTCAACCTTTCTATCAAAGGGGCATCAATGCTGGAAGAGAGGATGATGAGGAAGAAGAAAAAGAAGAGAAACTTACCCCCAGTGATTCTATCTTTACATCGGAGATGAAAAGGAATGCAGTCTATGCGATGTCTGTGCCGAAATTCTTGGAGTTGATTGCGAAGATCAAATCCGTTCATTCATCTATATGCAGCAGCATTCCAGATTCTTACAAGATTCCGGAAGCTTGTAGCATTTGGACTAATAGAGAAGTTGACAAGTATTCTTACAAAGTTCATGTCTTTATATGTTCTTGTGTGCATAAGCAGCTTTAGCTGAACTTTAATTTAACTGAGTATTTGCTGATTTCAGGAAAATACCATATCAGGAGAAACATGTTATACAGCAGGCATCGATTCTTGGGAATTTAGAAAAGTTTGGGGTGTTAAAAGAACCTTGTTTGAGTTCTAACGCGACAAATGAGCAGCATGATTGTAAGAGGGAGATAGAGAAGGATACCAATGTCTCTGCAGTGGTCGAGTTTGGTGCTGGAAGAGGGTACTTGACACAGATGCTTGCGGATTGTTATGGGATCAAGAAGGTGTTATTGGTGGAGCGGAAGTCGTATAAGTTAAAAGTCAGTATCTCTTGACTATTTATATGTGTTTCATTCTTTACAAAAAAAAAAACTTTGGCCTTTTACTATTCTGTACTTTGCAGTGGTGATCATGAATTTAGCTGTGGTGATGTGTTCAGTGGTATTTTTAGCCCAGATGTATGCTACTAATATGTCTAAATGCTAACTGCTAACTCTTAGGCAGATCGGAGTTTGCGACAGAAGGAGAGCTTAGTGTTAGAGAGGTTGAGAATTGACAGTAGGTTCTCCAAATCCTTGTTTCTCTTGTTTTTCCCTAATGCTTGAAAACTTTACATTTTATATGTTTCACTTTGCATTCTTGTGTTTTGTATTATATATAAGGATCTTTGTTCTTACTTGAAGTTATTCAGGAAGGTTTCACCCGAAGATTTATATGATTTAAGTTCACTCAATTAACCTGGCTTGCGTTTTTTGCAAAATACGTTCTTTCATTTATTTTCTTGTTTTGTTCTTACCAGACTTTTTGAGTTTAGTCATGAATGTCTCTTCCTTTGATGTTATGCTTCCGGGTGACAAATAACTTACTAAGCAATCTGTGATTGAAAATCGATGGTCCCAGAAAGTGATAATTGGATCCATTTGTGGAGCATTGCAAAGATTAGGTCTAGCTACCACAGCAATGTAGAATTAGATTCTGCATTAAATGGTTCCATCTAAGAGCCCGGGTCATGTTCACTTGAGGACAAGATCTTGATACTGTGGCTAGTGCAGTTATTCAAATCTAGTTACTACCACATTTTGTTGATAAGGAATTTCCTCCGTAGTTTGTCGAAAATAGCTTTTAAGTCTAAATAGCTGCAAGCAGAGACTCATAACAAATAATGTGAATAGTAGTTAAATGGTGATGCTAATTGTTGTGTGAAATCGCAAGTGTACGATATCGTGACAAGTAGTAAAATGATAAATCAAGTATCGTTCCCACAGGGACTAATTAAACCAGACAAGTACCAAAATAGGGTAAGAATTAATCTATTCAGACTTCAATTAATGAGAATTTTCACTAATAAACTAACTGATGCACTTCAAACAAAATACGCAAGAATTAAGAAAGCAGGTTTGATCAAATATGAAGAAAACCTAGGGCTTCTGACTTCACCATAACCATTCTTATGCAAATCGATTCAATCAATTAATTCTAATTAATTTACGTTGTTGACAATCAAGTTCCCTAATGCAATTGCTAGTCTTTCTCAAGCACCAACAAATATACCCTAGTAAGATAATTTTTATCTCTCGATCTCGAATCTATCAGACTAGGATTCATTAAACTCTCAAGAACTCTATGGTAATTGCACAAAACCTGTAAATATCTCTATCTTACAGCGTTTTATGACATTCTAATTTAATGGCAGAAATAGCTATCATCTCTCGATCTCAAGCCAGATCCCTAAATCATGCAAGAATTGGCCAGATAATTGCAAGCATTAAAAACAAATTAGAACACTCAACAATCGCAAAATAATCGAGAATCAATTATCAAGAAATCAAATATGCATATTCATGGCTAGGTTACATCATAAACCCTAGATATGGAAATTAGTTCATGACTAAGACAAAAGAGAACAAAAAGATAATAATTTCCATATCCCAAAAGTAATCAAGTGCAAAAGAGAAGAAAAACTCAAGATGATGTGCGTTCTCCTCTTTTTGCCTTCCTCTGTTCTATCTTGTGCGTTTTTGGTCTGAGATGATGATAAAATAAATATCAGAGTCTTTCCTAATATAAAGAGTCTGAATTAAAATAATCCCTAAATCAGAATAATTTCCGCGTCATTCAGGACGCGTCTTCAGAATTTCAGGACATGTCTCGCACTTCTCTTGATAGCTGCTAGTTGCTTCTTCAGTATTTTGAGTGTAACTTGAGCAAACGGACTCCAAATCACTTGATTCTTTCGCCATTAGATCCATAACTCAGAGCTCTACAACATTTAAGTTCATCATGACACTAAAATCTGATTGAATCTCATCCGAATTATGCCTCCAAGATCAGCAACCTGTACAAAGATATCATATTTGAACTCATTCTTTGTCTTCTCTAGCTCAAATCACCTCCAAGCCTTCTAAACTCCCAAAACCTACTAAAACACACAAAAGTAAATGTAAAAGACTATCCAACAACAGAAAACAAGTAAAAATCCAAGTAAAAAGCGATAGATAAAAATGGTACAAAGCCAACTTATCACTAATAATTAAAAATGTCCCGTTATATGCTTTTCCAAAGACCTTAATGTAAGATAAACACAGTTTAAGATAATAGAGCACGTATTTCAATCAAGATCTTGAATAGTGTCCTTTTCTGTGCGTGGTATATGTACATGACATTACACATAATCAAGCTTAATCATACACTTGAATGCCCTATAATTTCCGAACTTTGAGAATTTTTTAGCATGTGGTGAAAATATTTTGGTGTGTCTGTTTCTGCTTCATAACAAAGTTGAGTTCGTTTGGTTTCCTGCCTGGAAGTGTCTGAACTTGATCTGGTGCTTTTAACACCTTCAATTGCAGTCGAGGATCTAAATTTGAATGCCGTAGAATCATTGAAAGGAATAGGCTATATTGCAATCGGCAAACATCTATGTGGGCCTGCTACAGGTAAAATTTAAACTTTTTCAACCGGCATATTTCATCAGACATTGAACTTTTATAATCATGCAAACTTGATGCAGATATGACCTTACGATGCTGCATCGAGCAACATTCCAGTGAAGATCAGTCTTCTCATTCCCAAGCAAGTTGTCACCTAAGAGGCTTGGCTATTGCTACATGTTGCCATCATCTCTGCCAGTGGAGAAGTTATATAAGTAATCATCGTAACAATCTTTTCTTTTTATCTGCAAATAATGGGGAATTCGCTAAACTGTTTCGGTCTACAGATAAGAGATACATATACGAGATGGGTTTCACCAAGGAAGATTTCCACGCAATCTCATGGTTCACCAGCTGGGCAGTTGATGCTGATCATGGCTCAGACTTCTCCGTCACGGATTTCTCTCCTCGGCTTGAGCTAAAGTAAACATCCTCATCCCTTGTCCATTTTAGGTTTTCATAAAGCTCTACGTATTTTGTTTCCATTTGTCGCCATATAAATTTTCGTTGATCGTGCTCTAGGAGTGAAAAGAAAGAGCTCTTGGTGGACTCAAAATCATGTGGAATTGAAGATACAGTGAGGAACATGGAGGCCATTGATCGAGCAGTTTTGGGCTACATGTGCAAGGATATCATTGACGTTGGGAGGCTGATGTGGATAAAAGATCGAGGACCAAAATCCGAGCTTGTCAAGTACGTCCCTATCGCAATTTCTCCTGAAAATCGGCTCCTCGTTGCCTGGTAGAATATATTGATGTAGCACTGCTGCTCTTCCAAATTCAATACTCACAAATACATTTTGATAAGAGGATTATTCACTCCATTGGTTATTACTGCATCTATAATTTCTGGACAATATCTTAAATATGACAGAGGATGCAATATGATTTGTGCATATAGTTTCTCTTTTGTAGAATTTAGTAGAGAAGTTTGTTTATGATGTTTATTCTTTAATAGTGACTTGAATAATAGTTGCATATAGAAAGCAAATGATTATATATCACTAATTATGTATCACTTTAGTAATGTGTGTTAAAAATAATGATATATAAGATAAAACGATTTGGATCGTAGAAAGAGAGATGACCACATATTTGCATATAGAAAGAAGTAGACAAGTTGAACTACAATTCCTCGTTAGAAATTAAAAGTTGAAAGGATCTTATTAACTTGATCCAAAAGATTTGCTGTCTTCACTTGGTCAAACAATAATACATATAAAATTGGCAAATACACTATCACCTACTACCACTGGGACATTCCATATATAAGGTTGCCAAAAAAATATCAAATCAAATATTAACAAAAATATTCATGTAATTGTATAAAATAAAGAGCAAAAATGCTGTTTCAAGAAGAAAGTTCTCCAAAATAAAACCTACAAGATTTACATATTATACATTTTAATTGAGTTAGTTTTGACCGAGGAAGTTGATAGTGATTGCTATTGATCCAGCTAATTTTGATCAATTAAGCACAGTAATTATGTTAAAATTTTGTTGTGCTATTAACTGTTTATCATATGATATAATCGAAAACACACACTAAATAAGGTTTTAAAACGTTATTTATCGCTAGCTTGCAATGATTTCGAAATGAGAATTGAAAATATAATTTCCTTTCCACTGTTAAAAGTCATTATTGTACTACTTGGAAATAAATGAGAATTGATTATGGCTGATATTTTTAAAATGGATTTTACGAAATTCCTATAAATAGTTTGAAAGGTTACATCATTTCTTACGCAATTCCTACACTCCTGTCTTAATCTTTTCAGCTGCATCCTTATCTAAATCTCTCTCTTAGTAGTTAATTAACACCGTCACCACCACCTCATTCCCTCCGCCGCTTCCGCCGTCTTTTCCTTTACAAATCCCAATTCCACCGCCGCAAGAGTTTCCCTTCCACCGCCAAATGGAACCCACCGGCACTATAATCTTTACCTCCATCGGCCGCCTCAGTTACGGCTTCGACATTTTCTCCGTTCAGCTCCCATCGGAACTCAATCACTCTCTCACTGAGCGGAAATTCTCCGAGCAACGCCTCACCGACGGCATTTCCGTCAATTTTAACGGTCATTTTGTTGACGATGATCAGACCATTGTATACATTTCAGAGAGAACCGGATCTGCTCGGATTTTCCTGACCCGAACCGGAAACTCTCATCCCGAGCAACTCCATTCCCCACCGGAAAGCCTCTTCCACGACCGACCTTGCATTAAAAACGAGCGTCTTTACTTCATCTCGGCTCATGAGCCGCCGGAGAAGCCACTGAGGAGTTGGTCGGCGCTGTACTCGACGGAGCTCGATAAGAAGAAAACCGTACGGTTAACACCCTACGGTTCTGTGGATTTCAGCCCTGCAATTTCTGAATCTGGAAAGCTTATCGCCGTGGCTTCTTATGGAGCTCGGCCCTGGGGCGGTGATTTTCGTGATCTTCAAACCGATATTGTTGTGTTTTCGGAATCCGATCCGACGAAGCGGATTCTGGTGTGCCAGCACGGCGGTTGGCCTACCTTCTCCGGCGACTCGACGCTGTATTTCCACCGCCAAGCGGACGACGGATGGTGGAGCATTTTCAGAGCTGACTTGCCGGAGAATCTTACATCCTCTGATTCTGCACTCGCGCCAATTCGTGTCACTCCACCAGGTCTCCATTGTTTCACTCCTGCGGTGGCGCACAATAGCAGCAGAATCGTGGTGGCAACACGGCGGAAGGGGAAGAAGTATCGCCATGTCGAGATTTTCGACGTTGAATCGCGGAAGTTTTATCCTGTAACAGAGCTATTGAACCCTAATTTCCACCATTACAATCCTTTCGTTTCTCCGAATGGCAATCTCCTCGGTTACCACCGATTTAGAGGGGAGGACGCCGCCGGTGAGACGACGATTCCACACATCCAACCAGTGGTTAGTCCGATTCCAGGGCTTCGTATGCTCAGGCTAAACGGCTCGTTCCCTTCCTTTTCCCCTTCCGGTGATTTCATCGCTTTCAACCCCGATTTCGCCGGTCTCAGAATCGTCCGATCAGATTGCTCGAAAAGGTGGACGTTGTTTGAGAACCGCACAGCGTTTCACAACTCATGGAGCCCTGCTGATAACAACGTGATCTTCACCTCCATTGGACCTATCTTCGAGACTGTGAGAACACCTGTACAGATTGCTCGAGTCACCTTTGATCCCTCGCATTTATCAGACGATCGCGATAACATCGCCGTGGATATCAAAATCCTGACGAAAGACGACACCGGCAACAACGCCTTCCCTGCTTCCTCACCCGACGGCAAATTGGTGGTGTTCCGATCTGGTCGATCCGGGCACAAGAATCTGTACGTGGTGGATGCAGTCAATGGTGAGTTCGAGGGTGGAATTCGTCGATTGACGGAAGGGGCATGGATTGACACGATGCCGAGCTGGTCGCCGGACGGGGAGTGGATCGCTTTCTCTTCGAATCGGCACAATCCGGACAATGTGGAAGCTTTCGGGATATACTTGATCAAGCCAGATGGGAGTGGGGTTCGGAGAGTGAAAGTGGCGGGGTTGGAAGAAGAGAGAGAGAGGTTGAACCATGTGTGCTTCAGCGCCGATAGAGAGTGGCTGCTTTTCACAGCGAATTTGGGCGGAGTTACGGCGGAGCCGGTGGCGCACCCTAACCAGTTCCAGCCTTATGGAGAATTGTTTGTGGTGAGGTTGGATGGCAGTGGATTGCAGAGGCTGACGTGGAATGGGTATGAGAATGGGACGCCAGCGTGGCATCCAACGAGGATTTTGTCGGGTTCAAATTCAGATGATGAGCTCAACTTTGGTACATTGTCGTTGAGAGGTGGGAGTGGAGAGGATAAGTTGAAGGGTCAATTTGATGAGCCTTTGTGGATCCAATGTGACTTTTGAGTTTCTGATTGTTAAGTCTTTTGGAGGTTTAAGAAAATGGTTTTGTGGTTCGAAAAAAAAAAAGGTTTTGTGTGAATAAATCGAGAATAATATCAAACTATTAGAGTTCGATTTTGTTCAAGTTGTACTGTGATTGTAATTTGAATTTTTGTGGTGATAATATGTTGACTATCAAAATTTGAACACGTTCTGCATAATGTAGTCGTTTTTTTTTTATATAACTAAACTCTAAATCCAATTATATATTTAACTACATATATCTTTCTTTTTTTAATTTAATAGCTTTATTCTAAAAACCTTCATTAACTTTTTTTTGTTATTTAATTCAATAGTTTTTTTTTCTAAAAATCTTCAAAATGTTGGTTTAGGCTCCAATTATGTGTTAATGGTCATTTATTACCAGATCACTGTCTAGTCACCCACATCGGGCTAAAAAAAAGTTTGACCTTGCTAAACAATCTAGTAATCTACATTCTATCATATTCTTATATTTACCAAAACTGTTATAAATTAATTTAAATAAAATGAACATTACTCCTACCAACCTTCATATTCTACCATAATCTTTGAAGTCCATTAGCTTGTATATATAATGTACTCAATTATATGAAAAAAGTTGATGAATAAAATTGTCTCTTCTTAAAATCTTATCTTCTTTACTTTATCGTTTTATATTATTGATGTATAAATTCATAGAAGTTGGTGCAAGCGAGGTAACATACTTTACAATATGTTATCAACTTATCAGAACGATTATAAAGATGTTATATTTCCTTCCTTGATTTAAATGATATAATTATTAAACATTTGTATAATTTTTGAAATAAAATATCAAAAACTAAAGAGTGAACATGAGTTTCAAACTATGAAGTATGAACTAATAGTCATTATTTACGTACAATATATTATGTACTCGTCTATACACTTCACATACCGAGAAAATATGAACACTTCATATTTGATCATGTCCTATAGACAGTGTCTAATTTTTATTCTATTAATTTTCAATTATCAATTTTAGTATCCAATTGAAAATTTTATCAAATTATTGTCAAAAGGAGAAAAGACTACAGCATATAAGTGGAGGAGGAGATTGCAGCTGGTGGAGAAGGAGAATCAGGGTTAGGAGAAAAGAAAGAAAAAAAAATATATATATATATATATATATATAATCGGGTGGGGCAGCGGGGCGGATCGGGACACGCATCCGTGCCCGGGAACAAGAGACCTGTTCAAAAAACAATTACTTTTCCTTTGAAAACATGAATATAATTTATTTCCTTTTTCTTATTTATTTATTTATTCTGGGAAAGAATACATGAAATTAGACGTTCACCCCCACCCCCACCCCCCACCTCTCCCTCTCGTCTCTCTCGCACAAATCCTCAAATCACAAACCCTAGGTAAGAATACAAATCGTTGCATATATCAACTGCCCACAAATTACCAGCTAATTTCTTAATTTTTAGTCTAGAAATCCTTGATTTATAGTCTTCTCTTGTCCGTTTTTGTGCATCTGATTTGGAATTGAAAGAAGATGGATGATAGTTGTGCCGTTTGTGCCGAAAGCTTGGAGTGGGTGGCGTACGGTGCTTGCGGCCACAAGGATGTTTGCTCCACTTGCGTCGCTCGCCTTCGATTTATCTGTGATGATCGTCGCTGCTGTATTTGCAAGACCGAAACCGACATCGTTTTTGTTACCAAGGTTTGTTCCCTGTACACTCCTGATTCTATCCATCTGTTTGATCTTGCCTACCCATGCGAAATACTTGGTTAATCGGGTTCACTAGGTTAAACCTTGTGATTTGAAGCTTTTTTGCGAAGTTAAATTGGATGTGGATGCACTTTAGTTGGTGGTTACATATTGCTTATGTTCAAAAATAAACTTCAGTACTGTGCATTGATATTAGTCCTATATTAATTTAAATGTTTGTGGCTCAGGCTATGGGAGATTATACAGAGACTCTTAGTGACTTCAAGATTTTTCCATCTGATGTGAAAGAAGGGAGAGTGGGTCAGTATTGGTATCATGAAGATACACAGGCCATGTTTGATGATTTGGATCATTACAAGATGATCAAAGCCATGTGCAGGCTTTCTTGCAGTGAGTGTGATAAAATGGAGGACCAGCCAGATGATGGTTCCAGGAAACGGGCAAAGTTTAGGAACATTGAGCAGCTAAAGGGTCATTTATTCCACAAACATAGGCTGCTCATGTGCAGCTTGTGCTTGGAAGGAAGAAAGGTGCGACATAGGTTCCTGATTTTCCTTACTTGTCTAATTCTTCTTTTACTTTGTAGGTTTATTGATTATAGGTATGTATCATTAATTTTACTATTTCTAGTTGTGTATATCTGTGAGTCATTTGTAATAAGGTTTAGATGTAAATATATTAATATTGACACATGTACTGATAGTCACTGTGTTATAAATGTTATGTGCTTCTTAATATTTGATTTCGGACATTGAAAATTTTGAAAATAAAAAGAATGGATCGGTGAAGCTTAGTTGTGCTAAGGAATGTGTAAACAAATTGCCTGTGACTTGTGATTGAGAATTGGTTTTCTTCTGAAATGCACATTTTTGGGTTCACATAGTAGAATTTGGCAGATAACTGCCAGTTGTTTGTTGACAAGTTTGGGACTTGGTCTGCCTGTTGTAATGTGAGGATACAGTTCCTTGCACAATTGACTTATCCACATTCCACCTTTTCAGCTATCTGGTTGAGATACCCTTAAAAAATGGTGTTTCTAGTATTAGGAAGTAGAACTTTTATCTAAATTGCATGCTGCAGAAGTTATAACTCAAAATCTCACTTTGGGTTCATGGACATTATAAAGGCAAATAAATATGGACTTCTTTGAAAGTGATTCTATAGTTGCAGTGTCGTGGATCCGTGGCATGTCACTGTTACTTTTGTCATTAAAAAAACAATTTATCTAAATTGAAGATGCTTATACCTTATAAGTGTATGACTGAGGTGGTGGAGGTGTAAATAATGAGAACTGTCATAGGATTGCATAATATGCTAAATCAGTGGAAAGAGTTGCTGGCTTAGTCGTGTTTGCTTTTCTTGTTTCCCTGCGGATGAGCTAGTTAATGAAGGGATTCCTGGTTTGCTTGTATATGTTTGCTGGTTAATTAATGCAGTTTGAATTTAATCCGAAAAATGGAGAAGTAAATGCCCTCCAAAACTAGTATCACTGGATTACAATCTTATTCTGCAACAATAGTTATTAGTTGATGCAACAGCCTGATTGGATGCTCTTGGATTCTCAGGTTTTCATTTGTGAGCAAAAGTTGTATACAAGATCACAGTTGAGTCAGCATATAAATACTGGTGACTCGGAGGTGGATGGAACTGAAAGTGAAAGAGGTGGCTTCATGGGGCATCCCTTGTGTGAGTTTTGCCAAACACCATTTTATGGGGACAATGAGCTTTATACACACATGTCAACTGAACATTATACTTGTCATATGTGTCAAAGGTAACCTTCATATTACTTTGCCAAAAATATGATGTGACCTGAATGCCATGCATATGCTACAGACAGTAATGTTTCCTGTTACATGCAGGCAGCATCCAGGACAATACGAATACTACAAGAATTATGATGACTTGGAGGTAGATCATCAATTGGTCGATGATATTTAAGTTTCATTCAGAGGTTTCCTCATAAAGCTAACTGACTAATTTCTTTAGATGCACTTTCGCCGAGATCATTTCCTTTGTGAGGATGATGGTTGTCTTGCCAAAAAGTTCATTGTCTTCCAATCTGAAGCTGAAATAAAGGTCGGTTATTGGTGCTTGTTCTGAAAAGGGACTTTGTTTTGTGTATAATTTTTTCCTGGTTGCTTATTTTCTTTTTTGCTTGCTTATGTTTCAGAGGCATAATGCTTTGGAGCATGGAGGGCGTATGTCCCGTTCACAGCGCAGTGCTGCTCTTCAGGCAATTTTCTCCAACTCTGATTCATACTATTTGCTTTGTCATTTGAGCGTTTTTTCTTTGCAGGTCTTGTTTTAGGGGAAGCGGAGTGGGGTGGGTTGGGTTGGGTGGGGTGGTTTGGGAAGGATAAAGGCTATCCATGCTCAGTTATAGGCAATCCCTCTAGTTTGGTATCACCATTTCTGTTTATTGACCTGTTCGCTTGATGACGTTTTAATGTGTTCATATGCTCTGTAATTTGTCTAGATACCTACCAGTTTCCGGTACAGAAGAATTAGTGAACAAGAGAATCGACGTGGAAGAGGGCGTACCTTTCGGCGGGATCCTGCAGATAATGAACTTTCTTTGGCTATCCAAGCAAGTCTTGAGACAGCGAGTGCTGCATCATCTAATACTCGAGCGCTTCCTGATCATGGAGAAATTATTGATGTTGATTCACTTATTCCACCTCTGGAATCTATAGGTGGCACAGACTCTAACCCGTCTTCAAGATACCGACAAGCCGTGTCTCAAAGTTCAATGAGTGGAACGCTTGGGGACTCTGCCTTTCCTCCCCTTCCTGTGGTCCCTGGAATCAGCCAACAGAATTCTCATCCAGATTCTCTTCCTAAGAAAACTATGGCAACACATCTCCGCCGCCAGAACAACAAAAAGGTGAATGCCTCAAGCTCGGCTCCTGCTTGGCCAGCAGCTAATCGTACACCTGCACAGCCAGTCACTAACTCTCAGGCTTGGCCTTCAATAAATGCTGTCTCTGGATCAGCATCTAGTTCTGGACAGAGCAGACCGTTCCCCCTAGCTGGACATTCAACTTCTGCTCAGATTCGCCCGCCATCAGTTGCTACTTCATCTTTTGCTGGTTCCTTAATGTCATCTAGGCCTTCTGCAAGCACCAATCGTCTCAGTCATTCTTCATCAGCCCCTAATCTTTCTGAACATGAATCTTTTGCTTCAAGTACTGATTTTCCTCCAGTTTCAGCTGTTGTACAGTCACGCAAGTCAATAGCAGCTGACCCAGCGCTTGGGAAGGTAGAAGATGTTCAAACAGCAAACAAATCTCTGGTGGAGAAAATGCGTATTGCTCTAGGGTACGATGAAGAGAAGTTCGCTGCTTTTAAAGACATATCTGGCGAATACCGCAAGGGCTCGATGGATGCCGCGACCTACATAGAATGTGTAGATCAGTTTGGTTTGTCTCATCTTGTTGTTGAGTTAGCTAGACTTCTGCCTAATGCCCAGAAGCAGAGAGAGCTGATGGAAGCATATGATCTTCATATGGCATACAATGCTTCTAGAGAGAATGGCTCAAGTAACGGCATAAATGATGGTAATAACTCCAAAAAGGGCAAAGGCAAAGGCAAGTCCGTAGATTCTGTCAATGGCGCCGTTCAAAACAATTTAGCTAATAACGTTTTAAGCACTGTAAGAGAACTACAGTCAAGCTACAAAGCTTCAGAAGAAGAGGTCGAAGTCTTGTCAAGGGATGGATATCGAGGTGCTAAAGGAAAATCAAAAGTTAAGGCTGGTGATTCGCGTGTGGAATCAAGTGGACCTGTTGAATCTACAAAACCAAAAGGCCAAATTGAGTCATTATCTGCTGGTGGTGGTGGAGCTAATCAAAACCAAAGTAATGGTGATGGAAAAGGTAAGCAACGGAAGAAAACATCAAAGTTTCATAGAGTGCGCCTTGGTGATGGCTCCATTGAAGCACTGTTAAATCACAAAAGTCCTGACCCGGATCCTGACCCCAGTCCAAATCTTGAGGAAGCTGCTAGTGGAAGTTTGCCTGTTCGCGGTGTGTGGAAAAACAGTGGAGGTCAGAAGCTTTTTTCGATCAAGTCTCGAGGGCCTAAAAACTGAGATCTAGACTTTTGAGAAGATGAGATTCTTTGGTCGTGATTGTTCCAGGTAAGCTTTATTCCAGTTGAAATGGCTTTTGGGATTGGTGTGCATTAAAGGGAGAGGTTTTTGCCTAGAGCAGTTTTTTGTACGATGCTTTGAATGAGGTTTGGATTTGGATATCATCGTCATGTCATATTTTGTAGAACATTTTGAGGTAGGGGGAAGCGCGAATGTTGCTTCCCTCGTATATACATCATCTCTCAATTTTGAGGTTTGTTCCTATAATTTAAGGATCTTTGACTTATCTGTATGCAACTCCAATTGCACTCATTATGCGATCTTATGTTTCAAAGAATTCAATTGGGTGCTGGAAATGAAAAAATATGCTGTTTAAAAGTTAGAGAAGGTTGAAAAGCATTATGCTTTCCCTTTGTGTTGAATGTATTGAATTCTTACGATCTCTTCATTTACCTGAATTGCATTTATTCATTCATTTATTAAATAATCAGCACTTCGGTTAAGATTATGTTTAGCATCGACTGATTTCATTTGAAATAGAACTGTCGAAAAAATCAGACTTTGTTGGATTGGTAAAAAATATCTGGTCTCAAAGTCGATTGGTTAAAAGTATCTGGTCCAGACTAGCCAGACTAACCGAACCATGAACAAATATTACGAATATTTGATCATGAACTAACTGTTCGATAAATATTCAGAGAAACCATGTCGCAAGCTCAAAATGTTAAATAATATAATTTAATATCCAATACCACAAGACAGACACATTATTCAGTAGAATGTACAAAGGCAATGACAACGTACACACCATTCGTTTATTTACATGAATTGAGTGCCACAAAGTGGAGTGTTACAATAAGTATTAACAAAGAGAAACTTGATTATCACTGCCAAAGGTTTTTTCACTGCTGTAGCACATGTAGAGGAACCCATCCTCATCCTTAAATGAATTGTAAACCAATTCAATCAAGCTAGCTGCCAAGAAAAAAACGAAATGAGAAGAAGCAGCATCAACGGCCCTGTAAGAGGAATACCTCTGCCTTTCAAGAAACAAAGAGACGTGTTGAGAGATCTTGATCTTACTCGTTTGTGGTAGGGTATCCTTCACGAATACGAAGAGAGCTTTCCCAGGAGCCAGATGGAGCCTCCCACTCAGGATGTGGATGAATTGGCCAACAGACATGTCACGAGGTACCAGGAATCTGTTTGCACCACAATATGAAGTGGATAAACAAAATTTATGAATTGTTAATGAATGTGGAAAACGAAGAAAACTAATTTTCATATATTGCCTCATGATGAACCCTGTAAGAGTTAGTCCAAAGCTCCGTAGACTTTCTTTGAATGTATATAACAAAAAATCAACTCTCATTAGTTGAGAGAATTCTCAAATAACTCGTGATTGTTGAGGCATTGAATCTACATAGTCTAATTCTGAATAAACAATGAATATAATTTTGGTTGGTGTAATATTTTACATCTACATCTTTAGTCATGTTACCTAGACATATCAAGATACCTACTATAGTGTCAAAAGCATGAAATCATAAAAACTCAACTTATCAAGAACGCAAGGTAAACAACATTTTACGGAATTTTTCTACCCTGCAGACAAATCGGACTTCATTGCAAACAAGGAAAAAAAAAAAAAAAAAAAACTTACTTCCTCTTCTCCATATCAGGTAGGTCAGACTTTGTATACCTTTCAGCAACAACCTACAATAATCCCACCAAGTAAATAATAACATGGCAAAGCCTGCCACGAGCTACACAAACTGGTAACTAGCATTCAAAAACTCCATTTTATCCAGTTATAAGAAGAATGTATGCAACCAAGAAAGACCAATCTCCATCCACAGAGTGATGGAGGATAAAATAATTTAGTCAAGTACTTGAGTAATTTTCTTCAGCTGATATCACTTTTTTTTTTTTTTATATAACCTTACCGCAAATCGAATTTTATACACAAAAAGAATTTTGAATGCACCTCTAATGTAAACCTTCCAAGTAATGTGAATAATACTGATATCACATGTGAATAGTAATGTTACTTTCCACCCTTCCAAGTTATACTTGAATTTGAATAGAAAAGTAAGTGAATTACATGACAGTTCATCCTAATAAAAAATAACCATTTCCATTCTACCCAAGATCACGAAAACATACAGAGCCTACACGTATCAGAGTTCCTTCTAAAAGCTAAGCGTTTGAAGAAATCACAAAACCAATGAGACGACTTTGATAGGCACCTTTACATCAAGACAGGTGCAAAAGATTCCAATTTTCTCAATATCTAATATATAATGCTCCCATTTCCTTCTCCCTCTTTCTCCCTAAAACTTAGAGCAATCGAGCTAAATTCAACAACACGTTAAAAGCACATATATACACAAATTTATAATCAATTTTTTAAGATGAGGGTTCAGGCACCGATGATATAGTTTCAAAGACACATCTAGAGCTACAGAAAAAGAATCAACAAAGTAAACTCAAAAATACATACTGCAACAGCTGTTAATTCAGTTAACTTAATCAAGTTTTCAACTTTGGCAACATCATCAAAATTTTCGTATGAACAAAGAAAGAAGACTTACAGGGACTCGATCGGGATACTTGGCGATGATTTCTTGTGATTCATCTAATCTTTCATCTGTAAATTGAAAAAAAAAAAAAAAAAAGGAATTATAATAATTGTGCCTGAAAAAGAGGCATTAGCGATTTGCCCTAGAGGAAAAGAGGAGAAAACACGCACCGAAAGAAAATTCCTCCTTAAAAGATTGAGTCTTTGCCTTTCCCATCTGCAAATGTTCCTGCGATCACAATCGCAACCACCACCGCTAAATTGCTCAGTAAATAGATTGACAGAGGAAATGGATAAAATCTAGACTTTTTGATTGGATTGAATAATCGAAATATAAATAACAATTTCGTATGATCCTGGTAATCTATTTATACAATAAATAATAGATAAAATAATGAAATAGAGAAAAAAATGTAAAAAGAGCGGGGATAGCTCAGTTGGGAGAGCGTCAGACTGAAGATCTGAAGGTCGCGTGTTCGATCCACGCTCACCGCAATTAATTTAATTTTTATTTCAGGAAAATATTAAAAAAAAATAGCATTTAATTTATTTTTACTTTAAAATAAAAAATTATTTCACAAAACTATCATCGCAATTAATTTAATTTTTATTTCAGGAAAATATTAAAAAAAAATAGCATTTAATTTATTTTTACTTTAAAATAAAAAATTATTTCACAAAACTATCATCTCTGCTCTGAAATAAAAAAATTATTTTACTAAAATATCATCTCTACCCATTGTTTCATGAAAATATATTTTTGCTTTGAAATACAAAATTATTTATCGGAAATATTATCTCTACCAATTGTTTCACAAAAATATCATCTCTACAATAAAAAATTATTTCACAAAAATCTCTACCAAAAAAATTATTTCAAGAAAATATCATCTCTACCAATTGTGATAACAGTTGACATATATTTTTACTTTGAAAATAAAAATATATTTCACGAAAATATCATCTCTCCCAATGGTGATAATAATAATTGATATATTTTTTCTTTGAGATAAAAAATTATTTAACGAAAATATCATCTCTCACAATGCTGATAATAATCGATATATATTTTTATTTTGAAATAAAAAAATATTTTATGAAAATATCATATCCCTCAATGGTGATAAATATTTTTATTTTGAAATAAAAAATTATTTCATGAAAATATCATCCCTCAATGGTGATAATTGACATCAATTGTAGTGATGGTTACGATGAAATATTGTTGCTTTGAATGTAAAATTATTTAATGGAAATATCATCTCTCGGTAATAATAATCGACATATATTTTTGTTTTGAAATAAAAAATTATTTCACGAAAATATCATGTCTCCATATGGTGATGATAATCGACATTTGAAATAAAAAAATATTTCACAAAAATATCATCTCTCCTAATTGTGAAAATTATTGACAACAATTGTAGTGATGGTTACGAACTTAAGATGAAATATTTTTGCTTTGAAATAAAAAAATTATTTTATGAAAATATCATGTCTCTGGTGATAATAATTGACACATATTTTTCTTTAGAAATAAAAAATTATTTCATGAATATATCATCTCTCTCAATGATGATAATAATCGATGGTGATGATTACAATTAAATATTTTTGTTTTGAAATAAAAAATATTTCACGAAAAAATCATCTATTCCTGATAATAATCAACAACAATTGTAGTGATAGTTATAATAAAATATTTTTGCACAAAAAAATCATCTCTTCCAATGATGATAATAATCGACAACAATTGTAGTGATAGTTATAATAAAGTATTTTTACAAAAACTTATATGCCCTGGGGCATGGATGCCCCCAACCTGACCCCCACGCGCAGCAACCATAGTTGGTTTGAAGCACGGATCTTAGATCCATACCCCAACCTGACCCGGCGCGTGGACCGTTCCCACATGCCCCTACGCGCAGCAACACCATAGTTGGTGTGCACCACATGCGCACCTGATTATATATTTACTGTATCCTGCTAAGATATCACACATTTACTCTTCGACAAAGTCTTGGGTGAGACCGTCTCACGAATCCCATTCCGTGAGACGGGTAGGGTTGGGTCGAACATAAAAATTATGTAATACTTTTGTGTGTGTTATGTAATACTTTTATGTATATTAGGTAATACTTTGTATTATAGAATGCGTTTTGAGTTGAGTCAGATTATAAGAAAATATGTAATACTTTTATGTGTATTAGGTAATACTTTTGTGTATATCAGGTAATACTTTTGTATTATGGGATAATGACCCGAATTGGGTCGGGTCGGGTCAACAAAAACGCGCGGATCCTAGGCGCCCAGGTGCTCTTCTTCCTCATGCGTGAATTGTATAATATGTAATACTTTTGTGTGTATTAGGTAATACTTTTATTTATATCATGTAATACTTTTTGAAAATATCACATAACTTAATATCATGTAATACCTTTATGTATATGAGGTAATACTTTTACGTGTATCATGTAATACTTTTGTATATATCATGTAATACTTCGATCCAACCCTACCCGTCTCATGGAATGAGATCCGTGAGACGGTCTCACACAAGACCTACTCTTACTCTTCAGACTACTCTTCAGGTATCACACATTTATTCTTCAAGTACTACACATCTACTTTGCAAGCATTATGCAGAAATAATGTTGTTTTCTTCTTCTTCCTCTTTGTTTTTTTTCCTTTTTCTCCTTCTTCTTCTTAATCTATTTTCTTATTGTATTATTATTCTTCTTATTTTTTACGTGCATTCTTCTTCTTCTCTATACTTTTGTTTTTATTCTTCTTCAAATTGTTATAAAAGTCATTTATTTGTTCTATTACCTATGAAACAAATTACTAATATTTCAAAAGTATTTTGATAACTTACATATTATTCAAACATGTAATGCATATATGTAATACTTATATAACAAATCTATAATACCTCAACATTATTTTTTATAACTTACATATCATTAAGCTTGTAATTATGTAATGCATGTAGTTCATGTATATAATACCCATATAACAAATCTGTATTATTTCAAAACTATTTTTCATAACTTACATATCATTAAGAATGTAATTATGTAATACATGTAGTTCATGTATGGTGGCCGAACGCTCTCGTGCAATGTTCGGCCAACCAGAGCCGAACAGAGATAATCGAGTTTGATCGATTTTTTTGCGTTCTTTTTTTTAATGTTAAATTTTTAATTTTTTGAAAAATGTAGTACCAATATAATAACGAACATTCCACAAATTTGTTAAATGTGTGAAAATCGTAGAAAAAAACATAAACAAACGATTGAATTCGAGCAGTTTCGTTCGACCCAACACATAGAAGAATGTTCGGCCACCATGATCGAACATATAAAAGCACTTTCAGCCACCTTAACCAAACACGAAGAAATATGATTGACCATAATGACCGAACAGAACTAATTAAACAAAACATAAGGATAAAATTGATATTATTATTTTTTTAAATTAAAATTAGATGCCCTTGGTGGTGCTTTAGTCCCACCTATATATTTTTGCTTTGAAATAAATTTGACATTTGCACAGCCTTAAACCCCTGCTCCTCTACTCTCTACCTTGTTGGAAAAGGTCATAACAACGGCAATGACGACGGCGCCATCGGGGCAGTGGCAGCTCCGCCGCGGGCAGTATCTCGGAGAAATCTCAGCTCTCTGTTTTCTACATCTTCCTGTTCACTTCTCCTCTCTCCCTCTCCTCCTTGCTGGTTTTTCCCTATCTAAGCACTTACATTCTTGTTGTTTTGTTGCCAAACTTATGGTTAATTCATATGTTCACAGGAACTGGTTCACAAATATTGGTGTATGATTTGGTGAGTGGAAAGATAATAAAGTCGTTTCAAGTCTTTGAAGGGATTCGGGTTCATGGTATCTCTTTGGAGAATTCTCACAAACAGTTGGCTGGCACTGCTCTTGGTTTCCGTGTTTGCATCTATGGAGAAAGGAGAGTCAAACTTTTCAGCTTGCAAATTGAATCAGACAGTCTATGTAGTCCGTCTCTGCATATGGAACTGGCTCTTATTCATTCGCTGCCGAGATTTGGCCATTGGGTTTTGGACGTTTGTTTCTTAAAGGTGTGATTTATTTCATATCGCTTGTGTTTGATTAGCTTATTACTTATATTTACGTTGGTTTTTCAGGATTTACTTTTATGTTGGAGTGAATTTTTCTTTTGCTCTGTAGTAGGATGGTGCAATTGTAAGTCAGAATGCTTGCTACCTTGCTGTTGGATGCACCGACAATTCTGTATACTTCTGGGATATTTTGAGATGCAATATGTTTTCTGAAGTTAAATGCACAGGTACATGTCGCTCGTATAACATTGCTTTCGTCTTTGAATTATGATTTTATACATTGATGTGTGATAATGGTGGGGAAAGAGAGCATTCAAGGACTGCTTTTGCTTATGAGGCAAAGAAGGAGTACCTTCGAGATCTCTTTATATACAAGTGTGGCTTTCAGTCCCATGTCTGATCAGTTTTTCTTAGTCTTAGTGCCATTTTGGTACTTAATTCTTGTTCAAGTTCTTGCTACTAATATTGGATTTGAAAATTCCAGAAAATTTTGGATATTGATGTGGCTAGTTTTTTCATATGGCATACTAGAATTATGCCTTCAGCATTCTGTTACCTAAATTTACTGGTATATTACCATACTCTCTTTTCTGCCATGTGCTATCCGTAGAGAAGTGCCTGTTGTACTCCATGAAGATGTTGGGAAATGAGATTGACTCTCTCCGGATTGCATCGGGAACTATCTTCAATGAGGTAACTTAAAGACATTCTCATTGCTGACTTTTTTACCTTCTCAGCTTCCACTTGTTTTTCTCAAACTCACTCACTCACTTGGTCGGTGTAGCGGTCAAAGCTTTTTCTCTCTGTTCACTTAGCAGTATTCTTGTATTTTTACATCCTATGTTCCATATTTTATTCTCGTGGCTGCTATAGATGTGTAATTAAATGTCTGATGTCCTTGCATTCATCCAGTATTCTTCATGCCAATTTGTTAGGACCTCTAGTGGGGTTGTATTCCACCTAGAGATTTCAGAAATCTTTTCATATATATAAAAGTATGACGGCTTGAACACGTGGCACAACCACAATGATCCTCAAAATTATTCGTATATTTTAATTTTGTTTAAAATTTTAAAAATTTAAATGAAAAGAAATAAAAATGGAAAAAGTTACAATAAAGGTTAGCTTATTGAAAGGATTATCAAACTTCCCAAACCTGTTAATGAATTATATAATCTTGCAAACTTGTGTTTTACATACTCTATGGAATTGTTTGGGAAACTTTGATTTGCTCTTTTTTACTTACAATTGAAAAGAAAATTTAAGGATCATTGTTGACTTCAATATTTAAAATTTACACAAAAATTAATAAAAAAGAAAAAAGTTAGAAAAATGGTGAGCCGATTAAATATGACTAGTCAAACTTTCTGAAAATATTATTTGATCAAAAATAAGTAATTTTGATAGACTTGCATTTTAAAATAAATAATTTGGAAAAATAAATGTTATAAAAAGTACTTATATCGATAAAATTACAAATTAAAAGAAAATTTTGATTTTGAATGATAGATAAATCTTGCATATAATGAATAATATATCAATATTAATTTAAAATTTAAATTATATATAATAATTAATGTAATATTGCAAATAAATTTTTTAAATCATATAAACTAGTATTTTTAAATCGTATCATATTTCTATTCAAGATTTATATGTATTTCTTAAAGTAATACGTATTACTCTGGTATTACACTAGTAGTAATTAAAATAATGTTTGTTGGAATACCAAAAGACCTAGTAATTACTAGTTAAATCATGAAATGCATGCTTTGGAGTTTAAACATGCGAATTATCCTGATAACTTCAAATGGAGTTTTATAATACAAGAAGACTTAGCTTTCATCCTCTATATTGAGACTTAGTTGTTAAACATAATTCCAAGTGGTAATTAGAATTGTCATGTAGACATTGAATGATTGCAGATAATACATGCATGAATGCATAGTATTTTCTTTATTCATCCGTGCCCCTGACCAAGTCTTCTCATTCCACTTGTAGTGTGTTTGCATGTCCATATGGTATGACATTGGTGCCTGTGCTTTCAATTTATTAAGTCATCTCAATGGATTGACACTTTTATCTGTTCTTGTTTTCTTGGAAATTTCTGCATGTTCCCACAGTGCAACCCCATCTACTGCATAGCTACATATTATCATTATTCATTGCTGCGAGCACCGGAATATCATGGCATAAAAGTTTCTTATTTGAAGTTTTCTGTGTGAAAAACAAAATTTGATGAAGCTGGGAAACCTGTATGGTTTTTTTTGCAGATAGTTGTCTGGAAAGTGGTAGTTCAGAATCATGCTACAATTAATGACCATGTACAGTTGATTAGAGATGAGGGCCTCCTTTTTCCTGGCCCCAAGTACAGGGATGTTTTTATAAGTAGGCTTGTAGGGCATGAAGGTTCAATTTTTCGTATTGCATGGTTCGCTGATGGAATGGAACTTGTTTCTGTTTCGGATGACCGCAGGTAGACAATATTTAATTATTCACCCTTTTTTTCCTTTTCTTTTCTTCCTATCTCACTAGGCGATCTAGATCACTTATGTGATAACTCTTTTTGGTATGTCATTTCTTGATTAGTACAGTGCTCGCATTTGGAAAGTTCAGGCAGAGAAAGAAATTTCATGCAGCGCTGTGCAAGATGTGGTCAATTACTTAGCTGGCCCTGTTCTATTTGGCCACAATGCTAGGATTTGGGACTGCTGTATATTTGACTCTGTAAGCTATTCATGATTTTTCTTGTAAGCTATATATATAACCATGTGAGGATTTAACAAATTGAGCATTTTGGGATGAAGATGAGCTTTTATTAACCCCAAGCTCCTATTCTAATTTTTGTTCTTTTTTTTTTTTTAAATCTAGGGCTAGTATGCACATCAAATTAATCTTCTCATGGATGGCTATTGCTTCCAAATGCATTAGGTTGGGCTTGGTTAGTTTATGGGGAATGGGAATGTAGGACAGTATATACCTAGCATCACCCCCTAAATCTTCTTACATTTGTACTTTCTAAAAAAATCTGGAAAGTTGAGTTAAATTTGTTGCTCGTCTAGCAGAGCCTGATGTAAAAACTGGCAAATAAAGCTCTCAGTTTAAGATTTTTTGGCTTTGCTCCCATGTTTCAGTTTGTTTTATTTGGATGTATTATTAAGGTATTTTTTCATGCCTCTAAAAATGACCATGGATGAATTTGTGTTTCTCATTAGTGTTGTTGGTGTTGTTGTTTGTGAGTCTTTATTTTTTGAAAATGTGGCCTTCCTCAAAGTGAAAACAAAGCTATTGGTGAGAATCCCTTGTGTTCTAGAAATAACTTATTGTAGTGATTGTCTCTGCTTGTAGCTTTTGGAATGTCTAAAAATTGCCTTCTTTAATTGATATGAGACTGAATCTTGGAGCTCCTATACTTTTATCAGGTGAGAGTCTTGGTTGGCTGGTTTCTGGTTGTCATACTGCCAGTGATGGCATTGTGTTCCAGTTTCTTGACAGATTTAATTGAGCAATCATAGTTCAGAAACTGTTCCTTATTCCCAATCATTTTCAAATTTGTCTGAGTTTTTTCTTGTTATCCATTTGAAGGCTTTGTATGATATCATACATTCTACAGAATAAATTGTTATCTTTTGCTCATGAAATGCAAGTTTTGTTATTCTGCCTTTTGACTTAATATATTGTCTTATCAAACTGCTCAGTTAATCATCACAGCTGGTGAAGACTGTACATGCCGTGTTTGGGATCATGATGGCGGAGAACTTTATGAGATCAAGGAGCACATGTAAGTTGCAAAAGTTTCACCAAGATGTGGCTGTTGCAGATATCTATTCATGGTTTCTTCTACTTGTTCTTCTTTTACTTATATTCCATTTGAGAAATGAAGTCTTAAAAACATTTAAGAAGAGAACTTCATATTTGAATTCATTTGATGAGATATCAAGCTTCATGCTCTTCAACATTGTAGTATACGCATGCATGTGATTTGGCATTTTGTTTTGTCAGTCTCTCTTTTTTCTTATGATGTAGTGAAAGCTCTCTTGGTGCTTGGTCACTTAATACTTTAATTAATCTCATACTTAAATTTGACTATTTTGACCTTTTACAGTGGGAGAGGAGTATGGAGATGTTTGTATGATCCCAGCTCTTCACTTCTTGTTACTGCTGGTTTTGATTCTGCGATAAAGATTCACCAGCTTCAAACATCTGCCGAGGGATCAGAAAAACCGGGTGCATCAGAGGATTCAAGTGACAGAAAAGAAGTCTTTGCTCTTTCCATACCCAATTCATCAGGGAATGGTGGACTCATGAACAGGTATTTTTGCGTTGAATACATAAATTTTCATGCATTTAAGCTTTCAAATGTAATCAAAATACTAAAAGAAGGATGAAATTATTGAAACTCTTTATGTTGTAAGTTTCTTTTTCCTTCTGTTTACCTGTATATTTGGGACTTCGTAAAGTATTTTCTCAGTCTACTTTTGTATTTATTTCTTTTATACTACTTCTCTATTCTTTCATCTTGCATCAAAGCTACTAACCTCTGAAATACTTTTGCAGCAAAAGTGAATATGTTCGCTGTTTGAATTTCTCACGTGAAGATTCACTTTATGTAGCTACCAACAATGGTTATCTATACCATGCTTGCCTATCTAATGACGAGGCTGTCAAATGGACTGAACTTGCTCGCATCAGTGAGGAATCTCCAATCATCTGTATGGACATATTGTCAAATTATTCTGATCCCTCAGGCAGATTTGAAGATTGGGTTGCTCTTGGAGACGGTAAAGGGAGAATGACAATTGTCCTAGTGGTTGGAACTGGTTGGAACCTGAAAGTTGAATTTACTCTTACTTGGCCAGCTGAAAAAGAGAGGCATCTCCTAGGCACTTATTGGTGCAAGTCACTAGAAACTAGGTAATGGATAGTTCTGTCGAAAGCAGAATTGCCTGTCAACCAAAGTATTTGTGCTGATGTTTCAATATCAATTTTCGAACATTAAGGTTATTCAATAAGTACAATTATAGCAGTGGAAACAATTACTGGAGAGTAGCCTACTCATTTATGTTTTTTGTTGCTTTAGCTGGTTACTGACTAAGCGGGTTTGTCGTGCATTAAGATACTAAAGATAGTTGCATATAAATTATTTCAACAAAAATATCCATTTTACCCCACTTGCAATATGACAAATTAAAACTGTATAAATTGCTGGTGTCTCACAAGAGATAGGTTCTTTAAAGCTATCCGTATATTGTGATTTTACCACCACACAACTCATGGCTTCACTTTAACAGAACATGTATCTTCTTTTTATACAACTCAATAAATTGAAAATGATTACAAAAATAAAAAATAATTTTTTTTTTATTTTTACAATTTCCTGGTTAATTCCTGTATGTAGGTTCATCTTCACTGCTGATCCTGCTGGTAGATTGAAGCTATGGAAGCTATACCAGAGTTTGCCTTCGCCTTCTTCTATAGTTGGTAGAGGATGTTATGAAGCATCCTTAGTTGCAGAGTATGCTTCATGCTTTGGACTGAGAATAATGTGTCTGGATGCTTCATTTGATGAAGAGGTGAACATATCTTTATCACCCCTCCCAGTTTGTGTGTGTTTTGGGATATAACGCTCTTATTATAGAAAGGTCCTGCTCAATAAAAAACTGGAAAACATCTTTTGGCGGTAGACATGATGCAACTCTTTCCAGTACTCTGAAGTACTTAATCAAAAAATTTGAAACTGCACATCAATTATGAAATTTTCCCCTGTTTATTTACCACTTGTCAGTAAAAGGATTGGTGTTGGTTGAATACATTGCGGGGAGTTTTTTTTTTTGTCTAATTAACAAGGTGTATTTGTCATCATTCCCTTTGGTTTGCTCGACCAATAAATAGTATCTTTATTATCTGTTACAGTTATTTACTTGGGGGTTAATGAAGTTCATGACACCACATTAAAATCCTAAGAAAATTTTCAGTATCTTCTGGAGATTAACCACCATCTGATCTCAACTTTACTCGACATTGCTACTCTGTACAGTTGCTAGTATGTGGGGATATTCGCGGGAATCTGCTACTATTTTCTTTGCCAAGATGCCTACTCTGCAGTACTTCTGTTTCTGCAGAAGTGAAAGCATCTCCAACGAGTTATTTCAAAGGCGCTCATGGAGTATCAAGTGTCAACAGTGTTTCTATTTCAAGTCCATCTGCTGATCAAGTTGATATATGCTCGGTATGATCAGATTCTTGAAGTTCTGAGTACGAAATTCACCAATCAGTGTACATTCACTTCTTTAGTAATGCTGAAATAACAAATAATTATCTGTAGTAAAACAATCATGCACACTTAAATAGAAAATTATGCTGCTCTTACTTGTAAGGTATCAAAATACTATGTAAACTCTTTTATACTATATATATATTTTTTGGTTTTGTCATCTAATTGACCCTCCACTCTTCCCTCACCCCACACGTAAATAAACACACTAACAGACGGGAGCAGATGGATGCATATGCTACTTGCAGCATGACAGGGAACTACACAGTTTGGAATTTATAGGGATGAAGCAAGTGAAAGAATTAAGTGCAATCCGATCTATCTTTGACACCGACCATTCTGATGATTCTGCTGCCGGAAACTATGCAGTTGGTTTTGCATCAGCAAATTTTATAATATGGAATTTAATCACAGGGACAAAGGTCCTCTTTCTCTCTCTCTCTCTCTGTCATGCACATGCACTAATGCATCATGCATACATGGGGGGACCAGAATATCAATAATTCTGAAATCTTTGTGTTGGAAATGTAGTTCAGGCCATGTCCATGGAAATGTCCTAAGCCAATATTCACTCGTTGTTTAGTGGGTTTTGGCTCAGATATTACTTAGAAGTGCATAATCAAAGCCCAAAAAAACAAATGTCATGCCAATTTGTACCCAGTTCTCTGTTAGTCGAATTTGATGTTTCTGACTTTGAAAGCTTAAATGCATAAAATGTTCTATTGTTGAATTAGCAGCCACGGGTGAAAGATGTAAAGATTTTACTTTAATTGCAGGATTATGTGGGATATAGAACTTCAACCTTCTGAATCTTGTTGCAAATTGCATTTCTGACAGGGGTTGTCTAAGGCATACTAGAAGGAAAACCAGGATTGTTAGTGGCTTAGGATTATTTATCACAAGAAAAGCTTTGAGTTTCCTAAGTGTCTGTCTATATTTTCTGATACATATATTAAAGTTTCCTCAAAAACTGTGAGGTTAGTCTTCATTGCACAGTTTACTGCATCTGTGAAAACTCACATCATCTTATTGTCAATCTTGGATGTTTGAAAAAGGTCCTACAAATTACATGCGGTGGTTGGCGGCGCCCTCATTCATATTATCTTGGTCACCTGCCAGAGATGATGAACTGCTTTTCTTTTGTTAAGGTATCTCTTTGAGCTATATGTATTTATTTATTAAATAAAACATTCAGATCTCTGAAGCTTTCTCTAGTTGGATATTAAAATTTCTGATTGCTTAAAAGAATAATTTTCTTGTATAGAGAAAATGTTCATCCAATTACCAGCCATTAGTCTGTTTTCATTACACTTGAAGAAAGTGAGCCATCTAGCTAGTGGGAACATAATTTAAAAAGGATCATGGCTCTGTAGTGTTAACACCGCATCATCTGAGAAACTTACAATTACATCTTTTGAAATGATTTTATCCCATTTCTCACTGTTTCTATGACATGAGTTAATTCTGTCAAATTGTAAACTGGAGGAGAGCTTCGTTTAGTAATGGGATCTGATATTATTGAATTGAGGCACACAACTTTTCTGCTAAAACCTGTGCTTGGCAATACATCCAGTTAAGTTAAAAAAAAAATCTTTGTAAGGTCTTATACTACTATCTTGTTTTAATGGTGCAACTTAGTTTGGACTTAAGATGATGCAACCACTGGTTTTGATTTGACGTTCTTGGCACTGAATTTAATCATGATCATGGTGTTTACCTACTCAGACATACAATAAAATGAATCTTGGTGTGCTCACAGGATGATGTCATATATATTCATAGGCATTGGGTGCCGGAAAATGATAGGAAGATATACCCTCAAACTCTCCATTTGCAGTTTCATGGGAGGGAGATACATTCATTGTGCTTTATCTCTGGACATTCATTGTGTAGTTCAGATGAAAATCAGGGACTGGCTACTGAATCTAGTTGGGTTGCAACTGGTTGTGAAGATGGAACTGTGCGACTGACTAGGTATTTTATTTCTCTCATTTGTTAAGACAAAAAGTACCTGATAAAATCTCAGATAATTCAGCTTGGAATATTAAATTCTACAACAAAACCAATTTCTTGGTCAAGTGCAAATTGTTAATTTATTAAAATTTTCAGATATGAACTAGGCATGGAGAATTGGTCATCTTCCCAACATCTTGGGGAACATGTTGGTGGATCAGCTGTACGATCAATATGCTCTGTGTCAAAGGTGCATATATTCATGCCTGATTCCACTGGCATTCCTAATATATTTCATGGGAAAAGAGGAACCTTAGAGGATAAAGATCCTTTTATCTTAATATCTGTTGGTGCAAAAAGGGTTGTGACTGCATGGAAACAGACAGTGACGATAAAGAACAGAAAGGCGGATGCTATATGCAACGAGATGGAGAAGAAGAATGACAGTAACTTCACAGGTTCATCGGCAGTAACCATGTCTTCATTATCATTCCAGTGGCTCTCCTCCGATATGCCACTCAGACATACTAGTTACATGAAAAGACAAAACACCAAGGAAGTTCTTGAAACAGCTGGCGATACCACATCAGATTCTATTTCTGTTGAATCACTTCCTTCAAAGTATGGGAAGATGGAACCAAACCTCTGCCCTGAAGATCACATAGAAAATGATTGGAGATACCTAGACGTCACTGCTTTTCTTGTTAAAGAGGCTGGATCCAGGTCTGTTCAAGTTAAAATGATGTTTTCTTTTGTTGCCATCATTTTCACTGTCGATTATCTCATTAAGTGATTTATCGCAGTTAGCTTTCATAACTCACTATTATAAGTGTTTCTTTTTCAGGATTTCTATCTGTTTTGTTATTGTTGCTTGTTCAGATGCTACAGTTACACTGAGGGCTCTTGTCTTGCCTTTTCGGCTTTGGTACGTGTTGCTTTGCCCAAGAAATAACCTCCAGGTACTGGGGCTGGATAACTTTTTGTGACTCTTTTTCCTTGTCAAATGTGTCTATCTCAACTTCTTGGCAGGTTTGACGTTGCCTCTTTGGCTCCCTTGTCGTCACCTGTGCTTGCTCTGCAGCATGTTGTCATTCCAAAGCTTCCGTCATCAAAAGGTTGGTCAACTCTACTAAAAATGTGCCAAGGACTTCAAAGAATAATGATTACAGTAATGACAGTAATTTGGACTAACTTATTATGAGATGATTTCAATTTATCGTCATGCAATTGATGCTTTAGACAATTTTCTGTGAATCAAATTGCTTTTTTTCCATGTCATTAGTCTGCTTACATGGAGCTTATCAATTAATAAAATTCTATGGAACATCTGAATCACTCTTAAAACAATTTACATAAATTCATTTCCATGTCAAGCCTTTTTGGATGGCTGAAATACATAGATCCTTACAATTAGGCTAAATTGAAATGCACGTAGTATCAGCTTGTGTTTCAATATCAGATTAGTATAAATTGAACCATATGCTTTGGATTCTTGTGTACTTTGATTTAAAAGATATCCTCAGGGTTAAAATGAATATGTTTGCTAATTAGTCCATAGTTTGCCAGTGCAGTTGATAGGTTGATTTGACATTTCATCTTTGAGAACCATTTTGGTTTACTCGATTCCTAATGTAAAATAAATAATTCTTGCAAATAAGGCTTGCACTTCTAGAAACAGGGTGTGGTTTGAAAATAGGCTTGGAAATTGGGGCGTAGGATTTGAACTTTCTGAAATAATTTCAGAAAATCAGCAAAATAGAGAATTCCCCGACATTAAATAAAAGAGTGCCATCTGGGACTTTTAGATGAAGAATTACCAAAACCTAATAAAAGGCACATTGGATCTAATGACACCAGTTCTTCCTGGATGGTGACTCAATATATTCAGTGTGACCATAATTTACTGTGTTCATATTTTTGCATTTTTCTTCTTGAGAACTTTTTTTCCCTTCAAATTGGAAATTATAAATAGAGATTATTCCATGTTCTCTTATTTCTAAAACATTATTGATGTTTTAAATTGTTCCTGAATGCTGTTTTTCAGGAAACATACGAATACAAAATCTTTATCTGGCAATTACTGGATCTACTGATGGAAGTATTGCTATCTGGGATCTGACTGAATGTGTTGAAAACTTTATGAGGCAAATATCGGGTCTTGAAACGGAAAACTGCATGGAATTCCAGAAGCGGCCACGTACTGGTAGAGGAAGCCAAGGGGGTAGATGGTGGCGATCCATTGACAGTCATACTGCAAAGAAGAAACCAGGGCATGGAATTTTGAGTGGAAAAGCTGACATCCATTTGGACTCTGGTGAATGTACAGGATCTGGCACTGAAGTAAAAAATCATGAGCATGGAACTTCTGAATCATCTCTTTCTGAACAAAGTATTGGCAATGATCCTTTACAAGTTGGCAATCAGGCTACATTTATTCCTGGAATGAAAACGGATAATTTATCACCACAAACAAGTGTATTGGAGGCTGTGAAGGTCTTAGATAATATCCACCAGTCTGGTGTCAATTGTCTGTGTGTCTCTGATGTTGAAGACCAAAGGCTCCCCGATTCTATGTTCTCATTCTATGTTGTGAGTGGAGGTGATGATCAGACAATTAATTGTCTTAGATGCGATTTGGAAATTAATCCTAGTGAAGAGAAGTCCCAGATTATGAATGGGAAAATCCATTACACTTCTGTGCCGGTGGCTACGAACAATTTCAATCACCGTTTTCCGATCCGAAACCATCAGATGCAGATTTTACATCGGGATAAAATCACCTCAGCTCACAGCTCTGCTGTCAAAGGTATACAGGAGTTACAAGTTCTTATCTATTTCCCCTCCTTTTTTCTTTTGTAAATCGAACACAAATTTCAGTTATTAAAGTAATAAGCTGTGAGGAGCTATGCATGCTTGATACTTAATTTAATTTGCAAGTCATGTGAATATGAAAGCTTATCTCAGTCTCCTTTAATTGTTGAAATATGATTCATATTCTAAAACTTCTTTTGACATTGTTTAGTATTGTATATTTCAATGCGTATCTCTCATTCAATGTTTGTATTGAAGAAAATCTTGTTGATGCTGAGAAATATTTGATTGTGTTTTCTTAACTAGGTGTATGGACGGACGGGATTTGGGTATTTTCTGTTGGACTTGATCAGCGTGTCAGGTGTTGGAACTTTAGTCATGATGGACTTACGGAGCATGCCCATTTAATCATTAGTGTGCCAGAGCCAGAAGCGTTAGATGTTAAAACCTGTGGCAGGTGAGTAAAATTGCTTGCTAACGAAAAAGAAAAAGAAAAGAAAGACATTTACAATTCCTGATGATTGTTATTATGTCAATCCAGAAATCATTATCAGATTGCAGTAGCTGGAAGAGGGATGCAGATGATGGAATTCCGTCCATTCTGAAAAGTAGGCAGCCAGCTTGAAAAACATTCGGTACGCAGATTATAATGTTGTTTTAAGAGAATACGCTCTATTCTAAAACTAGTACGATTTATGATTATCTGAGACCCGTGTTTAGCTCTTTGTAATCTTACGACAATTTTTTGGAAAGTTTAGAACTTGTTCGACTCTCAATTTCTTATAACAGACAAGTTTGTCCAAAATACTTGGATTCATTTTATACTGAAAGTGCAATCTAGTTCTTGGTGGTGTGAATTGTGTGAAGTATATTTGAGAACCACTATGTTCATCCATTTGACATTCTCCTTCCATTTATAGCTCATCCTCCTCCATAGTTACAGCCTAATTGTCGGGTTATATGCATCGGTGTCGTGGCTGTGTGACCAACTGGAACGACTTCCATGTTTCAGTTTCAAGACGAACAAGACCAATCTGTGCCGAGGCTAATCCTGTGAGCTGAGAACAAGACTAACCAAACATTTACAACAGTTGTTCTAATTTCAGGGATTCATTGAATGTATGCTGACAACCCATCTTCTGCTACCCACCCAGATTTCACTGAAAGGCTTTGTAGATGTTATGTCTTGTGTATATATACATATACACGTCGATATATATGTACTTGTGTACACGAATGGACAATAGAAATTACACTTGTTGGAGTTCGTAGGTGTGACATTTTAAACCCAACATTTGGAAGTTGCTTTAATTGGATACACAAAAAAAAAGAAAAATGTCCACCAACTTAATAATTAAATTTGGCCAATTTAATGTTTGACTATTTCAACTATTGTAAGAAGTATGTATTGAATCAAGTAACAAAAGTGTGCTAGATTCAGTCAACAATTTCATGTCCAATTGCAAACCACTCCACCTACTTTTCTTGCCACTAACTGCTTTACATCTCTTCTAGGTATTGTATTTTAAAATATTATATTTTTCTGAGGTTGGTGAGAAAATCAAACTTCTATCAACTATTCAATATGACAATTTTAACGTTTAAAATATTTGATGTGAAATTCACATGATGTATTCAAGTCTGAAATGTGAATGAAATTGTGTATTATATAGTCAAAACGAAAAGTCTGTGTATATCAAGTAAAGTGATATGATTATAATAATACAATAAAGTGTTAAATTACTAATAGTATGAAATATGAATGACAAGCTGTTTTTTACATTTCTTTTGAAAAGATAATATTGTTTCTCCTTACAAAAAGAAAGGATGATAGAATGAATTCTCTCCCAACAATAACTACCGACTTCTTTTGGTGCCCCCTCTGATTCAACTTAATTCAAATTTTATCTCTTCGATTATATATTATAATCTTTTTTCAAATGACTCTTTTAAATTTCAAAAGATCTTAATTATAAAATAATAATTATTCCTTTTTTTGTTTTCTTAACAAATTAGTATTTTTTCTATAAAAAACTAAACATCCTATATATTTCTCCAAAACATTCCAAAATAAGCCAAATAGTGACAACAATGGTGTTAGCTGCGATACCCCTAAGGCTTTGACTAATTACATTTTGGCCCCTCCGTTTGAAGAAAAGGATGAGACTTGATTCTGCCTATAAATATCATTAAAAACTCACTTCTCCTTTGTATCATCGTGCCGTTGTAGTCTCTACACCAAATATCAAGACTCCCTGTCACAGACTCAGATCTACACCACCACAGGTACTCTCTCTCTTTCTCTCTTCGTTTCCTGTTTTTGTGCTTTGATGTTTTTGTTCTCTCGATGTTGTTTCATGCTTCTATGTGGCGGATCTGGTTTTCCATGTTATTTTTTTGTTCGTATTCACTTAGTTCAGTTTTTAAGTGATTTTAGTTGCTTGAAGGGTGCGCGGACTCTCATTAGTTTTGCTAACTGTTCATTTGCGGTTGTGTTTATGGATGCTATTAAGGTTTGTTGGAGATCTAGTCCCTGATTTCTTCACGATTGTGATTCGCGAGTTTGTTTGGTTTTTGTGAAGGTGAAGCTCTCGAGTATATTGTGATGAGCCGAATCTTTATCTTTATCTTTGTCTCGAGTGTATTATTGCTTCAAGTGAAGGGCTGTTTGAAATATGCTTGAATTGAAATATCTGCATTTGATTCTCTGTTGATTTTTTTTTAGCACATGTTGCTGCTTTTTTGTTTCGGATTTTCTTTTGGAATATGATTCCATTATTTTTGGATGTAGATCTACTGGTTGTAGAATCTTACTTGTTTTAGCTACTTTTTTGATTTGATGATTATGTGTAGTACAAGCAACAATTATGAACTTTCAAGAAGATTCCTTTTCATGCATTTTTCCGTCATATTCTGCACCAACTTGGTTACTTCTGAGTTGAGTAACTCACATGGATGCAGTATGAACGTAGCGTTTTGAGTATTAACGTGTGTTATTTTGTTGCTTTCGTGTTCTGTAGCTTGATAATATGGAGAGGGAGACCTTCCTGTTTACATCTGAGTCTGTGAATGAGGGCCACCCTGACAAGCTGTGCGATCAGATCTCCGATGCTGTGCTTGATGCCTGCCTCGCCCAGGACCCTGAGAGCAAGGTTGCTTGTGAAACATGCACCAAGACAAATATGGTCATGGTCTTTGGTGAGATCACCACCAAGGCTGATGTCGACTATGAGAAGATCGTCCGTGACACTTGCCGTGCCATTGGATTTGTTTCTGATGATGTAGGTCTTGATGCTGATAACTGCAAGGTCTTGGTCAACATTGAGCAGCAGAGCCCTGATATTGCCCAGGGTGTTCATGGCCACCTCACAAAACGACCTGAGGAGGTTGGTGCTGGTGACCAGGGTCATATGTTTGGGTATGCCACTGATGAGACCCCTGAATTGATGCCTCTGAGCCATGTTCTTGCCACCAAGCTCGGTGCTCGTCTCACCGAGGTTCGTAAAGATGGCACCTGCCCTTGGCTGAGGCCCGATGGGAAAACCCAAGTCACAGTTGAGTACTACAATGACAATGGCGCCATGGTTCCCGTCCGTGTGCACACAGTCTTGATCTCCACTCAGCATGATGAAACTGTCACCAACGATGAGATTGCTGCAGATCTCAAGGAGCACGTGATTAAGCCCGTTGTCCCTGAGAAATACCTTGATGAGAAGACCATCTTCCACCTGAACCCATCTGGCCGCTTCGTCATTGGTGGCCCCCATGGTGATGCTGGACTGACTGGCCGTAAGATCATCATCGACACATATGGGGGGTGGGGTGCCCATGGTGGTGGTGCTTTCTCCGGAAAGGACCCAACCAAGGTGGACCGAAGTGGTGCCTACATTGTGAGGCAGGCAGCCAAGAGCATTGTTGCTAGCGGAATGGCACGGAGGTGCATTGTGCAAGTCTCTTACGCCATTGGTGTTCCAGAGCCGTTATCTGTTTTTGTTGACACATATGGAACTGGAAAGATCCCGGACAAGGAGATCCTTGAGATCGTGAAGGAGACATTTGACTTCAGGCCAGGGATGATCTCGATTAATCTGGATCTCAAGAGAGGTGGAGGTGGGAGATTCCTCAAGACAGCTGCGTATGGGCACTTTGGAAGGGATGACCCTGACTTCACTTGGGAGGTTGTGAGGCCTCTCAAATGGAACAAATCTGAAGCTTAACCTGAGTCTAAGGTGTCGACTGAATAATATTGTGCTTGTGTTTTTTTACCATTTCTGTTCTATTAGTCAGAACAATGCTTTATTTTGTCCTTTACTCATATAATGCATGGGTTTGTGTATTTTGTTTTTCCGATTCCAATATATACATTTTGAAGCTTGAGTAATTAGGAAAGTTACCTCTCTCTCTGTTGTAATCTACCCATTTTACATCTACATGATCTAAACTTGATTCTCTTATAATGCAAGCAAACAACTTCATATTGACTCTCAATGGTCACAACACCAAATGTAATTGAGAATCCGGTTTGCTTTTCTATTGGCTGGTAAAAAAAAAGGGTACCTTCATGGAGTGATGTCATATCACATTTCTCCGTTGAAGATTAGTTCCGAAATTCACACGTGGCCTAGTCTCAATGACAGAGGTTTAGCTTTACAAATAGTTTATTTGATTTGGACAACCAGCCGAAAAGAATTACAGAAACTGCCTAGTAACATACAAATGCAATCTGTAGGGATGCTTCCATAGTCAAATGGAAAAACAGAAACAATTTTGATACAGCATTAAGTTACTCTTATTCTAAGGAATCCAAGATCATCTCTAAAGAGCTATTCATATCCGAGTGTCGTAGCTCTACAGTTTAAACACACTTACACAAAGATAACAGCAAATTAATTATTGAGCTTTAGCTGGAACCATACTCCAACATCTCCCACCTAAATGGGCGGAACACAAACAGAACTTGTGGTGAGCTCTTGAAAAGAAGTGCCACACAAACACATACAGCTGCTATGGCCAACATCGAGAGCATTGCAGGCCTGTAGAGAAGAGTTTGATTGCCAGGCCTATAGGCCAGATTCTGAGCACATACACCACATGGTTGAGGAATATGTTTCATCACAGACCTTCCAATCTCAAAGGTAGCAGCGGCTTCTGCACTCAGTTTCTGGTTGGTGCTGCCGTCTGAAAGATTTTCAGATATGTCAACAACTACATGTCCAGAGGATACATTCTTGTTGATTTTTCTCTGAACTAGGTGAATATAAGAATAGTGTCCTCTCAATCGAGCATAATTGTCAGGTGTGAATCCTGTGCTGTCAAGGGCGCTCTTCCATGCTTCAATTCCCACCTGAAACCACATCAAATTTTATTGAGTACTGGTCTTATCGATACATGGGGGTCTAAGATAGTACACATCAGACTCTTAATGCTCCCCAATACTCCGTATAGAAAGTACAAATTCACCAAGTCCGATTAAAAAGGAAATAAATATAATTTGGCAGGACAAAAAAAGAACACATTACCTTTCCAGGATCATCAGTCAAAGCATCCAATATGTCCTCAGATCCATCCCTACCAGCTGCTACATGAAGAGGGGTCAAACCTCCAGGTCCGGCTACATCAGGTCTAAATAGATAGCCCTGGTCAATTTCAACCAGAGATTTGTATTCCAAACTGAGTTCATCTGCTACTTTTTCTGGGACATATCTCAACAGCATCCCAACGAGAGACCTTGAATTTCTCCGCACTGCTCGGTGGAGCAGACCCATCTCAGACAGAGCAAATTTCAGGAAAGGCAGTTCTCCACCAGTCACTGTTCCAGAGAAAAAGATATCCAGGAGCTTATTTACAACTCTGCACCAATCACGATCTATTGAGAACTCTACAAGATATTTGAAACGTTCAAAAGGAAAACAATCCAAGTTAGGATCTTCATGCACAATTCGAGACTTCAACTGAAATTTATGGAGAAGCCATCCCATTTCGTGTATAAACTCCATGGCTGTATTTCTTCCACCAAATCTCTCTGTTCCTTTCTGTAAATTATCTAATTCTATCAATTCTATTTCTTTCTCTAGCATACGAATCTCAGTGCAAACATCTTCCTCAGCAACTATGAAGGGAGAGTAGCTGCTACTGAGACCATGATCTTCAACCTGAATGTCATGAACAATTTTAAGTAAGCAAAATGGGAATTTTCAATAATTTTAAAATTAGGGGAATAAAAATATATGTTGATAAACTCAGGCACCATGTACAATGACAATTTGGCTTATGTGTACTTTTTTTTGTTGGGGGGGGGGGGGATGAGGAATAACTAGCATAGGAGGATCTTCGTTGGACCCAGAAGCACCATAAATAAATTAGCAGTGCAGCCATCCCAAAAACAAATTTTATAGAAAACTTGACACCATATGTAAAACAGAAAAGGTTTCCTCATATGAAGAACAATTTTACTAGAAGTAGAAAAGTCATCACCTCAATAAAACCTCTTCCCATAACTGCAGGGATCAAACAGGAAAACTTAAGACATTGAACATGCCCCTCATCATCAACATGTTCTGTTGACTCATTACCAGCATCCAGATAATTTCCTTCCAGTGCACAGAGTAACCTGGCAAACAGAATGATAACATCATATTAAATATATTGTTTTACTAAATTAAGGTGTTAACAAAATAACATTTCACAAGTCACAGTGAATATTGGAGGACATGGCCTATATATCGCATAATCTACGTTGGGTCCACGAAGAAAACAATTATAGCTCATCACACTGAAAATGCCAACAAATACCTTGAGGAAGGTCGTGATAAATTAAAGCCTTTGATAACAAACTGAGCTTCCCCAGATGATGCCACAGCAATAGGTTTGACGCTCAGAATTGTGCTACAGTTATCAGTCCCAAAAGGCAAAGACGCATTAACAACTACCTGACCTGCATTTCCAAATAGGTCCAAATGACATCTTCCAGCATATTATTATTCAGTTCAAAACCCAAAGATAACACGTTGAGAAAAGGTTGTTAAAGGAACACAGTAGGAGAACCATTGTAGACAAATGCCATCTGATTCTGCACCCTGGCATAGATCCATCCAGTACTCCAGAAATTGACATCGTCAGAGAAATGCAGAAGCCTACTTAGGCTGGAGCTTAGGTCACAATAGAGCTACCAAAAAGAAAAAGGGACAACAAATATAAAAGTTAGATTTTGTCAATACATGAGTTCAACTGAACTCTGAGTCCCAATTTTGCAATTATGTTTCCATAGTATTAGACAAAACCATACCTCCTCCCAAGTTGACTCAGATAGACGAAGATATAAAGTCAAAATGACACAACCTGGCCTAATGTAGCTCTCTATGTCAGAAGGACTATGAGATAGCCAATCAAAAATCTGAAATTTCAAAATTGACAAGGTTAAACTGTCAGAGAGAAAGACAAGAGGATAAATAGGAAGTGAACGATCACTCAAAAAAAAAAAAAAATGCTCGCGATAAAGGGTGTATATCATGTATGAGTGACCAGACAAGTGAAATCTAAAAATACCTGTGCTCGTAAGACAATGGGGAAATCACTAGGTTCTTTTCCAAATAGTTTGAAAACAATGCGATCTGTGTGGCTCTGTAATGACACAAATCATAAAAAGAAGTAAATATACTTAATGTATCATTAGATAAAAGTTATACAATGGAAACTTCTACCAGAAAATAACCTATCTACTATACGCTATTCTTGAGTCACATTGAGAATAAGTAATAAAGTATGATCCTTGACATAGCCAGCATACTTTGATTCCGCGAATAATATATTCAAAACTGAGCAGGATGTAATACTGGACTTGCCAAATTACTGAAAGTGCATATCTAATACTAACTTTAAACTTGTTGATTTTCTAATATAAAGCCATCTTAAATGGCAGTTGATGGCATCTAAAATCAAAATAAAACTCAAACACAGGACAATTAATAGATGCTTCAGTATCAAAAAAAAAAAAAAAAGAAAAAGAACAGACAGAGAGATACAACACCAAGATTAATAGATTATTGAGTCTTCTGATGAGAAATTATATAGTTATTAATGAGTGAGTAAATATATCCCCTAATCAAACAAGGATAACTTATCCGCTATACTGCATTTTAGTTGTCTTTTACACTGCTCAGTGAATTATGGTATATTGCTTAAGAAAATCAAAAGCCATGACAACGTGCAGCCCTGAAAATATTCTAACAGCATGTTATTTTCCATCTAATGCATTCATTGGGTTCTATGAAGTTAAAGGACAATTCAATATACCTGAGCCTCTCCACTGGAACTGGATGGTGACTGTGCAGATGCAGAATCCGAATTTCCGCTAGTCTGTGGAGGACTTGACTGATGAGATTCTTGTTGCACCCATGAAGGACATCCAATAGAAACAGTCCCTAGGCCCTGTGGAATAGTTGATCTTTCTATGTCATCCATTCCATCATCAGAATCAACATAAACATCATTCAAATCAAAATTATTCAATTTGCTCCTTCCACCAGAAGTCTCCACGCCTTGAACATAGATTTGAGAATTGGCTTGGGTGTGTAGCACGACACCTGGCCGTTGAGAAGAGGTATGCAAATCCCCATTTTTTCTTGGCATTTCATCACCAGGATTCGTGCAATATTCTTGTCTGGGTCTCTGTCCTAGAGAGCCATTTGAGATCAACATAGATGCTACCTCTGAGTTTCCTAATGAAGGCAAACTATTAAGCAAATCTTGCGACTCCTGAAGATGGGCAGATAAGTTTCTTTCCCAGTGTAAGGATCCCTGACCACCAAGGCCTTGAAGAAGATGAGATAGGAGATCCTGATCATCTCTATGGTTTGACCTATTAGCTGAAATTGGAAGGAAGTTGATGAATCTTAGAATTGTTACAGGGCCCAAAAGGTCAGAAAAAAAAAACAAAACAAATCCCAAGTTCTACAAATTGCATAACATCAATACTATCTATCAGAAACAAAAAGAAAAAAAGTAAAGCATTGCTGCCTTACAATGCATGCTGGAGAGTATCTTTAGTATGCTCATCAAGAGGTAACCACTTGTCTGGTTGTCATTGACAGGATTGTTATTGCTAACATTGTCCATTTGTGTTTTCCTCCTCCTTTTATTGTGGCCAGCCAAGCGCCGGCGGCAACTTCTCTTTCCTTCATCAAATTCTTGAAGTGCATGAAACCTAAAATTAAGCATGAGTTATAATTTATAAGCATCTAATCAGATGATTAGTTGAAACCGTATATAACTGTACAAAATGTAATTCCACATATTAAAATTATTGATTTTATTACTTTTCAGAGATTTGACTTAATTTCAAAAGCAAGTACTGCGCTTTGAGAGTGCATACTGGCGAAAACCTTCATCTTGGAATAACATACCTTGGAAATAAGTTGCGCAAGTACAACTAATCACACATCAGAAGCAACAGAATCAGATTCCGCTGATAAAGAGTAAGGTGGCAATTGAGAACGGGACACTTATTGAATTATCCAGGTCACAAAGGAATCCCAATTCCCAGAGTTAAGGGATGAATCACTTCCTCTATTCCCCTTGGTCTTACACATTTCCCAGATTTCAGTTTAAGCTAAATTATATCTATAGTATCTTCAAGTTGATAATTAATATTATTTTGTTATATACATATACACGCATCCTAACCAATACAAATAATAATACTAAATTTCTTGGAATTAATTGATGCACTATAAATATCTCATAGCATTACATGCAATTTAATTTTTGCAATTTACAATGGTGATGTTGAGAGTGAACTACTTATATGATAGTATGCACATGTATTGGTCAGTCTATGATGACTGTCTATCTTTCAAAGATACTTATGTTAAGTATATGTTCATACATTAACTCCAGATATAGTAAGGTTAAAGTTTACTTCATATAAACTATGCTTGATGTTAATTGTACATTTTAATTGTATAACATTATACCCATGTGGACCCTCATAACATTTACATACATATATGTATGACATATTCAAAACACAATTTGAATCTTATTATCTTTTTCAGAACCAATTCATACTCAAGCAGCCAAATACGTATATACACCCGCGTACCTATGTAGACTTCCATCAATTGAAATGATATATGAAATTTGATCTTTGCAATAATACAAAACCACTAGACTTTGTCTTATATATGTTCACCATAATACATTATTGATCATACAATTGATTTGAGAAATATTTAGACATAAAATATTGAAAATTCAAAGTATGCCATAAATACATTCATAGACCACCCCACACCTGCACATAAACTGATTTGCTGACAATCTAGCATTCTTTTAATCTTTTAATTATTTCGGTTTTTTCTCAATCATTCAGTCATATTGTTCAATACCATCTACAGAGAAACCAATTCACAATTTGCTAATCCTTATTTGATCACTAAACTCATCACATATTAATCACAAGAGCAACTCAGATACAGAGAAGAACTGACCTGCTACACTGCTGGCAAAAACGCTGCATTTGATTTCCTATGAGCGCTTTGCTAGCTTTGGAATGAATCTCACAGACTTTGTGTCGTCTATGGTAATCCTTCGCCTTACTAAGATCAGCTCCGCAATCCTCAACCTGGCAAACTGCTCGATTCGATGTAGCTCCTCCCAATTTAGTCTTCTTCCCAGTAGTTGCTTCAACTGCATATCCTCGCCCACCGAGGTTCAGAGTGAGATTCTCATCAGCCAAATTGCTGTTCTCCACTGCATTGGCCCTCCTCTTCTTCTCCAAATCCCTAGTATCTCTAACAATCCCCTGATTCAATTCATCGGAATTAGACGAAGAAGTATTGGACGAAGCTCGAGTTTCAGAAACCCCAGTCTCAAGAGGAAACAGCTGTTTGCCTTGATAATTAGAGGAAGTGCGATTGAGAGGGGTAGCTATGAAGAGGTCCCCATCCCATCTCCAATCTCTGGGATCCCACTCCAAGTTTCGTTTCCCCACTGCTCTCAAATCTGTAGAAGCCATGCCGTAATACAGCTGAGCCTCGCCTCCAATTCCAGCCTCCATAAACAATTAACCACAGAGTACCAAAACAGAGCAAAAAAAGGCGTAGCTGCTTCCGCTGGAAGATAGATCAGGAGACGAAACGCAGACTCGTGAAGTTTCCAATCGTTAAAGCTTTACCCAATCAGCCTCCGTACGGCCTCAGAAATTCAGAACAAGTGCCCACCACAATTGTCATGATTCCAATACAAAGCAACTCTCATAAGCAAGCTTAACCTCATAAATTCTCCAAATTGAACACCGAGAACCGGTTAATTAAGCGATGGGGAAAGCGAAAAGCGAATCAAGGTTGAGAAGCAACAGAATCTCCAGTATTCAAGCTAAGCAAGCAAAAAAAAGAAAGAAAAAAGCAATAATGGTGGGAAGAGTTGGGAGATGCAGAGAGGAAGAGTATGCAAGTTCAGGAGGCGGAGGAATAAAGTAGAGACAAGTTGGGTGGCGGGACGGTGGCGAAAGGTGCGGATGGGAGGTGGGTGGGATATGAATGTGTAGAGAGAGAGAGAGAGTGGTGGTTTTCGTTTTGTTTGTTTACATGGGTTTTATTTTGTATTGTGGGGGCGTCAATTTAACTACTCTCTCTCTCTCTCTCTCTCTCTCTCTCTCTCTCTCTCTCTCTCCTGCATAACCAACTGTCTGTTCCACCACTCACAACCATGGCATTACAGATTCAATAATTAAAGATTTATTATGTCTCTAAACTGATTTCTTAAATTTCACAAATATTCATATTATATTACCTGACCATATAATTTGATGAAACAAGATTCTATTAAATTTAGAAATAAACAAGATTCTCATAAACCTATAAATGGATTAAAATAAAATAAAAAATTTAGATCTAATTAATCTTTTAAAAATATGGTGTAGTCTAATAACTATTGTAAGTCCTTAGTCAGTTTATTATCAAAGATGAATTATATATACCATCTAAATAGTCTTATCAAATTTATCGAATAAGTTTCGAAGTTTGTGACAATTATAGCTAAACCCCATCAACAATTAATAATTGTTTTGTTTTTCATAGTTACGGTTAGACTATAACTTTCATAAACCTTAAATTTGTTCAATAACTGATCAAATATTATGGATGGTAGATACATTAATGTATTACATATTATATTTGAGTTTTGGATTCTATTTCATAAATTTTGTTCCATAGATTAATGATGTTTTAGAAAAATAAAATATAATAGTGTTGAAAATAGAAGATGAAAACATAGAAATATGGGTGGGGACAGATGGCGTGGGAAAGTTAGAGAAATGAGGAGTGAAAAGATGCTGGGCTGGGCTTTATTATAATGGATGTAAAAAGGACCATATTATTCAGTATTCTATTCTCCTCCATTCTTACTTCTTTCTTCATTGCCCCATCTCCTGCAATATACATCATTATCCTTTTTTTTTTCTTTTCAAATCACTAATAGAAATCTTAAATCTTATATATAAAAGATGGATGGTTTGATAATAATAATAATAATAAAAATAGTTATATTTGAGGGTGTGTGAAGTAGTACTAGAGAGGTGTGCCAATTTGATTTTCATCCCAATATATGAAAAATAGAATTGGAATTGTCTACTATGTACAATTCCTCCATAAATGACAGGAGTACAAATTAATGGCTGTCAGGTCCCATTTCATTGTTCCTTTTCATCCATTTCCAAAAAAACAACACCGAAAAATAAAAATAAAAATTACAATTAAAACTATAATTAAACTTAAAGAAAAAACAAACAAAATGTGGAGCAACATAATTAATATGGGATCAATTATGATATTGTTTCGTTTACTTTGACCAGTGTATGGTGGAGGTCGCCATTTGGTCCACTTTTATTAACAACTCTATTATTTATTCATTTGGACATAACTAATTTCATAAAAAAAATTCTTGGTAATAATATCATGAGTTAGCAATCTCATAGTTCAAGTCGATTGGATGCATTTTAAGTGATTAAATATTGGACACAAAACATGAACGAGACGGAAAAAAGTCATTTAAACGTTTTTCATACTGTCACATGTACATATAATTATCACTTTCATGTCATATGTCAGACATCTATTGAGTATCATTTATACATGTGATCTGAAATCGAATATCCAATAAGTTTTTGTTATCTTTTTCATATATCAGCACATCCATTGAGTACATATATTATCTGTAATGTGAAAGACATGTAACAAATATTAACTGTGTGTTGATATGACGAGGAAGGAATAAAGATAAAGATAGGAGAGGTGCACATGTAGGATAAGTCGAGCCGACAGTGGGAGAATGAAGAAGATTAGATGTATGTATGTATGTATGTATGTATGGTACAATTCATAATTTTGTAATGAGCACATGCTGTTGGCCCCTCCCTCCTAAATACTCACTTAACCTCCACCTCCATTCTCTCTCTTCTCATTTTCTTTATTATTTATTTATTTATTTATTCCTTTTATGCTCTCCTCACATTTTGAGGACCCACGATGAAATAGAAAAGAACTGGTTCTACGGAGAAAGAAAAAAAGCATTTTGGTAAAAAATTTTATTATTATTAATAAAATCTGTTTTGACCATTTTAGTCATTTAAATCACATACTCCTTCCATCCCGGGATAATTTGCACACTTTCTTTTAATTTTTGTTGACTTTTCAACTCAAAAGGCAAAAAACAACACATTTTCTTATTCTACGTGCCGGGATAGGTGGACAAATTATCCCGGGACGGAAGGAGTACATATTTTATTATCAATTATATTAAAAGATAGACCACAATTTTTTATTTTTTTTTATCAATTATATGGTGTATTGGGTCAATTATAATAAATGTGTTGTAGATATATACACTTAATGTTGGATGAAAATTTGGAACCCTTAAAAATGGATTCCTAAGTCGTCGCCCCATCTCAGGACCGTGTTTGTGAGACATCAATTTATTGGCATTCTTGATCAATTCATTCTATATATTCTCACACATTTAAAATTATGCAATGGTTAAGTTTCAAGAATGCTACATAATATTGTAGATCTACACACACATATATGAAGTTGGACATAAATAATGTACTTAATATATTGCATTAGGTATGATATTATTCCAGCACTTGTTAAGTTATATATTATGCACAGATGGAACTAGACAAATTTAGTTAAGGAGCAAAATAGAACAAAGATCATTGAGGATTTAATAAATAAAAAGTTCAATATTTAAATAATGAAACATACCTAAAATTAGGGACTTTTTCAAAAGGTGGGGGTGGGGGGTTGTCAGTCACCCCATGCTATTGTAGTATTGTGAGATAATAAAACACACATTTAAAATTAGGTTCCATTTTGACTGGTTTGAAGTTTAAAAAGAAAAACAAAATTGCTAAATATTATTTAAAATGCCCAATAAAAAAGAATTACATATTCTGAAAAATGAGAATGATAATTAGAATTTGAGGTTTTTCTTGTGAGGTTGTTTTACGTATCTCATTTAGAAAATTTTAATATAGATGATTTATTTGAATTTATCATCAAAATGAAACGAATTTAATTTTAAATAATTAGATTTGTGATACGATTTTATAAAATTAGCAATATTGGAATCATAAGTTAATAGAGAAAATTATTGTTTGTTTGTTCGACATTGTCTCCTTGAATGTGGCAATGATTGGAAATTTGATTGATTTGTATAAGTGATAACGTATCTATTTGAGTTGTTTTGTTTAGTATTATTTGTGATATGTTTAAAACAATAATAATGATAATAAAAAGCTGCCTTAACTTTAAGGACCAATGGTGGAATTGTCATGTGAAGTGTACGAGAAATTAGGCGAGTGGAGCTATCTGTCATTAAAAAAGTTGCTACTGTACAAAGTTGTAAAATTGGATTTTCGATTTTTAAAAATTATTTTATTTATTTTGGACTCCCCGCCTCCTATCTGCACCTTCCAGACGGTGGGCACATGAGCCCACGAACCCTATTGCTTTCATACCCCATCACTTTTCCTTTTTTATCAAATCGCCCTCCACTTTGCATTTATTTTCTTTTTACCCTTCAAATAAAGACAATGAGTTGAGCCACATTTCATATCTCGATTTTATTTCTTTTTTTTATGATAATAATAATTAGGTTGCATTGTACTTGTATGGGCGATAAACAGTCTTCTCTCTTTATTCGTTTTTCAATTAAATTTGAATTGAATCATTGCTTAGAAAAGTGATAAACTAACAACACTCAAGTTACTCGATTTTTTATAAAAGAAACTATAGAACTCAATGTATAATTCTCTATTAATACCTAAAACATTTTATCTTACCATGTGACAATTCATCACAACTAGTTAATATATGAAATGAACAAATTCATAATTTCAAGTCTATGCAAGAATTTAAAGCCACCATCTTGCTTTTAAAAATGTAATACTATATCATTATGTTATGTACTTGACAATTTGGTATCACAATTATTTAAAGCAAGGTGACTGACAGGGAAACATAGTCGATCCAACAAATTAGTATTTAATTGGATTTATGAAACTCCTCAAAAAATATAATGTTCCTCTCTCTCTCTCTCTCTCTCTCTCTCCTAATGCATGAAGATCCACACATAAACTCTTAACATGCAAATTTGGTTTTGAGTTACCTCCCAACCTGACATTCGGTTTCTTGGCCAATTAATTTACCAAGGAGACAAAGATGCTGCTAAATTAATTTATAAATTGGGGTCAAGTGATTCTTCATAACATCACACATGTGTGTCATATGCATAGTGATTATTGTTTAAGTAATAGTCAATTTTGTAAAGGAAGAGAACAAAATAAACAAGTGCTTATATATTTCTGATGAATGATGATGTACACATCAGCAATTGAAGTAAAAAATATCCGATAAGTATTAATTAAATTGAAAAAAAGAAAAGAAAAAAAAGATGGTGACTTGCGATATTAAAACCCAAAAATCATGTTATAGATGAAATCGAATTCATAACACATCTTGTAAGATATTATAAACTATTTAATGGTACGTATAAGTGTTTAAGTTTACAAATAAGATCTCATGATTTATTTAATTTTTCCAAACACGTCAAGAAATTCATTGTTCACCTATATATAATACAACAATCGGTAATTAATTATTGGAGTTCACTAGGCTTTATAGTTTCCATAATCTGTGCAATACTACTATTCATTTTGAACCATGTCCATACAGACTTGTTTTAGGTTTTATCTCAAAATATCTAATATCAATTTAGTTACATGTCGATATTTATGAGGTCATAATCTTTCTTATGTATATACATATTTAATTATGAGATCGATTTTGTGATTGCATTCAATAGAACTACACGACTCATGGTTGTTCTAATTTAATTTAACTTTAGGGTTCGGATTGTTTTCTAAGTTTCTTACTAGTTTGTGTTAAGTATTTAGTGGTTGGACATTTGTCATCTTGGATATTCAAAGCCGTCCTTGGTGTTAAAATACACTATTCAAATCATGAATATAATAATGAAATATTCTTAAAATGATGGGTAAATATGTATCTGTGAATGACTGCTATCAAACTAGGCCCATCTGCATAGATTATAAGTCCAATAGAGGTTGGATTATTGGGCCTTTTGTCCATTTTGGGCCGGTGTCATAAACACCAAACGATATGACTATGAATAAAATAGGCTATTAGCCTTTATCTCTTGAACCAAAATTAAATCATAAGATGATCTCATATATACATGAATTTGAATCCTTAGTTATTGTAGACTCCTATTTATTTTTATTATGGGACTAAAGCACCCCATTCTTTTCTAAACACACCTAATTAAAAACATTTTAATTAAATTTTTTTTTTTTTTACCGATCAAAAAAAAAAATATATTTTTTTTTAAATACCAATTTTACCCATGAGCAAAAAAGGGAAAAAAAAAACCTAATCTCCCTCTTTTCTTTTATTTCTCTTTTTTTTCATCTTTCTTGCTTCTTTAATATTTTTTTTTAATTTTTTTATGAATGTAATGCCAACATAATGGCGAACATTCAATAGATTTATTAAATGTATGAAAATTGTATAAGAAATGTAAAAAATCGATCAAACTCAAGCAGTTTTGCTCGGTTTTGGTTGACCGAACACTCTTCTATGTGTTCGTCCACCTTGGCCGATCATGTAGAAGCACATTCGACCATCATAGTAGAACGAAGCTAATAGAGTTTGACCTAAAGGGTAAAATATGTATTATTTATTTTTTAATTGAAAAATGTATGAATTGGGGTGTGCTTAGAAAATGATGGGTGTCTTTAGGGGGTGTTTGGCTAGCTTATTTTTAGATCTTATAAGCTCTTCCATCTTATAAGATGTTTTTAGAGCTTATAAGGTGTAAAATTTAAGTTAGAAATAAGTTGTGGAAGTGTTCGAATAAATAAGATAGTGAAGCTTATAAGATGTTAGTAATGATATTTATGTAATTTCAATGATCAAAGTTGAAAGTGTTTTAAAAAATAAGCTCTTATTTTAGAAATAAGTTGGGATTCTCTAACTTTTCAAATAAGAGTTTATAAACTCCTAAAATCAGATCTTATTTTTAAAGTTTAACCAAACATTTTTTGAGGAGCTTATAAGCTCTTAACATCTCATAAGCTCTTTTAAGGAATGTATAAGCTCACCCAAACACCCTCTTAATCCCACCCTCATTTTTATGTATGTGGGTGTCTTTAATCCCACCCTTATTTTTATGTGGTTTTTAATTTGCTTGTTCTTATTTATCAACGACATTCGCAACACTTCTATTTTAGATTCACTTAAAATTTGATAATGAATTTTCATATATTAAAGCAAATTGAATCGAAAAAACTTTGATTTAAATTTCTTTATTGTAGCTTGTTTTGATTAAAAATGGAAAGATTTAAAAATAAATACTAACTCAGTTTTAATCAAAACGGATCCAAAGCAATGAGGAGTCCAGTCCAGTAAGCAAAAATTGTAAAAAGAAGCCCAAAAGGATTGAAGGGCATCTTAATAAATACTTTCTTTTAAAGTATTTCCCGCTGGCACACCAATATAACCTCTCTCTCTCTCTCTCATATATATATATATAACATTATTGAAGTGGTGGTTTCAAATTCAAAGGGCAGAAACAAAATCAGAAAAAAATAATAATAATAAAAACAGATGCGATAGTTGGAGTGATAATGGGGGATGGGAAGGGAGGCAGCGCCGGCGAAGTGGAGCCGCAGTACGCGACGGCGAAGACGTCAGTTTGGTGGGACATTGAGAACTGTCAGGTGCCTAGAGGCTGCGACCCTCACGCCATTGCTAAGAACATTAGTTCCGCGCTCGTTAAGATGAACTACTGTGGCCCTATCACCATCTGCGCCTACGGAGACACCACTCGCATTCCTGTCTCCGCTCAGCACGCTCTCTCCAGCACCGGCATCGCTCTCAACCACGTCCCCGCTGGTATGTTTTGTTGCTTTCCTTTCTCGTCTTCTTTAGACCTGATGAACTGATGAATATGCCCTAGTTTCTGTTTTATTGGCGTCTGCGTTGTGCCTCTGTGTTTCGTTTTGATCTTTTGGGTTGGGGATCTTTTTCCTTTTGAAAAATTTAGATGAATGGTGGTAGGGTTTGTTTGGCATACCAACTTTTTGAGTGTTTTGAACATTTTGTTCTTTCCCCCCCTCTCTCTGTCTCTATATATACATGTTATAGGGGTTTTTGAGTTTGATTACATGAAATAAATTAATAGAGGTTTTATTTTGTGCAATCTGTGATATGTTTTTTCACAGAAATGAAGTTTCAGTGTGGCTTGCTATTGTAAACGGTCATGTATGTTGGTTTGGTTGGTTTTTTGATTTGTTTATCAATGGGTTGATCTGTGGATTCAATTTGGACGATTGTGGTTATATTATGTATTGTACTTGTAATCTCAAATTCATCATGAAGAATTTAATAGTGTGAGCTCTTCAAACAGGAATCAAAGATGCCAGTGATAAAAGGATATTAGTTGACATGCTGTTTTGGGCAGTTGACAATCCTGCCCCAGCAAATTATTTGCTTATATCTGGTGATCGGGATTTCTCAAATGCTCTTCATCAATTACGCATGCGAAGATACAACATTCTTCTGGCACAACCAGTTAAAGCATCGGTTGCTCTTGTTGCTGCTGCAAAGTGCGTATGGCGTTGGTCGAGTCTTGTTTATGGAGGACCGCCTTTCACAGCTAATGAGCTTCCCAATGTTATTGGTGCTTCTAAGAAAGAAATGGTGCACTCTTATGCAAATGATACAACTCCCTCAAATCAACTTGCTTGTATCAATGCTGCTACTCTCTCTTTGGGTGGTCAGAAGTTATCTGGTCCTGGAACGATTGGTGATGGCGCATTTACGGTGCCATCTGCTCCACAGAGCCCAAAGAAGACAAGAACGACTAGTTTGCCCAGTAATCTTGAAGAAAGTAAACAGATGCAGTTTTTAGGTCAACAAGAAAGTGCACCTGTAAAAAAGTTTATGATAGCTCCTCATGAATTCTTTAGTGCTGCAGTTTCTTCAACTACTTCTGCCTCTAATTTATTTCCTGGAAATATTGATACCTCTTCTAGCAATTCAAATTACCGTACTGCCAATTTGCAAAATCATTCAATTCAACCTCAACTTCCTTATCTTCCCGATAAATTGATTTTCTCCAATTCTCATGTTAATACTTTTCAATCAGTTCCTTCAAGATCAGATGGACCTAGGGTTTCTACGGGGTCATCTGTAGCATTGCCAGATATCGGAAACCTTCGTGTGTCTCTGAATCCCAACAATTCATTCTTAGACTATACTGGTGACAATTCGTTCTCTGACAATTCAGATAAGAAATATCCTCTTTCTTCAAACCATGCTGTTCCACCTAATAATACTCTGCATGGGAATGGTGTATGGGGAAGCCAAGAAGGCCATCCTCCACCTAATGTACAAGGCCTCATAGGTGTTATCTTGATAGCGTTGAATACTCTTAAAGTTGAGAAGATTGCACCCACAGAAGCAAACATAACAGATTGTATACGTTGTGGTGATCCAAAACATCGCAACATTGATGTGAGAAAGGCTTTAAACTTTGCACTTGACCAAAAAATGATACTCAAGCAACATTTAGGTAGGATGGAGCTTTATATTGGTAGGGTTGAGAGGTTGTGGAATTGCGAGAATCCTGTCGGTGGTATCATTGAGCAGTACCCTAATGCAACTTGGGCTGCAATTCAGAACTTCCTAACTTCCTCTGCTGGAAGTTCTGCACTGAAAGCATCTCAATGCAGGTAAAGTATGATAAGTCATCAGATTTTCTTTCATTTCTGATTTGTAGGTGGCTGGTGGTCTGACTGATGATGTCATTGCATCTGTTTTTAGGTATGAAGCTGCTTTGATTCTTAGAAACTCATGCTTAACAACATTGCCCTTGGGAGAGGTAATTCGAGTCTTGAACATGATTATTAACATAAAGCAATGGATCAAGCCCGCACACTTTGGATGGCAACCTATTACTATTACTCTCTTAGAAACTAAATATGATGCTGGTAATGGTATTTGATCTGGCAACCTATGACTCTCAGTCTTTTAAAAGTATATTTGTGAAACTTTATCAGCTTTTATTATCCTGGCTGTTACTTTGAGTTGAGATGGCAAATGGTTAGATATTTGAGTTTTGTCGATAGTTTACTTATTTCCTGGGCACAAGAAGTGCCTTTATGCTGCTCTAAGAAGCAACTTTTGTTTTCGGGTTTATTGTTGATCATGCAAGGATTACAGATCAGCTGCAATATTTGAGTCAGTACTTGTTTCTATAGTTTGGTTCAGAATAGAGTTGGTATGTTTATATTGAGTGAAGTTTAGATGATGTTATTATGGAGACAAATGTAGTTTACAGGTCATTTTTCTATGTTGCGAGACCTTGCATACCTAGTTTAAATACATTTAGTGCCAAAGGTTTGGATTCTGGAACTCCCAACTTAATATTTCTTACATGCAATAGTTGATTCAATTGGCGAAATAGGCAATGCTGCAGATGTTTGAATTCCTTATTTATATAGAGGAACAGTTATAGCAGAGACATGTATCGACCTGTTTCTTGATAGTTAGCTTCACCTGGATGCAATTTTGAAATGTAGCATAGAGAGAGTTCACTTAAGCTTTTAGCATGACTGCATCTCATCCAGGTAACAATGATAGAGTTAGAATTCGTAGAAGTATACATGGTTACAGAATGGAAAGTATAATTGTGAAGTCAAGGGAGAAAGGGATTAAAAGAAGGATGAGCCTCTTTCTGTCTTCCATAAGCCCTGATTGATATGCAAACAACATGATATATATCATAATAATATTAGTATGAAATAGATGAATGCATCTGAAAAGTGAAAACCAACCTGGAAGCAGTGGATCCACCAAGAGTAAGTGCACCCAATATGATCATAAGAAATGGAAGTGATGAAGCAACTCTCATACTTCTTCCTCCTCCTCCTCTTGGAACTCCAGTTTTTACAACTCGACAATACGATTCTGTATGAATGAATGATCATCATCATCATCATAGTTAGAATTTCATACATTGGTATAATAATAGTGAATTAGTAGATATATAGCTAAGAATAAGATACCTGCTGGAAAAATTCTTGAGCTTCCTCCTCCCCCTGAAAAAACAATGAGATGATAATAAGAATACACTTGGATGGTTATATCCTCTTATAATAACAACTCACCGGAGTTCAACAAAGTGTAGGCTTCTGAAATCTGCATTTAAAACTAATTAAAATTAGAATTGAAACCACTGAGAATTAATTAATTACTCAAAGGAAATGCACACCAATTTGAAATTGGATTCGGCTTGAGGTTTAAGATGAGATGGAAATCGATCGGGATGAGTTTCCCAAACCTTCCTTCTGTACGCTTCTTTAACCTAAATTCAGAACATAACATAAAATTGAGTTGAGTAGTGTGTGTGTGTGTGTGTGTAATAAAGAGAAAGAGGAGACGATGGGTTGATTAATTAAAACCTGGGATGGGGAGGGAACACTATTAGGGGGGAACCCCAGCATCATTTTGGCTTCATTCCTCAGCATACTCTCTCTCTCTCTCTCTCTCTCTCTCAACAATTCCCAGTTTCAGAGACTTGGATGAGTGACACGCCAGCTTCCACGTCCACACAGTTGTTGTCGTTTCAATTCTGTCAAAACTTAACTACATTCAACTCAAAATCTACTGTACTACGCACTTTTCTAACCCAACTCTTTACTAAATTAATATTTATAGATTTTATTGGATAATCTTTTGTTTTATTTTTTTAAAGATTCTATTTAGTAATTTTAATACATAATAAATACTTCTAGGTCTTTAATTTACTATTTTTCAGCTTATTAAATACTTCTGGTTTATTAAAATATTTTTAAATAGTTACTTGGTTTTTATTTTTTCCAGTAATATGTTCCGTCTGAGTCCTACTCTGAGTGAAATCTCCTAGAAGATTACATAATTATCCCCATAATTAGGGGACTAATTAATTTTACATTATCCCGTTAGTCAAGGACCAATTTTGCATATTTCCAATCATGGGTATGAAGTAGCCAATCCTTCATCTACACATAGAATTATTTAAGTGGGAGTTATTTTCTTACCAATATATATTCAATCAACCTCTTGCATTTCATAAAATTGCCATAAGAACTTGGACACAAATCCAAAAGATTAACTAGGACCATGCCTACACCATAACATACGAATATCATTTTCTATTCTTATCTAATCTTGCTTGAAAATCAAAAAAGAAGGGTAAGAATTTTATAAAGGAAATGGATATATATTAAACAAACGAATGTATTAAAAATATCGTCATATATATATATATATTTGTCATTGATTAATTAATGGCTGTAAAAAAACGAAAGAGGTAACAATAATACATCAACGGTAATCTAGCGACTGAAATAGACACCGCGAACATAATTTAGGAATAAAGAATCTTGTGATCGTTTATTTGGTTTAGAATTAGATGTTAATGAGAGAGGCATATATGCCATTAATCTTTATTTGTCCCAAATATTGGGTCTCTCCTACACCATATTTTCCCACTAAAATCCGCTAATCCATTTGTTGCACACACTATAAATATTGCAACCTTTCATCCCTGCATTTCATCTCTTTCAAACCAGAATTTCTGGTTCATTTAACCCTTCACTTTTAAAAGGGGAAGTGAAGCCTAAGAAAATTAAAACACCAAAAAAAAAAAACATATATATATTTAAAAAAAAAAAAAAAAAGAAATGGCGATCGGGAAGATAGCGGTCCCAGTGGTGTCGATCTTGCTGGTGGTGGGAGTGGTGATCGGAGTGGTGGCAGTCATGAAAAACAACGACGAAAACCACAACGTTCACAGCCCGAACCCGTCGATGAAGACCCTGACCTCCATCTGCCAGCTCACCAGCTACAAGGAAGCGTGCGCGTCAAGCCTCGAGTCGGCGGCGAAGAACGTCTCGGCGTCTCCCAAGGACTACATCCTGGCCGTCATCCAGGCCACATTCATCGAGCTCAACAAGTCCGTCGAAGCCACCGGCAAGATAAACGTCGACAAGAACAAGGACGAGTACGACCACATCGCCGTCGAGGACTGCAAGGAGATGCTCGACTACGCCTCCGACGTCCTCCAGGCCGCCATCTCCGCCGTCGGCGACAGCGACATCCACACCCTTGAGAACCGCGGCCAGGAGCTTCTCAGCTGGATGACCGCCGTTTACTCCTTCCAGACCACCTGCGCCGATCAGATCGAGAACCCCCAGTACAAGACCGCCGTGGAGGACGGCATGCTCAACGCCACACAGCTCACTCATAACGCCGTCAACATCCTGGCTGAGGTCTCTCAGGTCATCAAGTTCTTCAATCTCCCCCATATTACCATCCCCGGGATCAACACCTCCTCCCAGCGCCGCCTCATGTCCCTCGACGACGGCGGCTTCCCCTCCTGGTTCGGCGTCGCCGACCGCAAGCTGCTCGCCCGCCAAGGTGCCGGAAATGTCGCGCCCAATGCCGTCGTCGCCAAGGACGGCAGCGGCCAGTTCAAGACAATCAACGACGCCATCGCGTCGTACCCCCCTAAATTCGAGGGCAGATTTGTCATTTACGTCAAGGCCGGTGTTTATGACGAGCAGGTCATCATCGACAAGAAGAAGCCCAACATCTTCATTTATGGCGATGGCATCGGCAAGACCATCGTCACTGGAAAGAAAAACTACGGAATAATGAAAATCGGGACAATGCATACTGCCACCTTTGGTAATTATCAGAGTTTATTATTTTTTTTACACACTAACTTATCGAATTTGACAATTCCAGTCATTAACTTTTCGAACTAACAATTTTATCTATTAATTTTTTAAAATTCAAAATTTTAGGTTAATTTCAGCCCGAAAGACCAAACTGGGTTCAAATTGGACAATCAAACCCTAATTTTGGGCTATTTAGCCCAATTTGCTGATTTCGGACGGACAATTTTATCTTTAACTTTTAATCTATTTTTATTTTCTTTTAGCCCAATGTTATTCAGTAAAAATCATTAAATCGGGTCAAGTAATCGAAATTAGCGATTTGAGCCCAATTTGACCTAAATTTTAAAAAATTAAAAGATAAAATTGGAAGCCTAAAAGGTTAATAGCCCGAAATTGTCAGTTATTGGGTAAAAAAAGATAACAAACTCATAATTATTAATCTTCAATTAATTCAACTCTAGTGCTAGCTAATGAATATATATTATTAATTGCATGCGCGCAGCAAACCAGGCTGAGAATTTCATCGCCAAGTCAATGACATTCCGGAACGAGGCCGGGCCGGAAGGGCACCAAGCAGTGGCGTTCCGATCGATGGGCGACAAGTCGGCGCTGTTCGACTGCAGCTTCGAGGCGTCCCAGGACACACTCTACTACCAAAACTTCCGGCAATTCTACCGGAACTGCCGCATCTACGGCACCGTAGACTTCATCTTCGGAAAGGGGTCGGCGTTGATCCAGGACAGCGAGATCATCGTCAGAAAGCCGATGCCGAACCAGTTCAACACCGTCACCGCCGACGGCAAGGAGATCCCGAGCGGCAGCAACGGGCTGGTGATCCAGAACTGCAGGATCGTGCCGGACAAGTATCTCCACCCCGTCAGATTCCAAATCCCGACCTACCTTGGCAGGCCGTGGAAGAAGGAGGCTCTGACGGTGGTGATGCAGTCCGATATGGCGGACTTTATCCGACCCGAGGGATACAAAATCTGGGACGGGGAGACGTACCACAAAACGTGTTCCATGTTTGAGTATGCCAACCGTGGGCCCGGCGCCAACGTGGACAAGAGAAGCAAGGATTTCTCCAAGTTCAAAGTGCTCAGCGCGGCTGAGGCCGATAAGTACACCGCCGGAAAGTTTCTCACCGGCAATCTGTGGTTGCCGCAAACAGGGGTTCCGTACAGGCTAGGCTTGTGATCATTCTTTCCTTTTCATGCACTCCCTCCTCTCATTCATTATTTTATTTATTTTTGTTATCTACTTATTCTTAAAGGAAAAAAAAAAGTGACATTTTACTAGTTTTTAGTATTTCCTAAATCTATATGTAATATATATACATGTATGTCCACTGTGTATTTAATTTTTTGGAATGTATTATTTATTTTATTTATTTAAACATGAATGCTCCTTTTTTTTACAAATGAAATATAATGTAAGTAGATGTACGTTTTGAATATTTGACCACATCAGTGTCCCCTAAGTAAACTTGTATTACGAAATAATCATAAGTTTATTTAATTAGGTTAATTAATTTTATACCCCTAAGATATGTGTTCAAAGATTGTATACATTGCTTTGAATTTAATTGAGCCAAAAAATATCTAATTTTTTAGTTTGTATGTATTTTTGGGTTTAAATAGCATATGGGAAAAATTCAATTTTAGTCTATTTAAAACGTTACTGTCCACTTTTAGTCCATTATGAAATTTTTTTTCAATTTTAATCCACTTAATCAAAAATCGTCACTATTTGGTCATTTTCTCCCAATTTTAGCACTTTCTCCGGCAATTGTAATACAATCGCCCCAAATTCTCACCGGATGACACATGGTTTGCTATCTGTAATCGGAGAGAGAGGGTCGAGAGAGAGCGAATTGTTATCGGTCGATTGTCGGCGATCGGCACGGCTGATCGGTGATCCGAGCCCGGATTCGTGACAGGCTCGGCGAGGGCTTCGATTTGGGTTCAAGATCGGCTCCGATCGGTGGTCGGATGAAGAGATTGGAGGAGAGAGAAAATGGGGGAGGAGAGAAAAGAGCGAACTGTTATCAGCCGATCGGCGATCCGAGCCCGGATTCATGACGGGCTCGCGAGGGCTTCGATTTGGGTATAAAATCTGCTCCGATCTGTGGCCGGATGAAGAGATTGGAGGAGAGAAAAAATGGGGGAGGAGAAATGGTGGCTTCGGCGGCGGCGGTGCCGGAATGGATATTAAGTGCCACATAAGCTGTGCCACATAAGTGCGAGTGGGGAAAAAATTAAAATTGAGGGCGATTAATACAATCGCTTGGAGAATGGACTAAAATTGGAAAAAAAGGACCAAATAGTGATGATTTTTTGATTAAGTGGACTAAAATTGAAATTTTTTTCATAATAGACTAAAATTGAACAGTAACATTTTAAATAGACTAAAATTGAATTTTTCCTAATAGCATATCTTTCCATCCATACAGTAAAATTATTTCATTATGAGATTTTCCGGGTGGCTAATCCACAGGGGCGATTCCTTTCAACCGCACGTGTGGCTTTATCCCTCCTAATTTTATTTTTTATTTTTAAATTCCATTACCTATGTATATTGTATTGTTGTTAAAATTTTGATTTTTAGTGTTTAATTTGAATGTTGAATTTATATTGATTCAATTTTAGTTGTCTAGTTCCGTTGAATATTTAAAAATTTTAAGTAGATTTGTCTAATTCCATTCTGTTGATCTGTACTTGATAATTCAAATTTTTATATATTTTAAATTTCAAGAAGATTTCCATCATTTAATGGATGGCAATTTTCTATCAATCGAGAATTGTTTCTCCATCGTATGCCCAACTTTTTGTGAAGGCTTAAAAGAAAAGATTTAGCTAAAGAAGAATACAAGAGATCATTTCCGTGATAGGCCTTGACCTTTGCTAGTGACTAATCATACATGTAATCTATCTGGTCAACTCACGGTGTACAACAATATTCATGTTATTACTTCTTTGAGAATATTCAATCTAATTAAATATTTGTCCACGATTATTGCGTAAATACAAAAAGCTATAGTCATAATTTTATTTCCAGCCAATAATTCTCAAAAAAATTTAGTACGGAGGGTATAATAGACAATTCGAACACGTTATCTGTTGAACTCTACAAACTCCAACTCCCTCCCCACACCCACTCCGAAGCTCAAACCCATCAATGGCGATGGCTTCGTCTATCTCTGCTCTCACCTCATCCCTATCTTCTCTCTCTTTCTCCTCCCAAATTTCTCAGAAGCCCGTTCAATCTCTGTCCTTTCCTCCATCAAACCCCCTCCGTTTGAAATCCGCCTCCCCCAAATTCCCCGCTCTCGTTGTCGCCGCCACCTCCGCCGTCGCCGACCCTGATATCGAAATAGCGGACCTGAAGAAATTGGTCAAGTCTAGGCTTCCTGGTGGATTCGCGGCGCAGAACATAATCGGCACAGGCCGCAGGAAATGCGCCATTGCTAGGGTTGTTCTCCAGGAAGGCTCCGGGAAAATTATCATTAACTATCGAGATGCTAAGGTACCCACGTTTCCAGTGTAGATCCCTTTTTTATTTTTTCTGGCTTTTGTATTGAATGATTGTTACTGAGAATTGGATTGTTTGCACTGTAAAATTTAGTAATAGTAGCAGCAGTAATGGTGAGCTTGAAGGAGTAGAATTTATTTAATCAGTTGAAAGGGTGAAATTGAAAAGGGGATGAAGTGATGTGTTAATTATTGAATCAGAGGATATATGATAAGATGTATGATATATGCAAATTATGCTGAAGAATGTGAAGCAACTAGTCTTGAGATGTGTTTTGGGGATAGACGATTTATGTTGGTACTTGTGAATAGGTGCAAAAATGGATGATTTGTTGTGCTGCTTCATGTGTAGTATAGTATGGAGAGTTTGATCATTTTGGTATCTTGATGATATTAATGTGGAGAGTGCTTCTGAAGAAGCTGTTTTTACATTTCTGAGTAAATCACAAAGTTTTGAAGATGACATTTTTTCTTGAGTGAAGAAAGGATTTCACAGGTGGTTGTATTTTTGCGAATGTGAATCAGTTGTTATTATGAAATCTCTGCATGAATACATCTGAATTTTGTGTAGGAATACCTCCAAGGTAATCCTCTATGGCTGCAGTACATTAAAACGCCATTGGTGACTCTAGGGTATGAGGGTAGCTACGATGTGTTTGTGAAGGCACATGGAGGAGGGCTTTCAGGTCAGGCTCAAGCTATTTCGCTTGGCGTTGCTCGGGCATTGCTGAAGGTGAGTGACAGCCACAGAGCACCTTTGAAGCAAGAAGGGCTCTTGACCAGGGACTCGAGGGTTGTTGAGAGGAAGAAGCCCGGATTAAGGAAAGCTAGAAAGCGCCCTCAATTCTCCAAGCGTTAGAGCTGTGTATGTATTTCATGTGTTTCAACTCTATGAACCCATCAAAAATCGATTGGATCAAGATTTAAATTTGAATGCTAGCTTGATTTTTTTATTTTTGGTTGAGGAAGATGATGTTGGTCTTCAAGGCACAAGATAACATAGAAAATCCCCAAGTGTTGGTTGCTCTTGCAAGAAAGTATCATATATTACTTGCTTTCACTACTCACCAATCTTCCAATAATGTAATACTAATACATTACTTGTTAACATCCCCTGATGTGCACAGTTATTGATCTAGATCTAATATGTCGAGTAGAATTAAAGGAAAATAGAGGAGAAGCATCGAACCATATAATTAATTTATTTAACAATTACAATGTGTGTGCTCTCTTTTCCTAGGAAAACCTGTAATATCCATTTTCCAAGAGATAGCCCCACCAACATACAGTTTGAGAGGCTCCTAAACTCGGATGATTGTATTATTCCTTTACATTAAAATCCTATAATTCTATCAATTGGGTCCTAGTACATATGAACATACATAGTGAAATTGGCCAAGAAATTCAATTCAATTCAATTCATGGTTGAAGAGATGAGGAAGTGTGATCTTCCCAGAGTTATTGTGGTCGAGCTTCTTAAATTGATCACATATCTGCAGGATGTCTTTTTCTTTGATCTTCCCCATCTCTTTCAGCTTGTAGATTACATATTCCGATTTACTGTTTCATTACATATGCATTGGTTAGAAAAGATAATGACTATATAGATAGAGATGATCAAGAAAGAAACAACTCTGGTTACCTAATAAAACCATTGTTGTTCATATCAGCAGCAAGCAAGTCCTCAACCGTGATGTCTCGATGCAACACCCAATTGGTAATCTTCCGGTGCCTCTTGTCGATCCTCGCCTCCGCCAGATACAGAAAAGCCCTCGCCACCGCCAGCGTTGAGAACAGCAGCCATATCGAAGCAAACATTCTTCCTCCAATGCTCTTGAACGCCTTGTCCCCGTATCCCACCGTTGTCACCGACATTACTGATAGATACACAGAATCCACCCAATCCAGATGCTCCACAAAGTAGAGAAACACTATCCCTATTCCAATACACAGCACAACCACCCCCATTGCCAGACCTACCTTAAGCCTGATTCTCATCCTTCCCTTGGCAACGTCTACTATGTAATTTCTGGCGGAGAATCGGGAGGAGCTTTTGCGCTCCGGCTGCTGATTGGCCTTAATTCCGGCGAGGATCATGTTTTCCTGCAAATCGAGGACGTAATTGACGACTCCACTGAGAAGAATGTCGATGAATCCGAAGCCTACGAGCACGAAAAAGCAGGCGAAGACTTTGGCGATGGGGGTGGAGGGGGCGATGTCTCCGTAGCCTATGGTGCACATGGTGACGATGCAGAAATAGAGGGCGTCGACGACAGGGTGAGTCTCGTCGCCGGAGAAATGGTCGCGGTTGAAGGAATAGATGACGACGCCGAGGGAGAGGTAGAGGAGGAGCAGAAGAGCAGCTTGTCGGACGAGAGAAGCGGAGCCGTGCTTGAAATTGGGGTCGTTGGAGTGATTAGAGCGGTGGTCCTTCATCACGGCCATGGCGGGGGCGGTTCTGCAGCGGTGGATCGTCTTGTTGGCCCATAAGGAGGACGGTGGCGGAGGCGAATTGGGGAAGGAGTCATCGTCTCCATATTCGTGAGGAATGATTGAGGAAGGGAGATTGACGATGAAATCATGGAGTTGTGGAGGAGTTGGTGTCAGTAAAGGCTCCTCCACCGCCGCCATTCATACAATCTCTGTCTCTCTCTCTCTCTCAATCTTCTAATTTCCAGATTCGAATGAAGTTTAGAGAGAGAAAGATAATCAAAACATAACATTGGTTTATTAATTAGTCTTTCAATTTTCTTATCATTATTTATATGTATCTTTCATTATATAATAATTATTATTATTATGAATTATTCTCTCCCTCCCTCTAGTCTCTCAACCACACATTTACCTCTCAACTCATCTACACTCCATTCTGAATTATTTTATAAATTGGTAAAAATAAAGTCATATTTTACTATTCTGTGTACCAATTGCCCCTCAAATAGTTTCAAGAATTTCTACTTATCCCTTTCCACACAATTATTTCAACAACTTATATATCGAGATTTCTCTTTTGCTTGCTAAATATTTGATACATATGGAAATGAAGAACAAGATAAGGAAATAGGTGTGGGATCTAATTCATTGATAGGTTATCTCATTTATATTTACCTAATATTTTAGGTCACATTCAAGTATTTGAAATATTCGCAGGCCACATCATCCTTCACACCTATGCCTAATTTATTGTTTCACCCCCTTTCTTCTCTATTCAGTCCTATGCTTAACCTATTTTTTTTTAATTGAAAATGACGGATACTAAATAGAGTTAGTTCAATAATTTCACATGCAATTAAATGATAAGTTAAAACTTATTATTATTTTATCTGTTTTGTGCAACTTGAAATCTCTAAACACAGTTGATACTTTGAATAAACAATTATCAGGAAGCAAGCAAGCAAGGTATCCTACTGGGCTGGATATAATGAATATTATGACTCGTTAGATCCGCCCTTAATCATCTTATATTATACATCTCATCTGACTTGGGCTTTGCCTCATTCCAAAGATTCTCCCAAATTCACTCTATTTTTGTTATGGGAAAAATAGTATTTTAATTCTCTCAAACCTACTTTTTTTTATCTACCAGTTGTCTGTTTGGAATTTTGAATGGTTGTACAAATAAAAAGTTATAATAACAATAATAATGATATAATTAACTATTTTTTATTTTAAAATAATATGTAGACTTGTTTTATTCGAATAATGGTGAATTAATTCAGTTCTTACCTAAATTTAATTTTGTATGATATGAATGTATTCATCCATAATATATAGTTTGAAGTCAAATAGATAACAACAAATCATTTTGAAGCATGTTATTGCAAGTAACAAAACTAAAAATCAAAAGGTCTAAAAATTATATATAGGACTAAAGAAGCTGGATAGATAAATGTTCACAAATTTAAAAGGACAAAGTTAAATGATTAAAACACTTTTTTCTTCCCTCTCTGTTTTGTCAATAGAAAATAAAACACAATGTTGGGATTTCATATAAGAGTCCCACATATTTCATGTACTGTAGGTTGTAACGGAGCAAAAAATAAATAAATAAATAAAACCAATATAAAATGTCACAACTGTGATTGCAAAATGAAATTAAATCTTAATTTTCTATGGAAGATTTGATCAAATAAAAGGATGTAAACAAATTAATTTTTAAGTTTAGTATGTACATTTTCACACGTCAAACATTGCGTATATTAGACATACTATATTTGTATTTATTTTGTTGTGAGGATGTCATATTTCAGTTTTATAGTATTTAATTGCCAACTCATACTTATGTCAATCTCTGTACTGTATTTAATAATGTGGAATCTAAATAGAATCATACATTTATTGCAAATAATCAAATACAATTCTACCAACCAGATTCTTTCAACTATGTTGGCCCAAAATTGCTTTGACATGTTGATGATTAATGAATGTTTCCGTCGTGAAGATGAACAGTTCATAATGCATAATCCATTGATTTATTGAATTGCGTCAACTATAATTAAATTTAAAAAAAAAAAAAAAGTAGTTTCAAATTTATTTGTTTGGAATGAAAATGTACAAGTTATCTTTGTTGTCAGTGAATTGCTTGCAAGGCATGCATGTATGTGGGCAGAAAGAAGCGGCTAACATGAATGGCGAATACTTACACAATGTTGAAGACACTTGAAAGCCAAGCATCATATTCACTTCAATGCCTTATAAAATTCTCGAACATCATCCATGCAATGCAATTACTAGCTCATCTGTTAGGCCATGGAATTCTCTGTTACCAGAATCAATGAGGCCTGGGTTGCACCATCGGAACCCACTCCATCAGGACTCCTCCTCGACTTATCGGCTGTTGACACGATACCAGTCCTCCGTTGCAATGCTCGAACACTCCACGTCTTTAGACACGGGCCGGGTGCAGCCCGGGTCATACGTGAAGCCTTGTCCAAGGCTTTGGTTCCCTACTACCCTCTTGCAGGGAGGCTTTGCCTTTCTGATCAGAACCAGCTTCGACTTGCTTGCTCCGAGAACGACGCCGTTTGGTTTGTTGATGCATTGGCTGAATGTACCTTGGATGCTGTCAATTACTTCGATGACGCCATGGCAATCCCTTACGAGAAGCTTCTTCCTCTTCCACCAGACCAGAGTACCGATCCTCTGGTGCAGATGCAGGTAACACAATTTGGATGCAACGGATTCGTGATTGGTCTGATATTTTGCCACACCGTCTGCGATGGACTCGGATCTGCACAATTCCTCAATGCAATCGGAGAAATTGCGAGGGGTGCTGAAAACCCTAGCACCGCTCCTGAGTGGTGCCGTGATTTCCTTCCACCGCCGCCGCAAACGCCGGAGCAGCCGCCGATTCCCCTGTCCCTTCCCCTTCCTGATTACCATCTCGAGCACGTCAATATAGACCTATCTCTCAATAAAATCAAGGAGCTCAAACAAGAATTCCACAAATGGAGCAAGGCTGGGACCACTTGTTCGACGTTTGAGATCGTGGCCGCGATGCTGTGGCGACAGCGTACCATCGCCATCAATCTCAACGACGAGGCGCAGGTGAAGCTGGTTTTCTTCGCGAATTGCCGCCAAATCGTGAAGCCTCCATTGCCCAAAGGTTTCTACGGCAACTGCTTTTTTCCGGTGACGATAACCGCCACGAGCGCGGCGGTGACGAAGGAGCCGGTGTTCCAAGTGGTGAAATTGATCCAGGAAGCCAAAGGTGAGCTGGCATACGAGTTCGAAAAGTGGGCGAACAGAGCAGAAAGCGGGTCGGATCCATTCGCGCCGCCATTGGAATACAGCACACTATTTATATCGGAGTGGGGAAGGCTGGGGTTTATGGAGGTTGATTATGGATGGGGGAAGCCGGTTCACATAGTTCCGGTTCAGGGTTCGAGTATTATTCCGGTCGGGATAGTCTGTTCACAGCCTCGACCCCAAACCGGCGTCCGGTTGATGACGTGGTGCGTCGAGAAAGACCATATCCAACCTCTACTTCATCACATGATTAATTAATCACTATAATATTATTATCCAATCAAACTAATAAGGATTTTACCACATTTAATTGTAAAAAAATATTGTGTTTATATTCAAAATAATTGATATTAATGTCATATATATATATATATATATATATATATATATATATATATATATATATCTATGATGTTGTTCTTGCGTCAACCATATTTTTGATGGAATTTTTTTCCTTCAAGGAAATAATAAAATGATAAAAGAGAAATAGTTGGAACCATTTACCCTTGTTTTGTTATCATCTTAAAATTTTATATCTGATTATCTCATTAATATAATTTCGTAAAATGCATATCTTCCAAATGAATAAGACTGAATTAGATTAGTTCAAATGAATGAGGGTTGTCCATATTCGTTTGTTAATCTTAAGAGTGTTGTTCACATGCATTTTTTTAATAGTCAAATATTTTTGTAATGTTAATGAATAGCTCGGGAACATATTCATTAATTGTAGAAAAAGAAAAACAAAAAAAAAAAAAACAAAGAAAAGGAAACACAAAAATTTTAATTGAATAACATAACAAATTTAAATATAAATGAGTTATATAAGAAGAAATTCGAATCAAAAGAAACATAATTGACTATATAATAATAAGTAGATAAATGGACTATTTAATAATTAATAAATATTAATAACCATGAGTTTTGTAGCTCAACTGATATTCTACTTCTATAAATGTACAGATTATAATGACTTGGATCATACAAGTTTTCTAATCTTTATTATCATCATCCCTTCCACTCCTCTCAAACTCATTAAAAAAGAAAACTAAAATATCAATAGAATAATAAACACTAAATAAAATCTATTCACAAACATATGAACGAATAAAAAACTTGTTCGTTTATATTTGTTAAAACTAAATGAATAAAATGGCATAAACGAAACTAATTTAAATCGATTATCAATAAATTGTCAAATACTTTGTTCGTCTACAATCCTATCCACAAATGAAAATCAATTTTATTTTACAAATCAATGTATATTTAATGAAATTAATTTCATGAGATGATGTTAGAAAAGTCATATTAATTATAATAATATTATTTGGTAGTTACTCAACAAGGTAAGTAACACTCGTACGCTAAACATCTATATATCTAAAATTAGCGTATAATAATTATGCATTTGAAGTCGTGAGCAGATTGTCATGAGCAAGCTGTAAATAGAGTTGAAAATATTGATTAAAATGTCAGTGGCAACGACATACCAATTTTCAATGGCTTTTGTTTTATTTTCAAAATTAAAATTAAAATGAATGATTAATTTCTGTATAAAATACTTGACCAAACCCCTCTCGAATTAATAATTGTGTTTGACATGTTCAATAAATCAGCTTATTAGGCATCTACCATAAATCTCTTATTTCGATTTTATTCCTAGTTATTATTGATATAATTTATTTGAAATTAAACAAATAAAAATTATTAGGTTGTTGTTTTGTTGCAGGGGCAGTCATTCATTGCCTCAAAGTTCCACGTTAAGAGGGCCAATGCCAATCAGTTAGGTATCCAATTATTTGCAGGCCATCCACTTTGACTAACTTTTTGGTAAATATATATTCACATACACCTACCAACCATAAGCTTCCTCGAAAATCACCAAGCAATTTTAAAAAAAAAAAATTCTATAATACACCTATTTGGAGATAAACAAAACTTGACTAAAACGACTTTATTTAGGAAAGGTAACATAAATATTCATTTGTTACATATTTGCTTAACCTCATCATTTTTCGAAACTAAAATAAGATTTGCCATTTTTAGCTTATATTTTATATATCTTGAATATTTGTAGTTGTCATACCCGGTTACATGCAATTCAAATAATAATAATAATAGCCGAAGACAATTTTGAAGAACGATGCATGAAAACCTCATTCACCTTGAGAATATATACATGCATCCTCACATTCCTATATAACATCCATGTCAAATGTTGTTCAATGCTTTTTTATTTTTAGTTTTTGCTTGCTTCTTTTATTATGGTCTTAATTTAGAAGATAAACAACCTTTTATTTCCCTTTATTATTGAAATGATAAAAAAATTATCATTTCGTAGTTAATAATTGAATTTAGATATAATCACATCGAGTGTGACACTAGATCACATCAAGCTATCTAATTTAATTTAATGTTAGAATTGATAGGCACTTTAATTAGTCATATGATCAATAATGAAAGTGGACAATTAATTGTAAACTCGTGGCATAAAAATATAACGCGCTACTTTAATCTTTAATTGATTAATGTTATCACAATATTAAAACGACTTTAGAAAGTTTCCACTCTGAGAAGAAAAAAAAAATAACAATAACCTGAGAAAGCAGTCATTTAATTACAGTGACATCTTTGTAATGCAAATAAATAAATACATGTATGACCGTTTTATAGATATAATTCTTTGTGAAATGCACTCCTACTACCTAAGGCTACAATATAAAACAATTATCACAAGTCAAATATTAATTCAATATGTATGAATTATGATTTATGATTTGATCTGTCTCATATAATTAGATTTGTGAGACATTCTTACAAAAACCTCACTTGATATAAATAGGATTTGAAATCTTGATGAAATTCAATCAATGTTGGAAATTTATTTGGAGCAAATTTACTTATAATACTTCTTTACCTACATTTTTTACTATTGCTTTGTCAAAATCAACAAAATTAAATAATTGGAAGTGTAAGGATAAGATAAAAACTAATTGAGATATTGTAGGATTTTTCAACGATTACCTAATTAGGTACATGTCATGAAATGCATGCATGTATTAGTGTTACAATATTTACACAGTACTGTAGTACAGGAGTAGAAAAAGACAAAAATGACCCTGTCCAACAATATGGACAAGTGCTGCTTTACCAACCCACCAATAATATATGGGTCTGAAAGGAATAAGTGTTATAATCAATTGCAGCTGCGCAGTTGAAAAGTATGCAACTGTCATTAGTAATAATAAGAATAATTTATTATTATTATTATTATTTGCAATATTTTCATGTTTGTTAGTTATTGATATAGGGGAAACAAGGCATTTTAGTCCTCTACATCGGTCTATTGAAATTTTCATCCATTGGTTTTGAGAAAAAAACTTCTATCCCTATTGTGTTTAAAAAAAAAAAAAAAAGGTTCTAATTTTGTTTTGGAAAACACAATTAAATCTACAATATTTTTGATTTTTTTTTTGTCATCAACTAGCTGTAATCAATATTTTTTACTGATTAATCTTGATTAGGTCAAAATGACTTAAGATGACAATTTAACATAAATTTATTTGGATCAAATTAGGTAATTATCATAGTGATACTTTTTAATTTGAACTAAAATCAGTATTAACGAGTAAAAATTATTGGTTGCAGCGAGATGATGACCAAAAAAAAGACTTATTACAAGCATAGAAGGTGTAGTAGTAATTGTTTTCAAAATTTAAGAATAAAAAGACTTGATAAATCAATATAGATGACTTAACATTTTTTTTCCTTGCACATTAATGTTGTGATGACTAATGTGTGATAGCATAGAAAGGGTTTTTTCTTTCCCACACACAGACAAATAAATGTGTGTTTTGGTCAAAATTGGAGAATCTGTGTTAGGTAGTGGGAGCAACTCAACAAGTTTGACTTGGACATAAAAATGAGTTAAAACCAAAGGCAATTTGATGATTTTATTTCTACTTTTTCAACATTTCTTCATACTTTTTTTATATAACTAATAAATTAAATATATGAAAGGGGAGCTAACAACTCTTTGGTAGCTGAGAAGAACAAACTGTTTCAATTCAGTGAGATGTTCTCCAAATAGACTTGAACTTAGTCCACTTTCAATTATATATTATTGAGATTTATTTTCATTTGATCTGCAAACAAATAACCTCTCAATATATACCTGGTGTAGCTAATGATTAATGATTCTCTAACTTTTCTTTCATTTATTTTTAAGAATAATAATAACTACCAGAACTGTAAAGATTATACATTTAATGTGAAATTTTTGAATTTTGTGTGTTCACTAATCTCATAAAATTAGAGTCGATAAATATTGTGCAAAAGTGTGTAAAATTAACATTTAGTTTCCGTGAATTTCTAATATTTAAAATTAAATTGGACCTTGTTTTTCACAGGGCTTTGAATGTGCTAAAGTCTTTGACTAACTCTTTTTTCTTCACTATTTTATTAACTTTGAAACTGTATTTTCAAATAAAATATATGATTACTTTTTTCTTTTTTTTTTTTAACAAGAAAGTATGTATTGATAATTGTATATATATAAAAAAATTGAGGGAAAAAAATCATCTATGAATTTTTTAATACTTCATAAATGTTGTAGGAGAAGAATTTATTTTGGTTTATCAAATTACTTATTCGTTATTTGCATTAATGAAGGTTTCAAAAAAAAAAAAAATCAAGATTTATAATTATATTTTGTGGAAGGTTTAAATAACACTTTTTTGAGTTTCCTGTTTGGTCTGGTCGTCAATTTTGCTGAAATAGTTTTTAAAACAATCAAATTTAATTACCATGCATACTCTATTAATTCACACTCATTTTGTAATTAACAAAAGAAGTTGTTCTAAACAATATTTTTACGATATCAACATGTACATTATCATATAAATATGGTTTAGGGTAAACTGAGGTATTAAAAGTTCTACTAGGATAAAATTTTACATTTAACCTATACAGGTTGAGCAAAAATATAGTTTGAATTATAGAACTAGACCAAACTTTAAAAATGTCTTGACATAATTCAGTTAATTAAACAATGAAGTTGCGTGAGACTGCACGTCCACGTTGAATGTATGGCAGAAACGTTGTACAAAGTTGGTAAAATTGCATAAAATATTAGACCATTAGACACCCCATTAAAATAAATAAAGATAGTAAAATTGGTATGGCTAGGTAAAATGAAGCCGACAAGGTCCAAACTTTATCATCTATTATTTAAATAAAATAAGCACCGCTCGAGGCTGAAAAGGTCTTCAAGCCTCTGATTTGAATAACATTTGTTTAAGCAAGGTTGCTTTGTCCAATTGCAAATAAAAATGAGGATTGATTTTGTCGTGAAAATGAAAACCTGTGTTTTCACTGAATGTGACAAAGTGGGAATCGAGTTGGCAACGTCCATTTGAATAGAAAATAAAATAAAAATCCAAAACCCGTTGAAATTAAAGCAATCATTCGCGACCTACCCAACCAACATATAGAGTTGTATATATTGCTTATTCCGTCTCTCCAATTCATCCTCTCCAACTCTTTTACTCTTTCTTCTTCATTCATTCAACTATTTTATTTATTTATTTATTTTATACTTATTATGACAAGAAGCTAACCACTATATATCTGTACTTGTAAACAAGCCAGATTGTTCGAGAAAATTAAATTAGATCAGAAGAAGATGAGTGAGGAAGATCATGAAGAAGGTTTGGGTGGGCATGAAGAGAAGGAGACACAAAATGCCGTTCCATTTTACAAGCTCTTCGTGTTTGCAGATTATTGGGATAAAATCTTGATGGTTGTGGGGACCTTTGGTGCGATTGGGCATGGCATTAACCCCGCGCTTATGGCCTTCCTCTTCGGTGAATTGGCCGATGCTTTTGGTGGCTCTCAAACTGATAACGTCCTTCCTCTCGTTTCTAAGGTACACATCTTTTTTTATCTTTAGCAAAAAAGTTTCAAGTTAATTTTCATCTCATACGATTAATGTTTCTTTCCATTGTAGGTATCATTGAAGTTTGTATACGTGGCTGTGGGATGTGGCCTAGCTGCCTTTCTTCGTAAGTTTGCTCTCACATGTAGATGCAGTGTGTATAATATATCTTATTCAATATTGATGAACTTGATTGATTATATATATATGATCAGAGATGGCATGTTGGATGATCACTGGGGAGAGACAGGCGGCGCGAATAAGAAGCCTTTATCTGAGAACAATTCTGCAGCAGGATATCGCTTTCTTCGACCAGGAAGTACACACCGGAGAAGTGATCGGAAGAATGTCGGGCGACACCGTTCTGATTCAGGAAGCCATGGGAGAGAAGGTCGGAAAGTTTGTGCAGTTGATGTCCACATTCTTTGGAGGATTCATCATCGCCTTCACAAAAGGCTGGCTCCTCACCCTCGTCATGATGTCATCCATTCCTCCCCTCATGATATCCGGCGCCATCATGTCCAGCATCGTGGCCAAGATGGCGTCGCGTGGCCAGAACGCCTATGCCGGCGCTGCTGTGGTTGTTGAACAGACCATCGGCGCCATTAGGACCGTTGCTTCCTATACTGGAGAGAAGCAGGCTGTTACTGACTACAACAAGTCCCTCGAGAAGGCTTATAAGTCTGCTGTGCATGAAGGCCTCGCAACCGGCCTCGGGATCGGATCTGTTATGCTTGTCATGTTCTGTAGCTATGGCTTGGCTGTTTGGTATGGTGCAAAGATGATTTTGGAAAAGGGCCATTCTGGGGGAGATGTGTTTACTGTTATTGTTTCTGTATTGACTGGTTCGCTGTGAGTTTATTCTCTTCTTCTTCTTCTTCTTCTTCTTCTAAGTTATGTATGAAATTTGAACATGAATGATTTATGTATGTATGCTATCAGGTCACTTGGACAAGCATCACCTTGCTTGACTGCGTTTGCATCAGGGCGAGCAGCAGCGTACAAGATGTTTGAGACGATAAACAGGAAGCCGGAGATAGATCCATTTGATACCAGGGGAAAGATATTGAGTGACATTAGTGGGGATATAGAACTAAGAGATGTTCATTTTAGCTATCCAGCCAGACCAACTGAGCAGATATTTAGTGGCTTCTCTCTCTTTATCCCTCGGGGCACCACTGCAGCCTTGGTCGGGCAGAGTGGGAGTGGCAAATCGACTGTCATTAGTTTGATCGAGAGATTCTACGATCCACATAGAGGTGAGGTTCTAGTTGATGGGATTAATCTCAAAGACTTCCAACTCAAGTGGATTAGATCAAAAATCGGTCTGGTTAGTCAAGAACCGGTGCTGTTTATGGGTAGCATTAAGGATAATATTGCGTATGGAAAGGACGGTGCAACGGATCAAGAGATTAGAGTGGCAGCAGAGCTAGCTAATGCTGCTAAATTCATTGATAAACTGCCTCAGGTATGTATGTTGGTTATTATTACAAAAGGCATATATGTATATGATGCTAAAGATGTGTGTGCTGTGTTGCAGGGTTTAGATACATCGGTTGGTGAACATGGAACTCAGCTTTCAGGTGGACAGAAGCAAAGAATCGCGATAGCCAGAGCAATTCTAAAAGATCCAAGAATACTACTTTTAGACGAGGCAACAAGTGCGCTTGATGCAGAATCAGAAAGAGTGGTCCAAGAGGCACTTGACAGGATCATGGTGAACAGAACAACTGTGATAGTTGCACACCGTTTGACCACTGTTAGAAATGCCAACATAATTGCAGTCATTCACAGAGGAAAGATTGTGGAAAAAGGTACACATTCTCAGCTGCTGGATGATCCAGAAGGAGCCTATTCTCAGCTCATCCGATTGCAAGAATCGCGCACACAAAAAGAGGAGGCTGAGGAAGAGTTAGACTACAGTATGGACTATAGCAGACAATCCAGCCAAAAGGCATCACTCTACAATCTAATGAGTCGAAGATCCTCCAGGTTTAGAAGTGGAAGTCGCCATTCCTTATCCATCACTTTCAGCCTGTCTAGAGGTGTTAGTATTGCCAGATCATCTGACTACGAAGATTTGAAGTTTGCAACTGATGAAATCGAAAAGCATCCAAACGTCTCACTAGCCCGTTTAGCTGCTCTCAACAAGCCTGAGATACCGGTTTTAACAGTAGGGGTTCTGTCTGCAATCCTAAACGGGGCTATAGTTCCATTCTTCGGCATATTACTCTCTCTCGTGATCAAAACATTCTACGAGCCACCAAACGAGTTGAGAAAGGACTCCAGGTTCTGGGCTCTCATGTTTGTAGTTCTTGGCGCGGTTTCATTTTTCGCTTATCCAATGAGGACATATTTCTTCGGAGTGGCAGGTTGTAGGCTGATAAGGAGAGTTAGAATGATGTGTTTTGCAAAGGTGGTTAACATGGAGGTTGGTTGGTTCGATGAGCCAGCAAACTCGAGTGGAGTGATCGGTGCAAGGCTCTCATCGGATGCTGCTACTATTCGTGCTTTGGTTGGGGATGCACTGGCACAGTTGGTTCAGGATCTGGCATCAGCAATAGTTGGACTGGTTATAGCATTTATCGCGTGCTGGCAGTTGTCGTTCATCGTGCTGGCTATGGTGCCTCTGATAGCACTGAATGGATATGTGCAGCTTAGATACATGACGGGGTTCAGTGCAGACGCGAAGGTGATGTATGAAGAAGCGAGTCAGGTGGCTAATGATGCTGTGGGGACAATAAGAACGGTGGCTTCTTATTGTGCAGAAGAAAGAGTGATGGAGCTGTACAGAAGCAAGTGTGAAGGCCCAGCAAAGATGGGGATTAAACAAGGATTGATTAGTGCCACTGGTTTTGGCCTTTCTTTAGCTTTGGTGTTCTTCGTCTACGCCACTGCCTTCTATGCAGGAGCACGCCTTGTTGAGGCTGGAAAAACCACTTTTGAAGATGTCTTTCGAGTAAGTATTATTTATAATATAGATGGTGATGGGAAGAAGAAAGCTAAGAAGATATTTATATATGTGTTGTGATGTGGTGCAGGTTTTCTTTGCAGTGAACATGGCAGCAGTGGCGATATCTCAGTCGAGCACATTTGCCCCGGATTCAAGCAAGGGCAAGAGTGCAGCTGCTTCAATCTTTGCCATCCTAGACAAGAAATCCAGCATTGATCCCAGTGACGAATCTGGGACAACACTAGATAATTTGAAGGGAGAGATCGAACTGAAACACATCAGCTTCAAGTATCCAACCAGGCCTAATATCAAGATTTTCCGAGACTTATCACTCAGAATTCACAGTGGCAAGGTATAGTGTAATCAAGAATCCCTTTTAAATATAACCATCCATCATGTTCTGATGTTGAATATTGTTAATTACAGACAGTGGCATTGGTGGGAGAGAGTGGAAGTGGGAAATCAACGGTGATTTCCTTATTGCAAAGATTCTATGATCCAGATTCAGGTGTGATCACCATAGATGGGATCGATATTCAGAAGTTCCAACTGAAATGGCTAAGACAGCAGATGGGACTGGTGAGCCAAGAGCCAATCTTGTTTGGTGGATCAATCAGAGATAACATTGCTTATGGAAAAGGAGGCAATGCAACCGAGGCTGAAATCATAGCTGCAGCTGAGCTGGCAAATGCCCACAAATTCATAAGTGGATTGCAACAGGTACTAATCAATCAATGCTGATGAATTTCATATGTGTAGATGCTAACAACATGTGGATTCTGTAGGGATATGATACGATGGTTGGAGAACGAGGAGTGCAATTATCAGGAGGACAGAAACAAAGAATAGCGATAGCAAGAGCAATCGTAAAAGCACCAAAGATACTACTACTAGACGAGGCAACAAGCGCATTGGATGCAGAGTCGGAAAGAGTGGTCCAAGATGCACTTGATCGAGTCATGGTCAACAGGACCACCGTTGTCGTTGCTCATAGGCTATCCACCATAAAGGGGGCCGACCTCATTGCTGTCGTTAAGAACGGAGTCATTGTCGAAAAAGGGAAGCATGATGCTCTTATCAACATCAAGGATGGCTTCTACTCTTCATTGGTTGCACTTCATATGACTGCTTCATGATCTATCTATTCTTTTTTCTATCTTTATATGTCTTTCTTCAACATACCTAGTCAAGTTGTGTAACTGTATATATCTCTATACTCCATTTATCATGGAGTTCGATCACCTCTTATCATTAAACCTTTCTTCTTTTTTTCTTTTACTATATTATATGTTAACAAACATATATATTCTGTTATATATTCATAATGATTGCTAATTATATTTTTTATATATGTGATGTTCTTGCATCAATCCTTATATCATTTTCATGGAATTCTTATCTTATGAATATTAATTGGTGAAATCTTTTTATACGACTTTTTGTGATTTTCTTATCACTCTTCCATTTCACATCCAAACTTCAAGCTGAGTTTATAAGTTGGGCTTTTTTTATTACTTGGGCTTTAAAATACGTTAAAGGGCCGAAGTCGATATTAAAGCCCATAATAAAATGATTACTCTTCCATCTTGATAGTGACTGATACCCGATTGATTATTTGATCAAATCTAATATTTAGATGGTAGTTCCATGTCCTAAAAAAGACAATCTAATATTTAGATAGTAGTTTCCTGTCCTAAAATAGTCATGTTGTTCTAAGCACGATTTTTGTTTTTTTCAATAAAATGATTAATTACACTAGATGCGTTGCAAGACTTTATCATATAATATCGAATTATTTTTTAAATTAGTAATAAAGTAATGCAATGTTATAATATGTTAAATATTTATATTAATAAAAATAGATGTTTTGATGTTTAATTTGTTTCACTAAATAACTTAAACTAGGAACGCTAAAATTCTTAAACATTTTCTCATATTTCTTGATCAACTTTCCTATTCGTGTACTTCTGAAAACTAATTTCAAAGTTTAAAACTATTTTTTAAATTTATTTTCTTAGATTTTTAAAATGGTTTCAAAGGTTTTTAGTTTTTTATTTTTTATGTTTAGATATTTTAACATAACATTTTTTAGTTCACAAAAACTCATGTGAGACAGTTTCACGGATAGTTTCCGTGAGACGGAGACCCATCACTCACAAACAACATGTGAATTATAGGATTTGGATGATAGATAATTGGGTTGTGGGTTGACCCGTCTCACGCAATGCATTAAAATTTTGTGAGACGGTCTCACAAGAGACTTACTCTTTTTAGTTTTGTAAATAAAATTCCTGATTTTATTATAATTATAATTCTATAATATTGTATAATTTTATTGTTATTTTTGTCAATTATTTAATCATTTAAGCCAAATTAAGCTATATAAATGACAAATAAATCAAAGAAATTAGAGTAAATCTTATGTGAGACCGTCTCACGAATCATTTCACGTGAGATGGGTCAACCCACTTCACAATTTATATAAAAATTTGTAAAAATGAATTTGATTTGTGGTAAAAAAAGATCTGTATTATGGAAATTATCCGTGAAGCCGTCCCAGACAAGTTTCAGTGAATAAATTAATGCAAACAATGAAAAAAAAAGAAAGTCAATGGTTTTATAATTTCAATATTTGGACTTTAGAATTTAATTATATGAAATGGCAAAAGAACTGTTCAAAATATTGCGTGATGTCAGTCAAAAAAGGCCTGATGAAGAGAATTTTCTTTTAATATCAACAATTAAGGTCCATTATTTAAGCAGACCCAATTTTTTTCCTGATATAACTTAATTATGAAGATATTCTTGTCCTTTTAAAATATATATAGATATATATTTCAAACTGAAAGTGTCCGAGTGCTCCTATGCAAGATAAAAAACAACAGAAACCAAATGTTGTGTATAATGTTGTCAACACCAAAGATAACATGCAGCGGAAAAAATCAAAGATAAAAATTAACAAGACAAGAAATTTATCCACAAGTATATAATGATACTCGTGGAATGCCTATAGGGCAAAAAGTGTCTTATTCGATTTATCATTGCAATACACAACACAAACGAGGACTTGGAAAGAACATCTTAAAACGACACTTGATACGTCCACTATAATGGAAACTATGGACGTGTAAACTAAAAAACCTATCGACCAAGCAACGATCCTACTTTGCTAGAGAACTATTGGAGTAGACATACTCTATAGTTCTACGGAAAAGAAATAGGAAAGTTGAAAATCAAAAAACGGTTGACAAAACAATACAAGAGAAAAACTAGATATGAATAATTTGCTTGTGTTCTCTTGTATGCAAATTTGGAAGTGTACATCAATCTCTGCAAATTGTCTCGTATTTATAGACGCTCTTGATTCCATGATTGAGCACTTCTTAACTCCACTTCTTGTTCCTATGCTTGCTCACCAAGTTCACTCCATGAACTTGTTCCTATTCTTAGTCATCAAGTTTACCTGCTCACCAAGTTCAATTAATAATTGATTTAATTAATCAAGAAAAAGGAAAAATGAGTTGACAAAGTCAACATCAACACAACCTAAATTAATTAAAATTATAACTATAAAAAGTTAAAAACATTTATAACACGTGATTTAGAATGATCTAATCTAATTTAATATTAGGAGCAATCATATTGTGTGGCTTAGTGAAGTTTGAAAAGATTTGTTAAAATTGAATGAGAGTAGGAATTAGTTGGGCGTAGCTTGATTCCGACCAAAGTGGGCATGGATGCTATATGAGGATAGTGTAGGGGCTTATCTACAAATACAATTAAATTTACGTAAGGGCTACGCAAAACGTTACTGCAGTTTTCGTCACCAACTTTGACTACAAAAAGTCAATGCTTCTATGAATTGAATTTAAGGTTATAAAAACATTCATCGCCCCTAGCGTCCAATCCCCCTCCTATTTTTTGCTTTTCAACAACCGTGACTTAAACAACATTTTTTATGTACCCACCTCCAAATGCCCCGTTTTCACTTCCATTTTATAATTTTAAAAAGAACTCTTTTTTTTTTTTTTTAATTTCATGGTTCAATTGGTTAATGCAGTTCTATAATTTTAGAAGGACCGAAATTGAAGTTCGATTAGGAGAAATCGAGTTGAACTGATAATAATCGAGAAATTAAGCAGAGTTTTTTTTTTTTTGTTTTTTCCTTTTGATTTTATGGCATTTTTAATAAATTTTAATGCCCAAGTTTTACCATCCTTTTCTAAGAACTAAAATTTTAATACTTATAATAATGATTTCTTTGAAATAATCGGTCTCTTCTACCGTCCTACATTATTTTGTCTTAACTTTTTTTTATCTGAAAACTTCATATTTTATTGAACACATTTATGTACTTATGAACTATATACATACATACATTTAAGAGATTGTTTATTTTGTGCATAATAATACATATTATATAGATGGCATGAAATATATAATTGATTGTCATTCAATCGATGATCGATCCAACACTTTCAGCATGATGAACAATTACATTTGTACAATATTATTTGTATATTACACGATTTGGTTTCTATTTTAATGTCATGAATTGCCGCATCACCTCACACCCACTCTTCTACAATGGTACAAGATTTAGTGATCCGGACCAATCCTAAGCTAAAAAGTGGACTGTGGATACTCTCGCTTGTTTTTTTAAATAAGTGAGTGTTTGGATTTTATATTTAAAAAAGAAATTCAAGTGTTCAAGTAAAACAGGATTAAATATATATTAGTTTAAAAAAAATTCTTGATGTCACTTCCCAATTAATTAGTGCTTATCTTTAGGAGGAGAAAAAAAGTTATCTAAATAAACTTGATAAACGCATATATATAGTTTTTATTTCACAAATTAAAAATTGCCTGGACGATGATAACAAATAGTTAATTAGCATGAGAACAAACCACCAAATATAATTTGTGAGTTAAACCAAATTAGGTTAAGATATACATATCCTTCCATATTAAAAGATAAGGCAGGGATGGCACAAGAATCAACCCTATCCCTATGAATTACTAGTTAAAGCAGTGCATAGGGAAGTTAATATATATTTGAGACAGGGCCAGGTCAGCATGTAATTAATACACATATAACTAAAACAATAGTGTAATTAATTAAGTGGGTTATGCTTCGCTGGTCTCCATCGAATCTTGGGTGGGTGCCCACCACTAGCACTATAATTATCATCACTTTTCCCTAATAATCTTAACCACACCAACCCACCCACTATTAATCTGTTCACTATTTTTTGGGAATGGGATTCTCATTGCTCCTGTCCTTCTCTCTCTTTATTCCGCCAATCACCTTCTTTTATCACCCTACCTCTTTTACTTAGCTATTCTAATTTTCAAACAATACAAATCTTCAAACAAAATGGATATACATAACAAAACTCAATCAGGGATGATATTTTTGTACACAATGTTATGTTCCAGTAGCATTTTATGAATATTTTCAAACAAAATTCACCAAATTCATATGTTTAATCATAAGAAATCGTGAAATCTAAATATATGGTTTTGTGACTCTGACCTTCGATTATAACTTTCATAATCTTAATTCTCTCTGACACCTCCAATTAAATCTACACATATAATTTTTTTTTTCTTTTTTTTACTTTGAGGAATTCTTTAAATCAAAGATTTTAGGTCTTCCAACATTGAAATCTGTATGATTATTATTTTTATTTCATTTCGACTCTGTTAATACTTTTTAAAGATTCATTATTAATGTAGGTATTTATATTTTACATAGGTTTTTTTTATTTTAGAATTTAATCATATTAAAGACTCAATCATGTACACAAACCTTTTAAGTTCTTCTTAAAATCTTTTCAGATAAGAATATAATAGACGAATCAAGTTTCTAAAATAAAAAAACTATCAACATTGCAATCAATTAGTTTGAAAATACTACAATTTACATTTTAATAGTATTTTTGTATTAATAATATTAACCTTTACAATATTTTTTTGATTTTTGACAAGTTTATTATTTTGTTTATATTTATATTTAAAAAAATTGTAGATAAGATTAAAAAAAATTAGAACTCAATTTTATATAATACTATACTTTAATAAAGAATTGAGATTATCTAGTATAATTTTCTTTATATATGATTATAATATATTATTGTGAAAGCTCTTTGAATTTATATTCACATGGAACTAATTTTAGTAAAAAATCTAAATTTCAAGATATTAGAAGAAAAATAATCAAAACATGTTTTTATAAGAAGAGTGGAATATAAATAGACTCTTACCTTTTACAATCAAATAGAAAATAAAATAATTATTCAATTAGTAAATATATATATATATATATATATATATATATAACTGTTTATAGTTCAAAGTTCAAAATATTTAAGATTCATGTAATTGATTTAAAAGGAGTTTGGAATGTATAATTAATGTGATCCATATTAAATTAGAGTCAGTATAAACTTCTAACTAAATTAGATAAAAATAATTTTCTTTAGTTAGAATTCTATTTATACAAATACCTTAACTAATGTTATCTATATTATAATAGTGTTTTACTACTAATGAACCTCTAACTGAATTAGATATAAACAGTTTTCTAATTTATATCTAAACATTAATTAGAACTCTAACAAATTTAATAGGTGTGGGTGACAACATTGATTTGGAATAACTTCATTTTATTTGATTGCATTGTTTTAATGAAATTAAGTTATCGGAGGAGACATGAGTGATATCCTATCCGCCGTAGGTATATGTTAATTTGTCCATTGTTGATGTGTCAAAAATACAACATAAACATTGAATTCAAATTACAATATTTAGAAGGTTGAGATCTTTTTATATCAGCAGTGGGTAACTTAGGACATGTCCATAATGAGTAGCAAAACATTATTTTAGGAGGAGAATACATTGATTTGAATGAAAATTTGTAAATTAATGAGTTACGACGTATATAGATTGCATTTTTTTATTGGTTAGCCGGTTAACTTTCTAAGAATAAGTAGACATCACAAAGTTATATCGCAGCCAATTATTTTCGAAATAAATAAATAAACTATCGTAGTAACTTTTTTCCTAATAAATAAATAAGCTATCGTAAATAGTCAATTTTAGAAAAATTGAATGGTAAGTTTACTTCTCGTACAATGCACAAGTAGTTATAGTTAACTTGTGTCCGTAAAAGTAATTTAGGTGTGGATGACAACCTCGATTTAGATAAACTCTACTTTATTTGTTTGGCATGTTTTAATTAAAAATGAAATTAAGTATGAGAGTTAAAATAGACATTATGAAAATGAATGAAACATAATACATACTATTATAGTTGTAAAATATATATAGTACATACAACATGTGATATTATTTTTAATATGAGATGAAATATATATTAAAATAGCTCTTGTATAAATTACACCATCTATACAATAATATCATCAACTAATATCTTATATGTATTAAGTGCAACAAAACAGGAGATTAAACACAGGAATTTGGGGCAACAAAATCAGTGACAATTCTATCCTTGACAATTCTCTCTCCAAGTAACAGAAAAGACGAGGCAGCTTCAGGTCTTGAATTTTTCTATTATGCTTCCACATCAAGAAATGAAATAAATTTAAATATTATTTAATGTAGATAGAGGTCCTCAGGTCCCTATAAGTAGAAAGTTATGCAACTCTGCTCACTCATGATATTCAGGCGCGGTTGACAAACTCTGCGTCGTTCACACTACTCTCTCTCCCTCTCCTTCTGTTCACGAGATTACAGATTCATCAACCTTAATATATTCTTCGACAGGTGTGATCTCTCTCTCTCTCTCCTCTTTCTCTCTCTTGTTTTTGTTTTGTTCTCTTTTCAACTAACAAAATCTATTATGTTGGAGTCCTGATTTGGCTCTTGTCTGTTCATTTTATTCTCCTGTTTTTTTTTTTCTGTAAATTGAAACCTGCTTGTGAATACTATGAAGATGCGTAGGTTGATTGATCGTATGTATATACGTTCATGTTTGGATGGAAAAGGAATGAAAGATGAATGGTGACGTCAGCTACTGATTTTGATGTCTTGTTTCTTTTGCTGATTTGAATCAGTTTAAAAAAAGGAAAAGTTTAGATCAATCGTTAGCTGGCCTATCAATCAAGCATTTCAGCTGCAGCTAACATTGACTAATTAACTCCTTGGCAGAATATTAGTGTTGAGAAACTGGAAATCGAAGTTGAAGATTTTTGGTGATCCAATGTCGATGGAGGCGTCCGCATCTGGAAACGGAGAAGAATCGAGGAAGGAGGTGACGAAAGCGGTGCCGTTTTATAAGCTGTTTGCCTTTGCTGATTCCACAGATAATATACTGATGATGATTGGTTCCATCGGAGCAATTGGAAATGGCATCTCTCTACCTCTTATGACCATACTTTTTGGCGAACTCATTGATTCTTTCGGCGGAAACCAAACCGCCAACGTCGTTTCTGTTGTTTCTAAGGTAGGAAAATTTGATTTGTGATTGTAAACTGGCTGTTTCTTAATCGTTTTAATTTATTTGTAGGTAGCTCTCAAGTTTGTGTATCTGGCGATTGGATGTGGAGTCGCGGCATTTCTGCGTGAGTATATGTATATGCCGAGCAATTAATAATCCTAGATTATATAATTTGGACTAATTGGAGCTTTTCTGCAGAGGTTGCTTGCTGGATGATCACGGGGGAAAGGCAGGCGGCACGGATTAGGAGTCTTTATTTGAAAACAATTTTACGGCAAGATGTTGCTTTCTTTGATATGGAAACTAACACGGGTGAAGTGGTCGGAAGAATGTCCGGAGACACTGTATTAATTCAAGATGCCATGGGGGAGAAGGTATTTATTACTCCTTATGCTATTGATTGATGAGAACATGAAACTTAAACCCATCCTGTTGCAGGTTGGCAAGTGTATACAGCTCGTCGCAACGTTTTTAGGAGGCTTTGTCATCGCTTTTATTAAAGGATGGCTTCTTACCCTTGTCATGCTATCATCCATTCCTCCACTTGTGATAGCCGGTGGAATCATGTCCCATGTATTGTCCAAGGTGGCGTCTCGTGGCCAAAATGCCTATGCTAAGGCTGCAAGTGTGGTAGAACAGACAATTGGCTCCATTAGAACTGTATGTTACTAATCTACATTTTCGTGATGAAAACTAAAGGCAAACTTAACTTTGTATCTTCACTTTTTCTTCCAGGTTGCCTCATTTACAGGGGAAAAACGGGCTGTGGTGAGCTTTGAAAAGTCCCTTACAGAGGCTTACCGATCAGGCATACAAGAAGGATGGGCCACCGGACTAGGCTTTGGAGTTGTTATGTGCCTTATATTCAGCAGTTATGCTTTGGCCATCTGGTTTGGTGCTAAAATGATCTTGGAGAAGGGTTACAGTGGCGGTGACGTGCTCAATGTGATTATTGCTGTTTTGACTGGTTCAATGTGAGTTCAACTTGCTTTCTTCGACTTCAATCAATGTACAATTACCTGTGCCCATATAATAAATGTCTATCTTCATTTCAGGTCTCTGGGACAGGCAGCTCCTTGCCTGAGTGCATTTGCAGCGGGTCAATCTGCAGCTTTTAAGATGTTTGAGACTATAAACAGGAAACCGGAAATAGATGCATATGATACTCAGGGGAGAAAACCCAATGACATTCGTGGCGACATAGAACTGAAAGATGTGTATTTTAAATATCCAGCTCGACCAGATGAGCAAATTTTCAGAGGATTCTCTATATTCATCCCCAGTGGCACAACAGCAGCTTTGGTTGGACAAAGTGGGAGCGGAAAATCGACTGTGATAAGTTTGATAGAGAGATTTTATGATCCAGAAGACGGTCAAGTATTAATTGATGGAATCAATCTCAAAGAGTTCCAGCTCAGGTGGATTAGGTCGAAAATCGGTCTTGTAAGCCAAGAACCTGTGCTTTTTACTGCTAGCATTAAGGATAACATTGCATATGGAAAGGATGGTGCAACTATTGAGGAAATTAGAATGGCAGCAGAGCTAGCCAATGCTGCTAAATTCATCGATAAACTTCCCCAGGTGAGCCAGCTTTTATGTGCTATATATCTCTTCTTCTTTGTCTCTTGTTACTAGGTTTGAGGGCTTAAATGTTTGGTTCCTACAGGGACTGGATTCAATGGTTGGTGAACATGGAACTCAGCTTTCTGGAGGACAGAAACAAAGAGTTGCTATTGCCAGAGCTATTCTCAAGGACCCCAGAATTCTACTTTTAGATGAGGCTACAAGTGCACTAGATGCGGAATCTGAGAGGGTTGTGCAAGAGGCATTGGACAGAATTATGGTAAACAGAACAACTGTCGTAGTTGCACATCGTCTGAGCACAGTTAGGAATGCTCACATGATTGCAGTCATTCATCAAGGAAAGATGGTTGAGAAAGGCATGTATACCCAATTCTTATCTATTCAATGTTTTTATATTTGATCAAAGAAGATCATGTTGATTAACTAGTCTCAATATGTTGTGCAGGAACACATGCCGAACTACTAGAGGATCCTGAGGGGGCGTATTCTCAGCTAATACGCCTACAAGATGCCAATAAGGACTCGGAACACATTGATGGAAAAGAAAAGTCTAAGATGAGCATGGATTATGGTCGACAGTCAAGTCAAAAATTGTCATACGTACGATCCGTTAGTAAAGGATCCTCTGATATTGGAAATAGCAGTCGTCGGCAATCATTATCACTATCATTTGGTCTACCTGCAACACTCAACCCAGCCGAATCCACATCATTAGAAACTGAAAATTTCACTTCCTCTGAAAAGCCTCCTAAAGTCCCCATTCGTCGCCTTGTTGCTCTTAATAAGCCTGAGTTACCAGTGGTGATATTGGGAACTATAGCTGCCATTATAAATGGTGCAATCTTGCCTCTTTTCGGTATACTGATTTCAAGTGTGATCAAAGCCTTTTTCGCGCCACCACATAAGCTACGCAAGGATTCAAATTTCTGGTCCTTGATATTTGTGGTCCTTGGGATCGCTTCGTTGATTGCATATCCAGCGAGGACATATTTCTTTGGTGTGGCGGGGAATAAGTTGATCAAGAGAATCAGGTTAATGTGCTTCGAGAAGGTGGTTAGCATGGAGGTCAGTTGGTTCGATGAGCCTCAACATTCGAGTGGTGCGATCGGAGCAAGGCTATCTGCTGATGCTGCTAGTGTTCGTGCTCTAGTTGGGGATGCACTTGCACAGACGGTTCAAGATCTATCCTCAGCAGCCGTTGGGCTCGGTATTGCTTTCGAAGCTAGTTGGCAGTTGGCACTTATCATGCTGGGTATGATACCTCTGATAGGACTCAGTGGTTATGTACAGATCAAGTTCATGAAAGGGTTCAGTGCAGATGCAAAGAAAATGTACGAAGAAGCAAGTCAAGTCGCTAATGATGCCGTTGGGAGTATAAGAACTGTGGCTTCCTTCTGCGCGGAAGAGAAGGTGATGGCAATGTACAAAAAGAAGTGTGATGGGCCAAGGAAAAACGGAATTAGACAAGGATTGATTAGTGGAGTAGGCTTTGGTTTATCTTTTTCCTTGTTGTTTCTGGTCTATGCTACAAGTTTCTATGCAGGAGCTCGTCTCGTTGAGGCTGGCAAAATCACGTTTTCTGATGTCTTTCGTGTAAGCCCCAACTCGCTCTTAATTGATACTATCTATCATACATGCATGCTAATTGAGGACCATAATATCTTTGCAGGTTTTCTTTGCTCTAACAATGGCAGCAATAGCCATCTCCCAGTCTAGCTCATTAGCTCCAGATTCGACCAAAGCCAAGGGCGCAGCTGCTTCGGTGTTCGCCATTCTTGATAGAAAATCCAAGATTGATCCAAGTGATGAATCTGGGGAGAAGCTGGAAAGCGTGAAGGGAGAAATCGAACTGAGACACGTGAGTTTCAAGTATCCAACTCGGCCTGATGTTCAGATCTTCCGAGACCTGTGCTTGACAATACGCAGTGGCAAGGTATTGATTCATTCATTTGGAACTGGATTTGTTTTTTCTTTACAATGCAAATATGCAATATTAATGTATGTATGTATATTCCAGACAGTTGCTTTGGTTGGGGAAAGCGGTTGTGGAAAATCAACGGTGATATCATTACTCCAAAGATTCTACGATCCTGATTCGGGTCATATAACAATCGACGGAGTAGAGATTCAAAAGTTCCAACTGAAATGGTTGAGGCTACAGATGGGACTTGTAGGGCAAGAACCGGTTTTGTTCAACGACACCATCCGAGCAAACATTGCTTACGGAAAGGAAGGTGATGCAACGGAGGCTGAAATCATAGCTGCAGCGGAGCTAGCAAACGCCCACAAATTCATCAGTGGGTTGGCACACGGATACGACACAATGGTGGGTGAGAGAGGAGTTCAACTTTCGGGTGGACAAAAGCAACGCGTAGCCATTGCACGTGCCATTGTCAAGAGTCCCAGGATATTGTTGCTAGACGAGGCAACAAGTGCATTGGATGCCGAGTCAGAGAGGGTCGTTCAAGATGCACTCGATCGAGTCATGGTGAACCGGACTACGGTGATCGTGGCTCACAGGTTATCAACGATTAAAGGAGCCAATCTAATTGCAGTTGTCAAAAATGGAGTCATAGTGGAGAAGGGAAAACACGATACTCTGATCAACACAAAAGACGGCTTTTACGCTTCATTAGTCGCACTTCACGCTACTGTCGCTTCAACTTGATTATTTTCAATCTTTTTATAATTTATCCCTACATTCTAATATTTTATTCTCTTCTTTATTCTAATATAATATCATTATGACTTTTAACTCTTTCCCTTACTAAATAATTAATACAAAGATTGAGTCCACATAATCCACCATTGTGCTTCGTGCTAAGTGACGTCATCCATGACGTATTTCTAAGCAAATCACGTGCATACGAATTCAAACATGCCACAATTCCAATTTCCAACCAGCCATTCCCACGGATTTTATTCTGTCAACACATTAGTTTACAACTCACGATCCACGAGAGTTTGTGAAATCGATTTGATTTGTGGGAAAATAAAAATATTCAAGAGTAAATTACATTTATCACTCCAAGGTTTGGTCAATCAAATAAACCTGAGTAAATTACAATCAAACTATGAAAATTTGATCATTGAAGGGGATTTAATTTTAATTTTCACAAATCTTGAGATTTGTTTGGTAATTTGACCAGACCTTCAGAATAATAGATGTAATTCACCCAATAATCAATTATCGATTATTTTTTAAATTTTAAAAACTAAGAAAAAGAAATGCAAAATAAAGAAACAATGCAGTTGCGAACTACCAACTAAAATTCAAACAGAGGAAGAAAGGAACAGATTGGACATATCTTGCAGTGATATCAGTCATCATCCTCACTCTCGTCGCTATATGAAACCAAACCACTATAAGCTACGGATTTGGATGCATCGGTAATGAGAGTTTCCTCGGAGCCCCTATCAACTTTGGTATGTTGCTTCTCATCGCTGTCATTACATGCTTCCACGACACTAGGTGTTTCTTCTGGATCTGCTGTCTCTATTTTCGCTTTCTTAGCTTGGGGCTTCACTTTTATTACCAAGCCTAAGGGACGAGACGGAGGATTCTTCCTTCCTACAACTGAATTTTTATCCTACAGCAAAAAATGAAATAGCAACGATAAAATAAAATTGTCTTGTGAGACTATTACAGCTACATTATTGCTTCAAGTTGACCCCCACATTTGAACGAAGAACAAAATTTTTGAAAGCCAACACTACAACTAAAAAACACCATCATCTCCTCAGGTCATTGACACGGAATTCCATAATTTATTTATGAATAAGCTGTTAGCTGTATTTCATTCTCACAATGTTTCTAGTACAGACAGTATACTAATGGAGATTCTCTTGAGTTATAAGTTATAACTATACAGAGAAGATGCCATGTTTTTCCCCCTTTAAGGTTCTTATTTTCTTTCTTTTTTTTGTTAACAGAATTCTTCTATCTTGCTATAGTTACTCACCACATATTCCACACTAAACCCCACCACAAAATCCGCATTGGGAGGCTTCATGGTAGGTTTAGGAGAAATCAATTTCCCCATGCTATGCATAAAAATTTAAATCAGCTTTGCTTCATATACCTCTACCTAAATAATTTAATTTCCTCTATCTTTGATATTTATACAACCTAGGAGTTCTCTCACAGAATTCCAGTTTTCCTGTTGCACTACCTAAAGCACTCTACAAAAATGTCCGAGTTCAAAATCTGGTCAATAGATCATACTTGATGCTTCGCACCAGAACAAGTTTGAATGAATCAATCGTATACGTGAATTTTGAAATTTAGAGACGCATATAGTCGGTCCAAAATTCACTCTCAAAAATTCCACTGCTCGATCACTGTGAGCCAAAAGAACGAATCGTTATATATAGATGCATAAGCACATTATGTATGTGCAATCACCTGAATTTTTGGAGCTGATGGTGTCTCCTTTAGCTCTGGTATAGCATTATATTGTGATTCCACTGCTGCCTAAAAGCCAAAACATACAGACGATATTGATTGAACATTATGTTTTTATCAAATAAACAGGCACAGATTTATGGGAAAATACCTGAAAACTACGCAGATGTTGCTCTTCTTCATCTGCAATTTGTCGCTCATATTCTCTCCTGGACTGCAACAAGTAATCAAAATACAAATGAGTGAATTACAAAGACAAACTTATCCCTTCAGTGGTATGCATGAAAGCAAGCACCACTTTCCTTCAAATGCAAAAAATACAGATGCATACAGGGTAAAACTGGAGAATAAGATCCCCTCATGGGTACAATCTTGATCCATTTATAATATAGGTACTTAAGAATCATAGACCGACTTTTTAATCTGCCAACATATTGAACCCAACCGTCAAGTTGTTACTGCAGAGGACCCAGTACTGAGTCAATTATCATGGCTCTAAAAACCCAAGCTGCAGCTCTATGAAGAGATTTCTAATTTCAACCTTTTTGCTTATTCTTTTTTACTAAGTTTCATCAAATTCTAATCTGCTACACAGGGCACGTAGTGGCATCAGTGATGGCAAAGCAAGAAGCATTGAATATTATCATCAATTCAGGCCATATAATCTATTTCACAATGTGTTGGCAAAATAGATATGTGTTATAAGAATATTACTGATGCTACGTTGCATCAATTTTACGAACCAGAGAATTTTGATATTAAAAAATGCAGAATGAAAATCCTTAGCTTGAGTTAAATGTACAATTTATTAAGAATAGGAGCCAGCCACTTGGTATTCCAAACTTAAAAATCTCTCATGTTTTTTAGTGGAAAATCTATTGCATGGTCTTTTCAGCCTGTGTATCAAGATTTTCTGTTTTCAAGATCTCCTATCCAATACTCGAGGACGTAATTTCATGAGTACCAAATGGAGATGCAGCAACAGCAACATGTGTTTTAAGTGAACGAAAGACTGGTTCAATGCAAGCAATTTACTACTTCATTATCTGTCACAGTAAGTAAGTGAATAGCAGGCATAACCTCACCATTTCCAATTTTTCTAGAAACTCAGTCTCATCTTCATCCAAAGCTTTTGGTGGCCCTGCAAGAGGAATCCATAAGTATGTAGGAATTATGAAGTCAAAGATACAAAGCTTGTAATAGTACCTAAAATATTGCAATATAAAGAAAAGGGAAAAACATGCATGTGAAATTAGATAAGCACCTCTGTTTTATGCAGTGTGCATAATTGACATAGTATGTGAAGAAACACAAGCAAACTGAAAAACAAAAGTAAACTAGGGTGTGTTCCAATCAACTTGAAAAAAGAATTACATATCATAGGTGTTTATATAAAACAGGCTAGAAACCATTAAAGGACTAATCTACTCTTAAGTGCTAATCAATTATTATAATCTACCACAAGGATACCAAGTAACCTAGTTATAAGGTAGGAACAGTGTTTTCTGCATTGCCATTCTCAAGTTCAAACCATAGAGGTACATCCCATGGGATAACAACATTCCATCAAGGCATTCCAATAAGTAAAGGTAATATACATTTGCAGAGCACAAATCAAGAACTTACTGTGCTTGAAGCGTTCATTGAATTCGGCATCTTTCCTATCCTTGTTTTCCTTTAAAACCTGTAATTTCAAAGAGAGTAAAACTCAAGTACTTATGAAGCTCTGCATCCGCACACAAAGATACGAAAGCACAGGAAGAAATGACTATCCCAGAACGGTTTTAAGCACAAATGACATTAATAAAACTTGTCCCATGCACAGTCTACAGTGTTAACAAAATTTGAGAGATTGGACTGGGAGCATGTCAAGAATTATACATAATATCATAAGCAATGCAACATAATCAACCAGAACTACAAAAAGGGTAATGGAAAATAAAATCATAAAATTATGAGCTAAAAAAAGAAAGATAATAGGTAGAAGTAGACCTCGTAAAGGGGCCTATCTCTCTGAGCAGTACCATCTTCGACTCGAGGTCCCCGGGTCTTCCGAGCTTCTGCTAACTGAAAATTTTCATAATTTTATGCTTTTTGTATCTATACCTAAGAATTAAATCCTCAACAATCACAGAATTAAGTTTGGGGGAAAACCTGGTCTTCGGAAACGAAGTTCACTAGCCTTAATGGTGGCGGCAACTCGTCATCCGCCATTCCGCCGGCGCCGGAAGCGACTTCCCGGTGGCCCTTCAAAGGTTTGGTTAATCAAATTGCAATTGGAAGGAAATAGTTATGGGTAAATGAATAAACAGTATTTTACTACAAACACTTTCATTCTGTTTTCCATAAACAAACTACTAGGGAGTAGGGATTTGCTTTTAACTTGAAATCGAGGAATTCAACATCAGCCCGGTCATCCACACCACAGTACCACACCCCCATCTTTTTTATATTTAATTTAAAAAATCTAAAAAATAATAAAATTTCAAATTCACCCTCATGAAAAAAAAAAAAAAACCCCTCCAAAATTTCTTCTCTCCTCCCTCCCGTCTGCTTCTCCCTTTTTTTTTTTTTTTTTCTATTTCTCAAACTTTTTTATCTTGAATTTGGAGGGGGATAACGTATCAAAAATCATTCTATGAGTTAACAAAATATATAATAATCGTGTGAAAAAAACGAAAAAATGGATCAAATTTGAGTTCAACCCTAGTTGGTCGAACACAAAGATGTGTGTTCGACCAATCAGGCATCGAACACACTATAACATGTTCGACGCCTGGTGGCCGAACACATCTCTGTGTGTTGGACCAACCAGGGTCCAACGAGCCTCAGATTTGATCCATTTTTTCCTTCTTTTTATACGATTTTTACATGATTTTCACACGTTTTTTTACATATTTAGTTGACCAAATAAATTATTTTCATTATATTACGGTGTTATTTCTCAAAACTTGAAGGAAAAAAAATTTTTGAGGACTCGTTCGACCTTGGTTGGTCGAACACATAGAGATTTGTTCGGCCACCGGACGTCGAACATGTTATAATGTGTTCGATGTCCGGTGGTCGAACACACCTCTTTGTGTTCAACCAACCAGGGTCGAACGAGTCCTCAAATTTGATTCATCATTCTTTTTACACTATTATATATTTTGTTAACTCATAAAATGATTTTTCATACGTTATCCCCTTACAAATTCAAGATAAAAAGTTTGAGAAATAGAAAAAAAAAGGGAAAGCAGACGGGAGGGAGGAGAGAAGAAATTTTGGAGGTTTTATTTTTTAATTCATAAGGGTAAATTTGAAATTTTATTATTTTTTGGATTTTTTTTAAATCAAATATAAAAAAGATGGGGCGTGTTTAGAAGATAATAAGGTGTAGATAGCCGGGCCCATAATGAAAATGTAATTTATTTATTTATACGGTAAAATACAAAAACTCAAATAATTTGGGTTTCAAAATGTGATGGATGGGACTAAAAAAATCTATGCTGTGAAGCACATCTCATGATAAATATATTTCAATTAAAAAAAATTAAAAATTTTAAAAATATCAATTTTAATATTTAGGTAAAAAAAAAAATTCGAAACCCTAACCTCTCCCTTCACTTTCTCTCTCTTTTTCATCTTTTTTTGATATTATTTCTTTTTAATTTCTTGAGAGATACAATGTCAATATAATGATGAACATATCATGTATAAAAATCGTGTCGATCAAATTCAACACGTAAAAGTGTGTTTAGTCACTATGACTGAACACGTAGAAGCAAGTTTGGCTGAACGGAATTAGTAGGATTTGACCTAAAGAGTAAAATTGATATGTTTATGTTTTTAAAAAAAAAAATTATTGAAAAATGTAAGTAGAAGAAGGTAGTAGTATTGTAGAAAAATCAAGATTAAGGAATTTCTAAGCATAATCTAGAGAAATCTAAACCTATAAAATTATAAATAGGCCTCTAAGGATTCATTTGTATGTCAAAACAAATCACTTCTACATCTATAAAATTGCTCTCTGTACTCTACACACTGACCTATAAAATTGTTTTTCATATTCTACGTACTAAAACACTAATAAGTATTTTTCCAATCACTTTCACCAAAACCACTCACTAACGTTCTTCATATTCTACACACTAAAACACTAAGTACTTTTTCAATCACTTTCACCAAAAACACTCGCTACATTCAATGCTCTTCATATTCTACACAGTGATACACTAAATATTCTTCCAATCACTTTTACTAAAACCACTCACTACATTCAACATATATAATCACTTCTACTTTTTTAACAGTCAAAATAAATCATTTACATTTGAATCTCTTAAATATAGTTTCAACTAAGATCTACGAGACCGTCTAATAAATATAGTTCGATTAAGATCTACGAAACGGTCTAATAGAAAAGTGGCTTGTGATTTCAATCACTTCCAATAAAACCACACACTACATACAAAACACCTACAATCACTTCTACTGTCAAAATAAATCATTTACATTTGAATCACTTCTACTTTTCTAATTCAAATAAAAATTTACTACTTATATTTATCATTTACATTTGAATCACTTTTACTTTTCTAACCGTTAAATAGAAGTTTACTACTTTTAGAACATTTGAATCAGTTCTACTTTACTTTTCTAACTGTCGAATAAAAGTTTACTACTTTTATAACATTTGAATCAGTTCTACTTTACTTTTCTAACTGTCAAATAAAAGTTTACTACTTTTATGAATAGATGATTCTCAGAGTTTACCGACATTTTACCTTCAAGTTTTCACCTAGTTAAATCTACAAACAAATACTCATGAATAGATGATTCTCAAGTTTACCGACATTTTACCTTCAAGTTTTCACCTAGTTAAATCTACAAACAAATACTCCATCCGTCCCGCTCAAATTTGCATACTTTCCGTTTTCGTCCGTTCCATTCAAATTTGCACACTCCAAAAATGACAAATAAAATTTACAAAATTGCCCTTTACTATTCAACTTTAACACTACAAAAACAGTTTTTTTGAGCTCCGTACCCAAAAACAGTTTTTTCTTAACCTCCGTGCCCGTTCCGTACCCAAAAACAGTTTTTTCTTAACCTCCGTGCCCGTTCCGTACCCAAAAACAGTTTTTTCTTAACCTCCGTGCCCGTCCCTACGTGCAAATCTGAGCGGGACGGAGGGAGTAATATAAAAAGTTTAAGTATATTGAGTATAATACAAATATAAAAAACATACAAATTTTAAATATACTAAGTAATAATACAAATATACAAAATAAAACAATTTGAGAAAAATACGATACATCTTTGATATTATTTTAAATATATTGAGTATAATACAAATATAAAAAAGATACAAATTTTAAATATATTGAGTAATAATACAAATATAAAAATAAAATAATTTGAGAATAAATACAATACATCTTTGATATTATTTATATTTATATCATCATATTCATAATATCTTTAAATTAAATAAAAACATATTATATATGTATATATATTTCACTTTATAATTTATGATACAACATAAAAATGGAGTACTAATTAACTAAATTATTAAAATATATATTTTAAGTATAAAACTATATAATAATTTAGAATGCACATGAAATTAACTCACTTCCCTCTTTTCCATCCCAAAATTCACACATCACACGAAATGAATGATGGTGCAATGCAAATGGAGATATTAGCAACTCATCTCAAGACAACAGCATATTCAAAATGTAAAACCAAGCTGAGGTCTTTCGCATCTCACATGCAACATCTACATACAGGAAAATCTCACTATCTCACTGCTTAATTCACAAAGAGGAGAAGATACCGATAGTTACAAAGTTATTGTCATCATAACCCAAGGTCGACAAGCAAATTAACTCGGATGTTAGCATCTAGCTATTAACTCTTGATGAAGAAACCTTAAAATTTCCAGTTTGTACATAATGCTATTCAATGGCGTCCCTCCAAGATTCATCATTCTTTGGGGTACAAGAACATGCCAAATGCAGTTTATTCATTCGAATGTCTCCACTTCTCACCTCAAAAAGCTGCAAAACAAAGTTTAGAATCAAATATGGATTCTTTGGGGTACAATAGCATGTCAAATGCAGTTTATTCATTTGAATGTCTCCACTTCTCACCTCAAAAGGCTGCAAAACAATGTTTAGAGTCAAATATGGAATTAACATGAGAAACTTCCTTTTCTATCTCCTAGCTGACTGATCACTATCTCAGATGCTAAATTAGCACAGACAATACACAGAGAGTCAAACAATCCTATCAATTTTTTTACAATAAGCATTGGCAAACATGCATCTGAAATGAAGGGAGAACTTACGAGCTCCAAATAGTAAACATTCCACAGGAAATCAGTTTATTTGAGAAAACCATCCAATATCTCCTGATGTAATCAATATTGTGACTAAAAAATGGCTCGTTAGTATCTTAAATATCATTAACGCCATCAAAAGTTATAAGAGCTCTATCAAAAGTTATAAGAAGAGCTCTATGACTCATGGTGCCTCCAGGAGCAGGCACCTTTAAGCATTATTCTGTGAACAACATTCACAAGATGTAAATTCACTTTATTGAGCACCTTGTCTTTTTGATGGTAGGACTTCGCAAGAATCAAGATAGAAGTGAAAACTATTTCTTCCTGAAGATGTGTGATTTAGAAAGGCTACAAGGTATTGGAAGAAGCAAAAATAGGGGGAAAGGAGTGGGAAACCACAGGAGGGGGACAGACCAACTAAGTCGGCTTCTATATCAATAAATTGAATTTTGGAAGGATTATAACATTTTACAACTTGATTTAGTAATTCTCTTGCTAGCTAAAAATCTAATTATTATATGTTCATAGATTCTCAATCAGATCTTACAGGTATTGATAAAACAGAAACACATGATATGCTGTCAAGTGCTAAATCTACAATGTGATTTCAAATAAATCATATCTATCGATTCATAACCTTTCAAGCACAACCAGTAATAAAGTTCTATCAAACACAGACCAATTACATATAAGTACCCATACCTTGCATTATTTCAAATATCATATATCATATGACAAATAGGTATATGATGAGATTCGCAAGTTAAGCTTGATTAAAGCGTCCATATAAGTAGCCAATGCAAAAATTCTTGATTGCTAAGACTGGGAAAATTTGGTGCTTAGTTTTCTAGTTTTGACACCTCCATTTCTATTTACTACTAACTTACATGGCAACACCTCATAATGTTGCACATGCTTGTGCTTTGCATAATAAACAAGTGGAACAAGATCCAGATACCAGCCAATTATGAAACATCTGCAGGCATTCAAGTATGCTTGTGGAAGAGGTGGTTAAGCAGATTGCCAACAGACGCATCAATCATAAAGGACTTGTTATTCAAAACCACTCTTTCTATCTTTTCCAGTTGTCTGAGATATATGTGTCACTAGAACTGCTCTAGTTTTTTACTACCTTTTTAAACACATCAGACATGCATCAGATAAACCATTCAATTGTTAAAAGTGAAAGTAAACAATTATTTCTTACTCATAGTACCTCCAAATCCATGATATGATTGCACAACTTTTTATTTTCTTTGAAGGTCGTTGCAAGTCACCCCATTCTGAACAAGTTGATTAATTGCATTTCTTAACTTGATATAATCATCAAGGGTATTGTACACTTGATGAGAAATTCTGGCATACCCAGTTATGCAACCATCTGCATCCACAGCTCCAATCTCCCCATCTCTTGGAACCTGACAATGTATGGGAACTTCCACCCCAAATGCATCCCGCAAGTGTGATCTCAGGTTCACCGCATCGTCATCACAGAAAACCCCCAATTTAGAAGGCAATCCGACCATAGCCATGCCTGGACACATATCTGGAGGTGTACCAAGATTCGTTCTCCATGCCTTGGCCAACATTTGGCCCATTTCCACTGCTTTCTCATGGTTTCTTTTACGAATCCCCTCAAGGCCTCCTTCAAACCTACTAGTGAATTCCAAAACTTCAGGAATAACCAGCTGAGAGCTGTAGTCTCGTGTTCCAATCCACGCACTTTCTATGGCCAGTCCATTCCCATATTCATGTGAAACCACGGGGTGGTGCAAATCGCGCGAGAGAGGTGACTTTCGACAATACAAAAATGCAACAGAAGGAGGACAAAAAAACCATTTATGCAAGTTGCTGACATAAAAATCAGCACCGATATCCTTCACATCAACATGAACACTACCAATAGCATGGGCAGCATCAACAAACACACGCTCCACGCCTTCCTCTCTACAAATCTTAACCAGTTCACGTGCAGGTATCACAACACAAGGCATTGATGTTATATGATCAATTATTGCTAATCGTACTCTCTTACCATTGGCCCTACCTCTAGCCAAGCCTTTCCGAAACTCAGCGATGATTTCTTCATTGGAATTAACAGGGAAAGGCAAGTGAACGACGATGACAGAGCCACCAGCTCGAGTAACATAGGCCTCGATGGACTTCTTAACAGCCTGAAAAGCGCAGTGGAGCATGACAACAGCATCACCCTTCTGGAAACGGCCTTCGGCGAAGGCCCAGCCAACATGCTGAAGAACAATGGCGGCGGCGGTGGTGGCGTTGTCTACGATGGACACCTCATCAACATGGTCGGCATTAATAAGATCCTTGATGATGGTGCGAGACTGGAAGATTTGGCGCTGGAGGTGATTGAAGAAGAAATCATCGGGCTGGCGGAGGAAGCGAAGCTGCCACCTCCTCTGGGCGGCGATGATGGACGAGGGGCAGCTGCCAAAGCTACCGTTGTTGATTCGGGCAATTCCAGGCTGGTGGTGCGCGAACTCGTCGAGAATTTCGGATTCAGTAATGAATGAGAGCTTGGGCTTCTTGAGGAGGTGGGGGGTGTCGCCGTTGGTGGCGGCGACGGCGACACGAGGGTCTTCGGGTCCCGCGGGAGGATCCATGGGCATGGAGAGAAAAGGGGGGATTAGGGTTAGGGTTTGTAACCGGGAAGATTACCGTCGAATTGTGTGTGGTTTCATTCTACTGGTATTAATTTGGGGGAAAGTGGTTTACAGTCGGCCTCTCTCCCTTATCTTATGCCACTCAAAAATGTCATTCACCTTCACTATAAATCCCACGCTCACCCAGTCAGTCACCCTATGTTTCCTTTTCCACTGCCCTATCCACCTCCAACTATAGAAAAATGAATCGACCTTACCATATTACTCTTACATCATTTAAAAAAAAAAAAAAAAAAAAGAGTATTTATAAATGGGCGGGTTAGTTGGAGTGGATTGAGTTGCACGGATTCTATATACACTGTCGTGAAATTGATTTACAAGACTCATTTTTATATAATAGGACATTAAAACCCCGAACATATATATTATGTATGGTATGTGTTATGTAAAAATAGAACATTGGTCTTTTTAGTAAAAAAGATGAAACATTTGCAATTGAATTAGTTAGTAATTTATAACAAGACATTCACTGAAAATTTATATAAATATGATTAGTTTAATTTAAATTTTAAAATGGGTAGAGCATCCATTTCAAATACTTGTTTGAAATTCTCGTTTAGATTCAATTAAAATAATCTTTATATGTGATATTTAGGTATTGGGTGGATACAGATAGTAGGTGGGTAGCAGTAATCAAGAACGAGTTGGGTAAAAACAGTATAAATAAATTTTAAACAAGAATGAAACCAAAGAACAAAACGGGTAGAAATAATATAAATAAATTTTAAAAGAAAAGGAAAGCGGTATGCATAGTGTAATGTTTATAGGGTTGGAGTATAATATCTCCTAAATGGAAGGGTGCCCTGCCCGTTATCATCATTTTACATCACAAGAAATTAAGTAATTTTAAATAGGTCACTTGATGTTCGATAACTGTCAACTGATAATCGAACATACTTCCTTACGAACAAAGTTCTTAAGTATAATTTTGGTTCACACAAGAAAACATTTTTGGGTGAGTTTTTTTTTGGACAAAAAATGCTTTTTACTAAATATAATGCCTCTTTTTTTTTTTTTATCACAAAATTAGTTTGAAAATGTAGGATGAGTTGATGCTAGAGCTCAAGAATGGAGGACCTAGAAGATACACAAATACATACCTACAAAATATTAATGAAGAAAGAGTTTTTTCATCCTCTAAATTTACCTTATTGAATTTTTCATCCTTTTTTTTTTTGTCTTCGACATTTAAAAATATCCATTTTTGCTCACGACTATCCTTATTTTCTTTGTTTTGGCGCTTATCCAGTAATTGGCCATTTTAATATTCAAATTTTCAATATATGTCATATTAAAACTTAAAGTATGATATAATATGATATCAATTTTTTTTTAAATTTTATTTTCAACATGATCTTTTATTTTTATTTGTATTTGAGTTTTCTATATTTGATAGTGAATTGAGTGGATTAATGTTGGTTTCTCTGCATTTTTGTTTAATTTTTGATAAATATTCGATGAAATAAACTGATCAATAATCAACGATTTACTAATGCAAACATGTAGTTTTAACTGTTATAGATGTGAACATGAAAAAATAAAATCAACGACCATTTATATCTATATGTATATATTATATAATAAGAAACAATCATTTAAATATTTAAAAAAATTGTAAATATGATTTAATAAGTACAAGTATCATTATTATGGTAATAAAATATTATATGAATAACCTAAAACAAGAAAAAAAATCACAATAAATAAATGAAGTTGTTAAAAAATTGGATCTACATAAAATGTAACGAAACAAACAATTAGAAATTAGGTCCATATATCATTAAGTTAAAAAAGCCCAAGCAACCAAAAAATGAAGCCCGACCCAAAATGAAAATTTTACCTTATGAATTATTTATAACAGTTAAAAAGCCTATAGTATCAGCACAACAGTGAACAGTGTATTGTAGAATTACATTATGATTAGTTACTAGTATAAATCCCATGCGGTGCACGGGCATATCAATTTTACAATATATATATATATATATATATATATATATATATATGAAAATGTTGAACATGAAAGATAATAATTTTTTTGGGACAATCTCGATCTAATTTATTACCCGTCTGACACACGATCATAAAATTTAAATATTCCGAGTTTAATGTAAAAATATTAATTTACGAAAAAAAAATCAAGTTCTCGATAATATTTTAATCTCATTTTGTACCCGTGTGATGTATGGGTAAATAAATTTCAAGTGTCGGTAGTTTTTTGATGTTGATCATGAAAAATAAATAATCTAAATTTTCAAAGTTATTTCAATTTAATCTACTACCCATATAATTTATGAATTTTTATCATACATTATCTGACTACTTTAGAACTAATTGTTTTTCTTTTTTTTTCACAATTAGTATGGAAAAAAATTATGCAAATATATTCTCATACCTTATTCATTGTAATGAGTGTAAAATGATGATATTATTGTATATTATAATTAAGTTTCAATAATATTTCAACCTCATTTGGTATCGTGTGGAGTAGCAAATAAATTTCAAGTGTTAATAATTTTTTGATATAAAAATGTTGATCGTAAAAACAATATAATTTTTTTAAGTTATTTTTTGATATCTACTTCTCATATAATTTATTAATTTTAAATCTTTCTTATTTTCATCATTTGTTTGATTATTTTACTAATTTTTTTTGTGACATGGAAAAACACTAATGCAAATATATAATATAAACAAACTATGCAGATTTTCTTAAGCAAGGAAAATGAAATATGCTACTGGACACTCTCATAGAAGCGCATCAAAGCACTATGAAGGGGATAAAAAAAAACAAAATAATTTTATTTCCCAACAAAAGTCAATTAATCGAGTTTTGTACTTTAAGAGATTATGTTTTATCATAATATAATAGTTAAAAAATTAGCCATGCATATTAGGTGAGGTGATACTTAGCATTCAATTGGAAAGGAGATGTCAGGATTTGACATATATACTATTTGTTCGATAAGCAAACAGATCAAGTTAAAACTCTCAAAAATTAGATCCAATTATATGGTGTGTGTGTATATATATGTGTGTGTATAAAAGGAAAATAAATCAAATAAAATAAAAATATTTTTAATTTCATTGAGAATTACCTATATATTCCATCATTACACATCTCACCACACTTGAAACAAAATTATGAATCTCCTTCAACTGATAATTTTTTTGAACATTTCCTACAATTAAGATACCAACAACTTGCCAAGTTGTCTACTTCAGCAATTTTGCGGAACACTCAATATCTTGCAGGCTAAAAAAAATAAATTATATTACAATATAGAAATAAAGAATGTTTATCTAAATTAAAAACAAAATCATATAAAATTACAATTTTAGGTACCTCACATCCATCATCACTAAGTTGTCCCAAATTCTTCACTAAACCATTTCCTTCCTCCAACTCATCATATATTGAACATCCATAAATCTCGCTTACAGACCCAATACATTTAGGTTGATCATAAATGATATTTAACTTAAAAAATATTATTAAATAAATTAATTTGAAAAACATATTGCACGATATATGAAAATATTTATTTAATTTTACCTTGTTCAAAAATCAGTGACAACTTCATTGTCTCCATTAACAATCACTTTTGTAACATGGTATGTGTTGGAAGCATAAATAGTTTCTATAAAAAGAAATTACATGTAAATAAAAAAAATTGTTTCAAAATAAATATTGAATGTGGACATAATAAAAGTTCAATCAAAATCATACTATCGTATTTGCATGAACGACACATCTGAATTATGACAATCACAGGATCCTTAGTATGCTTATTCAAATATGGAATCAAATATTCGACATATTCTTCCCACAATGTGCATTTCAGCCTTTGTTTCCTATATCAAGAAATTTACAATTTAATAAATAATTCAATGAGAAAAACAATCATTATAATTTAAAAAACCATTCAAATTTGTACATACGCTATATCTTCCAAAACAATTTCAATCATCTTCTTGGGACCGTTGGTCAAATCCTTTATTATCAGTGCATCCATTCCTGCTATCCATCCAATCACATCTAAGAAAATAAATTACAATACATGTTAGATTAGTGTGGGAAATACAAATAACAAAATGAATAAACTATTTGTTTGTTGAATGTGTATCACCATAGAGTCTATATTCATCGGTATATATTTCTGACAATATATCTTGAAATCCTCTGAAAGCAAAAATGTTATTTGGAAATTTCGGATCAGTTATCCTTTTCACAACAATTTTTCCATAAAAGTTAAATTTGTACTTAAAATCTGTTGTGCGATATTTCAAAGAGTTTTCAGCAACAATGAAATCAAAGATTATATATAAATCTCCCTTATTCAGTAGAGGTTTGAAACGATGCAAGTATGGTTTACGAACTGAACCATGTATCGTAGAACCCTAAAAAAAACATTATAACAAAATATTTAAATATAATAGAAAATAGATCATACATCAAGATATATAATCAAATAAAGTTTTGCACATTACCTCTTTGTCATTGAAAACACACTCATAACAGTATACAACTCTATTATTTCCATAAGCAGGTATATCATAAGCTCTCACCAAACGAAGTTTCAAAGCCCATAATGTCTTCGAGGGATTGATGTCATTAACCACATTGAATACGGGAGCCATGATAATTTTTCAAAATCTTTTGCTACTGTACGTGAGTTTTTGGATGAGTACGTATTGAAGATTCGTAAAATGATACCTATTTATAATATATGAAAAAACTAATCTTGTCAATGATCTTTGCAATTTTAGAAACCATGAAATATATTTTAAAAAACGAATTGATATTTTATATAATATTATTCACTGTAACATTCTTTTAATCAATTATTCCAAAATAAATTCAAATATCTCAGCTTTATTGAGCAACCAATAAAACTTAATTAATATATTGAAATGAAAAAAATTTTGACGCCATGATTTAATTAGGGTAAGTTTATTGAGGTCATTGAAATGACCAAAAGAATAATTTGTCAATTATTTTAAGAAACAAAAGAGAGAGAATATTTAGCTTGAACCATAACTTTCTTCCTTCTTCGATTCATCAAGGTAAGAAATCTCTTGATTTATAGTAACCAAATCGAATTTGAAGAATTTTTCTTCATATAAATTCAAATCAATAGTTTTCATGGAACACTTTCCATATCCCAACGTAATTTAATTTAAGAAACAAAAGAGAGAGAATATTTAGCTTGAACCATAACTTTCTTCCTTTTTTATTTTCTCATTATCAAAACAATGCAATCTCATTACTTTTGTAAATATAAATATACAAAAAAAATATTTCATGGTGATTTAATTAATTTTACGAAATTGAAATGACCAAATATTGGAATATGAACTGTAAATGATAAGATATTTTTTTAAACTCATATCAGGCTGACACACATAGATTTAATCACGATGACCAAATTTTAATAAATAAATATAATATATGTGCGTCTATTTATATAGTATTTAATAAGATTAATAGTTTGAACAAATCATGTAATATCAAAATGATTTATAGATAAAAACAAATATTTAAATTAAATATCAAATTATTAGAGATCTACTGTGGGTAAAAATCAAATTTTCAAATTAGTTTTTATTTTTATTTTTTTTACGCATAATAGATAATCATCATAATGAGATTCGATTTTTGTGGGTATATTCTTTAAGATTTTTCACAAATTGGAGATAATATTTGATTGAAATATAATATTTATATAATGATCATATTATTTAATGGATCGATTTTTTATACAAATTAAGAGGTTAATTAATATTTTTTAACAGTTGTACTTGGTAATATAACTTACTAAAATATCCAAATTGAATGTGATTTACATACTATATATATATATATATATTACTTCATCTCTTATAATAAGATCTATCATTCATACCATATATATTCATATACAAAATCAATATTTTTGAAAATTTAAAAAAAATCAATTAATATGACCAAAAAATAAAAAAAAATATTAATCATATTTCTAATATTAGAAAGTGAAAATGGGCGGGAAAATATTTGTCATTTCTATTTTGAGGGGTAATTGTTATTATATATATATATATATATATATAGATTAGATGATATGACAAGTGATAACATTAAACTACAAAATATGTCTTTTACCAACTATGTATATTTATTATTGTAATTTTTTAAATTTGTTTAGAGAATAATATTATATTTATTATCAGTGTAGTACATAAATATCGTGCTCTGGTTTTTATATTTGTTTATGCAAAAAATCTTATAAATCTCTCACTTGACATCGAGCTATCTTTAAATTAGTTAGATTAAACTTTTTAGTTATTAAAAAAAATTGAAAATAAAAAAGGAAAAGGAATGCAATTGACATAGTTAAGATGACGGTTACGTGGACTTATCGTGTCTGTGAATTCGAGAGCTTCTCACCTCCTCCGCCACTCGAATCTCCTCTTCTGCTTCAACAAGCACACCACTATATTTCATCATCAACCACTCCCATTCTCTTGCAATCTACCACGGCTACTCATGGCTGTTGCATCGCCAGTTTCCAGCCACCGCCCTTCCGCCGCCGCCGCCGCCGCTCCTTTTTCCTCCAAGTTCGCCCTCTCACGAACCGCCAATTCGCTGGGATTCCATCTTCCAAGCAAACCCCCAAAACCAAGGCGTGCTGGTGGTAGAGCGAGAAGTAGAGAGTCTAGGCCAGTGCCAGTGGCCGCATTGGGTGGATTGCTTGGCGGGATTTTTGGAACGGGCACTGATACCGGAGAATCTACCAGGCAGCTCTATGCAAGCACCGTCGCTCTCATCAATCAGATGGAGTCTGAGATTTCCTCGCTTTCTGATTTCCAATTGAGGGAAAGGACCTCCGCGTTGCAAGCACGTGCCAGACGCGGTGATTCTTTGGACTCCCTTTTACCTGTATGTCCACTCTTCTTCAGCTTTTGCATCAAGTTTTATCTGCACAGGAAAGCTGTTACTTGTTACTTGTTTTTGGTTATGATTATTTTGCTGAGTATTTGGAGTTGTTCGGTTTGCTGTTCTTTACCTCTGCCGCTCAGAAATTCTCATCTCCTGCTTGTTAATTATTTAGAAATATTTGGGTTCCTCTATTTATTTTCCAATATCTGTTTATGTTTGCGCGGCTTCCAATAATCTGTTTTCTTGCAGGAAGCATATGCGGTGGTGAGAGAAGCTTCTAAAAGGGTTCTAGGCCTTCGTCCTTTTGATGTACAATTGATAGGTTGTCCTCTACTTGGATGGATGTTTATTCATCTATTTGACAAATGAGCTCACTTTCATGCCTTAACCTCGTTGCACGCATCAATGATTATGCTTTTCAGAGTGGATAAGGGGATGCGGGGTTGGAGTTTTTTGGGCTGTTTTGCAGTTTTTGTCTTACTAATGACTTTCATTCAATTCTATTCATTTGTATGCTGCATAGGTGGTATGGTTCTTCACAAAGGGGAAATAGCTGAAATGAAAACTGGAGAAGGAAAGACACTTGTTGCCATATTGCCTGCTTTTCTAAATGCATTGGCTGGGAAAGGAGTTCATGTTGTTACTGTTAATGATTATTTGGCTCGACGAGATTGCGAATGGGTTGGTCAAGTTCCACGTTTTCTTGGATTGAAGGTTGGCCTAATTCAGCGTACGTCTTACACATGACTTGTTTACATATTAGCACTAGACGGGAGCTTATAATTCCTTCATTTATGCTCTACACTTTTCTTTAATTTTGTGTCTTTGAGCAGAATTTTGCTTGAAACATATGATAATCTTGCTTACTGGTTTTCATGTTCGTCAGACCTAATAACTTGCTATTTCAAATTATTGGTCTGAAGAATAACCATTAGCATGTGGAGAAAGCCTTGCTGTGCTAGCTAATCATCTCCAGTTAATTTATACAAAATACTGACCCCAAACTGGAGCTATGTACACGTGTGGTAAATGGAATATATAAAACAAAGTGTATATATATTAATGTTTCTGTTTTAATATCATTTGTCCTTAATCCTTGGGGTCCTTGCAGAAAACATAGAATTAGTGTCCCAACTTTACATGTAATGCAGACAGTAATTTGACAACACTCACTTACATGTGGTCAATTTAATGAATATGGTAACTGGCTGTAGCTGTAATGAATCATACTCGTGAGGCAATTTAATTGGAAACTGCAGGTCCTATCAAGATGATGATTTATTTTTTGCTTAGCACATCATAATCATCCTGCACGTTCTTAGAACTGTTATCTTTCTTTTCTTTCTTCTTCCCTTTATTTATCTTCTTTCCTCTTCTCTTTTGCTGTTTCTCTTTAATAGCCTTTTTAAGTTTAAGATCCAACATCATCTTTTTAGTTTTCATGCCATCAAATTCTGGTTGTATTTGGTCTCTAAAGAATATATATGTCCAACTTCTGACATTCAGTTAATGATTGCAGAGAATATGACAAGTGAACAAAGGAGGGAAAACTACTTATGCGACATCACATATGTCACAAATAGTGAACTGGGCTTTGATTATTTAAGAGATAGTCTTGCCACGGAAAGTAATTCTTTCTTTTATAGCCTCTGTTTATGCTAGTATTGATTCTGTTCGACGACATGTGATTTCTGAAATGGTTATTTTGATCTTACAGAGTGTTGATGAACTTGTCTTGAGAGGTTTCAGTTACTGTGTGATTGATGAGGTTGATTCTATTCTGATTGATGAAGCAAGGACTCCTCTCATCATATCAGGATCTGCAGAAAAACCAAGTGATCGTTATTATAAAGCTGCCAAGATAGCCACTGCTTTTGAACAAGATATACATTATACCGTAAGAATTTCAACTAATTGGAGTATTAGTCTTTGACACAATAGTTAATTTGAAAGACAAGCTTTCTTGGGTTATATGTCTTTTTTAATCATTTTGTTATTACACGAAATAATGAAATAAGTTACGCCTTCCATTTCAAAATAATTGTCATTTTAGGTTGTTTCACAGAGGTATAATTATGTGTATAAAATGACTATATTACCCAACATTTAATAGATATAATTAATGTGTAACACTATGTAGAAGTCTAGTAAAAAAAAACCAAGATATGGACTAAGTTGGAAAGAAATCATAAACTCTTCTTCATGATAAAAAAGTGACAGATATACTGAAGCATTCTATTTTCTAGAACTACGGTTATTGTGAAATGGAAGAATTATTTTCATTTGAGTTGCGTATGCTGCTACCCAAATATGATGAAACTTTGTATAGTGCATTTTATATAGGTATGTGTGTGTGTGTATATCAGGAAAAAAGTTTGCCTCGCCTGTTATGTTACATCTGTTTGTCATTTGTAAAGCTGGCCATGTACCACAAAAGGAAATATATAACAACTTTTTCACATAACTATTTGTGACATATGCAGGTTGATGAGAAACAAAAAACAGTTTTACTTACAGAACAGGGTTACGCTGATGCTGAAGAAATTCTGGATGTAAAAGATTTATATGATCCAAGAGAGCAGTGGGCATCATACATATTAAATGCAATAAAAGCAAAGGAACTTTTTCTTAGAGATGTGAACTATATAATCAGAGGCAAGGAGGTCCTTATAGTGGATGAATTTACTGGTCGAGTAATGCAGGTGACTCTCTACCTACATTTGGATCACCCCTAGAATAAAGAAGGAAAGAAATGAACAAGCTCATCTTCATCACTGACACCCATGACTGCATCTTTCTAACTGTAAGACAGTTTGTGGGTCCAGGTGCTATTTAATACCTTATAGCGAAATCCCCATCGCTTGCTGTCCCTCTTCCGACACCCACCCCACCAATATCTATCTGTATGCTTTTGTTTATAGATTGACTGTATATAGTTGGATAAATGTGCATGTATGAGAACCTTAAGTTTTATGATTATTATCTCGTTGAAACTTTGTGCTCGTGAAAGAACTGAAGAAAGTTTGTTTGGTTCAACAACTTTCTTTGTCTTTATTGTAATTCTTTGATGTCTGGTGGGTCATATTAAAATATTTTGTACAGTACAGAGCATAAGCTCTTTCAGAATACAAGGATCAACCCAGCTTGTTTCTGCATTTTCATAAATATGACTGTTTCGGTTGATTGCTATGTTCTGGTGCCATTGCAATTTTACTGGTTAGAATATGATGGGAGTAAAAGCTTTTTGGTTATAAAACTCCTGCTTTTGGTTTGTTGCTTCATGGAATCTGTAGTTGCCTGTTTGTTGGAAATAACCAGGTGAGAAATGAAATTATCATTCCAGACTCCAAGAATTTGTTAAAATTTGATCGTCAATGTGGAATCATTATACCTGTTAGATTTGAGTAATAATCACGAAATTTGCAGTTGACACTTATATTGAGATTCTAAGTGCGAATCTGCGTTATTAAATAGATATTCTTTCTTCCTCTGGAGTTATATTTTCCCCATTTCTTTTCCTGCTCATTTCAAGAGATGATTTCTTTTACAAATTATTGAACATGAGTATTCCAGTTCGTTTTGGTTTATTTTCTTATGAATTAATTATAAAAGTTTATTATTTTGCTCATAGGGGAGACGCTGGAGTGACGGTCTTCACCAGGCAGTTGAAGCAAAAGAAGGACTGCCCATACAAAATGAAACTGTGACCCTGGCTTCAATTAGTTACCAAAACTTCTTTCTCCAGGTTCGTGTCTCCACTTAACAATGTCTAGTCACAGTTTTGTGATTTATAAACCCATGGCAGGGCCACTCGTTTCTTGCTTCTGTGAACTTTTCTGATGTTTGGCTGCAATTGTTTTTGTAGTTTCCCAAACTATGTGGCATGACTGGTACTGCTGCTACTGAGAGTTCAGAATTTGAGAGTATATACAAGCTCAAAGTTACAATTGTTCCCACAAACAAGCCCATGATAAGAAAGGTTCTTTTTCTTGCATGTCTTCCCATCAGGAAATTGACATGTCTTCCTGCTTCCTTCATACTGTTTTGATTAAGATTGAGAAATTTAGGAATTGAGTAAAACAATTGGAGAGACATCAACCTAAAGAAAAAGTGAATCTCATGATGAACATTGCCAATGCTTGTTGGTGTTATTCCTGTTTTTATTCATTGCTTGATACTAAGAACTTCTAGTAACTTTGATTGTTTTCTTCCTCCACCCCAAAGGATGAATCAGATGTAGTGTTCAGGGCAACTACAGGAAAATGGCGAGCAGTTGTCGTAGAGATATCTCGGATGAACAAAACAGGTCGACCAGTTCTCGTTGGCACAACTAGTGTTGAGCAGAGCGATGCATTGTCTAAACAGCTCCGTGAAGCTGGAATTCCGCATGAGGTTAATATAACATCATGTTGACAATTTATATTCTTTTATGCTCCTATTGTTAAAGACGAGTGATAATGATGCTAATCTATGGTTTCTTTGGGGGCTTATCTTATCTGGTGTAATATCTTTGAAGGTTCTAAACGCAAAGCCAGAAAATGTGGAAAGAGAAGCTGAAATTGTGGCTCAGAGTGGTCGTCTTGGGGCGGTTACAATTGCAACAAACATGGCTGGTCGTGGTACTGATATAATCCTTGGTGGTAATGCAGAATTTATGGCAAGGTTAAAGTTACGTGAGATGCTGATGCCTAGGTATCTTTTCAGCCTTGATCATATTCAATATCTAAATATAAATGGAATGTTTTTGTTAGTCTGTGTTAAAAATTTTAATATAAAGCACAGAAGAGAGAATCATAGACACCCTCTATTATGATGTCCAATACACTGCTGTTAGAAACCCTAGACTTGAATTAACTGTTATTACTTTGAATTCACAAATACAGTCAATCTATTATCTTTTCTATTTTATAAAGGTTTCCCATGATGGAATGAACCTTACATCATCTTCTACTAATTCAAATCAAAATCGATTTCTGCTACAAATTCAATGGATGCCTTGTATATGAAGTTCTATTTATTAGATGACTTATCTAGCAAGATGAAGTTGGAATAACTGTTTGTAAATTCATGAGAGAATTGAGATCTTTCGGCATGTGAAAGATATTGAATGCCCATTTTATGGTTTGACATTTTTTTAATAATGATTTAACTGATATAGAGTTGTGAGGCCAGCTGAAGGGGTTTTTGTTTCCGTAAAGAAACCTCCTCTGAAGAAATCATGGAAGGTGGGGTTGGGAAGCATTTGATTTACCTTATATCTTTCCATCAAGCATACTTCCATCAGCGCTATCATAACCTTGACATCACTGAATCAAACTCCAGGTTAATGAAAACCTATTTCCATGCACACTATCTAATGAGAAAACCAAGTTGGCTGAGGAAGCTGTGCAGTTGGCTACCAAAACATGGGGTCAGAAGTCATTAACTGAGATCGAAGCTGAGGAGCGGCTGTCGTATTCTTGTGAAAAGGTGAAATTTGTTTAAATTTTAGGCTTCATATTAGCTTAAACATATGCATATGCTCATGTAATATTTTATAACTAATAAATCTAAAACTTCAACGTCTAGGGCCCTGTTCAGGATGAAGTCATCTCAAAGCTGCGTGGTGCATTTTTGGAAATTGTAAAAGAATACAAGGGTTACACAGATGAAGAGAGGAAAAAGGTACTTGATTCATAAATTTATTCCTCATCTTATCATTTATTTTTGAGGAGCCAAGCAACATTCTCTTTTCGTAGTTGTGGTTGATCAATGGAGTATACAGATATCTGACACACAGCTGTAATTCCGTGATAGGTTGTGTCAGCAGGTGGACTTCACGTCGTGGGTACAGAACGTCACGAGTCTCGCCGAATTGACAATCAGGTATGGCTTAATATCTTCCTTATGTTCGGGGTTGGTGATACCGTGCCTTAGTTTTTACGAGAACTTGGTTATTTATATTAATTTTACTGATTAAGTGCCTTCTATTCCATCTACTTTATGCGGCTACCTCCGTGCAGCTGCGTGGTCGCAGTGGCAGACAGGGAGACCCTGGAAGTTCCCGATTTTTTCTTAGTCTTGAAGATAACATCTTTCGCATATTTGGTGGAGATAGAATTCAGGTTTACTTTTTCTCCAGGCATTTATCCTTATTACTCAGGATACGGTGCACAGAGTTTAATATTGTCATGGCATATAGGGTTTGATGAGAGCTTTTAGAGTTGAAGACTTACCAATCGAATCCAAGATGCTGACAAAAGCGCTGGACGAAGCTCAGAGAAAAGTGGAGAATTACTTTTTTGACATTAGAAAACAATTGTTTGAATATGATGAGGTTTTGAACAGCCAAAGAGATCGAGTGTACACTGAGAGGAGACGAGCTTTAGAATCTGATGATCTCCAAGCTCTCCTAATTGAATATGCTGAATTAACAATGGATGATATATTAGAGGTAAAATCAGCCGTTTGAGTCATGCCTTCTGTATGCTTTTGTATCCTACAGTTATGAAGTTTGTTTTTTCTCATAATTATGTAATAGGCAAATATTGGTTCTGATGCTCCCAGAGAAAGCTGGGATTTTGAGAAGCTTATGGCAAAACTTCAGCAGTAAGTTGAACCCTTTAATTCTGCAATTCCATGTAATCAATAAAGGATCATGCTGCAATTTTGATCTTATCAAATAGGGCTAACACAGAACCTTCCTTATTTTACTCATGTTACTTGTTGCATCATCTGTTACATGGTATCATAAGTTTCAGAACATGTCTGCTTTGTGGTGATACTTTTATTTTCTGCTTCTTTTTATTAAATAAAAAAGATTATGACCACTTACTTGGGCATATTCAAGTCTTGATCTTCCTACTTTCTTTCTTTACTATCTTAGGATTGATAAAATATTCTTCATTTCTTTCAAAGAACTCTTGAGATTTTGGATCTTGTCTTAATCCATCTAAATTTTGTCCTAATGGTTTTCTTGTTTGGCATCAAGGATGTATGCTTTTAGTCTCTTGCCAAGGGCATGTTAGGGGTTTTGTTTGAAATGGAGTTTACACACATAAAGCTCCACCTTTTCATGTTAGGTGCTAAAACATCAATTAACTCCTTTTCTATATCAAATTCTATTCACAGTCCTTTATTCTGTTCACATATGTGTTTGAGTGTTTCTGTGTCTTGATAGATATTTTCAACAGGACTCTCAATACTTAAAATTTAGCATCTTCTTTATAGGTACTGCTATCTTTTGAATGATTTGACCCCAGAGTTGTTAGAAAGTAAAAGCTCCAATTATGAGGAATTAAGAGATTATCTTCACTTTCGTGGACGTGAGGCGTATCTTCAGAAACGGGTTAGTCATCTGTAGTTTTACTTCCTATAGAGGTTGTTCAAGTGAGGTCAAAAGGTCATACTACTCTTAATAGATAATTTTAATGCCATTGGCTCAGCAAATAGCTTCCAGAGGTATCTCAACTTAAATCAGAAGATTGAGATGTTATAAATGTTTAACGTGTTGCCTAGTAAATGATGCCTTCTTTTTGGTTAATGTATTTTCCTCAGGAAATAGTGGAGAAAGAGGCTCCAGGTTTGATGAAAGATGCAGAAAAGTTCTTAATATTGACCAACATTGATCGATTATGGAAGGAGCACTTGCAGGCTCTAAAGTTCATTCAGCAAGCGGTAGGGTTACGAGGGTATGCACAGAGGGATCCACTCATTGAGTACAAGCTGGAGGGCTACAATCTTTTTGTAGATATGATGGCACGAATAAGAAGGAACGTCATATATTCTATTTACCAGGTATTGTTAAATCCACTTATTCTTTACAGCATAATTGCTCTATCCTCCAAGTTCAGGGTACCATGTAAAAATTTATAATTCATTACATACTCCTTTCTCCTCGTACAATTGAATATTCATTGTGCATTTGCAGTTGGTCAAGGACTCAAGGTACTACTACATTCCCAAGCTGATGCTAAATTTAACCACATTTCCTTTAATTTTTTTTTCAGTTCCAACCTGTCATGGTGAAGGACCAAAACAATCGAGAGCTTCAAAAAGAAGCTAAGCTTGATGCCAATGGGAATGGAAACCCTGATCCAGCAGCCAATACGATATCCTCTTCATCAGCTGTTGGTCAGGCTTAATTGTGAACTTTTTTACCATTAACTTGGAGAAAATGTTGTCCCATTTAGTTGTAAATAAACTGTGAGTTGAGTATTTTAGTTAAGCATGTATTGGTATCACATAGTCTCTAACTCGGAGAGAGAGAGAGACTGGTGAATTTAACTGGAGAGAGAGAGAGAGAGAATACAAAATGAGGGAGAGAGAGAGAGAGAGACTGGTGAATTTAACTGGATATGATACAAACACAATTAAGTTGCTTACATTTTCTTACACAAATATGTGTTAAGAGTCTATAAAGAATCCCCTGTATGATACCATCAATATCGCATCTTACAAATGAACAAAAGCAAAGAATTTTTCTCAAAGGCTGAGAATGTGAGATGTACTCTGTTGTTGCCTTGTTTATTATCTTGGAGAAGCCTCACTCCCATCATTCTTCAAAACGGAGCACAATACCTGTCTTGATATGTAAGTCTCGAGTTCTCTTGAGACTTGAGTCAATTTCAAATCAAAATCACTTCTGTACCTGTGCTTTGGTGATGGCACAGCAGTACTACTACCATGCTGTATTGGAGAACAGGAATGTCGTCTTCTTGGACTTGAAAATTGTCGTGGTGAATTCAGAAATCTCCCCCCTTTCGCAACAAGGGGCGTTATACTTAATGCTGTATTTCCTGAATCTTTGTCTGGTTTCATAAGTGGCCCCCTTCTTGTTTCCAGGGGAAGGGGCCTCAGCGAATCACTTTCCAGCATATGCTTGTTTTTCACAAGCTTCTCCCTTGCTTTCTCAGCGGCAAGTAGTGCTTTCTCTCGGCTCAGGTTGATTAGTTTCCATGGATCAATGCTTGCACGGAAGCCTTGCTTCTTGTCAGGTTCTCCATCTATCCGTATGGCCAACTTTTGTGGGTTAATCTGAAACTTGGTCAAGGTTTATTATTGTTGTCTTGAGATTTGTTACTATGAATATGCTTTTAACTGAAATGAAGATATTACCTGTTGCGTCTTTCCATCTTTGCATATAAAACGTGATATGTTTGCAGGTTTTTGAGGTGAATCTGGATCGATATTCTCATCATCATCATCATCAGAAGAAAAGTCAGAATCTTCTTCAAGTGAATCTAGTTCCAGTGACAGGTTTTCTTCTTTCATTGCTAAAATGTAATCATAGGTTGAGATTCCCTGAAAATATACAGTTGAATACATGTCAAGATCATACAGATGTAGACTACAAACTGCCACACTTTATCACCAACTTTCTTTCCATCTTTTGGTCCATTCTTTCTTGATTAAATCAATCTGTTATTGTGCAGCTAGCTTAGATATAATTTTTAGTTGAAAACAACAATAGAAATAACCATAGCCGGTGTTCAACAGCTGATATCAATAAAATATAAACACCTCAAGTTTCTCAACAGGTTTTTGAGTCGCCTAACATATTCAACAGCTTATATCAATAAATTATGAACACCTCTATTCGACATCGTGTTCTTTATTCTAGAGATATCTAAACATCTCCCTCCATTTCATATGAAAGAAGATGAAAACTTTCTGCTATACCTTTCTGATGAGAACCACATGAAAGAAAAAAAGTTGCCCCAATGCAGCTGCGCTGTAGCTCGTCATCAGAAACAATATAACCTGTGAGCATAAACTTAGTTAAGATTTATCATCTTATTGACAACCAAATTCAAAGGCGAAGAAAAATAACATTACAGATAAGGCAGCTAGAAGTCCTCTAGGAAACTTTGCATAGTGTCTTCTATTTAACTCCTGTTGGATGCCCTTTTTATCAGCAAAGCACCTAACAAATACTGCTATAGCAGTCCCTCCTTCTACTGTAAGCTGAAGCAGCAACAAACATTTTACCATTTAACAAGTGAAGTTATAACCCTAGACCAAAGATTGATAGCTAAAAACTAGAGAATTTGACTACTAACCATTATCAATACAAAAATCATCAGAAGTATGAAGGTTGTGTAGTTCTTTTTCCCCACGCAGTTGTTCAACCACTAAACCAGTTCAAAAGTGAAAATCCATGATTATAACAAGTTGATAGTAGAGAAGCGCGATTGTTGTAATATAAGACACTTGCTCTTACTCTGCAGTGGTGATCAAATCCCTCAACACAACGGTTACAAGTCCTACAATGTTTGCTGTACCTGTTAACCTGGGGAACAAGGAGTTCAAACCTTTCAGTACCAAGCAAATTCAGATTAACTAACAGCAGCATCAAAGAAATTGCATGGTTTAATGACCTCGAAATCACAGAGGGAGCAAAATGAGACATCATCATCTTTAGGGTTAGGCGTAATAGAATCATCCTCTAGGAGAAGGCGAAATGGAGTATGAGGCTCCATTTGAATCCTAGTGTTCCAAGGATCTAGGTATTTCCTTCTTATGCAAGTCCTTAGGATCTTTCGTTCCATTCTTTTGAAGAACCTCAATAAAACCCTGCTGAAAATGAATCCATAACTTAGCTTTGCAAGCCCAATAGTGTTCCCCTTTCTCTTCTTCTTCCTAAATCTAAATCTACTCTTGTCCCCGGGATCAATTGCCGTGCACCTAATAAACAGAAGTGCAGCTGAAAGCGCCTATGAGAATAGAAGCTATCAGATTAGTAGTGGATAAAAAGATAAGAATGCATCTTTAAGATGTAGGATTCATCAGATTTACCGCAAAGGAGAAGACACTGTTCACTGTGATCTCTGCAATTCTGTTGCCGACGAAAAGTCCAAGAAAACAATAAAAAGCAGCAACTAAGAAACAGAATACTGAGATCCCCACAATCTACAGTACGATTCAACAAGCAAAAAATATGTCTACGAATCAGCAATACGTGATATAATTCAAAAATACATAATATGCATACTAAAATGATAGCGATCAGTATGGTTAAACAGAAGATCTGTTTCTAATCGTAAAGTGAGAATTTTACGAGAAAGAGTGAAAATTAACAAATAATAGAAAAGGGAAGAGAAAATAAAATACCTGTAAAGGATGGAGAGGGCGTTGCCAGCCATGGCGTCTAGCGGCGGCGTCGATGGACATGGAAAAGGAAATTGAGGTTTGCAAGCAAGATTGAGCTGTTTCTACTCTAGTGATGGATTGCTAAAGCAGTAAAGCAGCAAATAACTCCATTGCTATGTATGGATCATCCAACGGTCGAATTCCGGTCTTTTTTGAATTTGAATTTATCTCCTGGGCCTGGGTCTGGACTTTGTATTGGGCCATCCAGTCCCTTATATCAACCCATCAAAATGGGCTGAAACTGCATTATATTCCTCTTTTTTTTTTTTTTTTTTCTTTCAAAATTTAAATTTAATTGACCACAAATTTGAACAATAGTTTAAGAAAGATATTATTTTTACTCTCATCATCGTATCCAATCGAATCCTATCTCGTTTCTTTACAGAAACATTCATAAATATAATAAATAATCCATTTTTATTTGAACGCATACATACTTATTATTTTCATATCGTATGTTCATTATAAAAATCAATTCATGGTGATGAGATTGAGGTTTGAGATTGAGATCTTCGATCCATTAATTTCTCCAATGAAGATCTCCGGCCGTTTATTGGAGGGTTGACCTCCACAATAAAAGTCTAAAGTAATGCGCTCTGTCGACATTTCCACTTCTCTCATCTCTCTCCTTCACTTTCCTTCTTAGTGGAATTATCTCATTTTATCAACTTTTCTATTCTATTTTTATATTTGAAAGATTCTTTTTTTTGTTGACTTCGTCGTCTCAGATTTGTTATTTCAACTTAATCTTCTTTCTAGATAGATTTTATTTTGTAGTCATATCATTTTGAGAACACCCACTAATTATGCAATGATCATATTTCTCATAATAACATTGTTACTTTTTAAAGTCCAATAAAATCATTACATTACATTGTCATGAGAAAGCGTCGTGAGTAGTGGTGCAAACAATAACTAAATAAAATAACAAGATTGACTTTCTAAAATAAATTTGATCTAATGGAGGTTTGACCGCTGACACAGCTGTTTTTCTCACAAGCTTATCATGGTTAGTCTATATATAGAGAAGAGAAACACAATAGGGTGATTAATAAAATAAATAGTTGTTGTATATTGTTGAATGATGAGTAAAGGCAGGGTTTCTCATAGTTGGGTTCTGGTGAGGTTAGCTTACCTTAATCTGATATGTGTTACTACGTTGGGTTCGGCCTCCATCCATAAGGTTGTAAGCAAACAAGTATTCGATTCGATCTTCCTTCACAAAGACAATGCCGCCTGCCCCGCCAAAGGCTTCTACACTTACGAGTCGTTCGTGGAGGCAAGCAGGTGCTTCCCACGTTTTGGAAGCACGGGGAGCCCAAGGACGAGGAGACGTGAAGTTGCAGCATTTCTAGCTCAAATCTCCCACGAGACTACCGGGGGATGGCCCACCGCACCTGATGGCCCCTACGCCTGGGGTCTCTGCTTTAAAGAGGAGGTCAATCCTGGGAATCAAGATTACTGCGATCCCACCACCAACCGCACTCAATGGCCCTGCGCCCCTGCCAAGTCTTACTATGGTCGAGGCCCTATTCAGCTATCATGGAACTTCAACTATGGGCCTGCGGGAAGAGCATTGGGGTTCGACGGTCTTAAGAACCCGGAGATAGTGTCCAACAACTCCGTCATCTCATGGAAAACGGCCTTATGGTTTTGGATGACGGAGCAGAAGCCCAAGCCCTCTTGTCACAACGTCATGGTTGGCCGCTATGTTCCCACCAAACAGGACTTGGATGCTAATCGGACTGCTGGTTTTGGACTCCTCACCAACATTATCAACGGAGGACTCGAATGTGGGATCCCCACTGATGCCCGTGTCTCCGATCGCATCGGATACTTCCAACGCTACGCTGCCATCTTTAGTGTCGACACCGGTCCTAACTTGGATTGCCAGTATCAACAACACTACTGATTTCAGGAACCCTTTTGAAATATCAATAAAAGGCCAACTACTCTTTAACATTCAAGTTTGGAAACATTATTCAACTTTATTTGCGAGTACATGTTTAGTTTAATGCCTCCAAATGTTGCAATCTTCTCAATCTCAAAACGAGTTCAACTGCTGCATTTTCACTTAAACAAGTGGAAGAAGATAACTTTCCGCCTTTTACTACTGATTCTATAAACTTTTCCAACTAAATCCTAAAATAATTGAACAAAATTTACTTCATCTACACACATATTGTGACAAATAATCTGTCACCTCAGCAGCAACATCATAGGCACCCTCCACACATCTGCCCAATGCCACACCAGAGACATAATTACCTCCAAGAAACAGACCTTTAAAGCCACCGTTGCTCAGAGCAGTTCTAGCACTATCCAACAAATCCAAGTGACCCACCAGAAATTGTGGAATAGCCTGCGGCCACACACGTACACCAAGGACAAGGGGATCGGGTGCATTAGTATTTATTAGCATCTTCCTGAGGTCACGGTCCACCGACTCCACAATTTGGCTTTCAGTCTGATCAAATAATAACGAGTAGTGAGGAAAGCAACAAGGCACGCTATAGATGTCAATAAGGCAACCCAAAAATATGCATCGACCGAGTTCTTAGTGCATATTCATTAGTATGCTAAAAATTAGCTTGAGATTGATTTGGCTTGATCAAGTACTGCCTACAAATGAAATCAAGCACAAGTCAATTGTACTTTGACCGCAACAAAGTATATTGCAGAGAGCTTTTACAGTTAGAAATTCAGATGCACTTGAAATGTCTGAGAGATGAGCTCCTCGAAGAAACTTATTCATGTTTGTTTACTTATTACAAGTGTTTTGAAAAACAATTTCTAACTGCATAAAAGAATTTCAAAATATATCTCTGAAGTACCCCAAGATTCTCATGTCAAGAGCTCAATTAAACATACAGAAATGTAGTAGTGAACAGATAACTATGTACCTTTGATGTAATTCCAGTATTGGTAGCTCCTCCAATGTAGTTCAAAAGAAGAACTCTACCAGATGGGGCACGGTTAGGAAACAGTGATGAGCTGTAAATAGTTCCTGCAGGATCAAATTAAAAAAGAAAGGAAAAGAAAAGGATTATATCTGTGGCATAGACAACTTTCTTTGTTGCACTAAACCAGATTCTGTATTATATTCCATATAACATCTCAGTTATCTGTATGCAAAAAAATTGATAAACAGGAGTGTAACAACAAAACCATAGTTCTAACTTTTGTTGGATAACTCAAATCCAAAACACTAGTTAAAAAATTTATAATTGTGGAATTACCTAAAGTTTCCACTCCTTGCGAACGAGGATGCAACTGCCCAAATCCCTTTAATTTACCATCTATCAGACGTTCATCACGAATTGCATTTTCTGGATAGGAAACGGAGACAGCAGCAACAGGTGGATAATAAAATTTTGCTAATGCATCTGCTGCAACAGTCTGCAAACAAATTGTACAGCAAACAGCATAAGTTTTTTTAGGTCTGACAAAATGTGCTTGATAGTACAGCACATAATATTTGCACATTTAATATTATTATTTGAGAAGCAATATCTGCGCATAAATAATATAAAACTCACACAACACTTTACAAAAAGCTAATACTCAAGACACCTGGAAAATAGACATACCAAAAAAAGCTCAATCAAATACACCAAACTATTCCATGCCTATTTATGGTGCACTTTGTGGATCCAATTCTTTCATCAAGACAAAAGTCTTTGCAATTCGTACATTCCATGTAATTTCAGGCCATCCTCATCCTCTATATTTTATAATTAATAGCAGTTTCCTCACTTTGAAAACCAGTGCATCAAGAGGCTTCAATTACAGAGCCAGAAAACACAGTAAGCTGTTCTCCAGCAATTTGTCTTCTGCTATGCCTGTCCCACCACTTCCTAGAATAATGGTAAGGGGACAAAGGAACAAAACTCAGTCCCACTTTGATTTCCTTTCTTTTTAACCTTATGGTGGCACTCACCTTTTCATTTTGTAAGTTGTGTGGCCTCTGCAATAAATGTACAATTTGTATGCATAATCTGTTAGACACGAGGAGATTACTAATAATTTTGAGCAGTCCAAGTCACGGCCATGACTACCCATCATAAGAGGGCAAGGATTATCAACAGGTAGGAGCATCTGACTGAGGATCATTTTAGGACCATATTTCAAGATCTACAACCCTCAATTATTTCCAGCATCTTTTAGTATCATGGTCAGGTGAGATGGAAATTGGACAGTTTCAATACCATTCTCTACACATAAGCGAACCAAAAAGAAGCAAGAGGGACACATATAGTGAACATACCGATAGCGGGCGTAATATGGTGCTTGCCACATGGGATGGAATAGTCATTACAACACTCCTACTCTGCAGAGACACAGTTCCACTGGGGGTTTCATATATCAGGGAATATCCTCCATTGTCCAACGTAGTGATAGTCGTGAGTCTCCATGACAACTTCACCTTGTTTCCTAGGCTAAACATATGAGACACACATGCACACAAATAAATGTAACCAGTAAATGCTCCTCCCACAATACTTTTTCAAACACAAAGAATGGTGACTTTCTTAATACATAGGTGTCGTGATGTTAACATTTATATCAATTGAGTCCATTGTTATTTCTTTTGCCTTAATACATGCTTATACTAATAAGTTTTGTGGTCATTATTTAAAATGAGCTTTTCACACTGACATATAAGATCAAGAAAAAGTCCTTCACATAATTATTCCTTTTTTTTTTTTTTTGTTTTGTCTATATTGGAAAACAATATAGAAAGTCACTACAATTCAATTTACATGAAAATTTAAAACACCTATAGTAAGGCAAACTTTGTAGAACAGAGGCAGCATAAAATGGAGAATTCTGGAATTGGAAGCAAGAAAATTCCATGCATTTCTTTTTCATGTACCAACGGAACGATGAGTACCTTGATGAAATTGCATTAGGCAACATTTTCAGGCCCTTTCTGAAAGAGCCAACTGTTTGGCCTTTTGGTTTTGGCAAGCGCCTGCAGATGCACTCAATCAAATTTTGAATATTCATGCACATTTAAAAAAAACACAAGAAAGGCATAAGTAAGAATGTAATTACGGATCTCGAGGTGCCTTAGGACTACTAGATTTCTCCTGGATTGCTTTAAAGGCTCCACCAATAATGCTACCACCATTTTGCTCCAGTTTCCAGACTTTCCCAAATGCAGCTTTCATGCTCAGTTTTGATGGATCGCCAGCATATACACCTGTATGAGAAGAGAAATGTGATAATAATACTTTGTTCCTTAAAAAGCGTAAATCATATCCTCAATACTACAAGCATTCTCAATACAATGAAGTGGATCTTGAACCACAGACAAACAGTAAAAATGTGAGCAAGAGTTTATTTACCCAAACTCTTGCTACCATTTAGATTTTTCGCTCATAGACTAGGCCCCTATAGACTATAGTTGGAATTAGGTAGGCCAAAAGGTATTAAAATAATTAATATTTTCTTCTTACAAACTACGTCGCAATTTAGAAAAGTTAACTACAAATATTTCAATCCTCAATTAAAAACAAGATTTGCACTCTAAATAAGTGCAAATCTCATAAATTTATTGGTATGCATAAAAACCAAATGTCTAAAGAAAATAATGAACAACAAATGTTATCAGTTGTTCCTCAAATATTAAAGAAAACGAGCTTTCTTCAAAGTATACAATGATGTTAGTCAACAGAGAAAGAACTAGATGAATAAGTATACAATGATGTTGGTCACCTATACTTGATTGAAAGCTTCATGTTATTAGATGAAGTCAGAGACAAAAAGGTGCACTCTAACCCATGAAGTCAGCATCAAATTAGCTTCAGGAGAGAACCATTTTTTATTTTTTTTGGTGTGTGCAATACACGACCTTAAGATCCAAAAGATTTGATGGAGCTTTTTGGCACATGATAACTATCCTTGTATGGGAACAAAGGTGTTTATTTGACCACAAATAAAACTGTTTGAGTTTATGCATGAGGTCACTGCATCTTCCAGATTGAACAGCTATAATCTGAGCAAGAGACTATTATCTATGACTCTATACCTTACAAAGCACCAATAGAACTACTAATGAAACAATTCACAAAACATAGTTAAGCTCACAGAAACTTGTGAAAAAAGGACTTCATTTTCCCAATGCCGAAAACTCTAATACAGGACTTGTAGCTAGGCTTTGTTTGTGTTGGCAAAAAAACCGTAAAAGACAACACTCTTAAAAGGTCATGGATAAAAAAGAGAGATGTACCAGAGCAAAATGGCTCTATTAAACGCTCGAAAACTTCATTGCCAAGGTTTCGCCTGACAAACTCTTCAACTGATTCCTCTCGACCCTGTTACCTTCCACAAACTTCCAATGATGAGAGAGAGAGAGAGAGAGAGAGAGAGAGAGAGAGAGAGAGAGAGAGAGAGAGAGAGAGAGAGAGAGAGGCACAAACTGGAGGGGATGGGCGAAGACCAATTGCACCAAAGCCAGCTCTGATTTTTCCGGGAAAGCTCATCAAGTCGAAAAACGGCAAGTCGGTAAGCTTGGAAGGCACTGGCCTCAGCTTCCCATTCCACAGCACAAAACGAGGCGCATTTGGATCTCCCAAAACCAATTCATCCTTCAAACCACTGTCCACCTGCCACTCTTCAAATTTTAATAGTGAATAATTTCAAACAGAACTGAACAAAACTAAAAAGGGGGCAAAAAAAAAAAAAAGGAGAAACAAACCGCCATAGTGAGCATGGCATCGGAGGGCTGAAAGCTGTTGGGACCTTCTTCCCAGAGATAACCATCCCTTTCGAGTGTGGTAATATTTCCTCCGACATGCTCTCTGGCCTCCGTGACCATTACATTGGAGTTACGGTGCTTCGTCGCCAGCGCCTGAGCAATACACAGGCCGCTGATACCGGCGCCAACAATCACGCAGTCCAGCGGCGATTGATACTTATCGCTCTCCGAAGAAGGAGAAACAGCGGCGGGTCCCTCGGCAATGGAGCAACGGATTCTCCGAATTCGGGTATCATGGCGAGGGATTGTGACTGGAGACGAAGACGACAAAGATGATAGAGACTTGAATGAATTGAGTGCCGGAAAATGAGTGTGCACGCCGGTCAAACTACCCATGGAGAAAAACTGTGGCGCCGGCGATTCAACTCTCTGCCGGAGAGGATAACGAAGTTAAATGGATGCTTATCTACACGTGGACGAACAGAAATACTGGATTGGATTCATCTATCCTTTGATGCGCTGGATCTATTCTCCCCCTAAAGTCCTTAATAAAACTCCAAAATTCTTCTCTACGTACACAGCAATGTCGCACATTTATACATTTATGTGACATAAATTAAATTATTTTACAAATTTATGGTTAGATTTTGAGTTGTAGATTAATTATGAAATTAAATTGATAAAATATTTTATAAAATTGTATTTATAAAAAAGCTTTATGTATCTATCAAGCCTATATCTTCAATTCTACGAATTGATTAAAAATCTATAGAATGGGGAGGGGACTAAATTGAATATTGAATATAATAATTATTGAACCGATTTTCAACTAAACCAATGGTGCTTTAGTTTTTTTATTTTATTATTATTAATATTACACTCTCTATTCATTATAATTGAATCTAATAGTTTCTTTTTCCTACTGTTTCATTATAATTTATTTTCATAATTAAAATTCACCAAAGATATCATACATGTAGAAATATAAATAGCAACTCAACATGATAAATCTTTAAAATATAATTTATTTTCCTAGTACACATTGCTTATAGAATATTGTAACCATACACCCATCACTATGACATGAAATATACCTTTATAAATTAAATTAACCCATTCTTATTTACTTTCAACTCTGTCACATAACAGGTTAAAAGTTAATTTCAATTTTGTCAAAAAATAAAAATAAAAATGGATTTGTTATTGTATCAAACGTGTGCGTACTGCGCACATCGTCTATATTATCATTCCATGGCCGTTTAGGAAGAGGAATACACGAGTGTTGTTTCCCGCTTCATTTTTTTCCCTCTTCATTTTTTTCACTGGCCACTATCTTCTTCTTGCACTCTCCTCCAATAATTCTCAGATTTCTTTTTGATAATTTGAATTCAAATCGACACAGAATCAGAAACCATTTCTGAAAATTTGCTTCCTTATCTCGTTTCAAATGGCGCAGCATGAGGGGATGTAATCGGCGCTGCTGCTGTAAGAAAGCAATCTCTTCGTTGTTTTTAGTATCTCAGTTTATAGTGTGGAATGTCGATGATCATGCATGATATTTTGGTTTGAGATTTGTTGTCTCAGCACGTTTACAATTTGATCTTATACCAGCAGCTTGTACATTGTGGCTTTGATTCATAATCGGAGTGAGATTTATACGTAGAGTTACAGATCTGAAGGTGTTTTATAGCCCAATATACGAGACATAAGTTTAATGAGATTAATTTTATTTCTCTGCGGAAATCAACTCGAACATACACAATCATACCGTTTTAATGCCTTTTCACAACTCACAAGCACCAGATCTCTGTATATACACACATTATCTCTGTTTCATGCTCCTTGTTTGTAATAGCTTCTATTCGTTAAGCATCGTTTCATTGTCCTCAATTCAGGAGCATTAAGAGGCTGATTTCCGGATTCCAGTTAGGTTTTATATGAGATTTAGCGAATTCTGTTAAAGCTTTACTAATGGATGTTGATAGACGGAGTAATCTTCCAGAGGTGAGTATTGCATGCTACCTCCTAACTCCACACCATATGTAGATTTAAAATTTTCCAGTTGTATCATTCGTGCTGATTTTGTTTGGTTAATCGAGATGCTTGTATCTAGATCAACTTGGAAGCTACATTCGTTTATGAGCAACATTGGTTTGTTTTACCCATAGTTGTATTTTTTTAAAAATGTTATGCCCATCTTGTTGAGCTCTTTTATCAGTTCGTACAGAGAATTAATGGAGCTGAATGCCTTATCGGCATTCTACATTTTGCACATGATAGGAACATATGAGTCAGCGTCAAAGTCTTAGCAGCAATTACCGGAACTGCAGTCAATCCAGGAAGGTCTCTATAGGAGTTCTGGTTGATTCTATCTCACAGGCAAAAATGAAAGATCTCAAGGAACCAGTGGGTCAAATTGCGGAAAATGAAGCTTATAGCAAAGGGAATTGCGTCAAAGATCGTGAAGTGCATACTCCACTTGTGGAAAAACATGCGACAGTTGAACAGAAGGATACCTCTCCTTGGGTTTCGACTAGGTCATTCAACCAAAAGAGATCTTCTTCATATGCCGTTCAAGATATAGAACATACACCAAGTTTCCCGGTCACCAGGAGACGATGTCCCAAATCGAAGCTATTAGAGAAAACATCTGTAGCCCATTCTCTCAAGTTTTTTGCTGCCAAGACTGGTATAGAATCCGATGAGTGCAGGAAGAAGATTTCTGGCAATGATATTTCTTCGGTGGAGGATGGGAAGGTTAATAAAGCAGAAAATGTAGAGAATCTTGTATGTTCAGCTGAACAAGGAATTCGGCTAGAGAAAGACCAGGTACAGGATAAAGATAGGACAACAGAAACTGGGGGCAATGAAACTTTGAGAATGAAGCTCTGGGAGATCTTAGGAAATGTTTCTTCTCCAAACAAGCACTGTCCCAGCCCCGAGTGTGTGGAGTTGCATCCAGATCAAGAGAGGGATGGAAAGCAGATTCTTATTGAAAAGGTTAATCTGAATTCAGATACTATTGAAAGTGATTCTCAAACGCCTGTTTCCACTAGGCCAATGACTCGATTTTTAACCCGGAGGAAAGCTTCCACTAAAAAACGAAGTAACAAAACTGAAGCAACAGAATCTATCAAAAGAAAAGAGTGTCCACAGAAGAGAATATTCTCATTCAGGGGAGATTGGTCTGGAAGATTATATGATAATTTGGATGATGGTTCTTTACCTTCTAAGAGAAAAAGGACTCTAAGAATGAGTTCTCGAGTGGAGACATGTCATGGTTGTGAGTATGAAAATGCAGAGGAGAGACTGCAATCAGAAAAGACCAGATCAACACCAGCTATTGAAAATTCAACGGTGCACAGGAATAAAGCTTCCAATGCTAGCAGTTCCATTGACAAGAGAAATGATGTACCTCTTGAGCCTAAAAAGGGTACCAAGAATAATACTTCTTCTGAGCCTTGTAATGTGATGACTGATCAGAAGAATGTTCAGCAACCAATTCATGTTGAATTTTCAAAGAAGAATCAGCAAGAAGACATATCTAGTTCCACATTAAAGAACAAGAGGAACTCTGTACATGATCCTTGGGACCCCCCTTCTGCGAGTAACTCACATGGCGGTATACTGAAAAGTAAGCAGGGAGAACATCAAGAACAGAGTCCTGCTGAGAAATTTTTTAACACAACTGGCATCCGAAGTTTCAAATGTTTGTTTAGTCCAAAGTCAGCTGAATGCGAACCAAATATGCAACTGGAACCATCTGTATCCTTAACTATTTTAGTCATAAAACCATTAAATGACACTGGTTATAACAGTCATCATTACATGTTTGTATACATTTTGCTCTTCCTTAATAATTTTTTTTAAGGATAATAGATGTGAAACAAATGTTAGTCCAAACAATAGTTCCCTTTTGAAACCAAACGCTCTCTCGTGTGAAGATGTTGAAAACCGGATGCCCAAATCGTCTACTGACGAGACGGACTCTGAGAAATCAGAAGATGAGTCACATACGAAAGGTTACAGAATGCCTTACCCTAATTCTCATCATCTGCTTATTCTCTATTTATTTGCATTACTTTCTACAGAAGGAAATCTGAGTCTATTGCATCTCCCCAACTAAATAAGATATGTGATGATGCTCCAACATAGCACTTAAAATTATTTATGTTATCATTCTATCTAATACTCAGACATTGTGGAATGGATATATCTGTGGTGAAATTTCAATATGACATAGATTCTAGAGTATAGATAAGCTGAAACTACATGCCAAGTTAAAATAATTGTATCTGTAGGTACACTCTTGCGCTAAATCTATTCAGATCCGTATATACTCTTCTATTCCCCAGAATTCTTATGTGTCTTAATACTTGAATGTGAATTTACTGCATATGTTGAATAAAATTGTGTAATCTCGACTCTTCCAATTGGTAAGTTTGGGGTTTGCATGCTTGTTTGTTTGCTTTATTTTTTTAGAATAATCTAGAAAATTTGAATGCTGTAACTTACAGAAATTCACATTGTGCTGTGTAATTTCTTACTTAAACAAGTTATTGAGAAGGCTCTGATCATTTAAAATGGCATTTTCTTTATTAATATGTATCATCATTGGCATGGTCTGACAATGAAAGGAGTATATTCACGCGTTATCTAGAGAAATAACATGATCTACATTTTTTTACCCAAACTATCTAGGTGCATATCACAAAGTCAGGCCATCCACTATGGTTTGGAACATGTTAATTTTGTGCTATGGATATGCAGGTTGCGCTGAATCAGAGGAATTATCTCCTGAAAATTTTATATCCGAGAACTTCCTATATAGTCAGAATAAAAGTCTAGGCAGTGTCAAAGATGTTGAAGTGACTGGATATAGTCCTGCATCAGATTCCTTAAAAGGTTTATTAATTCTCATGAAACAGCTTCTACCTCTTCCTACTAAGCGCTTCTTTCTTGAATTTATCGTTTTTGAGATTATCCTTTTTCTTTTCCCATGACTATAACTTTTCCTTTTGCCTCCAAATAAATTAGATGGGATTCAGAACAATGGTGAGCTTGAAATGTACTTGGAACAGAATCATGAGGATGGCCTAGCCAGGTATTCCTGTCTCTGTTTAAGTGGAGAAGTTGATTTAGGAAATGGCAGTACTGCCAACCTTTTTTGTTGTTGACTGTTGCTGATTTCCTTTCTGGAAACTTCAGGGCTGTTACACTATTTGCTGTGGCTTTGAATCGTCTGAAAACCAAACTGAAGTCAATCAGTAGCAGAAGGTCTGCCGAAATTCTTCGAGCTTCGGTTGAGGAAATATTTTTGCGGTTGCAGAATGCTGAATCTCTCATCAAAACAGATACGTAAGTATCCTGTGATCTCAGGTCAAATAAGATTCACAGGTATTCAATACCGATATGTTGCATATTTGGAGAGCTTTTCTCTGCAGCATGATGCTTGTATATTTCAGGGGAAAGCTGACCAATCTGAGTCATTTGAAAAGGAAGCAGCTAGAAACTAGATTTCAAGGTATGTGTTTCTGGAAACGTAGCTTGATAACTTGATTAAATTGTAGTCTGTTCTAGGCAAACCTATACTATTTTATACATATCTTAATAATTGCAGTGTCTGCTTTAGTAGAACCAGGCATGTGTGTTTAATGAAGCTTGATAACTTGATCAAATTATAGTATCTTTGGACAAATTGATAGTCTTTTAGCATATCTACATACAAGTTTAAAAAGTTTATGGTGCTATAAAAATTTGAGCTTTGGGCTTGCTTGTGTTGTCATTAACTCTTGCCATTGGACTCAGAATTGACTTTTATGAGCTTGCCAAAATAATAATGCAAACAAATCGTCGCCACTGATTTTGCAATTAACTCACCTGTTTTTCTGTATTCTTCTGACTGGCAACTAATATAGCTTGATACTGGGGTAGGGAGGGGAATGGAATATGAAGAAAATGTCAGGTTTTGCATTTATATAAAGGTCAAATCATTAGTGAAACAAATTACCTTTTGTATTTTAAAAGGGGAATATTTTATAAAAATTTGAAGGTGATGATCAGCTGAACTAGAATATAATAGACCAGAAAAGCATGGCTTGGGGCCATACCAGAACTCACTGGGGATCCCTAGGATCAATAACCTCTTATCTAGTTATCTTATAATATACCTTATATGTAATCTTAATATTTGTTGATGCGGATCAGCAACCGATATTTTAATGCCTCTAGGTGATGAGTTGTTATTTGGGGAAAAAAGTGGTAATTTCTCTTGAGTTTCTAGTCATCACACATTAGTGTCTGTCTCACAGAACAACAGGAACAATTGCTTGGAATATATAAAAGATTCAAAGAAGAGGTTGACCAGCACCTTCAGGATTATGGCAGCCTAATTGAAGATCTAGAAGAGCATGAGATCGAACTCAAAAGATCTGTGGAAAAGCAAAGTATGAAAATTCTGACTCATAATAAAAATCTTTTTCCAATTTGGTAATACATCACATTACCTGACAAGCTCCTCACATGCTTGTCTATTGTTTATGTTTAGACCTTGGTCTTGGAACTACTACCGCTTGTATCTTGTCCTACTCAGAACTGACAATTCTATTAGCTACATTTTCTTTCGAAACATCGTTGTTGAGTTAAGCATGAGAAAAGCTTGGAGTCATAACCACTGCATCTGTTAATTGTGTAACCACACCAAAAGCTTTATTACAATCATAAACTGATATCATTTATCATATAACATCTGCTTTGCTGAACTTGGACATATCCTGACCTGAGTTTATATTCTTAATTGGCAATTTCAGGGGCCTCCCATAAGAAAATTATTATGCAAGTGGAGCAAGAAATTAATGTTCAACTTGATGGTGCCGAAAGCAGAATCATGGCTGTTCAGGAGGTGGGTTTATTTTATTTAGAATTTGATACATGTCATATTTTATGGTTCTAGAATTTTGCACTGGTTGAAATGCATCTGAAATATGTCTCTTAACATATAATATAATAGTAAATTCAGTAAGATAATATTTACAATTGAAATGTTTCATATCTGAATAGACGCTAGAAACACACAATTAAAGAATCCGACAGACAGAGAAAGAGAGATTGTGGACTCTGAATTTAAAATATTTTTTTCTTATTTCAAAACACTATTTAAGTTGCTATGCTGTTGGCCTCTTCTTTTATTCTCCTTAATAACTTTTCTAGTCCATAACCATGTGAGCTTGTTAATCTTCACATATCATATGGCATCTGAACTTTGGATTGGAATGCATCAGTAAAGACCCCTTAAAGAAACATTGTTTACAGTATCTTCCGAGATATTGTCGGGGTGTTCACTTAAAGGAAAATAACTCTTAGACAATTATACCATTATGAACCCCGCCCCACCCCAGAAAGGAAAAAAAAAAAAAGTAAAAAGCTCCTAACCATTTCTACCACCATTGTTATTGCAGTTGGCTAGAGAGAAGATGCTTCAATTGAAACTTGGCGTAGCTGAGTGCTTAAAGCATGGTGCCTTTGGTTGATGGTGTTTTACCATTTACCATGTGTGTTTTTGCTATTCTGGCTCTATTTTTTTTTTTTATAAAGTAGGTATCGTACAAATTAAGTTTTATGTTGCGTAGGTTTTTGAACATGCTTTATTAAATCGGTTGAGTTGCTTTCCGCAGGGAAGTTATAGCATAGGGATCTCTGAATGTTAGCTTGATTATCTTATGATGATACATTACTCCACGACTTTTATCAGTATATGTTGTTGATGCGGTGAATATGAGAATAGTAATATAGTGTAGTGGTTGATGAGCTTGTATCAAAAAATTAAGCAGCAAAACTCACTGATAGAGCAACCTGCAGTTTGGTAGTTTTCGGGATCGAGCTCTCTACCTGGAACCTTATATTGGACTGTTGAATGTAATAATAGTTATGATTTATAATAATCATTTCCTTAGTTGATAACTGGATGCACCCATTATTTATCAGTTTACTTAACTCATGAAGCTTTAGTGGTGGTGGATACTATTTTCCCAAACAAGACCTCTATTACAATGTGTTTAGTTTGATATTTCAAAATTTTTACTACACACCATGCATGTAAATGACAATGCTAATTAAGACATGATGTTTATTAAAAACAATGGAATAAAAGATGAAACACTTAAATATGTTAATGTAACATATGATACATATCAATATTTCATTATTTTCCAATGGAGACAAGAATTCGAAGGATGAGCACGTGAAGTGGAGTATACCTGCATGCCTGCCTTGTGTTTGACACCAACTTTGAAGGGTGTTGTGGGGCCAAGCCAACAGCTCTACCACCCAAGCAGGATAACGTCGTAAGGAACTTGGAAAAAACCACCAATGTGTCGAGTGAAGTAAACCTGCATCGTTACTTTCACACTTTGAAGTAGGTGGCCCCACCACCACAACCCCATGTATGGATCTCTTGCCTCTACAACCACTGGTGGATCTAGGATTTAGTGTTTGTAAGTGCGGGGAAAGGAACACATTCATGAAAAGTCTAAATATATTGAAATTTTACATATATATTTTCTATGATTATATAGCTAATTTAGAATATATATTTTTGACTATTTTATAACACAAATATATATATATATATATATATATATATATATATTTTTTTTTGATGTGAGAAATACAAGCAAAAAGAAAAGAAATAAGGTAAAAATATAATATATCATTTGAATTGGAGCCCAATTGTATGAAATTATTTTAAAATGCACTACTAAATTTTTTTTTCAAAAGGGTGGGACTATCCACACCCCACCCTTTTCTAACCACACCTCAATTTCTAACTATACCCCAATTTTAATTTTAACATTTTAAAGTATTTCTAAATCCACCCCAAACTTTTCCTATTATACCCTTTGACCCAAAACAACAAACCAAATCAAAAGTTAACAAGAAAGAAACAAAAAAAATCGAGAAGAAGCTGTTTGTTCGACTTGCGAGGGGAGAAAATTTGTTGAACAAATTTTGCTAAATTCGACTTGAGAAATCGAACACGAAGGAATGGACACTCCAAGAGATTGCTCAACTTCAATGGGAGGTTCGTTTTACACCCATTTTTCAATTTTTTAGGGCTATGTTGAATCTTGAATAGAAGTTATGTAGATTAGATTGATTGATGGGTAAAATCGAATCACTTTGTATGTCTTATGGTGTGAGCATGTAATTATATTCTTTTGTTTGAAAATTTTGATGTTTGTATGCTGAAAAACGAAAAAATTCCGAAGAAGAAATCGAGGGGTGTTCGAATCTGGTTTGTCGTGAACCTTCCATGTGTTCGACTATAAAAGTCGAACAAATTACAGTATGTTCGACTTATAGCGTTCGAACATTTCACTTTACGTTCAACTAGGGCAAGTCGAACACCCTGTATAGCGTTCGACTTCGACTGTTCGAACACCTCCCATTGTGTTCGACTTCGATAGTTTGAACACCTCTAATTTTGTTCGACTTGGATTGTTCGAACATAACTATTATGTTCGACTTAGAATCTTCGAACAACTCTTATTGTGTTCGACTTCGACAGTTCGAACACCACTCATTGTGTTCGACTTCGTAGATCGAACAGAGCTTATTTTTTCTGAATTGTTGGATCAAACATAACTAAGAGTGTTCGAAGCATAGGAGTTGAACACTAGTACTTTTGTTGACCAGTTACATCCATTTTTTTTATTTACATGATCTTGTTGACTACTCGTAGGTGCCAAAATATACATGAGGAGGAAGAACCGACCAACGGCTTCTGAAAGAAAATGTCGAAATGAAGAGCTTGCTGCCACTACTAAACACGTGCCAGAGCAAACCGATTTCCCTCCTATTGTGGATCATCCAGATACCCTTGAAGAGCACGTGACTGAGCAACCCGATTTCCCTCCGATTGTGGATCATCCAGATATACTTGAAGAGGTAGCTGCAGATATGAATGAGGCTGTGAATGAACAAGATGCAGATATGAGTGGAGTCATCTGATATCTCGGACCAAGCTTTATGGTCTCCCGTTCATATCTTACAAAAATCCAAACAAGAATCTCATATGTGCCTTCATAGAGCGTTGGCATCCGGAGACCAATAGCTTTCACCTGCCGTTTGGTGAGATGAACCTATTGTTCAACTTAAAAAATTGAACGTTACTAAGACTGTTCAACTTTGGAAATCGAACACTACAAAGGATGTTCAACTTCAGAAAATCGAACACTACAAATGATGTTCAACAATCAAAAATCGAACACTCATAGTAGTGTTCGAACAATAGAAGTCGAACACCCTTAGTTGTGTTCGAACAATATAAGTCGAACACCCTTAGTTTTGTTCGAATCCTGTGTGTCGAACACTCTTCAGCCCGTTCGACTATTCCAGGTCGAACGGGACTGTTCCAGCGGGATTTTCGAACATTCAAATTAAAACTCGATTTTTTGTAATACACTACTAAAAACAGTTTAAAATGTAGTAGAAATCTTACATTCGTCGTTTCAAATGTATCTTCCCGTTCCATAGACATTTCAATCGAGAATTCTTGTTGGGTGATATCTTAGGGTTTAGAAATGAGATGAAATCTTTGATAATGGTGGAGAAGAAATGAGCTTTTCCAACATGAAGGAGAAGAAGAGGACTATGGGGTGTGGTTAGTAGTTTAAATTATATGTGGGGTGTGGTCAAAGGATATTTTAGACATTTAATATATAATTACTTTTGAATTAATTAAATTTGGGGTGTGGTTAGAAAAGGGTGGGATGGGATAGTCCCACCCTTTTCAAAATTCTTGGGGGGACAACAACCCCTCTTGCCCCCCATCCGCCACTGTCCACAACCTACACGTTACATTTGATGCATTTCTTCACACAAGCTCATCCCGCATGGGAGAGCTATGTAAAAGTTAAAATGTGTGGTGGTACCACATTTGATGGAATGCATCGCTCGTTCAAACACCCCATTCGTATCGCATTGTATATACAACGACGTACCAAGTCTTCATTAATTGAACACCGCACAAAAATTGCATCCATAGGTGGTCCTCCATCACACTTATAATTCATTTGACAGTTTTATTAATACGATTGTGATGTACAAAGTATTAATAACCATTTATCTAATTGTCATGTGACCGTACTATATCTCTCACTACTCACCATTTCCGTTGCTCTGCTCTTACTTGTCTATATGTGTGTATATGTGTGATTTAATTGTTCATTTTAACTTCTATGCGTTTGAGATTATTGATAACAGATTGATTTCAGCTGAACATCAAATCTTGCCAGCCCTCGCCTCTACAAAAGGAACTAGAATCCCATCTCAGATGAGTCGAAGGTCTATATCTTGCATCTATGTTTTTCACCACTAATCCTATCTCCCACCTTAACCTCTGTTAATAAGGAATTAACGCAGATCTGATCAAGAATTTGAGGAGCTGGAATGGGACAATGGCAAGATTCTTATGCAAGGTTTACCCACTCTTCCAACAGGAAAGTCGGAATACTCACCACGTGCATCTGTTTCTTCCAACAAAATTCACTTGAAAAGAAACTTTTGGCAGACACAAGACTCAGAATCTCATTGCAATGTATGTATACAAGAAACTAGGAGTTGCATGCTTCTTCTTCAACATAAGCTCATATATCCATCCATCATATTATGGTATGATATGTCATGTTTTCTTGCAGGATGATGGTCAATCTGACAATGCCAATGCATTAGCATCCACCCCTCACAGGAGGAAAGGAATGAAAAAGAAACGAGCAGCTCATGTTCATAAACTATCTGAAAAGGTGAATTATGATGTCCTCACATAATCCCCACCAGCCCGCTATACAAACGACACATATATAAAGGCACAGCACCAACTCCACTAACATGGATGTATTTATTGATTCTGTGGAACATATTGAACAGAGGCATAGAGATAAAATCAACAAGAGATTGCAGGTGCTACAAGACCTCATACCTAGTTGCACTAAGGTCAGAAATTTTTAGGTTTAGATAAATAGACAGTTTCCTAAGCAATTTAGGTAACATCTACTTCAAGAACCCTACTTCAATGCCATCCAGTTTCAGTTTCCGGTTTCTCTACAGATAGATAAAGCTTCTGTGCTTGATGAAGCTATTGAGTACCTAAAGTCCCTTCAGCTTCAATTACAGGTAACTTTTATACTCAAATCCAGCATTTAACATTTTCAAATTATATGTGGAAATCTATACTTATGTTACAATGGTCATAGATCATGTCAAAAATTTCTGGTGGATTATGTGTGCCATCAGCACAAATGATGTTACCAGCCTACTGCCCTGCAATAGGCGGCTTTATTGGTTGGAGATTAGGAATGGGTGCAGCAGGATGCAGTGGTCTACAGTTGTTCAGTTCACCTTTTGTTGGATACGGATCAAGACATTAAATGCCAATGGAATACCTATGATGTCGCTAAGAAGATCCACACAATAGTCAATGCACGTTATGCTAAGACTACGCCTTCTTATGTTTAGGACCATATTGGGAGCTGTAAGGTGTAAAAGAGGGCTGTTTTCATGGAGTTATTTGGAAGAGTAAGAAACTGAGAAAAATAGAGAGAAGAGCTGAAATCATGGACTTGATTTTTCTTGTCTTGTGCACATTATAAAGATGGCTTGAGACTCTTAAAAGCTTTGGCATGCTAAAAAAAGAAAGCATGCGAAACTAAAATGATTACAACCCCACTAGCATACTCTTACTCACACACCTTATTAATTAAACACAAATAGATTATTTTTGTAGCACATTAATGACTAAATTACGAGATACTGTTTCCAAATTGGTTAATCAAGTGGATGTCTCAGCTGAACTATTATCAGCATTAATGCTTCCAAATGAAATTACTATTGTCATGACAATCACTCTCTTTCTACTGCTCCAAAAGAATGACAGATGAGATTATTGATTTAGACCTCCCACATGGACCACAACTTTGGTCAAGCAAATCTCTGTTAATTTGTGTTAAGAATTCATGCAAGATATGATATATCACTCAACAAGCAAAGATTCATAATGCAATATTCTTAGTGGATAAAGAAATATAGAACTTCGTACCAGTGTTTTGACAACAAATAATCAAAGTGACGAAAGATATGGATCCACCACATACCATTCCTTCATCTCTGAGAACAATATATCCAGGATTCCCTGTATTTTGCTGAACTCGGGATGTGTTGTATCTCTAGCATCAAACACATGAGTGCAGTGACCTATCTGTATCCAACTGTGTCCCGGTTTTTTTCTTAAGCCTTTCTCCTTTATTAGAGCTCTGACTCTTGAGGCATCTTTCCATCTCTTTGTGGATGCATACATATTCGACATGAGGATATGGTATCCAGAGTCGTCAAACTTATCTTGGAGAATATCTTTACAAAAAAGATCTAAATGCTCCATCATGTTGTGAGCTCTGCATGCAGCAAGCAAGCATCCAAGAACATTACCATTTGGTTCCTCAGGCATTGACCTGATGAAATCGCATGCATCATCAATGCGGCCTGCTCTACCAAGCAGGTCTACCATGCATGAGTAATGTTCCATGTTGGGTGGTATGCCATAATCATCAATCATGGAATCATAGAGAGACCCCCCCTCATCCACTAGGCCTGCATGACTACAGGCAGATAGGAGTCCAACAAAAGTTGCATTAGTTGGCTTCATTGCCAAAGATTTCATTTCATCAAAGAGAACCAATGCTTGCTTTGCGTACCCATGGAATCCATAGGCAGAAATCATTGTGTTGTATGAAACAATATCCTTTTCCAGCATATTATTAAAGACCTTAAGCCCAAGCCCCAGGTACCCGCATTTACAGTACAAATCAATAATAGAATTGCTGACTGAAACAACCATTTCAAGGCTGCTTCTAATCGCATGGCAATGAATTTCCATCCCCTGCTTAAGTGCTCCCAGTTTGGTACATATTGGAAGGATACTCATCAAGGTGATTGAATTTGGTTTAAGTTTAGACTTACATATCCTTCGAAAGATACTGAGACCAAAACCATAATTCTCAGCAGAAGCATGCCCAGCAATTGCTGAATTCCAAATCATGAGGTCCCAATCAGACCAGATGCTTAAGAGAACCTCAGTTTCTGCAGTTAACCCACAACTTGAGTACATGTCTACCAGCGCACTCCCAACGACAACATCAAAGTCGAGACCTTGTTTTATGATAAATCCATGCATTACTTTCCCCTGTTCTAATAAGTTGAGTTTGCCAAAAGTGGGAAGAATACTTGACATAACAACCCCGCTAGGTTTTGCGCCAAGATTCATCATATCTGAGAAGAGCTCAATGCTCCTACAGTATTGTGAATTTTGTGAATAACCAGCTATTAAGGTTCTCCAAGAGATATCATCTCTACAAGGCATTCTGCAAAACACACCGTAAGCTCGATGAGTATCTCCAAACTTACAGTACATATCGATGATAGCATTACCAACAAACAAGTCATCATGGAAACCACTCTTCAAAGCCAAGCCTTGCAGACCCATTCCCGTTTTCCTCGCTTCCAATCGACCACAGGCAGGAAGAACAGCAGCCATGAGGGCTGAATCAGGGCTCACGCGTTGGAGTCTCATCATTCTGAACAAACACAGTGCTTCCATCCCCTGTCCTTGGTGTATCATTCCACATATCATAGCAGTCCAAGAAGCCAAGTCCCTTTCTTTCTGAGGCATATCATCGAAAACCTCTCGGGCATCATCCAAGCTTCCGCATTTTGCGAACATGTCAATCAGGGCACATTTAGTGTAGACATTGGGTTTAAAGCAATTGCGAAGCCCAGCGAAACGGATCAAATCATACACCTTTCTACCCTCTTCGAGCGAACATAACCCCGAGCAGGCCTTCAAGATAAGCGGGCATGTGTAGTTATCGGGTATAAAGCCCAGCTCAAATACAAGGTGTCTAAAGAAGTGAATTGCTTCAGAAAAGAGAGCAGAGTGGAGATAGGCTCGAAGGATAGCGTTACAGGCAAAGTTGTGGGGGGAGCGGAGGGTGCGAAAGAGGAGCAAGGCTTCGTGCAAACAGCCCAAATGGGCATAGAGTTGCAGGAGAAGCGAACCCAAGAGTGGGGCTGATGCTTGGCCACCAACCACAAGGAGAGCATGTAGCCTTCTGGCCTCGTGTAAATCAAAGTGGGTGGGAGATTTCTTGAGATGAAAGGAGACGGATTCATTGAATGATTTGAAACCACGATTGGGTTGGGGTGTTTGAAGAAGAAGAAGAAGAAGATGATGATGAAGAAGAAGAAAACGATGAGTTGTTGTAGCTATGATCCGCATGGAGACTGCGGACTTCGCATTTTCAGTTCAGACTTCAGAGTCGATCTCAATTATACATAAATACAAACACCGTAGCTTCATTATATACACGCACAGATAGTCATGGACGATACATAATGCACCATATATCATATGAATTATGGCGTAATAAAACAAAATTTATGTGTCTTCCATGTTAATATGTTTTAATTTATGTATCTTCTACGTCATAATATATATTTAGTTAATTTTGTTCCACGAATTGCAAGAGTTTCACCTACTCAAGGCTACTTGACAATCAGAATAGTAAGATATCGCAAAACTTTGAATATTTTAAAAAGTAAATTATCAACAAATTACAAAGAAATTAAATATACAAATTTACTAGGCTTTAGTGCTCCTTCGCGTTTCATGTGTGAATGTTATACATTACATTTGAATCAACCACAACCAAGTTTGCAGTTCAAAAATAGTAGAACATACACTCTCATCATCCATTAATATAATGTCAAACTCAAGCAGCTTCAAGACTGCCCTCTTTTGACGTGCTTTGATTGCCAACTGCATTTATACAACATTCTGCTACTGAGTTCATGGCTCTCTCATCCTTGAGATTAAGATTTGACAAAGCGTTGCTCAAAGCATCAGTTTTTTCCGAAACCTCTGCAGAGCTATCGAACCCAATTTTGGTTGGGACTTGATTCTCTTCACTTTTTATCTCCAGCTGCAATGTGTTAAATTCTTCCTCTATATCTTCATCATGCATCTCTGCATATGCTGTAGTTGCTTCTACAAAATCACAATCACACAGGTTAGACAGGTGTGTATTCAACTGTAGATCAAAGAACTAGCGAAGCATTGAAAGCAATCTCACAACAAATGGTCAGTTTAGACACCTCTAGGAACATCACATGCAGTTTGTTTCATGCAATTGTGAAAAACATTTTAGTACCACAGAGACCAAAGATTTATCTAATACTGAGATTTAAGAATCATTATACATTGGCTAAACTGGTTTAAATTTTAAGTACATAAAGTTTCACATTTTAATTGCAAAGAAAGTGGTCATTGGATACAAAGATTGTGTTGTTTGTGGGGGAGGAGATCCAAGATAAACGAGAACTATGGTAATCTGGGAATACTACGGTGGTAAAGATTTATCGATGCCTAAGCCAAGTATTTGTTCTGAGTCAGAACCCTGTTTTTGATACCCCAAGCAAAGATTGAAGATTTAGTTGTAGACATTATCATGAAGCTCCGTGTTTGAGGGAACCTAAAAATTTCATATGCACTATATTCAATTGTCTTCCACAGATGTATCTAGCTAGCCACTAGACATGAAATTGGGCACATCTTAGTATGAATCATGGCTCAGATACCAAAAAAATCTAATAATGAATGCTTACCTAAAGCATTATCAAGTCGTTTCAGTGAATCAATGTTCTCATCAAGTTCCTGCAGGCAGAGATCAACTTCAGCAATACTAATTTGATTTTCCTGTATAGCAAGTGTGCTGCTTTGTATGGCCTGTGAAACCTGCATCAGAACACAATGAGTAAAAACAATTAAAAAAATAACTATGATTTCAAGTATAAATTCAGGCCATACTCCATATGGTGAAGGAAGAATGGGCTTCAAAACTATAGACCATACTAAGCATTGATACCAAAAATTCTAACTTTTGTACGTCACATAACATGTAAAGACAAAGATTCCTCAAATAATATTACCATGTCAAACCAACCTTTTTAGAGGACTCAGCATCTGCGATAACCTGGAGAACTTGCTCCACCCGGTCCAATAGTGTCGTGCATCTTTCTCTACTCTGCGATGCCAACTTTAGTTCTTTTGTATATCTCAAGGCAACTCTCTTGTTTCCACTTTTAAGAGAAGCTAAAGCTAAGTTCCTGCTTCTGCACAGAGCCCCAATCCAGTACAATGAGATTCTATATCAACATAGATTACAAAAAAGTAAAGCAAAAAAAGTAAAACAAAGGCAAATTAACAAGTAGTGGATACTGGTAGTGGTATACTGCATCAAGAAGTAAATCCAAAACCTACAACTTGTTCTATACACATTTCCGGGGATGTGATTAACATCTTAGAAAAACACGATAAGAAAACACTCAGTTGGACATCTTCAATGTGACAATATACCATACGCAAGGCTCATTTCAGATTAACAAATCCATCGAGTTTGGAATCTGGAGCCGAAAGAAGAAATCAGACATTTACTTTTGATAACGTTGGTCAATCAAACCAAGCTGCTGCTCAAGCTTTTCCGCAGTCCAAGTTAAATGCAGTACACTGTAATCCGCAGTTGAGGCCATAGAAGCAGCTCCAGGAGCAAGGCATAGTTTCACTCCCTGTATTGCCAGAAAAAAGGACAAGGAAATAAACTATTGCTCTCAGAAAACTGTAAAGACGAGCATTTAACAGATAGATAAGAGGAATCCCAGTTGAACTGCTGATGATGAGGAAAATCATAAACATAGACAAGGAGAAGTGACTACCTCTATAGGATCAGCTCTGTTGATGACCAACAGTCTCGCCCTGCCCCTTTCTGACAAGTAACCCAAAATTGCAGATGCTTCCTTTGAACCCATACAAAATTCCTCAAACTTTGACATGGTGACTACACAAGAAGGCGTCCAATAATTTTCCGACAATTTGTTCACTACTTCAAGGGCTCGTTCCTTTAAGAGTGGTGCGAGAATGTAGTAATCTCCGGTGAGAGCGAGATGATCGGCGTCAAAAAATAAATCCAGTGCTCTGCGGAAAATGTGAGAGAGTCGGGGAGTAGGGTGAAGCGGCAATAGGTCTCCGGCGCGGTGCATTTCATAAAGGACACGATCGAGGCACAAGGGGGACAAGCCAGCTCGGCGGAACCAGAGGCGGCGGAGGCGGGAAGGGCAGATGAGGAAGATGCGGAGATGGCGAGCAGTGTCGAGAATTAAATCCCTCCAGAAACAGTAGAGTGGGTCCCAATCGGAGCGCTGGCCGCTGAGAGCCTTGAATCTCGCTCGACTCTTGACCTCGTCGTCCCAGTCCACCACTTGTTTCCGTACGAAAGCCGCCACCGCCGCCGCCTCCTCCTCCTCCCCTTCCTCTCCTGTTTCTCTGTCATCCATATCAGCTACTTTAATTACAGTTTCTCTCTCTGTGTTGCTCTTTAGTTTCTTTCTTTAAACAATAACTGCATCTTCAAACTTGCTTTTATAAAGCATTCATAAAACACAAAAACTTGCGATCAAAAACTTATGGATTATGGTTTATTGAAATCAAATTAGTAAATTTAATGATGTTGTTTGGATAATTATAAATTAGAGGTTGATCAAAAATTTACATAAAAACTCATATGAGATAGTTGGTGTCACAGATAGCTACAACGAAGTCTCATCATCCACAATCAACAAGTGAATTGTAGGATTTGGGTTGTGGGTAATTGAGTTGTAGGTTGACCGTCGTCATCACCAAAAACCAACATATGAATTGTAGGGTTTGAATTGTGGGTTGACCGTCTTATGCAATGCAATAAAAATTCGTGAGACGGTCTCATAAGAGGTTTGCTCAAAACTTATAGTTAGGGGTTCAACAAACTCTAATATTACAAACTTAACCCTAATTTTATTAGATTTCTGGTTAAAGAGGTAATTATCGGGCTATTATTAAAAAAAATGTCATATTAATATTTTGGGAAAAAATGTTTTTTAGTCTTTTATATTTGATTCATTAGATTTTTAATTATCTATCTTTCACTTTTTTATTTTTTGTCCTTTATGTTTACAAAATATAAGTTTTTAGTTCTCTATGTTTGACTCATTAGATTTTTTGTTTTCTATCTTTCACCTTTTGATTTTTGGTCCTCTATATTTACAAAATATCATTTTTTAGACCTTTTACCTATAATAGGGGGTAACTTTTTTTTTTTCTCTTAATTATATTTAATCTTAGCACCAATTTTTTCCATTCATCTAACATGCCTAAATTAATATTAATAATTAAAAATTATATATTTCATCCCGATACAAGTAAGTTAGAGTTTTGTGAGTTTGAGAAATAAAACATTTTATCATCAAAATTGATATTAAGTAATTAACAAATTTATTTTTCACAAATTATATATTTTGTGCCGAAAATAGATAACACGAAAGTAAAAAAATGACATTAATCATATTCTGCTAGCTCTCAAATTATAGCAAATGATCAATGGGGTTGTTGTTAGTTCATTCCTCCAACAGATAATTTGATGTTATTTGAGAACTAGCAGAATATAATTAATGTTATTTTTTTAGTTTTGTATATTCATTTCCAACACGAAATGTATATAATTTATGAAAAATAATTTTTTTAATTGCTTAATATTTTTTTTGATGCTAAAATGATTTATTTCTCATAGTCACAAAATTCTAATTCACTTGTCTCGAAATGAAAAATAGAATTTTTAATTTTTAATATTAATTTAGACATGTTAGTTGAATAAACAAAAAATTTGGTGTTAAAATTAAATTGTAATTAAAAAAAAAGTTACTATTGTAGGTAAAAGAATTAAAAAATGATATTTTTTTAAATATAGATGACTAAAAATCAAAATTTGAAAGATAAATGACTAAAAAATGATATTCTTTAAACATAGAAGATTAAAAATCAAAAGGTGAAAGATAGATGACTAAAAATCTAATGAGCCAAAAATAGAGGACTAAAAAACTTTTTTTCCCTAATATTTTAATTATAAAAGTTTGAATTAAAATCTAGATAACATTCAAAATTCAAATATAAGTTTAAATGATTCATAATAATAAAATTACACATAACTTATAATTTCATTGCAACCACTTAAGTCAAATATTTCAACATTTAAGTTCCGAATTTGAAAATTATCATACAACACAATTTTTTTGACTTTAGTTTATTCAATACGAAAGTATCATTAAAATTACATTGACATTGGGAATTTATATTTACTGCAATTTATAGATGAAACTATTAAAAAATGATTATAAATTGCAATATAGTATGAGTACACTCATTATTTGTACGAATTTATCGGTTAAGTACTTGATATTATATATATATATATATTATACTATTATTTAATAATTTATCTCATATATTTAATTCTCACAAATCAAATTTGAAAACACCAAACTTAGGATAATAATAAACATATAATCGAAGATTGGTATTATATTTTATATAATCAAGACCATTTTTTAAAAATAAAATAGAGGTTAACAGGCCAACCAAGTTTAATAAACATATAATTGAAGATTGGTATTATATTTTATATAATTAAGACCATTATTTTTTTAATAAAATACGGACTAACAGGCCAACCAGGTTTAACTAAGTAAATTTAATCAGGTTAGAAATATTCCAACCTAACTTTTTTTTTTTCCCTAGTTTAAACAGATTGACTTATCAGGCTATGACATGTTCATATAATATATATGGATTTTGAATCCACTCAACTTGAGTGAATTTAATGTCCATTCATTTAAAATTCTCGATCCAAACACAATCTTGGTATATTTATAAAGCATTTATAGAATGAGAATAGTAATTCATAAATCAGCCTCCTACTATTACTGAACACCATCAACTTTTTTTTAGAGAGAAACTTATGACTATATTGATCGAGAGGAGTATCAAGAGCTACAAATTTAATCACTCAACCGAAAAAATTACTAACTTCCCAACGCAGGTGAGTGGTAACAAAAAAAGCAGTATGACAAAAAATGGTATTTATTGTTATTATAAATTGCTGAGAAAGAGTAAGCTATAGTCACGATGTTGATTTACTATGGTCATTTGTCACAATGTATGCTAACAAAAAAACGAAGCTGAATATCATATATATTCTTCTAAAAGAATTGACAACAAAATAAGAAATAATCAGATTTGTATTCCCTTTGACAATGTATCTTCTTCACCAAACTGATAATTCTCATAAATGTGAAGCAGAAGCTCCCTACATGGAACCACAGCCCGAAGTTTGATGCAAGCGAGAAAAGCACCTGAAAGCTTGCGGTGTAGGCTGTACGCCTCCTCTGGAGGGGGTGTCAACCTGTGCCTAAGCATCGTAGCACCAAGATTTGAAATGCTTTGAGTAATATTGGTCGATCCAAAATCATAGCCACTACGCTTGGCAAACGGTATCCCCACTACAAAACCTGCCTGCACATGAGCGTCTAGCATGATTTCAGATTCCATTCCTGTAAGAAATCCAAGCTTCCTTGACACCTCAATCACTGCCTCTCTCTCACTATTCGCACATGCCATCACCTGAATATTGAATAATGTCAACATTACTCAGCATATTCTCCTCATGCTTCAAGATAATATGAATACTAGTTGTCAAAACATAAAATTAAGTCATTTTGAGAACTTCAGGAACAAGCGCACTAGTTACAAGATGCTATCAATGACAACAATATTTATCCTGCATTTAGAAGTAAATTGAGAAAAAAGTAACTGCTCCCTACCATCCTTAAATAATCATCTACAAAGTGTTTTGGGAAATCCCTTGCTGCTCCGAAGTCTATAAGATTGATTGCTTTTTCCGTCTCATCATATAAGAAGTTACTCCAGTTAGGATCAGTCTGCTTGAGATAAAAGAAAAGGAGTATTAAAAATAGGATAAGTAAATATAAGAAGCGAAATATAGCATTAAAGCATACACCAGACCACTCTTAATGGGACTTTAAGTTCAAGAATAAAATTCAGACAATGACAGCAACTACTTAATAATTAATAAATGGGTATTGTATAACTAAACTGATGATTGTAGTAAACTGTGGAATCATTTTCTCAAGAGCAATAAGTGAGTTTCATATTTCTGAGGGAAAGTGCAAGGATGATACATAGATAAAATTGCCTCAATATTTACAAAAAGATATGTTTTTGTCAAAGGAAAATAAAACAAGGGACACAAAAACTGAAAGGTGAACTAGTTAAAAGAAAACACCTCTGTGCTTGTAGACCATTGCTTTTTTGGCCATTGTTAAGGTATAAAGGTCAAAACAAAACTGGGCCAATTTATACAGACAAATGGTTCTTTGATTTAACATTGACATGAAAGAGGTTATGATAAATATCCTCAGTATCAAAGACATCCTTCATCATACTGTTTATATTTTTTAATTAGATAATAAATTCATCCACATATCAATGTTCAAGGATAGCAGCAAGGGAGGTTGAAAACCTAGTTGACAAGGCCATTTTACACCATAACAAAAGACAGATATGATTCTCAACATTCTTCACATGCTGCATCTATTCCCAACTAACTTGAGCAATAATGACAAGATCCTCATTAAACTTCCATATATCTAGTCTAAGCTTTTATCTTACAGTCCATCATTTATTACTAAAATTTATGATAATAATTCTAGCTAATTTTTAAGTATTAACTATTAAGTAATACGGTTCTTTGATTTACTAATGTTTTATTAAATCCTTAAAATGATCAAATTCTTAGACCCCAGATCTCACAGAACAAAGTAAAAGTAACTGATACCGGGAAGAGGATAGATGATGTAACACCAGTAAAAATACATAAAGACACTCTCACTATAAGGAATCCACCAAGAGATTAGAGGAAAAACAAGTCAAAAGACTTAGAAGAGAGTTTATTAATTTATTTCACTCACTCACCTTCCAAAACACTACAAGAGTATGATGATTCTAGATAATAGAGTAATAACTACTTGACTCTACAACTTCTTTGTTTTAAAGAGACTCCACAACTTCTAAATTTATGATCTTGACATATTTTTCGTATGAATTTGCCACCTTCCAGAAAAAAAGGCACAACCCACTCTAGAAAATTTCAAATGCTACCCCGTTTGGGTCGTTAGAAACTAGACTCATAGGGCATCAAAAAATCCATGTATGCCAATCAGCGCAATAATTCCCAAGCAAAAGCAGTTTATCGCTCAAACCTGACCCAACTGCTGGACTGTTTTGTACAAACCCCATTTTCCTTTATTGGGCCATTTCTTTTGATCATGCGAGACGTTTTCTTTCTCAGATCAGTAACTAAACCAAAAGTTTAGCTTTTCACCACTACCTTATTCAAAACCACACAGGCACTAAATAATATCATACACACATATCAATTTCACAGCAGCACAGGCCTTAAGCTTGGGAATGTCGTTTAGTCAATTATAATGAAGAAAATGATATATGAACTGCTACACACTAAATAGAAAAGGTTGTAAGATAACCAATAACATAGAGTGCATGCCTGCATGAAACGGAAGACGAATAACTCCATTAAAGTAAGCTTGAGTAACTTTTTCCCAACATTATTGCGGGTCTCTTGGTCCAGCAATGCAACCTTATCAATAGAAATGCCTGCAATAGACGGGGGGGGGGGGGGGGACATAAGCTTACATTCTATATTTGAGGGAAGTGTCAATTTATTTTTATTTTTATATAGGACTTAATTATAGGAGAAGTAAAAGCATTGAAAATGGAGGAGAAGTACTGGAAGTTAACTACATGCCAAATTCCTTTTCAACAAGATAAATGTGAATCTAAATTCTTTAGACTGCGTTGCAAAAAGAGAAAAAAAAAAAAGAATCAAATCTATAAACTAGTGACCCTAATTTGATTTGTACATGATTTTCCTTCACTATGGCCCCAAAATCAACCAAGAAAACAATTTTCATTACTTATCACTCACTCAACCCCTGGTCTAAATACAGGGAAAAGCTACCGAGACTTTTATCCTTTTGCTATTACTGCTAAAAAATTATTTCCTCTATACATAAAAAGGAACAATATATTGAGAAGCACGCACCGGGAACCAGTTCTGAAGTTAGAACTCTTCTACTAGATAACTCATCCACCACAAATGGAACATAAAATCCTTTTGTACTGGCCAGCAAAGTACGAAATCTTTTCTGATTTTTGGCCTCCAATTCATAGTCACATTCTCGAGAAAGTTCTTCTTTGGCAACCTGTGAAGGAATTAAAGCACAAAGTCTAACAGTCACACTTGCATGGCATCAAAGATCTGATTTCCTATATTCAAAGACCTCCCAGAAGAATCAAGGTCACATCAACAGAGAAACTGAAACCAAAATCCATTTTGCATTCATAGAAGCAGGAATAATGTGTCTATTAATGCCTTGCTTGCCAAAAATGAACCTCCAATCTAGTCAATTACTTATCATTCTAGCGGCACACCCTGTTGAAATTTATATCTGGTTCACATCCTACAAAAAATTGGCAAATCTCCCAACAAGGAACAAATTCACTAATAGCCTAATAGGGGAAATCATGTGCACCAGAAGGCATAGTTCATACAGTGCAATGGAATGTTAACCAGAGCAGATGTTCAATGGCATAAAGAAGGCAGTTTTGACCAAGCCGATTCAAACTTCTCAGTTCTACTAGCATGAGTGAGCCAACCAGAACAGGAAAGAATTCTGCAAACCACAGAGCACCAAGAAAAGCTCTAATGTGGAGGCAAACAGCTGCTGTAGGTAAAAGAACAGACTAGTACTAGCTACACCAGGGTCCTCATAAGATTAGAATACCAGCCCCCACCCCCACCCCCACCAAAAAAAAAAAAAAGGCAGAGATGTTTACTTTATTGGGGCCCATCGTTTCATAAGAAGATGATGTACTTTGGAAATCTTTATATAACCAATCATCATAATTAGAAATCAATGGAAGATATTGTAATGCAAAAACTTTACCTTCATTGCATTGTCAATATACAGTTTTTCTGGTAACAAATTTGTATACGTTAACAGCAGTTTAACATTCTCAATGTCACTTTCAATGCTATCTGCAACTCCGGGATACTGAATTTTCATTGCGACCTCCAAACCATCCTTTGAGACAGCCCGATGGACCTAAAAATTACTTAGAAGCATCAGGAGATGAAACAAGTTACAAAACAGATGCAGACGAGTATGATCCTGTGAGAATCTTTCAAATTACAGAGACATAGACGAAACAGATAAGATCCAACTTTGATACTTCATATTGCAATCATATAAACCATTGCCCACAACTTAGCCTTTGCATTAGAATATCAAATATAGGCACTCAATTTCAAGAGATTACAAGGAAGCAAGGTCCACCATCTCTTGTATATTTATCTTTCAATTGCATGACACTGAGGACAGGGGAGAGGGACAACAATGGTTTTTCTATATCATAAAAGAAAAAAAAAAAAAAAAAAAGGCAACCAGTCCCTCTTATGCAATTATAAAGCTGAAAGAAATATTTTTTCTTAATTATACTGTTTTCAGATGAGATTGTTTCTAAACTTATATAATGATTTAAAAGAGAGAAGCAGATGCTGCCCTGAACAATGATCCCTAGAATATCATAACCTAGCTTCCCTGATATATTTATGCAACAAACTACAAAATTAATAATCAATTTAATTATCTAAAGAATGGATTTAGATTGAAGTTAAAATCTGTTCCTTTCCACTGATGGAATTTTGTATATGTATGAAAATTATTTACACTAATATTTAGTTTTTGGATTGTCTGTGGTTTCTAACTACATGTAACTGAAAAGAAGGCCATAATGTCTTTCAAACTAGTCAAAGTTCTTCTCAAAAAAAAAAAAACCTAGTTGAAGCCAATAATTATAATTATAATTTATAACTCATGTCATTGTCCTATGCTATCTCTTTGAGCAAATGAAAGACTACATTAGAATAATGAGGATAAATCCTAGGGCCCTAAAACTGTAATTGATCCGAGATTGAACCCTCAAACATATATGTTACATTTTCGAAGAGAACTTTCAGTGAATACATGAAACTATTCACTATTGTCAGTTATAACATATAAATATAAAAAGGGACCCATCCTTGTTTGGCAGATTCATGTGCAATATATAGTTCATAGTTATATATGTCATGAGACCTTGAGGGAGAATGAAGAGTCAAGTGTAATTTTTGATGCTCCTAATGAAAGCCACTCTACTAAATCATCTAAGGTCATTTTTGAGGGAAACCAAGGAGATCTTAATAAAGCTTGTTCCATAATCAAAGGAAAATGTATATAATGAAAATCACACAGCATCCAAGATAAGCATAAAACAGAGAGATTTAACTTCATCACCTGTCCTATACTTGCTGCAGCTATTGGCTCATAGTCAAAACTCATCAACTTAGAGGACCAGTTGGAACCCAACTCAGCATCCAAAACCTGATTGAGCTGATTTCTTGGCATCCGATCTGCACCCTGACGAACAATCTCTAAAGCTTCCAAGATCTGGGAGTGCATAAAAGGTGATAGGATTCAAGGCGGATGTAAAAGTTAGGACTTCAGAAAAACACAAGCTACCCTCGTTTGCATCTCATAATTTGCTCTAATAAAAAATAACAGCCTGAAGATCTTCATTTAATAGTATCATTAGTATAACAATCTCTTTCCTTCTTTCGGAGAGAATGTGTTCCTTAAAATTCTATCCTCAAACCCCGAAATGTAAGAACATGTCGAATAGTCCATCATTTTGGTGCTTCATGCAAAAAATAACATCCAACATAAACAAAATGCTGCCAAATTAACCGGTGCATTAATAAAGCGTTACATCATCTAGAACTTTCATGTTTCATTCTTTCTCATTCTTGAAAACTCAAAATAAATATTATCTTCTCACTACTTTGCACAAGAATCACAGTACTTGATTATTCAACAATGAACAATATATTTTTTCAATTTCTATTAGCTTTTTTTTTTTTTTTTTTTGAGGTCAGAAGGAATCAGCCTGAAAACTTCTAGAAACCATTGTCATATACAGTAAAACATACTTTTACACAGGATAATCAACTGTACAAACACTCTGAACAGAATATGCATCATATAAGTGCAGTAAAACATTGTCCTAAATTACCACACCTATCACAATTATCTTCCAAAAAAAAAAAAGGACATTAAGGGTTGACCTTTTATCATAGGAAATGAGAGGGTAAAATAGTTCAAAGTAAGTTGAAAGCATATAAAATGTATGAACACGTAATCTAAATAAATATGCATTTACATACTGGAGCAGGTACGAGAGATTCATCTTGAATACTCAGCATTTGGCCCAATTTGAGAGCGGCTCCACGCATTCTGCATAATGCAAGAGCTAAACGCTCTGCATTTTTCTCAGACAAGTACGGGGAAAGAGCAGGTTGATTGTTTCCTGAGTTAGGTGTACCAAACATGATTCTCTTGGCAGATTCCTGAAGTGTGCCCCATACAAGACCAGCTCCAAGTCCAGCAAACCTTCAACCACACTTGAAAAAGTAAAACCAAAACTCATGCCAATATCATTTTCTCATAAGGTTCAAAGTTGGCAAGCTCAACATAACTTTGAATTGAGTATAAAAATGAGGACAAGGAAATAAGAATCCACAGTCCCTAAAAGAACCGCACTAATGAAAAGATAACTCCAAATAGCAGAAAATGACTATCTAAAAGAGTGATGGCAAAAGTTTATTCCTAAATGGTAAATGAATTAAATGAGATATAAGCACTAGTTTTATAGGGGACACCTGCAAATAACATGAGAGAGTTATACTGATATGACAAAGAATATGAGTGGCATATTTTGGCATTCTTAAAAACAAAAAAAAAGGAAAAAAAAAGATCAAAGACCTGCTATCAAGATATCACAGTATTTCAATAGGTTCTAATTATTATATTGCACGCAAACCTACTGAAGAATTTAAGTTTATTAGCAAACCAAAGAATGTGAGTGTACATATTTGGCATTGTTTCAGAACACTCATAGAAAACGAATCAATGGCATAGTACATTCAACACGATATCAAATAGTAGCTTAACAGGTTCCAACTATTATACTTCACGGAAGTCTACTATAGTTGAACTATTGAAGAATCTAAAGGTCTATTAACAAACAAAAATTGCACTTTTCACCTAATCCTCGTCTTAAGTGTGTTTTCATAAGAATTCAGGAAAAGGATAGAGTTGTTTCTGCAAATATTTCCCATTTTGACCATCTCTCTTCTCTTGCTATCACATAAAAACTTTTTGTAAAACTGGAACCAATAGTTTTCTTGGAATTTGCACTTGCTGTATAGGAGGTAATCACCCAAAAATCTTGAACTCGTATGACTTATCATGCTAATCTTTTCAAACTAGCCTGATTTTCAGACGCTCCTCGTAATTGCTTGAACTGATTATCGATTAACGCAATAACAGTGAGCAGAGAGATCGGTTGCCTTACCCTGCGGCTCTGGAGAAAGAAGTAGAAGGAACTCTCATCTCCCTAGGCTTCCTCTGGTTCCGGGGAATCACGGTCCCATCAACCACAACGTCCGAGGTCGAGGGGACACCATTTCGGGGACTTTCATCCAGGGAAGTCACTGAATCTGGATCCCGAGAAGCACTCGAGGTGGAAGGGGAAGGAGCATCGGGGGACTCAGTGGTAAAGTAAACGACGCTGCTTCCAGTATTTCCATGAGCAGCATGATTCGCATTATCAATGTCGGGTGTCTGAGATTCGAGGCTATGGAGTTTCCCTTTGGTGATTCCGGCAACGTCGGCGGCGGAGAGAAGGGCAGCCTTGATTACGGAATCCAGCGGAGCAGCCTGCGAGCGGTTAATGGCTTCCTTAGCCACCAGAGATAATCCATTCGCCAATCTCGCAATGTCCTTCAAAGGTGACATCATAACTGCAGTCAATAGGAAACCCTATGCTTGATCTCCAAAACCAGCTTCGAATGGAGGATCTGTTGTTATGAGTTTCCTTTTCTTCTCTCTTTTTGCAGAATTTACTTACGCTACGTGTTCAGTCTTCCTCCCCATAGTTTATGTCACACATATTCTCCGTAGACGGTCTACATATTTTGATATTGATATCGTAAAGGGGCACCCACGTTTTCTAAACACGTCCCATTTTTTATTTTTTTTTATTTAAAAATTTAAAAAAAAAAAAAATTACAATTTTACCCTTCTTAATAAAAAAAAATAAAACTTCTCTCTCTTCTCTGTCTTCTGCTTCTCCTTCTTCCTTTTTTTTTCTTTTTTCTTTTTTCATTCCTCAAATCTTAAATTCCCTAAAAAAATCATTTTATGAGTTAACAAAGTATATAATAGTCATGTGAAATCGTGTAAAAAAAAACGAAAAAATAACAACAAATCTTAAGACCCATTCGACCTTGATTTGTCGAACACAAAAAGGTATGTTCGACCAATGGTTGAACACACTATAGTGTATTCGACGCCTGGTGATCGAACACGCTATAGTGTGTTCGATCAATGGCCGAACACATAATGGTAAAATTGTCTTTATATTATTTATTGAATTTTTTAAATAAAAAGTGGGGTGTGTTTAGAAAACTTGGGGTGCGGATAGCCGGGCCCTATTGTAAACTATTGTATTATTACATCATTCATCATTCATTATATAAAATGGTTTGATAGGCAAATCAAATTGTAAACTCTTCATATAAGTCATAAGCACATGATTCTTAAAATATATCATTCCAATAGATGCTAATGTTCAGTATTTGGGCTCTCTGTATTGGTTCCAAGCATTTATCTACTAAAACATTTGAATTAATACGTCTTCATTAAAAAATTCCTAATATTTTGAAGTTCCGAAACATTTTACAAAACATCAACAATGTTGGTTCCGTTTGGCAGCAGCCAGCAGGTTATGGTTGAAGAACTTTCTGCCTTTGTACCATATCGATACTTAGCATTTGATACTCATACCACCTGATAAAAGTACAATTCATTTAGTGTGGTATAAAGCCCGACTGTTTGTAAAAAAGCTCTCAATGATACATATTCTATCGATTATGATGAGACATTTGCCCCCGTTGCCAAAATGGCTCATCTCCAGGATCTTATTGCAGTTTGCATCAATTTTGGAAGTGACGTATCTCTCAAATGAAGATTTTCTTCCAAAAATCAGTCTGAAAATGTTAAAATGTCGATCACGCATGGTCACGTTAGACCATCAAACATATGATTTCAGTTGATGCATTGTTCATTTTATATTTTATATCATTATTTCATAACAAGGACAGATTGGCAACTATACATACTCTTAGTTCTAAATCTTATCTAATTACCTATCAATTCTAAGATTATTACACAGATGGCCAAGCTCAGGCCTTGCGTCCATCCAAGTAGTGAATCTCGTCTCAGTGCCTGAAGTGCTGTACAGATAGGATCTAAATGCGATCAGGAAGAAGTATCGCCTGCAGTCACAAGATTAGACAGTGTGACAACCCAAAATATAGTAGCTAGCTACTTTGAAAATAGGGTGATGAACTATTGTAGGCTTGAAATGCAAATGCTGTCGAAAGATCCTAAAACGAAACCAGTGTAGATAAAAGTCTAAAACATACTACGAGGGAAACATGCAACTGAAAATCCAAATAAAAGGTAACTCATGGGTGATAATGTGATATTCTTTATGTTATAAGCTATGAAAAAATTGGAAAATGAAACCAACCTTAAAGCCTTGATACCCATATCCTCAAGATATGCTCGATGTTCATCACTATCATCTGAAAGCTTTTCCAGTTCCTTGCTGTAAAATAGAATATCATCTCTCAAATGTCCAGCCCCAGCACACCTGATAGAGAGGAAACAACTTGATGACTAGAGGAAGGATTTTAGAACAAGAATTAGAAACAGTACTTATGAGTTCTTCCCATATTTTCATCCCTCTTCAAATGTCTAGTTTGTTATGCTACAAAGTCAGGCTGTCTAAATGAATGACTAACTTCCTTAATTATGTTAGCACACATTTTTTTAAGGTTTTTGTTTTTTTGGTTTAATGTAATTACTAAAAGTCTAAATCTGATTTTGACAAATTATCTATGTTATTATTAGTATTGCACTGAGGAAGGTGATTTGCTAACATCAACTAAATTTAATTTTAGGTGGAGGTAGTGTATTAAATAAAACCTCTTTGGTTCATGAATTAATAACACCAAAATGAATACATCAAAATTGATGAGATTTTAGTTGAGAAAATGGCGGGCAATAAAAATTCAAATCCACTGTCCATTGGCAATGATGATTGACTTTGCAACATCTTCCTGAGAATACACAGCGATCATTTCTTCACAAAAAAGGTATTATAGAAAATATTATAATTGCACAAAAAAAAAAAAAAAGCATATACATGAGAAATTGCCTGATGGGTTAATATACACTTGGTGCAGTGAAGTTTCCTGGATTACAAAGTATGTAGCAGTGATTAAAAAAGCGAAAAGCACCCCGAGGCGCCAAACCTGTTGTACTGCCTAGGCGTGAGGCGCGAGGTGAGGCGCCCGCCTCACCGAAGCGAGGCGCCCAAACTAAAAAAAACCACATATATACTATAAAACATTTCAATATACGAAAATATAACAATATTAATACCCCAAACTCCAAACATAATAATTTCTAATATCCAAACTTCAAACATAAACATAACATGAAATATCCAAACATAAACATAACATGAAATATCCAAACATAATAATACATAACATGAAATTTCAGATTAGGGTTTAGAAGTAAATTTTCAGATTATTGTAAATATGAATTGTAAATAATTTTATCAGATTATTGAAAATAATATTACAAAAATAATAATTTTCAGATTAGGGTTTATAAGTAGTAGAATTCTGACCAAAACCAAAAAAAAAAAAAAAAAAGGAAAAAAAATCTGACCTAAAGGTCCTAAACTGTTACTGCAGGTCGCCGGTGGTGGTCGCCGGTGGAAGTTAGAAGGAGGGAGAGAAATAAAAAAAAACGGCTGTTCTGGGATTTTTGGGTCTAGGGTTTCTGCTATTTTCAGTTTTTTAGCATTTTTTAATTAAAAAAAAAAAAAAAAACAAGAAATCACAAGCTTTTTTACCGCCTCGACACAGGCATGAGGCGCCCGAGGAGCCGCTTTTCGCGATCTCGCTCTGCCTCGGTGTACCGAGGCGCTAAGAGGCCTAACCGCCTCGCCTCATGCCTAGGCGCGCGCCTAGGCGCGCTTTTTTAATCACTGGTATGTAGAATATTGAATCGCAGAAATGGTTATCTTTTGTCAAGGAAATTTGGTGTGGGAGAGAGGGTATGAAATGATGGATATAGTGATAGAGGCAGTAGGTAATATGAGTCATTGTTTTGAAGAGTATGAGAGAGAACAGTGAGTAAAACAGTTCCCCAACAGTTCCAATATATATGTATAATAGGCAGCAAATAACTGAGCCAGCCACTGTAATTTTTAGTACTTTAAACTTATAGAGGCAAATCCAACTTGAATAATCTGAGTGCAACTCTTGCCGTTCTTCCTAGCACATGTGGCCTCTTATTCAAATATGTTCTCAACCAAAGTCTTTAAGATAAACGAAAAGGAAAATTATAACACTCAAGACAAATTGACTTCTCCAATTTAGAATTATGTTAGGAGCCATTAATTATGTTTTTTAATAATGCTGTTATTTTAAGGGAATTCATATTAAGAAAATAAGAAGGAAAACTAAAATAAAAAATTTCAGATAAATTAACTTCTGAAATTCAAAATGATGGTAGGAGCAATAATTTATGTCTTTAAACAATGCACAAGTAGGTGAAAATTCCAGACATTGGTCCTGTGGATGAATTATTAACCTAGTTGCAAAGGTCAATACATCAAACAGAAGTTTGACAAAAAATAAAGGTTACATGATGCATTCACAAATATACAAGCCAAAGATAATAAAACAGCAAGCAGACTAGGATAACGTACTTTTTGAAAAATATCTAATTTCCCTGTCTCACTGTTGCCTTCATAGGGAATTATCATTCATGCTCAAAGCCAGTGCATTTTAATATCTATATTGTTATATACTTATGTTTGATCGCCATTCCAGGCAATACTATTGTAAGCAAGCACACAAAATAACAAATGCACTTGCCCATAGTTCTTCACTATTCAATTTCACAGATGCAGATCAAAGCATGAATTCATCCTTTCGCTTAAACATGCATGACATACATAAGGAGAAACAAGCTGATGTCAGTGATGTGTAAGCATAAGATCATACCTATCTACAACAGAGTCAATATCTGCTTTGCTCTCAGGACCATGAACAAGAACTCTAATCAGGCTTAGTATGTCTCTGTAATCACCCAATTTGCGTGCTTCATCATCAGAGTTAAAATGTTCTTCCCGTGAATCAGATGAGCATGGACTTTCAATAGATCGTGAGAGACGTGAGGTTAATGCTGCCTCTTCAAGTCTTATACAAATGATAGCCATTGCATAAGCAACCCCTCCAAATCCTGTGTGTGATACAAAAAGATACGACCCTGCAGAGCTGTCAAGAGAACAAGGAAACCAATAGTTTTAATGTCTGATACTACATGATAACATGATGGTGAGATGTCACAACATTATAACAGATTCTAAACTATATTGCAATTTTCATATGCATTCTGAAGATTGGGCATATCATGATAAAACAAATTTGATGCACTTGTTCCATACGATCAATATGTGCCCTTTATCCTAGTTGGTGTGTGGTGCAAGTGTAACTTGGAGTCTCAGGATCACATCTTTCTAAGTTGCCCATTCACAGTCTCTGTGGTCTAGAGTTTTACCGAACTGAAACTTGCTTGGGTCAACCCCAGTTCATGTATGGATCTTTTCATGGTTGATTTAGGATAGCTCATTGGTTGTAGAGGAAATGTTTTATGGATAATGATTGTTTCAATAGTATGATGGTCTATATGGCTACAGAAGAACAAGACAATTTTATAAGATCCTGAAGAACTCGTAATAGATGTCTGGGATAAAATTAAGTTTAGAGTGGCTCTATGGATCCAAAGGAACAAATATTTTAGGAACTCGTCTTCTTTTGATGAGTTTAGAGATATGAGTTTAGCACTGTAATTATTCTCCTATAGAGTTTTTTGGGTGGATGTCTTATCCCCTAATTGTAATTATCCCATAACTTCTGTTTCTTCTAAAAAAAAAAGTACAAGGTTTCATGGTGTATGATACTTAAATTGTACTTTACAGGAAGAAATGTAATAAATTTATGAGGGGGGAAAAGGACAAAAAACCTGATCTCCTGATCATATATATGTATATCATGACATCAGCGAGACATAGATAAGAAGGTTTTAGTCACAGTTTAATAGATTTATGATATAGTCTTCAGATCTAGAGGTTTAAAGCTAGACGAGGACAGATACTAAATAATCTCAGGGAAGCAATGCTTAATGGCAATATTATTAGACAAGATATTTGTATAAAATTATTTCTGACTAGATATTTGCTTAGAATTAATAGACATTGAAAACCATATTCAATACAAAACAGAATCGAATACTTACTCATCCTTACAGTATTGGATGGAATCAACATCTGAAGCTAGAGCTTCTCTTTCTCTAGTTAATGGGATCCTCTGATAAGCTATATTATATCCTTCATGCTTCAGAGCTGCATATACCTCTGCTGGAGTCTTAACATCATCTATAAAAATATTCTCCCAGTACCCTACGATACTAGCCTGTTTTGATGTGGGATTATACTCTTCACGATGTAATAGCATTCTACCACGAGATTTCCTAATCTCAGAAATTATATCATCTTTCAGACGTGCCTCCATATGTTCCACCTGTAAATTGAAAGTAAATTAGGAAATGGAAATCCATTTCAATTTATCTGCAGTTTTTCTATCTTGTTTTTGATAATGTTTGCATACCACTGGACCGGTGATTCCTATGTGCTTGAGTGTGTCAACAGGCTTGTTAAGTTCCCTAAGAACAAATGGAACGTTGTTGATATAAACAACAGCCTCTTCCCGTAGATCTGTTAAAACTACCTTCTGAAAACTTCCTTCTGCTGTGGGCTTGGCACCTAAATAGGCTAACATCTCTTCTGCACCTGCAATGGTTGGGGTTGCCATGCTATACACTGGATATCCGTCCACCTTAAAACACAGAAATCTAAAAAGTGAGACAAGCTGTCATTAAGGGTACAGACAAACTTATAGCTGTATCAAAACCTTACTTAGACTAGTCATTTCATGTCGCAGAGTATTAACATCCACATTTTACTGTTACTGCCTGAGCATTCTTCATAGAGATGTTTTAGTATAGTAATTGTTCAATAATATAACTTCCCCCGGCCTAAATAGTTCCTTATAATCGAAAGTCATCATTGTCTTCTAGGTTAAGATATCACATACATATTTGTTGATCACCTAAACTTGATATAGTTGCAAAGATATATCTCAGACTTCCTGTTCATTTGTGTGTATAAACATGTCCTCTTTGGATACCTTGTAGACATTTGGTGCACCATGGATTTGTATGTGGCTGGAAGTCCTTTGACCAGGAAAGAAATACATCTTAAGAATACAGCCTTTCCCCAAAACTGAACCATTACGATCCTTCACAATTGCCTCCATCACAGCATCTCCATGTTGAGATTCATGCGGAGCTCTCAATTCCTCCTGTATTTAGAAACCTAACGTACAGTCAATCAGAAGGTAAAGAAACATAGCTACTTTGAGATTGTTTAGGTAATGAAAGAAGCTTTACAGGGACAGTAAAGAATCGTCCAGGTCTTAATCTGATGGACCATTTCATTGCTTGAACCTCTCGTCTCTGATGTAACCAACTTTTAAATGTCATTCTTGACTCTCCTTGTCCACAAAATCCATCAAATGCTTCGCTTCCTAGATATGCTGCAAAAGCAATTAAACGAAAATAACGCTCCAAATACTCAGCACCACGGTTTAAAGCTACTCTCCTTTCTCTAGGCTCCATATGCTGCTGATTAAACAACTGTCTGTACTGCAAGACAGCTTGGCGTATATTCTGCAGTGCTGAACATCGATCTATAATAGCATCTAATGCTCCTCGGCATTCCACTCCATTATCAAATAATCTTGTAATCTTCCACAATAATAGGATGTCATTAATCCCAAATGAATGACCTGAATCTTCCCCTGACCCACCTTTTTCAGAAGTAGATACTGATGAAAAATGATCTTCATTATCATCGTCACTGCGACTACCGAGCTCTTTATGTGATGGGTACTCAAGCTCTCTATGTGATGGGTCATCGACTAACACTCTAATCGGTCTTCCATATTCTATTCGGAGCTTCAGAAGGCAAGCAATAACAGTACCGGTTGTTGTCCTTCCGATTCCCATCTGTATAAAACTTCAAACCTTAAGAAAGCTAGCAGAACTAGCTAATATATTTACAGAAATATAGAGGAAAATTCCAATGGTATGTATGGTTCATTCAACAGGGCAATTGAAACTTGAAACTATAACTACCTGGCAGTTAAAAACAAAAGCTGTGTCCTTGGAGGCAGATACAATGTTCATGGCCAATGTGTCAAAGTCAGAACCCTTCGGAGCTTTTCCATCAGTTATTGGAACACGTGCATATTTGATGGGGAAACCATCAGCTTCAAAGCACCTAAACACCTCCCGTGGGGTCTGAACGGCATCTCCGTGCACATGTTCCCAAGCATCTGATATTTGTCCTTCCTCAGTTTCATGAATGACCATTATTGCACCCTGATAACGTTCAGCTTCTCGCAAAATATCATCTTTCAGCCTAGCTTCCATTCTTTCAACTCTTTCACAATCAATCCCCTTGACACAGATAGCCTATATCATTAGTTTCAGCACCCGAAAAAAAAAATATATATATATATATATATATATATATATATATACACATTTATATATAGAGAGAGTATAATGCCTAAGGAAAGATAAAATCACAAAAGGTAGTATGTTCGGTGCACTAGAAAGAGAAAACAGTATAAAAGGTAAATATTAACATTATTGTTAATTTGCTTGGTACACTATAAAGGGAAACAGGATTTATGAATCTTCACATAACAACAGAATTCATCTGAAAGCTTCCGCAAGACCAACTTGTTTTTCAATTTGTAAATAAAAAATTTGATAGTATAGTAGAACCAGATGGACTTTCTAAATAGATTAATGTAATTGCAACTTTGAAACATATTGTTTTCAACCAAAATGAGAAAAATATAGAGTGAGCTGTAACAGATACCAAGATCCACTGCATTGGTATTTATAGACAAGAATACAGCATCCTCACAGATCTTACAAACAACCAAAAATGAAATAAGATATGAAAAAAAGAAATATACAATGCTATCATCTGGTGTGCATAGGCATAAAAGTTGTCACATTCTGCAAGTTTCTACTACAGAAATTGTGGGATAAGATGGCATACCGTGTACTCCAGCATATTTTTGTATGGTCTTTCAACTTCACGAAGGACAAATGGTTTCCCGTTGATGTAAACAACAGGTTCTTCTCTCATATTGTGCCACAATACTGGACGACCACCTTTTGAGCTTCCAATCCTTTGAATGACTGATCGAATTCCATCAACAGTTGGGTTAGCAACACCATAAACTGGAAATCCAGGAATTTCTCGAAAATTTGGAGCACCCTCCACTCTTTCTGGTAAACAAGGATGTTGACAACCAGGACAGTGGTCACTTTTAAGAACTGTTTGACTTCCGAGGACCTCTCCGTTCCTTAAGGCAGCAACTTGACTCATCTCTAGAGGGCGGCCATCAGCAGATTCAACACTTTTAGCTAGACATGGTTTTAGATTGGCAAAACCTAGTGCCCCCATTGGGTCTCTCCTCAGCAATCTACAGATGACATCATCACAAGCTATTAACATATTTTGACATTGCATGAATCAATCTCCATAATTGCAATACCAACATCTATGCAGCAAAGCAATCCTTTCTTTAGTTGCAAAATGACACTTAGATTCAAAACCACTGTAGTTCATCTCAATCCAGGTTCCTCAAATGAGATTACAAAATCCTTTTAAACTCAGCTCTCCATGACTAAACAAATCTTATAACATCCAAATTCAGACTCAGCTACAGGTTTCATTTTAATATCCTCAGTCCACTTCTCCTTCTTAGTTCGACACTAATACCAGTCCACCTCGCTGTAGAGTATATTCACCTTACATTATAGTCCTTACCATAATCAATATGTACATCCATCAGTAACCACACTTTCAATCGAGTAAGATAGGTCAGTATTCCTAAAAGTTTTTCTTTTAACCTGTGAATATAATCTTCTAACCCAACATTTTTAAGCTTAACTAAGTATATTTTTACACCTAAAGCCTCAATTGTCTTTCTAACAGATAGACTGAAGTTGGTCAACTCTTGGCCATTTTCATTACACTGGTTTAATGCACCCGAAGTTTCATGTAGATTTAAATATATTTGTCTTGAGAATTGAATAATTCATATTACATGAAAACATAATTTTTTTTTAAAACACAAATATGATATCAAATAGTCAAAATAAAATATTTACTACCAGTAGTTTATTGTATTTGATTAAAACATTAAAATATTTTGGTATCTAATTTAATAAAAAATCAAACTATAAAGGAACAAAGGGTCAAAGGATTTATATTTGTCAATAGAAAAGTCGAAGTAGGATAATAAATGCTTGCATTTGCCAAAGAATAATTAAGTATCTTGAATAATATGTTAAGCACATGCTAACATAAAGTAATTTAGGACGTGGGATTACCGGGAAAATAATCTTACATTCACTTGATTGGGAGACCTTTAGCACTAAATTGACATTTAAAACAGCAAATAGCTCATTACCTGCGCAATATACTATAAAGCTCTGGTCTAGCTCTCATCCACTCAGTGAAACTGCATTGACCAGCAGACATAGGATAAAGAGCTTCTCGTTCTGTATGAAGATATACAGCAAAACATATAAGGAAATAATATCTCTCCAAGTACTCCACAAAAAAGGAAAGAGATGCTTCCTTCTTCATTTCATCAGCTTGACAAAGAATACTACTTCGATAACTAGAAATTGCTTCACGTAGATTCTGTAGTAAAAAAAAAAAAACACAAACAACAATTTAGATTATTGAGCATAGTAGCAAGAAGCTTTATATATTTCTTTCAAAATTTGTTCTAACTAGAATTGGAAAACTGCAGCACCCATATAAAAAAAAAAAAAAAAGGGGATCAATACCTGCATAGATGCACATTTATCGATGACTTTATCAACCTGTCTTTTGCCTTCAACACCGCCCTTAAGGAAAATTATTAGTCAATATAAATTCATTGCGAAAACAAGAAAAAATCTTTGCTGTAAACAATATAAGCTAGCTATTCAGTACCTCTAAAACTCGAATAAGGCTTCTAATGACCACGTATTCTCCTCTACGGATAGATTCCTCTGAATTTGGTAGCTCGGATGTAAAGCTAGAACTGAAATCAGAAAATTTTCCCATAGAATTTGTTCTTGGGATACCTATACATGAATACATCAAAATATATTTCTTTCAACTTTAAATCAGAGAAAAGAATCAGAAAGATATATAGACCTTTTTCCAATAAAAACTTCTGAAAGGTGAAAGGTGCAGAATATTGAGCACACATTCATTAATTACAAGGACATAAGAAGCCACTCCACAGTCAACAGAGATACTGAGGGTTCATCTCATCTATTATGTTAACCTCCTCAATCAGCAATTGGACAAGCAATAGCTTGTTGGAGCGAGATAAATATAACACTATTCTATAATGGAGCAAAAATGTCTGAAGACTGTCATTTCGAACATCAAATAATCAATCACATCTCTCGACGAGAACACAAGCTTAAAATTTAAATTTCATCTTATGCATATGTCGGCGATATACTGTTTTTTTTTGTTTTTTTTTATTTTATTTTTTAATTTTATGAATTTATTGAGTGGAACGTTAAATAATGGTTTTACATGAATCATGTGCTTGTTGCATAGATTGTTTCCACTTTCCACATCATTTATTAAAAATGGAGATGAGATTTCTTATCCAAAAATTAGTCATATCATTTGTTGTCATAACAGACAACGTTTATATAATAGTTTATCTATATATTTGTTGTAAACATATCATTTTATTTGGAATTTAAGTCAATATATGTATTAATGTTAGTTATAATATTCTGTAAACTACTAGATATATTTTTCAATTTTTTTACAAAGTTTCCATATTTAAAAAAAAATGTCCGATATTTCCATCGAAACCGATATATCCATCAATATTTCCGTAAAATCAAGGTATCGATATTTCCACCGATACCGATATTTTCGTCCTAGAATAGAAGTATAAATAGAAATTTGATATACAAAAAAAAATCCCAGCAAGTGAGTTAAATGTATATAATAGCATCCAACTTTAAAATCAAAATAAGGCTACGGAAAGAAATTTGAAGATCACCTGAAGCGCCAATGCGATTAATATAAAGCAGTGTCGCGATCACCATCCCCGTGGTTGTTCGTCCACGCCCCATTTGGCAGTTAAATATTATCTCTGTCTTTACATTTGCTTGAGAAATTTTTTGAACCTACAATGTAAAGATATGGGGAACCATGTAACATATATTTCTTTTCTTGATAAGAAAAAAACAGATAAAAATAGCAATTCAAATACTCAAGAAGAAACTATTCAAGGAGCCTTTGAAATTAAGAACTTGGTTTAAGATCATCGTATTGGTAAATGTCAGTTATGAGTGGAAATCTTTTCTAGACCGACGTGTTGCATTAGCTGGATGTTCCTTTTAATATACTATAGTAGGCAATATATACTGGATCAAGGTTTCTTGTATTAATTATAGTCTATAGAGGACAGCCTTTGTTAACCTACAAACTTAAATATGAGGAAAAAAAAAAACCTAACACCTCATCATTATTAATCATTATTAATACAATTTAGTTGTTTCTTATTTAAAAAAAAAAGCCTTAAATGAAAAAAAGAAGAGGAAAAGATATGAGGAAAGCAGTCAAGTATCAGCAACCAACAACATTAGTTATATTACTAGAGTTCTTTTATCTAATTCTTCAGGTTATCAATTAATTACAAATGCACCTCTTGCAAAGCGAGTGGTTATTTTTTACATTTTATGTGCACCTATGTTTAACTAATTTACATTCTATCACCAAGTAAAGTGGTTATACATCTTAAGGATCCATTTCCCAAGCAATACCTTGGATCTTTTGTCTATTTAGAATTACGTGCATGAGACATGCAGTGACTTCAGGGCCAACCCAATGAGAGTTCAAAAAAAAGATTCTCATGAAAGATATGCCTACAAGAATGGCTTTAAACTTTAGAACCATTTAGATCCATTTTAAAAATTGTCTTTGCTTCTGATTTATGGAAGAGAAATTTGGACCCAGACTAACCTAGTGATTGATGGGCTTCTAAGCATTGTATGGACGTTGAGGAAAATGGCATTGCACATCAGGGAATAAAGATTTAGCAATGCCCCAGAAGACATGTGACTAAGGAAACTGAATATTATAGGTGGTTTAAATTCAACATCTAACCATTGGAACTTACCAGAATATCAAAATCCTGCTCTTTAGGAGACTTTTCATCTGTTATAGGAACACGTTCATAGTCAACAAGGAACTGATGTCTCAATTCCTCATACACCTGACTTAGAGAAGAAGATAAAATAGTATAAGCATATAGTTTACATTACTTCATTTTTTTAGCAAGAGTGCATACCTCTAGTGGTGTTTTGACGGAATCATGTGAAACTGGTTCCCACTGATCCACCATCTGACCATCTGGTAGTTCATCAGTTACGAGGATTTTAGTTCCATATCTGTTGATTCAGATGTTAAAAAATAAATGTGTAACAAAATGAGCAGTGACCATAACAACCACCAACATACAACAATTGGCAATACATCAAAAAGAACAATAAAGTAATAAAAAATACCTAGCAGCTTCTGTCAGGACATCTTCTTTCAATCGATCTTCCATTTGTTCTACCCTGACCCTGTTGATGCCCTACTTTTATTCGAAAACAAATTATTGATGAAGAGAGTGACTGTGAAAAGTCTAAAACTTTGATGTGGATTTCATGAACTTTGATGTGGATTTCATGAAGAAACAGGATAAAGTACATAGCTTTATATACATCCACTTAAGCTTAGAAAAAAGATTTATTAGGGAAGAAACAGGACAGCACAGAGGAACCTTTTTTTTTTTTTAAATGAAGACATGCTGAAAACTGATCTCCATGCAGTGAAACAAGGTAATAGTTTGGCTTGATCAATGGTGCAATGTCTTAAAGCATGTCTATTGGCAAAGCAAACATGAGAGCACACATGATACTAGAGCAAATAACTGGTTTTACAACTAAAGGCTATGTTGCCTTCTCTTGGTTCCATGAAGGTTTATAAGGAGAATTTGAAACATAGAAATCCAAGAGTGGCTATGAAGAGAGAGCAGGAGACTTGAGTCTTGATAAGAAGTACCAGAGGAAAGAAAAAGAGTGGCTATGAAGAGAGAGCAGGATCAAAGATAGTATAGAAGAAATGTCACAAGAAAAGAAGTGAAACGCCTTCAATTAGGACAATCACAAAGCAGTCTCAAACTCTCGAAAATCAATGGTTCTCAAACTTAATTACAGTTTTCTACATTAAGAAGTTGTCCTAGATTTTACTTCCATTCATACCTAGGAAGAAAAGACAAGTAAGAAATAATCTACAAGCATGCTGCCTAACCAAAGCAAAAATTTATAGAAAGTAAAAGTCATTGTGCAAGATTTCAAGGGTATTTCATACCGTATACTCGAGATTTGAGAAGGGTTGCTCAACATCACGTAGAACAAAAGGCCGACTGTTAATATATATCACCTGTTCATTTAGGCAGGAATAATTAATTAAATAGAATGCTCGAAGAATTCTTTCATAAATATCCCAATTATACAGCTAACTTCCAAGTTCCAGCATGCAAAATGTACAACCACCCTAAACCCTAATGAACAAGAATTAATTATCTAACACCTCATTTCTTAACGTACAACCATTAAGAAATTAATTGTGAGGGTCACTCTTCAACTAAAAATCAAATTCGAAAACAACAAACTGAATATCAATCACCCTTTAATAATCACGCAATAGCAGGGACTACCAAAAGTACTTCAGGTTAGGGCAATCACATGACTTTATACACCGTGGTAGCACTTTATATATACAAAACCAAGAAGCTGGCAGAAGCACAATCTCATGTATTCAATTGACTAATTGTTGTCATTCCTTGATTCTGAATGGAAGAAAACAGACTACATTAACTATTTCTTTGTTAAATTTTCAATTAGTCAACATGGTTGCTAAAATACAAAGATATAAACAAACGTACAATAACTGGAATGTCTATGGCCAACATCACTTTAATGATTGGCTTAACCATACTCTTAGCATATTTAGGTCATAGTCCACCCAAACCATGCTCAACCTCTCATGAAATACATCAAAATTTTCAATTAAACAAGTCAAGAAGCAAGCAGATTCTTCAGTAAAAAGGCTCAAAAACCATGTCTTTGTATGTATGAAGAATTAAGGATAGAGGACTAGTTCGGACGATGGGAGTGGAAACCGGTGTAATGGATTCAGATAATCCTAACTAGGTCTTTCCAACAAGCACTCCAAAACAATCCAACATTTTTTTTCTGAAGGAAAGATAGTTCTTCTTGGTGGTTACTCAAAAGTAAGAAGGACAAAAGATATCTAAATTCAAGGAAATCGATCCACACTCTAACATTTTCTTAACACACTCCATAATAAAATAAATGAAAAGTAATTATAATTGAAAAGACTGAAATACCCTTATATTTAAATGAAAAAAATCACATCTTCCTTCTTCATATTTTTTGAAGCCTAACCCTAAAAAATCAGATCTCTTTCCTTCTTCACATTTCTTAAAACCTAATCATAAAAAAAATCACAACGGTGTATTTGGAACGAACAATGTAATATTTCTCATGTTTTTTTATGATTTTTTTCCCTTCTAAATGGTAAATTTTGAGATGAATTAAAGTGTGTTTAGAATTTCTATAAGTTATATTTATTTTTAATTGAGGGTATTTAGTAATGGGGTGTGTTTAGAAAAGGGTGGAGTGTGGATAATCCCACCCTTTAAGAAAATACTAAAATACATACGACATTCTGAATGCTAACAATATCACATGCAAAAAGCTTTAGAATTATTTACCCACTTCTTATAATACATCAAAAATGACAAATGATGATACCTACATAACTAGTTTTTCGTAATTTTGAATACAAATGATGATAGAACTGTTTATTTAATAAAAATTAAAGGAAAAGCCAAGAAAATGTTGTAGGTGTATGCATTGTTGTTTGTATATGTGCAAGTCTTCGCAGCTATGCATGAATGGATGTGCATATATTCATATTACGTAATCTATATGTACAGCTGGAGTCAAATATTATATTATCAGAAAATATTATGGCACAAAACAACTTATATGAAAGCTATATGTGCATATCCAAAGCAAGTTACTTCCTAATGATAGAAGATAACAAGCAAATTGTTTATGTTGTGAATTGTGATATCATAGTATATACACACTAGTTATAAATATACAAGCAAGAGTGGCATGCATAAATACTCCTCCAGCTAAAACTATTAAAACCAATTAGAAGATCTTTAACATAAGAATACATTTCTTCAAAATATTGAAATGAAAAATCAAATAAGGAAAGTGAAAAGCTGCAAAAGGAGCATAGGGAGTAGCCCACAAAAAAAGTTGGGAGTTCTAAACCAGGAACAATATAAAACAATAGGATTGTGGAAACTTTGCTTGTTAGATTGAAAGTAAATTAGGTTAATATTGCAATGTAATCAATAATAAATACCCATCACAAGGTTGCTATAGCTATATAGCTAACTAAGGGTCATAGCTTTATTTAAAAAAAAAAAACAAGAGAAAGAAAAAAACCTAAGGGTAATAGCTTACAGTATACAATATACATGAATCTTTATTAAATTTTTTTTTTTTTTACCATGTTCATTTCCATATAAAAAGTACAGCTTATAATGAGGTTATTTGTATTGGAAACAAAAATAAAAAATAAGGGTAAAATTTTGCAGTTTCTTAATACTCTATGATGACATCAGTGTGTTACAATATTTTTTTTTCGTTAAATGTTCTCTTCTACAAGTTAGGATGAAAGAATTTCCATTTTATTTATTTATTTATTAAAACATGAAATTTTATTGCTTAAGTGGCAAAATGCATCTTAAGGTTCCTAAACTATACATGAATGTTTCAAAAGATCCGTAAACAATAAATGTTTGGAAGGCCTCTAAACTATTCATGAATATTTGGAAAAGCCCCTAAACTAGTCACAAATGTTTGAAAAGACCCCTAAACTATTCATGTATGTTTGAAAAGGTCCTTAAACTATGAACATATTTGAAATGTGCATGTAGTCATAACATTCACATTTTGTTATAGAAGGACTTACACATAACACCCTTTCATAATTGAGGGGGAGCCTTTTCAAACATTTTCATATTTTAGTTACCTCTCAAAATATTAGTGAATATTTTGGGGACCATAAGGTACATTTTGCACATATCTTGCACTTTGGATTTTTTAAGGTTATGAAAGAAATGAAAATCCCACGTTGTAGAACAAGAATTAGACCAGTCGCAATCATAAGACAGAAAAGAAACAAAGGGTGGTTGATGGAAAGAGGAAACATGATACAACAAAGGAAATAGATCTGCAGAAGAATGTTTCCTTGGCCATACATCCTCGTAAAACTTCACCATGTTACCTCTCCTGACATGGACTTTTGCTGATTGAATGAAGTCCGGGTAAACTCTGAAGATGAATTTCCAAGGGCTCTAAAGGTAGGTCTGATATCTAGCCCTGCACCCCACTAATAATCCTACAACCCATATTTACTTTCTATAATTCCATGCAAAAAGTGTTCTTTTCAATGTGAAAATGCCACCACGACTTCCCTAATAAAGCTTTATTTTTCAAACAGATACTACCAATAACCAAACTGCCTAACTTGTTCAGGCGAACCACCACTTCCCAAGAAACTAAATGAGTTTGCCTATCCCCTTTCTTCATTAGTTATCATTAACATTTGAGATAATGTTATCCACATGCACATTCTTTTCATCTTCATGAGTAGCAAAATCTCATTGGTGGGTTTGCAATAAGGTTGGGGAGAAATAACCACGTCATAGTACTATTGTACATGTTGTGGTGCATAGAAAATGTTCTAAAATCAATAGCACATCAAAAGTTGGTAAAGGTAATTCATTAATTCTCAAAGTAGGAGAATATAACAGAGAACTGCAAACTGCAAATCAAAAGGCCGGAAGTAGAAAGCAAACAAATGATTTAAATTGAAAGAAAAAAGACACATGTAACCTTAGACTTATTAAACAAGAGACAAGTTATATGGAATCAGAAAATCAACTTTTGACATCTGCTTGGACAAGCAGGAGGCCCATAGTCTATTCAAATTGCCAGTGGATTTCCCTATAGTAAAAAAATGAGCATGATTATACCTGAATATCCAATTCGCATCTACTTCTACAATCAAAGTGGTCAAGCACCAACCTTATAAAATAACATTAGGCATGAATTTCTTAATCTACAACCTGTTAAAAAATCCTTCTAACTATTTCACAGAAATTTTTTAAGACTGGAAATTTGCACTGCCTCCAACTATTTTATGGGCTTAATTAATTCGATGTGAACAATTACCGGTTCCTCACGAAGACTAATCCAAAGTACACGAATCTGCTCTCCATCCATGTGAGCTCCAATGTGCGTGAGAACATTTCTGATGCCATCAATAGTTGGAATAGCTACACCATGTACAGGCAATGAATTTGCCTATGACAATTTAGATAGTTTAGAACATAACATTCAACATGAAAAATATGAGTGAGTATCCCCCACCCAAGAAAGAAAAAAGCAAACAAAGGAAGACCTTGCGGTAATTGGGGGCGCCATCAATATGGGGAACCAAGCGTTTGTTGTGGCAGCCAGGAAAATGGTCGCTCTTGAGAATAGTCTTCTTACCCAGCACCGATCCATCTCTCTGTTTTATAACTAGCTCCGGCTCCTTTGGTATCAACATGCTTAACATCAATCAACAACTAACTCGGTCTCGATTTACAGTTGAGTTGACCACCTAATTCCTTTCACCGATTGCCTCTTCTTTTCCTCCTCCTCCTCTCCTAATGGCTCAACAGCTCATCAAATTGCGAATTGGATTTCTACAAAAAGAGAATACAATCAATATACCAAGCATTTCACTTACTTGTGCGAGAGAGCAGCAAACAGACGGTAATCGATTCATTCAATCAAGCAATGGAGGAAGAGAATGCAAAGTAAACCTCCTTCAGTTTCAGGGATTCTCTGTCACAGTGAGTTAACAGCAGATAGGTGAAGAAACCCTTACGCGCCCATCATTCATTTGCATCAGCAGCACTCCAACGTGAAAACCGTGCACTGCTCTACTACTTGTCGCCACCTCCACAAATTCGCTTCTCAACAGATAGATAGATAGGGAATATGCTTTTCCTTCCTTTATTTTATTTTATTTTATTTATATTTAGAGTAGTGTATGTATGAATCGGGTCGGTGCGTGCGGGTCGGTCCGATCAGGTCCGAATTTTTATTTATTTATGTCATAATCTTTATATTATACGAGTATAACATTTATTTTATATTAATATAATCTTTATGTACAAATATCATAACCTTTAAGTGAATAACTTAGACTTTTTTTAATATAAAAATTCATGTAGTATAGCGAAATCTTTATATTATAATAATTTAACATTTATGTTATATTAATATAACTTTATGTACAAATATCACAATTTTTATGTACTTAAAAAATAACATAAAAGTTATAATATAACATAAATGTTAAATTATTATGCATAAAAATTATATTATTACAACATAAATATTTAAAAGGTATTATAGATATGTAATACACTGCAAAAGGTTAAACTAGCATAATATAAATATTATGCGAACATAACTAAAATGTTAGACGAACATAAAAGAAATGTTAAACTAGTATAATATAAATGTTATGCGAACATAACTAAAAGGTTGGGCGAACATAAAAGAAATGTTAGGCGCGCGAGCTAGGATTTGAACGTGGACCTGGGCGCGTTGGGTGCGTGAAAAGCACCACCGGATCGAATCGATCCAATTGGACAGTTCCTGACCCATGCATCTAATACATATAAATAATTATGTTGTACTTACTCTCCTTTGTGTTTTAATTTAATGCATGCCACTATGTTTACTTTTCAACTAAATTAGGATTATTTAAAGTCAATTATTAGAGGAACCACAACGATAAATGTTAATCAAATCAATTTTTATGGTTCATACATACTACCTACCCCATCTAAAAATATCTATATTTTAAAGAGTGAGGCTGATGTGCTCGGAGGTACGGATCCATACCTACTAATTAACAACCCTTCTTTTTTTATACAAGCTAATTCGTCATTTCTTCTTCTTCATTTTTTTTTCTCAATCTCCTTTTCTTATCAATTTTGTACATTCTTCTTCTTCTTCTTCTTCGAATAATCATGTTTGTTATTTTTTCTCCATTCTCTTCTTTTTTACTCATTTTCATAGATTTAAGTAATTGATTTCAAATCAAAATTTCATTACAATAATTTTGAAACATTGAAAATCAATTATTTCAAACAATATGAAATCATGATTTACAGAAAATTTGACAAAGAAGATGATGAAATCACAAATTTTATTTTTAAGGTTTTAAATTTACACTCTATAGTACACCGATACATTTTACTTATATAAGTAATACCTTTTAGTTATACATCATTTCAATGCGTGAAAAATATGTAGCAAAAGAGTTGTACATCCTTTCATTGCCTTTTTGATAAAACAAGAATCGAGTTAGTTTAAAGGTACAACTGATTCCAAACACAGTGCACTCATCATTCTAGTAATAGAAAAGAGTGGTGTGAATTATTCCATTTACAAATGCAAATATTCTGCAAGGTTTTCGAGGACTTTTCAAGTTCAGACACATCTTCGTTTCTACACGTAAAATATAGCACTATGAGTCATCTTTCACACGGCCTAAGTTTCATCTCATTTGCAAACTTGTGGAGCCGGCTGCATTTGGCTGTATTTTCGAAGTGTGGGAAACAATTAACTTAGATCTCGAAAAACATGTAGCAGAAGAGTTGTATATCCTTCCATTGCCTTTTCGATAAAATAAGAATTGGGTTAGTTTAAAGATATAACTGATTCCAAACACATTGTACTCATCATCCTAGTAATGATAAAAAGTGTTGTGAATTATTCCATTTACGAATGCGAATATTCTGCAAGGTTTTCGAGGACTTTCCAAGTTCAGATGCATCTTTCTTTCTTCATGTGAAATGTAGTACTATGAGTCATTGTTTGTAATAGGGGTGTCTAGAGTGGAGCCGACTGCATTTGACTGTAGTTTCATCTTAAATTTAACTATTCAATTACAATGCATATTTAATTATGATGAGTTATTGTTTGTAATAGGGGTGTCTAGAGTGGTTCGAAGATTAGAAAATTTACGAAACCAAACCAAAATTCAGAGATTTGTAGAGATTAATTATTTTCAAAACATTAAGATCTATATAATTTTCTATAACCGAATCTCTTCTTTGAAGATTTGAGCATAACAGAGTGGTTTTGTTCAAGGATTTTGAATTTTTTTCAAGTTAATGCAAATACTTATTCAAACAAAATACAAAATAAATGAATAGATATTGTAACGCCACATTTCTTTATAAAGGTAATTTTGGACTAAGACGCTACTTACGTACAAAATTCACCCTTTTAAGAATAATAAAGATAATTAAAATCAAGAATAATTTTGAAAGCAGAATATTCGTATTCGTAAATAGAATAATTCACACCACTCTTTGCCATTACTAGGATGATGAGTATATTGTGTTTGGAATCCGTTATACCTTTAAACTAACTCGATTATTTTATCGGAAAGACAATGAAAGGATGTACAACTCTTCTGCTACATATTTTTCCAAAGGTTTAGGGTTTAGGGTTTTTTTAACCAAAAATCACCCTACGGGGTGAGGGGTTTAGGCAGACCCCAACATGTGCATATAAATCCAACAAAAGTACATAGGAAGAAAAATAAAGTAAAGAAAACAAATAAAAAATGGCCGAAACAGGTGGCCCAGAATAGCTGCCGATAGGAGGCAAGATAAAACAACAAAGTACAAAGAACCATATAAAAAAAAAACGAAAAAGAACAACCAGGAGCATACCCGCTCGATCCACTCGAAATGACGGCCATCCCAACTGATCAAATCTAGCCAACATCTGGACCCGCCGAGGTAGGATATCTGGAGTAAAGGATTCAACTAACTCAGTCTGACACCCTAAGTTAGCCAGAAAATCTGCAATAGAGTTCCCTTCCCGATGTAGATGAGACAAGTTTAGGGTTTTAGGGTTTAGGGTTAGGGTTTAGGGGTTAGGGTTTTTTTAAGGAAACACCTTACGGGATGAGAGGTTTAGGCAGACCCCCAACTTGTGCATAGAAACCAAACATCAAAGAGTACATAAATAGAGAAAACATATAAGAGAAACGAGCAAAAAAAGGCCGAAACAGATGGCCGAAATCAACTGCCGACAGGTGGCAGAAAAAACAAACACTAAATAAAATAAAAATCCATATCCAGAGCAAAAAAATGCCGAAACAGATGGCCGAAATCAACCGCCGATAGATGGCAGGAAAAGCAAACACTAAACAAAAATCCATATCCAGACAATAAAAGGGTGTATCAAATATAAGCATCTCCTCGATCCACTCGAAACGACGGCCATCCCATCTGATCAAATCTAGCCAACACCTGGACCCTGCGAGGTAACACATCCGGAGGAAAGGACCCAGCTAACTCAGTCTGACACCCTAAGTTAGCCAGGAAATCTACGATAGAATTCTCTTCCCGATGTATATGCGATACCCGGAACTCCATCAGAGCAATAATGTTCCAGATAGGTGTGAGATAGCCTGTAAACTCCAATGCCCTGCATCTGGATGTGAAATGAACTGAACCACAGAAGCAGCATCCAGCTCAATCCACACTCGATCAAACCCAAGCCGCCTGACATGAAAATACCTCTGTAAAACGCCTCCAACTCCGCTGTCAAGCTCCCAACTACCGAACCTCTATCATGAAATGCAAATATCATCTCGCCAGTATGATCCCGTATGACTCTACCAATCCCCGACATCAAAGATGCTGTCCTGTAGGCCCCATCAGCATTCAGTTTCACCCAACCCAGGTCAGGTGGACGCCAAACAATCGGAGGAATAGGAGGCCGAGGGGGCCTGGAACGATAGTAAAGGCCCAGAGAAGTGGCCACATGAAGGACACCCCCAGCTCTCCAAACTGAGAAGTATGCAGTGGTATAGAACCCGAACCTGCCTCATCACTCGAAAGATAATCGAGTCTGCCCGAACTGGTAACCGCCGGTGCTTGCCATCATTTCTAGCAGTCCAAAGGAACCACAAGATCAGGCAAGGGATCACAGTCATAATGTGTGTGCGATGTGAGTGCCTACTAGAGGATATGGGGTGTGTGCACAGTGTGTAGAGGTGTCAAACCAAATAACTTATAGAAGTGCTCCCACACTCTCCTAGCAGTGCGGCTCGAGTAGAAGATATGCTCAATGGACTCGATATCAGAAGACTCAAAAGAGGACTGACTCGGAATAGAAAGATTAGGACAACAAAGACACTTCGAGGCTAAGGAAATGCCACGAGATTGGAGCTTACGATCAACCGGGAGACGATTCAGGACAAGCCGCCAGAGGAAGATAGAAATGGTAGGGGTAAGGCAAAAGGACCAAACCATGCTAAAAGAAGGACAATGGGGAGTTGAGGTCTGATCGACGCCCAAACCGACGTAAAAGAGAACTTTCCATCGGAAGAGCTCTTCCACCGAATAAGGTCAGAAGAGAAAGCACGAATGGAGATCGAGCAAACCCGATCCACCACCGTAGGGAAGACCACCCGAAGAAGCTTTTCTCTGTCCCAAGCACCATCACTTCAGAACCACTGAACCAACGCACCCACATGCCTGGAAACATCCACAGAATTAGCCAGCGGACCATCCTCCATCCACTAATCATGCCAAAAACTGACCTCCCCTGAACCCAATCTCTAGAAAATCTGAGATTGAACAGCGAGGCGAATAGAACACATCCTCTTCCAAACCAAGCTAGCATGAGGAGACACACCAACACTACCCGAAAACTGATGCCGACAATACTTCTGTAGAAGAAAGCGAGCCCAAAGAGAGTCTTGCTCCCGGAACCTAAACCACAGCTTATGTGAAAAAGATTGAACCACATCTGAAAGACGTCACAAGCCCAACCCACCCTTAGTCGTCGTCCAACACACCGTCTCCTATGAGACCCAATGAGTATGCCTTTGATCTCTGTACGAACCCCAGAAGAATCTCGCAAGATACTGCTCAATCTTTTGAATCATATACTGTGGAGGCTGAACCACCTGAACCAAATGAAGAGCTATCGAAGTCAGAGTGCTCCGAATCAGCGCCAGACGACCCCCAAAAGAAAGAAAAGTCTGAGCCCAACCTGCAACCCTATCCGTGATCTGAGCCACCAATGGGTGAAACAAAGGCCCCCTCATATTCCCCTTATACAAGGGGGTACCTAGCTAAATAATCGGAAGCAGCTGTCTCTGAAAACCCAGAATCCTACCGATACGGCCTATAACTACCTCCGAACACCTCAAACCCACCACAAAGGTACTCTTCGATGCACTCACGATTTGACCCGAAGTGTGACGGTACTCCTCTAAAAAGTCCCTCAAATGTCGGAGACCTCGAGTATAAGCAGAAGTGAAGATCATGATATCATCTGCATAGGCCAGATGAGAGACTGAGAACCCTCATCTAGTACCATACTGCATCGTCGGATATCTATCAAACAGAGCATCCAACCCCCGAGACAGATAATCAGCCACCAAAACAAACAAAGTAGGAGAAATAAGATCCCCCTGCCGAAGACCACACAAAGACTGGAAATAGCCAGAAAGCTGTCCATTCACCAAAACAGAGAACCGACAGAAATTGACACACCTGCGAATCAGGTCAACCAAGGCCGGTGGAAACCCTATCAACTCTAACACCCTAAAGAGAAACCTCCACTGAACCCGATCATAAGCCTTCGCCATATCTAGCTTCAGAATCAGGTTTGGATATCTCCCTTGAGTCCTAATCTCGTGAACCATCTCCTAAGCAAGCAGAATATTATCGCTGATCAACCACCCTCTGACAAACCCACTCTGAGAAGGAGCAAGCAACTCTGGCACAAAAGAAGACAACCTATAGGTGATGATCTTCGAGATGATCTTATTCGTCACATTGTACAGATAAATCGGTCGAAACTGACTCCAAACAGACGGTGATGCAACCTTCGGTATGAGAACAATCGTAGTAGCAGTGAAAGAAGCAGGCATCTGACGACCATCAAAGAAGTCCCAAATAGCCTCACACATATCGGATCCCATAATCTCCCAACAATGCTGAAAAAATAGAGCCGAGAAACCATTCAGACCCGAAACACTATCTCTGGAAATGCTAAAAATAGCCTCCCTAATCTCCTCACGACTTGGCTTCTCAAAAGCCGGCACAAAATCCAACTGGGATGGAGTGCAAAACATCGGATCTACCTGGCTCAGCTCCAAGTCTTCATCCAAAAAGAGCTACTGAAAAAACCCACTGGCGGAATCCCGGATCTCCTGAGGGGATGTAAGGACCGTACCATCCTGGGTGATAGAATGCATACGATTAGCACACCTCCTTCTCTTGACCAGGGAGTGGAAAAAATGAGTATTCCTCTCCCCTTCAGCAGCCCAATGGTAAGCCGACTTCTGTCTCCAAAAAATCCTCCTCAATATGAAGCAACAGAGTTAGCTCTGCAGTAGCCTTTCTCAAAGCCATCCGAGACAACTTTGTCAGAGCCTCATCATGAGCCTTCTCAGCATCCAAAACCACCTGCTCAGCCTGACTCTTCTTCTTGAAAATGTCACCAAAGACATTCCAATTCCACCACTTGAGCCGCTATTTAATCCGACGTAACTTGGTCTGAAGTCTGAGCATCCCCACCTCACGATACAGAAAATCCCAAACTTGAGCCACAGTTTGATGAAAATCAGCATAACGAACCCACATACTCTAAAACCAAAACGACGACGGCACACGCTCCAACCGAGTAGAGATCGAAATCAGCATAGGAGCATGGTCCGACCAAGTCCTTGAAAGGTGCAGAACCTCCGTCATAGGAAATAGGTCCAACCATCGATCAGAATACAACATCCTATCCAACCACTCCTGCAGCTCCCTCATCTGCCAAGTAAACTGAGAACCACTGAAACCAGCATCAGCTAACCTACAATCAGCAATCATATCACCAAACTCCTCCATATCCAACCGGCGATCCGACAAACCACCAAACCTCTCATGATCATGCAAAATATAGTTGAAATCGCCCCCACAAGCCAATGAGTATCCCCAACCGTTTCTGCAATACCTCGAAGAGCATCCCAGAGCTCATTCCTCTCCATCCTAGAACAATTTGCATAAACAACAGACAAAACAAAAGACCGAGAAAACAACCCAGAAAAAACCTGAACCTGAAGTAACTGATCCAAATCCTAAACTGTAGCGATCTAAAAAGCATCCGAAAAAAGAATCCAAATCTTGTTACTCTGGTTCACTAAAATAGAAGAAAAACCCAACCGACGACAGAAAAATGATACATCCAAATCCACCATCGGCTCCAAAATCACAAGCAGCTGAACCCGGTGCTGCCGATAAAGAAAATGCAAGTGTGTCTGAGTGGGTGGGTTTCTAACACCCCTTGTATTTTACACAAAAAATGAGACATCATAGGTCCGGAGGCTTGCCAGCCGTAGCAATCTGAGCACTCCTACGACGTCTTTGGATCACCGTCTCCATACGGACCTCAACAATAGCATCTAAAGGCTCACCAACCTCATCATCAAAACCATCATCTGTCTTTACCTCCGTGACAGAAGTGGGGATGAAACTCACAAGCGTAGAAAACAACATCAGAAGCCTTAGGGTCCTACGACCCATGACCACTCGGCTGATCAGACTCCACAGTCTACATGGCCATCTGCACATCCAGAGGCTCCCTCTCATCAACCAAAATGCTGAACCGGATCAAACCCAGGATAGACTCATCCAGCAGGTTATCTTCCCTCTCGTCGAAACGGTCCACTCCATCAGAAAAAACAATAAGGGAGAGCTCATCGGTCCTAGAAACATCATCTGGATGGGCCCTAGAGGCCTCCCCTACCTCACGAACCACTCTCTTTCCCTCCTTCCAAACCCACACATTCGGCTGAACAGGCACCTTAGGCTCCTTGGGGACAGGAGCTGGCCTCTTTCGAGGTGGAGGTCATGAACTCATAATGCACCTTCAGCTCGTGCCTAACCTATCCATCCTAAACAAACACACGCTGAACCCGAGGTTGCAGCAGGTCGATCTCGACACACATCCAAACCTCTGTAAACTTCGACTAGCTAGCCATCAAATTATCAAACTGTATCGGACGACCAATAGCCTGTCCTATCGAAACCAATATCTCTCTGTAAACAAAATGCGCTGGGGGAGTGAGGATACTCACCCAAACTGGAACAACAGAGGATTTCTTCCTCAAATCAAAATCAGGGGTCCACTTGAAGACTCTCATGACATGTGAATCAACCTGTCATGTAGCTTTTGTCCAAAGCTTGGCAAAGTCCACCTTCTGCTCGAGCATGATCAAAATATGCCGAAAGTTCAGTTTGTGAAGTTTGAACCCTCCGGTGAGCTTGAGGTCTATCAGAAACTTCGTAACAACTCTAGCATGGGGAATCTCCTGCGAGAACTTCCCCACAAGGGTGTACTGAAAATGAGCAACCATGTGATCAACCTCCGGACGGGAGATAGAAATCACAGGTCCCCATCATGCTCACTCAGAGTCCCAAACCGAGTCTGGAGCTTTGTTTGGGATATAAACTTCTGCCGTGAGTTTGGGAGCTGATCAGAGTTGGCACGAGCATTACCATGCACAGCCTCAGCAAAGGACATGACAACGGGGGTTTAGGCCGAAGGAGAATGAAGATTGGCCGAAGAATCAGCCGGGTGTGCCGAGGTGCCGGTAATGACCACCAGCAAAGAAGAAGTGTTCGGTTGTGTTTGGAAGTGGGCCAAAGGGTTATGTTACTATGCTTTGGCCCATTATGGGGAGAATTGTGTATGTGGGCCGTGGGAATGCTAAGAGATGGGGTAGGATTTGGTGACGATTGGGCCCAAGATGAAAAGAGGCCACCAAAAGACGGCTCAAAGCCATGTGAAGAAGATGGGGCCAAGAGGTGGGGTGGCCCACAGAAGGAGGATATCGGCCCAACACCAACACATGAAGTGTTGAGAGAGAGGGCCGAAGTGACGGTGTCTTGGGCCAAGGAAGAGGGGTTGCATGTGTTGCATGGGGCACAAGAGTTGAAGGGTGACGTGTAAGAGATATCAATAGGGGACAAAATGGCGGTGGGGTATGACGTAGGGTGAAGTGGGTCGGTGAGAGAAAGAAGATGGGCTAAGGAAGTGGCCACATAGATGAAGAATCCTTAAAGGTTGAGCCTAGAGCCGAGGAAAGTGTATGAGAGAGAGGTAGTGGGCGGTGGAATCATGAGTAGAGGGAAGATGTGTGTTCGAAATGAGTGAGGAAACATTTAATGTTGGAGAGAGATAGATAGAGTCTAAGCTTTGAAAGTCAATATTATCGTCGAAGTGAGATGAGTTGCATGATGTGAGAAGAGAGGCATGGGTAGAGTTGCATGATGGTGAGAAGAGAGATATAGAATCCTTAGTAGGAAAGTCAACAATAACATTTACATGAGGGTGAGAAGCCACATATTTTAGGTCCAAATTAGCAACATAGAGTGTGATTCTAAGGGAGTGTGAGAAGCATGAGAAGGCTTACTATCATGCAAAAGGTTGCGTGTATGAAGGAAAGTACAAGGTGGCGTTTTCGAAGAAGGAGAGAGGGAACGATCCTCACCACCATAGATGAAAGCTTGAGGATTTCGAACCTCACCATGGTTCGATTGTTGGTGTGTGTCGAAATGTGTTCGAATGAGGGGGTTTGGTGGGAAACAAATTGGGTTTGATTGCAAGGAGATAAAAGTCTCCCCAACCTTCGAATTGTCCATGGTTGTCTCCAAGAATGTTCGAAGCTTAGCCAAAAAGAGAGGGTTCGAAGCATGGGATGTAAGAAGAGAAGAAAAATGCTGATCATCCACAAAAGAACCGGTAAGAGACTCTAACAAAGATACATCATATGCCATAAAAAGCAAAAAACACAAGAAAAACAAGACACAACCACAAAAACGAAAAACAAGGAAAAAAGATGAAGAGGAAACTAAAAAGAAAGAACAAAAAACAAGAGAAAACAAGAAACTAAACAGGAGAAAGACAACCCTTAAGGAGACGAGCACATTCCACCATAGAGTGATGGATTTGATCGGTGAAATTGGCCGGAAACATTATCCCCAATAGCTCCTAGGAAGATGCCGTGAGTTGAGGAGAGAGAAGAGACCATTTTTTTTTGGTTTTAGGGTTTACGATTCAGGGTTTAGGGTCTTTTTTTAAGTAAACACCCATTAAGGGTGGGGGATTAAGAAACCATACCCAGGCCTGTATATAAATCATCAAAACCAATAAATCATCCAATAATACATCAAATCAGCCCACACTTCCCTAACATATCACAAGGAAGATAACAAATCAAAGCATATACCAAAAAAAGAATGAAACAATCAAATAAAACAATCAAGCTCTAGTCTCATGGAATCTGAAATTCGGGGTTTAGGGTTTAGGGGTTTAGGGTTCAGGGATTTTTTTTCATAAAGGAGGATCAACAGATTTCACCCATACCCTCCGCAGTGACTCGAACCTAGGACCTATGCCTAGGTAGCAGACGCCTTTTACCACTAAACTATCAATGCTTCGTCGGGGTCAGGGTTCAAGGTTCAGGGTTTGGCATTTAGGGTTTTTTTTAAATAAATGAGGATCAACAAATTTCACCCCTATCCTCCGTAGTGACTCGAACCCAGGACCTATGCCTAGGTAGCAGACGTCTTTTACCACTAGGCTATCAATGCTTCGTCAGGTTTAGGGTTTAGGGTTCAGGGTTTTTTTTAACCAACAAACACCCTACGGGGTGAGGGGTTTAGACAGACCCCCAACCTGTGCATAAAAACCCAAAGTCAAGAAATACATCGTAAAGAAGATAAAAAGGAATAAAAATGGCCGAAACAGGTGGCCAAAGATCCACTGCCGACATGAGACAGGAGAAACAAACAGAAAACTATAAACACAGTCCATAAAAGGAAAGAACAAAAGAAGATAAAAGAGGCACATCAAGTAACACGTCCTCTATCCACTTAAAACGACGGCTATCCCAACTGATCAAATCTAGCCAACACCTGGACCTGTCGAGGCAACACATCCGGAGGGTATGATCCAGCTAACTCAGTCTGACACCCTAAGTTAGCCAGAAGATCTGCCACAGAGTTCCCTTTCCGAAGTATATGTGACACCCGAAACTCCATAGAAGCAAGGAGGTTCCGGATGGAAGTGAGAGAATCCTGCAATCTCCAATGTCCTGCATCCGAATGTGAAAGAAACTGAACCACCAAGATCGCATCCAGCTCAATCCACACTCGTGAAAAACCAAGTCTCCTGACATGATAGAGACCCCTATGAAGCGCCTCAAGCTCCGCTGCCAAACTCTCAAGAACCAACCCTCGCTCATGGAAAGCAAAGAGCACATTACCTGTATGATCCCGAATCACCCCACCAAACCCCGACACCATCGAAGCCGACCTATAAGCCCCATCAATGTTCAGCTTCACCCAACCTAAGTCAGGCGGACGCCAAACAATCGGAAAAATAGGAGGCTGAGGGGGCGTGGAACGATAATAAAGGCTCAAAGAAGAGGCCACATGAAGAACACCCCTCAGCTCTCTCTACTGAGAAGCCTGCTATGATGAAGAACATGAACCTGTCTCATGACTCGAAAGATGATCGAGTCTGCACGAATTGGTAACCGCCGGTGTTTGCCATCATTTCTAGCAGTCCAAAGGAACCACAAGATCAAGCAAATGAACATTGTTGTGATGTGTGTGCAACGTGTGTGCATACCGGAGGAAAAATGCCTCCAGTAGTACAAGATATGGGGTGTGTGCACAGTGTGTGGGGGTGTTAAACCAAACATCCCGTAGAAATGCTCCCAAACTCTCCTCACAGTACGACTTGAGTAGAAAATATGCTCAATAGACTCAATATCAGAAGACTCGGAAGAAAAAGATCCGGACAACAAAGGCACTTCGAAGCATAACGAATTATAACTGCACACAAGAGACAAATATGCAAGTAAAAAAAAGGAACCAAACTCCAACTGCAATTAGAACTTGGAACACATCGTACCATTGTTAACACAGTATGCTAAATCACCACAAGCCTTGATTTGAGTAGTGTCATAGTCAAACATATAAGACATGTGGTCTACATTCTGGTCAATTTCATTCAGCAGGGGTTTCAATATTGCTGTAGATAGATCATATTAAGACAAGTTAAACTTCAATCCTTAGTTAAACAAACATAACAAATCAAATAAACAAGCACAAAACTTGCCTATACTTGTGCTGTCAAGAGTAAAATCCTAACTTTGCCAATCCCACATCTCACTGTTTACAGATTTAAAAAATAGGATCCATGAGCTTAAACACTCATACAATGGCATATGAAATCACAAATAATCTAACTTCATATAAGCCTGAAAAATTGTAAGCTAGAAATAAATCATGCCAAGATCAAAGACTAAAAAATAATGATAAATCAAGAACTAGTACAAATTGCTAAAAGGTAACCAAAAATATCAAATAACTAACAAATCTTCAAGAAAGCTTCAAACTTTGATGCATCAGATCCTCCAAGAAATTCAAACCATAAGCATTTAAACACCCAAAAAAAAATATCAATTTCAGAGTCTTGTATTGTTGTAATTAGACCATATTGGGCCGGCTCTAACGGCCCAAGCTGTGCTGCCTGGACCAAGGTTCCTCGGCCCAAGCCCAAGCCCACTCTCCTTTTGTGTTGCTCTTCGATCTTGACCATCCATCTCTGTGTTTTTAATCTGCAGGGCAAACTTCTGGCTCGACAGTTTGATCGGCCTGTTTGGTTAGAGCTGGATGCAGCTGTTGTGGTCTCTCTACTACAGTCTACTCGATCGGGGCCTTGACAGATCCAGCATGCTCTTATCAAGATCCGTGATTTTTATCTCAAACACAGTCCAGGATTACCCACATCTTTCGAGAGGGTAATCGGCTGGCAAATTTACTGGCTCGATTAGGGATAACGGGTCATGGATAACATGTACTTGATATGCATTCTACGCCTCGCTTTTGTTTAGCGCTGATTAAGATGGATCAGATTGGATACCCGAATTTCAAATTTCATGAGATCAGAGCTTGATTGATGTTTTTTTTTCTGTTTTTGATTAGTTTGGGTTGTTTGATTCGTTTCCTTCCATTCATTGTGTTTTTTTGGGAAGTGTTGGTATTGTTTTGATGTAACTTTGGATGATGATGTATTTTTCTGATATTATATATACAGGCCAGGGGATGGTGCCTTAATCCCCCACCCTTCATGGGTGTTTCGATAAAAAAACCTAGATCTCTTTCCATCTCTCCTATCCGCGGCGCCCCCTTCTCTCTCCTATCTCCGATCCTATATCCTAGTGATTTCGCCATAGGAACACCCTTTTTCCTTCTGTTTTCCTTCCCTTTATGCTATATATAGCTTGGCTCCATGTTTAGAGAGATACACTGAAAACATTCGAGAGTTCTAGCCTAAATCCTTTTGTATGAACTGTGGTGTGTACCCTTGAGTGGTTTCTTGGTCTTTTCCGGTGAGGATCTTGGTTGTTGTGTGGTCGCTTGGTGCTACCGCCGGTCTGGGATGATCTTTGTGGTTGAACTTCGGCTTTGTGGGGATTGAGCCTATAAACACAATCTGTGTGTTTGACTCCAATTCTTCGGTGATATCTTTTCTTTTAAACTTTCTATATTTCTTAATCGTGTTTCCTAGATTGCTTGTACTAGGATATATTTCTTGTCATAGTTGATCAAGAAGCTCTGTACTCTAGATCCTAGCCCTACAGTGGTATCAGAGCACTGTGTGGGGGCGATCCGGAGTTTTGCTTGGTGAAGTCAGGTATCTTGGCTTATCCCTATCTTTTTACTTTTGGTAAGATCCTGTGAGATCTCTTTGTGAGTCTGTTGGGCTTCGTGCTGGTATAGGTCTAAGAAATCTTGTGTTTGCTGACCTTGATCTGTGTGATATTTTATTCCACTGCTCTGTTCTTTGGGTTCCCCAAGACACTTACCTTGTCTGGTCCTCTTAGTGACCCTGGAATCTGGGCTGAAGGGGTTAACCCGTGGCTCTCTGTGATCTGTGTGATAATTTATCACTGTGTGTGATCCTTATATACTTCGTGTATCTCTTTTTTTCTTTGTGATCTCTGTGATCTGTTATCATGAATGCTCTATCTGTTGCTCCTTTTGATAGTAAGAGTGATTTTATTATTTGACAACAAAAGTGTTTTAAAGCTATAACTCAAAAGTATGATGATAAGACATCTAAAGAAAATATATGTGATCTTGATCAACTTGCTTACTCTCTTATAATTATGAACCTCTCTGACTCTGTGATTAGAAAGCTAGGTAAGCATGATTCTGCTGAGTCTCTGTGGAACAAACTTGAGGAATTTTATACTGAAACATCCTTACCTTCTAAAATGTTCTTGTTGGAAAAATTCTTCAGATTTAAGCTTGATATGCATAAAGATATTGATGAGAACCTTGATGTGTTTACTAAATTGGTTGAAAATATTAAGTTAACTGGAGATAAGAACATTGATGATTACACCCCTATAGTGTTGTTTAATGCTATACCTGATTCATATAGTGATGTGAAATCTACAATAAAATATGGTAGAGATAAAGTGACATTAGATACTGTTATAAATGACTTGAAGAGTAAGGAATTAGACTTGAAAAATAGTAAGGGACATAGGTCTATGGGTGATGTTAATCATGTAAGGGGAAAACCTAGGACCAACCCTCAAAATAAACAACCTCCTAAAACTTAGAACAAGCCAAATCAGAATCCTAATCAGAATCAGAGTCAAAATCAGAATAAGGATGGCTTCAAACCAATACCTAATAACAGGAAGTGTTATAACTGTGGAAAACCTGGTCATTATGCAAATAGATGCACAGAACCTAAGAAAAAAAGACCTAACAATAATCAACCCAATCAAGCTAATAATGTTTCTGATAACATGGGTGATGTGTTTATGATCTCTGATTCTGTGAACTCTGTGCTTGATACTGATAGAATCTGGCTATTGGATTCTGCATGCACCAATCACATGACACCTCACATTAATATGTTTTCATCCTATGTGGAATTGAAAAATAGATCTGTTTCTATGGTTGACAGCAGCCAAAGGCATGTGCTTAGTATTGGAACTGTGAATTTAAAGTTTGATGATGGCTATGTGTTATCTCTGAAAAATGTGAGGCATGTTCCTAAGTTGTGTGGCAATTTGATGTCTTGTGCTGCCTTAGAAGATTCTGGTTTTAAAGGGGAATGAGGAAATGGTAAAATGAATTTGTTAAAGAATGGATCAGTGATGTTTGATGCAAAAAGAACCCATAACATGTATGTTGCATATGCTAAACTTGTTCTGCATGTTAACTCTGTCCTAAATGATGCATCTGATCTTTGGCATAAAAGACTTGGACATATAAGCAACAAGGGTCTGGGAATATTGCATAAAAACAATTACCTATGTGGTGATTCTATCACTGATGTGCCTATGTGTGACTCATGCATTATGGGTAAGCAACCCAAATTGAAATTCCCTGAATCCCCATTTCCTAATACCTTAAAGTGTTCTGAAATTCTTGAATATATACATGCTGATGTTTGGGAGCCTGCACCAGTTCCTACACCAAGTGGGAATAGATATTTCTTATCTCACTACAAGAAAAATTGGATACAACAACCCCCAAAGACAACGCTTTTTATGAATTTGTGTAGTCTTTTCAAAATTTACAACCCTTTTACCGAAAAGCGTTGTCTTTGTTCAAAAAATTCACTAAAAGACAATGCTTTTTGTGGAAAAGACAACCCTTTTATCATAGGGTTGTTAAATGGTGTCTTTTTTTAAAAATAGACAACGGTTTTGTGCAACGCTTTTTCAAAGGGTTGTCTTATGGCGTCTTTTTTTTAAAAAAGGCAACGCTTTTGTGCAACGCTTTTCAAAGGGTTGTCTTATGACGTCTTTTTTTTTAAAAGACAACACTTTTTTGCAACACTTTTTCAAAGGGTTGTCTTATGGCGTCTTTTTTTAAAAAAAGACAACGCTTTTGTGCAACGCTTTTATGCATTGTCTTTCATAGTACATTTTTGCCAATAGACAACCCATTGTGCAACGCTTTTTTATGTGTTGTGTTAATTATAAATTAATTGTTTTTTAATTAAATTAAATTTAATTAATTTATAATGTTATCTTATATTATTTACATTAATATTATCGTATATGAACAAACTCATAATTTTAAAAAATAGTATTTTTATAAAATACTATTTTGAATTAATTAAGAAACTACACCTAAAATATTACTCTCACCCTTTTATATAATAATACAAAATTTATATATTATTTTAAAACATAATTCAAAAATTATGTTTTATAATTCATAAATTATGAATGTTTTTCTAAAATAAAAATAAAGATAAAATGAGTTTGGTTTTAAAATTCATATAAAAAACATAAATTATTTTAAACAATTATTTTATAAAGCAAAAAAAAAAGATATATATATAAATTATACCAATTATATATATATATATATATATATATATATTGTTAACCTTTTAAAATATATTAAAAATACAAATAATAAAAATTAACAAAAAATATGTAATAATATTAATTGTTTTTTAATTAAATTAAATTTGAAAAGTTTAATTATTTTATGATGTTATATATCTTATATTATCTTATGTTAATTAGTCATTAATATTTCAATTATATATATATATATATATATATATTGTTAACCTTTTAAAATATATTAAAAATACAAATAATAAAAATTAACAAAAAATATGTGATAATATTAATTTTTTTTAATTAAATTAAATTTGAAAAGTTTAATTATTAATTTTATGATTTTATCTTATATTATTTGCATTAATATTATCTTATATGAACAAACTCATAATTTTAAAAAAATAGTATTTTCATAAAATATATTAAGAATATGCACTAGTATATTTTATAATTGTCTTAAAATAAAATTAAATTAAACATTACTAAACATATTAATTAGTCATTAATCTTCCAATTATATATATAACCTTTTAAAATATATTAAAAATACAAATAATAAAAATTAACAAAACATATGTGCTAATATTAATTGTTTTTTAATTAAATTAAATTTAAAAAGTGTAATTATTAATTTTATGATTTTATCTTATATTATTTGCATTAATATTATCTTATATGAACAAACTCATAATTTTAAAAAATAGTATTTTCATGAAATATATTAAATAAATGCACTAGTATATTTTATAATTGTCTTAAATTAAAATTAGATTAAACATTACTAAACATATTAATTAGTCATTAATCTTCCAATTATACATATATATATATATTTAACCTTTTAAAATATATTAAAAATACAAATAATAAAAATTAACAAAAAGTATGTGATAATAGAAACTTGAAAAATATCAAAAATTGAAATAAAAGAAATGCATGTAGAATATTATTATATAAAACACTAGTGGTCTAGTGGTTGGAGTTCCACCATGTCTCTCGGGTTCGAATCCCAGACAACGCGTATTATTTACCATGATGATGTGGCTACACTATGGCGACGTGGCATGATGACGTGTCAACACTTTGATGATGTGGCATGGTATTGTCATTTGGATGATGTGGCATGATGATGTCAGCACTTTGATGACGTGTCAGCGTCTTATTTAATATTTAATTAAATTTTTTTTTAAAAAGACACTTTGATGATGTGGCATGGTATTGTCATTTGGATGACGTGGCATGATGATGTCAGCACTTTGATGACGTGTCAGTGTTCTATTTAATATTTAATTAAAAAAATTTAAAAAAGACAACACTTTCGTGCAATGGTTGAAAAGCGTTGTCGTATCTAGATATGACAACGCTTTTCTACCGTTGTCAAATGGCGAATTTTTTTTTGCAACGCTGGATACGACACCGCTAAAAAAAGTGAAACGACAATGGGTATTACCCGTTGTTAAAAGCCAAATTTCTTGTAGTGTTTGTTATTGATGGGTATTACCCGTTGTTAAAAGCCAAATTTCTTGTAGTGTTTGTTATTGATGACTTTTCCAGAAAAGTGTTTGTATTCCTGCTTAAACAAAAATCTAACATGATTGACAAATTCAAAGCATGGAAGATACTTATTGAAAATCAAACTGGAAAGAAAATTAAGATCTTGAGAATAGATAATGGAACTGAGTTCTGTAACCATGAATTTGATGCTATGTGTGCTGAATCTGGCATTAAAAGACATAGAACTGTTGTGCATACACCTCAACAAAATGGAATTGCTGAAAGAATAAACAGAACCCAGTTAGATAAGGTAAGATCCATGTTGTGTTCATCTGGTTTGCCTAAATTATTCTAGGGGTGAAGCAATCTTAATTGCTGCATATCTTGTTAATAGATGCCCATTTGTACCCCTAAATGGGGATTTGCTTAAATCTGTGTGGAATGGTAAACCTGTGGATCTGTCTAATTTGAGAGTTTTTGGATGTACTGCTTTTGTGCATAATAATTCTGATAAATTGGAACCAAGATCAGTTAAATGTGTGTTCCTTGGATATCCTGATGGTGTGAAAGGTTATAGATGTTGGATAAGAGATGAACATGGCTATAAAACCATAATTAGTAGAAATGTTATGTTTAATGAATCTGTTTTCCCATGTCTACCTGCACTTAATCTTATTGTTTTTGATTTTGCTCCAAATGAGGTGGAGCTCACTTCTGATGATCATAATGAATCTGCTGTGCATTCACCTAAAAATGATAATGAACCTTATGCATCTCAATCTGATAACCTAAGTGAATATCTGCTTGCAAGAGATAGAACTAGAAGGAGCATTAGGAAACCTCAGCATCTTGATGATTTTGATCTTGCATCCTTTGTGTTTAATGTGTTTGAAAGTCTAGATGGAAATGAACCTAAGACATATAAATAGGCTATACAATTTGCTGAGTCTGCTAAATGGACCAATGCTATGAATGATGAAATGAAATCTTTGCATGTTAACAATACTTGGTCTCTTGTGCCCAAACCTGCTAAGTGCTCTCTTGTTGACTGTAAATGATTGTTTAAAATCAAGCATGAAACTGACTCAGTAAGATATAAGACAAGATTAGTTGCAAAGGATTCACACAAAAAGAAGGTGTTGATTACAATGAAGTATTTGCTCCTGTTGTTAAGTTTACAACTGTGAGAATCTTGCTTGCTTTAACTACTCATCATAACTGGGAATTGAAACAAATGGATGTTAAAACTGCATTCTTACATGGAGACTTTAATAAACAAATATATATGAAACAACCTGAAGGGTTTGTGGATAATGAACATCCTGATTATGTTTGTCTGTTAAAGAAATCTTTATATGGTCTTAAATAATCTCCTAGACAATGGAATAAGAAATTTGATGCTTGTATATTATCTCTCAGTTTTAGAAGAAGCTCTTGTGATCCATGCCTATATTTTAAAGAAGATGATCACAACCCTGTGTTCTTAGTGATTTATGTTGATGATATGCTCTTGGCTAGTCCATCTGTAAGTGCTATTGATCATATATCTATCTAAGTGCCTAAGTGACAACTTTGATATGAAGCTTCTTGGTGATGCTAAAAGGATTTTAGGGATGGACATTTCCAGAAATATAAAATCTGGCTCTTTGCTTCTTAACCAATATCAGTATGTGCAGAAAATCCTTGAAAAATTCTCTATGAATGAAGCTAGATCTGTATCTGTGCCACTTGCTGCTCACTTCTTGCTAAGTAGAGATCAGTTACCCAAAACTGATCTTGAAATATCTGATATGTCATATGTGTCTTATGCTAGTGCTATTGGATCTGTTATGTATCTCATGGTGAGTACTAGACCGGATATTACATATGTTGTGAGTTGTTTGAGCAGATTTATGTCTAACCCCGGTTTGCCACATTGGGAGGCAGTAAAATGGCTTCTAAGGTATTTAAAAGGAACTGCAAAAATAGGAATTGATTTTAGTAAAACTGGGAAAGGTATAAACCTATGTGGTTATGTGGATTCTAATTTTGCTAATGATAAAGATAATCGAAAATCCACAACTTCCTATGTGTTTACTTTATGTGGTGCTCCTATTAGTTGGAAATCCCAACTGCAAAATATTGTTGTTTTGTCCACCACAGAATCTGAATATATTGCAGCTACTGAGGCAATAAAAGAAACCATATGGCTTAAAGGCTTGCTGTCTGAAATTGGTTATTTTAAGGAGAAAGTTATTATGTATTCTGACAGCCAATCAAGGATTCAGCTATGTAAAAACCCTATCTTCCATGATAGAACCAAACACATTGATGTTAAATTCCACTTCATAAGAGATATTGTGGAAAAGGGAGATATTGATTTGGAAAAAATCCCATCAGAATCTAATCCTGCAGATATGGGAACTAAAGTGCTACCAACTGAAAAATTCAGATCCTGTATGAGGACTCTAAATCTGTCATCTGTTTCATGATGCTTTCCCTGGTTAAGAGCTTTCTGTGTGATTGCCTCTATCCTTGCTTTGTGCTTATATTCTTATCACTCTGTTGTTAACTTTGTATGCTGCAGAAAAGATGAGGAAAGTTAGGCAATGATGACCCCACGCCATTTGTGTTCACAAGGTAACCCAATTTGGTCCAAGGTGGAGAATGTTGTAATTGGACCATATTGGGCCGGCTCTGGCGGCCCAAGCTGTGCTGCCTGGACCAAGGTTCCTCGGCCCAAGCCCAAGCCCACTCTCCTTTTGTGTTGTTCTTCGATCTTGACCATCCATCTCTGTGTTTTTATTCTTAGCCATTGAGCGGGATATATATATACCCATTCCTGCTCCTCACACCCATAAACCTAGATCGATCTCTCTCTCTCCTATCCGCGGTGTCCCCCTTCTCTCTCCTATCTCCGATCCTATATCCCGACAATTTCACTATGGGAACACCCTTCTTTCCTTCTGTTTTCCTTCCCTTTATGCTATATATAGCTTGGCTCCATGTTTGGAGAGATACACTGAAATCATTCGAGAGTTCTATCCTAAATCCTTCTGTGTGAACTGTGGTGTGTACCCTTGAGTGGTTTCTTGGTCTTCTCCGGTGAGGATCTTGGTCGTTGTGTGGTCGCTTGGTGCTACCGCCGGTCTGGATGATCTTTGTGGTTGAACTTCGGCTTTGTGGGGACTGAGCCTATAAACACAGATCTGTATGTTTGATTCCAGTTCTTCGATGATATCTTTTCTTTTAAACTTTTTGTATTTCTTAATCGTGTTTCCTAGATTGTTCGTACTAGGATATATTTCTTGTAATAGTTGATCAAGAAGCTCTGTACTCTGGATCCTAGCCCTACATGTATCAAACTTTGCAATGACTATAGCAGAGTAAAAACAGACCCACAAAATTTTAACAGCAATTCCAATTTATACAGCTCAGCAAAAGCTTCATTTGAAGAATTAACCTAAACACTATTAGAGTTAGTTATGCCACGTAGAGTTAATTGAGTTAGTTATGCCACGTGTGCATGGAATCTGATTTGTGTTAGCATGTAGCTTCTTAGGAGATAGTTTGTTATTTCTGTTGTGATAACTGTTGAAGAAGCTGCTATATATATTATTGATGTAGCCTCATTTCAACTTAATGAAGCAAACATTTTCTCTCTCTATATCTCTCTACATCTTCTTCTCTTTCTCTCTTCTTTTCATCTATGTTCTAGGTCAAACAAACACAATGTAGAAGTAAAACAAAATGCAAATAAAATCAACCCATTTTCTGGAAAAAATTAATTAAAAAAATTAATTGAGATTCAAGCAACTTACTTGCCATGGTTCATTTCCTTTTCTGGGATTTTCCTTTTCTCTGCAGCTAAAATGTCTGAAAAAAGAAGCCCAGAAATACTTAGAAACAAAAAACAAAAAAAATTCAAATTATGGTGTTCCTAATTAGAAGCCACACCGTCTTTTAACCATGAAAAGTAGCCGTTAAATATAAGTATATAAACAGTTGTATGTATATATTTATATATATCTGCATATATGAGAATTGAGAAGAGTATGTGAGAGAATATGCAGAGTTTCTATTTGTGAAATTTCCCAAAAAGAAAAAGACTGAAAATTAATGAAAACTAATTATTGATATTGGAAAAAAACTTAATTTGTAACTGTTTTAATTTAAAAATCAATATGATGTATTTTGGAATGTGGTGCAATGCGTGGTACATGAATATTTGGTATAGGGGATCTGATTTGATGAATTTCCACCTTCACGGGAAATAGTTTAAATTAATTAGGCATAATCATGTTAGATTTGTCAATTAATTATTGAGTATTTTGAATTACCTTTTTAGTTTACATCCAATATAAATGTAGGATTAATTTCATTTTCCAACCTATACTATATAAGTTTTTCAATTTTGCATCTTAAATTATTTTTTTCTTCAATCATAACCTATATTATACAATTTGTTTATTTTTGCAGTCTCCGATCAACATTTTCCGATGAGAAATGACCCATGTGATTTTCGCATGCTATTTGAAGATTAAGGTTTCGTCATTTGCATTTCTAGGATATAGATAAATTCAAAATTTCAACTATTTTCAATGGTAAATAGATTTTTTTCTTTAACCTCATCCTCATCACCATTCTCATTTATTCAAAAAATTTACAGAAAAAATAGAAAAATTTAGGAATATCTTAGAAACTTTAAGAATGCTGATTCTCTATATAAATCAGAACAAGACATGCATAACAATATCAACTTACAATAGAGTTATACACAGGTTAAATAACATTGCTTATCTTTGATATTCTTGTAATGTCATTTTCGAAAACCAGCAGGGAAACATAGATACATGTGTGAATAAATCATTATACAAATACGTATAGATCTTTTTTTTTTTAAAATTAAAATCATGTCTGCACTAAAGTTTCCAAATGAAGACCATTTCAACATTTTAGATTTATTTAGCTTTTCTATCATTAATGGCGCAAAAACAATGGGTTAAATGCATAAAATCCCCTGTGTTTTGGAAAGTCGGAGTCGCTCCTCCTCTGTTATCGAAATGATAATGATTACATGTGTGTTATTAGAAAATCAACACACGTTCCCTTTTTTTGAATTGAATCAAATGCCAGTTTTTATCATGAATTTCCCGTTATGTCCTTCAAATAAAATTATACTTTAATTAAACAAATTATCTAAAAATAAAACTAAAAAGAAATTGCACCACTGTGCTTGAGCATTGCTTCCCTAAATGTAGAATATATATATATATATATATATATATATATATATATATATATATATAAACAAAAAAAATTATTTGTAAAAATAAGTGTACACAATTTTTACCATCTAAGCAATTAGAAACAAAATTATTAGTAGAAAATTGGAGTAAAAGAGGGGGTTGTATGCTATATTTTAAAAGAGATCAATGCATTTATATACAATGGAAGGGTATTACAGTCATTACACAACTCAAAAAGTAAGAAAAATCCACAACAATTCGCACATGAGGCGAGTGAAGCATACTATCGTTAAGTTAGACGGAATAGGGGATTTTGCACGGACTTAATCATATTAGAGGTATAAATTTTGCCATTCTTTTAACAAAGGGGGGAACGACGCTGATATTTCAAAACCCAAGGGGGTTCTATGCATTTTACCCCAAAAACAATAAAGAAATTACACACGCATCTGCTAATTATTTGTATCAACCCAAATATTACTGTAGATAGTTAAAATTTGTTAGCCAATCAAAATTGCCACGTGTTAAAGTCTCGTAGATATTATCAAGATAAATAAATAAATTTAATTTGATAATTATCTCAAAGAAGTTGATAGATATCAAATTGTGAAGAATCCTAGAGCTATTAAAACTCTATTTCTACAAGCTGTTAGAATCCTAGAGCTATCAGAACTCTACTTCTGGATAGACATCAAATTATGATGAACCAATCAAATCACTCCATTAGAATCCTAAACCTATCAGGATTCAACTTCTAATCTTATCTAGGGATGGCAATGGGGCGGGTCTGGGACGGGTTTGGCCTGTCCCAGGACTCGTCCCGCCAAAAAAAATTCAGACCCGGGACCCGCCCTGCCCCGCCAAAAAACCCGCCTAAACCCGTCCCGCCTTGCCAAAACCCGCCCCGTGAACCCGGTGGGTAAACCCGACGGGTAACCCGTCCCGACCCGCTTTAATATTTTTTTTTTTGTGTTTATTTATAAATATTTACATAATTGGATTAAACTAATCATAAATTATTCATGTTGAAGTGTCAAGAACATGAGATTGTAATGTGGTAAGGGTGAAGTAGACGCACTGAAGTATTATGTGGTAATGTTAAAGGATAATTTTAGCCAATGACATGAATCAATACAACAAGAAATGAGACTAAAACACTCATCATAAATATGGCCCTGTTTAGGCAGATTCCACACAACAAATCTCCATATTCAAACTATACATTGCATTAATAATAAATATAATTATATATATATATATTAAATATTAATAATATATATAATTATATATATATTAAATGGGGCGGGTCCGGGGCGGGTCCGACAAATACTAGGACCCGTCCTGGACCCGGGGTAGACCCGTTTAACCGGGTCCAAACCCGCCCCGGGACCCGTTTGACCGGGTTTTTACCCACCCCGAGCGGGGCGGGTTTGTGGCGGGTCCGGGTTTGAACCCGGCCCATTGCCATCCCTAATCTTATCAGGACTCTCCATCAACATCTATAAATAGGGATCTGATTTTCATGATTCCAGATATCAGAAGGCAACAAGAGTTGAAGGATTCAAGAGCTCTCCATCAGCGACGATCTTCAAGCATTCTTCGACGGCGGCAGCGATCTTCAAGCATTCCTCGACGGCAGCGGCAGCGATCTTCGAGCATTCATCGACGACGACAAGGATCTTCAAAGCATTTTTTGGGAAGCATTTTTAAAAATGTCTTTGATTCAAATAAGGTATTGAACCCTTGAATTCAAATATTTCTTTAGAAACTGTACCTGATTCGCATGATACAAAACCTTTGAATCAAGTAGTTTTCAAATCAACTCCAAAGCTCAAGTCTCAAGAAGTCAACTCCAAGCTCAAGTCTTAAGAAGTCAACTCCAAGCTCAAATTTCAAGAAGTCAACTCCAACTATTGAAGAGAATAATCAAGGGATTCAAGAGATTGAACTCGAAATTTGTTTTGATTCAATAAATTTAATTTGTGCAAATCTTTCATGTTTATTTATTTAAACACAAAATTTGTTGTTACAAACTTTTGACACGCCCAGTGGGACAATCTTTTCCTTTCATCTTTTCTCTTCGCCAAATTCCAAATCATCAATGTCTACATTGCAAGCCACAATGACCTTTGAAGAGCAATTCGCAAATCTGGCAAAAGCTGTTGAAGAGCTCACGAAACGTGTTCAAGCATGAGACGTGTTACTTACAAAGTTGATAGACAATGTTGATTCAAATTACATGATGGATAAAAAAATCAAGAATGATGAAGTTGAGGGGGCAAGAAACTCAATGAAAATGTCTCCAATGCCAGAAAAATATTCACAACTTGAAAAGATGCAAGTCTCCTCGAACGGAGTGATTACTGCAGATCAACTGAAGGAGTTCATCATGGAAATTATAAATGACTTTGATGCGAACTCCAAGTTGCCTTCGATGTATACCAAGCCATACACTTCAAGAATTGACAATTTAATGATGTCTGAAGGCTACCAACCTCCAAAATTTCAACAATTTGATGGCAACGGCTATTCAAAGCAACATGTCGCTCATTTCATCGAAACATGCAATGATGCTGGGACATATGAAGTACACTTGGTGAGATAATTCGTTCATTCCCTTAAAGGAAGTGCATTTGACTGGTACACCGACTTGGAACCAAACTTAATTAATAGTTGGGAGCATATGGAACATGAATTCCTTAATCATTTCTACAGCACTCGATGAATAGTCAGTATGCTCGAGCTCACAAACTCAAACCAATATGATAAGAGTCAGTCATTGACTACATCAATCGTTGGAGAAACTTGAACCTCAATTGTAAAGATCGATTGTCTGAAACTTCAGCTGTTGAGATATGCACTCAAGACATGCGTTGGAACATTCATTATATCCTTCAAGCAATTCAGCCAAATAACTTCGAAGAATTAGCTACTAAAGCTCATGACTTGGAGCTTAGCATAACTACAAATGAAGTTAAGGGATCACCAATGCAAGAGCCCCACGACTACGAAGAAGAAGAAGAAGAAGAAGAAGAAGATGTTAAAGAAAATGATGATGAAGTTGAAGATGAGGGCAAATATTGATGAAGAAATAAGTGAAGCTCCTTGATAAGAACGTAAACTGTCTGCAATGCTCCTACATACGAGTATAAACTATCTAAGTCACCCATATGAAATACAAATCAGAACTCATTGACACGAGTATTAAAGGTCTACAAATCAAGTTAAGTGAAACTCCATGACACGAGTATAAAAAGTTTATAAATCAAGTCAAGTGAAGCTCCATGATGCACGAGCTAAAAATTCTTGAGAACTCCTTGATACGAGTATAAACTATCTCTCAAATTCAAATCCAAATCCAAATTGAAAAACTCCTTAATATGAGTATAAACTATCTACCAAATCCAAATTCAAATTGAAAAAATCCTTGATATGAGTATAAACTATCCATCAAATCCGAATTCAAATTGAAGAACTCCTTGATATGAGTATAAACTATCTACCAAATCCAAATTCAAATTGAAGAACTCCTTGATATGAGTCTAAACTATCTACCAAATTCAAATTGAAAAACTCCTTGGTATGAGTAAAAACTATCTATCAAATCCAAATCCAAATTGAAAAACTCCTTGATATGAGTATAAACTATCTATCAAATTCAAGTTCAAGTTGAAGGTGTTGCATGATATGAATATAACTATTCATAAGTTTCGAAAAGATTCAAGAAAGGATTTCGAGACTCGTCCATTCCAAAACACGCTGTCGTGAACAAGTCTCGAGGGAGCATTTGTAGATAGTCAAAATTTATTAGCCAATCATAAGTTGCCACGTGTTAAAGTCTCGCAGATATTATTAAGATAAAGAATTAAATTTAATTTGATAATTATCTCAAAGAAGTTGATAATATCAAATTGTGAAGAATCCTAGAGCTATTAAAACTCTATTTCTACAAACTGTTAGAATCCTAGAGCTATCAGAACTCTACTTCTGGATAGATATCAAATTATGATGGACCAATCAAATCACTCCATTAGAATCCTAAACATATCATGATTCAACTTCTAATCCTATCAGGACTCTCCATCAACATCTATAAATAGGGATCTGATTTTCATGATTCCAGATATCAGAAGGCAACAAGAGTTGAAGGATTCAAGAGCTCTCCATCAACGACGATCTTCAAGCGTTCTTCGACGGTGGCGATCTTCTAGTGTTCTTCGACGGCGGCAGCGATCTTCAAGCATTCCTCGATGGCGGCGGCAGTGATCTTCGAGCATTCATCGACGACGACAAGGATCTTCAAAGCATTTTTTAGGAAGCATTTTTTGGGAAGCATTTTTAAAATCGTCTTTGATTCAAATAAGGTGCTGAACCCTTGAATTCAAACAGTTTCTTTAGAAACTGTACCTGATTCGCATGATACTAAACCTTTGAATCAAGTAGTTTGCAAATCAACTCCGAAGCTCAAGTCTCAAGAAGTCAACTCCAAGCTCAAGTCTCAAGAAGTCAACTCCAATTATTGAAGAGAAGAATCAAGGGATTCAAGAGATTGAACCCGAAATTTGTTTTGATTCAATAAATTTAATTTGTGCAAATCTTTCATGTTTATTTATTTAAACACAAAATTTGTTGTTACAAATTTTTGACACGCCCAGTGGGACAATCTCTTCCTTTCATCTTTTCTCTTCGCCAAATTCCAAATCATCAATGTCTACAGTGCAAGCCACAACGACCTTTGAAGTGCAATTCGCAAATCTGGCAAAAGCTGTTGAAGAGCTCACGAAACGTGTTCAAGCATGAGACGTGTTACTTACAAAGTTGATAGACAATGTTGATTCAAATTACACGATGGATAAAAAAATCAAGAATGATGAAGTTGAGGGGGCAAGAAACTCAATGAAAATGTCTCCAATGCCAGCAAAATATTCACAACTTGAAAAGATGCAAGTCTCCTCGAACGGAGTGATTACTGCAGATCAACTGAATGAGTTCATCATGGAAATTATAAATAACTTTGATGCAAACTCCAAGTTGCCTTCGATGTATACCAAGCCATACACTTCAAGAATTGACAATTTAATGATGCCTGAAGGCTACCAACCTCCAAAATTTCAACAATTTGATGGCAACGGCAATTCAAAGCAACATGTCGCTCATTTAATCGAAACATGCAATGATGCTGGGACATATGAAGTACACTTGGTGAGATAATTCGTTTGTTCCCTTAAAGGAAGTGCATTTGACTGGTACACCGACTTGGAACCAAACTTAATTAATAGTTGGGAGCATATAGAACATGAATTCCTTAATCATTTCTACAGTACTCGACGAACAGTCAGTATGCTCGAGCTCACAAACTCACACCAACATGATAAAGAGTCAGTCATTGACTACATCAATCGTTGGAGAAACTTGAACCTCAATTGTAAAGATCGATTGTCTGAAACTTCAGCTTTTGAGTTATGCACTCAAGATATGCATTGGAACATTCACTATATCCTTCAAGCAATTCAGCCAAATACCTTCGAAGAATTAGCTACTAAAGCTCATGACTTGGAGCTTAGCATAACTACAAATGAAGTTAAGGGATCACCAATGCAAGAGCCCCACGACTACGAAGAAGAAGAAACTTGCGACCAGAAAAAATAAGAAAAAAAGGCATTGAAATTTCATTACTTGAGAAAATGGGTGGTGTGGCATGTTCTTGGTCGTTGATGAAATAAACGGATAAGATTAAAAGAAATTTACTAAATTTATCAATCAATAAATTGAGAGGATCCATTTCCATGTCAAATCAATGTTGGAAAAGTTTGTAAGTGTAATGATGTAATAGTAATGATTGGATGTTATAATAATAGAAATTTAAATGTGTATTGAAATTTGTGTATTAATAGGTTAGAATGTAGGGTTAATTATTATATTTTCTTTAAATAAAATAGGATTTTATAATCTTAATATAAATCTCCTAACAAACAAAGATATGAGATTTTGAAATCTCAAATCATGACTCACACTTCCAACCTCGTCGCCACCACCACTTCTCATCAACTCCACACACTATTTAATTATGTGGAATCCTATATATAAAAGGATGATTTGGTTCTCTTAAGTGATGACACTTGGAGCTCTACAATGTTGCCAAGTGGCCTCCCATAAAAATACTTTACTTATAAAATATCAAAAATTAATACCAATTAAATACACACACCACTACTCTACAAAAAATAAGTGCTTTGAAAAAAATAAATATGTAAGTTAAAAATGTTTGGAAGAGATTGCTAATGTTGTGTTGCCTTTTTCTACATGAAATATTTGGTTCCAAACTTGAATATTAGTTTTTGTCCAACATTTCAAATTGAAAAAAAAAAAAGAAATTAAACAATAATGCTATTACAAAACTAATGACATTAACAAAAAAATAGGTGCTAAAAAGACCTTAGGATATGTTTAGATTGAGACGTGCATAGATTTGCAAGAAAAAAATAGATGATGTTCTATTATTTTATTTTGAAAAATACAAAAAAAAATTAGTGGGAATCGTAAAAAAGTGGATAGAGTAGTAAAATACAATAGATGATGTTCTATTATTTTATTTTGAAAAATACAAAAAAAATTAGTGGAAATCGTAAAAAATGGATAAAGTAGAAAAAATAGATTACAGTTATAGGATCCTACAAATTAATAAATAACATGATTAGGATATTATCCATTAAAAATTCGAATGGACACATCTAGTCCAAGCACCCCTTAAACTATTGGAAAATTATAATAAAATATTACGACAACAAATGTAACAATTGGTTAAGATTTATAAAAATAGCACAAAAAGAAAATAGTTACAAATGAAATCACTATGTAAACTTGATAAAAAGAGCACTCAATGGCAAAATCGGAACAAAATAGGTGCCTTCGTGCGATAAAAATAGGATATATTATATACTTTTTAAATAAATATATGAAAACAACTAATACAATAGTTAAAACACCTATAAAGAACTAGCAATTAACAATGTTGTGCTAAAAAATCAATGGGAAAGATTATTTTAGTGTAAGTCTCTTGTGAGACCGTCTCACGAAATTTTAATGCATTGTGTGAGACGGGTTAACCCACAACCCAATTACCTGGCCACCATCCAAACCCTACAATTCACATATTGATTGTGGGTAATGGGGCTCTGTCTCACGGAAACTATCTGTGAGACCGTCTCACATGAGTTTTTGTGATTATTTTAAGAATATAGAAAAAATATCATACATAAAAATAAATCAACAAACACATATGAAATAATATTACTTATAAAATAAAAATTAGATAAGTGTTAAATGAAGTCCGTGCATTGCACGGGTTCAAATCTAGTTATGTATATAAAAGTGTGGTTTGGTTCTCTCAAGTGATGACATTTGAAGCTTTACAATGATGTCAAGTGTTCTTCCTTAAAAATATTTTATTTATGAAATATTAAAAAATTAATACCAATTAAATACACACTCCACTACTCTACAAAAAATAAGTATTTTGAAAAAAACATATGTAAGTTACAAATGCTTGGAAGAGATTGCTAATGTTGTATTGCCTTTTTCTACATGAAATCTTTGGTTACAAACTTACATTATAGTTTTTGTCCAACATTTTAAATTGAAAAAAAAAAAGTAAACAATAATGCTCTTGCAAAACTAGTGACATTAACAAAAAATAGGTGCTAAAAAATTTAGGATATGTTTAGATTGGGAAGTAGATATATTTGCAAGTTTGAAAGCGGATCATATCGGGAATTGTAGAAAAATAGATAATGTTCTATTATTTTATTTTAAAAAAACAAAATATTTTTAGTGGGAATTGTAAAAAAGTGGACAAAGTAGAAAAAATAGATTACGGTTATAGGAGTCTACAAATTAATAAATAACATGATTAAGATAATATCCATTCAAAATTCAAATGGGTACATCCAGTCCAAGCACCCCTTAAACCATTGGAAAATTATAATAAAACATTACAACAATAGATGTAACATATGGTAAAGATTAATAAAAAGAATACAAAAAGAAAACAATTATAAATGAAATCATTATGTAAACCTGATAAAAAGAGCACTCTACGGCAAAATCGGAACAAAACAGGTGTCTCTAAGTGATATAAATGGGATATATTTTATACTTTTTAAAGAAAGATATGAAAATACCTAATACAATAGTAAAAACACCTACAAAGAACTAGCAATTAATAATGTTGTGCTAAAAATCAAATAAAAAAATAAAAAAATAAAGAGAAAGATTCTTTTAAAGATATAGAAAAATATCATACATAAAAATAAATCAACAAACACTTATGAAATAATATTACTTATAAAATAAAAATTAGATAAGTGTTAAATGAAGCTCTTGCATTGCACGGGTTCAAACCTAGTTTTTTCAATTATGTGGAATTTTTATTCTTTTTTGAATTTTTTAATTAAAGTCAATCAATATTATTTTTACAAGTGTCGCCATGTCACACTAGGTCATCGGAAAACCCAAATCATGTGACATTTTCTGATGAAATTGAAAATTTTTGATAAAAATTGAATTGAAATCGGACATATTCTCAAATTGTGGAACTAAATTGAAAATCATGATATTTATGAGATCAAATTCGAAAAAATTCATAATTATGGACCGAAAATTGATTTTATATCTAAATTAAAGATAAACGTTAAATTCAGCATAAGCACAACTTAATGTAGCATTGGGCATTGTGGGACCCATAATTATATTCTCCTAATCATTTGCACTAGTGCAAAAACACATTGAAATAAACAGAAAATATTAAAAAAATAATAATAATACTAAAAGAATTGTTAAGAGATATAAACTATTATTAAAATATTTTTTTTTGTCAACGACAATATGAGATAGAGGATCTTGTTTGTACAATATCACACATTTTTTAAACAAAAAATAACGCAATATGATCTATTTGAATGAGATATTATGTATCCTTAAATTAAGGAGAGATTAATATAATAAAAAAAAACAAAAAAAAAAGTGAAAATTGAGGATTTGCAATAAGGATAAAACAAATCAGTGTATATATCAAAAAAAGATCCGGTGTATTATTTTATTTAGATTTTAATGCTAAAAGTTTTATTAAATCTTAGATATGTTTGGATGAGAATAAAACTATTTGAAATCAAAATATCGGATGAATCAATTTTCAAAATTTTGTGAAAGTTCGATTAATATCAAATATTGGTATGGTTATGAATTGATTCCACAAAAACCGTGTGAAAAGAATCATATATATATATATATATATATATATATATATATATATATATATATATATATATATATAAAGGGGGTGTATTTAATAAAAAAGATATAAAATAAATATAGGTTGGGTGTATTTAGTAAAATGGGGGTTGCTAATAGCCTGTCCCTTAAAAAATATATACAATATCCGAAAAGATCGAGAATGTAGCCGATCATAAAAGTAATAATTAAGTTTCGTCAAAAAAGAACAAAAAAGTAAAAGTTGGTCTTGTGTGCACTTGGTGTACATGCAATCCGGGTCGACCCAGTTTTTGACCCGGATCCGCGTGTTTTGAATTTTACTTTTTTTTTTTGCTTCAGGTTGTGACCTTTATGTTGTAAATGTGTGACATTTATGTTATAAATGTGTGACCTTTATGTACAACTATCATGACCTTTATGTACTGTAACTTAGAAAAAAATGAAGATTTTCAACATAATTTGAACTGTATACCTTTATGTGAAATCAATGAGACCTTTATGTTATATCATGTCACCTTTATGTACAAATATTCTGACCTTTATGCACTTTTATATATTACATAAATGTCAGAATATTTGTACATAAAAGTGACATAATATAACATAAAGGTCATATTGATATCACATAAAAGTATACAATACAAATTGTGTTGAAAATCTTCATTTTTTTTCCAAGTTACAGACATAAAGGTACGGAAACGTACATAAAAGTATGAAAGTTATAACTAGAAGGTAGACATATTTTCCAGAAAAATACAGAAAATAAACTAAGTGTGTTGCGCCTCTTTCCCGGCGCGTGCCGGCGCGTGAATGACTGTTTCGGCGAGTGGATGACCGTATCGGGTCGGATTGACCCGGATTGCACGGTCCGTGCACCTGGTGCACAGGAGTCTTTCCCAAAAGTAATAATTAAGTAGCGATTGATAATATGAATATCTTAATTGAGATTTAGTTTTCATAAAACGATTTGGTTTACGCAATAAAACAAAACGAAAAAAAAAAGGAAAGAAAAGAGCTCTAGTTAGGGTAAACAACAGGGGAAAAAAAAAACAAGAGCGGTCACGTAGACTATATATATATATATATATATACAGACATGGTGAAATAAACCATGAAGAAAGTAAATTAATAAAATTGGGGGCGGCGAGGGCAGAAAAGAAACATGGGGATTATAATACACATGGTTGGAATATTGATCTCATTTATTTGGGGTTTCGCAGGAGACAAGAAGAAGAAGAATTTAGGGCTTTCTAATGAAGAAATCAGGAAACGTATGCATGGAATTTCTGTATATACACTCTCAGATCATTCAGGAAACCAAAGGCTTTGAGTTTGCTATATAATAATGAAGAGTACTTTGTTGAATTCTTTTTCTTTAGTAGATCCGATGCTGAGGATTATAACAATTTCCTTCGTAATAATTTCAACGAACACATCAATGAATCCATTGATCTACCGCTTTCTCATATCATTGATAAAGAGGGAACAGGTTATCCTGTTAGATTGGTACCAGAGCTATCCCAAGTAAAAAACGCTCAGGTATTATTATTATTATTATTATTATTATTATTATTATTATTATTATTATTTCTTTCTAAGGTTAATGAATTGAATAAACAATCTTACTACTCTATTTTATTGTCTTCTTTTTCTACAGCAAACTAGACAAAATATTGCCGATGATGTGCCCTTTTTTCTACAGCAAATTAGAAAAAATATTGCCCATGATGCTCCCTTCTCTGGAGTCCCAGTTTTTGAGGTATTTAATCTTTATATATATATATATATATATATATATATATATTCTTTTTCCCGTAGTTGATAATTAGTAAAATTGTTGCTACCTTATACCTATTATTAGGATTTTTTTTTTTTCAGTTATAAATGAAAACGGGGAAACACGAGTTCTACATCATGTTTGTCTTTGAAAAAGAACTTAATCTTATGCATTTTTTTTTCTAATTAATGGTAACATTTACAGAATCAAATTTAAGTTGATTTCTTTTTTATGATATGTAATTAAGATTTTTAAAATTAAATATATGATTTGTTTTTTATGATATGTAATTAAGATTTTTAAAATTAAATATATGTTTCCCACCCAGCTATTTTTGTCTTTTTTCAATTCACTGTTTAATGGTAAATAATGATTCAAAATAGTAAGTTAGCTAGACATCACTCACCTAACATGAATTAAATCTTTGTATTATTTTTTAAATTTAACACTTTAAATTGTTTTATACAGGTTGTTATAGAGTTAAATATGGAGTTTGTTTGTAGACCTGGCAAAAACTTTCGTCCTCTTTTCTTGAGAAAGGTGAAATAATTAGATAATTACTTGGTTTAATTTCCATTCAAATTGTATTTGCTATTTAAACGGTATAATAATATTGTCTTACAAAATTTATGTAGGAGGACCTTGAGAAGTCTCTGATTCAACTTGAAAAGTACTTCGGTACCATACCTAAAGGATACATCCAGGTCCTATTACTAGTGATAATATCTATCTAATATGCTATCTGTAACTCTAGAATTAACATTTTTAATCAGATCATATATCTGATGTGCATTTCAAATCTTGTATCTTTTAAAAATATATATTTTTAAAATACTACCCTTAAAATCACAATGTCATTTACAATATTATTAATATGGATTGTGATTACTATATTTTTGCTTTGACATGGAATGTGATTACTATATATTCTGATAGGTCTTTTCTCTGGAGGAGGTCGTAAAAAGTATGAAGGTAAGAACTAAACTTTGAGTTAATAATTTACTTTTTCTTAAAATTTAATATTATATTACTAACAGATATGCAATATTAGAAAATTAAGTTACTCTTTTTTTTCTTTCTTAAAATTAATATTTTTTGTGAGATGTGATTTGTGAAATGAAAAGTAAGTTACTCTTTTTTTTTTCCTTCAAATTTAATATTATATTGATATGTGATTTTAAAAAATATACATGTATTTTACAGGATTATTCAACATCAGAGTGGAATAATGCTATTTTCATTGGGCCTGGTCACACGGTGCTAACATGGGTTCGTAGGAATGAGCATCATGGGATCATGGATTTGTTGCACAAATGAGGAGTCTTTTTAATTGAAAGAAGATTTAATTTGCATCTTTATTTTCATTATTCCAAATTGTGCATGTTTAGTAAATAATTACTCTTCTTTTGTTGTTTTATAATTATTCTTGCTAATTATTGTGTATAATTATTCTTGCTTGCATTTAACATAATTCATTGGAATCGTTTTATAAGTACTAGCAGTGCACCCGTGCGATGCACAGGATTAAATATAAGAATTATCTATTTTTTTATATTATTATTATTATATTTATATTATTTTAATTTATTTATAGTCAGTAGTCCAATTTAAATTACGAAAAATAAAACAAAATTAACAGATTATCAAAGCAATGTAATTGATCAGGTACATAATACGATAAATTGAGTGTAATGTTGACATCGTCATTTACAAATTTTGAAATATTTCTTTATAAACTACATTTGTCGTTTTATTGCTTTGTCCACTCTCTTTATCGCATATCAAAATCTTGAGTCCTTTACGATTAGTGACTCTGGAGATTGTGAGATTGTGACGTACAACTGTCCATGACTAAACACCGGTTTTTTAAGGTACAGACCAACATGATTTAGAGACTGACCTTCACTCTTGTTAATGGTCATTGCATATGATACGATGATCGGGAACTGTCTTCTTTGAAATTTGAACGGCAATCTCGGATCAGAGGGAGTAAGTGTCATCCTTGGTATTAAAACTGATTTAGAGACTGACCTTGACTCTTGTTAATGGTCATTGCATATGATACGATGATCGGGAACTGTCTTCTTTGACATTTGAACGGCAATCTCGGATCAGAGGGAGTAAGTGTCATCCTTGGTATTAAAACTGTTTTTCCTGCATTTTCTCCGGACATGATCTTTGTCTGCAAGACATGATCTCCAAGTTTTGTGATAACCATCCTTGTACCATTACACAATCCGAGTGAATGATCAATATTTCTCAACAACATAACTGGGGTTCCTATCTTCAGGTTAAGCTGATGGTTGGGAACACCTGAACATCGTATTGTGTTGAGAAATTCTGGTGTATGGATGTCTTGCAATAGATCTACTCCCATATCCGATTTTGAAGGACCATCTGAACTCAAATACAACTTCCCCTGCTGGGTGTTCATTTCTGTCATGTATTCATTTATTGAGTCCACAATATCAAGAGTTGGTGCTAGAATTGCCCGACCCTGCAGATAAGACGTATCATCCACAATCTTTCCGAAATCCGGGTAAGTACTTTGAACTATCGTACCGATATGATCTCCGGAACTCTTTAGCAGAATATCATCTGGAATCTCAATATCAACGACACCATCATTAAGACCTCCGGCTGTTCCGTCTCCGATGCTGGCTATCCACCCTGAAAACTTGCTCAGCTCATCCGACTCTACATCCGAACCAAGATTCTGTAGTCTCATATTTTTTGTTAGCCTCAACACCTTGCATTGTGACCACAGATAAGAAGAATTTATTGTGGCGTTGACTATATCCTGTCTACTGCCTTTTGGTACAACAGGTAGAATCTGTCTGAAATCTCCTCCCATAACAAATGTTTTACCTCCGAAAGGAATATTTGAGCTATCAGATCTTGAAGGTGTCATTATATCCCTAAGAGTTCTATCCAGAGTCTCGAAACAATGTTTATGCATCATCGGTGCTTCATCCCAGATTATTAGTTTGCATTTGACCATCAACTCGGTAAGTTCACTTCGTTGCTTGATATTACATGTAGAGTCCTCGTGAAGATTTATTGGAATTTTGAATCTGGAATGTCCAGTTCTTCCTCCGGGCAGGAGCAACGAAGCAATACCACTTGAAGCAACATTCAAAACAATTTCTCCTTTCGATCTGAGAGCTGCAGACAATGTCTTCCAAATGTAGGTTTTTCCAGTTCCCCCATAACCATACACGAAGAATACCCCTCCTTGATCACACTCAACCGCATTCATTATTGTGGTATACACATTTAGCTGATCAACATTGAGATTCCGAACCAATTCTTCATGTTCATTTAGAAGTGCAGCTCTATCATATTGTAATTCATCAAAAATTAACTTATTTTGATAATTACTGCATCCTTGAGGATCTGGTTGTGGCATTGATGCAAAATCATTTAACCTCCTGCCCTGATTTCGCAATAATTTATCAATCTCCAATAAAGTCAGATTCTTTATCTCAGTTTCCTCTAAATTCAAATCTGTAAACAAACAACAAAAATAATAGGATGAAATCAAATAATTATATATTTTTTGAGATATAAGTAATCTTATATATATATATATATATATATATATAACTGAATAATATAGTTATTACAAATATTTTTTCAGATAAGTTATCTTTCAATATTTTTTTAGATTTTGTATTACCTTGATTTCTCATTAAATTTCTCTGTCTGTATACAATGTCTTCGACAAATAGGTCCAACATTTCTCCCAAACGTCCTCGGGCCTACTCAAGCAATCTTTTGAAAGAAGGGTTACGAACAATCCTCGTAGCGAATGGACGGATCCCCAATAACTTGCCTCAACAATACCATCAATGTACTCTTTATCATCCTCCAACAATCCTAAGGCATAGCAAGCATCATGATACGTATCATACTGCACACCGTTGATCTTTTTTATATCATCGTAACATTCACAACCATGAACCACATTGAGCAAGCATCTAACGTAGTAAGAATCGCTTGATCCTGGAGGTACATAGTACATTCTTGCTAAGGAGAAACCTCTCTGTCTTGGAACCCATTCTCTTGAATCAGTCTTCCAAACGAATTTCTGAGGAAATTCAACGTAGGTAAGAGATTTTGCAAGGAGTGGATACTTTTTGTTTGCCTTGAACCAACCCAAAAACATACTTTGGTGGACCAATGGTCGATCAATCACCGACTGTAATGAATTGGAGTCTTCAAAAATCACAGGCTGCTCGTTCGGAAGGTGAAATGATAATCACTCAACAGGAGGATCCTTGTACTGAATCTCATACCCAAATGTTCTCCAGGCTGCCTCACATGGAGAGATGTACCTACAGTCGTAATACAACTGAATCTCGTCGACATTCCTTACCACATCATCTCCGCGAGATGTTTCATAGAAAGTTGCCGTGACACGATCGTGTCCTTTGTTCACGTATTTGAATAGATATTTGATGGACTGAGATTGGTTGCACCACTCAACATTCATATGTGCACCGTATTTTAATAAAAGATACCGATTATGTGGAACAACGAATCTATTATCCAATGGAACTCCACTCTTCATAATTGTTTTTCCCAAATCCCGATGTCTGTATATTGGATATCCTTCATTATCAACGTCCGTCGTGTGAACAAATTCTTTTGGAAAGTGTTTTGTACAAAAATCATCCACCATGCAAGGAGAATTCTTGTTTAAGATACCACATGGACCATGCATCATGTAATCACGTACTGCAGTATAATATTTCGGATCGATTTCCTCATCTGGAATCTTAGCTGAAATTATTCGGTCTATGTCATTGCCAGCAGGGTATTTGTCTTCTCTGGATAGAAAAAGAAGAATGTGCGCATGAGGTAGACCTCTTTTCTGGAACTCAACTGTATATATAACTGTATTGAAGAGAGTTACAAATAATATTATAAGTGAAGTAATATACTACTTTCATAGAATAATTGTTAATAATAATTCACTACACTAATTATAAATAAAGAATTTACCTGCAATAACAGTACCAAAAACTTTATTATGACGTAAGGCTCTTATGAGATTGTCTAACTTCATTTTAAAGACCCTCACCATTATATCTGGACGATCGTCAGGTCTAAGTTTTCTTTCTTTGACAAAACGATCAATTTCAGGCCATTTCGGATTGCAGGTGAATGTTATGAAGAGATCCGGATAATTTGCCCATCTACAAATAGCCATGGCATCCTGATAGTTTTGTATCATAAAACGTGCTCCTCCAGTGAAACTCGGTGGTAGCACAATTCTAAGGCCAATCATAGAAGGATCAATCTCACCCCTAGTAAGTGCATCCGTCAGGCCACTGTACATCTCACATCGCAGTTGTTTCTAATGAGTTCGTATGTACAACAATCTTGAGGACTCAATCATAGTATACGTGTCAACCACAAACTGTTGTGTCAATCTTCTTGCATATAGTATTAGAGAAACCTCTCCTATCCTCTCGTGCAATCTGAAGGCAAAATACTCTCTCAAACTTATATTTTTCTACCTCTAGAGTTGTTACATCGCATATTCGAGAATGGAATGTCTTCCCTGAATCCATCTTCTCCATAAGGGAATAAAAGTGGATACTGCAATCCTAGATATGATGCATGCAATTCATTTATACGCTTGAGTTTTCCTGATCTGGTTTCCACTATTATGTCTCGTTCTCCAAGTGATTGATCAAAGTCACCCACAACCAACGCTGCAACTTCCGAAACGGTAGGTAGATTGTAATTCCTTGGGTCCCCCACCCTTCTTCTGATAAGTTTTAATCTAACATCTTGATTTTTTTGTTCTTGCAACTTCTCCCTAGCCATTCTGAATGATTTGACCAATACATTATTTTCATCCAACATTGTTTTCAATTCAGCCACAATTTCTTGATGGAGATTGTTACCATCTTCATTATTTCTGAAAAAACAATTATAATTATTTTTCTAATTTACATATAATCTATATATAAGAAATAATTATGATAATAAATTCTTATTAAAAATAGATTTAGAGTAATAAATACGTACCGAACAGCCTTTATTCAATTTTGAACCTCGTATTCGGTGTCGTGTATGTATAGTTGTGCAAACTTAGGAGACGATCCCTCATTTGGAAGCAAACTTCCGATCAGATGGTAGTTTTATCCATTAAGAGTAAAAACTGGTGGAGAATTACCAATATTCATACTTTTATCTATCTTTCCTCCCATAGACGTGAAACAAAACATGTTGTTATACGATCGAATATTATCCAAGAAGTGTTTTGACTTGTCGTTATCTTCAAACACTAACCCCTGCAAATACTGCGGTGGTGTATTCATTAGTGGGAGCTGAATCTTTCCATTCACGCAGCAACCTGAATATCTTGGATTATTGGATTTCCTTCTTGCATCTAATCGTTCTTCGTACCAAAAGATTGCATTACAATGTTGACATCGATACGTGGGGTCACCAAGATCCAAGTATTCTTTGAAAAAAACATTTGAAATATAAAATTATAAACATAAATATGTAATAAATAAAATGAACACTAAATAATATAATAATTACCAATTTGTAATAAAATTATACCATTCAGATGAACATTTGTAGTTTCATCTTCATTATCAATATCAATTGGTGAAGGAACATTTGAAATTGAAGATGTATTTATGGATGATTTTCCATTTGACCGTCTTGTCGTGGAACCTGTATTTAGAAAGCAAATTACTTATAAAATAATATAAATGTAAAGTTCAACGGTCTTCCGTCTTTATATAATAAAGTAAAATTAAATATATTTATTTTAAGTGCGAATAGAATACCATTAATTATAGAATATAATTTAAGATTCAAATTAATTATCATAGTATTCATTAAAAAATTGATAATATATCTTAATAGATATACATAATTTTGAAATATATCTAGACATAGACCTTTTTAGGTATTTAGGAAAAAAAATATGTAAAAGAATATTATTTTAATTTATGCCAAAAAAATATTGTCGATACTAAGTTTGATATATTTTACTATATAAATAGATTTTTAAAAATATTTATATAATATATATGTTATTTATGTGTTAACATAAATAAAAATATAACAAATTTTACATAATATATTTATCAAAATATATTAAATAATTTAATTTTCGTAAAGAGATACAAAATATCATATTTCACTTATATATTCTCTCATATAGATGTATTGCCATATATACACCAATGATTGAAATTATTATATTTCACTTATATATTCTCTCGTATAGATTCAAAATCTAATCTAGTTACTTGAAAATAACAAACATTCATCATTATGCATCAGATAGTTTGAAATCTAATCTATCTAGTTACTTGAAAATAACAAACATTCATCATTATGCATCAGATAGTTCAAAATGCAATCTAATATCTAGCTACTTGAAAATAACAACTCTGATGTGTTTCTAATCTAATCTAGTTACTTGAAAATCAGATAGTTCAAAATATAAGGATAATTTGGTAATTTAATCATTCATAATGAAAATAGAAACCAAAGAATCACGAACATGAAATAGTTCTATTTTCAAAATATGAAATTTGGATATCAAAAAATGTTTTCAATTCCACGTTATGTGGAAATTGTGCAGAAGTTTACCTCAATCCTAATTATAATGAAAATATCCTTAAAGTCTTAAATATGTAGATTTTTTTTTGATAATTATCATTCATAAATAACTGGCCAAAAAATAAAAAATAAGTGAGGACAGTTTTCCATTCTGTATTTTTATATAGACAGATTAGATAGATAAGATTGAAAGAGATTCTTTTTTTTAAACACACTTATGGAATGACTTTTTTTTTTAAATGTATCTAGACAAAAATGAAACTTTTTTTTTTGTGACTGATCGTGGCTGGTAAAACTTTGAATTTTTTTATTTGTAATTAAATGAAAATAATTTGGAAAAAATATTTTGAAAATAGAATGATTTTTTTTTTGCCACACAGTTTTACTTTATCAAATTTACACGTTCATATATAATTTTCCAAATAAATCCCACACATAATTTCTAAAATAATCTAACGCTCAATTTATCTTATTATGTACCTGATCAATTACATTACTTTGATAATCCAGTTTATTTTATTTTATTTTTCGTAATTTGAATTCGACTACCAACTATAAATATAAATTACAATAATATAAATATAAATATAATAATAATAATAATAAAATAGATAATTCTTATATTTAATCTCGTGCATCACACGGGTGCACTGCTAGTGTAATCTAATCTAATTAGAAATCAGATAGTTCAAAATGTAATCTAATCTAATTAGAAACCTGATGTGTTTCTAATCTAATATAGTTACTTGAAAATCAGATAGAAATAACAAACCTGATGTGTTTCCCGTCCTTCTTCTTTTTCCTAACATGGTAGATTCGCAGTGTCTCCTCATATTGATGTGTTTCCCGTCTTTCTTCTTTTTCCTGCCATGGTAGATTCGCAGTGTCTCATTAGATTCTGCGTTGAATCAATATATGAATCTTCCAAAAAATTATCTCTTAAATTAATTACTTGAAAACGTTGTTACTTGTTGAATACACTTAACTATTACTTGATTCAATTCTTCGTCACTACCTGTTGATTGAAATCTTCATTTGTCTATTACTTGATTCAATTCTTCATCTCATTTGTCACTACCTCTTGATTGAATTCTTCATTTGTCTATTACTTAGATGAAGAAGATTGAATTCTTCATTTGTCTATTACTTAGATTCAATTCTTCATCTCATTCGTTGTTGTACATATTATCTTCAAATCTGAAACGGTTATCTCCCGGATTCATTATATGAATTCATCTCAATGTAAAAAAAATCTGATTGAAGACTGTCACTTGATTTAATTCTCCATCTCATTCGCTGTCTTATGTCTATGATTGAGTAACTTTATCAGATTCAAGAATTTGTCAATTCAAATCAATTATTTCATCAATAATAACTCTCCAGCAAAACACAAAATTGAGAACGAAAAAATAGAAATGTGTGTGATTGGGATCGAGATTGTCAAGATTGTTGAAGACAAAGACAATGAAATAATTGGATTATGTAGCGGCCTGCAGTTGAAAATTTGATAATAAAATTTGATAATATGAGCCGAAGTAAAAATTTCTTAATGTCGAAGAGGAGTTAGAGAAGTTATGGAAGAAAGCGTGGAATCCGAAATGGTAACTATTGGAAACTTTATCGAAGAGGGCTTGTTGGAATGAAAAAGTGAATTTGAATGAGAATATGAGCCGAAGTAAAAATTTCTTAATGTTGAAGAGGAGTTGGAGGAGTTGGAGAAGTTATGGAAGAAAGCGTGGAATCAGAAATGGTAACTGTTGGAAACTTTGTCGAGGTGGGCTTGTTGGAATGAAAAAGTGAATTTGAATGAGAATGAACTTTGAATAAAAATCAATTTTCTCTGATATTTTATGGATAAATGTGAAATTATAGTAAATTTAGAAGGTTTAAACGTGAGAAAATTTAAATGAGGATGAACTTTGAATAGAAAACAATTTTCTCTGATATTTTATGAATAAATGTGAAATTATAGTAAATTTAGAAGAGTTTAAACGTGAGAAGATTATGATAGATAAAATAGTTTCCACATATTGTAGAAATTTGAAATCATCTCAGATATGATTTTCAATATTATTTTTATTTATTTGATATTAAAAAAAACTCTGTTTCAGATTCCATAAATATAATATTTCTTAAACGTGTATAAAGTTTGAAGTTTTTTAAAAGGTTGTACCTTGATTGAGTTCATAATGTTGATCATACCTTGATTGAGTTCATAATGTCGATTATGAGGATTTGTTGAGTTTGAGGATATGATTTGTCGATTTTAATGATTTGTTGAGAATTTATTCTCTTTGTTACTTAATTCATATTTCAATTTTAATTATTCATTTTGAGGATTTCATTCAATTTTTATTATTCATTTTGAGGACTTCTTGATTGTTGATTAGGATTTTCTTGAGAATTGACTAATTAAATACTTTTCTTTTCTTGAAAATTGACTAATTAAATATTTTTCGTTCTTTTATTTAATTGTGGGCTACTGATCTTGAGGATTGATTGAAGATTTATCATATTTGTTAATCAATTCATATTTTGTAATTTTTAACAAATATGAAATATTAGAAATTTTAAAGAAGTGCATTTTTTAAGTGCGTATCTTATCAAATCATATGTGTGTGTATATATATATATTTAATAAGAGTGTAAACAGATCAGAGTTTAACTTGATATTCATTCATCTATAATTTTATGCATATAAAATTAAAGAATATATCCAAATAACTACGTAAAACAAATCACAATAATTAATTTGATATTTGTAAATATGATTTTACACAATTTTATATAGATCAAATTACACAATATATATATATATATATATTACAATTTATAACAAAGAAACCCCTAATTTTGAGAACATTACAATTTATATATGATATAAAAAAACACGTATTTACAAAGAAACATACATGAAAGATGTAATTATAAATTTAGGGTATTTAGATATGGAATTAACATCACATATATGATATTTTTTAATATAATTGGATAAATATTATGGTTTCTATCAATATACAAACGTATACAAATATACATTATTTAGTTATTACTAAATATTTTAAATTAAAGGAAAACAAATATTTAATCCATATGTAAACTAATTTTGAAAACAAAAAAACATGTATTTAAAAAGAAAAAACACATAAACATCTAACAAAGAACAAACACATAAAAATATAGCATTACTGTCACGCCCCGTTTTCTTTTCATAAAATATCAGAGTTTTCCTTATGGGCGTGAAGAAAGAAAGGGGAAAGAGGCGTACATGATATAAAAATAGAAAGAAACAGGAGAGGATAAGAAGCGGTACACTTAAAACATCGGATACAACCGATAAAAGAATATTTGAAACCATACGCAGCGGAAAAACATCAGGATCTTTTACAAAGATGGAGAAATACAATTTTCTTTTACAAACGAGCAACAACTTTTAAATATAAAACCGGAAGATGAACACAGCTGATAAGGCACCCCTCTCTCTACGAGTCACGACTTCCTTCATCTCCTGTAGTGTGAGTACAGGTGGGGGGTGAGTGCGTTGAATACACTCATGGTGAATACTTTCTTAGCTTAAGCATATACACAAATCAAATATATAAAACGCACAACACATAATTCGGTTTATTCATGGACACCCAGCCTAATGAGCATAAAGCCCATAACTTATGAAAGGACACACCACACAGCCTGATGAGCACAGAGCTCATGACTTACTAGTGAACACACCACACAGCCTGATGAGCACAAAGCCCATGGCTCACTAGTGAACACACCACACAGCCTGATGAGCACAAAGCCCATGACCCACTAGTGTACACGCCACACAGCCTGATGAGCACAAAGCCCATGACTCGTTAATGTACACACCACACAGCCTAATGAGCACATAGCCCATGACTCGCTAATGTACACACCACACAGCCTAATGAGCACATAGCCCATGACCCACTAAGGTACACACCACACAGCCTGATGAGCACAAAGCCCATGACTTACTAAGGTACACACCACACAGCTTGATGAGCACAAAGCCCATAACTCTCCCACAGACACACAACCCAAATGACATACTAAACCAAAGCATATAAACACAACATATATGGTTTAACAATTATCCCCCACAACACATAAGCACAAAGCACATAAAGTTCAACAATAACACAGAATTAGGGAAAACTGTAATCATATAAGGGTTTAGAGGTTACCCCCACCGAACACATCATATAATCACAACATTTATCTCAACACACTTAAGTTCACAATTCATATCGTTCATATATCGTCATTCATGCATTCGTTAATGGAAACACAAAGATTAGAGTTTAGAAGTTACCCCCACTTACATCATATAATCACAACATTTAGTTATGGAAACATAAGGGTTTTGAGTTTAGAAGTTACCCCCACCTTGTTCGGTGGTTACCACGTGAGTAGCTAGAACCGAAAGTCTGATAACCCGACACCTCAAAGCTCAGTCCGACAAGTAGCCTACATAAGTTATATCGTTTCTTAGATCCTTAATACGTTAAAACTTATATTTAAAATATATAAGTTTTGAAAATTATGAGCCCCTATTTATAGATTTTGGAATTTACCTTTTTACCGTTGGAAAATTACTATTTACCAAAAATATCTTAATTTACCTTTCATTAAAATATTATTTTTATTTTTACCTTTTATCAAAATTTTACCCTTTCCTTCGTCAGTTGAGCTACGGGTCTCCGATTGACCCCTAGTTTGTTTCTATTTTCTCGTATTTCCGATACGAATCTCTTGGTGAAATCATATTCTAGGTTCCATGTCACGAAAAATATACCCATCTAAAACTAAAACCGACGTTAACCAAGTATCTGAAACACATGTACTAAATTAAACAGTCAAAACATACGCACATAATTATTAAGTCGGGGTTCAAATATTTAATTATTCAATTATGTTCATTTTGATCCGGGGTGCTACAATTACTATTTGCAATCATCCAACAACTACGAAAAAACATTAAACAAATGTGCAAATCATCCACCACATACTATTTGAAGAAATATGCAACAAAGAAATTAAATATTAAATATTGTCTCAAAACAGGCAACGTAAATATCTAGATGTTTTTTTCAATTTTGACAACGATTTTCTCTTTCTTGTGGGATGATGGAGAGAATTCAATAGCTAGCTTCCTTTTAACGTTTTTTTATCTCCGACTTCAAGATTAGGATCAACGTTTGAGCTTCGATTCACACTCAATTTTTTTGGTGTGCTCACCTCATCATCAGAATGAATATCCTAATAAGAAAAATAAAATTGACTTTGTTATATAAGAGTTTAATAATAACTAATAATATTATATGTTATAAAAAATGTTAATATAATACCTTGTCATGGTAAGAATTACGTCTTGACCCCTACAATTTTTTTTTGTAATACATTAAAAATGAAGTAATAAAAATACAGATGTTAATTGAAAGTAGTAATTACAAATTTATGGACTTACTTGACTCTCACAATTTGTAGCATCAAATCTAGCTCTTAAATCAGGATCCTCGGTCAATTTCACCACTGAGAATGAGTCATCATACTTTCGATATTGATCACCGATCAACTTAATCTTGAAAAGAACATCGCGTTCATTCAAGTTCTCTAACTCTTCAGGAAGATTCTCAGGATTAGCCTCCTACAATAAAAAATGACATATTTTTACTTTTAATTATAATAATATTATAACATATATGGATAAAAAATATTTACATAATTAAAATTTTAAAAACCTACCATTTTAGTTTTGTAGTCAAATGCATTCATGCCTAGCAATTGGATGAGTAGGTCTTGTGTGAGACCGTCTCACGGATACCATTCCGTGAGACGGGTCAACCCGACCCGGTCAAAGGTCAAAGTCAAAAAGTCAACAGTCAATGGTCAACGGTCAACGTCGGTCAATGGTCGGTCAACACTGTTGACTTAAAAGTATTACATGATACACATAAAAGTATTACATCATATACATGAAAGTATTACATGATACTTTTATAGTTATTATGTGATATTTTCAAAAAGTATTACATGATATATGGAAAAATATTACATGATATACATAAAAGTATTATATAGTGATATTTTCAAAAAGTATTACATGACATACATAAAAGTACCACATCATATTTCATTCTCATAATGTAATACTTTTAAGTGTATCATGTAATACTTTTATGTATATCATGTGATACTTTATAATGTAATACATTTATATGTATCATGTGATATTTCATAATGTAATACTTTTAAGTGTACCATGTAATACTTTTATGTATATCATGTGATACGAAGTAATGTAATACTTTTATGTGTATCATGTAATACTTTTATGTATATAGAGTTTAGGGTTTAGGGTTTAGGGTTTAGGGTTTAGGGTTTAGGGTTTAGGGTTTAGGGTTTAGGGTTTAGGGTTTAGGGTTCAGGGTTTAGGGTTTAGGGTTTAGGGTTTAGGGTTTAGGGTTTAGGGTTTAGGGTTTAGGGTTTAGGGTTTAGGGTTTAGGGTTTAGGGTTTAGGGTTCAGGGTTTAGGGTTTAGGGTTTAGGGTTTAGGGTTTAGGGTTTAGGGTTTAGGGTTTAGGGTTTAGGGTTTAGGGTTTAGGGTTTAGGGTTTAGGGTTTAGGGTCTGTTTAGGGTTTAGGGTTTAGGGTTTAGGGTTTAGGGTTTAGGGTTTAGGGTTCAGGGTTTAGGGTCGGTTTAGGGTTTAGGGTTTAGGGTTTAGGGTGTAGGGTTTAGGGTTTAGGGTTTAGGGTTTAGGGTTTAGGGTTTAGGGTTTAGGGTTTAGGGTTTAGGGTTTAGGGTTTAGGGTTTAGGGTTTAGGGTTTAGGGTTTAGGGTTCAGGGTTTAGGGTTCAGGGTTTAGGGTTTAGGGTTTAGGGTTTAGGGTTCAGGGTTTAGGGTTCAGGGTTTAGGGTTCAGGGTTTAGGGTTTAGGGTTTAGGGTTTAGGGTTCAGGGTTCAGGGTTCAGGGTTCAGGGTTCAGGGTTTAGGGTTCAGGGTTCAGGGTTCAGGGTTTAGGGTTCAGGGTTTAGGGTTTAGGGTTTAGGGTTTAGGGTTTAGGGTTTAGGGTTTAGGGTTTAGGGTTTTAGGGTTTAGGGTTTTAGGGTTTAGGGTTTAGGGTTTAGGGTTTAGGGTTTAGGGTTTAGGGTTTAGGGTTTAGGGTTTAGGGTTTAGGGTTTAGGGTTTAGGGTTTAGGGTTTAGGGTTTAGGGTTTAGGGTTTAGGGTTTAGGGTTTAGGGTTTAGGGTTTAGGGTTTAGGGTTTAGGGTTTAGGGTTTAGGGTTTAGGGTTTAGGGTTCAGGGTTTAGGGTTTAGGGTTTAGGGTTTAGGGTTCAGGGTTTAGGGTTCAGGGTTTAGGGTTTAGGGTTCAGGGTTCAGGGTTTAGGGTTTAGGGTTTAGGGTTTAGGGTTCAGGGTTTAGGGTTTAGGGTTTAGGGTTTAGGGTTTAGGGTTTAGGGTTTAGGGTTTAGGGTTTAGGGTTTAGGGTTTAGGGTTTAGGGTTTAGGGTTTAGGGTTTAGGGTTTAGGGTTAGGGTTTAGGGTTTAGGGTTTAGGGTTTAGGGTTTAGGGTTTAGGGTTTAGGGTTTAGGGTTTAGGGTTTAGGGTTTAGGGTTTAGGGTTTAGGGTTCAGGGTTTAGGGTTTAGGGTTTAGGGTTTAGGGTTCAGGGTTCAGGGTTTAGGGTTTAGGGTTTAGGGTTTAGGGTTCAGGGTTCAGGGTTCAGGGTTCAGGGTTTAGGGTTTAGGGTTTAGGGTTTAGGGTTCAGGGTTCAGGGTTCAGGGTTCAGGGTTTAGGGTTTAGGGTTTAGGGTTTAGGGTTTAGGGTTTAGGGTTTAGGGTTTAGGGTTCAGGGTTTAGGGTTTAGGGTTTAGGGTTTAGGGTTTAGGGTTTAGGGTTTAGGGTTTAGGGTTTAGGGTTTAGGGTTTAGGGTTTAGGGTTTAGGGTTGAGGGTTTAGGGTTTAGGGTTGAGGGTTTAGGGTTTAGGGTTTAGGGTTGAGGGTTTAGGGTTTAGGGTTGAGGGTTTAGGGTTTAGGGTTTAGGGTTTAGGGTTCAGGGTTTAGGGTTTAGGGTTTCAGGGTTCAGGGTTTAGGGTTCAGGGTTTAGGGTTTAGGGTTTAGGGTTTAGGGTTTAGGGTTTAGGGTTTAGGGTTTAGGGTTTAGGGTTTAGGGTTTAGGGTTTAGGGTTTAGGGTTTAGGGTTTAGGGTTTAGGGTTTAGGGTTTAGGGTTTAGGGTTTAGGGTTTAGGGTTTAGGGTTCAGGGTTCAGGGTTCAGGGTTTAGGGTTTAGGGTTCAGGGTTCAGGGTTCAGGGTTCAGGGTTTAGGGTTTAGGGTTCAGGGTTCAGGGTTCAGGGTTCAGGGTTCAGGGTTCAGGGTTGAGGGTTCAGGGTTCAGGGTTCAGGGTTCAGGGTTGAGGGTTTAGGGTTTAGGGTTTAGGGTTTAGGGTTTAGGGTTTAGGGTTCAGGGTTTAGGGTTTAGGGTTTAGGGTTTAGGGTTTAGGGTTTAGGGTTTAGGGTTCAGGGTTTAGGGTTTAGGGTTTAGGGTTTAGGGTTCAGGGTTTAGGGTTCAGGGTTCAGGGTTCAGGGTTCAGGGTTTAGGGTTTAGGGTTCAGGGTTCAGGGTTCAGGGTTCAGGGTTTAGGGTTTAGGGTTTAGGGTTCAGGGTTCAGGGTTTAGGGTTTAGGGTTTAGGGTTTAGGGTTTAGGGTTTAGGGTTTTTAGGGTTTAGGGTTTAGGGTTTAGGGTTTAGGGTTTAGGGTTTTTAGGGTTTAGGGTTTAGGGTTCAGGGTTTAGGGTTTAGGGTTCAGGGTTTAGGGTTTAGGGTTCAGGGTTTAGGGTTTAGGGTTCAGGGTTTAGGGTTTAGGGTTCAGGGTTTAGGGTTTAGGGTTCAGGGTTTAGGGTTTAGGGTTCAGGGTTTAGGGTTTAGGGTTCAGGGTTTAGGGTTTAGGGTTCAGGGTTTAGGGTTTAGGGTTCAGGGTTTAGGGTTTAGGGTTCAGGGTTTAGGGTTTAGGGTTCAGGGTTTAGGGTTTAGGGTTTAGGGTTCAGGGTTTAGGGTTTAGGGTTTAGGGTTCAGGGTTTAGGGTTTAGGGTTCAGGGTTTAGGGTTCAGGGTTTAGGGTTCAGGGTTTAGGGTTTAGGGTTTAGGGTTTAGGGTTTAGGGTTCAGGGTTTAGGGTTCAGGGTTTAGGGTTTAGGGTTTAGGGTTTAGGGTTTAGGGTTTAGGGTTCAGGGTTTAGGGTTCAGGGTTTAGGGTTCAGGGTTTAGGGTTTAGGGTTTAGGGTTCAGGGTTTAGGGTTTAGGGTTTAGGGTTCAGGGTTTAGGGTTCAGGGTTTAGGGTTTAGGGTTTAGGGTTCAGGGTTTAGGGTTTAGGGTTTAGGGTTTAGGGTT